>JAQQTO010000061.1:4612500-5862500 GCA_029884595.1 Ormosia semicastrata
GTAGACTTTCTTGCTTTCAAATATGTCAAATAAGGTTTTGAAAAATTGAAGGATTAATTCAAATGTGATAGATTGGGACCTAGTGAGATTTTGAGCCTTAGTGTGAATGGCTAATATTATGCCATCTTTGTTCTTTGTTGTGTGATTCCACACATGATTATGTGTTCTTCAGAACTTGTCTTGACTCTTTTTAAGCTACAAATGACTACTGCACACATTTGAAATGACAAAGACATTTCTTTCAAATAGCTACTGGCTAAATAGCCATCCTTACATTTTTATCCATTGTTTACCCCTTTTAGCCTAATTGACCTTTTCTTCTTTTCCTTCTATCATAGCTCAATACAAACCTAAAAGTGAAAAATAATTATGCTACCCTACCTTAGGGAGTAGAAGAGCTTAGTAATTGTGCTAGGAATTGGTTTTGAATAAGTGTAGGGGATTCAATAATGTGTTTGCCTAGCTATGTATGCATATAAAAAAATAAAATATTGAAAAATATTAAGATGCTTGGATGTGATGCAAGGTATTCAAAAAAAAAAAGAGAACCTCAAAAGTGAAAAAGAAAGAAATGAAGAAGAAAAGGAAGTGTGATTGTTGTATGGAGAAAGCCAAGAAAAGGGTAACGATACAAAAAAGAGAATTGAGGTTGAAAAGTGCTGGGGAAATTTTTATTATAATGATTAAATATATTCCCCTTTGCTCTTCTATTTCCTATGGTCTAACTTTGCTTATCCTTGGTGTATCCTACCTTAACCCTGACCCCATTACAACCTAATTAAAGACCTTTTGATCTTTGTATGCATGTGGCCTAGGTGGTAGAGGCTTGCAAAACTTATGGTAGGGCATGGAGAGTAAACACAAGCTCTAAATACTTGAGTGAAAAAGTATATCTGTGAGGATCTATCATTTTGATTTAACCCTGATATTTGATTGACTTTACTTGCTGGTTTGGATTGTCAAGGGACGAAATTCCTGATTGTTTAGATTCCTTAAAAAGACTAAGGTGTATAGGTGTTTGCTCATTATTCTGCACTTTCATTGCTTGTTGGGAAACATGTACTTAAGTGTATATTTTTATCCAGGAGTGCAAAAAGTTAAGGTAGGGGTATTTAATTTGTCGATTATTTCTACATCTTAACTGTCTTATTTTTGATCTAATTAGACTTCATATGTGCTTAATTGTTAACATTTAGTTAAGTTTCTAGATATGAAGGTTAATCAGATCCTTATTGTGAAACTACGCTTAAGTGCGATTATAAGCATTCATAATTAAATTATTCTTTTCAAGAGATCTTTGAGTGATGGAGTCCATTAGCATCAAACCAAGCTTGCTATCCACTTAAAGAAAAAGCTAAAGACTTAAGGAGATCAACATCACCTCTAGAAGCAAGTAGAGAAGATCATATATGAAGAATCAGGGTAGAAGTCAAGTGACACGGCCCGTGTCCTCAGACATAAGGGGCTCGTGTCCTTCTCTGACACCTCAATTGGAGCCAGTGTTGAGCAAGACCAAAGACACAGCCTATGTCCCCAAACACCGGGGGGTCATATGCCTCTCTGCCTGCTCAATCCCACAAAAATTATATTAATAGACTAAGACACGGGAGGGGGGGAGGGGTTCGTGTCATTAAACACGACCCGTGTCTATGACCCAGAAAATCAATTTTGAATTTGAATGATGAGCTATGGGCCTAAAGGTATAAATAGGATTATTTAGGGTTCTAAAGGGGGATCATCTGGGATAAAAGCCGGTAACTAACTGAAGAGAATTCGAAGAAAAGGAGAGAGGGTGATTCAATCAAAGATTGGAGATTCGGGTTCGAGCCATCAGAGATTAATCAACCTCGATCATTGGAAACTAGTTTGATCTTCAGTTTTCTTTCACCCTTTTATTCTTGACAATGTCTTTCTTTCATTTTTCTTTTGATTTTGAATTCGCTATGTGATGACTTCATGAAATGTAGTTATTGGTGCCCTATCTTTGTGCTGTAAAGAATGCTTAGTCCTTGTTTACATTGCATATTTAGAAGGTTTTATGCTTATATTTGTCATATTCTAATTCTGGTACCTTTCTATGTGTTTTTGTGCAAATTGTGCGTATTTAAAATGTGATTAAGTGGATTTGTATCTGTTATTGATTTGGTGATTTCTCTATATTAGGAAGGGCTCTAAGCAAGATGATATGTGGAGCATTTGAGTTAAAAGGTCAAGAGGAAGCCAAATCTGCATCTCAGCAGGCAACGCCGCGACGTGGGCAAATGAGCGTCGCGACGTGGTGTATCCCTTGCATTAGTACAAAATACCAGAGGCTTGGGCACCGCGACGTCGAGAGTGGATGCCTCATGCGTTGGTGACCTAAGTGATGCGTGCCACGGCGTAGGCATGTTTGCGTTGCGGCGTCCCCTATTTTTCTACGCCTATAAATACTATTTTATTAGATTTTAAGTAGGAGAGTTAGATAGTTTAGAGAAGCTGCGGCTAGGGTTATGATTTTGGAGGCTGAGGAAGCCTAAGGAGGCGAGGATGGAGGTCATCTTCCTTATGGAAGATGATTCAAGTTTCAATGATCACATCTTAAAGAGTTTCCTTCCTTCTCTTTTCTCTTTTCCCTTTTCTTCTTTATCTTTTGAGCATGGTTTTTGTGTTGTAATTTCATGTTCATGGATTAGCTAAGCTGTCTTTAGGGATTACCATGCGTGGCTAAGTTTCTTATTTGGTTAAGGAAATATGAAACCTTAGTTTTGATCTTGTGAATTTTACATAGTTCTTTATTTTAATACAATTGTGTTTTTATTCATATGTTTCTGATCTTAATTTAGTATAAAGGTTTTTATACTCTTTGTCAATTTTGAAAGTGGTAAAACTAGGATTATTATGCACGGTTGTGGTGGTAGGACTAGTGAGACATATAATCTAAGCAATTCAATCCCAGTGTATGATTGAACCTTAGCGTGATTGGTTTTCTAAATCTTAATGCAATCATTAGGTAGATATAAGAGCAGTTGCTTTATAGCTAACTAGTGATTAGGGTTTAATTTGAGCGGTTACTAAATTAACCAAAACCTAAGGAAAATAGAGAATTAATCCCACAATCGCATAAAGATATAATTGATCATGTTGGGATAAAGGATATATAGGTTAGCATTATCATATAAATCTAGTGGTGGATTCCATCTCTTAACCAATACCTTTAAATTAGTAATTCAAATCGTGTTTACTATTGTTGCTTTAGACTTAACTTCTATTCTTAGTTTTAACAAACAAAATCCCATTTTTTTGTTTATCGTTCTTCGGAGTTTAATTTAGGAATCGGCTTATAGTGAATTAGTTCTCTGTGGATCAACCCTTGCTAACTACAACTGGTTGTAAGGTTTTTATATTTTTGGTGGAACTTGGCAACTGATTTTGATCTTAATTTTATTCATAATCCATACAACACCAGCCACCGGATGCAGTTTTTAGGATTCATAGTTCATAGGATCCTTGTTTTTGTTTCTTTGCTTGTATTGGCTGTTTTTAATGCAAATGTAAATGTAATTGGCCAATTATAATGAATGGCAAATTAATCTTTGCTTGCATTGTTGTGTTCAAATTAATCTTATTTATGTTTAGGGTTATCTTTATGTGATAAATTTATAGCCTTCAATGAAAATAACATGTTGAACTTAATTAATTATCATTTGCTTATACTTTGGCTTTCTCTTGCCCCATCTTTTTTATCATCACAAAAGGGGAAGATGAAGCTAAAGATCTCACATTTTGTAAATGTTTTTAAGAAAAGACAAGATAATATAAACCGGATCTTAGGATTCCAAAAGTAAAGGAGAACTGCGCATAACTCTAAATCACAATTCACCTTTTATGGAAATAAGGGGGAATAAGTCTCTTTAATGACCTTGTGAATTCCAAATTATGAAACTAACTCTTTTCTCAATGGTTGTTTGTCATCTTCAAAAAGGGAGAGAATGTAATTGACTATTGACCTATGAAGATTTTATTTTGATGATAACAAACATAAAGATGTTGCAAGATCAAGTCCAAGACCTTCAAGAATAGCTTTAGGACTTAGATCATTATGTAAAAGTCTAAAGTGGTTCACACTAATGCTCTAAAAATTATTTTTCAAATAGTAAATGTATTCAAGACTTCAAAATGGTTTTTGGTTCCAAAGAAACAACCATTAAGTGCCCAAAAGCTTATAAGATCATTTGGAATCAATTGGCAATGTTTAAAAGCTATATGAAATGATTTTCAATTTGCTTATTCGAACAAGGGTTTCTTTATTTGAATAACCAAAGTCATAAAAGCCAGGAATTCAATTTGATCAAGTTTTATTCGAATAAAGGTTCAAAATTAGCTTAGGCGCACATGGTTTATTCGAATAACCAATGTGTTATTTGAATAACACATTTTCCAGAAACCATATCTTAAATGGTTTATTCGAATAACAAGTTTGTTATTCGAATAACAAGTTTTTCAAAAAATAAATTTTAAAAGAGTTATTCGAATAACGTAAATGTTATTCAAATAACACGTTCTAGAGGCAAAATTGTCTTCGTGCTATTTGAAGCTTTATTCGAATAACAAAGTTGTTATTTGAATAAATACTTATACCAGAAATAGAATTAACGGCTAGTTTAAAGCAATTAATGCTCTAACCAACCACCCAACGACTCTAATCTTTATTGATTTATAAATACAAGTTGTTGGGCATATATGGAGTTTAAAAATTCAATCTTAAACCCTTGGTTGAGCATTAATATGAGCTTTCACATCCTTTTCATTATATACTCTATTTTGAACTCCAAAGTGTGAATTTATATACCCATTAAGCTTCAAGTTGTATTATCCACTCTTGAGAGAGTTTCATTTCATCTACACTTTGTTTAATCTATAAAAGAAAGTGAGGTATCCCTTGAAGTTGAGGCTCAAACACTAAGGGCGAGATATCCCAAGGTGTAGTGAGTGCTCTATTGTGTAAAGGTTGCAAGCACCTGTTGAAGCTTGAAGATATAGTGGAAAATCTCGAGTGATTACTTGAGGATTTGACGTAGGCCACAAGTGGATTGGTGGCTGAACCAGGATAAACATTGTGTTTGATTTTCTAAACTTAACTTCTTAACATTCATGTATTTATTTTACATGCTTGCTTGAACACTCTCTGTTTTGGTTTATTCATTTGTGAGTCAAAGTATTTAATATTCACTATCCATTCATCTCTATCAATCAATAGGTTCAATGAAAATTGATAATCAAGTATTTTGTAAAAGATTTGTAAAAATATTTTACAAACTCAATTCACTCTCGCTCTTGAGTATTGAAGCCACTTGGTAACACACTTTTATTTTCACTTCGCATGCTTTTTCAAAAAAAAAATCAATATGCATTCATAATTTTCATAAATGTATTCTTGCATCCATTCATTTTTTTCATAAATAAAAAATAAAAAATATAAAAAATTTTGAATATTTATTTTCACATTAGTACTTGCATTCATTTTGCATTTGTGCATCCTTTCTTTCTTTTCATACATGAAAAATTATCTTTTCAAATTTCCATTTTCATGCTAGTGCTTTCATTCATTTTTTTCCAAAAACTACATTCTTGCATTATTTCTTTCTTTTTCATTAAAAAAGTCTATTTTTGAATTTCTTATTTCATAATAGTGCTTCCATTCTTTTCTTTCTCAAAAAATAAAAAATGAAGAAAGGTCCTAAAAGATCCAAATCTTAAGCCATTATTTCCCAGCAAAAATTGCTTTTAAATTCTCAAATTTGGCTGCTGTGTCATAACATGTGTTTTTTTGTAATCCTAACTCATTCTTGTGCCCACCTTAACTTAATTCTTGATCATTTGTCAATGACATCTAACTTGAACCCTTTGTGGATTCTAATGTCCTACCTCTGAGTAGACAATATCGATTCTTCTTGTTTCTTCATTTTATCCCAAAATACTATTCCATAAGTTCCTTCATTATTTAAACCCCTTCAATTTTTTTCCCTTTGGCCCCATGTTTGTCCTTTTTCCCTAAGTTCTACATAAATTATCATGTCTAGGAAGTTGAAGGTTGCATATTGATCATCTATTATATTCTTGTTTTGCATTTCAATATCTTTTATTTTCATTGAGAAGGTGTTCATATAATTAACCAAGTGTCTTGTAATAAAAAAAAGAAAAAGGAAGAAGTGAAAAAAAAGGGCAATTGAACAAAAAGTGGTGATGCACATCAATTATAATGTTTTGTCACAAGACTATTATTATTTTTTAAAATAAGCAATCAAAGTTTGAAATGATGTTTGGTCGTCTTTCTCTATCCAAAATAAAAAACCATTCTTTGTCACCCCATTTGAGCTTGAAACTCTTTTTTCATATAACCTTGGACAAGAATCACCCCCACATCGGGGGCTAGTGTCTGATAAGGGTTGATAATTGTTAGTCTATTGTGGCATCGTTTGTGATTCTTGTCATGAAAGAAAAGAGTTAGACAGAGAAAAAAATGTGAAAAAGGTGAAAAATATTTTGTGAAGTGAAAAGTTTGAATGAAAAATCAATAAAAAAGGCAAAAGAAAAAAAGAAAGAAGAAAAGG
The DNA here is from genome assembly GCA_029884595.1 of Ormosia semicastrata. Classification (NCBI taxonomy): domain Eukaryota; kingdom Viridiplantae; phylum Streptophyta; class Magnoliopsida; order Fabales; family Fabaceae; genus Ormosia; species Ormosia semicastrata. The sequence goes on from JAQQTO010000061.1 coordinate 4,619,091, forward strand.
CTTTTTGGCCGAAATGAAAAAGGATGGTTGTTCTGGAAAGACAAATGCAATTGACAAAGCATGATTTGACATTATGATGTTAAAGATCATTTATCCTAATAAACATTTAAACACCTGTTTGGGCCTTTTATATCCTTTTTTTTATAAACCTTAGCCATAGCTACATTACAAGCTTTATAAAGTTCATTTTGATCATTGAATGATTACTTTTATTTTCAAAAACTTTAATTTTGGGACAACATGTTTCTTACTCCTTCAAGCTATTTAGTTCATTGCCCCAAAAAAAAATAAAGAAAGGAAAAATTGATCAAAAAAAGAGAAGAAAGGAAAAATGAAAAAGTGAAAAAAAGAAAAATAAAAATGATGATGTGGCACTTGATTTACATTATTGGTGGAAGCAATGTTTAGATAATTCATTGAAGCAAGAACTGACAATTTTCTTGAAGGTGAATCAGTTGTTGATACTGGTTTTATAACTTGGGGGATAATTTTCAAAGTTCTTCCATTAAGGAAAGTTGGAAAGGTGGACTTCTACTTGCATACCTAGGGGTTAATTTTGGAAGTTCCCACATTAAGGAGAGTTGGAAGCATGTTGAATTTCTTGGACTAATATTTGCATACTTGGGGCTTGTCTCGAAATCCTTGATCTCCTTTATTACATCTTCAAAAGATTTCTTTCTTTTCCTACCATCCTTAAAGTCACCTTATTTGTTCTTGAGTAAATAAATGTGTGTTGTGACACAATGGTGAATCATCCCTTAGGAATTTTATGGGAAATGCTTTCTCATCTGGATCTTTCTTCAATTTTGAATTTGAAATGACCTTTTCCATTAATTAAAATTTTGCATCTGTGAGACATTTAAAAGACTGAGTTTTGACCTCCATCATTTTTCATTGATGTTTAGAATAAAGCATTGTTTAATTTTGTAGTTTTGCAACATTAAGTTGTCTTTGCATGATTTATACCAATAATCTTTGCATGATAGATTACAAGGTTTTTAAATAGACTAGTTTGAGCAACTCAGTAATTTACTTTATGTTCTTGTTACTAGATATAGGGTTTCCTAGTTAGCTCATTTTGGGATTTCAAATTAACTTTTTAGCCGCTTGGTTTTTGAACTACTTATTTTTCTCATCAGTTCTGGATTCCAACCCCGAGGATCTTTATCTCATCAATTTTAGTTTAAAACCCCGAGGATCTTTATTGTCATCAATTCTGGGTTCAAACCCTAGGGTTCTTTATCTCACCAGTTCTGGGTTCCTACCTCGAGGATCTTTATCTCATCAAGTTCCAAGTTCAAACCTTGGGATCTTTATCTCATGAGTTCAGGGTTCCAACCTCGGGGATCTTTATCTCATTAGTTTCTGGTTCAAACCCCGAAGATCTTTATCTCATTAAGTTTTGAATTCAAACCTTGGGATCTTTATCTCATCAGTTTCAGATTCCTACTCTGGGGATCTTTACTTCATCAAGTTCTGGGTTCAAACCCCAGGAATCTTTATCTTACCAGTTCCGGGTTCCAACCCAGGGATCTTTATGTCACCTTTTTTTTGTCTCATATATTTTGAATTCCTTGTTGTCCAGGTTGCCAAATATCTATTGATTACTATTTTGTCTTAGAAATTTGAATTCCTTACTCTCCAAGTTGTCAAATATCTGTTAATTACTTTTTTGTCTTAGATATTTGAATTCCCAGCTATCCAGGTTGTCAAATATTTGTTGATTGTTTGTTTGTCTCTGATATTTGAATTCCCTGTTGTTATCTAGGTTGTCGAATATCTATTGATCATTTGTTTGTCATAGATTTTTGTATAATTTTGTTATTATCTGGGTTGGTTAATAATTGATTGATTGTTTGTTTACACCATTTTGTTTAGCAATTTGTTGTTTGTTAGTTTGTTGCTTCTTTATTTGGTCTAAGAAGTTTTTTTATTTGATTAACAAATATTCTCAAACAAAATTGGTAGCTTTTTTACTTTGCTTTGACCTTTTGAATCGAAAGTTCAAGCAAAGGGGGGCTATTGTCAATGGCCAATTTTGTCTGGTCTTTTTGAAAAAAAAATAGGGAAGAAAAAATAACCAAAAAAGGAAAAAGAAGTTTGCACTCGTCGCTTTTGCACTTAGAAGTTCCACATTGATAAACTATTCACTCTACTAAAGTCTCACATCAGAGAGATCAAGCTCCTTCTACTTTCCGACCTCCTATATAAAGAGTTGATCCTCAAGTGTTTGAACCATCTAGAAAATTATACATTTAAGCTTAATACTAAGTATAAAGCCTGAGAATTTTAGTAAAACAAAAATCTTTTTTTGGGCTGCTCTTAAAGATTTGATTTGTGAGAACACGTGGGACCCTATGTAACAAGCATATTATTTGCACGCCTTAGAGGCAAGTTTGTTTATTCCTTCTTTTTTTTTTGTGTAATTATTTTTTATTCTATATACTTGTTTTGTTCATTTTAGCTTTTTCCTTCTCCTTCCTATTGCCATATTTCCCTCCCTTCTCTTCTTTATCATAAGAGGTGGAGCTGTGTTAACCACTCGTGGTTTCGATCACATCATCCACTTGAAAATCTTATCATTATACTCATCAATTTCATAATCAGTGAATGACAAAAGATAATCATCATAGAAAACATCCAGAACTACTTCCAGCCACTCAATCTTCTTCCCCACTCTCACAATCTCCATCCAAATAGATTGTAGCAAGATCTTTAGATTCACAACCACAACCAATAAATAAATATCGATGGAATGTCATTATCATCATCACCAGTAAGACATAAATAAAATGGGTGTTTTCACATTTTATTTATGCATCCTGTCCTTCTACTTTGCAGCATTGGTGTTGGTGTAGTATTTTACAGTTGAGTGGAGTGCACACTTCTTGTTTCTTAGTTATCATTTTCCTAGTATAAAGAACTTAAAGTTCTTCTTTATACGCTTCTTCATTTAATTTTGATTGTTTTCTTTTAGTTATAATTTTCTATAAAACCCGCAATATTCTCCAGGTTAGCCTTAAAGGGTCTTTGAGTCTTAGTAAAATTATGTATTACATCATTAGTTACCTCACATAACTTATATGCATTTTAGTTGCATTTTTTTATAATTTTTTATGGAGTCTCTCCTAAAATTAGGACAACTCCCTAAAAACTTAATTGGCAAACTTTTAGTTTACAATGTACAATCAATATTAACATTGTTTATGTACTGTTTAATTGTAAAACACTAATTTTGAAATTGAGATCAATCTCAAATCCTAATACCACTAACACCAACCTCAAAAACTAGCACCATTGACAACAACCTCAGAGACTAATACCACTAACACCAAAATCAAGCTCTAACACCTATAACAATGCTGAGAAATCATAGATTATCAAGAACCAACTAATCACAATGCTCAAACATTCTTGTCATCATTATACATACAAATATACAATAACACTATAACACTATAACAACTAATCATAATGCTCAAACATTCTTCTCATCATTATACATACAAATATACAATAAAACTATAACAATGAGCACACACACATACATATATAGAGTGAAAGACAGGGACATACCTGCTGCTTCTGCCGAAATCTCGCTGGAAAACTCATCATCATCATTGGAATGGAAGAGAGAGAGACAAATGAGGGGGAAGGCACTGCTTGCTAATATAAAGAAGATTTACTGACAGCTACTTCCATCGACAACCCATGTTTAATGGGTTTCATTAAAAAATGGGTTGCTAATGGATATGCATAGTTGTCCATGGAGAAGGCCAATAGTAAATGATGATCTTTTAGTTTCGTGACTTTTCGCTTATGTCATCGGTATTCCAGTGGCATTTGAATTTGATAATCCCACGCACTTTCATGTATGAAATTGCCGACAAATTATTATATAACAGGAATAAAAATGTTAACATTGAATATTACTAATGAAATTATCCGTGGAACTATTCGCCAACCAACATACCCGTCGATATATTTCATCGGTATATGTGGGCGTCAGGTGGCGCTATATGACGCGAAGGTGGTGCAGTAATGGCTGTCGAAGGTATATCCGACGTCTGACTACTTACATTACTCATGGTTTGCGTATTTTGAGAAGAATAGATAAATCTTCCACTTCTTAAATGCATAGAATCATTTCTTGTAACACTACGAGTTACTCTGAACTCGTCCCGCTGGGCGACCAATTTCTTTAAGTGAAATTTTGGTCAATAGGTCAAGAGAAATTCCAACAAACGAATAATTATTTATCAAACGAATATGGGTTCAGAGTTATGTGGTAATCTCGTAGGTTTTGAAAATTAACTTAAAATAAAAGAAGCTTAATGCACGTTTAAAGAAATAAACAAAAGTTCAAAAAGAAAAGCTTTGAAAAGTAAAGAAATAAAGAGACTGAACAAGAAGTTTAAATGCAAAAAATTAAATGAAAGCATTAAAGGAAAGCACGTAAAGAAATTTAAAGAACAATACTGAAAAGTAAAAAAATTTAAAAGAACATTGCATTAAATTAAATGACTTGAAATGAAAGGGAAGACATACTTGGATCAAAATCTGTTAATCTATTCGGATGAGATTTTAGGATTATATATTAGCAAATAACCTTCTTTTTTACATTATAAATGCTGATATTTATAGACAAATTATAAAAATAATTGACATTCTAAGATTTTGACACGTACATAGCAGTTATGCCACTAATATTTCTCAATTTCTCAATAGAACTAACTTCTAACCATTTTAACATTCTCCATCGATTCAATCTCTTGGAAATGCAACTCTTCTGTCGGATTAACTACTTGTCTGACATCATTATCTAGTGGCTGCATTGGGTCTTCCAACCATTCAGCACTTCCATCGACTCAACACTTAGAAGATTCTTCCAACATCATCTTTCAGCCGTCGAATAGTAAAATTGTTTATTTTCACCCCAACAGGAGGACAAACAAGTTAAGTTATCCTTGAATTGGGTGCCAAGTTTCTGTGTTGCAACAAGATATTTCGAACTAAATAAAAGAGAAAGGTGTAAGAACCACTTCAGAATCTTCCATCTCTAATCCAAAAGAAAGGGTTGTAGGGGAACATTGTATATAATAAACTCAACAAAGGGGATAGGTGTCCCTAACAGAAGGCTCCTGTGGACTTTCATGACTGATATATGAATGAAGCTTCAAAAATATTTTTTAAACACCCAAAATATAACATCTATCTAAGATATTGTATTGCATGTAAGTGTGATTTACTATTCTTATATACTCTATATTAAACTAAAATAAATATACTATATATAAATATAAGTGAGGCATCATTTTAAGTGGTGTGTTCAAAATACCATAATTTGTGAAGCTTCCTTCTTTTTGGCTAACGAATAATTATAAATCAATAAATGAATTTCTCTGTCATTGAAATGGACATAGCAAATGGGTCCCCCATTGTCTGTTCAGTCTTTAAGCCAGATCATATTTGAGCCGTTGAATCCCTTTTTCACCACACCGACCCAAACCGTGGTACTACAGCCTAACATGTAACAACTCATTATTTCTACATTCATTCTTTACATCTATTTTTATATTTATAGATATAATGATTAATAAGATAATAAGTAATGATTAATAAGATTATAAATGATAATTTTAATTATTTATGTGGTATTTTTTATTATATATAATTAGTTAAAATTAAAATTTATCAAATTTTATAAAAAAATCATTATTTATTTTAAAATTGTTCAACACTTATTAAAACACATTTTTTAACATAAATTAATGATATGATAATTAATAAGATAATAAGTGGTGATTCTTATTATTTATATAATAACTTTTTTATATTCTAGTATAGTTAGAATTTATCATATTCAACATAAGAATTATTATTTATTTTAGAGACATTTAGCTCATATTATGAGTGTCAAAAATAGAAGAAAAAATTAGATATACAAAAAACATTTTTAATATGTAATAGCCCCCTTTTCTTCTATTAACAATTGTTAAACGAGGTGGGGTTTGGCTGTATTTGAATTCAACACATTAACTACTATATTTAAACACATCGAGATAAAGTTAGGAGACAATCACATTATTAATTAAATAATTATAATAAATAATTAATAATGTAATTAATAATATAATTAATTTACTACACGTAACTTATATGCATTAGATTTATGTTAGTTTTTTTCACACATTGAAATAGTGCCATTAATTTTTTTTTTCATTAAAACCCGATTGATTATTTATTTAGTTTATATTTTTGAAACGGATAGTTTCTTTCTGTGTTTTCTTTTGTTCAAAATATTATTGTATGGAATGGAATGCAGAGTGGAGCGGTTGTTGGGTCCATTTGAAAACAACACCCACTCCTTATTCTTTTGCCTTCTTCAGCACTTCATCACCATGCCCTCCCTCCTATATAACCCTCACCACTTGTACTTCCATTTTCTCTCATCGTGTTTTCTTGTCTCTGCGAGGTTTGCTGAGCCTCGCAGAAACAAAAGAAAACCCACACACTTTGGTTCACAAAAAAACTCTTCACTTTTGTTCTTTTTCTCAGCTTCTTATCCTTAGTTATAGTACCCCTTTATCCTAAGGGACTTAAACACTACACAAATTCAGCTCCTACATCATTATTTGTTATATTTGTATTTTTGTTTATAAAGTTTGAGGAAATGGAGGCACATTCTCCTGTTATAGCCAAGAGGTTATGGAATGTGTTGAGGGTCACCTTCTTCATGATTAGGAAGGGTCTGGTATCAAAGAGGAAGCTGATTATGGACATGAATTTGATGATGAAGAAAGGGAAACTGCTCAGAAAATCTCTGAGCAATCTCATGTCATCTCATAATCATCACCATCATTCAAAGAGCTTGGCACGTGGTTTTGGCATACAGGAATATGAATTCTCTTGCAGTAACAGCCCAAATCCTGTTTTTTTCCACGTACCAAAGCGAAAGCACCATTTCAACTTCCCCTGCATCAACTCCCCTGAGGTTATTGGAGAGGAATCTGATGAATTGGCTGCATTTGAAGGTGATTGTGAAGTGCCCAAGGCTGTGGTTTTGGTCCCCAAGACCCCTGAGTACACGTTCAACCTTAGGTTCGATGCATCTGATTTTGCACCTGGAGAGAAAAAGAGCCCACTCGTCTCGCCATTCTCTGTGAGGATTTCCAATTACTCATCAGAGGATGAAAATGAAGATGGTGGAAATGGTCAAGTTGATGATCAGGCTGAGGATTTCATCAGAAGGTTCTATGAACAGCTTAGAATGCAAAACCGCAAGCAGTTACTGCAGTACCAAGAGATGTAAAGACAAGCTCATAGTTATCTCTTCCAACTTGATGCTGATCAACAAGTTCTTTCTGGGCATTCCTGGGAATATTTGCTCTCTGAGATCTTTCATCTATTTTCCCTGGGAAATTGGGTTGTTCTGTTTGTGATCCACACACTATATTTGATTTCAACTTGCTGTGAAGTTTTTGAGCATTGGATATATTTCCACTTTGTAATTCTATTGCCTTTCATAATATAAAATTCAATCTTTATATATTTGTCTAGTGACATATATTTGGTATATTCATGTATGTTGTAATAAAAGAAATGTTGAGCGTTGGCTTGTACCTTTTCCCATTCTGCTTTGGTGTTCCATCATTGTAGGTATGGTGGTGGGCCTGGTGATGGACCTTTGGGAATAATATTTGCTTCTGCCTTTTCCTTTTCGGTCCACATTAGTTTAGGCTTTTGACACCCAACTATAAACCACCATTAGAACTCTCACATGTTGGCAACCATCACTCTTCATTTCATTCACCGCATGTTCGCATCTACTATCCCTCGTCTATGTAGCTATATTCAGTGTCCAATTGGTATGCTAGAGGATGATCTATATGTACATGAAAAATGTTCAGTAGTGGATACTAAACTATACTTGGATAGGCACGTTCTGGTATTTTCTTCCTTGCGCAGCAACGGAGCATGTTTAAACGAGAGAAGTTGGTACCTGTAAAGACACTTTAACGCTCAAGTTAGGTTGTGCGCAATTGGGATTTATGCTAAAGAACAATAGATACTTATTAGAGGTGATTGAACTTACTATTTATAGAGGTTGGATAGGGAGATACATTCCCTTAAGAGTTGTAGAGGATCTCTATAAATTCAGAATGTTGATATTGCAATTATGAGCAATCAAAGGCAGTTATGAGTGCTATTATTATGCAAGATCATAATTGATAGTTACGAATACTCATAGGATTTATCCACTGTGCAAATTCGCAGTAAAATTTCTGCTACCCAATGTCGTGGTCTGACATCCATTGTGTTAGGATCTCAGCAATGTACCATGAATTCCCGTTTGGGTGTCAACAACGAACTCTGGCTAGATGCATGCTGGGTTGACCTATGGGACAAGATCCCATATCATGGTCTAGAACAGTTACCCCCAACTTGGTGTTTAGATGGGACAGTTAGGTGTCAAGGTATTCAGGTTTAATAAAAGCACATAGCACGCAGTAGACAAAGGGATCTGAGTCAGTGTTAACACTAGATCTCACAATGTTTTCTCCAAAGGGCTGAGGTCCGTGATACATCATAGTATGCCTCTATGGTTAACGTTTAAGGCTAGGATTTGAGTTGGATAGCTCCGCTTACGTCGTCATTACATCTTCCAAAGTATGCCATAGGTTGCCCCCATGTGTAGTTCACAAGGTCTTTGTTATCCTTTCTTGCAGCTTTTATTTTGCAGTTTGTGGCAGTCTGAGCTTGCTTGGGGAACCATCACTTTGACTTTATTAGTAATTAAAAAACCTTTTAAAGAGGATAGCAGTTTCAAGCTATTTCCCAATTGTCCGCTATTCTTATGACCAATCACGAGGAAAGGGCATTAAAATGTGACCTCAAATGTGCAGTCAGTTTGCCTTCTTGGGAGCCAATTAGAATGCGTTATTCCCTCTATAAATAAGGGATGCTTGTAATGGGGTTGTCATTTTGTGGAAAGCCATGTTTCTTTTTGAGACCTTCTTCTTGTTCTTTCTAAAATTCTTAAAGATCTTTCCTTTTCCCAACATAATCCTCTTATGGAGACCTTTTTTACCAAGTGTAATGGTTCTATGGGGACTAAGTAGCTGCCCTATACGGGTTAGTAAACACGCATCTAGGTAGCAGAAACCTTTCTTTCCAAGCGTATGTAGGGAGGTGTAACCTTCCTGCGCTTGTCAGGGGGATTAGCTACTTCTATTATAGTTTCCTGTAAGGCATGGAGGTTTTCTGCTGTCTCTTGACTACAATTGAAGGTGCTAGCCCAGTGCCTTGGTTTCACCCTGATGTGCAGCTAAATATACAAGATTGTGAAGCCTGCTCATGTTGGGGTGGAACAATCCCTTGGGTTGGAGCATTCTGTTGTTGTTAGCCAACAAGGGAAAGATGGGTGCTTGTTTATGGAAGAACCGTGGAGGCGGTCGTGATCAGTGGTCATCATCATCGTCACTGTCTTATCTAGCTTTCTTTCCGGCTTTCTCTAGTGGGCATTCTTGTATTAGTGTAGTTCATAGTCCTTTTTGTTAGAGCTGACGATGTTTGGAATGTGAATAAAAGTTTCTTGTTTGCCCCTTTGAATGTTCTATTTTTCCATTTCAATTGTCTACCTCTTTCACTAGGGTGAGTCCAATGCTCATCATTGTAATAATACATTTAACCTTGTCATGTTGCCTTCATCTTGATGCTTGGCTAATATAGTGAAGTATCAATGTAAATCTCAATGCCCCAAGGTGACGGGATCCACGCTTTATATGAAGTTGTAATCTGTTCTGCCCCCAAAAGGTTGAGCTTTAATTTGGAGGCGTTAACGACTAAGTCATTTCACATTCGTGGATGCGCTGTAGTTTGGACAAGGTCCATGCGTCAGGTGACTTTAAGTGGACATTTTGGGGTGTAGCCGGAGTTTGTAGAAAAATTTGTGCTCAAACAGCAGGGCTTGTGTGACGTTTGATTTTCTGAGCAACCATTGTTTCAACCAGTGTGATAACTGTGAAGTCCACATGGTGCAATCTGACTAGATAGTCATGGTTAGGGTTCTACGCCCCATGATGAAGGGTTTTTGAAATCTGAAGTGTTAGGAAGGAATTGTGCCCCAACCATCTTGCCTCTATAAATAGGGGCTAAGGACGTCTCTTCCACACTTTACTGTTCTTCTCCAAACTCCGGCGACCTGAAGCGACTTTCAACAACTTTTCCCAATGGAGAAGTGTCGTTTCGAGCTGTTAGCAGTCGTTCTCAATAGTTTTCAGTGGTTCCACTTCTTCCAGTCATACATTTTTCTCCATTTCTTCAAAGTGCATGTCCTTCTACCCCTGTTTTCACTATCTCTAGCATCAACCCAAGGTAGAGGGTTTCTATCTTTTATACTTTTTTGGCAATTTCCTTCTTTCATGTCAAAAATGAGTTGGGATACTAACAATTCTGGGCCTAACTCTATAGTGTTGCTCTCTAGAGCACATTCTTTATCTCGTCGTGAGTGGCAGAGGCAGGCGCAGAGGCCGTTAACTGTAATAGGTGTAACTAGATGCATACTGAGGGCGGTGTCTTCCCTCCCCCAGGTCTGAATATAGGGTAGATAATTCTTGATTCTGATAGCGCCTTACTGGCCTCTATGGGTGTTTCCAGGGAATCATGGCGAGGAGCCGAGTGGCTGGGCCCCAGAGACTGGCTGTGAAAAGCTCCATGGTAATTGTCCGCAGAAGGCATGTGTATCCTTGGGTTGGAGATGACATCTAGAAAAATGAGTCTGAATTCTAGACTAGGGAGAAAGTAGAACATCTTACAAGCTACTTGGAGCTGAAGGAGGATGGCACAAAGGATCACGAGTATCAGGTTCTAGCTCCATTGGGGAATGAGAGGGTGTGTTTGGCCTAGGAGACGGGTGCACACTACATGTTCATGCACGAAGATCTCTTCGTTTGATTGGGACTCCGGATCCCATTCACCCCATTTCAAATAGTCGTCCTCTTTGCTCTCAATGTGGCCCCGTCCCAACTTCATCCCAATAGCTAGGGAAATATTCTCGCCTTCAAAAGATTTTCCCAAGTAGTCAGACTATGGTATTCGGAGAAGGCATTCTTCTACCTCTTCACAAGGTGGTGCCCCCAAAGGGAGAGGGCAATACGAGAGAACTGGCTCACACTCCAGTCAAGGCCCAACCGGAAAGTCTTCGAAGTTTTCCAAGATAGCTTCAAGAACTATAAGACAAAGTTCTTTAAGCTGACGGTGGTGCCAAAGACCCATCCATTCTTCCTTGATGTCAATGGGGAATCGGCGTTCAACTTGTACTGCACTACAAGGGCGTTGGACACCCTGATTGAAATGATTGAAAAGGAGAAACTCAATCTTGATCGGGATGACACCAAGTGCGTTGACTTTATGAACACATGGGCTCAGGAAATTGGCCTCATTTCTTGTAAGGACATCTTAGATGCCACTGATAATACTTTAGAGGCCATTCTAGGTGAAGTTTAGGTCGTACTCCACCATTTTTTTTTTGTTTTTAGCATTTCCTTTCTAGTCATTTTCTGACTTGTGCTTTTCTTATTTTGTAGAAAATATGACATCTAGAGAAGCTCTAACCCCTTTCGGCTCCTGAAGGCAAAGAACCTAGATGTCAGTCCCTCTAACACTTCGGCACTTGTTCTGCCAGACCCTACTATCTAGAGCCTGGTGATTGAGGTGGAAATAACTTAAAGAGTCCTACTCAGCTCCTTCAGAGGCGAAGGAGGAAGGCTGGTGAAGGAAGTGGGGTGGATCGTGGGAAGAGGCTGGCTATGGAACCGGTTGAGGTCCCGATCCCGTTTTCCTTGTACAAGAAGGATGCAGCGCCTAGGCCATTTCTAGACTCCCAGTTTTTGGATGATGATGTTGATGGTCACAATTATAAGAAAACACCGTCTGATATTTTGTCAAGGTTCCAGATCAGTGGACTCTGCCTTGCTGTCGAAGCTCGTTTTCTCAAAAGGTTTTTGAACTAGTTTGAAGAATAAATATGGTTCATGGAAGCAGAGAATATGAGGGCGGCCTAAAGAGGAAGGAGCCTGGACACTCGACTTAGCCCTTAAAGCAAAAGAGAGGGCCGAGAGGGCCTTGGGGGATACCGGGGCAAAAAATGACAAGTTTCAAAAGATATTGGTGGACTCGAAGGACGATTTGAAGAAAGAGAAGGCTTGCTACAAGGAGGCTAGGAAAGAAGTCATCAGCCTCCGAACTAAGAATGAAGGCCTCCAAAACCAGAATCAACGCCTCTGATCAGATGTGGCACGGTTGCAGGAGGATACTCGGCATCTGATAGGTACATGTACAAAGATTAGCGACAAGCAGTTCCAAAATGCAATTGCCCAACTCTAGCTCTTCAATCCTAGGGTGTCATTGACTTTGGAAGAATTGCACTCTGAGATGGCCATCTCGTACTTCCGAAGGCCGCTCAACAAAACAACTTGGATGCTGCCGGGGTCTCAATCACCGATATCTAAGATCCGACCTTTGTTGAGGGGAAATGGTGGAGCATCAGGTACGGGACACCAAAATTCAGAGGGAGATGATGGTGAAGCTTAGCTTGCTTCCTCATTTTCTTTTCTTGCTTTCCCCTACCCCTTGTATGGGGCATTTAATTTTTTGTAAAGACAATTTCCCGATCATTGAGGCGTATCAAATCCTTTATTTTATAATTTGATGTTCTTCTTTTTCTATAGTCCGTGTTGGGTCCAATGCCCGTTATTAATGTGCATTTGGTAACCATTTAGGGACTTAGAATAATATTCGAATAAAACCTTAGTCCGAGGTCCAATGCTTAACATTTTTTAGCACTCGAAATTCCATTGAGGACTAAGGCAAAATAAAAAGTAATCCATAACCGGGGTCATTAGTGTTAACAGTCTATTTAAGAAAATTGTCTAATACTTAGGAATTTTTAAGTTTAGAACCAATTTAAGATAAGACATCCACGGAAGGTACCTAATGGTGGATTACTAATATCGTAACCTGTGTTGCCAATTAATTTCACAACCACAAAAATGGTCATGACCAAGTGTTGAGGGTTTGGGTATAGAGGCCCATAACTTGTGACAAAAACACACAAATGAGTTTCGTTAGTTATTCCTCTTAACCTGGAAGCTAAGAGACCCCGGATCCCATAAGGAATAGGCTTTGGACAATCTCAAGGCATTTCCCAGCTTGAGGGTCGTTAATTTGAAAGAAACCTTAGATCCTATAAGAAACAGGTTCTGTAGACATTCTCAAGGTGTTTCCCAGCTTGAGGGTTGTTAATTCAAAAGAAACCTCAGATCCCATAAGGAATGGTTTGTATAGACATTCTGAAGGCATGGTCTGGCTTAAGGGTCTTTTAACCTTAAAAAAAAGCCTCAGATCCTATAAGGAGTAGGCTCTAGACATTCTCCAGGTGGAACTCGACTTGAGGATCTTTTGAGACTAGATAGTGTAAGTAGATGTATGATGAACCGTCAATATGTCATATTTTTATAGTTCAATTCTTTGGTTTTTCATTTTTTTTATTTTTTTTATTGAACTTTGTTTGTAAGTTTTGTTACATTTTTAGTATTGTTTAATTGTATTTTTATTATGTGTTTTGTGTGTTTTTGTTAGGTAATTGTACATGGAGAAGACTGGATGTTCAAAGAGACAAGGAAAAGAGGAATTTTTCATCAGCGTTCAGTGCTTGAGCGTTAGAGTGGAACACCAAAAGTGTATGCAGCAGCGATGATTCAGTGACCCAGTGCCTGAGCACTGGGGAGGAGTGCCTGAGCGCACAGGAAGTAACAGCGTGCGTCTTGACTTAAGTGGCTCAGTGCTTGAGCGCCCATAAGCCAGCGCCTAGGTGCTGGTTGCATAACAGAACACGTTATTTTCTATAAATTAGAAAAGTTATACCAAACTCAATACACTAAGACTTTCACTTTGCACATCACATAAAAAATCCCTAATCTCGAGAGAGTAGTTTTGTGACAGTAGATTTTGGAGAACGACTTCAAAGGGAGGATTCGATTCTTGAAGGCTAGAAGATCATGATCACTGTAAAAGGGATTTTGATTTCTTTTTCCTTTTAGTTTTTCCTTTTCTCTGAGTTTTCTTTCCATGGGTTTGTATTATGATATGAGTTTGTTTGTATTGAACATGAGCAGCTAAACCCATAGCTAGGGCTATGGGGATCTTGTTTTCTTAATTATTTGGGTTTGATTTCTAATTTGATTAAAGTAATTTCTTTTAGGGTCTATCATATTGGTTGCATTCTTATCATAACTTGATGACTTTTGGCATGTGTTCATTCATTATTTGACTAGTGACTATCCGCATTCAATGAGTGGATCTATATGGTAAGCCTAGGATTAGATTGGTGAATGACCAAACATTAATTTTTCCTACTAATGGAATTGACAGGTATATTAGTTCATCTCTTGAATTAAAGCTTAATGCATTCATAAATACTTCAACTAAATGACCAAATAGGTGATTTAATTTAGGAATAGAATATTGTTTCATCCATGACCATTGGGATTCAATAGCAGGTAAAAAAATATTGACAATAGAATTACCTTACATCATAAATGAAAGAAAATTTGAATAATTGGATTCAAGTGAACCTTGCGCCTTAGTCTCTCTCTCTCATTGATTATCTATTATTTGTTTGATTGTTCATTATTTTTATTTATTTATTTTTTTATTTTATCTTAAATTTCTTCATACACTTTTGATTGTCTTGATAATAAAGAGTTTTACGAATCTAATAATTACCATTTATTTCTCGTGGGATCGATAATTAGGACTCAAGTCATATATTATTTGGCAATAGAGTGCACTTACTCTTAGTGTATTTTACGCATATCAATGTGTAAAATTAACTTATTCATTTTATTGATTAAATGAAATACTGAAGTCCGTATAAAGTATACCTACAAAATCTAGGGCAGATCACAGACAAGAAGTAAACTAGGAGACTAAGCCTTAAACGGCACTTAACTATAGTACTTTCTAAGTTTGTCCACATTCTAATAGTTTTTGATTGGCTTGCCTGTTAGTGTCTCCAGGGTGTAAGCTCCCATGCCAATACTGATCACAATTCAGTAGGGGCCTTCCTAATTTGAGGCTAATTTCCCTTGGGGGCACTCCTACCATCGATGTCCACTCTCCGAAGTACTAGATCACTTGCTTCAAACTTTCTTGTGATAACTTTTAAATTGTATTGAACCGCCATTCCCTGTTTAAGGGTGACGTTGCATAAGGGAGCAATGTACCTTCTTTCTTCTAGAAGATCCAAGTCTTCTCTAATCAGTTTGGGATTGTTGTTAGGTGAGGATCATAGCCTAGCACCCATAAGTGAGTTTAAAGGGGGTTTCACCTATTATGGAGTGAGGCGTAGTTTGGTAAGCCCATAGGACATGGTCAAGTTGCACGGCCTAGTTTCCCTTGGTTTTGTCCAACCTTCTTTTGATTCCTTGAACTATAACCCAGTTAGCGGCTTCAGCTTGTCCATTTGTCTTGGGATTCTTAACAGAACTTCAATGATGCTTGATTTTTAGCTCAGCAAGCAGCTCTTCAAAACCCTTATCTTTGAACTGGCTTTTATTGTCCATCATAATGGACTCTGGAACCCTAAATCTGGTGACGATGTGACGCCAAGTGAACTTTTGGATCCTAGTAGAAGTGATTATGACTAGGGGCTCTGCTTCGATCCATTTAATAAAGTAATCCATAACTACCACTAAGTACTTTAGTTGTCCAGGTGCTTAGGGGAACGAACCCAAGATATCCATACCCCATATGTAGAATAGCCAAGGTACAGACATCGTGGTTGGTTCCTGTGGATGAGTTGTATAATGGTCTGATTGCCATTGGCATTTATCACAGCCTCGAACATGTGGAAGAGAGTCAGCATCGCTAGCTAGTAGTATCTGGCCCTGAGTGCTTTTAGAGCTAAGACTGTCCACAATTCCCCTCATGGATCTTGGCCAAAACGTATTTTGCTTCCTTTAGTGTTAGGCACTTGAGGGGAGGTAAGGAAAAACCACGGTGGTATAGTTGTCCAATATAGATGGCATACCGGATCGCAGTTCTGACCAGCTTGGAGGCCTCATTTGGATCGTCAGGCCAGGTTCTAGATTACAAGTACTCCAATATTGGGATAAGCCATGTATGTTCCATTCCTTCCACCTGGAAAATGGTTGTGTCCGAGATGGAAGGTTGAGCGAGGGTCTCTTAGATCATGGAGCGATTGTTTCCTGGGATCTTAGTATTGGCCAGTTTGGATAGAACGTCTAATCTGGAGTTCTACTCACTAGGAATGTGCTCAATCTTGCCAGCCTGAAAGTTCCTGAGCAACTCTTGGACTTTGGTCAAATATCTCTGAAGGAGGGGCTCCTTAGCCTGATTGTCACCTCTGATCTGGGAGGTCACAAGTTGGGAGTCACTGCAAAGTGTGATCTTAGCTGCTCCCATGTCCTTGGCTATTACCAGTCCAACAATGTATGCTTCATACTTCGCCTGGTTATTTGAAGTGGGAAATTCAAACTTCAGGGAGTTCTCTACTGTTACCCCTTCATAATTTTCCAAAATCATCTCGGCACCACTTCCCTTGGGGCTCAAGGATCCATCGACGAATATAGTCTAAGAAATTCTCTCAGGGTCGTCGGGGTCTAATGTGAGTTCTGTCAGGAAGTCCGAGAGCGCTTGAGCCTTTATTGCTAGCCGAGGATCTTACGTGATTTCAAACTCGTATAGCTCGATGGACTAGGTGATCATTCTTCCTGCGAGGTCTGGCTTGTGCAATAACTGACGGGTAGGTTGGTCCATCCTCACCATCACTAGATGACATTGAAAGTACTGTCTGAGTCTTCTGGCCGTGGTGATAAGTATGAAGACAACCTTTTCAATTTTCTAGTAGTGGAGCTTTAGGTCCTGCAACACCTTGCTTACGAAGTAGATCGATTTCTGCCATTTTGCCATCTCCAAGATCAATATTAAAGTTACAGCCTCTTCGTGAATTAAAAGGTACAAGTACAGTATATTACCAAGATCTGGTCTTGTCAATATGGGGGGGAGAGGATAGAAGATTCTTCAATGATATAAAGGCATCCTCACATTCTTGAGTCCACTCAAAATCTTTTCCTTTTTTGAGTAGTATGAATAAGGGAAGAAATTTATGAGCATCTTTAGCAAGGAAACGTGTGAGGGCCGCAATCCGTCTTATCAGCTGTTGTACTTCCTTGACACTCTATGAGCTGCACATGTTGAGCACCACTTGTCATTTGTCTGGATTTGCCTCAATCCCATGGTGAGTCAGCATGAAACCCAAGAACTTGCCTGCTTGGACCCCGAAGGCACACTTGTCCTAATTAAGCCTCATATAATATACTTCTAGAGTTGTGCAAATACCTCTTCGAGATTAACAATGTGTGATCTAGATTTTGGGGTCTTCACTATCATATCATCAATATATACCTTGATCATTTTCCCTACTTGGTCTTCAAAGACCTTATTCATCATTATTTGATAGGTGGCTCCTACATTTTTCAGTCCAAAGGGCATAACCCTGTAGCAGTAGCTCACTCTATTAGTAATGAAAGTGGTCTTGTCTTCATCTTCGGAGTATATTGGGATCTGATTTTATCCAGAGTATGCATCCATAAAAGACGACAAACAAAATTAGGATGAGTTGTCAACCAATTTGTCCACATTAGAGAGTGGGTATTGATCTTTAAGGCAAAATTTGTTCAAGTCTGTGTAGTCCACATACATCCTTCACTTCTCATTGGATTTCTTCACTAAGACTACGTTGGATAGCCAAGTTGTGTAGGATATTTCCCTGGTGAAGCCAGCACTAAGTAGCTCCTTCACCTATTCTTCAATAACTAATTTTCTTTCCAGTCCAACTTTCCTCTTCTTCTAGGAGACCCTCACACCCTTCCTTATAGATAGGCAATGGCAAATGAAGGCGAGGTCTAGACCAGGTATGTCGGAGGACGTCCAGGCGAAGAGGTCTTTGTTTTTCTTCAAGAGCTTAATCAGTTGGTGCCTCTTTTCTTCCTCCAAATTTGCTCTAATTTTAGTGACTTGATTTGGCTTGCTATCGAGTTGGAGTAGCTCTAGTTCACCCTTCGGCTAGGGTCTGGTACCTTGGATTTCTTCATGAACATCTAGCTTGGTCATGAGGATATTAGCTTGGTCCAAAACTGAGCTAGAGGAGTTGGCTTTTACTTTCTTAGGCCTTCGGATGATCTTGAGGCTCTCCTTATAGAATTTATACGTTATAATCTGATCCCCTTTGACCTTGATGACCTCTTTATAGAATTTCATAGCCAAGTGGGTAGTAAATACCATAGCTCCAAGTGCATTCAAAGCTGGATGGCCCAAGATGATGTTGTGTGCTAAGGGGCAGTCCACGATCAGAAACTTGATCTTGACAATCCTGAAGAGTTTAGTGCTCCCCAAGGTCAGGTAAGTCTCAAAATACCCTATTGGAGTGATCTTTTTGCCAGTGAAATCGGTGAGCTCCCCTTTATTGGGAATCAGCTCTGAGCGTTGAACTTCTAGCTTTTGGAATAACTCTATGAACATGATGTCAGTCAAGCTCCCCTAGTCAATGAAAATGCACCGGACCTCGATATTAGAGATTATCCTAGAAACCACCAACAGATTATCATAATTAGGGATAATCTTGTCATAGTCTTTGTCTGAAAAAGAGATGGGGGTGTCTTCCGACCTCCAGCCCATTGTTTGGGTGCAGAGTGAGAGACGCTCAACACTGCCATCCTTAGCGCTTTCTTCCGGGATCCGTTAGATGACCCACCGCCTGCAAAGCCACCTACAATAGTATTGATGGTGTGGTTAACCTAGGCATGACAGTCATCATTGTTGTTTGACGGAGTGTTCTGGTTTTGATTCTGTCGATTGTCAGTATCAAGGTGAGGTAGAGTTCGGGATCTTCTTCTAGGACTCTGAGTTCTTCTTCTCTGATCGGAGATGGGCTCCGTCAAGGGTTGTGCCTTCTTACCCTCAGTCCTCTATGGCGCTCATTGTTTTAGACATGACTGATGTACTAATATAGCTATCCTACCCTAATTAGGGACTTAATAGCATCACAAAGTTGGAAACAATCTTCAATATCATGGTCGTAGTCCTTGTGCCATGAATAATGCTTGTTATGATCCTTCTGCGTATGCTTCTTCAAAGGGGCTGGCCTCTTAATATCCCAAAATTCAGACTGAAACACTTCCTTCATAATTGTTGCACATGGAGTGTTCAGGGGAGTGTGGCTAGAGTACTTGGCCTGGGGTAGATCATCTTTAGAGGAGTTCTGGGGCTGAGAGGAGTTTTGGTTGCCTTTTTGGTGAGAGGCCTCACCTTTCTCTAGGCTCCTCTTAGCCTTAGTAACCGCCTCAAGGTTTATATACTTTTGAGATCATTGCTGAAATTCTTCTATATTCTTTAGCTTTTTCTTTTCCAAAGATTAAAAAAACTGAGAATCAGTCTAGAGGCCGCTTTTGGCATAGTGGTGAGCAATCCTGTTATCGAGGTTTTCCACATTGATACAAGCTGTGTTGAACCTCTTAAGGTATTCGCAAAGGGGTTCGTCATGCCCTTGGCGAATCTCGGAGAGAGATTCAATAGATTTGAGTTGTTCCTTGCTGATGGTGTAGTGGAGCAAGAAACGATGTCTAAGGTCTGGTCAGTTGGTGAAGGATCCCCGTGTCAAGGTCATGAACCACCTGAGGCTTGCCTTCTTCAAGGAAAGGGGGAAGGCGTGGCATAGTAATTGTCAAGATCCCCCATGGAAACGCATGGATTGGACGTAGATGTCTATATGTTCCTGAGGGTCCGTGGTCTCGTCATAAAGCTCCACATTAGCAGGAAACTTGAAGTTTCTTAGAACTTTAAACTCCATGAGTTAGGCAGAGAAGGGTTGCTCCTAATTGTCGAGGTCCGGGTTATTATTAGTAACATTGGATATTTCAACATCAACGTGCAACATTCTCCTCTGGTCGTTGGTCGCGTTCTGCCTTCTGTCGTTATGCAATGGCCTGGGTTGGCCTTCCTACACAGATCGTTCAAGATTTTTTAGTCTACGGTGTTATTCTTCTAGCACTACAGCTTATTGTTGCACCAAGTCCAGGAGTTGGTTTCTAGACATTTTGGGTTGAATTGTGCCCTCTGAACGGGACACACTATTGTTAACTTCTTCATTCCTAGGCTCCAGGCGCTGATGCATTGGGATTCTAGGCTCAAGACCATCAAGATTGGCTACATGCACGTAGGGGCCAAGTCGATCCCTCTCAGAGGTCCTACATGATGGGTGAGGGCTTTCATCAGAAAATGAGGTCTTATGTCCATCATGTAGGTGCCTATTATTAAGCTCCTGGTTCCTCGCGGTGAAGCTTTCAGTATCTGGTGGTGGGACATAGTGTGGAGGTTAATGCACCGCTGGTCCTCGCCTTTGGCCTGTGGTGGTTGGCGTAGCATCTCCTCTCCTAGAGTTCTGTCTCGTGTTCACCATGGTTAAGTGGGAATAGAAATTTAAGGTTTCCCACATACAGTGCCATTGTTCAGTATTGGATACTGAGCTGTACTTGAATAGCCACGTTCTAGTGTTTCCCTCCTTGCGTAGCAGCGGAGCATGTTAAAACGAGGGGGTTGGTACCTGTAAAGACACTCCAACACTCAAGTCAGGCTATGCGCAATTTGGATTTATGCTAAAGAGCAATAGATACCTATTAGAGGTGATTAAGTCTGATATTTATAAATATTGAATAAGGAGATACGTTCCCTTAATAGTTGCATAGGATTCCTTATAAAATTAGAATGTTGATACTGTAGTTATGAGTAGTCAAAGGCAGTTATGAGTGCTATTATTACGCAAGATCATAATTGGCAGTTACGGATACTCATAGGATTTATCCACCATGCAAATCTCGTGATAAAATTGCTGCTACCCAATGTCGTGGTTCGACATTCGTAATGCTGGGATCTGAATAGTGTACCATGAATTCCCACTGGGGTATGAATGACAGACTCCAGCAGAATGCGTGCTACGTTGACCCATGGGACAGGATCCCAAATCGTGGTCCAGAACAAAAAATATGCTAAAGGATGTGAAAGCTAGCTTGTAATTTTAGAGTAGGCGTTATATTGTCTTTCTGTTTGACTGTATGTTGAACGTCTCAATAGTAAAGAAAATGACTCTTATATTCTTACATCAAATAATGCATACACTCTTTTTCACACCTCATCTAATATTATTCATTATATATACTTTTTTTATCACTTTTTTTCACTCAATCACATCCATTAAAAATGATGTGAATAGTCATATATGCTTAAAAGGGATGTATGACTAACATTTTGCTAAAGAAAACGAGTAAATGGGTCATTGGTGGCAGGGGTCAAATAAATATTGTTATAAAGAGTACATGATAAAGGTCACAGTTTGATCATGACTTGAAGCTGTCAAAGCAATATGCCCTATGCAGTAAAGAGTTCCAGACATGTTACTTGATTCCGCATTTCTCTCTCTCTCTCTCTCTCTCTTTCTCTCTCTTTAGGGCTGTGGTCTTTTGTTAAGCTTAGGCCAAACTGGATTTCGTTTATCAATTGAACTCTACTTGTGATTGGAAAGAACTTCCGAATTTTAATATTTCCCTAATATTGATACATTGATACTTTTTTTATATGAAAAACATATAATCTTCTACTTAGTTTGGTCTCTCTCCCTTTAGGTTTCTGTCGATTTTTTGTTGTCTTACTCTGCTTGGTTGGTATACGTCAAAGCTAGACATGGGTTCCTTTCACTTCTCCATAAGAGGGGTGGAGAGATGAGTTCTTCAATAATGTGCTTCAGTGCTTCTACCTTCCATAATTTCTCTCTCATTATTCTTGGGAAGCTGGGGCCTGTGTGCTTTTAATATATTGAAACTTTTGCTTCCTTTAGGCATGAAAATCTGGTGGTAAGACTAGAAGACAAATCCATCTACCATGTCCGGCAAAGGAACTATGGAAGTGATTCCTTTTGGTAGGTCAACACACTCTACAGTGATTTGCATGATTAATTCGCCTACTTTCACCATTTGGCTACAAGGTTGATGTGTTAAATCACGTGCTAATTGTTTCGTCAATATGTTTGTCTGGTCAGTATTACACTCCAGTAATGATACTTTTCAGTCCTCCCCTTTGCAGACTCCATACAAGTTACAACCATGATTTTTTTATATATATATTTTTTACATTACTTTTTACATTATTTTTTATACTATTAATCATATCACTTTTTTTTTATCACTTTCTCTTATTTAATCACAACTTTTAAAAAATAATATAAAAAATAGTATATAAAAAAAACAATGTAAAAACATTATTTTTCTACAAGTTATTGAATAACAGACATTTGATCCCACTTTAACTTTTTTATTTTTTATTGGTTCAAATGAGTACATGATTTATTTATTTATTTATGTATATATTTATTTATTATTATTTTTGGGATAGGAAAATAAAGTTAGTACAAATCATAATTATAAAATTCGATTCAATAGTAGATTCCGTCGAGATATTGGATCACTGGTCTAATTGAACCAGATATGATTAAACAAATATATATTATAAATATTTAATTATATAAAAAAATTTAAAAATACATTAAAATTTAAATAAATTCATAAGATCACATCACAAATTAGTATCTAACACAATTTAATAAGTTCAAAATATAAATAAACAACATAAGTTACTATTCACAGTTCAAAACACAATTAAATAACAAAAGTTCACAATCACAAGTTCAAAACATAATTAAACAACAAAGGTTCACAACACACAAGCTCACAAATCACAAGTTTATAACTACAATTTATAACATAATTATGCCCAAGATGTCAAAGTTGTGTCAAATTTAGGCCCTCTTTTTTCTTTAAATAAATTTGAAGCTTATCCAACATTTCCTTCATTTTGCTTTGCATTTTCCATGGTATTGTCTTGTGCATCATCATCATCATAGTCTTTCAAATTTAATTGATCTACAACCATTGCATTTCCCAAATAAGTTAGCAATTAACATCAAATAACAAAATGAACTTCAATAAATCCATATAATTAACAACCAAAAATCATCAAGCAATAAAGAAACATACTAATATCATCAAGAGGTGGTTGGATGGAAATATTTGCAAGGTCATTACGTAAAGCCTCCACCTCTTCAACACTCAAGTATGGCGGTGACTCCTCCAATACCCAATTAGAATGATCCTTAGATGCCTCAAAATTAATTCGATCATAATTTTGATGTCTCAATCGATACCTAAGTTGATTAATTTACTCGTATATCAACATCATAAAATAATTCAAGAACCAAATAATTATATAAAAAAGGACATATGAAGCCAATAATACCTTTGCTGCAGCCTCAAATTGTAATGAACATAGACAAGATCATTCAGCTTTTGATGCTCTAACCTATTTCTCTTATTTGAATGAATGTGTTCAAATACACTCCAATTTCGCTCATAACCCGAAGAACTACAGGTTTGGCTTAAAACATGAATAGCCAATTTTTGTAAATTTGGTGCACTACATCCATAAGATTCCCACCATTGATCTAGAATATCATACATAATAAAATAAATTAGTATGGATATTATTCAACTATAATAAGGATCATAAATAAAGAAAGATAGATAACAACCATTAATTTTACCTGGCATCACTTTACTTCGTTCACGTATCGCGGGTTGCCTTACAAAATCTTGTTCAACATTTTTGAAGATTCTCTTCTCACTTGTCAACTTAGAATGCAAATCAGGATCTCCATAAGCGTACCTCTCAATGACATTTAGAAGGCCAGATGTTGTGGCCTTATGCTTTTCAAATTCTTCAACATTGAACCGACAACCTGGATTTAGCCAATAACCAACAGCATGAACATTTTTGCAAAGCTGCGAATCCCACCGATTATCTATGATTTTCAAGTAAGGAAGCTCTTTTACCAAACTGCTATCGGTAAAAAAACTATTTATCAAAATATTATTTTTTAAAAACTATTTACTAAAGTGTCACTTTTTGAAATTATATACTAAACTGTCACTCTTTTGTCTAATGTGACATTTTTTAATAATTTCTGGTCCACATAATATGCGCCAAACAAGGTAGTGCATCCATGTAGATTACGTCAACACGGTTAGCGTAATCCACGTGGATGCGCCACCCTATTTGGTACATCCTACGTGGATGCGCCATCCAACATGACGTTTTTTACGTGAATACACCATATAGGATAACATTTTTTAGTTAAAAACATCAACACATTTGACATTTTTTACGTGGACAAAAAAATATATTTATAGGGAACTTAACTCATTTCACGTGGTTCTCGCACTCCGCTCAAAGACACATGCATTTCACATGCATACTAGAGAATGTACCATAACGTTGGAAGACATCATTATCAATTAGCTTATTTATAGGCCAAATGTTTACTTTTGATCCGTAAAGTAGTCAATGTGGGACTTTGATGTTCGCAAGGCAAAACAACTAAGTAAGGCAACAAGGTACCTTTGTTCGATGTGAAACTTTGGTGTTGATAAGACAAAATAACTAATTAAGATAACAAAGTAATCTTTGTTTAATGTGGGACTTTGATCTAATTAAATATATCATTATATACTACTTTTATGCATATTGCTAAGTTCTTTCAACTTGTTTTTTAAGATGAAGGAAGTTTGCAAGCTCCACCTTTTCTTTCAGACCAAAAGCCTAATTTCTTCATTATTTAAACAACTTAAATTTATGTACATTTTAATATTACTATATTTTAAAATAAACAAGAAACTCAATTTTAAACTTTCTCTCTTCCTCTCTCTCAAATCTTCCTCACCATTAGCAAATTGTACCTGTAGAAAACTAGAAACTGGTTTACTTATCAAAGAAACCATGAAAGGCCAAAATTTTGGGATATAGTTGAAGTTCTCCCGAAATTAAACAATGCACACCCATGATTAAAAACCTGCACTTTAGGTGATGGAGTTATAAAACTTGATTGTTTTTGTCTCAATATTAGATTGCCATGAGAGCATGGATGATTTTAGCTTCGATTCTAACTACTTATTCGATAGATTCTTCATTTTTTTAAGTTTAATCCCTCATGTATAATTTTTTGCCATGAAAAACACTACCAGTCAAACACAACTATACTAGTAGCAAAAAGTCCCTGGCTATTAATATAGGAATGTGAGTAATACGTTAGCATCTGTGTGTGCGCTTATACTTTGTATAATTTTCTCTTATAGATTATCTTGTGTTATCTTTTTTATCCTAAATTAAAATAGATGAAAGGCAATCTTCAAGTGCAAAGCTCGCTCAAGAGAGTAAAGTAGGTTTTGGGGCTTCCTGAATCTGTGGTTTGGATTATTATACTGATCCAGATGTTGCAAAAAGGGTCCTATTTCAAGTTGGTTTTCTTCACATTGAAGTTTCACATCAAACAAAAGTATTTTGTTGTCTTACTTAGTTACTTTATCTTGCCAATATCAAAGTCTCACATCGAACAAAGGTACCTTATTGCCTTACTTAGTTATTTTGCCTTACAAACACCAAAGTCCCACATAGACTAGTTTAAGGATCAGAAGCAAACTCTTGACCTATAAATATACTAATTGATACTGATGTCTTCTAATATTATGGTGTACTCTCTAATAGGCATGTGAAATGCATATGTCTTTGGGAGGAATGCGAGAACTACGTGAAATGGGTTAAGTGCCCTATAAGTATTTTTTATTTTTATTTTTGTCTATGTGAAAAATGTTAAATGTGTTGACATTTTTAACTAAAAAACGCCATCCTACATGGCGTATCCATATAAAAAACGCCATGTAGGATGGTGCATCCATATACGATGCGCCAAATAGGGTGGCGCATCCTACAGGGTGGCGCATCCTACAGGGTGGCGCATCCTATGTGTGGACTGAAAATTATTAAAAAAATGTCATGTTGGACAAAAAGATAACAGTTTAGTATATAGTTTCAAAAGAATGACATTTTGGTAAATAGTTTAAAAAAGTGACATTTTGATAAATAATTTTTTCACCAATGGCAATTTGGTAAAAAAGCCCAAGTAAGGATCCATTTTCTTCTTGTTCCTTCGAAACCTCCTCACCATCTCCTCTCTAGCTTTACATATAGCTTGATAAAGAAAACCTATGGCAAGCTTATTTTCACTATCAACAATGTGCAACACACAAACAAATGGCTCAGTAAGTTTAACAATATCAACACAATGCTTCCAAGAACTAGAATCCAACACTTGATCCACAAATTTCTTTGCCTTGGCTTCTCTAGCATAAGCAGGGCTTATCCAATACCTAGATGTCACAATGGCTCTTAGTGCATCTTTTTGAGCCAATATACTTTGCAATGCAATGAAATTAGAGGCAAAGCGGGTTAGAGTTGAATGAAGTGTATAATTTTTGTAGCATGTGACACGATCTCATTTACGTCCTCTAACTTCCCAATGCCATTGAGCATCAAATTGATAAAATGCGCTACACAAGGAGACTAATATAGTTTGGGAAACTAAGCCTCCAATAACCTTCCAGCAGCAACATATTTTGAAGCATTACCTATCACTATGTGAACAATATTTTCAGATCCAGCATATAACACTACCTTCTTGAAAAACTTATACAATAAATCTGTAGTTTTAAAGGCATGGGAATCATCAACACACTTTAGAAAAGCAATTTCTTTAGGGCAGTATGTAACATCCTTCCTAACCTATTAGTTTAATTTATGGTTATAAAAATGCATTAACATTAGTATGGGTAATTTGGTATTTTTGGATAATACAAAAGCCTTAAGAGGTATAAAGTATTCAAAGTTACCCTAAAGTCAAACAAACTTATCTCTCCAACCTTTCTTTCCACCGTCTTTGACTTTGTGCTCCCATTTTCTCTCTTTTCACATGACTGTTTGTAGCAAAAAAGAGAGGAAAAGATAGAGAAAGGAATGAAACGAGAAAACAAAGAAGAAAGAAAAGAAAAGAGAAAGAAGAACATGAAAGGAAAGAAGAGGAAGAAGAACCAAAGGAAGAACTAGAAAGAATAATCGAACATCATCTATAGGGAGTTGAGGTAGGGGTTGTTGTGTTTGTTTTCTATGTTGTAACATTATCTTCTTGTTGAAAACTGGCAGGGAATGGACATCATTGAGTATTTCATGATACTCAAAGAAAAATAATGATTCTATATATTGAGTTTTATATATATATATATTCTATAAGACTTGATTCTGTGTATTGAGTTATTTCTCTGAAGATTTGATCATATATATGTAAGGAAATGTCCATGCATGAATGTAGCTACAAGAACTTGATGTTGATGTTTTACCAATGTTTTACTACATGATTTATAGATATAAAAGTGGTGTTCTGATGCACTAGAAGACATTTTTCTGCAGTGCTCTGTTTGAATAGGCTAAGAGGATACTTGAATAGAACATTACAAAATGTTCCAGTTTTGATGTGTCAACTATTCAAGATTGCATGATTTCGATGTTAACCTGTCTTTTCTCAACAAAGAAGAACTCAAGCTTTTCTCCCTCTTTTTTTGTCATGATAAAAAAGATGAGGCAAGAGAAAGCGTAGAGCTAAGGCAATTTATATTCAAATTTAACAAGTTATATTCATTCAACAACAGATCAGACTAGCAGCAATTATGCATATAATTTAGCATCAAATCATACACAAGAGATTTCAAAAGTAATGCTCAGTCATTCATCTTTCATATCAACCAATTAATTTGCATATTCAGTCATTGACCATTCAACATATACATCATCAACTACATGTTTTCAGTTAAACTATAAACAACCAAAACCACCAAAAAATAGAGATTTTAGGACTAAGGATCGTAAAGACTAATCTTGCGGTGGTGGAGGAAAGTGACACACCAAGTCATTCAAGGTCCTCTACATGGCTGCTTGGTTTTGCTATATGTCTGCTTGTTGTCGCTTCATGACTTCCATCCTATTATACATGGCACCCATTGTGTTCTCCATGTATTCCCTTAAGTCAATCAATGTCACCATGAGCTGCTCATTTGTGACTGCGCAGCAGTAGTTGGTTCTTCTTCCATTGGGAGATCAAAAGCATCTTCAACCTCAGCCTCTACTACCTCATCACCATAAACCTAAATGCCTTGCTCCTTCTTCATTTTTATGTGTTTGAGCATTAAGAGTCCAAACACGTTGTGATGAGTCAATTACGTGGGGTCTTCAATGGCAATGATTGCCTAGTATCACTGAAGGAAGCCGAAGATCAATAGAGCATAGGGCAGATCTATCCTCTCTTTGCATTTCACCTTCATCATATGATGCATAATGAAGTTAAGCCAGCTGACTTTGATTCCCTACTTCAAGTCCCAAACCATAAAGATGTCATCCCCACCTATATAGGCATAATTGCCTCCTCTTGGGCGAGGATGTGTGCATAGGTGTAGTGCAGAAGCTTGTCTTGGCATTTTATCTTTCCAAAAGTGACAACTCCTCTGAATACTGCAAGACCCGATTTTAGCATCCCCCAATTGCATTTTCTCTTGAAAACATCCTAGTATTTCCAACTATTTTCCTCAAATTTCCTTCCATTGTATTGCACCTCAAAGAGTTACATCCATTCCCTTGGGGTGATTACAATTTTGTGGCCCTTTACTTAAGTCATCATTTTCTCACCATCAAGTTGCAAATTGCAGTAGAACATCTTTACTAAGTCTGGGTAGATGTTTGTCTGGTAAGTGCAAAGCCTTAAGACTCATTGATGTTCTAGAAGTGACACGAACTCAAATCCTTCACTAGCAAAGAAATACAAGTCCATATACTTGGGTTGGACAAGGTTTCTTAACATGAAATGGCATTTGAACCACTAAAGTTGCTCATTGTTAGAATATAACATTCTCAAGTCAAGTGGGTTATCTACAGGGGTGTTTTTGGTTCTTGCTCGTTTGGGATTGGACGAGGAAGCCATGGCAACAGTTGGGTGTTTGGGAAAGAGGAAATGTACGTGAGAAAGGAGAAATTGGAAAAAAGTAAATGAAGTTTCTGATTTTGGATTGCACAGAGAAATGTTTAGTGGAGAGGGAGTGGTGTTTAATGGTGGATTTTGGAAAAACAAGGTGGCTTAGGGTTTTTGGTGCTCAGAAAGCGTGAAGGAAGACGAGAGAGAAGATAGAAAGGGAAAGTTAAAAAAGAAAGGGAGGGAACAGCAGAGCCTTCATAAAGCACGAGTTTATTCAAATAATCTTAAGACTTATATGAATAGATGTGAAGGAAAAACATTATCTTGGCATTCTGCCAGCACTATTCGAATAGCCATTTTGTCTATTCAAATAGATCTATTCCAAAACATTTTTCACGTAATTCTAGAAGATGTTATTCGAATAGAACCTCATTCTATTCAAATAGAAGCATGAGGAAACAAGTTCCAAGAGCCATCGGAAGTTCCTATTCAAATAGAAAATCTCTTATTCGAATAAAAATATTAGAAAAGCACCAATAACTTACAAACAAGATGTCCAATAAGATTAAACTTAAGTTGAGGATTTTACCTAAAGATGGTGTACCTGCAAAATAAGTTTAGGGGAACTTTTGACACTCAAGTCAGTATAGGATTTAAGAAATAAACATACTAAGAAATTATGCAACAAAGATGTTCATCCAAATTAAATGTATGATTGATCTATTATGCCTAATTCTCTTCTTATATAAAATAAAGTATCTTTAGGCAAATGTTTAGTAAAGATTTTAGCCAGTTGTTTAGTTATTTTACCAAACTCAAACACACAATCTTCTTTTTGCACATGATCTTTTATGACGTGGTGTCTTATTTCTATATGCTTAGTCCTAGAGTGCAAGATGAGATTTTTAGACAAATTGATTGCACTAGTGTTATTGCATATTATAGGGATGTTATCAAACTAGAGTCATAGTCTAGAAGTTGTTGCTTTATCCAAAGGATTTGTGCACAACAAATTCCAGCTGCAACATACTCAGCTTCAGCTGTAGACAATGTCACACTATTTTGTTTCTTGCTATGCCAAGAAACTAAAGAGCTTCTGAGCAAGTGGCAAATTCCACTAATACTCTTCCTATCCATTTTGCATCCAGCAAAATCAAAATCAGAATAACCAATTAGACTATAAGAGGCACCTTTGGGGTACCACAATCCCATTTGTGAAGTGCCAATTAGATATTTCATTATTCTTTTTATTGCACTTAAGTGAGATTCTCTAGGATTAGCTTGATATCTTGCATATATGCATACACTAAACATAATATCTAGCTTACTAGTAGTAAGATAAAGGAGTGAGCCAATTATACCTCTATACTTTGAGATTTCTACAAGTTTACCTCCTTCATCTTTGTTCAAATAACAAGAAGTTCCCATTGGTGTAGCCATATGCTTGGTATTGTCCATTCCAAGCTTTTTGAGAAATTCCTTGCAATACTTGGCTTGAGTTATGAAAGTCTCATCCTTAGTTTGCTTGATTTGGAGCCCAATGAAGAAGTTGAGCTCACCCATCATTGACATCTTAAACTCATTTTGTATAATATTATCAAACTCCTTACATAGAGATTCATGAGTAGTACAAAAAATTATGTCATCAACATATATTTACACAAGGAGAATATCATGCATTTTGTTTTTGATGAAGAGGGTTGTGTCAACCTTTCCTCTTTTGAAACCTTTTTCTAAAAGGAAAGACCTTTCATACCAAACTCTAGGAGCTTGTTTTAAGCCCTAGAATGCCTTTTTCAACTTAAAAACATGGTTGAGTAGTTCATAATTTTCAAAACCAAGAGGTTGTTCCACATACACCTCTTCTTAAATAAACGATTTAAGGAAATACTTTTAGCATCCATTTGATAAAGTTTGAAATCCATGATGCATGCAAATGCAAGTAGCATTCTAGTGGCCTCTAATCTAGCTACGGGTGCATAGGTTTCTTTATAATCTATTTGCTTTTCTTGATTATGACCTTTTGTAACCAACCTAGCTTTATTCTTTATTGTTACTCTCATTTCATCAAATTTATTCCTAAAGACCCATTTGGTACCAATAATAGGATGATCATTGGGTCTTGGAATAAGTTCCCAAACTTGATTCCTTTCAAATTGATTTAAACTCTTCTTCCATAGCTAAGATCCAATGTTCATCACTAATGGTCTCCTCTATGTCTTTAGGTTCAACTTGAGAAACAAAAGCCATGTGATTACATACATCTCTGAAAGAGTTTCTAGTAGTTAACCCTTTTGATACATCACCTATCACCTTGTCAAGAGGATGATATCATGAAGTCCTCCATTCCTTGGGAAGGTCCATGATTTGTGAATCTTCTTGTCTTGATGGATCAACTTGGATTTCCTCTTGCTTCTTGGCTTCTTTCTCCTTGTTTTCCAAGTGTGTTCTTGCCAAGATTTTTGCAACATCATCAATAAAATCCTTTCTCAGTCTATTTGAGTTAGTTTCATCAAAAGCAACTTGAATGGACTCTTCTATGGTCATAGTCCTTTTATTGTAAACTCTAAAAGCTTTACAATAATTAGAATAGCCAAGAAATATACCTTCATCCGATTTAGCATTAAACTTCCCTAAGTTATCCTTTTCATTAGTTAAAACAAAGCATTTACATCCAAAGACATGAAAGTGTGAAACATTTGGCTTCCTTCCTTTGTATAGCTTATAGGGGGTTTTATTTAAAATTAGCCTTATTAGAGCCCTATTCATTACATAACAAGCGGTATTTACTACATCTGCCTAAAAAAACTTAGGAGATTAGCCTCATTGAGCATAGTTATTATCATTTCTTCTAAAAATCTATTTTTCTTTTCTATAACTCCATTTTGTTGCGGAGTTCTAGGGGCTAAAAAATTATGCTCTATGTCATGTTCATCACAAAAGGTTTCGAACTCATTGTTTTCAAACTCACCACCATGATCACTTCTTATGGATGCAATACTAAAACTCTTTTCATTTTGGATAACTTTGGAAAGTTTCTTAAAGGCTTGAAAAATATCATTTTTATGAGATAGGGATAATGTTCATGTAAACCTAGAAAAATTATTCATAATCACTAATGCATAGTAATTCCCACCAAAGCTCATTATTCTAGAGGGTTCAAAAAGATCTATGTGCAAAAGTTGTAAAAGTCTAGAAGTTAAAACAATATTTTTAGCTTTAAAATATACTTTTACTTGTTCTTCCTTTTGACATGCATCACATAGTTTATCTTTTTAAAATTTGAGCTTGGGTAGTCCAATTATTATCTCATTTGAGACTAACTTATTTATGTGATCCATGTGAATATGTGCAATCCTTCTATGTCATAGACATGAATCATCTTCTTTACTCATAAAACATTTAACGTCATTTGAAGATATATCATCAAGACTATATATATATATTATTGATCCTATAACCAATAAACTTAACTTGCATATCATCTTTTTCTTTAATTATGCAACAATTAGAATCAAATATAACTCTATTCCCTTTATCACACAATTGACTAATACTAAGCAAGTTATGTTTAAGCCTTTTAATAAGTAAAACATTATTGATAGAAGAGGAAGAGATTTTACTAACTTTTCTAACTCCAAAGATTTTCCCTTTGTTGTTGTCTCCATAGGTTATATGCCCGTTCTTCTTGGGGACAAGGAAGGAAAACTTGTAGTCATATCCGATCATGTGCTTGGAGCAACCACTATCAAGATACTAATTTGAGCTGTTGGCCTTTAAGCACACCTACAACACACATTTAATTTTTAACCTTTAGTATCCAAATTTTTGTGGCTCCTTGTGTGTTAGCTTTAGGCAAGGTGTCCTTGGGGACCTAAACCATTATAGTCCCAACTTTGTTGTTGACATTCTTGCTCACATTACAAGTTGATGCATTATGCCCTTTCTCACCACAATGAAAGCATTTAATGAAAGGACTACTTGAAGTACTTGAGAAAACAAAAAAATTCTTGTAAAGTATTTGTTGGTTTTAAGGATTATACACTAAACTGGCTTTTTGAAAAATACATCTTTATTTCTCTAGTAATATGTTCAAGTTGTTTCTTCCAAAGGTGAAATTTGAAAGAGTATTTTTCAAATCCTCAATTTTTTTTTCAATTGCTTTACATGATGAGTAAAAAGAATATGTAGATGTATTTTCATGTGAAGAACAAGTCATGCATGAAGATTTTGCATTAATTAATCCTAGAGTTTCATTCTCAATTTTAAGTTCCTCAACTTTTGTTTAAAGTAGAGATTTTGTTTTCTAAAGATGATTTTTTTTTCTTGGATGAGGAAACAAGTTTTGCAGGCTTCATATATTCATTATGCAACTCTTTAAATGCATCTTGTAATTCACTATAGGAAGGGCGAGAGTCATGGTTAGAAGAAACTACCTCTATGTCATCTTCTTCTTCCTCTTCTCCTCTAGCTATAAGACATAAATGGGCTTCCTCATTATCTGAGTTATTCGTGGAATCCATGTCATTATCATCATATGTAATGTAGGCTCTCCTTCCTTTTTTTTTCTTTAGAATGCCTCTTTTCAAACTTCTCCACCTTCTTTTGATAAATGGGACACTCCATCTTCACGTGCCTCGATTTTCCATATTCGTAGCATATTGGTGAGGATGAAGTTCCTTCCCCTTTATGATAGGTCTTCTTTGGAGGAAAATGTGACTTTCTTTGAGTTCTCTTCTTCTTAAGGAATTTTTCAAACCTCCTCACAATGAGACTAAGATTCTCCTTAGTTCACTCAAGGTTCTCCATGTCATCTCCAACATCTTCATCATCATTATTAATTATTGAGGAAATGGCCTTGAGTGTAATTCTCTTCTTTTTCTTGTCAATATCCTCATTTTGATTGAGTCTATTTAGCTTCAATTCATGTTCTTAGAGCTTTCCAAATGGAGTGGCTAGTGTCATTATTGAGAGATTTCTTGACTCCACAATAATCATCACTTTGGGTTACCAATTCCTACTCAAACACCTCAAAACTTTGTTAATAAGATCTTCACTAGGAAAAGTCTTTCCCAATGAAGTAAAATGATTTACAATATGTGTGAACTTCTTTTGTATTTCTTAAATGCTTTCACCTTGGTTCATTTTAAAGAGTTCATACTCATGAGTTGGTGTATGAAATCCACAAGTGTACAATTTCGTCGTCAAGTAATAAAAAGATCGAATCCACAAGGATTGTGTCTAAGAATACCAATTAATTAATTAATTCAATTCAATTAAACAAAGGTGATAAAATTGTTGAGAGATAAGAATGTAGTAACCAAGTAATTAAATAAATAAATATTAAAGTGCAAAGTTGAGAACAAAAATATCAAGTTGTTAAGAAAGATTTTCAGATTCAAGAAAGCTTCCAAGATTGGGGGTAACTACAATGATACAAGACAAATCCTAATTGATAACTCTTTTATTAAAATAGAAATTCAATTGAAGGTGAATTACCCTAAATTAGTTAATGTTCTTTCTCAAGAGACAAGAACCATGCCCAATTAAACCAATTCCTACTCTCGTGGTAATTGAATTTAAATTATACCCATTACGCTTTATAGTAATTCATTAAGTTCTCGAAAGGCTAAACCTACTCTTGTGATTTAGACCTTAAGTTCAATTCTTATGGTTCTAACACCTAGGTTCACCTCTCAGTACGTCCCTAAATGTCTATGAGATACAAATATATGGCCAGCAAATTCACATGAATAAGCGTAATAAAGATTGAATCAGAAAACATTCAAGATTAATAAAAAGGGTAAATCAAGTCAATTAATCATTATCAATGTACCAAAGGGCATTGCCCAATCTTAGAAATAAAGAGAACTACTCAGACATGGAGAAGAAGAAATAAGAAAATAAAATAAAGAACATCCAAACCCGTAACGAAGGGAGAAGAGAAGAGAAAGATGAAGATTTAGAGTCTCCAAACATGCCTCCTTCAAATGGAAATTGGAACCCCCTGGTTACATTCAGGGCATCTATATATACCCTAGGGTTTCAACTAGTCCCAGCCCATAAAAAGAAATAAAAACAAAACTTAAAAATTGTCTCGGACTATGATCCACGGTCGTGGAAAATTCCACGGGCAGGCCGTGGATATCTCTGGATACATGTATTTTGAAAAACTCTTGAATTCCACGGCCGTGGAAAATTCCACGGCCAGGCCATGGAATTCTCTGGAAAATTACTTTTGCTTCTTCACACAGCTGCTCGATCCATGACAGTGGGAAATTCCACGGGCAGGCCATGGATCTCTCTGGAATGAACCTTTAACTCCAATTTGCTATCCGTAAAGTTCCAACTTCAATCATGCAAGCTTTCCTTCCATTTTAAGGCCAATTTAGCACCAATTCCTGTACAACAACACCACAAACACCGCAGTTATCTAAACTAAAGGAAAAACAAATGAAAAGAGAAACTAAAATGCCTAAAATGTCTAAAATGCAAGCAAAACAAGAACAAAATATGATATTGTTTCACACACATCATGAGTGAGAGTATTTATTCTTAATCTTTTCGCTTCACTAGTACCCTTATGGGTTACTTGAAAAGTATCCCACATTTTTTGGGCACTCTTACAATTTGAAATCCTAAAGAACTCATCATACCCCAACACTATGGTAATGATGTTCTTGACTCTCAAATTGTATTGAATCTTTTTCTTATCTTCATTGGTCCATTCACTACTTGGTGTATTGACTCTTACACCATTAACATGTGTGGGAACAAAAGGACCATTTTCAACTGCATTCCACACACCTAAATCAATAGCTTTAATAAAAAAAATTTATTCGTTCTTTCCAATATGCATAACTATCCCCATTGAAAAAGGGAGGTTTATTTATAGAAGAACCTTTCGATGAAAAATCATTTGAAGAATCTATCACTCCTCTTGAAGCTATTAAGCTCTTTATATAAGAGTCTAGCTCTGATACTGCTTATTACCAAGTGGCTTCAAGACTCAAGAGGGGGCTGAATTGAGTTTATAAAAAATTTTCTCAAACATTTCACAAAACACATGAATATCAATTTTAATTGAAGCTATTGATTGATTGAGGTGAATAAATAGATGAGACTGAATATTTCACTCACAAATAAATAAGCCAAGATAAATAGTATTCAAGTAAGCATACATAATTAAAGTACAAATGTAAAAGAGTTTGAGTTGAGAAGAGTAACCATAATATTTATCCTAATTCAACCACTCCTTGTGACCTATGTCTAGTCCTCAAGTAATCATCCGAGATTTTCCACTATCATTTCAAGTTTGAACAAGTACTTGCTACATTTACAAACTAGAGCACTCAACACACATTGGGATGTCTCAGCCTTTGTGCTCGAGCCTCATCAACAAGGGATACCTCACCCTCTTTATAGAAGAATCAAGTATAATATGATGGGAAACTCTCACAAGAGTGGATATTATAAATTGAAGTTTAATGGGTATAAGGATTGATCACACTTTAAGCTCAAAAACAGAGCTTTAAAGATATAGGTTATAAAAACTTGTATTAATGCTCAAAAATATTTTTCATATTGTTTTCCTACTAGTCTTTAATGCCCAATGACTTTTATTTATAGCTCAAAGCATTAAAGATCCGTTGGGAGTGGTTGAACATTAAATGCAAGCAAACTAGCTGTTAAATTCTGTTTTTGGAAACCAGCCTTTTTGAATAGACTAAGCATCTATTCGAATAGATGTGATTTTAGCACAATGAAAAATGGTTTCTGGATGTGCCTATTTGAATAGGCATATGCTTTATTCAAATAAAGCCTTTTAAAAACAAAGGCACGTAGCCATTTTAAAATCTCTATTCGAATAGATGCCCTGTTCTATTCAAATAGAGCTTGATGGAATAGAAATCTTGGCATTTTGACTTTTGTTATTCGAATAGGAAAACCCTCTATTCGAATAGACCTATTTGAAAAACACTTTAAACAGCTTTGGAACTTTGTCAAATGCTTCCAAAAGATCCAACAAGCTTTTAGACACTCAAATGCCTTTTCTTAAGAAACCAAAACTCATTTTAAAACCTTGAAACTGTGTGTGCTATTTGGGTTCTTGAAAAACAAGTTTAGATCTTAAGTGTGAACCTTTTTAACTTTACAAAATAATCTATGTCCTAAAGCTATTCTTGAAAGGTCTTGGACTTGATCTTGTCATCATCTTCATGTTTATTATCATCAAAACAATATTCAATGGAAAATGGCCAATTTCATGCATTAGTTTCCTCTTACTCCTCTTGAACTTTTCTTTTCTTGCTCTTGCATTCATCAGTATTTTACTTCATTTGAAATCGAATATCTGCCTTTACCTTCTTGCACTATTCAACTTGCCCTTTTTTCTCTTGCCAAGTGACTCTTAAAACGAATGATGCCACGTCCCCTAATGTTCTTATCACAATAGAGACATAACATAGTAGTTTTTCCATTCCCCTCAACAATTTGCTTGCAATATCCCCAATAGATTTTTCCCTATTATTATTTCTTTTAGGAGATGAATTCTGAGTTGAAGCTTCTTGTGATGATGGTGTTTGTGAAGATGATGTTTGAGGCTAAGTAGATGACATCCCTAACCATATCCAAAGCAAAACAATAGAACCATGTAAAGAACATGACAATCAATGAATCAAATATAAGTATTAAACAATTAATAGTAAGCATTCAAGCTCATCCAAAAAGGTATAATCCATAAAGAATATACCAAAATAAACATTACAAAGTCAGAACATACCAAATTCAAATCCATTAATCTTAGAATATTCTTTGTCCTCTGCCCTTATTTACATTTTTTCTTTTAATTTAACAAACCAAAGACTCACTTAACTCGTAACTCAAAATTCATATGAATCAAAACCAAAACCCAACCAAAATACAAAGACAATTAATGAAATAATTAAAACTCATAACTCAAAATAATCAATTAATCAAACACACTAATCAATTAATCAAAGTTCAAACCCAAAATCCCAAATATAAAAAATTCAACTTGAGGAGATAGAGACAGTGACTAGCCAGCTGGGTAGAGATAGAGACTTACTTGACGAGTAGCAACATAGTGGAGCAATGACGTGATAGTGCAGCTTCACGGCGGAGAAGTAGCGTCACAGTGAGCTGGTGAGGAGCTGTGGAGTAATGACGAGCAGCGATGACCTATGGAGGCTTGAAGGGGAGTCGCGATCTGGTCGGTAGCGGTGCTAAATCTGGATCTGGCCGCGATCTGGACGGTGGTGGTGGGTTTTGTGTTCTTTTATTCTCACTTCAGCAGTAGCTTAAGTGCTCAACCTCACTATTTTAGTCTTTCTCTAATGTCTGATCGTGATTCAGACTCAGTTCCCCATTTTGGCTTTTAGGCATTTTTTTTAATAATCAAAACGACGTCATTTTGAATTGATTTGTTATTTAAAAAGTGCATGACTCGACCCATTTGACCAAAAACTGCCGAGTCACCGATTTTTACCCATAACTGCCCAAGTCACATAAGGTCACACCGATTCTAATGCAAGACCGATCCAATGAGTCACTTAGACTAGTTACCTGGCCGGCTCACGAATTCATTGGTCGAACCTGCTAGTTCGGTCTGAGTTTTTGAACTATGACACAAATATCATTACTCATCACACTCTATCCCCACTAGAGAGAAAGCTATTTGAGATGCTTATGATTGCCGCTAATGACTATTAGCTTGTCATGGATTGAATATATATATATTTTTTAATTTGGCGAGAGGGAAGAAAGCTTCACATTTTAGACAAAATGTTGCCAATAATTATAACACACAAAGGAGAACATGAAAAGTGAATAAAGATTTTCACTATAAATTTATATATAATATATAAATAAAATAATTTAAAAAATTCACTTAATTATAAGATAAGGATATAAAAATACATTTTAATGAGGATTGATTTAAGTAGGTCATTTTTTAATTGTGAGATGTCGTAACTCTTAAATTTGGAATGAGCCAACTTCTTTTTTCTTTAATTTTTTAAATAAATAAAAAATAAACTGGCATAAGGGTTCTTCATTGCATGTTTTAACTTTTATCTATTATAATAAATAAAATTATTAAAACAAAAATCCAATAAAAAAATAAAATAAAAAGTTTTTTAAACTATTATGCCATTATTCGTGTTTTTTTAATGAAAAATGAAAGTCCGTTACGAACGAAGTCCAATGGCTCTTACAAGTTAGAAAAGATACATCATATATAAAAGGAGATACAATCTACACTCTTATACTTTGAACTAACCAACAATATGTCGATGTGGATATGCTCCTCATCAAATGAAGACTAACACATAAAGTGTTCTAACTTGAAGAGTGTATTACACCTCCTTCCAAATTAGATCTTAACTTGTCTCCTACCTACAAAACCATCAAGGTATAATTAATTACAAGACAGAAGACTCTAAAAATTAAAAACCAAAACATCCATAAAAAGGATAACAAAATTACAAAATCTGTCATTATGAGATACATATCTGAATGACTAAGCTCAAGATCTATCAAACCTGAGTAAATTATTAAAAATACACACAAAAATAAAAGAAAATGAGACGATGGAGATGCCACTAGAAAAGGAGAATGATAACCCCTCGCTCATGCACTCTCACAATAGGGAGGCCTAGAACAAGAGAGAGAAAAAGGGTGGCTTATGCCATTATTCATATTATCAAAGGCATTTTTGCATCAAAATAAGATATTGTTATCATTTTATCCGGATGTATATCCTTTCTCGTATCTCATGAGTTTTTTGCAGAGCAATTAGCCAGTTTTGTGAAGGAATGGCTTCTCTTTTGCTTCTAAAAGATTAGCATATAATGTTCAGATTAATTCCCACCATAGTGTGTGTGGCTCTGTTCACAAGTACTGTCAGAACAAGGTAGGTTTGATTTTTTTTTTATAACAAATTGTTCACACAATTTTTAAACCAATGGTGATAGATAAATTTCTCTCTAAAGTGATGACTTTATAATAAATTTGATTTAATCATATGTTAGTATAAATTTTTTTTTAAATTATCATTGGACAATGTGTTGTCAAATAATTAATGGAGTTTGACTATTATAACAATTATTTGAGTGGTCAAATTTTGTTTTAATAATATGGCAATATATAATTGTAAAATATTATTAAAATCTTTATACTAATAGTGAATGAAAATTAAAATCTTGATCTAATTAATTAACAAATAATATATACGTTGCAATAGAGACTTGTGGATGTTTAATACTTATAAACATATACTTGTTATACAAAAATTAAAGGAACTGGGCATTTGGATTCCTTGAACTTTGGTTCATTTGCAAATGGTCACTACAAACTATATACTACTTTTAAAGTATATAATAATTTCTTGTTTTGTGTATATATCGTAGTTGTAAAACTGATTTCTCGTTTTGTGAATATCAATATATATCATAATAGTTGTATGCGATGAACAGTGAGAAACCAAATCAGGAAGAAACTAACATTTTGCTCGATTCATCAACTTACTTTCTCTTTCTCTTGTACATACTTAAGAGTTAAGGATTTTATTTCACGTTATCAACTTCATCTATAGTGAAACCAAGGTTCTTTCTTCTATTCTTGCGTAGGACTCCTTTACCCATAATAATCCATATACATTAAGGAATAATGCTACTAACATCTACTTATACACACCACATCACGTCTGTATATAGCTTTCATCATTTGATTTAACTAGTCCAATCTCATTTTCTTCATACCTACACTCTGATTCTTCCACCTCACACAAATGTGAGGTAATATCATTTTTTATTATGTGCACCAAGCAATATCCTATGTTAAGTTAGGGCCTTCTGCTCTAGTGGAGTCAGCCATTCCATATAGAATAAATATTAAACATAGAGAAGGAAAGGTAGCTCAAGGTCTAGAATTACTCTAAAGAGGAAAAGAATATTCTTGTTATACAAAAATTAAAGGAAATGTGCATTCAAATTCCCTCAACTTTGGTTCATTTGCAAATGGCTACTATAAATTATATAGTACTCTCAAAGTATATAATAATTTCTCATTTTGTGTATATATCATAGTTGTACATGATTTCTCATTTTGAGAATATCAATAGATATCACAGTTGTATGTGGTGAATAGTGAGAAACCAAACCAAGAAGAAACTAACATTGTGCTCAATTCATCAACTAACTTTCTCTTTCTCTTGTACATACTTAAGAGTTAAGGATTTTACCAAAATGTTTCATGTTATCAACTTCATCTATAGTGAGAGTAAGGTTCTTTCTCTCTATTCTTGCATTGGAACCTTTTACCCATAATAATCCATATATGTTAAGGAATAATGTTATTCACACACTTAATAATCCAAAGGACTATGAGATTCAGCTAGCACCAAGAATAAATAGAGCTCTCACTCTAAAAAGGAGAAGAACATATGTGCTGGAGCTGCCAATGCATCACAGGGAAGTAGAAGGGGAAGAACACATGCACTAGGAGAAAAAAAACCATAATTACATAGATCGTAGAGTAAAAAGTGCATTAGGTCAAAGAAGACCACAGGCAAGCAGTGTTAACGAACTCTCTCTTTCTGATGGGTAAGAAGGTAGGCCTCAATACCCCCTAAGAAGGGCAAAGAATGTCCTAAGTTGGAACTATCGAAGAATGGCAGCCTCCGCAACAGTGAGTGAGCTTAAAAGTCTTTGTCAACAGTTTAAGTCAACCATTCTATTTCTCACAAGAGGAAAAAAGCTAAGAAAGAAAATATTGAAAGCATAACAATGTCTTCGTATTTTGATTTTGTTTATTTGTGTAGAATTAAATGGTCTTTCTAGAGGCCTAGCCTTATTTTGGAATAGAAAAGTTTGAAGGTGGCAGAGTGCACAAGAAAGGGAGTCGAATTGTGCCTTGTTGGAAACTTTTTCTGAACACTTTCTAAAACTTAAAACAACTTTCTCAAGTATATAACTTGGATGATCAGAGCAGATAGTTAGTAAGCCATAATTAGAAAGGTAGTAGAGTTTAGAAAATAGTTTTAAGAATACTTATGATCGAAGACTTCTCTTAGAGTTTGAAAAACTTTTACTAATATTGCCTTTGATCAAAAATAGTTTTCATAAACTTTTCTCTTTAATACAAAGAACTTAAGGAAGTTCAAAAAGCTAGTTAAGCAATGAGTTCCAAAAACAAGTTTAGTAGTAAACTCATAAAGTAAAGAGAAAGGGTAGAGAAGCAGTACACGCAGGATTTATACTGGTTCAGTCAACCACTTGCCTACTTCCAATCCCCAGCAAAACACCAGAATTTTCACTATTAGAGTATTCTTTTGAACACAGCCTCTCCAAGCTAAATACAACCAAGAATTCTTTTCACACCTAGCCTCTATAGGCTCAACTGATTATTCTTTTCTCACCTAGCCTCTCCAGGTTCAACACTCAGAACTTTAATGTGTCGTGTTATAATGAAATAGTGTTTACGTTTGTGTTTGAGCTCACTAACACTCCAAGAATGGATATTAAAACTTGTAATAAGAGCACGATAACACTTTTGGGCTCACTAACACTCCAAGAGTGGATATAACAAAGTTGAGAATACGTTCAGAAAATAACAATAACACTTTTCTAAGCAATAAATTCTCTTTAACAACTAAGTATTCCAGTCTTAAATGCTTTAAATATCTTCAATTTATAACCTTGGATGAATTCTAGTCGTTGAGAACTCATTTAATGCATCAAGTATCTTTTCTAGTACATTAGGAAACTAGTCGATATTTTGTCTTCTTCTGATGAGCTTTTTGGAAACTTTCCAACATTTTCATTGAGACTAGGAGGGTTGTTTGGTGACAGGATTAAGTATAAGACAGAAAATATTTCTTTGACTTTTGTCCTTAAAGATTTTTATGATCGTAATTTTCTGATCAAGTTTTCTCATGTCTTTTTGAGCAGTTTTATCATGAACTCTTTGAAGAGCATGTGTCTGAAGCTAGTGTTTTCTATATCTGAATTGAGTTCCAATTTCTAACACACTTTAACACACATATTAGTAAAGTTCACAAGATAGACAAGTTTTCTTACTATGAGTGATTAGAAATCTAAGAGTGTAGTGAGTTTTCTAATAGTTACTTAAGATATACTTAGAAAAGTATTGGTTTGTTAGTCATCAAAACTCAATCTCAAGTAAAAACTTAAGCATACCAAAGGGTCTTAAGATTTTGGAGCTAACATTCTCCCCCTTTTTGATGATGACAAACCATTCTTTTCTGAAATAGCTATTTAGATCAGAGCAACTAAGAGAGACACTTTGAAAAACAACTTTTCTCTAGATGAATTGACTTTTTCTAATCATGAGATTTTTTGATGAAGATTCAATTTAGAAACTCTCCTTTAACTTATGCATTCAAAAATGTTAGTCACAAGAAATAAAAGTTATTAAACTTAAGAAAAATATTTATCAGAGCATTAGAACAGCAAAGTGTATTAGAGCATTATATCAGAGTGACAAAAAGTATTAAAGCATTTATATGTATCCGAGCAGACTTAGTAAAGGAACACAAGATATAATAATTAGCTCACTTAAGCAATTATACTAAATAACATTATATTTTCATTCAATTGTAAGCAAAAGATTACAAAATGGTTTTAGAAAATATATTTTCTTTCTTACTCCCCCTTTCTCATCATAAAAATGGAAAAGTATGAACATGTTATGGAGAAATTTTTAGACATCATCGACAACATAGATTAGTCAAAATCAAAATTAAAACTAGTATCAGGAGGTGTTTTGGAGGTAGGCTTAGAGGGTCCAGGTTTAGAACTGGCAGGTGTAAGCTTAGGTTGAAAGGCCAACCACCATTTCTCAAAGTTCATAATTCTCTCTTTGAGATCCTCCAAAGAGTTTAGAACAACTTCAAATTTCTCATTAACTTTTTTCCTAATAGCTTTCTGTTTCCTCTTCAACTTCTTCATTTTCAAATTCATATTTATGATTTTTTCTTCAAAAGACCTTGGGGGTCGTGGTTACTCAAAGCTTGTAGGATGATATGGAACAATGTCCAAAGAGAGCAACTGAGCATACTCAAGTGCCAAAGGTGTTGATTTCTCAAGTTGAGAAGGGTTTGATCAGTATCAGATCCTTTAGTTGATTCAGTAAGAATCTTAATAGAAATTTCTTCTCCAAAATAAAGCAAAGATGGAGAGA
Organism: Ormosia semicastrata; assembly: GCA_029884595.1. Taxonomy (NCBI): domain Eukaryota; kingdom Viridiplantae; phylum Streptophyta; class Magnoliopsida; order Fabales; family Fabaceae; genus Ormosia; species Ormosia semicastrata. The sequence goes on from JAQQTO010000061.1 coordinate 4,663,348, forward strand.
AGGTAGATGGATTGATCAGCACAAACCTATTTTTAGCAAGGGTGGAGATGAAAAGTTTAGAAATTGTTTTTGAACAGTTTTAGGTGTTGGTGTAGGAGGTTCAGTCTGAGTTGCATCAAAGTGAGGTGACTTTAGAGGTGATGCAGGAGGTATGTTGAAAATTGCTTTAACAATTGAGGCAAAAGCTTGCCCAAGACTTTCATAAATGTTTGGATCATAAAAGGATCCAACACTTTCTAAAGCTTCTTCTTCCCTTAGATTCCTTGCTTCTATATTCAAATCAATCACTTAGATCATCTTTCAGTACTAAAAAAATTCGATTTAGAGATGAAATTTAGAAATGGAAAAAAAATCTATCTCTAATAGAGACAGAAACAGAGACGAGTTTGATGAATTAGAGAGGGAAAATAAAATTTAAAACTTAGAGACCAAATTGATCCATCTCAGAATTTTTCGTCTCTAATTTTGTCTCTATTTGGTCAATTTAAAGTCAAATACAGTTAGAGATGGAATTTAGAGACGAAATTTACTCATCTCAGATTTTTCCATTTCTAATTCCATCTCTATTCGATCAATGTGATGTTTTAAAAAGTTAAATATATGTTTAGAGACAAATTTAGAGGCAGAATTCATTCGCCTTTGAATTTTTCATCTCTAATTTCATCTCTATTTGGTCAATTTAAAGTCAAATATAGTTAGAGACGAAATTTAGAAACAGAATTTACCTATCTCAGATTTTTTTGTCTCTAATTCCATCTCTATTCAGTCAATGTGATGTTTTAAAAAAGTCAAATATGCTTAGAGATAAAATTTATCTGTCTCTGAATTTTTCATCTCTAATTCTATCTCTATTTAGCCAAATAAGTGTTTTAAAAAAGTCAAATATATTAAAGATGAATGTGCTCCATCTCTAAATTATATATATATATTAGTAAATTAATATTTTTTTTAAAGATAGAGATGAAGTGTTTCCGTCTTTAATATTTCTACCTAAATCCCTAATTCCAACTCAGAAACCCAATTCTCTCACTTCCACACAACCCTTGATCTCTCATCTCCATCTCTCAGCTCGTTCTCTCATCTCCATCTCTCAGCTCGTGCTGGTTCGTTCTCCTTCTATCTTTGAGCTCATTCTGGTACGTTTTCCCTCCATCTTTGACCTCATTCTCATTCATTCTCGCTCCATCTCTCACCTCGTTGTCGCTCAATCTCTCAGCTCGTTCTCGCTCCATATCTCAGGTCACTCTAGCACATTCTCAACTCTCCATCTCTCAGCTCCTTCTAGCTCATTCTCAGCTCTTAATCTCATAGCTCTCTCTCAATTTTACAACTACAGCTCAGGTCAACTCTTAATCTCATAGCTCTCTCTCAATTTTACATAATTTGTTTGGCAAATTTTTTAGAACGTTCTGTGGGAAAGCATAGGATTTAGTAATTGATTTGGCTTCTCCTGGTCACCTTGTAGTTGCAGTTTAAGGGGATTCTGGATTTGGATTTAGTGCTATTGAAGTTGAGGTATATGCTATCCTCGTGTCCATGCCTCTTGCTATACATTCTAATCTAAACTTGAGAGTGTGTATGTGTTTGTCTATATGTTTTTTATGTTCCTTTTATTATCCTATGTAAACTGATTTTCCCCCATTTAACTCATGAATTACTTTAGCTGGCATAATAGGATAGTTCTTCTTATAAATCATGTGTAAACTCCTCTTAAATCATCCTATGCATCTGTTGATGAGAACCTTTGGGGATTAGGGAGAATATTGTAAGTAATATGTAATTTCTCATTTAATGGCAAGAACAAATGCGAGAACTGCCCAAAAATAGTCCTCTATTCCTTAATGAATACCCTTACCTATTCTAGAGAGAGAGAGGGAAGGAGAACATTGTAAACAAAATGTAGATTCGTATTAAACGGTAAGATCTCATGCAATAAAAAATACATATTTTCTTGCATTCCTTAGTGGATATACATCTCATGTTTTAAGAAGGGAGGAAGAACATTGTAAAAATATAAGAAAATTCCTATTCAATGGTAAGAACTAAGAACTGACATGACATCTGTTCAAATATAGGTTTTCTTAGTGGATAACCATCACTTGTGTAAGTATTAGTATTTTCCTTCTCTGCATAAAATTATACAATCCAAGAGGAATTTCGACAGCCTTTTCTTTAGAACTTGGATCTTCCTTTAAATATTTTCTTTGCATTCGTTGGGGTTCTTACAACTATCCATTACCCCATAATGCCTTGTTGATGCTGGCTACCTTTGTGCACATTGTTAGTAGTCCTATATTTGAATCTGTTATAATATAACATTCTATTTCTTCTTGTTCTTTACAATGTGGTATAGCTTAAGTGATTAAAGAAAGTTGAAGCTGGACAAAATTCATAGCTTCAAATGTTTAAAGAAGTCCTATATTAAATTTGGAATTTATAGCCTAGAATAGGAGTGGGAACCACCAGATAACCTGCATTTTTTGAGTAAAAATGTTTACAATCATGCAGATGGAACAAATTTTCCAGAAGCAGCCCTTATGATCCTAGCCTAAACCGTTTTACACACAAGGTAGAACACCATCTACTTGGGTTCAGGTAAATCAATTGCAGGAGATACCCGAATCAGAGATTCGAGTTATCGAAGATAACTTCCTAGATAAACGTGATGTGTGTGAAACAACATCATGTTTCGTTCTTATTTTGCATGTATTCTTAGGCATTTTAGACATTTTAGTTTCCCTTTTTATTTGTTTTTCCCTTAGTTCGGATAACTGTGGTGTTATTGTGTAGGATTGGTGCTAAATTGGCCTTGGAATGGATGGAAGCTTGCATGATTGAAGTTGGAGCTTTATGGATAGCAAAAAGGTGCAAAAAGAGACTTCCAGAGAGTTCCACGGCCTGGTCGTGGAACCAACCACGGCCATGGAACTCAACAGCATGCAAAATTGGCCTATGGCAGAGAGAACCATGACCTGGCCGTGGAATGATCCACGGCCCCATAGAATTCTGACAGAGAGAACCACGGCCTGGTCGTGGAATTATCCACGGCCCCATGGAATTCTGACAGCAAGTTCCACGGCCTGGTCATGGAATGAACCACGGCCGTGGTTCGCAGCGCGTAGCAGAATTTTAGTTTTTATTTTTATTTCTTTTGGGGCCTTTTAGCCAATGAAAACCCTAGGCTATAAATAGATGTTCTGAATAGAATGAGGGAGTTCTAGTTTTGGTTCAAAAGGAGGCACAAAGGAGGCTTGGGTTCTTCATCTTTCTCCTTTCTTCTTCCATTGTTACAGGTTTGGGATGTTTTTAAGTTTGATTTCTTATCTCTTCTTCTCTATGTCTGAGCAGTTTCTTTTGTTTCTAGGATTGGGCAATGCCCTTTGATACATTGATAATGATTAATTGACGTTGTTTTCCCTTTTATTAATCTTGAATGTTCTTTGATTTAATTCTTATTGCTCTTATTCATGTGAATTTACTGGCCACTTATTTGCATCTCATAGGCATTTAGGGACGTACTGAGAGGTGAACCTAAGTATTGGAACCATAAGAATTAAACTTAAGGTCTAAATCATGAGAGTAGTTCTAGCCTTTCGAGAATTCAATGAATTACCATAAAGCGTAATGGGTTCAATTTAAATTCAATTACCACGAGACTAGGAATTGGTTTAATTGGGCACGGATCTTGTATCTTGAGAAAGAACATTAACTAATTTAGAGTAATTCACCTTCAATTGAATTTCAGATTTAATAAAAGGGTTGTCAATTAGGATTTATCTTGTATCATTGTGGTATCCCAATCTTGGAAGCTTTCTTGAATTTGAAAATCCCTTTCTTGATAATTCGCTATTTTTATTCTGAATTCTATTTTCTTGATTTTATTTAATTGTTTTGTTACTACGTTCTTCTTAATCAACAATCATATTCCCTTTTGTTTAACTTAATTGAATTAATTAATTAATTGGTATTCATAGACACAGTCCCTATGGATTCGATCTTTTTATTACTTGACGACGAAACCGTACACTTGCGGATTTCACGCATCAAGTTTTTGGCGCCGTTTCCGGGGACTGTGTTTTTCTTGAATATCATTTTAATTTTTTATTTAATTATTTTAAACCTTTTTATTTTTACCATATTATTACGTTCTTGTTTTCTCTTTGACTCTCTGCAAGTAATTTCTCTGGTTTATGCAAAGTACTAGACATTCCGGGACTCTTATTGAAGCGGATCCTGAAATTGAAAAGACTTTACGTAGAAGGAGAAGACAACAAAGGCAAAGAGTAAGGGAAATATATGAACCAACACTTGTCATGGCAGCAGCTGAAATAATAAACCTTTAAAGGAGTATGCAGCCCCTAACGCTCGGGGTTTGCGATCTGGAATTGCTCGGCCAGACATTGAAGCTAGGCACTTCACCATACCTCCTGCCTTACTGTCTATGATAAGGCAGAACCAGTTTGGAGGATTGTCGTCAGAGGATCTTAATGATCATATGGATATGTTCTTGGAGTTCTGTGAGACCCTCAAGATCGAAGGCGCCTCTGTTGATGCTATTCGTCTCCGCCTGTTTCCACTATCATTGAGAGATAGAGCTAGAGCTTGGCTGAAGTTTGTTCCTACTGAGACGATAACTACTTGGGACTAATTAGAGCAAGCCTTTTTGGATAAATTCTTTCCACCTTCCAAGACTGCTCACCTAAGGACCCAAATCACAAGCTTTGTTCAGAAAGATGGCGAGTCATTGTCAGAAGCTTGGGATAGATATAAGGCTTTGCTGGAAGCTTGCCCACACCACGGGTTAAAGAAATGGTTGATTGTCCACACCTTCTACAATGGTTTGGAATATTCTTCGAAGGTGTCTCTTGACTCCGCAGCTGGTGGAGCTCTGATGAATAGGAGGCTCACAGAGGCTTATGAGATAATTGAGAGTGTAGCTTCAAATCATCACCAATGGGCCAATGAAAGAGGGCATAACCTGAGAAAGCTCTCGGGAGGTAAGTTTGAGGTAGATGGTGTTAATTTAATTATGTCAAAGTTTGATTCTTTGAATAAACGTTTTGACATGCTTGAGAAAGCTCATGTAAATGTCATAGGTGCCTCTAATAATTTTTGTGAAATTTGTGGAGCACAGGGACATATAAGTGCTGAATGCCAAGTTGGAATGGGATCCTCACATGGTGCACCGGTGGAGCAAGTGGAATCATGCCACAATTTTCATGACTTCAACCAAAAGGGGAGGAATGATCCGTATTCCCAAACTTACAACCCAGGTTGGAGGTCACATCCTAACTTCTCTTACCGGAATAGTCAATATCAAGCTGGGCAAGGTAGTGCTCAACCCTCTTCTGGATCTCAATAGGTACAAAAATCTAGACTTGAGTCTCTTCTTGAGAATTTTGTTGAGAGCCAGTCTAAGCAGAATGAGGAGTTTAGGCACCATGGGCAAGTTGTTTCAGACGCCATTAGAGAGTTGTCAGCTAAGGTTGACAATTTAGCTATTCATAACAAGATGTTGGAAACCCAGATTGCCCAACAAGCGAGCACTTCACATAGGCAACAAGGTAAGTTTCCTGGTCAATCAAAAATAAACCCAGGGAATGAACATTGTAAAGCTGTGAGTTTGAGGAGTGGAAAGAAATTAGAGGATTCCAAAGGTAAGGGGGAGAGTGACAAAGATGAGGAGACTGAGGAAAAAGATACCAAGACACAACCCTTAGAGGAGGAGGAAATTAGTGAGAAAGTGTCTAAGTATGTACCCCCTGAACCTTACAAACCCCCAGTTCCATTTCCTCAAAGATTGGCTAAGGCGAAGTTAGATAAGCAATTTGGGAAGTTCTTGGAGGTTCTTAAGAAATTGTACATTAATGTACCCTTCACTGAGGCGTTAAAATAAATGCCTACCTATGCCAAATTTCTTAAGGACATTTTGTCTAACAAGAGGAAGCTTAAGGAATATGAGACAGTAGCTTTAACTGAGGAGTGTAGTGCTTTAATTCAAAATAAATTGCCTCCTAAGTTAAAAAATCCAGGAAGCTTCTCTATTCCTTGTTTGATTAGTAACACTAGTTTTGATAAAGCTTTGTGTGATTTGGGAGCTAGTGTTAGTCTTATGCCTCTTTCGGTGTGTAAGAAGTTGGAGGTGGGTGAGCTGAAACCCACAACTATCTCACTTCAATTGGCGGATCGGTCTGTCAAGTACCCCATAGGCATCTTGGAGGATGTTCCTATTAAGGTTGGTAAGTTTTACATGCCGGTGGATTTTGTTGTGCTTGACATGGAAGCTGATGCTACAATGCCGATCATACTTGGGCGTCCATTCCTTGCCACTGGAAGGGCTATCATTGATGTCCATGAAGGAAAATTGACTTTGTGATTGAATGATGAGGAAGTAGTTTTTGATGTTTTTAAATCTGAAAATAATTCTAATTCCTTAAATTCATGTAATCGCATTGATGCTACTAAAGTTGTGGATAGTGTTGTGCTTTCAGGTATACAAGAATCAGTGACTGATGTTATGCCCTGTAAGGAATGACCTAAGAAGTATAGTGACAAGTGTATTGAGAAGCGTGAATTTAAAATCGGGGATAAAGTTCTTGTTAATACCTCACTTCTACGTTTCTGTCCTAGTAAATTATGGTCGAAATGGTCTGGACTATATGAGATTGTTCGAGTTTTATCCTACGGTGTGCTTGAGGTGCAGAAAGTAGGTCATAAGCCTTTCATGATAAATAGCCAGAGAGTGAAACACTTTGAAGGAGTGGGGACTGAGCACTACTCCATTGACATCACCTGAGCACAAAAATCAGACCAAAGTCAAGCTAATGACTTTAAACAAGTGCTTCTTGGGAGGCAACCCAAGTTTCTTTGTTTTTGTTTTTCCTTTTAATTTCTTCTTCTTCTTTTGATTTTGTGTATTGTTTTGTTGGTTTAATCTTTATCTTATGGATTTTGTCTAGGTTTGACCCCTTTTGAAGCAAAATTTAGAAAGCGAGTGAAGTGTGAAGTCAGAAAGTTTCACACCCAGTCCATGGATTGAACACTAGAAGTTTTTCCACCACCGCAGTGAGTTCTTTTCTTTTATCCCTTCTCTTGTTTTAGATTTTTACATTGGGGACAATGTAAGTTCTAAGCTTGGGGGGGTATTTTGTATTTTCATATTTTTATTTTCATTAATTTCATGCATTTTCATGTCTTGTTTTGCATTGCATTTTCATATCATCATATCTCTTGGGTTTTTGGTTGAACTTGTGCCCCTCTCTTTTGAGGATTTTGAGATGGTATTGATTTGGAACCCAATTGGTTGATTCTTGTAGTTGGCAATAGGCATTGTTTTAATTGATAGTAGAGGTGATCTTTTAATAGTTGATAATTAGCATATGTTCTCGAAATTTATGCTTCTCATTGAATTTGTAAACCTCTAAATGTGAGTTTTGAGCTTATATGGGACTTATGCACTGTATGATTTTTGTTCCCATTCTTTGTGTTGAGTGATATTCCTCATTGATCTTGTGCTCTAGAACTTGATTTGAAACCATTTTGAAGTGAAATTTTTGGTTGCATGCTTGAATATGATTAAGGCATCTTAGGTATTCTTCTGGCCTTCTGAATTTATTACACTTTCATCTACTAGTTGCCCAACTTGAGCTTATTGCATAATTAATTTTCTTGATGCCTATTATGATATATTGTTGGTAATCATTTAGAATATTAAATGGAGCAAAGTGGGTTTGAAAGTTGTGAAAAGAGTGTTGGGAATCATATGTGAATGACCATTCTCAATTCTTTCAAAAAAAAAGGGGTGCAAATAAAAGAAAATCATAAGAAGCTTGAAAAAGAGGAAAGAAAAGAAAAGAAAGGAAGAAATTTTTTTGAAATGTGGAGTTATGTTTTAGATTGAAATATTGCCTTTGCTCCATTTAATTTCTATTGAATTACTTGTGTTTTTTGAGAATCTTGATGAGCCCTTTTTGTCATACCTTCTTTTCTCTACCTTACCTAACATCATTCTCATGGCCCCATTACAACCCTTGAAAGACCTTTTGATTCTTGCATGCATGCTGATTATTAGTAGAAATCTGGTTTCTTATTAAGCATATGGAAGTGCATTTTCTTTGAGGAATTTTGAGTGCATTGTCTTCACCCTTAAACACTCTGAGTGTGGTTAGTGGAGTGAACTTAATTCAATCAGTAAGGATGCATGATTTCTGAGAACTTAGCCTCTAATTAGACTTGATTTTGATTACCTCTCAGATTCTTTGTTTGTCTTAGCCTATTGCTTGGATATTGTTTTCTCGGGTTCCTTAATCTTCATTGTCTTTTGATCCCACATCTTGGTTTGACATTAGTTATTGCTTGGGGACAAGCAAAGTCTTAAGCTTGGGGGGATTTGATGTGTGTGAAATAACATCATGTTTCGTTCTTGTTTTGCATGTATTCTTAGGCATTTTAGACATTTTAGTTTCCCTTTTTGTTTGTTTTTTCCTTAGTTCGGATAACTACGGTGTTTGTGGTGTTATTGTGTAGGATTGGTGCTAAATTGGCCTTGGAATGGATGGAAGCTTGCATGATTGAAGTTGGAGCTTTATGGATAGCAAAAAGGTGCAAAAAGAGACTTCCAGAGAGTTCCACGGCCTGGCCGTGGAACCAACCACGGCCGTGGAACTCAACAGCATGCAAAATTGGCCTGTGGCAGAGAGAACCACGGCCTGGCCGTGGAATGATCCACGGCCCCATGGAATTCTGACAGAGAGAACCACGGCCTGGCCATGGAATGATCCGCAGCCCCGTGGAATTCTGACAGCAAGTTCCACGGCCTGGTCATGGAATGAACCACGGCCGTGGTTCGCAGCACGCAGCAAAATTTTAGTTTTTATTTTTATTTCTTTTGGGGCCTTTTAGCCAATGAAAACCCTAGGCTATAAATAGATGTTCTGAATAGAATGAGGGAGTTCTAGTTTTGGTTCAAAAGGAGGCACAAAGGAGGCTTGGGTTCTTCATCTTTCTCCCTTCTTCTTCCATTGTTACGGGTTTGGGATGTTTTTAAGTTTGATTTCTTGTCTCTTCTTCTCTATGTCTGAGTAGTTTCTTTTGTTTCTAGGATTGAGCAATGCCCTTTGATACATTGATAATGATTAATTGACGTTGTTTCCCCTTTTATTGATCTTGAATGTTCTTTGATTTAATTCTTATTGCTCTTATTCATGTGAATTTGCTGGCCACTTATTTGCATCTCATAGGCATTTAGGGACGCACTAAGAGGTGAACCTAAGTGTTGAAACCATAAGAATTGAACTTAAGGTCTAAATCACGAGAGTAGTTTTAGCCTTTCGAGGATTCAATGAATTACCACAAAGCGTAATGGGTTCAATTTAAATTCAATTACCACGAGAGTAGGAATTGGTTTAATTGGGCACGGATCTTGTATCTTGAGAAAGAACATTAACTAATTTAGGGTAATTCACCTTCAATTGAATTTCAGATTTAATAAAAGGGTTGTCAATTAGGATTTATCTTGTATCATTATGGTATCTCAATCTTGGAAGCTTTCTTGAATTTGAAAATCCCTTTCTTGATAATTCGCTATTTTTGTTCTGAATTCTATTTTCTTGATTTTATTTAATTGTTTTGTTACTACGTTCTTCTTAATCAACAATCATATTCCCTTTTGTTTAACTTAATTGAATTAATTAATTAATTGATATTTATTGACACAGTCCCTGTGGATTCGATCTTTTTATTACTTGATGACGAAACCGTACACTTGCGGATTTCACGCATCAGAGCGCCATTTGGTGGCTAACCTCTACATGTTCACTCTACTCCAAAGCTTCTTTTGCCTTGATGTCATCATTAAACAATCCAAGAGCATCTTTTGTTGACAAAGAATGCATTGATTCATACAATCCTTAGAATTCATTTCTCTTTTCTAGTGTTTCAACTAACTTCTCTTTTAACTGATTTGGAAGATGAGTAAATGCACTTCACAGGGTGCAAATATCCAAAAAGAAAATTAGAAAAAAGAAAAAATAATAATTAGTGAGCCAATTACAGTATAAAAATTCAAATATACTGCATACCTCTCAACTTATATCTTCTCTCTCAAAAAACCTGGTAACACCTCTTACGAGACCCAAGCTATAACCATTAAGGACTGATTGTTTAAAGCCAATATTGAACCACTCTTGTGCAGTAGCTTCCTTCCCTACTATGAGACCATCTCGATACCCAATCTAAAATATCATGGAGAATGAAAACAATTAATGACTAATCATTTAAAACAGGAAAAAAATTGAAGCCTGTTCTTTGACCAAAAAGAAAAAAGAAATTGAAACCTAACAATAGGAAGATCAATTCTAAATTTTCCAATTACAGTGTGAAATTGATCATGCCTCCTCTGCCACTCCCTATCCAAATCTGATGCTTTATCAAACTTGCCATCTGAAACATCCCACACAGAATCATCATGGTACAAATCATCATCATCACAATCTGAAATCATAATATACAATTAGATGCCTCAAAAAGAGAGCCTAAAAAAACAATACCTTATATTTATCAATACAAAGTACCAGCACACCAAGGTTATACAACAGAAAAACTTATACACACAGAAATTAGAAAATCCAATTTTAGACATAATTTACAAAATACTGACACTTCCAGAGTATTGTCTGTACATTGAAAGCCTGAGGTTTTATATAGGAAAATGTAGACTGCCACTTGGAAATATAAGTCGGTTCAATGCTAAACCAATTTTAAGAAGACTTCTTTAATCTCTACATTCAAGAGTTTTATATAACATTGAGTCAACTTTGCCAGGGATTACCAAAATGATTTATGTAGGTAAATAAATCTCTTCACTCAGTTTTATTATAAACAAGAAGTCAAGAACATCTTACCCTGCATAAACTCAATAATTAACAAGTTTAAAATGTTGTATGCTCAAATTAAGCAGCATTATTTAATTTGCTGATAAAAACTGAACAGAGAAACTCCTTTATTGTTGTCTCTTGACTCGCGGAACTCACCTTCACTATGTTCTCTAAGACCATGTGCATTTAATGCTGAAGATGAGATCCAGTTGAAGTAGCAGGGCATAAACCTCCTGTGAAATATCACGAGCAATTAAACAAATAATTTTCCAAATAACATAGTCATTTAAAATCTACAAAACCCGATTTACTATATAGCAACACTGGAATGGGTCAAAGGTTCTACCTTGAGATTATGCAAATCCATTCAAGACAACATTAAACTACCATAAGCAACATAAATTGCTAAGTAACTTAAAAATTTTCATGGAATTCCCATTATGGGCTTGTGTTAACATCTTCAACAAACCTCATTAAGGTTCACAAGAGCTGGGTTTAGTGTTTAAGGAGGTGTGTTCCATACTTTAACTACCCAAGTTTAAACCTTTAGCTAGCATCTAGATTACTAGTTCATACTTTTGTTAGTACTATTTTGTGCGTAATTTGACTTGTGTTTGGTGATATAATTTACCATGTTGTATGTTTTACAATATCATTTTTCCCATTGCTAATATGTAGAGTTGTTGTCCGGTGTGGTTAATATATCTCAGAAATGACTGTTCTATTTGTTTAACATTATTTAAATTTTATTTAAATAGTGGTTTAAATACAACTTTGCCTTCATTTGCTTTACGGTTTAAAGATAATCTATCTTTGAAGTAGGTTGTTTAATTTCGGTCTAACTATTTAAATTTTATTTAAATAGTGGACTGGTGTATTTTGATTGACATGTCTCTTGTCTATTTTTAAATTAAAAACAAAATGGAAGTTCCTGAACATTGAAAATGGATGGATAAAAGAGTGGGTCCTGATAGGAGAAAAGTTACAGATGAGTTCATGGTGGGGGTTAACGAGTTTGTTGAGTTTGTGCACAAGATCAATTTAAAATAATAGGAAATTTGAGGTGTCCATGTAAAAAATGCAAATGTAAGGTGTATCACTTTGTTGATAAAGTCAAGGCACACCAGTGTATGAAGGGGTTTATGAGTGATTACTATTACTAGACTAACCATGACGAAGCAAGGTCTCCAATTTCCCCAGTGGTTGCAGATAACTCATACTATGGAAGTAGTGAGGTAAGGGAAGACTTCAATAGGTATGAGAAGATGGTAATGGATGTTGTTGGACCATCCATTGGCAATTTTGAGCAACAACGGTTTGGTTATGTAGAACAAATAAGGGAAGATCCTAACCCAAAAGCCAAAAGATTTTTTGAAATGTTGTCAACTGCATAAGCTCCCTTGTGTGATGGTTGTGACAATTACTCTAAATTGTCAGTTACATGTGAAGCTCTAAGTATCAAATATAATTTCAATATCTTTGAGACTTGTTTTAATCAACAGATGAATTTTATGTGAAATGCATTACCGAATGATAATCAAATGCCTAGAAAGTTCTATCATGCAAAAAAAGCAGTGGAGTGACTAAGGCTGGGTTGTAAAAAGATTTCTTGCTATCCAAATGGATACATGCTTTTATAGTCCTCCTTATGAGAATCATCGTAGATGTAGATTTTGTGGTGAGGACCATTATAGAAGCATCACTAGAAATGGTAAGGTCAAAGAATCTCCTCAGAAAAAAATGTGGTATTTCCCAATTATCCCAAGGATACAATGACTTTATTCATCAATGCAAACGGCGTCTCAAATGAGATGGCATCGTGAGAATGAGAGGGAGACGAGGTCTTTGTCTCACCCATATGATGGAGAAGCCTGGAAATATTTTGACAAAACATATCCTAAATTTGCAGAAGACCCCTAAAATGTGAGACTAGGGTTATGTGCTGACGAATTCGTTCCGTTTGACAAAACAGGTAGGATTTATTCATGTTGGCCAGTAATTATTACTCCTTACAATCTACCTCCGTGGATGTGCATGAGAAGAGAGTTCATGTTCTTAACTATCATAATTTCAGGCCCTTCCAATTCAAAAAGTAAAATTGATGTGTACTTGCAACTGCTTATAGATGAACTGAAACTTCTATGAAGTACCAGTGTCATGACCTATGATGTCTCGCGACAACAAAACTTTTTTGTGAAGGCTTTTTTGATGTGGACGATTAATGATTTTCCTGCATATAGGATGTTATTAGGTTGGATGACAATAGGAAAACTTGCTTGTCCAATTTGTATGGAGCACTCACACTTAAATATAGCCGAAAGACATCATTTTTTGATTATCACTGTCAATTCTTGCCACATGATCATTGCTATAGAAGGAACAAAAATGCTTTTAGAAAGAGACTTGTTGAAACTTCATTATCCCCACGAAGGTTGACTGGTGAAGAAGTGTGGGATAGGGTAAGACATATACCTAACATAACTGAATTAGTAGGCGAAAATCCACTAGGGTATGGTATTTATCACAACTAGACAAAACGAAGCATCTTTTTGGGAGCTGTCTTATTAGAAAACAAATCTTCTCCCTCATAATCTAGATATCATGCATATTGAGAGAAATGTGTTTCTTAATATCTTATACACAGTTATGGATACTAAGGGCAAAACAAAAGACAATTTTAATGCTAGACTAGACTTAGAAAAATATTGTAGATGAAAAGATCTAGAGATGTAGGATGGTAGAGGTGGAAAGCTAAAAAACTGAAAGCACAATACACATTGACTAAGCAACAAAGATTAGCCATGTGCGATTGGGTTAAACAATTGAAGCTACTAGATGGGTATGCCTCCAATTTGTCTAGATGCGTTGACATGACGAAAGCAAAGTTGTTTGGTATAAAGAGTCATGATTGTCATGTGTTCATGCAACGTTTGCTACTAATTGCATTCAATGCATTACCCAAGCCCATTTGGAATGCACTTACTGAGTTCAGTCAATTCTTCAAAGAATTAACTTTGTCGCTGCTGAGAAAGGATAAATTACATGAGATAGAGCAAAACATTCCAATAATTTTATGTAAACTAAAACAAATATTTCCTATGAGTTTCTTTGATTCGATTGAGCACATTCCATTTCATTTGCCCTACGAAGTAAGGGTTAGTGGTCCTGTGCAATATCAATGGATGTATCCCTTTGAAAGGTTGAGTCATCTATCTATCTTTATTCTTTTCAATTAAATCATCATAAGGTATTTGTTAGACAGATGTTCTCAATTAATAGGTTTATACGTACCTTAAAAGATAAGGTCACAAACTCAACTGCAGTTGAAGGTTCCATTTGTAAAGCTTATTTAATGGAGGAGACCTCTACTTTTGCATCTTACTACTATCCACCCATTGTTCCATCTAGATGGACAATAGTTTCATGGAATGACAATGAAGGTGAAGGTTGTTCTATCAATTCATCATTCTCTATTTTTAATTTTCCTTGTCATCCTATTGGAAAACGTAAATCTTGCATCTTACAAGAAAGGGAAATGAATGCTGCACACTTATATGTTCTTCTAAATTGTCCTAAGGTAGAGCCTTTTTTGAAGTAAGCTTCTAAGTTATTATTTTAATTTCATGTATCATGATTAAATCTATGAAGTGATTTAATTTGTGATTTTAATTCACTATATATGTAGATTTGCTACGAGAACTTGGTCTAAATAAATTGTAAATGGACAAATAAATTTCCACAACATTTCCCACATGGTTTAAAGAACATGTATGCTAAATATCATCTACCTAATTTCCCTGTTAATTCCCTCATTACTTGTTTAGATAAAACCAATTAACTTACCCATTTGTGATATAGGTGTTTAGTAACAACATTGAAGATGAATTTTTGAGGAGTTTGGCATGGGGGCCCTTAAACAAAGTAAACATGTGGTAGACATATTCAATAAACGGTTACAAATTAAATACAAAAGATCATGATCAAGGGATGGGTACAACAAATTGTGGTGTATGTGTTCGAGGTGGCGAGAATAAGACAACGGAGAATAACTACTATAGGATTTTAACTGATATTATTGAAATGCAGTATATTGGGTGGCCCTTAAAGAGGCTAATTCTATTCAAATGTGATTGGTTTGATCCCACCCTAAATCAAGGTACAAGGATAGATAATTATGGAATTGTTGAAGTTAGAGCATGTAAAAGATATAAGAATTATGATTAATTTATTCTTGCACAACAAGTAGAGCAAGTGTACTATAATATCCTGAAGGGCAACAAGGGTGATTAGCTGTGATTAAAACTAAGGCACAGAGCACAATTTAACTTCAGAAACAAAAAAGCTTGAAATAGATAATCCATACCAAGATGAGTCAATCCTGCAAATGCCTATGATAGTTGCTAACGATAATCTTGAACAAAGTCTTGTTGATATAGTTGGTCTAGCAGAGGAAGTACATGGTCCAATCTTGAACCAATTTGATTTGGAAGAAGAAGAAGAAGAAATATATTCTGACTCGATTCTGTCCTGCTTTTTAATGAAATTATTAATGAAATCATGTGTTATGCATTCATGAACTCTTAATTAAATTATGCTTACGTGATTGTTGATTTCTTTAAATTTATTACCTTAATAGTTTTGTTAATTTACTATGTTAATTTAATTATACCTAATTGAATTTTATCATTACCCTTTGCATATAGATGGTAGGTAAAGGGAGAGGGAGACGAAGAAGGAGAGGGAGAGAGAGCGGTACCTCTTATCCCGGGCCTACACATACCCCATCTCCATATTCTTACACTGGGCTTACATCTACCCCATTTTCCCATTCTCATAGTGGGGCTACATCTACCCCTTCTCCCCATTACCAAATCGGGCTTGCACCTATCCCATCTTCACATATCCCATCTCCATATTCTCAGACTGGACCTACATCTATCCCATCTCCCTATTCTTAGACTGAACCTACATCTATCCTATCTCTCCATTCTCAGACTAGACCTACCTCTATCCCATCTCCCCATTTTCAGACTGGACCTACATCTATCCCATCTCCCCATTCTCAGACTGGACCTATATCTATCTCATGAACCTCAATCCCAGATCGGAGTTGCATATATTCCATCGTCATATACCATATTTCCTCATTCTCAAACTAGGCCAACACCCTCCTTAGCTACAACTTTACATCTATCAAGTGACCCTTCAACTAGTTCATTTGCACATCCACACCCTAAGACAACATCGCCTACATCACAAAACATCAAGTGGGGGAGAAAGGATGTAGATGGATGTATTTGGATCAAGCCAGCCAACAAAGATCAGTAAGTTATTCTAATTATGAAATTTAATTCGAAAAAAGAATATATATATATATATATATATATATATATATATATATATATATATATATATATATATATATTATACTTATTTTGACTTACAGATTTTATCCCGATGTTGGAACGACGCGTGATATAACAACCATCTTCAAAGGGAAGTATGAAAAGCCTTGGACAAGTTGGATAGATGTGACTGACATTGTGCGTGATATGTGATTTAGAGATTTTAGGGTAATATCCTTTTAAGTCTTGTTATTAATCTATTATTAATTCAAAAATATTGTATTTGATTAATTAATATTTTCATCAATGTAGGCAAAATACAAGTGGTTACCTAAAGATAATGATACAATCAGAAAGATCTTCGAAACTAAAGGATCTGGTGCAATATTAAATAATGTATTCAAGGTGCATGATAAAAAGGATAAGGGTACATGGATTTATTCAAATGAAAGGGTGCAATTGTGGGTTAAATGGAGTGATCCTTCCTGGCAAGCAATGTCCATGAGAAACAGCAAAAATAGATAATCTAAAAAGAGTCTCAATGTGCACACCGGAGGATCCATATCTGCAACAGAGCACTATAAGAGAATGGTAAGTAATGTTAAATCCTTATAATTATACCATATACTAATTGTGTAAGCCTGCCTACATAGAGGGATCATGGAAAAACTAGTCAAATATAGATGTAACTTCCCTTACAAAAGGGTATCATGGTTTATCTTTTTATCCATTCCACTTGAGTTAAATGATAAATCATTTGTAATAAGTTTTCTTTTATGGCATTAGAATGAAAGAGTTATGCATATGACAAGGGCTTATTTTATAAATAATTTGTCATGTACTTAGAAGTCAATATTGTTGAGTTGCGAAGATTACGTTGCCATTGCTTGTTGAATGTTTGATTATGCTATGCTAGTAAGAGTATATCAATAGTTGAGTTATTTATACTATTGCTAATGTTGAGTAGTTATAGATAATGTCATGAGTGTGGGGTGCTTTTAGCTTAGAGGTGGAAATAATTCTAGCATTGCTATGTTTGTACAATATTTGTTTGATATAATGCCAGAGAAGAGCTGCAGATGTCAACCATAACTGGAAATTAATGGAATCAACTTCTTTTATGTGTTGAGTTAGCCAATTCTAACCACAAACAATCAATAGAATTATAAAAACCAAGATTTTCCTAATTAAGAGAATATGAATCCCAATGAATTAGAAACTACTACTATGCACTAAGGAACATACTCAGATCCAAAGGCAGCATCAACATTGATATAAATGTAGAGAAATTATTAGGTGGGAACTTCTTACCTTAGGCATGTAAATCAACTTTTGACATGTGTAAAGGTGTGTAAGAAGCTAGAGGATCAAGTGATGGGATCAACTGGATGTATGGCACAAGGCACTGAAATTGATGGGAGGAGCCTAATTAACTCACAATTTGTATTGGGATCACTTGTGCTACTTAGAAGCAGTAAAACAAGGAAGAAAGAGAATTGGTTATGTGAGTATATGTAAATAAAGGGACAGAACTTGAGTAAAAAGTGTGTGGAGGCATGGATGAATCTGAACACACTTCCTCTCATTTGTAGCTCTTGTTCTCTCTTACTTAAACCAATTTTCTTTTCTTATTCTTCTGCTCAAATGTTACAGTATCTCTGTTCTTAGAACTATTCCAACCAGTTGCAATTTCCTTTCCAAAAACTTCCATTACTATTGTATTCAGTTGTAGCTGAGACTTAATTTAGCTATTACTCTATCCATTTCTGAAAATTTCCCCATTCAGCTTGAGTATTAATATAAGTCTACTTACCATCTTTTCAAACAAGTGTTCTAAAGATTTTCTTTGTTTTAAGATTGTATTTTATCTTTTCATCCTTGGAAATATAAGTCTACTTACCATCTTTGCTTGAATTCTGCTCCATGTCAATCTATTCTTGCCATGGCCACTTTAGATTAGAAGATGAGGAACACTGTTGTGGAATAGAAATTGAATATATGCTTGTATACTGCTTTTTACATGATGAAGATTCAATTGTGGAGCACATGTCTTGGTCAATGCTTGACACCCCAATATCTTTGTTATGATTTTGTGAATTATCCTGGTTCTGTCCTGCATCTGCCATACATTTTGATCTCTTCCTAATAGGTGGACCATTCTTGGGATCTTGAAGTGCTAACACATTCTAATCATTAGCTGAAATAGTAGCACATGGAGTCTTGCCCTTTAAGATAACTTTTGGAATGTCCAAATTTTCTACACTGTTGGAGTTATCAACAACAACTTCATTCCTTGCTTCTGAGCCAGCAACATTTGCTACTGCCTCAATTTCCCACATCTTGAATATAACTTGAGTCAATCTTTCTCTTGCCAAGTCTATATCAATTATTGGCTTCAGATAAATTTGACCCAGCTCAACTTCTGATGCTCTAAGCACAGTAAGTGGTGCATCCCACGGATGATGGATCCATTCAATTGGCATTCTTGCTAACTCAGGTAGCCATTGCCTTACATATTCACCTTCTGGATTAAATTTAGCCCCTTGAATTTGTCCCTAAAAGTGAAACCAAATTAGAGAAGTGAGAGTGCTTACTCTTATATTATAGGATTTTTCTAGTCTCTGAAGGAGTAGAATTTACTTCTTAGATGAAATGTAGTCAATAGAGGAGCCTAATAGAATTGTTTTATTTATAAGGAAAGGAAAAAAAAAAGTAATCCCAGATTCAATTTAAGAGGGATATGCATTTCAGGGTTGTGTGGTGATTTTTTAGTTGTAATGATCATGCTCTCTATTAGGGTTGGTCTAAGAGACCGAAACTGGGTCTTGGATTATGACAATGTTAAGAATAAAGTAATTATATGTCTACCTCCATGAAATACTGCATCAATTTTTTACGTACTTCTTCTCCAACTAGGAGGAGTAATGGCAACCTGAAGTAAATGAGGCCTTAAATGTGAGGCATAGATTGTACAATATTATGTGTGGAATTGAAGTCTCAGACTTAGTGGAGATGGTGAAGGGATTGTATACTGATACTTCATTTTAATGGCTTAAACATTGAGGGCTAGTTGAATAATGGCATTGAACACATGCATTAAATTCTTGCACATCAAATCTGTTCAATATAGTCTTTTCATTGCTAATAGAATTTTCACATCAGAATATGGTGGCTTTGCAAGTCTAGAAGCACAAAGGCATTAATAAATGCTTTTTTTATAATTTACAAGGAACATATAGTGGGGGCAAGGGACAATTGGCATAATATTTGAAGCAAATGGAGACTGATGGACAAGGACACTGAGATACTCTATTAACAACTGCTGACCTTGTTGCTGAATGAAGTAAAAATAGTGGCATAGATTTTAATTAGAGTTGTAAAACATTGAAAGAGAGAATTCAAGGATAGATAAGCTCTTAGATAGATTTTTCTTTGATGTTCTTTAATTTTCTGATTTTAACATGTTGTTTAATGAAGAGTTATGGACTAATAGGTGGTACACCTTAGGAATTATGTTCTGAATTGAAAATTTAAGTAAATAGAAAATTGAAAATATTCTTGTATTTGTTCTACTGCTATTTTTTATCTTAGGATAATTGTGTATTGGAATAAGTTTGTATTAAGACATGTTATTACTTACCAAGATATGTTCTTTATTCTTGATAGCTCTTTTTTCATGGTAGGGATACTATACAGTATGTTGTTTATTCTACTGTTGTGCTATTAGTGGTTAAAAGCTGAGCGATACTGAACATTGTTTACCTCTTACAGTTGAGGCCAAAGAAGAATATTAAGTAATATTATTTCTCTTTTCTTGATGTTGGACTCAAGACCAGTTGTTGATTTACGTCATTACTGCTAATTATATATCTAGTTTTAATTAATGTTAAATTGTTTTGGATCTTATTTTGGTAGCAGTAAATTATATTGTTATGATGATATTATGATTTTTTTAAGTTTGAGTCTATGTTTTAGACATGCCTCTCTTATTATTCGTAGCAACATTTTCAGGAAAAAGAAAAAAAGAATCACCTATAATTGCACTATTGTATTAAGCTTCATAGTAACACTAAATGGATGTTTCAATATAATTTTATGAGGTTAACTTATGGAAAAGCATGAAAAAGAATCACCTATAATATGCACCAGGTAATCTTTTTTTCTTCACTGCCTCCATTTTTTGATATGTCAGAAGATTGATTTTTTAGATTTGTAAACTATTGGTGTTATTTGCTATTGTGATTTCCATTTGGTAGCTTTTCTTTTCACCTGTATATTGTGTGATGATTGTGAAGATAATTAATGCTAATAAAGCAATTCATTCTGGTTGCTACTTTTCTTGCTCTGCATTTTGTTTTCGACTCTTTTATTTTTACTTTTTTGGCAATCATTTTGCCTCTGTTCATTCTCTAGTTCATAATGCTGAATTTAGTAGCTTGCTTTTTCCCATCAATTACTTGTGCTATCTTTGTGTTTCACACTCCATATATGGCAACTATTGGTGTGTTTGTGT
Organism: Ormosia semicastrata; assembly: GCA_029884595.1. Taxonomy (NCBI): domain Eukaryota; kingdom Viridiplantae; phylum Streptophyta; class Magnoliopsida; order Fabales; family Fabaceae; genus Ormosia; species Ormosia semicastrata. The sequence goes on from JAQQTO010000061.1 coordinate 4,684,080, forward strand.
GATTGAATTATTTTTTGTTTTTCTTGATATTGGTATGTAGTGTGCTGCTGGCTTATTTTATGTCAGTTCAAACTAATTCACAGGTTCCTTTAAGTTTGGTGGTGTCATATTTTATGTACCCAATTAGTTCTTAACTGACATTCTGAAATTGACAGTTATATTTTAAAAGGTATATTTCATATAAACCAGAATAAAAACTAGTTTTCTAAACTAGTTTTTAAACTAGTTTTCTGAATTGGCTTTTAAACTAGTTTTCTGAATTGGTTCCATAATAGAGTCATATGAACTAGAGGCTCATATAATATCCTTTTGTATTGGATATTTCATATGAACTAGCAGATTGCTTATGTAGAGATGCTGAACTGGTTTTTAAACCAATTTTTTGATCTGGTTTCATGTAAAAACCAATTTTTTGTAAGGATGCTACCTGTCTCAAAATGAACTAAGGGAAGAAAATGCTTAATTGTATTCCTACTCCAATCTGCCCTTATATATTAATATCACTATCAAGCCAATCAGGTTGGCCTTGCTTTCCAGTAATATAAATTTTTTAGGCTATTAATACTTGCTTTTTGTCTTTTCAGGTGAATCAGATGTTTAGGGAGCCAAGTTTTTTTGACATCTACAAGTGGATTCATAGAGCCAAGGAGAATTCAGAAGAGTATAACACTTTGGAAGCAACAAAGATTGCAGTAAGCATAAGCTAGCATTTAATTTACATCAATTTTCAAGTACAAATGTCTTATAACTACTTTTTAGGAAGAGTATGAAAGGCATATGGCTGAGTGGCAATCCCAGCATGGTGAAGGTAGCAGTAGTCAAGACTCTGCTAACAGTATCTACTTAGATGTTGTTGGAAGCCCCAACAAAAAAGGGCGCATATACGAATTGGGTTCACAAGCAACTAATGACATTGGATCTTCTTCCACTCCCCCTCCTTTTCCATTGATAAAGTATCACCAATAGAGATTACTGCAATGCAAGCCAAAATTCAGGCTTTAACAGATAAGCTTCATCAAAAGAATCTTGAACAAGACATGATGAAGCAGAAGATGGAACAATGAGAGGAGAGGTTTAGGATTCTTCTTGTGGGTAATCAATTTGGAACGCCATCACTTGCAGCTTCATAGCCTGAACCTTCCCATCCTGCACTTGGATAAGACAATGACGATCATGATGAGGAGATAGGTGATGATGTTAATGATAACCCAAATATGTGATTAGTTTTATTTTTATATTTTCATTGACAATTTAAATATTTCTAATTACTATTTAAATATTTGTATTGATAATTAATTATTACTTTGCATTTTGGTACAAATATTTGTGATGATGTTAAGAAATTGTGATTTCTTATGCTATATGACTTATTGTGATGGTTAATTGCAACAAGGTTAGTTATAAAACTAAAAGTATATTAAAAAAATAATTCTGAAAAATTAGAGACGTTTATTTTTCGTCTCTAATTTTAGAGATAGAATTAAAGATGGAACAGGTTCGTCTCTACTTTTTTTTTAATTTTTTCGATAACCTGATTTTGGATTATTTAGAGGCAGAATAGTGTCATCTCTAATTCTAGAGACGAAACAAGTTCATCTCTACTTTTTTTTAAAAAAATTTTGATAACTTGATTTTGGATTATTTAGAGATGGAATAGTATCGTCTCTAATTTTAGAGACAGAATTAAAGACGGAACAGGTTCGTCTCTACTTTTTTTTGAAAATTTTTTGATAACCTAATTTTAGATTATTTAGAGACAAAAATTTTAATATCAGAGACAGAATAATGTCGTCTCTAATTTAATCATTATTATATTTTTTTTAAAAAATGACATCTGTCTCCAATTAGAGATAAATTTTTTTAGCGACGAAATTTTTTTGTTTCTAGTTTAGAGACAGAATTCATTTTTTCATCTCTAACAATCAGATATGCCACTTTTAGCAATGGATTAATTTTTGTCTCTAAATATTTAGAGACAGGATTTTGTACATTTAGAGATGAAATTTTTTCGTCTCTAAATCTGAAATTTTTTGTAGTGTTTGTGAAGCTTTGGGGTTCTTTTTCTTCTTGCACAACAAGGATTTCTTTAGCCACACTTTTTCCTTTGCTTTTTCTTTTCTCCTTAGAAGTTTCATATTTTGTTTTCTTTTTCTCCTCCCTCTTCTTTTTCTTCTCCTCATCGTCCTTCTTCTTCTTATTCTTATTCTCTTCCTTTTTCTTCCTCTTCCTCTTCTTTTTCTTCAGGCTTAAGCAAGCCCTAAATGGTAGCAACAACAAAATCATCAAAAATAGTTTGTTGAGAGATTATAGATGACGTGGTAAGAGTAGGAGTAGGTAACTCCTCATTGAATCCAGCTTCAAATAGAAGATCAAGTCTCCTCTTTGTTCTCCTTTCTCTAGCTTCTTGAGTTAGCACATCCACAACATTTGATTTTTGAGCTTCATAGTTGAGTGTTCTCTTTGTTCTTCTTTCTTTTGCTTCCTTAGTCAAAACATCAACCACTTTTGTCTTTAGAGCAGGTGCATTTGGTGCATCATCATCATCATCTATTTTTCTTTTCTTCTTTTTTTCTTTTCTCTTCTTTCTCTTTTTCTTTTTTAGCTTCTTTTTCTTTCTTGTCTTTTCTCTTTTTTATTTTCTTAGCATCCGCCTTCAAAACAAGATGTAGGTCAAGGCGCATCAACTTCAGGTTGTTGTAAGTGAATTCTAGACCAGGGGGAACAAAAACGTCATAATCTAGATTCAAACCATAGTACTTGAAGATTTTGGTCATCAGCATCTCATAGGGAATGCAAGTGGTCTTATTAGGGGTGTTGAGAGTAGCAGTCATGTGCTTCAAAATCAGGTAGGGAAGGCTAATTCTCTTCCTTGCAAGCAAGTGGTACAGCACAATGATGTCAACGTTTGTGACTCTTTCTTTACTTCTAACTCATGGTAAGATGAAATGAACAAGTAAGGCATGAAGAAACCTTGCTTTGTTTAGCAACACTTCACCAGTCAAGCTTTCTTCATCAATTTCTTTAGTAATAAAGTCAATAACTTTAGCTTTTATTAGATTTTTTTCTTCTATCCAATCCAGACTATTATAGGACTTGAGTCCTTTGTTCTTGGCTCCACTGACTTCAGCCAGTACCTCAAGAGAAATAATTATCTCTTCTCTATAAATACTTCCAACTAATCTATCTTTTTCTTCAACAGCACCAGCAAAGAAACCACGAACAAGAACTGGGTAGACATGTTCATAAAGCTTAAGAAAGTTTTCCCACCTTTGTTTTCTGATTTCTTTGGACACATCCATCCCATAAGCTGACATTTCCACAAGACTGATTCTCCTTCCAACAATAACTGGTTTTGTGCTAAATCAGTCATAAAAAATCTTCTTTTCAAGCTTAGAGATGAAAAGAGATCTCTTAGGAACGTCCTTCTCTTCTGAACTTACAAAGATAGTCCTCTCCTTTTGGAAAGGTTTGGACTTCAGTGTATGAACTTTCTTGCTTTGCCCTTCCATGGATGCTTAGTAAGATGAGCTTCAAGTAGGTTGGGTTTGTTTCTTTGAGGTCTTGGAAGTGATTCCAAACTTAGTCATTTTAAAGGTAAGTGAGAGAGTGTGAGAACCATTTCACTTTTTTAGGGTAGACTGAATGAAAAACACAAGGAAGATTTAGGTGTATCCTTTCGGAATACCAATCACAGAGAATCACACAGCACAAAAAAGACAGACCTAACCACAAAGGCCCAAAAGAAAACTTAAACTGGGGCTCTGATACCAAACAAGTGTAATGCCTTTTTTTGAGGAAGGAACATCACACTCTAACCACGAAACGGAAACAAAAAGTGTAAACTAAGACCCAGTTCATTTTAATATAGATAAGTCTATTTAGTTGTAATCGTACAAATGATTAGGCAAATTCTTTTTTTTTTTGTAATAAAAATGATAACATGGCTACAACAGAAAGTAATATGAGAAGTAAACCATACATTCGTACATCATACTTGTTTATATACCTATATCACACTTGTTTAGATACATCATTAGATATACAAAAAGTAAGAACTTTACATGCCCCAAAATGATTACACATATACAGCCCACCAAAAGGACAAAACATCAGGCCTCCAAAAAATTTACCGATAGCCATCAGCGGCTACCAACAGCATCAGCCCCTAAGGCGAATAAAAAGAAACCATAGTTGGATCCTCCCCAGGGCCTTCCTCGTCAGAGGAAACCCTCATCGGAGCAACCGAGTTACAAGCGGGGGCTCATGCAGAGGATAAGAAAGAATCCTCTTATGGGGAATAATAGTGCTCACCCCACATATGCGTATGAGCAAATCAAACTCTAAATGTAAGCGAGCATTAAAAGTAAAGATAGGCAGATCATAACATCCCCAATCAAGAGACACAGTCACGTCTCCGAGGTAGACATAGCGATCCGTACTCAAGTTAATATGTCAGCAGTCCAAACCTCCATGAAAAGTCAATCTTGTATAACCCAAGAAGCCTTGCAGACGAGACGCCATATCCAAACAGGAAGCTAATCAAAATCAGGCCAGAAGCTATGGAATTCGTGCACTTCCCTTTCTTCACCGACGTCTTCAGAGAAACACATAAATAAATAGAATAGCAGAAATACAGAAAAGAGGTAAGACACCCTACATTCATTACTAATTATGGCAGTAAAGAGACAGAACAACGCAAAATGCCCACATAACATATCAGAAATAATAATCAGCATCAAGAAGCAAATAGTAAACAATTAACAATTTCAGGCAGTTATAACATCAATAAGACAACAGTTCCAATCATCATATGAATAAATGCTAAATAATATGTTGACCACTATGCACGTACTCATGATATTGAAATCCTACTCCATGGAGCTAGACACAAACATCGGAGAGAATGATCCGGAGACATGTCTATAACTCGACTACCACGGCCAACAAGTGCCATAATTTCTCAATTTATCAACGTGTATATCATGGCATTGTACAAGACATTCTACACTAGATCACGATATAGGACAATGTCTCGGTCCGGATCGTCGGTGTATTTGCATCGGTCTATCCCACGGCCTAGAGGAGCTATCAATAGACCATTGTGAGACACCCGCACCCCGATGCCCCCAAGGTCAATATTATGACCTACACTAGTCTATTCGCACCCGCATATAGGTGTGATTCAATCTCCTAGGTAACATGACCTTAACAATAGTCCATCAGACTTTCACAATGCATGATGACTCAATGCATATTCATGTATATTCAACAATGATATACTTTTCCGTAGCATACCACAATTTGGTCAAGTTAAATATCAACAGACTTTTGGTCTCACTCATGGACCCATATTAACATATTAATCAAATTCTCAAATATTACAATACATTTTTTTAAGGTTCATTATGGAGTTTCACTTTAATCTAACATTTCTTATAAAAGCTTTCTCTAGAGGAATTCTCTTGTAATTCTCATTAAATCTTTATTTCTCTTAATTAGCCAAGTCTTTTACTCAAATTGAATCATACTCACTTAGAAAATTATCTAAGGTTCTCCAAGTCTCACACACACTCTTGTTCTTCCCTTAAGATCAAAAGAATCACACTAGGTCATCGAATAAGTTTCTTTCCATCTTATGAATCCTTGATAAATTCTTACTTTACCTAATCACCTAAGTCTTAGCTTAATGCATAATTTTTTAGCCAACATGGCCCTTGAGGTTGTGACCTCCCAAAGACAAGAGTCCAACTAAATTTTTCCATCACATTGTTAATTACTTAATACTTAATTACTTAAATTCCAAGGTTACCAAAAAATTACATATTTTGACACAAAAAGTCCCTAGAGGCCGTGAGCCTCCCAAATGGGTAAAACCCAAATTTTTCATTGCTCTATTAATTATTATTCACTTGATTAGTTATGTCAACTTGTTACAAAAATTTTAACCATGAACACCCTATTGAAGGGGGTATGTCCGTGAGCCTCACTAAGGGGAGTAAGGAACCCTTGCTTCCAATTCATGTTTCCAATCCATCAAAATCAATCCAAGATCATCAATATACACAAATACAACCAATAAACCACATAAGAGGAAATTAATACAAAGATCATTATAAAAACATACAAACAAGAGAGCAACCCTAACATGGGTTTCTCACAACTAACACACAAACAAGCTTCCCACTACTAATGGAGGTTGAAGTGGATAGTCTTCCTCTTACCAAGAGAAACAACATTGAAAGCAAGCCTTTTTCCTTGGAAATTCATCCTCCACCACCTCAAAGCCCTAGAATATTCAAACTCACAAAAATCAAAATCAAAACTTGAAAAAGGTACCCATGATCACCAAGGGGACCATGGATCATGAAAATGAGATGAAAAAATGAAAAAGCTATGAACTTTTACCTCAAAGTTTCAAGCTTTTATAGCTTGTGGAAGAAGATAAAAATGGTGGATTCAAGAGATGGTCACAAAAGAGAAAGTGTTCTAAATGATGAGAAGATATAAGAATGAGCAAGAAAATATTGGTGGCCAAAAATGGTGTCTTGGCCATGGAAGAGAAGAGAAAATGGAGAGGAAAGTTGAGTTCTTGGTAGGTGATTTCAACAAGAGAAGAAAAGCTTCAAGGGAGAAAGGGATTCAAGCAAGATGGTTACTTGAAATCAAGCAACAATGGGGCAGGAAGGATGTGGTGCTGCCGTGGGAAGAAGAAAAGAGAAGGAGGAGAAAAGGTTGAGAGAAAATGAGAGAAGAGAAGTGTAGAGAGAGAAAGTGATAGTAAAGTGTTTTAGGGTTTTTGAAAAGTCAAAGGATGGATGGCATAAGTGGAAATGTGACAAAATTTAGTCACATTTCCCCCTCATTGCCGTGGCCACATGGGAGAGAAAGGAGGGAAATCAAAGCTTCCTTGAGAAGCTTTGTTAGCTTTTTGCAAAAGTCAACTTGATTGGACATAAAGTAGATCTCTAGATAAGGTGATAAAGCGTAGTGCATAATTTTTATTTAACAGAACGCACCGAAATTTTATTTATCAGATAAAATCTCAAAAAATATAAACCTCGTAAATTATGCCCGACCTTGGGTTTAGTAAGATCTCCCATTGACGTTTTCATAGTCCAAGGTTTACCAGTCTCGGGGAAAATATTTCATTTTTTCAGCTCCGCTCAGCGCATATGCAAATCGAGAAATATATTAAAACAATCAACAGTTCCAGAAAAATCCAAAAAAATTCATAAAAATCACAAATATTATAAAATGACTATTTATCATGAAACAAACAATTGTTGGAGAGTTACACTGGCTCTGCTCAATGCACATGCAAAACGAGAAATATATTAAAATATTCAACATTTCTAAAAAAATCCACAAAAATTCACAAAAATCACAAATATTATAAATTGACTATTTATGATGAAACAAACAATTTTCGAGGTGTTACAAATGAGACTCAAGGATAGACAGTATCAAGATATGTCAATGGATTAACGATGTCAATATAGGATAGAGTTGAGTTACAAGTTTTCTGGGATGTCCATGAGGCTCAAAATATTGCTATGAAGGCACAATAGTTAGAGAAAGAACTAAAAGAATGTGAACAAAAAGAGAAGAAATCGACCTATGGCAATAATAATAATTACAAGTGGAAGGTAGCAAATTTTTATGTTCCTAACAAGGAGAAAAAGAGGTTCAGCCGACCCAAAGAAATAATTATAAAAGGTAGAATTACAGAGGAGAGAGCAATCAGAACACTAACATAAAACATAATCGAAATCAGAGACCAAACCTTGGTCTGTATGCTAGAGCAACTGGTGATGTCTGCTATAGGTGTTTCCAACCTGGCCACCGATCCAATAACTGTCCAAAGTGAAAGCAAGTGAATCTTGTAGAAAGGACCAAAGAAGTTAATGATCATAGTGGAAATTATGATGATGATTATGATGGGGCTAAGTTTGCATAAAGATAATAATGAGGTTGTAAATTTGATGATGAATCGCACTGCTATTGAAGAAGACAAAGTGCTCAGCATGGTGCTACAACAAGCTCTCATTTCGCCTAAACAAGAAAGGCAGAGAAATAATATATTTCACTCCTTATGATCTATTGACAATAGGGTGTGTACATTCATCGCATTAAGTATGAAAAACAATGATGCTAACTACTACAATAATTAGCATACTAATAGATTTACATTCATCACATTATCATATCATTAAATACTCCTATTAGAGTTTCAACACTCATTAGAAAACATACATGAAGGATCTACACAAGTTAGGAGCTTCATTTGACTAAATAAAGGTCCTCGCAAAATTTGGGTCTGACACCACTCTCTAGTGCCTAAGCGTTGGCTGGGCAGAAACTTGCCTTGTTTTACTCTGGCACTAGCACCTAAGTGCCCAACACCTAATTCCTGAGCGCCCAATGCCCAGTAGCATGCAAAATTCACTCTAGCCTATGGGCACCTAGGCGCCATAACACTAGAAAATTATGCAGAAATAGTTTTCTACATAATTGGTTCCCAACCAATTGTTACTCCATCAAATTCAATTCGTAGATGTTTTCTAACATCAAACAAGGCCTCTAATCAGGTTGTAACTTCTATACAACTCTTAACTCTCTCAAACATGGATTAATGAATCAAACAAAAACCTTAAACACCCATTTCCCCAACTCTTAACTCAAGTGGATTCAATGGAGTCTAAGAAATGAAAATTCATCACCATGCATCAAACAAGCTAAAAATAAACCATTATCAGGTTCAACAACAAGAATCAAGCATAAATGGCAAAAACTACACTCAAACCCATTTCCTTCATCAAGCCTCCTCATGAAACAAGATGAAGAAGATGAAAAAAAAGTGTTAAGAAAAAAGCTTCCCCTACCTCTAGTGTCTTAGAAAAAAGAGCTCAAGAGTTCCTTTCCACCTTTTCCGCTTTCTTCTTCTTCCTTTCTCCCTTCGTTGGTTGCTTCTCTTTCTCTGTTTTCTCTTCTCCTTTTTACTCCAAAAACGTAGAAAGTGGATGAGAAAGAAGGATAAAAAGCAAAGAAAGTCAAGGCAGAAAAGAAATAAAACGTGAGGCACTTGGTCTCTTTAGATATTTTGGGCTAGAATATTATATCTGCTAAGAACACTTAGATTTTACTAAATTAAGTTTCCTAACTTCCAAAGGTATTAAAATAATTCTTAGGATTTACCTAAATCCTAACTTCACCATTTTCATAACTTTCCAGATATCTAACTTACTAATCCAGTATTAAAACACTCTCACAGTGTGCTTAAAAATACTAAACGGATTCAGTTAGTTCTCAAAATTTAACTACACCAGAAACCACACATTTGTGAACTAAAAATAAATTCTCTATATTTATTTATGCTAAATAAGCAATTTAAGTTAATTCTTGAGCTAATAACAGTTATTTTTCACATATAGTATTATAGTAAAGTGACTAAACTTGCTCAGAAAGCCACAAACTTAAGCAGACCTGTTAAGCAAGTATTAGGCTACCTTGGTAACCATATACAAGTCTAACATATTTTTTAAGGTGTTACATTTCTCCCATCCTTTTTAAATTTTGATCCCAAAATTTGGTTTACCTAAGGTAATAAGTCCCACGCAACCCGCATTTAAAAAATAGGTACAACCAAATATCAAAGAAATAAAATTTCACCTATGTACTCACTTTTTCTTGAACCAGAAGACTGTATTGCCCCCTTGCCTTACAAAGTGTAGACTCTCCCCAGAGCTATGGGTCTAGTATCCAGCTTTGCCTCCTTCCTTTGAGGACAACTCCTTGCAAAGTGGCCCGGCTTGCCACAAGTAAAACATGTTGCTAGGTCAGCTATACAAACTTTATCTCCATGATATCTACCACACTTGGCACATCTTTGTCCACGATCGTCCATCTGAATTTGTTTTCCTTTGTCTTTCTGATCTCTGGACTGTGGAGCACTCCTTTTGGACCTATCATTCGTACTTTTCTGTTTGTAGTAATCTTATGATATATGCTTCTATTGTGGTCTCAAAATAAGGGGTTCTACAATTTTGCATTTGTTGACTAAGGTAGGGAAATCACAAATCTTAAAAGGTTTTAATATCCTCTCCATACTCTCTCTTAATCCAATTTCAAATTTCATGCACTTCCAATTATCATTTGGCTTGTATCGAAGGTAGGGAAGAGAATTTGGACAACTCCTCAAACTTTGCTACATACTGTCCCATAGTAATGTTCCCTTGCTCCAATTGTAAAAACTTCATCTCCCTTTCCTCTTGTATGTTCTGTGGAAAGTATTTCTCCCAAAATGCAATCTTAAATACTTCCTATATAATCTAGGTCCCAGCTACTTCCATCATCCTTCTTGTACCATTCCACCAATGCTCAGCATCTCCCTTTAACATATATGTAGCAAAAGACATCTTTTGGTTTTCTGTACATCTCATCACCGCAAAATTTTCTCCATCTCACTTATCCACTCTTCGGCCCTCGCCAGATCATACTTCCCTCTGAACGATGGAGGGATGACCTTTCGAAACTTTGAAAGGTCATGAAAATCTTGGTTGCTTTCCACTTGTACCACTTGTGCTAGATGATGTTGCGCTGGTTGTGTAGGTTGATTATTTCCCAATATTTCAAGCACCCTTGTGGTTGCAGCTACCTGCTCCCTCATCGCATTGGCGATTGCGGTTGTTTGCTCCTGCATCGCAATAGCCATTGCCATCATGGCCTCAGCCATATCCGAACCTTCCCTAGTTGAGTTCCTGGTTTCACTAGTTCTCCTCAGTGGTGCCATAATTTCCTATCCACACAGAATAATACAAATTGAGTTGATTAGTCTCAATATCATGTAATCGAGTAACAGTAGCTAATAACAATCCAACTTAAGGCAAGTCATGCAATTCTATTCAAACATCTCAAACAAGAGACAAAGAAATGCACAACATACAAAGGAACTCCTAAACATGCCTAAACATAGTCAGTCCATACCTCGGCTCATCAGGATGAACGTCTCTGATACCATAATGTAATATCCCAAATTCAATACCAATAGTATAATCGAAATCATACTAAATTAATTAGATTCAAGCATGTTACTAACTACTAAAAACATTTCTAATATGACAATTTCTTATATAAAGAAAATATGAGCCAAGAGAAGAAGCATAATTATATGACATCTATATGTCTTACAAATACAATAAATACAAAGTTTATAAATTAGGCCTCTCAAGGCATATAATATACAAGTTTCAAAAAGATGCCAACAAACATCCAATAAGAAACTACTAAGTACAAGTAAAAGCTATGCTAAGCTCCCAAGCTCCTATCAGCACTTTACTTTCCATAAGTCTTCTTCCTTGGAATTATTATGGAAATCACAACACATGGGGTGAGAATCACAAATTGTCAGTAGTTTCACAATAAAACATGTCATCATAATCATTCCAACTATTTCGGGGAAAAACTAAGTAAAATCACAAATCACACTAGAAAAGTGGCAAAAGCCAAAACAACTTCCTTTCTCTTCCCGAAATAGAATCTCATTTTATTAGTTTGCATAGAAAACATTTCCACATAAAACTCACAACTCTTCATCACATTCTCAAGAGTAAGCAATTGCTCATACAATTGCAATGTCATGAATATGTAATGATTAGTAACTGCTCATACAATTATCATGCATATGCCTAGTAATGCCTTATGTTCATGCCTATGCAATAACCTATAAATGTAGTTGATAATGTCATGATACCATATTCGGGAACCCTATTCCATGGTAATGTTATGATATGTCATGAACCTTGAACAAAATAGAGAAACTAAGTTCCACAAGTCCTAAACAAGCACAGGAACCCAATTCCATAAGCTTCTCTAGGTACTGAGGGAATGTCCCTCCTCAACTACTCAATGATAAGGGGAATGGACCATCATCAGCTCATCAGTGTGATAAGGAGGGCATGTTACCTCCTCACTTACAATCATATATCATCACCAAAAGTGAGGGTCTCATCCTCCATCATCACAAGTATGAAAAATAATTATGCTAATTACTACAATAATTGGCATACCAATTGATTTACATTCATCACATTAAGTATGAAAAATAATGATGCTAACTACTACAATAATTAGCATACCAATTGATTTACATTCATCACATTATCACTTCATTAAATACTCATATTAAAGTCTCAACACTTATTGGAAAGCATACATGAAGAATTTACACAAGTTAGGAGCTTCATTTTGACCAAATAAAGGTCCTCACAAAATTTGGGCGTGGCGCCTAAGCGCCACTTTCCAGCGCCTAGGCTCTAGCTTGATAGAGACTTGCCCTGTTCTGCTCTGCCACTAGCGCCTAAGCGCCCAGTACCTGGCACTTGAGCACCAAATATAATAGCCCTCCTCCCGGCTGTCCCCAGGGTGAACCCTAAGCTAGACACTACCCGAAGGAATCGCCTTTCACCAGTTGAGCTGCAGCTGGGGTTCGCCCTGGGGACAGCCAAAAGGAAGGCTGTTAAACTAAATGCCCAGCTGCACACAAAATTCACTCTGGCCTATGGGCGCCTGGGGGCCTAACACCCAGTGCTTGGGCGCTAAAACACTAGTTATGCAGAAATAATTTTTTGCATAATTGGTTCCCAATTAATTGCTACTCCATCAAATTCAATTTCTAGATGTTTTCTAACATCAAACAAGGCCTCTAATCATGTTGTAACATCTATATAACTCATAACTCTCTCAAACATGGATTAATAAATCAAACAAAAACCTTAAACACTCATTTCCCCAACTCTTAACTCAAGTGGATTCAATGGAGTCTAAGGAATGAAAATTCATCACTATGTATCAAATAAGCTAAAAACAAGTCATCATCAAGTTCAACAACATGAATCAAGCATAAACAACAAAAACTACACTCAAATCCATTTCCTTCATCAAGCCTCCTCATGAAACAAGATGAAGAAGATGAAAAAAAAGTGCTAAGAAACAAGCTTCCCCTACCTATAGTGTCTTGGAAAAAAGAGCTCAAGAGTTCCTCTCCACCTTTTCCTCTTTCTTCTTCTTCCTTTCTCCCTTCGTTGGCTGCTTCTCTTTCTTTGTTTTCTCTTCTCTTTTCTGCTCCAAAAACATAGAAAGTGGATGAGAAAGAAGGATAAGAAGCAAAGAAATTCAAGGCAGAAAAGAGAGAAATGTGAGGCACTTGGCCTCTTTAGATAATTTGGGCTGGAACATTATATATGCTAAGAACACTTAGATTTCACCAAATCAAGTTTCTTAACTTCCAAAGGTATTAAAATAATTCTTAGGATTCACCTAAATCCTAACTTCACCATTTCCATAACTTTTCAAATATCAAACTCACCAATCTAGTATTAAAACACTTTCACAATGTGCTTAAAAATACCAAACGGATTCAGTTAGTTCTCAAATTTAAATACGACAAAAATCATACATTTGTAACCTAGAAACAAATTCTCCATATTTATTTCTTCTAACTAAGCAGTTTAAGCTAATTTCGAAGCTAATAACAGTTATTTTTCACATATAGTATTGCAATAAAGTGACTAAACTTGCTCAGAAAGCCACAAACTTAAGAAGGCATGTTAAGAAAGTATTAGGCTACCTTTGTAACCATATACAAGTCTAAAATGTTTTTGAGGGAGTTACATCCAACAAAGAAGCATACAGATCCTTAAATGTTAGGTTGGGTGAAGAAAGGACCGTCGGTGAAAGTGACAAAAGTATGCAAAATTCCTCTTTCTATCGGTAAGCATTACAAACATGAGATTTGGTGCGATGTAATTGATATGGATTCTAGCCATGTATTACTAGGAAGGCCTTGGCAGTTTGATGTTGATGCTACTCTCAAAGGGCGTGATAATGTGTTTATCTTTGAGTGGGGTTCTTGTAAAATTGCTCTTACTCTTGTTGATCAATCTAGAAAATTAGAAAAACCACAACCTAGGAGTTCAAATTTTCTAGCTATCTCCAGGAATAGCCACGAGTTTGAAGACATTATTAAAGAAGTTGGATTCATGTATCCAATTGTACTTAAGGGGCTTATGGTGGTAGGTGTTGTTACAAGTCACATTCCTAAAGAAGTGCAAGAAATTTTGAGAAAGTTTAAAGATCTAGTTTCTAAAGATTTACCAAAACAACTTCTTCCTATGCGAGATATTCAACATCGGATTGATTTAGTCCCTGGAGCAAGCCTTCCTAATCTACCCCATTATCAGATGAGCTCGAAGGAAAATGCGGTCTTGAAGGAGAAGATCAGAGAGCTACGAAAAAAAGGATTTATTTGTGAGAGTCCTTGTGCATGTATGTGTATTGATAGTAGAGCCATTAATAAAATCACCATCAAGTATAGATTTCCAATTCTACGGTTAGAGGATATGTTGGATGTTCTTGAGGGTTCTAAGGTATTTTCAAAAATTGATTTGTATAGTGGTTATCATCAGATTCGATTTAAACGAAGTGACGAATGGAAGACGGCATTTAAGAGCAAGGATGGTCAGTATGAATGGCTGGTAATTCCATTTGGATTATCAAATGCACCAAGTACTTTCATGCAACTTATGAACCAAGTTTTGCGTCCTTTTACTGGGTCATTTTTTTTTTGTGTATTTTGATGATATTCTGATTTACAGTAAAACCAAAGAAGAACATTTAGTGCACTTTAGACAAGTTCTGGATGTTTTGAAAGAGAATAAATTGTATATTAATTTGAGGAAATACATATTCTTTACAAATAAGTTGCTATTTTTAGGGTATATTGTTAGCGAAGATGGAATTCATGTGGATCAAGACAAAGTACGTGCAATCAGAGAATGGCCTACTCTGAAGACCGTAAGTGAGTTACGTAGTTTCCATGACCTTGCTACTTTTTACAAGCGTTTTGTACGAAAATTTAGTACCATTACAGCCCTTATTATTGAGTGTCTCAAGCAAGGAAAGTTTCATTGGGGTGAAGCACAAGACAAAAGCTTTGCGTTGATTAAAGAAAAGCTTAGCACTGCATCGGTTTTAGGCCTTCCCAATTTCGAGAAGATATTTGAGGTCGAATGTGATGCAAGCGGATTGGGCGTGCGAGCTGTGTTGTCCCAAGAAAAAAGACCAGTGGCATTCTTCAGTGAAAAATTGAGTGAAGCCCATAAAAAATAGAGTACTTATGATCAAGAACTTTATACGGTTGTGCGTGCTTTGAAGCAATAGGAGCATTATCTAATGCAATGAGAATTTGTTCTTTATACTGATCATGAAGCTTTGAAGTTCATCAACAACCAGAAGAGTGTGAGTAAAATGCATGTAATATGGGCCACTTTTCTTCAGAAATTTCCTTTTGTGATTAAGCATAAATCTGGATCTCTCAATCGTGTTGCTGATGCTTTCAGTCAGAAAGCAAACTTGTTGATTACTGTAGCACAAGAGATTGTGGGGTTTGGGTTTCTAAAGGAGTTATATGAAGATGATTTTGATTTCAAAGAAGTTTGGGCGAAGTGTGATCAAAATCGACTTGTTTCATATTACCACCTTAGAGATGGGTATTTGTTTAAAGGCAACAGGTTGTGCATTCCTAGCTCGTCCTTATGAGAGAAGCTTATTCGAGATATTCATAGAGGTGGTTTGAGCGGACACTTAGGCAGAGACAAAACCATTGCAAGAATTAAGGAAAGTTATTTTTGGCCTCATTTGAATATGGATGTTTGCAAAATTGTGAGAAAGTGTTATGTTTGTCAGGTGTCAAAAGGTCAAGCACAAAATACTGGTCTTTTGTATGCCTTTACCTGTTCCTAACGACATTTGGCTAGACTTGTCATGGACTTTATGTTGGGACTTCCTCAAACCCAAAGTAGGGTCGATTCTGTGTTTGTTGTGGTAAGATGGCACACTTTATAGCTTGTAGAAAGACTTCTGACGCTACTCACATAGCCAAACTATTTTTTAGGGAGGTTGTGTGTTTGCATGGTGTCGCGATTGAGATCAGAGGGAGCGGCCAAAAAAATAAATTATTAAGAAAAAGAAATAGAGTTGTCACTAATTTTATTTAAAAAAAATTAAAACAAATTTAGAAAATAGTCTTTGAAACCATATTAGATTTGAGAGTCTAATAATGCATAGGAAAGGGTAGAGACTTAATTTCACAGCACCCCTAATACATCCGTCCGGAGACGGTTACCCTAAGTCAGCTGTGTAAATTTTTTATGACTCTTGAAAATATTTGTTTTACCCTTTTTATTAAAAGATAAATTAAATATACAAACAAATTATGAAAATTTAATTTTGACTTGATAGAATAGAGATTTTGCTCTTACATATCCTTGGATGCAATGAGGAATGCAAAGCCACATCATTGTTTAGAAAAACGATTGTGAGTTGGTTATTTTTAATTTTGAAAAAATTTTCTATTTTGGAAATTCATTTGGTTTTTATTTTTGTTTAAAAACAACGAATCATTATGCTATCACAACTTAGATGATTTTAAAAGTTATAAGATTAACAAACTGTAAACTTAGCTAATCTTGTTTTATTTTTCTTAACAAGGTTCAATTGTTTTATTTTTTATTTGTTTTGAAATATTTTAATATCAACAACTAAGAAAAGACAAAGTTAGCAACGTGATTAAAATACAAATGTTAACAAGTAAGATAAGCAGAAGCACACAATAGAATGAACAGAACTTCAATAAAGCCAACAAAAGGAACCTAATATGATTTTTTGTTATTATCATTATTCTTTATGATTTTTTTTTTTTTGTATCTTTAATCACTCTAACCTTAACCCAAGTTATGTGACTAAAAATTATGTTAACAAATTTCCTAATTTTTATTTTTTTATTATAAAAAAAGCTTTAAATGCAACCAACCTAACTTTAAAGACAGAGGAGAAGCTCCAACTGAACCAAAAAACAAAACCTAAGCTCATAACTGCATGACATGTAACACCCTCCTTAGAGCATTACATTTGAGACTTCAAACTTACCAAACTAGAACCAAGTTATAAAATAATTATAAAAGAATTAATATTGTATGTACATTTTTTTTCAAAATTTCCTTCGCGGATAACTTAGCACTAACAAAATAAGTAGAGAACACAAGATATATCAAACCAAATAATATACATCATATATACATCCAACTTTTATACTTAAAGTATTTATACAGATACAATAACCAAATATAAACTCGTCTAACACCATACACCTAGTGAGAAGAAAACTCCTCCGGATCTTCCTTTGGGTCCTCCTCAGATTCTTCAGCAGACAAAAACCTCAGATGGTTCAAGGTCCTACAGACTAGAGTCCGTGAAGATGACATAACAGAGTCCTCCCTAGGGGTACAATGACGATTACCCCACAACTCTCTAATCAGCATAAAGAACTCCAAATGTACATAAGCATCAAAAGAAAAAGTAGTGACCCCATGATAGGTCCTACTCAAAGATACGGTCACATCCCCAATGTAAATAATACGTTCCTCATCCAAGTGAATACATCAGGCATCAGTACCTCTGTGGAACTGCAACCTCACGAAACCGAGAAAACCACGTCTCGACGCCATTTCAGAACTCAGAACAAAATCAACACAAACAAAACGGAGGCGATCCTTCCTCGTCTTCTTCACAATCTTTATCAAACATACGCATAAAACAGAATAATATAACAAAAAGGTGAGATCCCCTACATCAATACCAACATGGCACCATAGAAACAATAATAACAATAATGTCATTCATATACAGCAATAACAAATATATTCATTGCATCAAATAACAGATAATTCCATGAACATATATATCACAATAATATGTCAACTGACTGTATATGCACAATGTACTAATTTCCTACTTCATGGAGCTAAAACACAATTTCAGAGAGAATGATCCAGAAGATATGTCTGTATATCATCAGCCTCAATTCAAGGGCTATAATTTTATCAGTCTGCATATCATGGCTTATACAAGACATTCTACACCATATCGTGAATAGAATAGTGTCTGGTCGAGATCGTCGGTGCATTGCTCAGTCACTACGGCCCAGTGGAGCTACCAACTGACCACTTGTGGGATACCCGTGCCTCGACGCCTCCAAGATCAGCAAGTGAACTACACTACGCAATTCACACCCGCACTAAGGTGTAATTCATCTCTTAGGCAAATAGCCTCAACAGACACCGTCTGCAAAATTTTCAATGGATGATCAATGACTTAATGCATAACACAAGCCACTACTGGCTATAACCATACATTGATATTTCCGAGTCCGGTACATTGGCTCGACAGCAAACTGCTATTTTTCTCAATCGCGAAGCACTTTTATCACATTTTCACAATCGCATAACATTTTTGTTACGTTTTCAAATCGCGTAATATTTTTTTAACATTTTCTTAATCGCATAAAAATTTTAAACCGTTATCTTAATCGCGTAGCTAAAAATCATCATTTTTAAATTGCGTAAAGGTTTTTCTATATATTTTCAATCGCGTAAAATGTTTTATTAATATTCTAAGCTTAGTTTTAAACTTTTCTCATTTAATATAAAAGTTAACCTCAATTCCAATATTTCCTTGCTAAAACTCCTCTAAGTAATATTTTCTAACGTTCTTCCCAAAACCTACATTATTTTAATTTAATAAATTCTTTCCCATTTGCATTATTACAAATCCTCTTAAATAAAATACTTTAAGTTTCCAATTTACTTCTTAATCCTATTTTTCAACATCATGGCCGAAAATCATTCTTTGTTCAATGATAAAATTTACTCATTTCTATTTTTATTTTGTAAATCCTTAATTAAATTTTTTATCACTAAATCATCTAGGTTCACAATTAATAAATCATTTTTGCATTGGGTTACCCTATTGAGGGCATGATGGCCGTGAGCCATAGTGGTCATTGGGACCAAAATTTCTTTCTTTTCCAATATAAATCATAGCATACAACATACTTCAATCATCATGATTCTACTATATCAAGTTCATACATACTATTAAAGCCATAAAAATCACATAAAGCAAATAAATACAAATTACAAAATTCATGCAAACAGGTGAATAAATCCTCACATGGAATTTTCACCTACAACCCAAATTTTCATTCCTCACCACCATAATTGGTTGATGAGGTTAATCTCCCTCTTACCTTAGATGATGCTCCAAAGCTCCTTGTATGCCTTTTTGAAGCAAACTTCCACCACTAAGTTGTTCTTGAAATCAAAACAAACATACAAATATTAACATCTAAGGCTTGAAACAAAATGACCATAGATCAAGATATGGTCTAAAACTTGAAATAAAACAAGAAGTAAAGATTCAAGAACTTCACCTAAAAACCCTTAAACTTGAGCTTGAAGAAAAAGGTTAAAGATGGATGAACTAGATGTTGGTCACAACACAAAAGTGTCTTGGAATGGTGTGTAGGTTTAGGATGTGAGGTTAACTTGAATTAAAGAAGATTGGATGATGGATTTTGTGTGTTTGTCCGTGGGCTTCAAGAGAGGAAAAAGTGAGAGAGTTTTTGTGTTCTTTGCTTCATGAAAGATGACAAGTTGAGCAAAGAGATAGCAAATTCAATTTTTGGTCCTCCAAGAGCTCCTTGGCTGTGGGACTCCATAGGATGCAAGTTGTCCAAGGTGAGTCACACACAATGAGTCACAAGGTGAGTCATGTAGGTGTGAGTCACTTGGTGAGTCATGAGAAGAAAAAATGGAACTTGTGACTAGGCTCATGACTAAGCACCTACAAGATATTTACCGGTAGTTATTAACCAATAAACAAAAGCTACTGCTAGAAAAATCAGTATTTATTATTCAATGGATAATAATATTATCCAATGGCTAATAGAACAGAATATAATTTTAGAAAAAGAAAATTTTTGAAAACTATTTTCAATTTCGGGTTTAGTAAGCTCCCCTGGCCCCACATTAACAGTCTAAAATTTTTTAGTTTCAAAAAATTTTAATTTTTCTGGACCTGCCTCAAGCATACATACAATCCAAAATAATAATAAAATAATCAAAATAAATTAAAAATTCACAAAAATTATAAAAACTCATAAATATCAAGAAAAAAAATTCGAGGTGTTACATGATAACTCTCAACCCACTCTTATTTAAATTGGCCCACGTGAAAGTCACTAACTCAAACCAAAGCCCAAAGTTACAAACTTACAATTAAACCACATAAAAAGCAAAAAGATAGATAATAATTAAAAGAAGAAATAAAAAAAGAAAAAAATAAAACAAGATTGGTTTTCGTTCTGTCATAACCAAGAACGAAAAGAAAAATGGTCACAGGGATGAGCACCAAAGGGGAAGGAAGGAGCAGTTCGACGACACTGGCGGTGGCACATTGGGTAGTGGTTGCGAGGACTGGTGGCGCACAGAGGTGGATGACAGCGATGCGAGTGCTGGGTTGCGGTTGAATGACGAGACAGAGGCGCAGTTGTGTAGATTTGGGTTCTGCTAGATCACGGTGGTGCACAACTATGACCCGAGCTCCGGTTCACGGGTCACGGTGCTACGAGGATCATGGTTCGCAGTGGATCGGGCATTCTGAGGTGTGATAGGTGCGGAGGAGCTGCTCAGTTCAGGGTTGTAGTTAACAGATCTGGGCGGTGCGAGGTGGCACGATGAGGCTCGATCTAGTCAGTCCTGGGGTTACGATTGATGAATCTAGTTTAGAGGAATAAAGATGCGGCTGTGGTGACTGGATCTGTTTGTTGGTGGTGGATCTAGGTTGATGGGGGCTGGTTCGTGGGTTATGGTTGTGTTTCAATGTTGTGAGGGACGGTGAGATGAAGAAGGGAGGCGCAACTATGGTTTGGATCTGAAGATGGTGATTGAGTATGGATAAGAGCTTGGTTCACGATGGAGCTGGTTAGGCATGTGTTTTTTTTTTTTTAGTGTTGATTATGTTTTGGTAGTGAATATGGCTGAGGTTCAAGTTCCAAGGGTTGTTGGTTATGGCTTCAGGTTCTGAAGATGGTGAAGATAGTTCAAAATGCACAGAGTTTTCTTGGTGAAAAATGATTCTGAAAAAATGCTAAGCCCCTTTCTTTCTTTGTTCTGTCCATTTTTTATTTATCTGAGACAACAAGTGTGAACATAAAGGAGAAATTGTGCAGCATAGGGTGGCCTATTACAGGTGTAGTTCAGTTTCCTTTTCCATGAATTTTCTTTAGGTTTGTGACTTTCTCCAAGCTCCTATGTCTGCAAACTATCCATTTTTTTGCCTCCCCTCTTTTGGGTTGTAGGAGGTTTGGCAAGCTTGGCAGATGGTTGCAAAAAAAAGATAATGGAAGGTTGTATTTGAACTAATGGTTAGACATTTAGTTTGGTTGGAGCATGGTGAGTTTAGACAGATGGAGTCAATGAGGAAAGAAACAAAAACTAATCTAACCATAATGTGCAAAAAATCCTTTCCTTTTTTCTTTCTTTTTTTTTACATCAATTTTTTTACTTAATTTTTAATTTTATTTATTTGTTTGTTTGTTTTTGTTTGTTTTTTTAAAGAAAATAAAAGATTTTAATGACTTGAGCAAAATTAGGTGTTCACAGTTGCCTTTCTTTACTTGTTTCTTACTAGAGACTATGAATAACCGTAGTTTTTTGTATTATTGTCATAAGAAATGAGTAAAAACGTGAACTTAAATTTTGTGTGGCAATGCATGGAATGAGGTGAAAGAATAAGGCAAAAACGCTAATTGAAAACTAACAACAATAATAACAACCAAGCCTTTCCCACTAGGTGGGGTCAGGTACATAGATCAAACAATGTCATCGTGCCCTATTATAAACCAAGTCTTTAGAAATGTCATTCAAATTTAAATCTTTTTTAATCGTTTCACTTATGGTCTTTCTTGGTCTTCCTCTACTTTTAGCTATTGGGTTATTCTCCACCTGATCTACTCTTCTTACAGAGGCTTCTAAGGGTCTTTTCCTTATATGTCCAAATCACCTAAGGCGAGATTCTCCCATCTTTTTCACAATAGGTGCTAGCCCTACTTTCTCTCTAATGCATTCATTCTTAATTCTATCTTGTCTTGTATGGCCACACATCCAGTGCAACATCCTCATCTCTGCGACACTAATCTTATGCTCTGTTGGCTTTTTATCGCCCAACATTTAGTACTATACAACAACACGGGCCTTATAGTTGTGCGATAAAATTTACCCTTAAGCTTGAGAGACACTTTTCTATCACAAATAACTTTTGAAGCACTCTTCCATTTCATCCATCCAGTTTGAATCCTATGGTTTACATCTCCCTCTATCTCTCCGCCATTTTATATGATAGATCCAAGATACCTAAAGTGTGTGACTTGTGGTATGATATGATCTCCAATTTTCATTGCTAAGCTAGCATCAACACGCCTCTTACTGAATTTACATTCCATACACTCCATCTTACTCCTGCTTAGACGAAAGCCATGTTCTTCCAAAGCTCGTCTCCATAACTCTAACTTCCCATTTGTTTCCTCTCGTGACTCTCCAACTAAGATTATATCATCTGCAAAAGGCATGCATTGTGGCACTGGCTCTTGGATATGCATAGTAAGCACATCCAAGACCAAGGTCAAAAGATATGGACTCCAAGTTGACCCTTGGTGCAGTCCTATAATTATAGAAAAATCTTCTGTGACCCCACCTTATGTTCTCATACTAGTTTTAGCTCCATCATACATATATTAGATTACTCGAATATAGGCGATACAAACACCTTTCTTCTCCAAAGCCTTCCATAAGACCTCTCTCGGTACCCTATCGTAGGCTTTTTCTAGATCAATGAAAACCATGTGTAGGTCTTTTTGCTTCCTCCGATACATCTCCATTAATCTTCGTAGAAGATAGATTGCTTCCATGGTTGACCTCCCAAGCATAAAACTAAATTGATTCTCTGAAATATGAGCCTCTTGTCTTAATCTTCGTTCAATTACTCTTTCCCATGAGTTTATGGCATGACTCATGAGCTTAATCCCTCTGTAATTTGTATAGTTTTGTATATCTCCCAGGCATAAATAGAGATTAAAGTGCTTCTCCTCCATTCATTTGGCATTTTCTTAGACCTTATTATCTCGTTAAATAGCTTTGTGAACTAGTTTATACCTTTCTCTCCTAGGAAATTTCATACCTCAATAAGTATATTATCTGGTCCGATCGATTTTCCATTATCTATCCTCTTAAATGCTTCTTTTACCTCAAACTCCTGAATTCTATGATAAAAAGTTTTATTTTGGTCTTCCTCTCTAGTGTTTAGAATGTCTGAGTCCTCTGAAGTCTCATGTTCCTCATTAAATAACTTGTGAAAATAGCTCTTCCATCGATCCTTGATGTCTTGTTCCGTAACCTAGATTTTGCCCTCTTCATCCTTAACGCATTTCACTTTATCCAACTCTCTTGTCTTCCTTTCCCTACTTTTAACAAGCTTGTAGATATTCCTTTCTCCATCTTTGGTGCCCAATGATTGATATAACTCGTTGAACGCTTTAGCTTTCGCCTCGCTGACTGCCTTCTTAGTATCTTCTTTAACTGCTTTATATTTTTCCCAATTTTGATCATTTTTACACACATGCCAAGTTTTATAACACTCTCTTTTAACCTTAACCTTATCTTGTACACTTGCGTCCACTACCAAGATTCTTTATCCTTGGGTCCAAAGCCTCTTGATTCACCGAGTGTCTCTTTTGCTACCTTCCTAATCCCTTTAACCATCTCATCCCACATATCATTAGCACTTCCTTGTACCTCCTAAATCTCTTTCTCCATAATCCTCCTCTGAAAGAGCATTTATTTTTCTCCTTTTAGTTGCCACCATTTGATCCTTGGCTCTCTGTCTCGATAATTTCTCCTTACTCTCATCTTAACTCATACGTCTATAACTAAAACCCTATGTTGGATAGTCAAGTCATCTATGCAAAGCTTTCTATCAGATTTCCTCATTAGAAAGAAATCAATTTGAGAGCAAGAACCTCTGCTTCTATATATGATAAGATGCTCTTCCCGCTTCCTAAAACAAGTGTTAGCTATTGTAAAATCAAACGCTACTGAAAAATCTAGAATTGCTTTGCCCTCTGCATTAGCTACTCCTAGAACATAACCCTCATGCAAACCCTCATACCCCCTAGATTCCCTGAACTAAAACTTCTAAATCCACCTAAAATTTTATCTTGTAGTACTCGTCTAACCTTACTTGGGGTGCATATGCACTGATAACATTAAAAGTCTCCTGCTCCACAACAAACTTCAAAGTTATGATCCTATCTCCCAGCCTTCTCACATCCACAACATTATTCTTCCAATTCTTATCTACTATTATGCCTACCCCATTTTTAGATTTTACATTACCGGTGTATGAAAGGTTAAAGCCCGAAGTGTTGAGTTCCTTTGCCTTTTCTCCAACCCACTTAATTTCTTGTAGGCACATAAAATTAATCTTCCTCCTAATCATTGTGTTAATTATTTCCATTGATTTACCTGTAAGTGTGCCTATATTCCAAGTTTCAAAATACATCCTAGTCTTATGAACTAGCTTCTTTACCCATACTCATTCACGAAAATGTGAGAACCCTTGCTTATTTTTCACTACACCCAGGCGGCGATGCAGCGGCTCTTGCTCATTTGACACTGTACTCGAGCCATACAGCGCATTGCTTAGGGGCAACAACCTAGCATTAACACAATCACTTCGTTGATCTATGTCATATAGATTCGACAAAGTTTTATGTTGACTATCAACTGCCTAACATAACCCTCTTCTTTTATCCGGGCTTGGGACTAGCTATGTAGGGATTTGCAACAAAGCTCAGCATAGGCAGCGTTACGCTAATTGAAAACCAGTGGGCTCAAATTAGAATTTACGAGTTGTTGCAACGTCAGTAATCCTACCATGATGAAGCTCAGTGTAAAGCCAGAGATGTCACCACTTTGTCAGTAAGTTGTCATAGCTCAATTGACGCTTATTGATTAAAAGAGTTTATAAAAAAAATGGAGAACATAAATGACATTGAGTGACCTTGTGACTCAAAATTTAAAAGACAGTGGGTTTGGCCCGGTTTAAAAAGATAGTGGGCTTGGCCCAAAATTTAAAAGAAAGTGGGCTTAGCTCGAAATTTAAATGACAGTGGGCTTGGCCCTGAATTTAAAAGATAGTAGGCTTGGCCTAGAATTTAAACGACAGTGGGCTTGGTGATGAGTGTAAAATATACTCATCTTTTGGATTTATTTATTAGGAATTTTAATTTATATTTATTTATTTATTATTTATTTTTATTTATTTTTAATTTTTAATTTATTTTTAAATAATTATCTCTTTACCTAGGATTATTTGAATTTTTAGGATAAATCATCAAATTTTATGCAAAAATAACAAATTTTTATAGATAAATATTTGATGGATTTGAATATTTTGAGATAAGAATTATGCTATTTATTTATGATATTGAGTGAATTTTGGGCCCGCTGAATTAAATGTACTTTTGTTGTGTTTTGTTGGAATTTAAGAAATGATCAAGTTAGATTGCAAACAATCTCCACTTGATGACTAAGTATCTCTGCGTTTAATGCAAGGATCTCAAAGAATTTCTTAATTTGAGTGGGTTATTTGTTTCCTAATTTATATGGATTCAACAAAAAGAAAATAGGAAACAAGAGATTTAGTCAAAAATTAATTAAGCAAAGTATCACTATCAAATCTATTTCAGTAAATTAGGGATAACTTTCTCTATAAATATGTGATTTACCTGATTATGGTGGTGTTTGAAAGCTAAGAAAGAGATCTATAAATTTTATGATGACAACTTTCTGTAATTAAGCTTCCATTAATATTGAAAATTGGATAAAGATTTCTCAAAAAGATTTGATTTGGATTTTCACACTATCCTGACCATTCTTCATTAATTGAGTCATATCATAAGCTACAGAGAGATCAGATCGATGCACCGTTTGTGGCATTGAAAAGCTAACATAAAATCCTACAAACTATTTGTTGAGATCGAGGGCATATTTTGTCATCTGGTGGGCGAGAAAAATCATGTAATTTAGATATAAAAAACTGTCAGCTTTTCTATAAAAAGGAAAAATTGAGTTTAGCAAAGGAGCTCTCTTTTGGGTCAGAAAATACACAAAAAAATATAGAGTTTTGATAGGCTCAAAGGCAGCAAGGGGATGAGCCCTAGGAGAGGAGGAGGAGCCGTCATGGAGCTCTCATGGAGTTAGAGATTGAATCACCATTGAAGGTGCTTTAGTTTCTTCTCTACTGTTCTATCATAATGAATTCTCTTTCTTCTTCCTATCTCTTCTTCTCTTGTCATGTGTAACTAAATTTGTATGTTTCTAGGGTGAAGATGTAACTTGATTCAATCGATATGTATTAAGATTGGATTTTTAATTAATTTCTTTTCTATTCAATTTGAATGCTTATTATGGTTCTTAATGCTTTTATAAATTGGTCACTCATAAATTGATCTAGTGAGATGTGTATAGAATCAGAATGTTTGCATATGATTTAGACCATAAATAATAAGTGTCATGATTTATAATCATCTAGGAATAGAGGTTATAGGTTATGTGGGAGAGTTGTGATATTTTCCACTAGAATCCATAGAGTGAAGATCATGTCTTTCAGAGTTTAGGTTTAGATCAAGGAATTGACTAGGCTTTAATAATTAAAGAGAATTAACTCACTAAGGAATTGAGTTTTAATTAATTAAAGGATTCTCTCCATCAATTGAATGACTAGAAATCAATTAGAATGAAGGTCCCAAAGCTACTCTATTGTTTATGTTAGATTGTTAAATTAAGTGAAGTCAGATCCCTAGTGTTTTAATTTCGAGTGTTTACATCCTTAATGTGTTTTGCATTCGTGTGCTTTGTTCTCTTTTTTTTTTCTTTTAATTTCATACGTTCTTATGTGTTTTTGTCTTTTATAATTTTGTACCTTTAATTGTTTTGAATCATTCTTAATTATTGGTTGCTTAGATAGAATTAATATTAGAGACGTGGTACTTGGTAAACTAATTCCTCGTGGGAACGATATCTTATTCATCATTTATTACTTTTGCGATTTGGTGCACTTGCCACTATCACAACACTTGGCTCAAAATTTAAAAGACAGTAGGCTTAGCCCAGAATTTTAAAATACAATGGGCTTGGCCTAGAATTTAAAAGACAATAGACTTGACCCAGAATTTAAAAAATAGTGGGCTGGGCTCGAAATTTAAAAAGACAATGGGCTTGGCCAAGAAATTAAAAGACAGCGGGCTTGGCCCATAATTTAAAAGACAGTGGGCTTGACTCAGAATTTAAAAGACAGTGGGCTCATCCCAGAATTTAAAAAGGCAGTGGGCTTGGCCCGAAAATTAAAGACAGTGGGTTTAGCATGTAATTTAAAAGATAGTGAGTTTGGCCTGAAATTTAAAAGATAGTGGGCTTAGCCTGGAATTTAAATGACAGTGGGCTTAGCCCAAAATTTAAAAGACCAAGCTTTGTCTGAAATTTAAAAGACAATGGGCTTTGACTTGGCTTGGAATTTAAAAGATAGTGGGCTTGGCCCAAAATTTAAAAGACAATGGGGTTAGCCCAGACAAGAATTTTAAAAGACCATGGGCATCTTGGCCCAAAAAGATTTTTTCTTTTTTCTTTTCCTTTTTTTTCTCTTTATTTCTTCTTTTTTTTTCTTTTAAGTAAATTGACAATGTGACCAAAAGTTAAATGACATGAAACTTTCCTATGTTTTCCTTTTTTTTCTTTTTTTACTTTTTCTTTTTGGATAGATCATTAGGTCATGGACTTAAATTTTGTAAAAGCAGGTCATCAAGTCACGGACTTGAGTTTTTTTTTTTTTAACACATCATCAGGTCATGGACTTGAAGTTTTGTAAAGCTATCAAGCGAAGGACATAGAAAATTTTTTTTGACACACCATTAGGCCATGGATTGATAACTGTCGAGATTACTAAATTTAAATCAATTTATAACCGATTTACCAAAACTACTTGCAATATAAGGTAACACCGAGTCAAGCCCGTAGATCACTCTAATTATTAAGCCAGATTAAGAGGTTAATAAACAGGGGGAAAGGAGTTTGCAAGATTAAACAACAAAAGGCAATTAAAAGGAGTAAACAAAATTAGGAAAACAACCAATCCAAGACTATTAACCAATCTTGATTTTAATCCATCCTTGATCTTTATAGATCCATTCAATTATCAACCAAATCCTTGGTATTTGATCACTTCAAGACGCCTCTTAATGATGCAAAAAAAATATGGATCTTCTACTAGAAACGCTTTTAGAATTCAATTAATTAAGGTTAGACAAATTAAGCATTCATCCAAAACCCAAATCAACTTAAAAACCAAGATCCAACCAAGCTAACCATTTTATCAAACACCTTTGATACATTGTTTAACCTCTAAATTCATCTCTTGGCATATGGTAATTACGCAATTAACATATGCAAATCACAATCAAATTAAGCATTAAATCAGAATTTAAACAAGAGAAGAAGAAAAAGAGAAACTTGATTAATAGATGAATGTATAGCAATTAAAATAAGATCTCAAGATTAATTATCAAGAATGTCAATCTCTTGGATTGATTAAAGGCTCTACCCCTCCATGAATAAGAGGGAAGAACTCAGAAAAATAAAAGAAAAACTAGAGAGAAGGGAGAGAAGAGAGAAAAGATCTAGATCTAAATCTAGAGAGAGGATGAGAAGATGAGAATGAATGATTGATCTTGGATTTCTGCCTATAACTACCTCCTAATTTTAGCTCACATAGTCAAAAACCTATTGGCTACAAAGCTGGGTCTATTAGGAATCATTGGGCCTAAGTCCCATGTCAATTAGAGGCCTACAACTTAAGTTATGCCCAATTAAGTGACATAAACTCGTCACCAACTCGTATCTGTTTTCCAGCTGCAATTGCACACCCAAAATGACATATTTTGGCTTAGTAGTCTTCATAAGAGTTGTAGATTTATGTCTTAGCTTTCAAATGCCACCGGTTCAGGCCCATATCACATCTACAGCCCAAGTTATGCCCTGATTAGTGCACACTATTCGGGTTCTAGTCACAAGACCCGTGTTCTGACTTCCAGGCCCAATAGCTCCTCTAGATGTCTGATTGAGACTTCGAGCTCTCATGAAAGTTGTAGAGCTCTTTCTTATCTTTTCTACAATTTAAAATGCATAATTATCAGATATCTAAAACTCAAGTTATGGTTAAAATACAGAAGCAGCGTAAAGTCTCAACAATGGTGGAAATTATCAATTAAGCCCAATTTGAGCCCAAACTTACAAAACATGACCAAGCTCAATCAATTAAGTACATGGAGAGTGTAAATGACTAAAAATGAGGATTTATTAATGTATAAAATATGTGATTATCAAATTCTCTCACATTTAACTTTTTGCTCTCCTGGGCAAATCACATAAGACCAAAACTAGGGAACAAAAAGAAACAAAACAAACTCAAAAGCTAAAAACTCTAAAAGACTTTAATTCCAATGACATTCAAGAATGCAAAAGTTATAAGCAAGAAGAGCAACCAAAGATTTAAGGAAACAAAGCATTCATGAGGTAACATTTATTCACATCTTAAACCAATAAGTAAGGTATCTTCAATTTGAAAAGCATGAATCAAGAATGATAAATCCTCATAAGATGCACTCTCAATCCCTCAAGTGTTTACAAGGTAAATATTTCACTTAATTCAACCCATGAAAATTGCACTATGTTACCAAGTGACTTCCAGTACTCAAGAGGGGGGTGAATTGAGTATAAAAACTTTTTCGCAAAACCTCTTTTTAATTAAAACAAATATCAAAAGCTTAATAAATAAATGCACAGAAAGAATGAGAAGAAGAGAATAAACAATAAAGAACAGCGTAAAATAAATGTGCAATAAAATAAATTACTTAAAATAAAGAGATTAGGGAAAAGAGAAGCAGGCACAGTATTTATCCTGGTTCGACCACTAACCCACTTGTGGTCTACGTCCAGTCCTCGAAAGACGAGATTTTTCACTAAGTATACAAGCTTCAATAGGTACTTGCTACCGTTACAAAATAGAGTTCTTTTCACACACAGGGACACTACACCCTTGTGATAAAGTCTCAGCCTGCAAGGATACCTCACCCTTATACAAACCTTGAGGGATACCTCACCCTCGATACAAAATATCAGGAAATAGATGAAGAGAAACTCTCACTCAGAGTAAGTAATACAAATTGAAGCACTATAGAGCTCTCTAACAATATCTCAGAATTTTACCAAAAGAGTATAGAGAGAAAAAGAGAGGAAGTATGCAAACAGTATTTTAGCACAGTTCAGAAAATAAGAAATAAGGATTCGTGCTTTTGCAGCCGTGAGGGAGGTCTCTTATTTATAAAGCCTCTGATCAGAAAATTTCGCTGGAGAAATTGATTACATAATTAATGCATAAATCCGTTGCGTATCAATTTCAAAAACAGAAGCTGAAAAACGTGGGATATTCGAATACAATACTGTGGTATTCGAATACCACCGATATATATATATATATATAAAAATGGTTTAAACTTGAAGTATTCGAATCGTTATAAGGTATTCGAATACCTTTATATCGTGTATAAAACAACAAAACAGACCCACGTTATTCGAATACCATATCACGGTATTCGAATGCCTTTAGTGAAAACACGTTTATTAAAGCCTTTTGAAAGGGTGTATTCGAATGCCTTACATGGTATTCGAATACCTCTATAAAAACACGTTGTATTCGAATGCCTCAGAGGAGTATTCGAATACCTTATTAAAAACCACGTTTGAAGAGACTTTTTCAGAGGACAGTATTCGAATGATTTTAAGTTTATTCGAATGCTTCTGTTTGAAAACGTTATAAACACCTTTAAGAACTTTAATTTGGTTTGTGAGAAAACATGTTTTTAGATCTTTTGACTAAAACACTGAGATATCCTATGAAAGCTCTGTACAATAAAGATCCTAAGTCCTAAAGCTAAGCTTGAACGCCTTGGACTTGATCTTCTCATCATCTCATCATCTCCATATTTGTTATCATCAAAACTCAGTGTTGCATGGTAATCACACACTACCATAAGCTTGCTTATTTTTTATTTCTCCACTACTCAAACACATGCACACAAAAATCAAGAGGACTTTATTTAATGTTGTAATGGGGCCAACATAAGGGAAGGAAACAATATGGATATGACAAGTTAAACACCCAAGAGAATAAAAGAGCATTGGGAAGGAACTCAATTGATAAACATGAAATTTTATCCCCCCAAATCCATACAATATGCATTCTCTTTACATATTCCTTCTCTTATTTTTTTATTTTTTCTTTTATTTTTCTTTTCATTTGGCTCTCTTTTTTTTTTCTTTTACTTCCATCAAATACTTTGCATATTGCACATCAAATTACACGACCCCCACACTTGAACTATTAATTACCCACAAGAAAAAGAGCTCCTCCAATGAAAATGAACCAATGTTCTCCCATTCCCTAAAGTAAGGTAAAAACATGATTTTTCACATAAGGCATATAATGAGCTAAGACAAAGAATAGGCAAATAGGCTCAAAGGGGTTAATCAAAGAGAAATGATGCAAGGTTGGCTATTTGGTAAAAGTAACTAATTCAAGAAAGAATGCCTCAATTATGTTTATGCATACAAGTGAAAATGTAGCCTCAAAAAGAATCAAAGCAAGTTCTAGAGTGATTAATTGACATGAGTGAAAATCACACAAGAAAGAGGAAAATGGCATAAATGTTAAATTCATCCATCAAAAGGCTCAAAGTCTCATAAGGTATGCATCTATCAAACTCAATCCACTAATCAAACATCCAAAACCAAGCATGTCAAATTTAAGAAGAAATTTTTTTTTTTTAGATCATGCTATGAACCTTGAATTTACATTGCTTCAAACTCATAAACTTCACAAATCTCAAAACATAATTGGAAAGCAATTAAAAACATAATTTTTTGTTTAAAATAGAAAATGAAATTAAAAACAAAAAATAGAAACAATAGCAGAAAATAAACATAAACAGCAGAACTAGAAAATTAAACAGCAGCAGCATTAAAATTGAAAACAAAAACAGAATGCTAAAATTTCTCCCCCACACTTAAATTTTACATTGTCCGCAATGTAAAGCTCACAAGAAAAAAAAACATTCCATCAAAATCATAAATTAATGATGGACAAGTAAAATAAAAGAGAGGAAATGAAAGAAACATCCTTATCAAGTGGGGTAGACGGCTTCTTGCAAGTGGACCTCCTCCAAAATGTCCTCTTAAGCTCCCTCATAAAATGGTTTGAGGTGATATCCATTGACTGTTAAAGATTTGGTGGTATTCTCACTTGTAACCTACACAGCACCATAAGGGAAAATCTTAGTAACAACAAATGGACCAAGCCACCTAGATCGAAGCTTCCCGGGCATAAGCTTAAGGAGGGAGTTATAGAGGAGAACTTTTTGACTAATCTCAAATATTTTTCTCATGATCATCTTATCATGGGAGGATTTGGTCTTCTCTTTATAAAGTTTAGAACTCTCATAAGCCTCCAAGCGGATCTCCTCCAATTCTTGCAACTGTAGCTTTCACTTCATACCCACTTGATCTATGTCCAAGTTACACCTCTTCACCGCCCAAAATGTGCGATGCTCAATTTCCACCAGCAAATGGCATGCTTTGCCAAAAATAATCCGATAAGGAGACATCCCAATCGGTGTCTTATAGGCAGTTCGGTAAGTCCATAAAGCATCCTCAAGCCTCTTGCTCCAGTCCTTTCTGTTAGGTTGAATTATTTTCTAAAGTATCTACTTAATCTCTCTATTGGAAACCTTGGCTTGCCCATTAGTCTGGGGGTGGTAAGGTGTAGAAACTTTGTGTAAGACTCCATACTTTCTCATCAAAGTGTCCATGCTCCGATTACAGAAATGTGAACCCTGATCACTAATGATGGCCTTTGGGACTCTAAACCTGCAGAAAATATGTGATCTAACAAAATCCACAGCAACTTTGGAATCATCAGTTCGAGTGACTTTTGCCTCTACCCATTTAGATACATAATCCACAGTAAGCAAAATGTAAACAAAACTAAATGATACAGGAAAAGGACCCATAAAATCAATACCTCAAACATCAAATATCTCACAGAACAACAAAGGTTGTTGGAGCATCTTATTCCTATGAGAAATATTTCCTATTCTTTGGCATTGTTCACAAGATTTACAACACAAATATGCATTATGAAATAGAGTGGGCCAATATAGTCTAGAGTCCAAAACTTTCCTAGTTGTAAGAGTAGGTCCAAAATGTCCACCACAGGAAAATGCATGACAAAAGCTAAGAACACAATCAAACTCATGATCAGGAATGCATCTCTTAATGACTTAGTCACTACAAAATCTCCACAAATAACAGTCATCCCACACATAATATTTTGACTCACTTTTCAGTTTATCAATTTGTGCCTTAGTGAAATGTGCAGGTAGTGCTCTAGCAACCAAGAAATTAACCAAATCTGCAAACCAAGAGAAGTTACTTAGCAGCTTGAAAAGATGCTTATCGGGGAAGACATCATGGATGGGAAAAGAATATGTCTCGCTCTAAATCCGACTCAAGTGATCAGCTACCAGGTTCTCTACTCCACTCTTATCATGAATCTCAATATCAAACTCTTGGAGCAGCAACATCCACCTTATCAGCTGGGGCTTTGCATCGGACTTCTTAAGGAGAAACTTCAAAGCGGCATGATCTGAAAACACAACCACTCTAGAACCAAGAAGATATGATCGAAATTTATCTAAAGCAAAAACAATTGCTAAAAGTTCCTTGTCAGTTGTGGTGTGGTTGGCTTGTGCAGCATCTATAGTCCTCGAAGCATAGGAAATGACATGAGATACTTTGTCGACTCTCTGTGCAAGGACAGCTCCCAATGCATAATTAAAGGCATCACACATGAGTTCAAATGGGAGTGTCCAATCTGGTGGCTGGATGATAAGTGTACTGGTCAATGCTTGCTTTAAGTGATTGAAGGCATCCTTGCACCTTTGGTCAAAGTGGAACTCCACATCCTTTTGCAGCAAGTTGGACAGTGGAAGGGCAATTTTGCTAAAATCCTTTATGAAGTGCTGATAGAAACCTGCATGATCAAGGAAAGAACAAACTTTCTGCACGTATGTGGGGTAAGATAAGAATGAAATGACATCTATTCTTGCAGGATCTACCTCAATACCCTTGCTAGATACTACATGCCCTAAAACTATACATTGCTCTACCATGAAATGATATTTTTCAAAATTCAGAACAAGATTAATCTCAATGCACCTATGCAAAACCCGAACCAAACTATCCAAACATGCATCAAAGGAAGAGTCATAGACAGTAAAATCATCCATAAACACATCCATGCAACTCTCTAAAAATTTAGGAAAGATACTTATCATACACCTTTGAAAGGTGCCTGGAGCGTTGCACAGACCAAATGGCATCCTCCTGTATGCAAATGTGCTAAATGGGCAGGTGAAAGTGGTCTTCTCTTAGTCTTTTGGGGCTATATGAATCTGAAAATAGCCTGAATATCCATCCAAAAAATAGTAATGCAACTTGCCAGCTCTCCAACATCTAATCAATGAAAGGCAATGGGAAATGATCTTTCCTGGTGGCCTGGTTTAGCCGCCTGTAATCAATGTAGACCCGCCAATTGTTCTGGATTCTTGTGGGTAGAAGCTCATTATTCTGATTTGTAACTATTGTGACTCCAAATTTCTTTGGAACAACTTGCACGGGGCTCACCCATTTACTATCGGATATGGAATAAATAATGCCAGCTTGCACCAGTTTTGTCACTTCCTTCTTCACCACATCCAAAATCAGGGGGTTTAGTCTCCTTTGGGGCTGCCTCACTGGTTTGGTGCCTTCCTCCAATAAAATCCTATGCATGCATGTGGAGGGACTAATACCAAGAATGTCTGCAAGTGTCCATCTGATGGCCTGCTTATGCTGCCTCAAAACTTGCAGCAATTTTTCTTCTTGTTCAGGTTGTAAATTCTTAGCGACAATCACTGGCAGCTTCTCACCATCTCCCAAATATGCATATTTAAGGTAGTCTGGCAAAGTCTTCAGCTCTAAGGATGGGGGATGCACAATGGAAGGCAGCAAGCTATTTGAAACAAGTAACTCAGTAGCATTAAATTTGACATAATTTTGACTCTCATTTTCACATGTTGCATCAGTCAAGTCAACAGTTGCATCATCACTCATAACTGCATAAATATCAACACATGCAGCACATGGTTCAGTATCACAGCCAGCATATGTATCACAAGTGACAAAATTCAGAAAGTCAGCAATATCCAAAAATTCAGCACTCATATCAGCATAAGCATCATCAACCAGCATCTCAATCATATTAACATGAAAAATTGAATGCTCCTCAAAGGGATGTCTCATGGCATCAAAAATGTTAAACTGTACCACATCTTCACCAAATTCCATAGAAAGGGTGCCAGCATGTACATCTATTTTGGTCTTAGCTGTCTTGAGGAATAGTCTTCCTAGAATCAATGGAGCATGGTTTGTTGAAGACTCATCTTCCATGTCTAGAATGTAGAAGTCTGTTGGGAAAATCAGCTCATTCACTTGAACTAACACATCTTCCAGCACTCCTACAACATGAGCAGTGGTCCTATTTGCTAACTAAATCACTATACCAGTGGGTTGTAAGGTGCCAATGTTCAAAGACTTATAAATTGATATAGGCATGACATTGATTGAAGCACCCAAATCTAGCATTGCATGTTCAAATCTGGAATTGCCTATCATGCAAATGATTGTGTAAGTTCTAGGATCTTTGCATTTCTATGGCATGCTTAGTTGAATCATTGCAGAAACATTTCTGCCCATACTGACCTTCTCAGTACCCTTAAGTCTTCTCTTGTGAGTACACAACTCCTTGAGGAATTTGGCATACTTAGGAATTTGCTTGATTGCATCAAAGAGGGGGATATTGATTTTCACCTTCTTGAATGTCTCCATGACTTCCCTTTCCATTTCTGCCTACGCTATCTACTTGGACTGTGTCACTCTATTTGGGGAAGGAAGTGTAATGGCCAAATCTGGATTCTCTGGACATTTCTTCTGGACTGGGGCATCTAGTTTCTGTAGATTTTGCTGTTTATTGTCAATCTCTGGTTGCTGCAATGGGAGCTCTGGTTGTGGTAGACTAGGACCATCAATTTCTCTGCCACTTCTCAAGGTAATGGCACTTACATTGCCTCTTGGGTTATTGACTATTTGTGAAGGCAATTTTGACTTTTTAGCTCACTCATAGTGTTGCCAACTGTCCAATCTGAGTTTATAGGTTCTGAATAGTGGCATTGACATTCTACTGGAACTGAATATTATTTGTGGCCATCTATTTCATTAAATCTTCCAATGATGGCTCGACTCGAATGGCTGCTGGACTTGGCAACATGAGGGGCTACTGCATAGGTGGCTATACAGTTTGTTACTGCCTAAATGCAGGTGGTTGGTATTTGGTGCTTGGACCTACAGCTTGATATCTAACTTATTGTTGTTGCTGCTGCTTGGGCTGTTATTGCTGACTAGAATTCTCATATCTCAGGTTGGGATGGTCCCTCCAGCCAGGGTTATAAGTACTCGAAAATGAATCATATCTGGGCTATTGGGGCTACTAGTAGTGGGGTTTACCAGGAAAAATACCAGCTGCTGCAACTAATTGCTCTGGAAAAATAGAACCACCATCCTGAAATGTTAGACAAGCATCTGTAGGATAGGATGGACAAGAGCAAATCCCACACACCCTTGCAGGCTCTTGTATAGAAACTGATATATGTTGTCCCACTGCTAATTATCTCATCAAAGAAGTCAATTCATCAAGTCTGTGTTCTATTCTCTGTTGGTCTACATGAGACAATTGAACCTCATTGACTCCTCTAGTTAAGGTAAGGACTCTTGTGCCAAATTGTTGAGCATTGGCTGCTATATTTGCTATCAAATCTCTTGCTGCAGTAGGGTTTTTATCCACCAAGGCACCTCTAGAGGCAACATCCACCATACTTCTGTCCATTGGCAGCAAACTCTCATAGAAATATTAAATCAAGAGCTGATCACTGATTTGATGGTGGGGACAGCTCAAACACAGCTTCTTGAATATCTCCCAATATTCATGCAAGGCCTCACTAGTAATTTGCCTTATGCCACAAATGTCTTTTCTAATGGCAGCTGCTCTGGATACAGGGAAGAACCTCTCCAAGAATAACCTCTTCATATCATCCCAACTCATGACAAAACCTAGTGAAAGGTAGAATAGCCAATCATTAGATGCATCAGCAAGAGAGAAAGGGGATGCCCTTAACTTGATATACTCCTCAAGAATCCTATGCGGCTTCATAGTTGAACAAAACACATGGAACTCCTTTAAGTACTTATGGGGGTCCTCACCTTCAAGACCATGAAACTTGGGCAACAATTGTATTAATCCAGATTTTAACTCAAAGTCAGCATCAAGATCAGGATATTGAATACACAAAGACTGGTAAGTTACATCAAGAGCAGCAAGTTCTTTAAGAGTCCTATTATGCATGTTATCAGCCATGGTTTCATAAATACTTAAGCTCTCGGATGCACTAACAGATTCAATGTGAAAATCAAATTCAAAAGTAATTGTTTCACTTAGCCTACGAGCACGAATCAACCTATGCAATGTTCTATCGATCTCATGATCAAAATCAAACAAGTTATCAGGATTAGACCTAGTCATGCATCATCTAAAGCACATAAAACACAAAAACAACAAACAAGCAAAATACACTAGACAACACTAAAAATCTACCAAAATAAATCTAATTGACCTTTCTAATGATTTTTAAAAATCACAAGACCACCACAGCACGAAAACTACATAAAAATGAAAGTAAAAAATGTAATAAAAAATATTAAAAAATTAAAAAAATGATTTAAACAATGTAATTTTGGAAAAACAGGGGCGACCTCACAATTCAATGTGAGCCTTGTTTATTTGGCCATTTTCCTTCAACTGACCAAGTTTCAGCCCATTCTGGGCACGTTTGCTGTAAGTACGAAATTATGCAAAGTGGCCCGTAATCACCCGTTTTCTCCTAAAAATCACCAAAACACAGCAACACAGGGTTAGTGAGGGATTAGTAGTTAAATAGACTCTTAATAAAATTGAACAAAATCAGAATGATCTCCGACAACAGCGCCAAAAATTT
The DNA here is from genome assembly GCA_029884595.1 of Ormosia semicastrata. NCBI lineage: Eukaryota > Viridiplantae > Streptophyta > Magnoliopsida > Fabales > Fabaceae > Ormosia > Ormosia semicastrata. Next base: position 4,722,346 of record JAQQTO010000061.1, read on the forward strand.
GATAACTGTCGAGATTACTAAATTTAAATCAATTTATAACCGATTCACCAAAACTAGTTGCAGCATAAGGTAACACCGGGTCGAGCCAGTAGATCACTCTAATTATGAAATCAAATTAAGAGGTTAATAAATAGGGGGAAGGAGTTTAAAATATTAAATAACAAAAAGTAGTTTAAAGGAGTAAACAAAATTAGGAAAACAACCAATCCAAGAGAATTAATCAATCTTGATTTTAATTCATTCTTGATCTTTATAGATCCATTCAACTATCAACCAAATTCTTGATCTTAGATCACATCAAGACGCCTCTTAATGATCCAAAAAAATATGGATCTTCTATTAGAAACGCTTCTAGAATTTAATTAATTGAAGTTAGACAAATTAAGCATTCATCCAAAACCCAAATCAACTTAAAAACCAAGATCCAACCAAGCTAAACATTTCATCAAACACATTTGATGCATTGTTTAACCTCTGAATTCATCTCTTGGCACATGATAATTATGCAATTAACATATGCAAATCCTAATCAAATTAAGCATTAAATCATAATTTAAACAAGAGAAGAAGAAAAAGAGAAACTTGATTAATAGATGTATAGCAATTAAAACAAGATCTCAAGATTAATCATCAAGAATGTTAATCTCTTGGATTAATTAAAGGTTCTACCCCTCTATAAATAAGAGGGAAGAACTCAGAAAAATAAGAGAAAACTAGAGAGAAGGGAGAGAAGAGAGAAAAGATCCAGATCTAGTTTTAAATCTAGAGAGAGGATGAGAAGATGAGAATGAATGATTGATCTCGGATTTCTGCCTTCTACCCCCTATAACTACCTCCTAATTTTGGCTCACATGGTCAGAAACCTATTAGCTACAAAATTGGGTCTATTAGGAATCATTGGGCTCAAGTCCCATGTCAATTAGAGGCCTACAACTCAAGTTATGCCCAATTAAGTGACATAAACTCGTCACCAACTCGTATCTATTTTCCAGACGCAATTTTTCACCTAAAACAACATATTTTGGCTTAGTAGTCTCATAAAAGTTTTATATTTATGTCTTAACTTTCAAATGCCACTAGTTTCAGGTCCATATCACATCTACAGCCCAGGTTATGCCCTGATTAGTGCACATTGTTCGGGTTCTAGTCACAAGACCCGTGTTCTGACTTCCAAGCCCAATTAGGTCCACTAGATGTCTGATTGAGACTCGAGATCTTCATGAAAGTTATAGAGCTTTCTCTTATCTTTCCTAAAAAGTAAATACATAATTATCAGATATTTAGAACTCAAGTTATGGTTAAAATATAGAAGCAGCGTAAAGTCTCAACAATGCTAGAAATTATCAATTAAGCCCAATTTGAGCCTAAACTTACAAAACATGACTAAACTCAATAATTAAGTATATGGAGAGTGTAAATGACTAAAAATGAGAGTTTATTAATGTATAAAATATGTGATTATCTGGAAATTTTTATTTTATTTTATCAAGTCAAGGACTTGTAATTTTTTATAATAAAAAAAGAGACAAAAAAAATATCTTTGAAAAGTCACTTTCTATAATTAAGATTTCCTTGAACCATGCACTTCTTCGAAAAAACTTATGCAACTAAACCCCTTTTCATGCTTTTCTTTCATGCTTTCTTCAAAATCCTTACTTCCATCTTTTTTTTTTGTTCGAGTACCTCTTGTTTTTAGATTATCTCTTGGGATATCATTTTCTCCTTCAAATAGAACTTCTAAGCTCTTTTTAATCTGAATTGTTTATTAGGATATTACCATTAGATGGTCAAATCATAGTGTTGTACTCATGTTTACCTTACCTAAAGCATTACGTAACAAACAGACATGGATTCAAAAGTACAACAGAAAAGAAGTGAACAACTTCCAAACTGGTCTTGGAAGTTTGACTACACAAAGAGTATTTTCAAAGGATAAATATATGGAAAAAGATACAAACAACATTATGGGATTCAAAGTGGTGTTGCCCTAATATGGATTGATTTGATCTTCTTAAAATCGATCTTTAGTTACCTACTAGACATTATGGCCAATGATTTCCTTTTGCTGAGCATCTACATCAAGCCAAATTGAACCAAGAGAAATTTGTCCCAGTCTATGACTGAATTGAATAGGGCAGAACCTTGCCCTAATGACCGAAAGATTTGCCCCAGTGTTGGTCAAATTGAACCAGGGAAAAGAAAAATTACCCCAGTTTAGAGTTGAATTGAACAGGGTAGAAACTTGTCCTAGTGTATGGCCATATTGAACCAAAGAGAAATTTGCCCTAGTGTAGGTCAAATTGAACCAGGGAAAAGAGAAATTGCCCCAATTTTGAGTCGAATCGATCAGAGTAGAAATTTGTCCTAATGTAAGGCTAAATTGAACCAAAAGATTTACCCGTGTAAGTCTCTTTTTTTTTCTTTTTTTTTAAGGAGCAATGAGCAAGATACTTAGATGAAAATAACCGTTTGCCTCAAAATTAAAAATTATAAAAATAAAAGCAATCATTCATCGGTCAAAATAGACTTTTTAAGGTTTATAACGTGGCCAAGGTTAGTGGTTATGAAATGAAAGATATAAAGCTCAAACAAGTGTTTAAAGGTTGAATGAGACCAAAGATCCTTGTTCAAAATTAAACTTTGTCAACTACTTTTGCGCTTTCAAGTATACTTTTCTCTTATTGTTCTCCATTTCATCCCCTTTTCATTTCACTTCAATCATTCACCTTTGTCATGACCCATTTCATTCCATTTTCTTTCTTTCTTTCTTTCCTTTCTCTTCTTTTTTGTTTTTTTTCTTTTTTTTTAGTTTTCATTATTTTTCTTACTTCCTGCCCCTTTCACCTTTTCTTCTTTTTCTATTTTTCTATTATTCTTCACAATAGTCATTATGGCAATTAACCTTTGTTTTGTGCTATTCCCTAGTGTAGGGGTGATCCATGTCTAGGATTTATTAAAGAAAACTTTCAAGCCCAAAAACGAGAGACAATGAAAAGATGAATTCTTGTGAAGGAGAGAGAAAGATAGCCAATCTTCAATCCAAATCTTAATAGCTCATTTTCAAAAAAAAATAATTTGAAGACAAAAGGATAATGCACACCAAGTGATTACTTATTTGGTCCCTTTTATTTTATTTTTTTTAATTCTTTTTTTCACATCTCCTTTTGTCTTTTTTTTATTTTTATTTTTTGCAAAGGGCACCTATACACGTGGACTTTATAACTACTGGCATCTATCAAAATAAGAATTGTCAAGAATTGGAGTCCAATGGGGTCCAAATACAAGGAAGGAACCTTGAATGAACAAAAGAAAAATAAATGACAAGAAAGACAACAATATATGCTAAGATCCATGCAAATTCATTTCATTAATGCTTCACGAAAGTTAACATAAGTTCAACATCACAAAAGTCTAAGATGGCAATCACATCAATTAACGCCTCAAATCGCCAATTGTTCAAAGGTTCCGAGTTGCTGGAGGGCATTGGTATAGACAGGATGAATTAGGATATATGAACATGGCGAGGGAACATTATTGACTTGGTATGAGGTTTGGTAAGCACTGACTTCTGGCTCTTCCTCCCTTGTCAGTTCCACCATCTTAGGAAAATTACTCTCTATATTTCCAGCAGATAACTTACCTAATCTTGCAAGGTTCCCAATCTTTTCTCTAGCCGAAATTAAGTTAGAAAAATCCCTATAAGCAGCCCCTGCCATCAACCCAATAAAAGGTTATCCTAAGGTCCCCATAAAGTATGAGCTCAATTCTAACGAAGTCAATAGTGGTTGAACCTGGGCTGCCAACATTCTCCATCTTTGAGCATATTGCTTGAAAGTCTTATCATTCTTCTTTTGCATTGCCCCTAGCTATTCTCGGGTAGGTGCAGTGTCGATGTTGAATTGATATTGCCCCAAGAACAGATTTGTCAAATCATCCCAGCAAGAAACCTTTGAATGGTCAAGTTGCATGTATCATTCTAAAGCTGGCCCGATCAGGCTTTCATGAAAGAAATTGATTAGGAATTTTTTATCCCGTGACCGAATGGTCATTTTACTAATGTAAGTCTTCAAATGAAACTTGGGATTTGTACTTCCATCATACTTTGAAAAATTCAAAATTTTGAAGTCCTTAGGGATATTAACTTCAACCTTGGGCCACAGTTCATCGATTCCCATCGAGCCATATAGATTAGGTCTTTGAATGGCTTTAATTTGCTCTTGTATCTTTTTAATCAATTCATCTCTTAATTTTGTTTTTCTTTTAATTGTTGTTCAAGAATATCTTCACTGGATACTCATGAGTGGCTTCTACATTGTTATTCTCCCCTTCAGGATTTCTATTCATGGAATCATCCCCTTCATTTGTATCTACTCCAGTGTCAGCAGGGGTTCCATTTGTTGTTCTGAGGGTCTCAATTAACTATCTCAGTAAACTCTCGACCCTTGATTGTCTTTTAGCCATCGCATCAATTCTTCCCCTCATTTCATCCATCTCTTGACCCAAATTTCTTTCCGAGATTGACATCTTTTGCATCCTAGTTTGTGACCTAGTCTCGTAGGTCCGGGTTTGTACAATCTGCATTTTCCGAGGACGAGCAATGGTTCAATTTTTTTTAAAAAAAGAACATTAACATTAATGGAATTAAAAAACATTTTTTCTTCATTTTCTTCTTTTTTTAAAAAAAAAGTGAACATATACAAGAATGCATGATGAAATTTTTTTTTTATTTCAAATATAGGATGAATGCAAAAGTTGGTCGTTTAATAGTGATTTGCCCCTCTTTTTTTGTAAAGAATTTTTTTTAAGCAAAAAACTTTTTTTTTGGAGGGGTATGATTATGACATTTCGCATTAATGGACCACACTACTTATGATGCATATGTATGAGTAGAGATTATGACATGGATAAATTTAAAGATACAAAAAGGTATGCTTCCTTTGTGCCCTAAAGGATTGCCTTAAATTTGAGGAGTTCTATCCTAAGGATTTATGAGTTCTTCTGATTCATAAGAACTTTCATTGGGTGGCTCTACTATTCTAAAGGTCTTTAGGGCTAAGTCCCAATTCAGAATGTTGACCACAAATAGTGGGTAAACCACTAAGTGTGGGACATTCATGAAAAAGACACACTTTAGATGAAGTTTTCGCGATAACCAAACAGGATGTACATCCAAAATGGCTACTACTATGCAACATCTACCTAACTTAAGCTTCACTCAGACCCGGGTATAGGGCCCCACTCGAATGTGTGTGATAAACGTGTAGGTGTAGTAGGTGTAGTAGGTCTAGGGAGCATACAAACCTTCATAATTCTAAGGACTATCCACATCCTGCAAAACATAACATTGCAAAACAAATTCCAAAAAATCTTCTATCTTAAGGTTTGCATAATAAAATAATATCACAGTTAAAATAATCAATAAACAATTTAAACAAAATAGAAAAACAAAACAAAAACAAAAAGGGTAAGACAAACATATAAATGTCACAAAATTTACAAAACTAACTTATAAAGGCTTGACTCTCAAATATCTCTAGTGGAGTCGCCATCTGTCACGACTGAGATCACGGCGGGAGCGGCGAAAAAAATAAATTATTGGGAAAAAGAAATGGAGTCAACACTAATTTTATTTAAGAAAAATTGAAAACCTTTTTTTAAAAAATAGTCTTTGGAATCAAATTGGATTCGGGAGTCTAATTATGCATAGGGAAGGGTGGAGACTTAACCCCACAGCACTCTTAATACATCCATCCAGAGACAGTTATCCTAAGTCAGCTGTGCAAATTTTTTATAACTCTTGAAAATATTTATTTTACACTTTGTATTAAAAGATAAATTAAATATACAAACAAATTATAAAAATTTAATTTTGACTTGACAAAATAGAGATTCTGCTCTTACGTATCCTCGAATGCAATGAGGAATTCAAGGTCACGTCGTTCTTTAGAAAAACGATTGTGGGTTGGTTATTTTAATTTTGAAAAGATTTTTTGTTTTGAAAATTCATTTGGTTTTTATTTTTGTTTAAAAATGAATTATCAAGTTGTCACAACTTAGATGATTTTAAAAGTTACAAGATTAATAAGTTGTCACAACTCAGCTAATCCTATTTTATTTTTCTTAACAAGGTTCAATTGTTTTATTTTTTGTCTTTTCTTTAAAAGATTGTAATATCAACAACTAAGAAAAGATAAAGTTAACAAAATGATTAAAATAAAAATGCTGATAAGTAAGATAAGTATAAGCACACAATAGAATGAACAAAACTTCAATAAAGCCAACAAAGGGAACCTAATATGATTTTTTGTTATTATCATTATTCTTTATGATTTTTTTTGTTTGTATCTTTAATCACTCCAACCTTAACCCAAGTTATGTGACTAAAAATTATGTTAACAAATTTTCTAATTTTTTATTATTTTCTTTATTATAAAAAAACTTTAAATGCAACCAACCTAACTTTAAAGACAGAGGAGAAGCTCCAATTGAACCAAAAAACAAAACCTAAGCTCATAACTGCTTGACAACTCTCAACCCACTCTAATTTAAATTGGCCCACGTGAAAGTCACTAACTCAACCCAAAGCCCGAAGTTACAAACTTACAATTAAACTAAATAAAAAGCAAAAAGATAGATAATAAATAAAAGAAGAAAGAAAAAAGAAAAATAAAATTAAAAAAAATTGGTTTTCGTTCTTTCATAACCAAGAACAAAAAGAAAAATGGTCATAGGGATGAGCATCAAAGGGGGAGGGAGGAGTAGCTTCGACGACACTGGCGGTGGCACGTTGGGTAGTGGTCGCGAAGACTGGTGGCACGCAAAGGTGGATGACGGCGGTGCGACTTCTGGGTCACGGTTGAACGACAAGACAAAGGCGCAGTAGCGCAGATTCAAGTTCTGCTAGTTCACAGTGGTGTGCGGCTATGACGCAGGCTCTGGTTCGCGAGTCGCAGTGTTGTAGGATCACAGTTCGCGGTGGATCGGGCATTCCGTGGCGCACCTGGTGCGGAGGAGCTGGTCAGTTCGAGGTTGTGGTTGACAAATTTGGGTGGCGCGACGTGGCGCAATGAGGCCCGATCTAGTCGGTCCTGGGGTTGCAGTTGACAAATCTAGTTTGGAAGAACAGAGATGCGGCTATGGTGACTAGATCTGGTTGTTAGTGGTGGATCTGGGTTTATAGGGCTGGTTCGTGGGTTACGGTTGTGTTTCATTGTTGTGGGGGTGGTGAAATGGCAGAGGGAGGAGTAGCTATAGTTTGGATCTGAAGATGGTAATTGAGTATGGATAAGAGCTTGGTAATGAAGGATGAGGGTGGTTCACGGTGGAGCTGGCTGGGCGTGTGTTTTTTTTTTTTTTTTTTTTTAGTGTTGATTGTGTTTTGGTAGTGAATATAGCTGAGGTTCAAGTTGCAGGGGTTGTTGGTTATGGCTTTAGGTTCGGAAGATGGCTCAAAATGCAGAGAGTTTTCTTGGTGAAAAATGATTCTGAAAAAATGCTGAGCCCTCTTCTTTCTTTGTTCTGTCCATTTTTTATAGATCATGAGGAAAGATAAAGCTGAGACAGCAAGTGTGAACATAGAGGTGAAATTGTGCAGCATAGGGTGGCCTATTGCAGGTGTAGTTTAGTTTCCTTTTGCATGAATTTTCTTTAGATTTGTGACTTTCTCCAAGCTCCTATGTCTGCAAACTACGCATTTTTGTGGCAAAAAAAAGATAATGGAAGATTAGATTTCAACTAATGGTTAGACATTTAGTTTGGTTGGAGCATGGTGAGTTTAGACAGATGGAGTCAATTAGGAAAGAAACAAAAACTAATCTGATCATAACGTGCAAAAAATCTCTTCCCTTTTTTCTTTCTTTTTTTTACATCAATTTTTTTACTTAATTTTAATTTTTTTTATTTATTTTTTGTTTTTATTTTTTTTAAAATTTTAATGACCTGGAAAAAACACACTTGCTCACACGTGGTGTAGCCAAATTTATTACATCTGATCGTGACACCAAATTTCTAAGTCATTTCTGGATTACCTTATAGAAGCTCTTTGGTACTACCTTGAAACGTAGCAGTACAGCGCATCCACAAATCGATGGTTAGACAGAGGTGACTAATAGAATGCTTGGCAACATGGTTCGAAGTGTTTGTGCTGATAAGTCAAAGAAGTGGAATAATGCCTAACCTCAAGTGGAGTTTGCTTACAGCAACGCAGTTCATAGTGCGACAGGAGAGTCTCCTTTTCTCTTTGGTCTATATACTTCAGTTCCTAACCATGTCATTGACTTGGTAAAACTTCCCAAAGCTCATGGAGTTAGCGTAGGCGCTCAACCAATGGCTAAAAATGTTATGGAGGTTAAAGAAGAAGTGCAAGATAAGCAAGAAAAAATCAATGCTAGAGCTACAGCAGACAAGCATAGGCATGCCAAAGTTTTCGATGAGGGAGATTATGTGATGGTGTATCTCAGAAAGGAGCGATTCCCTATTGGAACCTACAACTAGGTAAAGCCGTGCAAGTATGGACCGTATAAGATTTTGAAGATGATCAATGATAATGCTTATGTTATTGACTTGCCCGCATCTATGGGAATTTCGAGCACTTTTAATGTTACAGATTTGTATGAGTATCATGAAGATGAAGCCCTCTATTCTAAAGATAACTCGGGGACGAGTTCTTCCGAAGTGGAGAAGCCTGACGTAGAACGTTTAGCGGAGGAATTTTAAGCACAGCTTGATAGGCGCAAGGGTGAAGATGAGTAAGTCATGAGTATTACACGCCATGATTTAAATAGCATTCAATATGTATAATTAACTATGAAACACAGACACAGTTCATACAGACACAGGGACACGAGATAAGACACGGACATGAATATGGAGACATACTAAATTCAAAAATTGTAGGACACGGCATATATATATATATATATATATATATATATATATATAATTACAAAATTTAAATAAAAAGATTCATAATTTATTAATATCATTTTTATAAATTTGAAGATTTATAATATCTTAATATATATCATATATGTCAATATTTACTATTTAGTAAGTCACTTCTAAAAAATATAAAACATAATTTCTATTGATATATTCTAAAAAATATCTTAAATCAACTTTTCTTAATAGAACTAACTATGTACGAGTACATGTGCATAAAAAAAATTAACTAGAGGGAAAATTGGTGTGAAGCAAGCTTCGGTGATAACGAAGTGGACGATTTGATATGAATAAATGTAGAAAGAGCATATGAAAATAGTGGTGTATGAAAAGATAAAATTTAAAAGTCTAATAGTGATGTGTGAAAAGATAAAACTTAAAATACTAGTATTTGAAAATAATAGCTTGAGATATTAGTTATGTGATTGAACTTGGATGAGTTACGGACTTACTAATTAAATGTTAATCATTAAAATTATTTTTTTATAAAAAATATATTAATGGATCGTGTCCAAGTCGCATCCTAGATATGTCCGAGACATATCTAAGTATATTTGAGACGTGTCTAAATTAAAAAAATAATTTTTTTAATCAAACACATTCTGACACACAAGAAATGTGTATCGTACGAGTGTCCCCATGTATCGGACGTGGACACCTGTGACAGACATGCCTCATTAATCATGCAAATTACAAGTAGAATAAATAGGCATGTAACTGTTGCCTTAGGGATGATTGGTACTCCAGAATAATCAATAGTCTTTGAGAATTCTCTCACTTTTCTGGTGGATTCCAGATGAATCTTTGAGGGTGGACGTGAGGATCCTTCTCTGTATCTTCTTGCTGCGTCAACCCAATAGCTATTATTTTTCAGTTGGTCTTTTGTCACTCTAATATCCCTTCTTAAGTCCCTAACTACCATTACAAGCTCACTCTCATGATCCCCCATTTCTGTTAGTCTTGGTTACCCACTCCTTACATTTGGGTTGCATTCTTCTGAACCATCCTCCACTACTTTCACCCATTCAAAGTACCCACAGCTCTTTGTCTTGGAAATTGTAGTATAACCAGTTTTTGTGGGCAGCTGATTCTGAGCTTCGCATGGCTGTGCGCCTCCCACACCTCCATATCTTGTTCACAGATCTCAACCTTGTTTCACTGCTTAACTCGCCTGTGTATGATGATTGCATCTTCATCTGCATCTATGTTTATCTACAACAAAGCCAAACATTGCATTCAATGTCCAAAGAAAACAGAGCAAAATCTCACCCATTCATTGTAATAAATGGCACTTACATAGCCACCAAACTGCATCATAAACATCGACTAGCCCTACTGCATCCACTATGAAGTTCAACGTTGAGAGGAAGATGGAAGAAGGAAGAAGGCATGGTGGAGCCCCTGTTTCGTACCACAAGGGTGGTTTTTATGGCCAACCCATCTCCAACAGTTGAGCTTGGCAACGGCACTAAACCACCCATCCCTTTTTTCTTTTTCTTTTTCTTTTTTTTTATTTCATTAATCTTGGTTACAATTGGAATATTTCACCTGCATATGCTAATTTATGGATGAGAATGGGGCTGTCATTTCCAAAATCCTCAAGGGATCTTTATAGTTTACCCTAAATAATAATATGTAGACACATTCTATCATATACCCTCTCAAGAAACTATTAAATTTCGTGTGTAAATATGAAGGATAATACATGTTATTTTGGCCTAAATATAGTAATCCGAGAGGGTGGAAAATCTAGCCTTCTGAATTTGAATTCCCAATATAACAATTTGTAATTTTATGAATTCAAAAAATTCAAAAATACTCCCAAAATAATATTATATGCAATTTTATAATTGTTCAAATTTAATTTAATAGTATTTTATTTTTCATCCAACGATGTATATGAATATTCACTTACAATTTTAATAATGTAATACTCTTAAAAGTTCGTAAGATCCTCTTCATGAATACATTGGGAGTGAATATAGAAAAACGTCAAGAGCAAAAAAAAAAAAAAAAAAAAGACTACCAACCGTCACACTTCCATAGTACCAATCCAAAGTCTAAATAGAAACTTAATTGTTTCTTTATTTTGGTATAAATGTTTTCTTTTCAATTATGCAAGCAAAAATTTACAATATGTATATACAATATACAACTAATTTTTGGTCCTCTTTTTCCCATGAGGGTAGATTACATGAATGCTCAACAGAGCAAATAATTGAATTATGATGGTTTTGTATCTCAGCAGCTTCAATCATTAAAAAATGGGAAAACAAAGAAATATATCCAGACCGTGGGACATCCTATAGCAACCTACCACTATCAAGGGCTCGGAGGGACAACTGGACTAGTTTCAAGCAATTTCCCAGTACCTTCATCCCCAGGGATCTTACTCCAACCAGAATTTCTCATGGACAAAAGCCTAGCCCGTTCAAGCCCAGTACCTCTGAATCCAGTCATTCTTGATGACATCATTGGCATCACAAGAACAGAAGATGCATTAATAGTATCCTCCCCAAAACCAAGAGATAATGCACAAGAAGTCTGCAAGGAAATAGAAGTTCAGATTGTTACTAATCAAATCATATGGTCATCCAACAATAATGTTTAACGCAACTAATAAATACCTTTGCCTTGACCAACATATCTGTAATCTTCATCAGCATTCCTTTGGCAAATAATCTTGTGTCTTTGTTTTGTGCTCCTTCAGAAGACACTACCAGCCTATAACAGATAAACAATATTAGCATTACGGAAAGTTACCGATAATAACAATCATGTGTAACAATCATGAAGAAATCAAGCTAAGGGAAAAAAATAAAAAAGGAAATACACTGTCATACACAATTCTGTCAACAAATTTCAAGGGACCTTTCTCTGGTTTGGAAGATCAATGCAAAAGTTAAAAGAATATTCTAGATGCTTCTTAACAGACAATTTTTACATTTGATATCATTAAGTTGAAACAAACCGATAGCATAAATATAAGATGATACAATTTACTAGTACTTCACTCATTTAGCTGCCTTTCAGCGATTTCTGATGTATCATAAATATGGAAAAATGTAGGGGCTACCAGTTCTCAGTTTCCATAACTCATACAGAGAGCTCATATTGTACCTGTTCACTTCTGTTGAAATGGAAGGAGACACCAAGGAATCCAAAGAACTCTCTCTAGTCTCAGCACCTGAAACATTTCAGAACAAGTTACATATTATCCTCCGCATCCCTTGAATTATAGTAAAACCATTAAACATAACAATTATAAATTTATAATACCTTTCGATTCATCAGGTGCCAGCAAAGAAATGCCAATGAACACACACATCATTCCAAGTATAAACATTGTAGTCCTTAACGCGTCAAATACCTGCTTTCAGGAAGATTAAGTTTTGCATGACACCTAAATTCATTATTGAAACACATTCAGCATTCATCAAAGTAATAACACTAGCATTCACCACAAGAAGGGGGAAAAAAAGTTAGGGATACTAGCATCAAAACTTCAGAAACAGTTAATTCTAGACAATCTCAGATGACTGTCTACTTATTATAGACCACATATCAGATAAATAAATGGAGGAAGGCAACACTTTTTAGCTGCATATCTCACCATTTGGTGGAAATTTTTGCAGACAAGTAGTCAAGTTCATATTCTTCACAATTTTTACCCTTATTCAATTGAAAAATATAAGTAACAAAAATAATGGGAAAGTAAAGAAAGGCAACCGGTTTCAACTGTATCATGCCTAACAAAACTTACAATATTAAATTCAAACTTGATTTTAGGAGAAAGATAGGTGAGGCAAACCAAGGAAATAATTCAAAACAAATAACTCACAGCATCTCATGCTAAAAGAATGGGTGGGCAATTGCAAATATGGGTGGGCAAAATAGGGATTCTGTCCCTGTTCAGAGTAGTGGCCGCTACAGCCGTGATTGGCCGCAATCTCAGCCTCGATCCGCATGATAGAGAAATACGACGCAACGGCAGATCTGTAGCAGCCTCTGGCCACTTCACCATGCAACGCCACCATAGCGGTGTGATTTGCCGCTATTAACTACTATGTTCTTGACAACTAAGGAAATGTACAAAGAAGAAGCAAGATAAGTCAACAATCCAAGTTATGTAATCTAGGCTAGGTCTGATTTTGTATGTTGAACCCTGTCCCTGTGGTGTTAATAATGTTATATTATGAATTTGATTTTCTGAAAGATATAATCAAGTGACTCCATTTCATCAAATTAGGAGTTGATATTTCATACTGTATTTTGTCAATAATATGATTAAAACTTCTTAGAGTGCCCATGCAAGGCACAGGCCACTGACTAGTTTGATAAGGATAGTCAAAGTATCTACCCACACATGCAAATCACTCGTGCGCATAAGTGAAAGGGAAAGTACCTGATATTCTTGAAAATATATAAATCCTGTACAGATTGAGAAGAAAGTCCATACTATCTGAAACATGGGAACAATAAGAATTGCATCAAACAAGGACAGTCCTTCATTCAACCTGGTCATCTGCACACATAGGAATAGATTGGGTCAGCATTCACGTTGATCATAAATTAACTCCAAAAAGTTTATCTGATCAAAACATCTGTACACATTGATAAAGCTTTAGCAAGAATCTTCACCCCAAAAAAAAAGCCTTACCCAAAATCCAGCTGTACTAAGAAATAAAAGAAGCATGGAATATGTAAACCAGCTGTGCAACTGATAACCATTGGACATGGCCAGTCGTAGGAAGTTAGAACTGCCAAAAAGAAGTTGACATTAGGCTTAAAATATACGGCTATTGTGTAATAAAGCATAATGACATGTTGGAGCAGCTGACTTACAGAGATTTGGCAAACAACACTGAGCATGAACCTACAGCACCTGAAACTACAGCATATGAAAAGGGTAGTAGCATGTTCCAATAGGGTCTGAGGTCATGTCCTGATATTGCAAGCAGAAATTCTCCTCTCCTGCGTTGTCCGCATGTTAATCATAAAGAAGAAAAACTCTTTGATTAAACTAGAAACAAATAATTAAATACTACTCTTTACTTGTAAATGGAGTGATGCAAGGCAACAATCAAGATCAAAGCTAGAAGGTACAGAAGGAACGCAACATTGGTATATTTCTCTGCCAACTGCTCTGGCGTATAAACTGAAATGCAAGTAGTAAACCACAAATGAGTTTGCACCATTGAAATCAACAATTGCTTTCTCATATGATTGAACAGTTTAGCAGAAATGAAAGCATAGAGAACATATTACTTCAAATGAAGTTTATAGCAGAAGAATTATAAATGCTCCTTCCTATCTCTCACCTACGAAAGCCTAGTATTTTTAAGTCAGCAGTTTACTGAATTTTGCATTTTGGTAGAGTCAACTATTCAATTGCAGATAATATTTGATACTGTCTAAAGCACTATCTAACTATCAGCCTAGTTAACATTGCTTTCCCAAGAAAACCTTCAAGCAGAGATTTAATTGCACTAGGCAAAACGTTACATACCAGGTGATTGATGATTGCCAAAAGCAACCAAAAAAATGTTTCCAAGAACAATGAAAGCTGTGGCAACCAGTACCCTGATAAAAGGCCAAAGATTAAGCCATAAGAATTCACATCACCAGAATAATATTGGGGAAAAAACAAAAATGAAACAGTAATCTCAATTCAGATCTGACATACTTGACTGCCACCATTTTGTTCAAGACAAAGTAAGCAAAGGCAATGTTCGATACAAACTGAACAGATCCCAGGGCTGCAAGAAGTGACTGCACAGCACACAGAAGTATAGGTAATCAGAGCGAAAGGAAATACATCCATCAAATCAAATAAAAAAGAAATTACTTACTTCACTATGATAGGATCCCTAGAATGACTGAAGTGTATCTGAGGAAGAAGAGGGGTTGCAATGTAGGGGATCATGACCAAGAGAGAGAAAATGGAAGGTTATTTACTTTGTAATTGATTGCTGAATTATTTGGGGAGGGTAGTAATTGTCTGATAATATTAATTGGGGAATAGGAGAGTGATTAAGGAATGTAACGGATGGCTGAGTTAATGGGGAAGTGGGAGAGGGATATGGCTGTAATGGGTATAAAACTAAGGAGTGATCCGGCTGAGAGGTAGGCTGAAAATTGGCTGGGACTTTTGGGAGACTGGGCACTCTCTAACTACCTAGGCTATCTTTGTTTCTTTGTATTCTCTTTTCATTTTCCAGAATCTGGGCACTGTTATCACCTTGATACAGGCCTGAATTCTGCAATAATACAGTGCATATTCATCTCTGTCCTAGCTGTTTTTTTTTTCTAGTTCCTATCACTGGTATCAGAGTTCCCGATTCTGGGAACTTTTGACAGTCACTACGCAAGCTGCAATGGAGTCCCGAGTGGAGAGCGTGGAGAAGAGTTTGTAGGAATGGAGGCACGAGAGTCAAACACAATTGAACGAGATCAAGCGACTGCTGAAGGGAAATGACCGAGGTTACACCTGAGGTCGATCTCGACAACGGCGTTCTCCAAATTGAGACGATGAGGAGGGGAGTCAGGGCAAGAGGCATGGTAGCAAAGTGGGTTCAGTTTGAATTTCTGAATCGCATTCCAGAACTCGCAATTCTCTGACAAAATGCATAGGAGGTTCTTAGAGGGGAAGTCGTCCTGCAATGCGGGACAATGGAGGAAGAAAGCTAGAGGTTCCGATTTTCTCTGGGGATGATGCCTATGGTTGGATTAACTGAGTTGAACGGTATTTCAAGGTAAATGTTGTGGCAAATTCTGAGAAATTAGATGCAGTGCTGGTAGCTCTAGAAGACAGAGCATTGAATTGGTACCAATGGTGGGAGGAACAAACACCCTCTCCAAGCTGGGAATAGTTCAAGGATGCAATAATACGACGTTTTCAACCGAGATTGGTTCAGAATCCTTTTGGGCCATTGTTGAGTATTAAGCAAACAAGCTCGGTGACGGAGTATCTTGAGAAGTTTGACATGATTTCTGCTCAATTGAAAAATGCGGACAAGGTGATATTAAAAGGGATTTTCTTGAATGGATTACGAGAGGAGTTGCAACCTAAACTAAAGTTGTACTACTTGGAGTCACTATTAGAAGTCATGGATAGAGCTCTATTGTTGGAAGAGAAGAACTGGGCACTAAGGAAGGGGGGATTAACACTGAATGACAAAGGTGAGTTGTATGGAAAAGGGCTTTCTACTATCAAGCCCAATTCCAAAAATGGGGGCCTGAGCATTTGTGCAAATTCAAGCACTACCAATTGTTTATGATGGAGGATATGGGGGAAGAAGAGAAGGAAATGGAGGAGAAGGAAGAAGGCGAAGAGTAGGAATTGGAAGACAAGACCCTCCAACTATCCCTAAATAGCAAAATGGGATTGACTTCCAATCAGTCTTTGAAGAATTGGGGTAAAATGGTCAGAGACAAGTGCTAGTGCTAGTGGATTGTGGAGCAACCAGCAACTTCATCCCCAGAAAACTTGTAGGGAAGTTAAACCTTTTTGTAGGGGACACTCCTGAATATACAATGGAGGTGGTAACTAGTGAAAAAGTGAGGAGTAGAGGTAGGGGTGCACATGGGTCCGGGTCGACCTGATGACCCGTCCAACACGACCCGACCCAACTTAATTGGTTCAGGTTGGTTCGGGTCATCAAGTCAGTTTGGGTAGAACTCGATCAACCCATCCATTAATTGGTTCAGTTGACGTTTTCAAGAAGCCGATTGATAACTCGATTAAAACGACATCGTTTTGGGATGATACGTTTATACCACCTTCTTTCTTACCCCACCCGAGCGTCAGGACAACATATCTATCTATCTTATCTCCTCTCTCTCATTTCTCCTGATTTCATTTTCTCGGTCACCAGACTCACCACTCACCAGAATTCCTCCTCAGTCCTCCCCTCTCGGCCCAGCCACCACCAACGGCGACGAGTTCATGACACGGTGACAGCCACCACCTCTGCTCACATTCTCCTGATTTCTCTTCCTTCTTACTGCAAAATCCTAAATTAGAAACCCTAGGCACCACCCCTTCTCAATCTCAACCCTCTCTCACCAGAAATCCTCCTCCCATCTCGGCCCAGCCACCATCGACGACGACGAGTTTGTGATAGCCACCAGTCCACCACCTCTGCTCACATTCTCCTGATTTCTCTTCCTTCTTTGACAGTGTCTCACCCTCACCGTTACTGATTTCAGTTGAGACTTGGGAGTGAAATTTCTTTGTTGACCAGTCCTTGGGAGTGAAATTTCTTGGATTTATGTTAGGTACGTTTTTTGTTTGGTCCTTTTTTATACAGCTGACTGATATACATACATGTCTAGTGTAGTGTTCGGGGGGGTGTTCTCATGCTCTTATTTTGGAATTCTGATGACAGTGTTGGTGCTGGTAAACTTCAATTTGTGAGATTGTTTAGTTTTAGACTAAGGTTAACTCGGAGCCTCGAATATCGTTTGAACTTCAACCTACATCCCAAGGAAGCCCTCTTTTAGGTATACTATCTAATCTGTTATGGTGTTTTTGGCTTTGCCTTGTCCTCCCTTCATCTTGTAATTTGCAAGAACGGATATGCCTTTGTTATCTTCCGTTTCAGTTTCTCTAGAAGTGTGTTATTCAATTTTGTTATGGAACGCAATAAATAAGGTTTTAAGTAATTTACTCAAATGTTAGTGAGTGTTTCTAAAAGGTAGATGTCCATGCAAGTCCTGTCATTTTCTCTTTTTGCTTTCATGTTTCAACTCAAAGTTGACAACTTTTGAATCATTTCCTCATTTGAACTCAAATTCTGCTACCTCCAAATCTGATTTATTTGGGTATTAGCCTTGTGCTCAGAACTTGGTATTGTGCATATTTTTTTGTGTGTTACTGTGAAGCACTGAAGTGTGAGCAATAAAGGTTGGATGTGATTGGTGGGAGGCTTTGCCTTTTGCTAGGGACATTTCTCATGCTGGGGACATTTCTCATTGTTAATTTAAGGAATGATAAATGCTTGTGTCTTAAGATACTTTACTCAAACTGTTTTGTTACTCTTTCTACCAAATTGAAACGTCCACATAATTTTCTTAGCTAGATAGAAAAGAGAAAATTGATAATTTTTATTTTTGAAAATTTATTATTATTTTTTCTTCCATTTTGTGCCCCCATTCCTTCACTATGTTTGTTTAGGATATAAGCTTCCATATTTGCTATTTTGCTTAGAAAGTTAATTGAATAAATGTTTGCTCAATTTTAAAGCAATGGTTTTCTCAGCAGGCTGCAGTTTTCTACAAAACTTTTTCTGCAATTGTTTTACAGTTTTCTGCCACTATTATTCGTAGTTAGCTACATTTTAGTTGTTAGTCATCATATATCACCATTATCCCTTGTTAGCTTATTAGTTACATTTTAGTTGTTAGTCATTTCTTTTGTTGTAACTTGTAAATGTTATTGCAGTGATTCTCTTTAAATGAAAAATCTTATGGAAACTCACAAGAGTCACAACACTAGTGGGACTCAAGTAGGAAGTGCTCCCACTCCACCAACACCAACTGGATTGCAAACTAAAGGAGTAGGACCACAGCCAGCAACAGCACCACCATCTTCTTCCAATCCAAATCCCACTCCAACTCTATCATCACAAGCTCAAGAAGCTGCTCCATCTTCACAACAAGAGGTAGGTAAAAGAAAACCTACTAGACCTCCTTCAAATGCTTGGTCACATTTCACTAAAGATGGTGATAGAGCTAGTTGTAATTATTATAGAAAGTCATATGCTAGTAATAGCTCTAATCACGGCACCACTAACCTTATAAAACACTTGAAAGTGTGTGCAAAGAATCCACAAAGGGAGGTTGACAAGAAGCAAAAAACTATTTCTATTGGAAAGCCAAGTAAGGATGACCCTAGTAGTGTTGTGAGTATGAAGCTTGTAGATTTCAATCAAGAACAATGTAGGCATGAGCTTTGCAAGATGATAATCATAGATGAGCTTCCCTTTAAATTTGTTGAGAATTCCAGATTTAGAGGTTTCATGAGTGCTACTCAACCTCAATTTAGAATACCCGGTCGCATGACTATAGCAAGAGATATCATACAACTTTTTATAGAGGAAAAAGTGAAGTTGAAGTTTGTATTGTTTTGCAACCAACAAACGGTCTCACTAACAACTGACACATGGACATCGATTCAAAACATTAATTATATGTGTGTGACTGCACATTTTATTGATGGTGGGTGGGAATTGCATAAGAAAATTTTAACTTTTAGGTTGATTGCTGACCATAGGGGTGAGACCATAGAGAAATGTTTAGAGAAATGCTTGAAAGATTGGGGTATTCTAAAGATTAGCACAATCACGGTGGATAATGCTAGTGCACAAAACTCGACTCTAGCATATTTGGTGAGGAGAATGCAGGATTGGAATGGATGCACCTTGCTGAAAGGGGAGCTCATGCACATGAGGTGTTGTGCTCATATTTTGAACTTAATTGTTAATGATGGGTTGAAGGAGTTAGATTGCTCCGTTGCTAGGATTAAGGGTGCATGTAAGTACATGAGGTCCTCTCCTTTTAGATTGGCTACTTTTAGGAGGTGTGCCCAAGAGGCAAATGTTGTTAGTAATCATATGCTAATACTTGATGTGCCAACTAGGTGGAATTCTACTTACTTGATGTTGGAAGTGGCTGAACAATTTGAGAAGGCATTTAATCGCCTTGAATATGAGGATCAAGCTCACTTGCATGTTCTTGACAGTGAAAAAGGACCTCCTAATAATGATGATTGAAACCGTGCTCGTGTTTTTATAAAATTTTTGAAGATTTTCTATGATGCCACACTTGCTTTTTCTGGTTCTTTGCATGTGACCTCTAATACTTTCTTCCATAAATTGTGTGAAATTCAAAATTCGTTAACTTTGTGGATTGGAAGTGAGGATGTTGTGTTGCAAAGAATGGCAATGAACATGAAGGTGAAGTTTGATAAGTACTGGGATATTATTGGGAATTTAAATTTTTTGTTGTTTGTGACTGTTTTTCTTGACCCAAGGTATAAGTTGGATTACATTGAATTTTGTGTTAGTGAAATGTATGGTCAAGATAAGTGCAAGGATATCGTGAAAACATTAAAAGATCTCATATACAGCTTATTTGCACAATATGTTACATTGTATCCCATTATCCCCAATACTCGTGATTTTAGTGTCAATTCATCGGATGTTAGCACACAAACAAATGTTGGTGGTAGTAGTGAAGGTGGTTTTAATTTGGAAGATAAGTTTAGGTTGGAGTTGAAGAAAAAGCAAGGTGAGCAAAAGAAGAAAGAGTTGGATAGATACATGGAGGATGACGTTGAAGATAATTATGAGGGGTTTGACATCTTGAATTGGTGGAAAGGGAAGACATCAAAGTACAATATTCTCTCTCGTATGGCTAGGGGCATATTGGCCATTCCGGTGTCTACGGTGTCATCTGAGTCTGTTTTTAGCAATGGAGGTTGTATTCTTGATCCATTCCGTAATTCTTTGCATCCCACCACGATGGAGGCCTTAATTTGTACCCAAAATTGGTTAAGGCCTCCTAAGAAGGTGGATGATCTACGGAGTCAAATGGAGGAGATTGAGCAGGTTGAATCAAGTATACAATCATCATTTTTTAATTTTTAACTTTTTTTATTTTACATGTAGTTCATCATTTCATTCATTTGACATTTTTAATTTGCAAGGTGTGGAAATTAAGTAGGATTTTTTTCTGTTTGAATTGGGAGGAACGGAGGTGGTTTTGGGGATGGATTGGTTGGCTCATTTGGGAGATATTGAGGCTAATTTCATAAATTTGACAATTAAATAGGAGATGGGAGGTAAGAAGATGGCTCTAAAAGGGGATCCTTCTCTTTGTAAAGCACAAGCATCTTGGAAAACCATGCTCAAGGCCTTACAAGATTAAGATGAAGGGTATTATGTAGAATACAAGCAAATGCAAGGAGAATGGAGGGGACAACAGCTTCTATCTGAGGAAATCAGGGATGTTTTGAAAGAATTTGCTGATGTCTTCCAGCAACCCAACGGGTTATCACCAAGTAGGGAACAGGATCATGCTATCAATCTCAAGGAAGGAATTCAAATCCCCAACATCCGGCCATACAGGCATCCTTATTACCAAAAAGTGAGATTGAGAAGATAGTAGGTGAAATGATGCATGCAGGTATAATTGGACCCAGTACTAGTCCTTATTCCAGCCCTATTATTTTAGTAAAGAAAAAGGATGGTGGATGGAGGTTCTATGTGGATTACAGGGTATTAAATAAATTGACAATACCTGACAAATTCCCCATTCCTATAATTGATGAGTTGCTAGATGAATTTGTGGGGGGCTACTGTATTCTCTAAATTGAATCTCAAATCTGGTTATCACCAGATTCGGATGAAGGAAAAAGACATACCCAAAACAGCTTTTAGGACGCGTGAGGGGCACTATGAGTTTTTGGTCATGCCTTTTGGCTTAACCAATGTCCCTTCCACCTTTCAAGCTCTAATGAACAAGGTCCTAAAACCTTACTTGAGGAAGTTTGTTTTAGTGTTCTTTGATGACATTTTAATCTATAGTCAAGATGAAAATAGTCATAAGGAACATCTCCAATTAGTACTTCAGTTGTTGAGGAAGAATCAACTCTTTGTCAACAAGAAGAAGTGCAGTTTCGGCCAACAACAACTAGAGTATTTGGGGCACCTAATTTTAGAAAAAAGGGTCTCTGCAGATCCAAATAAGATGAAGGATATGATTAGCTGGTCTGTCCCTGTGGATGTGAAGGGATTGTGAGGATTCTTGGGGTTAATTGACTATTACAGGAGGTTTGTCAAAAATTATGGCAAAACAACTTGGCCCCTCACGCAACAGCTCAAGAAGGACAGTTTCAAGTGGGAAAGCGAGGCTCAGAGTGCCTTTGATCTACTTAAGGCAACCATGACTACTTTACCTGTGTTGGCAATCCCAAATTTTGAGAAACCTTTCGTTATTGAAACTGATGCTTCCAGTAAGGGAGTAGGGGCAGTACTAATGCAAGAAGGAAAACAAATTGCCTACATGAGTCAAACCTTATCCGACAAAGCTCAGAACAAGTATATGAGAGGGAGTTAATAGTTATAGTTCTGGCTGTTCAAAATTGGAGACATTTTGTGGTGCATACAGATCAGAAAAGCCTAAGGTTTCTTGCTGACCAGAGAATAATGGGGGAGGAACAACAGAAATGGGTCTCGAAATTGTTGGGGTTTGATTTTGAGATCAAATACAAACCAAGGAATGAAAACAAGGTAGTTGAGGCCCTTTCACGGAAGCTACAATATTCAGCAGTCAGCACTCTCCTCAATCCAGTTTCATGAATGGGATGGATTGGAAGTTGAAATCTAGGCTGATGAAAAATTGAGGGGGATTATTCAAGACTTGTTGAGGCCACCTGACTCCCATCCAGGGTTCCAATTTAAGAAGGGGAGATTATATTATAAAGGACAAATGGTGGTTCCTAAGGATTATCCCAAAGTTCCTTTAATACTTAAGGAATTTCATGACTCAATTCTAGGGGAACACTCAGGATTTTTCAGGACTTACAAAAGGATCTCTGGTCTGATATACTGGGAAGGGATGAAGAAAAGAATACAGCAGTATGTGCAGGGTTGTGAAGAAACTAAGTCCTAGGTACTATGGACCATATGAAATTGTAGAAAAAATCAGCCCAGTTGCTTATAAGCTGCAGCTACCCGAGGGCAGCCAAGTGCATCCAGTTTTCCATGCTTCCTTGCTAAAGAAATCCATCGCTGCAGACATAACCAGCCAACCATTACCTCTATTTTAGCAAAGGATTGAGAACTGCAAGTACAGCCAGTTGAAGCACTTGCCGTCTGAACTAATTCAAATGGAGATACAGAAATTCTCATTAAATGGAAAAATCTGCCAGACTTCGAAAACTCCTGGGAGACTCTGTTTATACTCAAGGATCAGTTTCTGACTTCCACCTTGAGAACAAGGTGTGTCTGGAGGGGGGCAGTGTTGATAGGATCACTAGAAAAACTAAAGTGTACATGAGGAAGAAGAGGGGTTCCAATGTAGGGGATCATGACCAAGAGAGAGAAAATGGAAGGCTATTTACTTTGTAACTGATTGATGAATTATTAGGGGAGGGTAGTAACTATCTGCTGATATTAATTGGGAAATAGGAGAACCTTTGTAACTGATTGCTGAATTATTAGGGGAGGGTAGTAATTGTCTGCTAATATTAATTGGGGAATAAGAGAGTGATTAAGGAATGTCAATGGCTGAGTTAATGGAGGAGTGGGAGAGGGATACGGCTGTAATGGGTATAAACTAAGGAGTGATACGGCTGAGAGGTAGGCTGAAAATTGGCTGGGACTTTTGGGAGAGACTGGGCACTCTCTAACTACCTAGGCTATCTTTGTTTCTCTGTATTCTCTTTTCATTTTCCAGAATCCGGGCACTGCTATCACCTTGATACAGGCCTGAATTCTGCAATAATACAGTGCATATTCATCTCTGTCCTAGCTTTTTTTTTCTGGTTCCTATCACACTATTATATGCTAACCAAGCAAATATATGACACTAATGCATGCTTTCATAAAATTACATCATATGTTCGACTAAAAATCCCAATAATATCATTGAAAACATACCTGAGCAGCATACCCAAAGGAAATGAAATTAAGGCAATTTCCAAGAAAGAAAAATATGATACCTGCGTATCAAGAATTATGCAAGCAAAACAAGAATTAGGAATCAGCAACCTAAGTGAAATGTACAAAATCCATTATATAAATGCAACTAGACTATACCAACTCTCCACGTCTGGAAGCATATAATAGGCTTCAGAGGCATCTTTCCATTTACCCCGTCACTGCCAAGTAAATGTCTTTCTCTCTGCGAAAAATATAGTCCAACCTCTTCATGTTTCCCAAATAATTTGATATTGCAACTTTCAATAAATAGTAATAGAGTTCTGTGATCATTGCCATAGATTGTGCAGACTGCAGATTAATATTGACAATCAAATAAGTCATGTGTCGTGAGCCTAAACAATTCTGAAACACAGAATCGGTTGGAATTGAAATATAAGAAAGTTTCAGTGCTTCACTTCAATACCATAAGTCAATGTCACAAATATCTAACAGCCTATTAGTCCCTAATCCAACAAATCATGCTGACTGCATCCTATCTATATCATTGCAACCCAAAGCAATGACGTTATGTAAATACAGATGAGGTTAAAAATGATATATTAACCAAGTAATTATGTAAAGAATTATCCTTTCAGCTGAAATCTGAAAAGGAATACATTAGCAAAGCAAATTTTTGTACCCCAGTACAAAAATGAGAGAAACATATATACAAAAAAAAGTACATCACAAACCGTTCCAACCTGAAGAAAATTTGTGCCATACCTCATTATGACCTAATTTGAGAAGATTGGTCCCAAAGTTTATAATAATGCTACCAAAGAGGTTGATGAAAGCTCCAACAATCCACTCCCCCATGTATGAACGATGTGACACCGTGGAGGAGATCCCACATGCAGCACAAAATTTGAGGACTCTGTCTAACAGATGTTAGTTCTCAAATTCTGCACACGTGGCAATACAGGGGGTAGAAATGGAGATGGCCTTTCTTGTATGCACCAAGTAGGCCAGTGTCAGCACAACAGTAATCTTGTGTAACCTGCAAACATAAACCAAACGGTTAAATCAAAATTCACACCTTCAATGATGTTGTTAAGTCCTAATAATTGTAAAATGAGAACTTGTTCATGGAGGGAGATCTATGTGTAAAATTAATGAAGCTGACAAAAAAAAGGGATGCTGGCGGGGGGGGGGGGGGGGGGGGGGATAAAATTAAATAAATAAATTAAAGGTAGCAAGAAGTAGCTGATTCCATATGAAAACACAAACCCAATTGGTTCAAAGTCAAACCATAAAAAGTGAGATTAACTTGTGCATTGAATATAATATATAGTTAAATTTATTTGTAGCGGGCACAAAATCTAATCAATTGGGGGGGGAAAACAATACAATGATGCTCTTTTGATCTTTCAATATTTGAAGACACAAAACAACAATTCAAACAAGAAAACACAACAGCAAAAAGAAAAGGGGGCAGCTCCTAACCCAACATGCTTCCTTGAAGAACCCAGATCTGCTAGGTTTACGAGAAAAATTGCAAAAATAAATAAATAAATAAAAGGTAAATGATCACCCAAAATGTATTATGTATGGTATGGTCAATTAGGAACCGTTGAAAAAGCTAACTTGATTACCTACGAAACAATCAATTCCCTCTTCTCCTGTACTTGAAATCGAAACAGAAAATCGAAACTTTGAGGATGGGTGCTTTGGGTTGAACAGGATCAGAAATAGATAGATAGATAGACTCAGAGGGAAGGGAAATAAGGGTCTAAAAATTCAAAAATTGTGAATAAAAACAAAAAACAGCAATATAGAACACGTTTTTCATGAAAATATAAATAAAATAAGAATGAGAATTTTCTTGGTTCCAAAATGAACGGAAGTTACGTGTCAATGTGATATATTCGAGAAGCAATGAAATTGACATGTCAAATGTCAAATGTCACATTGCAAGGAAGGGAGAGAGAGAGATTGGGAAAGAGAGGGGAAGTTGCGGAGTCGGGGTCGATGGGCAAAACAGCGTGAGACTTGAGCGACCGCTATAGCCTTTAAGCGCCGTCGTTTACTTTAGGTAAAGATTGAGCAGCATATGGACATGGACAAAGGACATCAAATTGATATGAATACGAACATATAAATATATATATATATATATATATATATATATATATTAAAATAAATTAAAAAATTAGTTTATGTATATATAATTGTAAAATTTAAAAAAAATTATTAATATTATTTTTATAAATTTAAAAATTTATAATATCTTAATATATGTATATGTATCAATATTTATTATTTAGTAAGTCACTTTTAAAAATTATGGAGTATAATTTTTTTGATATTTTTTAAAAAATCTTCTAAACTAACTTTTTTAAATAGAACTAACAATATGCAAGTACGTGTGTGCATCCAAAAAATTTAACTAGAAGGAATATCTAAATATTAACTTCATTTTACTCTCCACTATCCATGAATAGGATATTCTCCAACTTCGGTTCATCAAGAGTGATGTGTGAAAAGATTAAACTCAAAAGTTTAATAATGACATGTGAAAATATAAAACTTAAAATACTAGTATATGAAAATAGTGTCTTGGAACGTCAATCATGTGATTGGGCTTGAGTGGGTTACAAGCTTACTAATTGGACGTTAGTCATGGAAACTGACTTTATTTTAAAAATATATATATTAATAAGTCGTGTCCAAGTTATGTCCTAAATGTGTCCAAGTGTGTCCGAACTGTGTCCAAGAAGTGTCCAAGCTGAAAAAAAATAATTTTTTAATAAAACACGTAGGATAATTGTGTCGTATGCGCGTCTTCATGTATATGACACAAACACGTTGTTAAGTAAACCTCTAAAGGATAAATATTAACGTGTTTGACATGTGTCTGTGCTTCATAGGGTAAAGATAAATATTAACGTCGTTAAGTAAACCTCTAAAGGAGTGGATTTTCAAAACATTAAGTGTTTGGACAAAGCATTTTAAGGGATAAATGTATCTTTTTAGGGGATTTAAAATCCCTCATCATAAAAAACTTTGCTTGGATAGTTAAATAAAGAATTTTAAAAATTCTAGAGAATTTTAATTAAGAATTTTGTTAACCAAAATTAAAGAATTTCAATTTTCACCTAAAAAGGTGGAATTTCTAAAATCCCTTGCACCTATCCCCCATTCATGTGCATACTCTCCCCTTCTCCACGTTCTCTCTCTTCTTTCCCGTCTCAGTCGCGAAGCTCAATCTTCCATGGCTGAGGCTCACTCTTCTTAACCTCTATTACTCAATATCACTTTCTAAACTTCTATAGCTCAATCTCACTCTTGTTCACTCTCGATTTAACAAACCCCAACCGCAACCACCACTACTTCCATCCATCGTCGCACCCAAATCCACCTCATGTCATCCATCTCAAACCCAACCCACCACCACGGCACCTCCATTCACAGTCATTCCCAAGAACCAAAGCCGCCCCTTTGGTGTTGTGTAAACACGATCTGTACACTTTGTAGTTGTGCGAACACCAGGTACACAAATCACACTTTCATCACCTTTGAATCTATTGATTTTGTTGATTTTCATTTTGAATCTTCTTCTTGGTTTTGTGTATGGCAACTATTGCATTTGGTTCTTGCCTCATTTGTATCATTTCTTTGGTAAGCTCTCTCTAGTATCATGTGATTGTTTTTTGTGATTTTTAGTGCATTTGTAGGTGGTGATGTAGTTTTCTTTTTTTTTTAATGCATTTTAGTGCTAATTAAACTGGGTTTTTAGTGCATTTGGTTCTTCTTGATTTGTGCAAAGAAGATGTATAAAGTAAACAGATGTAATACAAACTATGAAGCATGGACACGTCATTTTTGAGGCGTGTCCATGTGTTAGACACATGTAGACGTGCGTACGACATATGTATCCTATGTGTCCGAATGTGTCTGATTAAAAAAATTATTTTTCTTAACTTGAACACGTCTTGGACACGGCTTAGACGCACAACCCATTAATATTTAAATAATAATAATTTCTATGACTAACGTCTAATTAGTAAGCCTGCAACCCACCCAAGGCAAATCACATGACTGACGTCCCAAGCCACTATTTTCACATACAAGTATTTTAAATTTTATCTTTTCAGATGTCACTATTAGGCTTTTAAGTTTTATCTTTTACACACTACTATTTTTATTTACTTCTTTTATCTTTACTTGTATCAAGTCGTCTACTTCGTCATCATCGAAGCTTGTCTCATACTATTATTCCCTTTATTTAATTTTTTTTATGAACATGTACTTGTACATTGTTAGTTTTATTAGGAGAAGTTAGTTTAGAAGATTTTTTAGAAAATGGCAATAGAAATTATGCTCCATATTTTTTAGGAGGGACTTATTAGGTAGCAAATATTGACACATATGATATATATTAAGATATTATAAATTTTCAAGCTTATAGAAATGATATTAATGAATTATGAATTTTTTTCTTAAATTTTTTAATTATATATATACATAAACTAAGTTCTTTAATTTACGTAGATATTAATTATATATATATATATATATATATATATATATATATATATATGTCGTGCCTGTATCATACAATTTTTTGAATTTAGTGTGTCGCCGTATCCGAAGATGAAAATTTAAAGGAAATAGATGAACAAATTTTGTTAGGAAAGAAAAAGGACTTTTGAAGGGCTAAAGATGGGACAATAATGTTTAAAAATAGATTTGATCAAAGAAAAGATTTTAGAAAAAGCCCATAAAAGTAAATATATCATCCACCCTAGAACAACCAAAATGTATCAAGACTTCAAAAAAGATGTTTTGGTGGCCAAGTATGAAAAAAGATATCGCAAAATATGTGTCTAAATGTCTGGTTTGTCAAAATGTAAAAATTGAACACCAAAAACCCTCTAAAACTTTGCAACCTTTAGAAATCCAGAATGGAAGTAGGTAAGCATTTCAATGGATTTAATTGTGGGATTGCCAAAGACCTAATTAGGTCATGATGCCATTTGGGTTATAATAGATAAGTTAACCAAATTTATACACTTTTTAAGCCATAAAAGCTAATTGGTCGTTGGATAGGTTAGCTCAAGTATATCTTCGAGAAATAGTTAGGCTACATGGAATCTCATCCAGCATAATATCTGATAGAGACCTCAGGTTCACATCTAGGTTTTAGAGAGTTCTACAAATAACCTTTGGAACAAAATAGAATTTTAGTACAGCTTATCATCCACAAATTGATGGTCAAACTGAAAGAACCATCCAAACCTTAGAAGACATGCTTAGAGCATGTGTACTCGATCATTCAGGTAATTAGGATAGGTTTTTACCTTTAATAGAATTTGTCTACAATAATAGTTATCATGTCAGCATAGAAATGGCACCCTACGAAGCCTTGTATGGTAGAAAATGTAGGTCACCGTTGTGTTGGCATGAAATTGGGGAACAAATTATCCTAGGTCCAGAACTAGTGCAACAAACCACAGAGCAAATCAAAATGACTAAGGATAGAATGTTAGAAGCTCGAAGTAGGCAAAAAAAGTTATGCAGGTGAGAGAAAAATACCTCTAGAATTCAAAAAAAGAGAACATGTATTCCTTAGAGTCACTTCTACTACAAGAGTTGGTAGGGCCATAAAAACTAAAAAGTTAAACCCTAGATTCCTTGGTCCTTTCCAAATCCTAAAAAGAATTTGACTGATTGCCTACCAAATTGCCTTACCACCCAGCTTGTCAAACCTTCATGATGTTTTTCATGTTTCCCAGCTCAGAAAGTATAATCTAGATCATTCACATGTCATAGAAACCGAATCAATATAGTTAAAAGATGATTTAACTTATATAGTTAAACTTGTAAGGATCTTAGACAGAGCAGTGAAAGAGCTTAGAGGGAAATAACTTTCTCTAGTGAAGGTGATATGGGAAGGTGTTGACTCAGAGGAAGCTACATGGGAGCTTGAGTCCAATATGATGCAGAATTATCCAGAACTTTTTAAATAAGATAAGCAAATTTTGAGGACAAAATTTTAAAAATGAAGTGAGAATTATAACATCCTCTCTCTAACCTAATAGTCTGAAACAAGGTTATAGAAGCTCAGTAACACTGGTAAGAATTATCTATTAATTTGGGTAATTTTCTAAACTAGTTTAAGCGTAATTTTATAATACTGAATACAATGAAATAACCAAAGTTTCTACGTAAACAGTTGATATAATGAGAATAAATATGAAAAATTGATTTCTTAGCTATAAACAATTGATAAGAGTTGTAGTAAATTTTGGAGAAGCAACTGAGCCAGTTTGATATTTTTAAGGATATTGAAGAAGAATTAATGGAATGGTTAAGTAACTCAGAAAATTATGAAATTACATGGAGATGATAAGTAAGATATGGAGAATATTTTGGCATATAATATAGACTAAGATAAATATTAGTGACCATATTTACTTAACTCTTAGGTTTAACTTAAGACAGAGTAATGAAGCTTAACTGGTAAATAGCAGTATATGAAAAATTATGGAAAGATGGATCCAAGAACTAAGATGAGTTCTAAAATATTTCATAACACTTATGGACACTTGAAAACTTAACTTTGAAAGATTAAAGTGTGCTTAACAGATATAAAAGTTTTAGCAACATAGTTTTGTTTAGTTTTGACTAATTACACCGCCCAAAATTTGTCTAGTTTTCTCTAAACATTGCTCATCTTTTCTTCATGCTTTCATACGATTTTCAGCCTTAAGATAGAGGCAAAACAAATCACAAAATTGCAACAACAACGAGCTCAAGGAGGAGAAAAGGAGAAGAGAAAAAGGAAGGAAAAATAAAAGAAAAGGGAACGAAGCTCAAGGAACCAAAGCTAGGAGGAAAGGTAGGGGTCTTGGCCTTTGTCTTGCTCTTCTTCCTCTCTTGGTTTTGGCTCAAAATTCTGGTTGTTGAAGCCTATAGAGGCCACAACCAAAACCAACAAAATAGAAGGTGTTTTATGACCTTTTGGTGCTTTTGCTTCTACTTTTTTCTAATTCTATTTCTTTTATGAGTTCTTGAGCAAAAGTTTGTAATATTGATTGTGTTTTGACACCCTATGACTCATGGCCATGTTGGGATTTAGAAATGGTTGTATTCTTTTAATTGTTCGTCTTTTTCTATTGATATTTGTGTTGAATTGTGATGTTGATATTAATGAGAAAATGATTGAATTTCGAGGCTAAATGGTCACGGTTGTAAGTGACCAAAATTTTAATTATTTGTGTGCATAGAATTGTAACCTAAATGGTGATGAATGTTCTTGGTAGAAAGTTGTCTATTGTTGGCCAAAATTTTGATGTATTTATGCAAGAAAATGTTGCTTGATTCATGCTAGAAGGTCACGACAGAAGGTTGCCTTGTGTGACTAGAAATTTTGTTACTCTTGAGCATGAAATTGTGGCTTGGATGAAGGATGAAGGTCTTGGCAGAATGTTGCCCTTTAAGACCAAAATTTTGGTATCTTTGAGCATGAAATTATGGCTTGAAATGTGATTGAAAATATAAGGTTAAATGGTGCAATGTTATAATCATAATTTGAGTGCATTTTTATTATGCATTGAAGCTATGTTTCGATTGAAAATGTTAGCTTTGAACTTAATGATGGTCACAACCAAATGTGTCCTAATAAGGAATATGCTTGAATTATGTTCAAATTATTGTTTGTATGGAGACCTAATGAATGTTTTGACTTATATGAGTAACCCTTTGTATTTAATATGGTCAAGAGATTGAAATGGGAAAGGACCATCCTCCTAGGTTAGAATAAAAGTGTGGGGATGGACATTCCCTCCCTTCCGGAGTAGTTGAGATTGAGGATGGACATGCCTTTACTCTTTAATCTAGTTCTTCTTAGTTGGTAGAGGTATCCGAGTTTATGGATAGTGTGATGATAGATGATACCCTTCCTATCTTAGTAGTTAAGGATGAACATTCCCTCTCTACTTATAACTCTAGGTTGAGGATGAGCATTCCCTCACTAGAGGTAGCCAAGGGTTACTCGAAGTAGTTCTATGTGATTGGTGAATCTTCATGAATAGGTTGAAGTGCACCAACCTGAAAGTAGACTACTGCCAAGTGATTTAAATAAGCATTGTGATGAAATTGAATTTAAATGTAATATTATGATGCTTATTTGAAAATGTGTTTGTGAAAATATTTGTGGATGTAAATTTTGATGTTTGATAATAAACATTTTCAGAAACTATTAATAATTGAATTTTCTGTTTCGGGAAAAGAAAATACTAAATTTGGCATTTTATCACCTTTCTAGTATATAAATTATTTGAATTTTAAATTGTATTTTCCCCGAAACAGTTGGAAGTATTATGATGGCATTGGTTTTATTTTTAGTACTGAGAATTCATAGAATTTTCACCCATTGTTGTTTATATTTCTATAATATTTTCAAGTACAAGCTCTTTAGCGAGGAAACAAATGAAGAAGAAGTAGAATAGTTTTGATATTATTTTGTATTTTGTGATGTATACATAGTACTTGTAACAATATGAGGCGAAGAATATGATATGAAGACCTTGCATTCAAAAGAATGGGGGAACTTGACAGCAGACAATCCTTTGAATGTAGAAGTCATGAACCTCATATTTATGTCAGCCTAAGGGTGACAAATAGATAAGGGTTCATCCACCCAATGAAGTCATACATGGTCTGCTATCAAGTTCCCACCCTCTGAATACAACATTCGCGAGTCTTGATTCAATCCAATTAAGGAACCGATGAAATAGGGTGTCAAATTGATGTTAACAAAGAACCTTAGATGAAGGCTAAGCCTTGGCCAATTTCAAGGTACTAGAACAAGGCGCCAAGCCAATATTAATGAAGAACATTGAATAAAAGGGAACCTTTGAGGAAATGTTCACAATTCAGCCCAACATAACTGAGATAATAAAACTTTCAAAGGTGGATGAGAGTATAAAAAAGAACTAATGTTCCTTACAAAGATTTTGAAGGAATATGAAAAATCCTTTTGAAGGCCGTGCTTTAAACTTTTAAAGGAGACCTCTATTTATAGTTGGAAATCCAAAATGGCCATTGGTATAGGCTAGAGGTGAAAATTAATGATGCTATCAGATTTAGTTCCTAATGGGGCCACCTTGCATTTAACTAATTAAACGGTAACTAGTGTAGCCTTTTCACATAAGTTAGATCAAAGGCAACACTTGTAGGGGGCATATGTTAGGGGTATTTTGAAATTTCTACATATAAAGTTAGTAACATAAAAAAGTGAGCATGAATTTGTAAAAAGGTCAATAAGCAAAAGAAAAACATGACAAAAGAATAAGGGTGCAAGAAGTCGACATGAGGAAGAGATCAACACAGAAAAATAGAGTCGACATCAGGGGAAGAGTTGCTGTAAGTTGGGTACATGTCGATCAAGGCAAAGAGCACTAACTACTTGAAACTTTAAGAAACCATCTAAAACTACATGTAAACATCAAAGGCACGTTGCTAAAGAGGAAATGTAGGAGTTGGTCTTGATTGGAAAGATCAATTATTGTAAAGGCGCCTAAATAGTAGAGTTTTCAAATTCAAAAGGAGTCGAGAATGATGAAAGTCAGAGGAATATAAATAACAAATCTGAAGAAGGAAAAAAAGGCTTGACACTCACAAGTCCTCACACACATAGTAGGAAAAAAGTCCCTCAAGCGCCTTTACATTTCTAGTATTTTCTTTCTTTTCGTTTAGTCTTTTAGTTCATTTTTATCCTTTGTTATTTTGCTGTTGCTATAACTCTTACAACTCTATAAGTTGTACTCTTTGCTTTCAATTAAATCCAATTACTATTTCTTATGCATGTTAATGGTATTTTGCATCTCATCGTATAAACATTTACATGCACAAATTTAGACACTGTATGAAAATAGATAGCCCATAGGAGGAAACGATTCCTTTCCTTGAATTGAGATTCTTGAATCACACCATCGATTAGATTGTCAAAATTTGATGAAAATAGACATAGAACCACATACATGCATCGTCAGTATCTGGTGATATGTTTGAGCTTCTTAATCATCCCTCGGTCACCTTGCAATATAGAATGAAGGTCCCTATCTACTAGCTCCCAAACATAGATCCGCATAAATGCATCACCGGTATCTAGTGATATGTTTGAGCGTCATAATCATCCCTCAGTCACCTCGCAACATAGAATGAAGGTCCTTATATCCTAGCTCCCGAACATTTCTTTCCCAGTATAGTGGAAAATTAAGCTTACCTTCTTGATACAGGAAAAATGCAATATGATATCGTTGGGTGAAGTTGCGAAAGAAGCCATGCTTAAAATCCTTAAAGTCAGTGAAAATCTCTAAAAGGCAGTGAAAATTGCGAGGAATAAGTGATACCCAAGAGACCTTTGTCCCTCTTCAACAATTAACGATGAAGAAATAGAAGAAGACATCAATGGTGGGAAGGTCCTTGGCTTGGGAACAAAAGAGTTCAAAACCCCTAATGTATCCTGTAACATCTTAATATGATTATCTTGATATATCACATAAATATATAAAGATAAATAGTATTAGTTATGTTAGCACTAACCTACTTAATAAACTAGTCCTATATCTTTTATATTAATTAATATGGGGAGCCACGTTAAAAGGAAGTTATACATATTTACATCAAAAAATCGCAAAGGCATAATGTAATATATATAACAAAACACAACTCACAGTAACCAAATTACAAGAGTTGTTATAAAAAAAATAATATAAAACTACATTATTTATTCTTGAGACTTTTTCTTCTTTTTCCCTCTATTTTTCTTGATTTCCACAGTTAAATCTTGTTCTGCTATTCATAAAACATAAAACGGGGTGAAAACATAATATTCTCAATATAAACATACATTTCATGACATTAAATCAAGCATAAGCAATTAACAACTATGAACTATAACTCATAGATTCACTTGTATACTATGGTTCAACTTTAGTTAATAAAGGAACCTATTTTTTTTCTATGGTTCAACCTTATTGCATAAGAAAGCCAATTTATTAGGGTTCGACCTTATAGCATAAGGGAGCCAATTTACTAAGGTTCAACCTTATTACATAAGGGAGCCAATTCACTAGGGTTCAACCTTATTGCATAAGGGAGCTAATTCTTACAAGTCGTACTCTTGAAAGGCTTAAGAACTCAACTTGTTCTTATATACTAGTTGGATTATTTCCTTTGTGAAATATCCCTAAAAGTGTTGCATTACACTTAAGGAAACTTATATATGTGATCCTAACAAACAGGGAACATCAAACTTCAAGAATTCACTTCTTGTGAAAAACCTGGAACTCACACCTAAGCATGACTTTCCCACGCCTAGGCGTGACACTCTTTGTCTCTCATGAACTGAAAATTGATCAGCCCACGCCTAAGCGTGACTTTACCATGCCTAGGCATGACACACTCTCTCTGGTCAGGACTGAAAACTGATTAGTCCATGCCTAGGCGTGACCATGCTGCACCTAGGTGTGGCCAATTCTACAGAATCGAGCCATTGATTCCTTTGGCCAAAATTCATTTTCCAATCACTCATGATTAGTTTTTTTATGATTTCTAACACCAATCCATGCCTTTAAACTTGTTGCAACTCTCATACAACCTATTAATTCACTAGGGTATAGATTTAGGTTCCAAATTACACTAACCCTAACCATTTACCAATTCCTCATCTATGAACCAACATGGTTTGGGTTGAGTCATAAATGGCCATTTAACACTCATTGAGCTAAAACTAGCCTAACTTAACCTTTGGTATCAAGAATCAAGCTAAGAACTACGATTTGACTTTCCAAATCCCTTTTTTTTCCATTTAAAAACCCTAACTTCATTCAAAACAACAAAGAGGGTAAAAGAATAAAAATCCCCTACCTCAAAAGTATGAATGATCAAGCTTGGCCTTTGTTTTCTCTTCTTCCTCTTCCCTTTTCTACTTTCCTCTATCTTCTTCGTCTTCTCTTCTTTTCTTTCATTTTTTTCTTTCGGTTCTGATAGCAAAAACGTGAGAGAAAACAAGAATAAGAGATAAAGTCATACTACTTAAACCCTATATTGGAAAATCCATATATGTTAAGAACATTTAGATTTTGTTAAATCAAGTTTCTCAACTTCCAACAACTTTCAAATAAATTCTAAGATTCATCCAAAACATTGTTTCACCATTTTCTCAAATATCCATATCTGCTGCTGGTCAATCCGGATTTAAAACACACTCGCACTATGCTTAAAAATACCAAATCAATCCAGTTTGCTCTCAAAAATTTATTTCATCCTTTTCCACTTATATGTGACTTAGAAATAAATTTTCTTTATTTATTTCAATTAATTGGGCAATTTATGCCACTTTCTGAGTTATTTTAAGCTACTTTTCGCATTCTGCGCTATAGCGAAGTGCTTTAATTAACTCAGTTTGTCACGAAAATAAGTGGACATGTCAAGCAAGTGTTATGCTACCTTTGTAGCCATAAACTAGCCTAACATGCTAAAAGGAGGTTGTTACATTTCTCCCATCTTTTTTAAAATTTTGTCCTCAAAATTGCTTACCTCATAGGAACAACTCTAGATAATCTTGCTGCATTCAGGACTCTAGCTCCCATGTAGCCTCCTTTACGCCAGCTTCACCCTAAAGTACCTTCACTAGAGGAATTTGTTTACCTCTGAGCTCCTTGACTCCTCTGTCTGCAATCTTCACCAGTTTCACTATATAAGATAAATCATCTCTTAACTGTATAGATTTATTTCTTATGATGTGTGAAGGGTCCAGATTATACTTTTTAAGTTGAGATACATGAAAAACATCGTGAACGTTTAAAAAACTGGGAGGAAGGGCTATCTGGTAGGCTACAGGTCTAACTCTTTTGAGAATTTGGTAGGGACCAATGAAACGATGGTTTAGCTTCCGTGCTCTCAATGCTTTACTAATTCTTATTGTTGGAGTGACTCTTAAGAAAACATGTTCTCCTTCTTTGAATACTAGAGGTCTCCTCCTTCTATCAGCATAACTCTTTTGCCTACTTTGAGCTATGGTCATTCTATCCTTGATATTTCTAATTTGATCTGAAGTTTGTTGTACTATTTCAGGTCCTAGAATAGCTCTCTCTCCAACCTCATACCAACATAATAGTGACCTACATTTCCTACCTTAAAGGGCTTCATACGGTGCCATTCTAATGCTAGTATGGTAACTATTGTTGTAAGAAAATTCCACTAAAGGCAAAAGTCTATCCCAACTACTTTACTGATCTAACACACATGCCCTAAGCATACCTTCTAGAGTTTGGATAGTCCTCTCTAACTGCCCATCCGTCTGTGGATGGTATGCTATACTAAAACTGAGCTTAGTCCCGTAGGCCTTCTACAAGGCTCCCCAAAATCTAGATGTAAATCTAGGATTTCTATATGAAAATATACTAAGGGGAATACTATGTAATCTAACTATCTCCTGTAAATATAACTGAGCTAGTTTATCTAAGGAGTAGTTAGCTCTAATTGGCAAAACATGGGTAGACTTAGTCAATCTAGCCCCTATGACCCAAATTGCATCATTATCTGATGGAGTTCTAGGTAAACCTGTCACAAAATCCATTGTAATATGATTCTATTTCCATTTAGAAATTTCTAAAGATTGGAGTGGTCTTGAAGGTTTTTGGTACTCTATCTTAACTTTTTGACACACCAAGCACCTAGACACAAACTCTGCTATCTCTTTCTTCATTCTCGGTCATCAAAACAACTATTTTAAATCTTGATACATCTTAGTGGCTCCTAGATAGATGGTGTATTGACTCCTATGAGCTTCTTCTAGGAGTTTCTCTTTGATTGCTGACTCTCTTGGAATGTAAAGTCTATCTCTAAACTTAATCATTCCATCATCCGCCATTTCAAACTCAGTTTGATCCCTTAAAAAGATTTGCTCTCTTATCTTATTTAAGGTCTCATCCTCATCTTAACCTTCTAGAATTTGAGCTCTAAGATCACTAACTATGTCCACCCTGCTCATTAAGAGACTTTGTGGTGTCAT
Source organism: Ormosia semicastrata (assembly GCA_029884595.1). Lineage (NCBI taxonomy): Eukaryota > Viridiplantae > Streptophyta > Magnoliopsida > Fabales > Fabaceae > Ormosia > Ormosia semicastrata. The sequence goes on from JAQQTO010000061.1 coordinate 4,760,020, forward strand.
AGTTACCCTAAGGCTCAAATTCCTAAACTTCTCAAGAAGTTGACTTTCTTGAATCATCATTCAAGACACATGTAGGGATTTCCTACTCAGTGCATCGACCACTACATTGGCCTTACCCGGGTGATATCTAAGCTCAAAGTCATAATCCTTTAGGAACTCTATCTATCTTATTTGTCTCATGTTTAGCTCCTTTTGATCAAATAAATATTTTAAACTCTTATGGTCGTTAAACACTTCAAATTGAACTCCATAAAAATAATGTCTCCAAATTTTCAAGGCAAACACTACTGCGGCTAATTCCAGATCATGAGTGGGATAGTTCTCCTCGTGAGGCCTTAACTACCTCGATGAATAAGCAACTGCTCGTCTGTGTTGCATGAGAACACACCCTAAACCTATTCTAGAAACGTCACAAAACACCTTAAAACTCTTTTGAGGATTTGGAATTACCAAAATTGGGGTAGTTGTTAACCTCCTCTTAAGCTCTTTGAAACTATCTTCACACTCTTGAGTCCATACAAAAGTATTACTTTTCCTAATTAATCTAGTCAAGGGTAGTGCTATATGAGAAAATCCACTAATGAATCTCCTGTAATACCCAGCCAGGCCTATGAAACTTCTTATCTCAGACACATGGTGGGTCTCTCCCACTACAACACTGCTTCCACTTTTCTAGGGTCTACTGAAATTCCTTCTTTAGAAATCACATGCCCTAGAAATTGAACTTTTGAAAGCCAAAACTCATACTTTGAAAGTTTGGCATACAACTTTTTTCTCTGAGGATCTCCAAAACTGCTCGGAGATACATCTTATGCTCTCCATTGTCTTAGAATAGACTAGGATATCTTCTATGAATACCACTACAAACTTGTCTAAGTAGGGTCTAAAAATTCCGTTCATATAGTTCATGAATACCGCTAGTGCATTTGTTAACCCAAAAGACATCACGAGATATTCATAATGCCTATACCTAGTTCTGAAAGCGATCTTAAGGATATCTTCTTCCCTTACCCTTATTTGGTGATATCTTGATCTTAGGCTAATTTTTGAAAACATTGATGCTCCTCTCAATTAATCCATTAGATCATCTATCCTAGGCAATGGATACTTGTTTTTGATGGTTACCTTATTCAACTGCTTGTAATCTACACAAAGCCTTATGGTACCATCTTTCTTCTTCACTAACAGCACAGGTGCTCCCCAAGGAGAAACATTAGATCTTATGAATTGTTTCTCTAACAATTCCTCTATCTGTTTCTTAAGTTCAGCTAGTTCTAGAGGTGCCATCCTATAGGGTGCTATAGAAATAAGTCTCGTTCCCGATACTAAATTTATAGTAAACTCTATCTCTCTTATGGGTGGCAACTCAACTATATCCTTTGGGAACACTTTCAGATACTCTCTTACTATTGGTATACTTTCAAAACTTTGCTCAATCTCTGTAGTTAAAGAGAAAAGGAGAACATACCCTTGAGCTCCCTCCTCTATACAGTGATGCATTTAGTTTGCATTAATAAACACTGACTCAAAAGGGGTAACTTTAGTAGATGTATCTGACATAAAGGTAAAGGTTTTATCTACAAATTTAAAACCACATGGTTGAAGGATAACCAATCTATACCAAGAATGACGTCAATATCTACAATAGGTAAACAGATAAGATTTACAAAGAAAATCCTATCTTCTATCTTGATACAACAGTCTAGGCAAACTTTAGAAGTTGTAACAGACTTGTTGGTGGGAGTGGAAACAACTAGGTCATAAGGAGGGTCTGTCATAGGTAAACCAAGTATCTTCACACAATCATAAGAAATAAAGGAGTGAGATGCTCCCGAATTATATAAAATAGTTAATAGGTGATTATGGATTATGTATTTACCTTGGATCAGATCCGTAGATTGAGTCACCTCATTACCGCTTAGAGTATAAACTCTTCTTGGAGCTTCCGGTCTCATGGTGAACTCTGCTTTTTGCTTCTGTGGGCACTCCTTAGATATATGTCCCGACTAACCACATGTATAACAAACTGATTGACTTGCCAAGCAAGGCTTGTTCCCATAGAACCTCTCACACTTAGGACACTTAGGTCCCCTCGTTCCTCCTTTAACTTGATTACCCTTTTCTTGTGGGTAACCTGACTTAAAAGTACTCTTTTCCTCATCTATCTTCTTCTGCTTAAGGGAATCTTCTATTTTCTGCTGAGGTTGGAATTGAATACAACCCCTCTCCACTATTATGCACTTATTCACTAGTGAAGAGAAATATCTAATCTCTAATGGTTGGACCATCCTTTTAATATCTTCTCTTAATCTGGATTCAAACTTAACACATAAGGAGTTCTCGTCTGGGTTAAGTCTATATTGAGGTGAAAACTTTAACAGCTCATCAAACTTCACCTCATACTCACCTATGGTCATGCTTCCTTGCTCGACCTTCAAAAACTCAACCTCTTTTGCTTCTCGCACTGACTTTGGGGAGTACTTCTCCAAGAAAGTGTTTCTGAACAGCTCCCAAGTAATTGGTGTTGCTGCAGCTTCTAGTAACCTTCTAGCTTTCTTCCACCAACGCTCTGCTTCTCCACTAAACATAAAAGTAGCAAAAGACACCTTTTGTTCATCAGAGCATTACATGGCTTCAAAAATCTTCTCCATCTCAGTCAACCACTCCTTGTCTTTCATAGGATTATACTCGCCTTTAAATGAAGAAGGGTTCAATCGTCTAAACTCTGCAAGATCTTGAAAATTCTGATTTCTTCCCGCCTATACCTTATGCACTGGAGGGGGTACTGGTTAAGGCTTGGGTTGTTAAGGTTGATTGGCTTGCATCCTCTCCAACATCCTATTTATAGTGGTTGTCTGTTCCTGCATAGCCTTGGTCATTGCCATTACTGGTTCGGCCATGCTAGGGCTCTCACCAGAAGAATGTTCACTTCCTCTAGTGCACCTCAAAGAAGTCATTGTCTCTTATATACATATAACATTAAATATTGAGTTGGTTAGTCTTAATATAATGTAAAAGTGTAACAATAGCTATTAACATTCAACAAGAGTTAAGTCATGCAAATATCTCACTAAAGAGACATAAAATGCACAACACTAAGCAGAATTCTAACTTGCCTAAACCTAGTCAGTCTATACCCCGGCTCAACAGGATGAACTACTATGATATCATAATGTAACACTCTAATATGATTATCTTGGTATATCACATAAATATATAAAGATAAATAGTATTAGTTATGTTACCACTAACCTACTTAATAAACTAGTCCCATATCTTTTATACAAATTAATATGGGGAGCCACGTTAAAAGGAAGTTATACATATTTACATCAAAAATCCCTAAGGGCATAATGTAATATATACAACAAAACACAAATCACAATAACCAAATTACAAGAGTTGTCATAAAAAAATATAAATCTACACTATTTATTCTTGAGACTTTTTCTTCTTTTTCCCTCTATTTTTTCTTGATTTCCACAGTTGAATCTTGTCCTGTTATTCATGAAACATAAACAGGGGTGAGAACATGATATTTTTAATATAAACATACATCTCATGACATTAAATCAAGCATAAGCAATTAACAACTATGAACTATAACTCATAGATTCACTTGTATACTATGGTTCAACTTTAGTCAATAAAGGAACCTATTTTTTTCTATGATTCAACCTTATTGCATAAGGGAGCCAATCACTAGAGTTCGACCTTATTGCATAAGGGAGCCAATCACTAGGGTTCGACCTTATTGCATAGGGGAGTCAATTCACTATGGTTCAACCTTATTGCATAAGGGAGCCAATCACTAGGGTTCAACCTTATTTTATAAGGGAGCCAATTCACTAAGGTTTAACCTTATTGCGTAAGGGAGCCAATTCACTAGGGTTCAACCTTATTGCATAAAGGAGTCAATTCTTACAAGTCTTACTCTTGAAAGGCTTGAGAACTCAACTTGTTCTTATACACTAGTTGGATTATTTCCTTTGTGAAGTATCCCTAAAAGTATTGCATTACATTTAAGGAAGCTTATATGTGTGATCCCAACAAATAGGGAACATCAAACTTCAAGAATTAACTTCTTGTGAAAAACCTGGAACTCACGCCTAGGCATGACTTTCCCACGCCTAGGTGTGACACTCTTTGCCTCTCTTGGACTGAAAATTGATCAGCCCACGCCTAGGCTTGGCACTCTCTGTCTAGTCAGGACTAAAAATTGATCAGTCCATGCCTAGGCATGACCTGCGCCTAGGCGTGACCAATTCTACAAATAATTCTGCAGAATCGAGCCATTGGTTCCTTTGGCCAAAAATCATTTTCCAATCATTCATGATCAGTTTTCTTATGATTTCTAACACCAATCCATGCCCTTAAACTTGTTGCAACTCTTGTACAACCTATTGATTCACTAGGTCATAGATTTAGGTTCCAAATTACACTAACCCTAACCATTTACCAATTCCTCATCTATGAACCAACATGATTTGGGTTGAGCCATAAATGGCTATTTAACACTCATTGAACTAAAACTAACCTAACTTAGTCCTTGGTATCAAGAATCAAGCAACTAGGATTTGACTCTCCAAATCCCTTTTTCCATTCAAAAACCCTAACCTCATTCAAAAGAATAAAGAGGGGAAAAAGAATAGAAATCCTCTACCTCAAAAGTATGAATGATCAAACTTGGCCTTTGTCTTTTTTTCTTCCTCTTCCCTTTTTTGATTTCCCTCTATCTTCTTCGTCTTCGTCTTCTTTTCTTTCATTTCTTTTCTTTTGGTTCTGATGGCAAAAACGTAAGAGAAAATGAGAATAAGAGATAAAGTCATACTACTTAAACCCTGTATTGGAAAATTCATATATGTTAAGAACACTTAGATTTTGCAAAATCAAGTTTCTCAATTTCCAACAACTTTCAAATAAATCCTAAGATTCATCCAAAATATTGTTTCACCATTTTCTCAAATATCCATATCTGTTGCTAGTCAATCCGAACTTAAAGCACACTCGCAGTATGCTTAAAAATACCAAATCAACTCAGTTTGCTCTCAAAAATTTACTACATCCTTTTCCACTTATCTGTGACCTAGAAATAAATTTTCTTTATTTATTTCAATTAACTTGGTAATTTTTGCCACTTTCTAAGTTATTTTAAGCAACTTTTCGCATTCTACGCTGCAACGAAGTGCCTATATTGACTCATTTTGTCACGAAAATAAGCAAACATGTCAAGCAAGTGTTATGCTACCTTTGTAGTCATAAACTAGCCTAACATGCTAAAAGGAGGATGTTATATATCCTTAAGCAGTGGGGTGAAGTTAGGAAAGGGCGACGTTCAACTCCCTTATCACGACCATATGAAAATCAAAGAAAGGGGCCCGAAGTCTGATATGTGTGAACATCCAGTCATATACATAGAAATGGTCTTCCTCTCCCGACAGCACCTCGAAGCACACCTAACTACCCTCATAACACACTGAGTAGCTAAACCAGTCTGCAAGGCTAGGGTTTGCAACCCAGTTGCCAGCGCCCAAGTCATCCCAAAACTTGGAGCGTCTCCTCACCCTTGACATTGTGCTTAGCACCTCATCACCTACCTTGTTGTACCTGTTCCTTGCCATACTTCCCTAATAGCAAACACAGAGCCCGAAAAGAATGATGAAAGTAAAGGATGCTCCAATATATACAGGGCCTTGCAAGGAAGATGAAAAGAAGAACATAGGTTGAAGACAAGGTGATAAGAGAGAGAGAAGAATTTTTGAAGATCAACTTATTAGGGAACTAATGGTTGCATCACTATAATACCGTTGTATGTAAGGAGGCACACGAAGAGGAGGATGAAGTGTGTCCCCAATGTCCAGGCACCATGTGTTTAACCATGCTACTGCTTTATCCGAGGAGGACACATTAAATCAAATCATAGCCGATGAAAATAAGTAAGGGAATTTGGGCCAAAATGCGAATGTCCTTTTTATTATTTTAATTAATTTTGAAATATTCTTTTTCTCTTATTCATTTCTCATACATACAAGCTAGAACTAAAGCAAGTAGGGACCGACAAGGGGTTGGGTGCAGTGGTAAGCAAGCTGCACTTCCAGGGATAGTACCAAAGTTTAAGCCCTGGAGAATAGGAGGGCCTCCTTATCGCGACAATGCCCGAGGGTTAGTTTTAGAGCAATGCCTATGGGGATACCTAGTTAAAGACCAAATAAACTAAAGCCAATAGGGTAGACATTTTTATAAATCCTCTAATAGCATGGCAGATAGCTTTCGTGCCTCTCTAATCATTATCCATTTTAAAATCACCACTACGATGTCGTTAAAGCGCAGTAATGTTAACAAGATACCTACACTCGACCCAGTTGGTGAATAAACTTATCAATAAACTGGGTTGACTGGGTAACATGTGCTAGATAGAAATGTAATAGTTGTTAAAATAGCCTAGGAAACTTGATGCGATATTTGGCAAGTGTACCAAGTTGCTTAAGTAGTAAAAAATGAGTGTGAGTATCATTCCTACAAGGATATTGGTTATCAAACCCCAAATTCACAAATTGAATACTATCTAAACGATCAATATTAGGAGATAAAGAGGATTGAAACAAGTAAAAGTAGAGAAATTAAGAAACAAATGTTTTTTGGAGTTTTAAAAGCAAAGTTAATGGCGAGACAAGAATGAAAAAGGAGCTAAGGTTTATTTTCACTTAACTCTTCAATTGCTTTCATTGAATTCATGCTTAACCCAATTCAAGTCCACTAATTGATTGTAGGAATTCCCTTTTTAAGATAAAACCCAATCTCTTAGTGCATTAACTCTCTTTTATTTACTTAGATTAAGTTAATTCCTTAGTTAACCCAAGCATGAAAAGGATGAACAAGATCAAGATTCCCAGCCAAACCACATAATCAACAACACCCATTCCTAGATATTGCTAGATCATGGCATTCACCACAAGAAGCACATAGTATAAAGGGATTTCTCAATCCTCAAAATGCCCATCAAATCAATCTATAGTTGATTAAATCATACAAGCATTAAGAATGGAGATAAATGCTCAATTAGATGAAAAAGAAATTAAGATTAAGCAATAAATCAAATTACAACAACATCTAAACAAGATCTATCTCCCCCTAGCAAAAAAGGATCTAGCTACTCACGAAGAAAAAGAAAGAAAAAATAAGGAAAGAAAGATAAACCACAGGAGCCATGAAGAAGAGGGAAGGATTAGATTTTCCTCTTGGTTTCCTCCTAGCCTTCTTAGGGTTATAGCCTCCATATCTCCTTCAAGTGGGTGTGAAAGATGAGAAAAATGGTAAAGGAACCTAAAAAATCATCCACAATGAGTTAAATACAGATCAAGGGGTACTTCCAAGCATATGCTTGGTTTTAACTAAGCATATGCTTAGAAGCATATAATACACACACTTAAACCACGTATATGCTTGGTTTTCCATGCATATGCATGGTTCTTTCAACATTTTTGCACTGATCAGCTGCCACTACCACGCATATGCTTGGAATTCCATGCATATGTGTGGTTCTGATGCTTTTCTCCTTGCTTTTATGCCTCTTTTGACCCTTCAAACCTTGGAATTAGACTATGGGCTCCTGTCAAAGTTGTAGGGCTTTGTCTTAACTTTCCAATGCCACCTGAATCATCCCAAAACAAGGTATCTAACTCTAGTTATGTGACGCCCTTTACCATATACAGTCCACCCTACGCTCAAACAAGTAAACTAGATAGGATAAAGTTCATCATGTGATCTTTTTTGTAACCCCTTACAGTTTGGTTAAGTTCCTGACTTGTTTTAACCATCTTGTATTTCATAATTATTTGTTCCCCTTTTAAACGACTCGTTGTCCTGCCTAGTCTTAAACTTTATTTTATTCTTAAATTAAGTTATTCAGCTCTCAAGGTGAGTTAGGTCGAAAGCCTTTAATCAAAGTACAATGGAAATCAATCTTACAGAGTATATCTATCATATCAAAGTGAATCCTAAGTGGAAGAACTCTAGCTCTATCATGCATCTTTAGCTAAATATAACAATCAAAAGCATACATATAACAAGATATTGACCCTTTGGACCTTCCACTAAGTGTTATTCATTATAGTCAAGTCCATACATACATTACAAAAGTAACTAAGTATGCATTAGTACCCATATGTACTATTATCCATTAGATACGTAAGTCAATCAAGCAAAAAGTAATGTAAAGCCATAATAGTTAGACATCTATATCCAAATACAATAACATATGCTCATGTATATACAAACAAAAAGGGATCTAAGATGTCACCTACTGTCTTACTCCTCTAGTCTAACCCTACACCACAAATCCTAGTCCAGCTCCATCACCAAGCACACTAGGCATGTACATGATATGCACACGAACCAGTCCAACGAATGAGTAAGTGTTTGTCTCTAATGAATACATTCACTCACCTCTACGAACTTGAAATATACGCTAAAGAGTGGCATCTTCAGTCTCTAGATATATCATGGAAAAACATAGAGGGGTGAGAATATAAGGAATTCTCAGTAATTCTATATGAGAAGTGACATCATAATAAATCCAACTGCCTCAGATTGAAAAGCAAATAATTGATATAAGTTGGAAAATCTAGAGGCAGGGGTTCCTTTCTAAGCCAATTTTCTTCATATGATTATAAAATTAACAAAATATCAGTTATAAAATATTATCAATGTAATATGAATGCAATGCTTATGACATAGGCCATTAAGCACCATATTCTACCATTCCCCCATAGGAGGTAACTTTTGTCCTCTAAGGGGGAATGACCCGCCTCTCGAAGGGGAATGACCCTCCTCCTACAAAATAGATTGTTTGTCAGACATGAGTTACCTCACTCTCAGTAGCCTACGTGCTACACAACGTTTATCCAAGCAAGGTGAATTCTTTCTTTGCACATTATTGACAAGGACCTTACTCTTCTAGTAAGATACGCTTAGCCATCATTTGGGAATGCATAATCTTTTTAATGAGTAGTTGTATAATGCATATCATATCATATATCATACTCATATAGCTACTGAGAGCATCATATGACATTATCATAATTCTCATATCATCATATTACAGCAAGTTCAAGGTATACATCATCATAATGAGCAGTCACTATTACCAATATAAAATCTCAAGCACATGTTTAAGCTTTATCTGAGATAACTTGTCATTCAAGTAACACATCATTCATAAAAGTATTCTCTTACATCATATAACTTCCCTACGAGAATATGACCTCAGGGATTAACTTGATATTCATTTCTCATTAGTCCTAGGTCCATTATTCTTTATTTGACCTCTCAAAACATATCATTGACATTTATCATCTTTAAATATCCCAGCTTAGGGTTAGGGTCAACCTTAACTAACAAGTGCAACTAGGGTTACCCTGACCTGAGGCCAGTCAAAAGCTAGAGGCCACTTGGGCCACACCTTGACCCAATCACCTTTATTTGTGGTGGTCTTGAGGACAAGACCCTCTATAGCCAATATGAGGTGGTGGCCATGACCAAACCATCATCACCGCAACCATAGGTGGCAATTTCCACCCTTATTTCACCTCAACTCATCAAGAACAACTTCTTATATCCTTTTATGGCCACCATCGTGGCTCTAAGGCCTTCCATAGCCATGACAACCACTCACAAGGTCGTGACCATCCATGGTTGTCTAAGCCATCATCAAGTCCCCTTAATCCCCTTTTTTATTCCCAAAGAACAACCACAATAGAAAATCAAGAGGAAAGATAGAGGATTAAACAAGAATTGATGAACTTTCAAAAATTCATATTTTTATGGTTCAAAATATTGGGTTTTCATCCTCTTTTAATTTTGTTGATTGAGTTTTGTTCTCAAATCTATTATGTTTTTATTGCTTTCTTATTATGTGTTTTATTTGTTTTTGTTAGGGAATTACTTATGGAAGAAGACTGGATGCTTGCACGAGGAATAAAAGCTGAAAATTCACATTCTGGTGGTCTAGCGCTCAGGCGCTAGAAAGCTAGCGCCTGAGCAGAGACAATTTTTCTGGTCATTTAGCGCTTAGGTGCTGAAGACCCAATGTTTAAGCACGCAGTTGGCAGTGCGTAATTAAACTCTCTCGACGTCCATCACTCAGGCGCTGGTCGCATAGGTTGACACGTTATTTTAATTACAAATAGAAAAGTTACGCTAAATTGAACACAGTTTTCACCAACCATCAAAGAGAGAAGTGACGACACAAACCTTAACTTGGTATGGGTGCATTCAAGAGTGAAGATTAGGAATTTTTTTCATTCTTTCAACTTGTCTTCTATAGAGTTTGTCAAATTCTTCTCTCAATTTTATTCTTTATCCATGTGTAACTAATTTGCCCTCGTTAAGGAGATGATGGATTTTGTTCTTTGATGATATAAACTTATTTATGTGTTTAATTTAAGTCTTTATTTCATGGTTAATGTGTTTATATCTTCTCTTAATGTTTTTCTAAACCTGATAAATTTGGGAATGATTTTAGGATTTATGTATGATTTGGGAAAATTATGCACGAACCTAAAACATATGATAAACACCACAATTTCTGTAATCATTAAGAAAAGACGTTGCGGGTTGTGTGACTTTTCTTTTAATTCTCCCTTTTTTGATAAAGTCTTCTCTATTTGGGGTTAGACTAAGGGATTGATTAATTCTAAATAATGTGAAGAAGATTAATATACCAAAGAGTTGGATATTGATTCATTTTAGGAATTTGATAATGAATTATAGAATAGAACTTAATTAAATTATTATTTGAATTTGCATCAGAAGAGTTCAAGTGAAGTCTGAATCCTAACACTTTCTCATCATTGTTATCCAACCTTTGCTACATTGACTATTTTGTTCTATTTAATTTTAAATATTCTCTCATTAATATTTGCTTTTATTTATAGTTTTATCAATTCTCATCTTTCGGTAGCTTAGATAGTGATTATCTAATGAAATTAGTAATTGACATTGTAATCCTCATGGGACGATACTCTTATTCACTCTTCATTACTTTCGCGATTTGGTACAGTTGCCAACATTACAACAGGAACCCCTACTTGATTTTTAGTTTGGCCGCGACTTGGGGTGGAGGTACAACCAGTGAAATAGCTTGGGCACGAGGTGGAGGAAGACGAGATGACTCTAGTTTTGATGACAGTGAAGGCATGTAGTGTCGGTAGCTCCTCGAGTTGGCTCCTTCTCTAACTGAAACTCACCTATTTCTCTCTCAAAAGGTTGGATAGAGGTGAGAAACGATGAAGAAGGGAGAGAAGGCTAGTTTTATGTAAAAATCACGACCTTAGTCAGTTTGGAGGGATGTGGCCACATGGTCTCATGGCTTAGTAGCCACGGCAAGCTGCATTGGTAGCTTAGCCACTAAGTAATCGAAGCAAGGATAATTCAGGAGCCTTTCGGGTTGTGTCGAGTTCTAGTTCGAGTCCTAAGTAGAGCTAAACTACCTTAGGATTTATAATTTACAACTCGTAAGCTTCCTAGGTTGCATTAGGAAATTTTAACAGTCCCACGCAAACCCTATGACCTCCATGTACTAACCCTAATTGTTAAAATTTACATTAACGAGTCTTAAATCTCATTATTTTTATGTAATTTTATTAATTTTAATATTAATTTATTTTTAAAAAGGTCATCATGACTGTAAAATCTCTAAACCAATAAGATTACATTTTAGTACCTTACTTTTATGCATGAAAATTTATTAGTTCACTTATAATCATTATAATTATATTACTAATCTCATTATTGATATTTTAAAATATCATAAATATTTAAGCTAATTAATTTCTTAGTTAATTAGTTAAATTACTAATTAATATTTGTCGCAACCGTAATTATGGCGAGAATGGCAACAAAAAAATTATTAGGAAAAAGAAATAGAGTCACTACCAATTTTATTTTATTTCTATTAGGAAAAATTAGAAAACCTAAGAAAGATGGTTTGTGTTCAAAAAGATCAGGGTCAGGAGTCTAATTATGCACAGAGAAGGGTGGAGACTTAATCTCATAACACCATTGATGTATCCGTCTTAAGACGGTTACCCTAAATCAGTTGTGCAAATTTTTTATAAACCTTCAAAATATTTATTTTACTCCTTATGACTATATTAAAAAAAAGTTGATTTTAGTGTTTTTTTATTTAAAAAAATCCTCATTTGACTGTATGAAAAAAAGAAAGAAAAAGAAAAGAAGAAGAAGAAGAAGAAGACGTCAGTGACAAAATGTTATGAAAGAAAGGGTGAATTGAATAAAGGTGATGATTTCGTCTTTTTCTTATTAAATTGCCAAATGGAATCACAACCACGAAAAGCTCCATTGCAAATACTGGTGCTTCCTCATTCACAAGTGCAAACAAGCTTGAGGAATTACACCTCATTTGGGCAAAGAGCAGCATCCCACCAGCAACTAAGTTCAAGCTAGCATAACAATTTATTCCCAAGGCAACTAAAGACGACTCCATATTCATACAGAGACCAGCATAGATTCACATAAAAAATGAGAAACAGGGGAAATAAGCATCCTTCTAAAAAACAAATATGGGACACTAACCAAGCGTTTCACAAGATAAAGGGTTCTGACATATTTATGAGAGCACTAGACACATAAGTGACAACAACCAAGACTTTGAAATTGAACAATCAGGCAAAGGAATAAAATACCAGGATAATGGACTAGTATTTGGTATCATAAATATCTAAACAAGTGACTAGGAAGTCATACAAAAAACTCTTCATTTTCAGAACATAGACAAACCTAGTCCTTCAATCGAAAGGGAAATCACATCCATTTTTCTTGTCACCAACCACCAACATATAAAATAATGCTAACTTACTGGTACTCAATGCAAAAGGACATAATTTAAACATTCGCTTAACTCTAACCATTACTGTTTTTCATTTATTGCAGCAAGGATAGAAAAAAAAACTTCTAATCAAGTTCTTTCGATCATTTTCTAGCATACATAAAGAAGACTTATACTCATCATTAGTTTACCAATAAATTGGCATTTTATCAAATAATGCATGTGCAACTTTCATGAAAAGAAAATTTGGAATTTGGAAGGAGCAAGGTGAGAAACTGATTCACTAATAGGTCCAGACCACAAAGCAGAAACAAAACCATGTGTGAACTCCATCATTCATTCACAAGAACCAAATATCAGAATACCAGACATTCACATTCATAGTTGTTCATACTAATAACAAATTTAAGCATTTTATCATATAGCTTAAATGCAACCAAAACAAATATTAACCGAAGACATAAATTAACATGCTAATAGCCAAACTCAATCAAACTAACAAAATGTCAAAAGGAAGAAAAACTCATGGTCCATCATAACAAGATTTCATTAATCATCAACTATTCAAACCTCTTAGTAGAAAAATAGCAAAAGAAAAAAATAATAAAATAAAAATGAGGGATTACCAAACAGAGCTCTCCAAGTAGCTGTGTACAATTGTTCCTAATCTTTCAGTTCCCAATAATTTCCCCTAAAATACAGATCATAAACAAGGAAAACCCTCTCAGAATATTACAAAATTTATCTCACAACCCAAATGCCCTGCCTTCTCAAACTCAGAGCTTGAATTCCTCTTTTTAGATCAGCTTTCAGAGAAAAAAAATTCTGAAAAAAAATCCCCTTCTCTGATTTTTATCCTCTGTATTTATAAGAGTAGATGGTTAGGTGAAAATTGGCGGTTGCTTGCGGTTCCTGCGTTGCAGAACTCTAGTCCTCCTTCCGTCTCTGACTTTCATCCTCTATATAGGCTTGGATGAGTGGAAATGACAGTTCCTTGAGTTGCTGAGCCTAGGTCTTCTCAAATCAACTTTTGCCTTCTTTCATAACATCCAGCTGCGATCTACTCTGTCTCATGCCTGCCTTGTTTCGTTCTAACTTGGTCAGAATAGGTTGGGTTCACAAAGTGGCGATTGTTTGTTGTGGATGGATTGCAAAGTTTGGAGGTTCACAAGTTAAAGCAAATCCATGAAGGGGAAGGACCGGTTGGCCATTGCTCTCCACGTTGGGGTTGTTGAGCGAGGTGCTTATAGTTTTAGATGGCTATAGCTGCAGGTTGCCAGGCAAGGACTTGAGATGGGTAAGGTAGAAGGGAGTGTAGTGGTGGCTAGGTTAGAGTGAGTGAGTCTCTGTTGCTGTTTGGTCATATGGATCCTGGATTTTGGGCTAAGTTTAGTGGGTTTTGGGCTCAAATGGGTCTAGGTTGACCCATATTTGATAGGTCACAAATTGGTTTAGCTTGACAGAAATTGAGAGAAATTGGTCATTGCTCTCCATGGTGGGGTTGCTGAGCGAGGTGCTTGTAGTTTCAGATGGCTATAGCTACAGGTTGCCAAATGCCAAGCTAAGGCTTGAGATGGGTAGGGTAGAAGGGAATATAATGGTGGCTAGGTTAGAGTGAGTGAGTTTCTGTTGCTGTTTGGTCATATGGATCCTAGATTTCGGGCTCAAGTTTAGTAGGTTTTTGGCTCGAATAGGTCTGGGTTGACCCATATTTGATGGGTCACAAATTGGTTTGGGATCAATGTAGATAGCTTGAGAGAAATTGGGTCATTTTTATTTATTTATTTTTTTATTTATTTATTTTTTAATTTTTATTTTATTTTATTTTATTTTGGGCCCAGACAAATTGGGTGTTCACAGTTGTCCTTCTTTACTTTTTTCTTCCTAGATACTAGGAATAATTGTAGTTTTTCGTATTATCGTCGTAAGAAACGAGTAAAGACATGAACTTCAATTTTATTCGGTAATGCATGGGATGACAGTGGGCTTCCTTGTCCCGAAATTTAAAAGACAATAGGCCTCTGTATCCCGAAATTTAAAAGACAATATGCTTCTGTGTCCCGAGATTTAAAAGATAGTGGGCTTCTATGTCCCCGTACTTAAAAGATAATAGGCTTCTGTATCCCAAAATTTAAAAGGCAGAAATTTTAAAAGGTAATGGGCATCTTGACCCAAAAATATTCTTTTTTTTCTTCTTTTTTTCGTCATTCCCCCATTTTTCTTCTATTTTTTTTATTATTATTAAAAGTCATTTGAACCAACGTCAACTCTGGAAAGCTTTGACCAATCAAACCCTTGCCCACGTGCTTTTGCCCATTGGAGCTGATAGCCTCGATCCTACTTACCCATCTTTTTCTCTCCTTCTTCTTCTTTTTTTTTTTTTTTTTTCACATCTTGTTTTCTTGTTTTCCACTCTTAACTCTCCTTTTGGGAAGTGAGATAATCATCCTTTATTGCGAACCCTTGCTTGGAGCTACTAAGTCCTTGCGAGAAAATTTTGCCCCAATTTTTATTTTTCTCTCTCGTCCAATTGATTCCCTTCAACTGTTTAATAACTCAACCGTTGTCTCTGTTGTTACTTCTTTCAACATATCTTCTCCTTAGTCCTTGAAAAATTTTGCCCCAGTATGGCCAATTGAATGCAAACAAAGTTGCAAAATAATTGTCCCAGTTTTAGCCATTCCAATTTATTTGCCTTAACTTTTGCTTAAACTACCCTTTTCAGGTTTTTAATCTAGCGGGCTCTTTTCCTTTTTGCTCAAGTACCTCTTATTTTTGGATTATCCCTTGGGATAACATTCTCCTTTGATTGGAACTTCCAAGTTCTTTTCAATATAAATTATTTATCAGAAGATTACCATTAGATGGTCAAATCATAGTGTTGTACTCATGTTCACCTTACTTGAAGCATTACGTAACAGATAGACATGAATTTAAAAGTACAAAAAAAAAGAAGTTTACTAAGTGAACAACTTCCATATTGGTCTTGAAAGTTTGACTACACAAAATGGTATATACAAAGGATGAATGTATGGAAAAAAGACACAAACGATGGTATAGGATTCAAAGGGGTGTTGCCCCAATATGGATTGATTTAATCTTTATGAAATCGATCTTTAGTCATCTACTAGACAATATGGCCAAAGATTTCCTTCTGGTGAGCATCTACATCATGTCAAACTGAACCAAAGAGAAATTTGTCCCAATTTAGAGTTGAATCGAATGGGGTAAAAACTTGTCCTAGTATAAGTCTTTTTTTTAAGGAGCAATGAACTAGATACTTGAATGAGCATAACCTTTTGTCTCAAAATTAAAACTTATGAAAATAAAAGCAATCATTCATTGGTTAGAATAGACTTTTTAAGGATTGTAATTTGGCCAAGGTTACTGGTTATGAAATGAAAGATATAAGACTCAAATAAGTATTTAAAGGTTGAATGAGACTAAGGATCCTTGTTTGAAATTAATTTTTGTCAACTGCTTTTGTGCTTTCAAGCACACTGTTCTCTTATTATTTTTCTTTTCACATCAATCATTCAACTTTGTCATAACCCATTTCATTTGTTTTGTTTTTCTTTCTTTCCATTCTCTTCCTTTTTATTTTATTTTTAAAAAAATCATCATTTTTTTACTTCCTACCCCTTTCACTTTTTCTTCTTTTTCTCTTTTTCCATTATGTTTCAAAATAGTCACCATGACAATCAACCTTTGTTTTTGTGCTATCCCCCTAGTGTAGGGGTGAACCTCGTCCAGGGTTTATTGAAGAAAATTTTCAAGCCCAAAAATGGACAACAAACAATAATGAAAAGATGAATTCTTGTGAAGGAGAAAGAAAGATGACCAATCTTCATTTCAAATCTTGATTGCTCATTTTCAAAAATTTTAATTTAGAGACAAAAGGATAATGCACACTAAGTAATTAATTTTTTGCTCCCTTTTATTTTTCTTTTTGATTCAATCTTCTTTTTTTCTTTTTTCTTTTTTTTTTTTTTGCAAAAGGCATCTGCACACCTGGACTTTATGACTACTGACATGTATCAAAGTAAAGATTGTCAAGAATTGGGATCCAAATACATTGAAGACACTTCAAATAAACGAAAGAGAATAAATGTCAAGAAAGATAATATGATGAAAATGAAAGGAAACAAGGTATCCATGCAAATTTATTACATTAATGTTTCAAGAAAGTTAACATAAGTTCAACATCACTAATTATTTTATGGCAATCACTTCAATTAATGCCTCAGATCTCCAATTATTCAGAGGTTTCGAGTTGCTGGAGGGCGCTTGGTTGGGATATATGGACGCAATGAAGGAACATTGTTGACTAGGTATGAGGTTTGGCAAACTGAAGGAGTGGTTGGAGGATCTTGATAAGAAGGGTAAGGGTTTGGGTTATATGGAGGGGCTCGGTAGGTAGGGTAAGACAGTGGAAAACGAGATTGTGAAGGTTGTTGGTTTTGCACGTAACTTACTTCCAGCTCCTTTTTCTTAGGGGAAAACTCTTTCTCGAAACCACTTTCATTATTGTCAGTTGGTAATTTGCTAGCTTTTACCAGAATTTCTGTCCTCTCTCTGACAGCTGTTAATTCATCAAAGTCTAGATAAGCAGCACCCGTCATTGTCTCAATATAGGGAGCTCCCAAAGTCCCTAAAAAATATAAGCATATTTTTGTCAACTTCAACAGTGGTTGCATTTGTCCTGTGAGAGCTCTCCATCTCTAGGCATACTACTTGAAGGTTTCTTCATTTTTCTTTTGCAGTATTCCCAACTGCTCTCGAGTTGGGGCTGTATCTAGGTTGAACCGATACTGTCCCATAAACAGGTTTGCCCAGTCATCCCAAGAAGAAATTTTAGAAAGGTCTTATTGGATACACCATTCCAAAGCGAGTGTAGTCAAACTTTCATGAAAGAAGCTAACAAGGAACTTCCAGTCTTTTGACTAAATTGACATTTTGGTAATGTATGTTTTCAGGTAGAAAAAAGGGTTAATACTCCCATTATATTTATCAAATTTTAGAACCTTAAAGTCTTTTGGGGGTGATAATATTAGTAGTAGGGCACAACTCTTCTATCCCAAGAAGACCATAGGTGTTAGAACCCTTGATTTCTTTGATTTGTTCTTCCATCTTTTCCATCCACTCATCATTTATCTTATCATTTTGAATGACTGCATGACTAGTCATAGCAGAAAATCTCGTTAACATTGGGATGGACACATATAATTGTTCTAATCTAAATTCAGCGTTACCATGAACCTCATTTCGAGTACTTTTCGATGAACGATACCCTTCTCCGATGGGAATCACTAGTGGTGTAGTATTCGAGGTGCCTCCTACAAGAGGCACCTTAGTGGTGACCCCAAGGTTTGTCCTCATGGAAGTGATAGTTGGCGGGTGCGAATGTGCGTCAGTCACTCCTATACCTCCGAATGCCCCAATTAAGGTGAGGGTCTCCCTCATGGCCGACAACATTGTAGAATTATCTTTGCCCTAATAATTTAATATGTTAAGTTCTGATGATGACAAATACAAGATAAAAAGAATGATGTTTATACTTCATAGATGTGCTTAATAGATGACAAATGCATTGCAAAAGAATATTGATCATGTTATATAGATGTGCTTAATGAGATATATTGTATCATGCATGATTATGTACTTTATCTAGTTATATTTCACTTAATAATCATGCAATGAGATATGTGTAACATTTTTCATATAATATATCCAATAATGCTTTATATGAGTTATAATGAATTATTATTGGATTTGACTCTATTTAAATGAAAATGTGCAAAGTGTTCTTTGTTGCATTCTATATAGAGATATCCATTAGTAATTGATAAATATTTTATTTGGATGTGTCTATGAAAGTCTTATATGCATGTTGACTGACTAGAGTTATACATTTATGAATCATGCATATGAAAATATTGAGTTATAAATTTGGACTAACTATGTTTATTTTAAGTGAGTAATACTTTGTAGGATAGTTCAAGTACCAAGAGGGAGCATTGCAACAAGAAAGTAAAAGATCATAATTATCCTCAACTCAATAAAAATAAGAATGAAAAGATGTTCTAAGCATTTGCAAGATTTGAAGAGGAGATGTTCTTTGGAAGCTTGGATTACATCAAGAAGCCAAAGAATTGGTTGCGCGAAGATCAAGTCTCAAGTTGTTCAAGTTTAGCTTATAGGACTTAGATATTATGTAAAGATAAAATGAGGATCACTATAAGCTCAAATATGTTTTTAAATCTTTACAAATGTTTCTTACATTTTAAAATGCCCAACAAACATGTTTTGAAAAGCTAATCTTAGTTGTAATTCAAATCTATGAGAAATAGCTAAGTTTGTGTTTTGTAAAACTGACCTTTAGTTACTCTTTTGATCATAACTTTTAAAGTACTTTGAGTTTTTTTTCTGAAACTTATTTCATATGAAAATAAACTCAAATATCTTTCCAATGAGTGGTCATTTGCTTTAAACGGATAAGAAACAAAGAAGTTATGACCATTTAAAATCATTTTTCAAAACCAAAGTGCAATAACCGATTATGGATTTTCCATAACCAGTTATTCACCAAGTCAGGAGTGTTTTTCATGTTTTTAAAGCTCCTAATCGATTAGGCTATTTTTCTAATTGGTTATTGAGCCAATTTCTAAAGCTCCTGACTGATTAGGTCAGTCCTCTAATTGGTTATTGGGTAAGTCAGGAGCAAATTTTAAAAGGTCCTAACCGATTAGGCCTTTCCTCTAAATGATTATTAGTTATGTTAGGAGCTAATTTTAAAAGCTCATAACTGATTAGGACTTTCCTCTAATTGGTTATTAGGTAAGTCAGGAGCCAATTTTTGAGGCTCTTAATCGATTAGGACAATCTCCTAATTAGTTATTTGGGCAACCAGAAAACACACATAACAACTCTATTAAGAGCATTTAACACCTCCAACAACCACCAACGGCTCTAAAAACATTTGGGTTATAAATGAAAGTGTTTGGACATCAAAGAAATGTTGGAGAATAATCATAAAATCACTCTTGAACATTAAATTTGTGTTTCACTATCTATTTCTCCAAACCCCTATTTTGAGCTTTAAAGTGTGAATCCTTGATACCCATAGAGTTTCAATTTGTATTATCTACTCTTGAAAGAGTTTAATTTTATCTACACTTTGTTTAATCTGTAAAGAGGGTGAGATATCCCTCTAGATAAAAAGGTGATGTATCCCTTAGTTGTAAAGAGGGTGAGGCATCCTTCTAGAGAAAAGGGTGAGGTATACCTTGATTGTAAAGAAGGTGAGGTATCCCTCAAAAGTTGTAAAGGGTGAGGTATCCCAAAGTGTGTTGAGTGCTCCAGTTTGTAAAAGTCATCAAGCACCTGTTGAATCTTGAGGATATAGTGAAAAATCTCAAGTGGTTTACTTGAGGACTAGATATAGGTCACAAGTGATTGGTGATTAAACCAGGATAATATTGTGTTTGCTTCTCTCAACTCTATCTCATTTACATTTGTACCTTAATTATATATGCTTGAGTTGAATTTGATATCTAACTTATTTGTTTGATTTATCCTATAGCCCAAGTGGTATTTGTGAAATCTCTAATAGTTGTAACTTTGTTAAACTTATTTCGCTGCATGTGTTGATTGAAAATATCAAAATGTATAATTTCTCAAAGTTGTTTTAAAAATTTGTTATCACCCAATCCACCCCCTCTTGGGTGATGGTTGCCATAACTAACAAACATTTCCTCCATTCTTCACTGAGACTCTGTCATTTCATCTATCCTCCCTTTCACCTCATCTACTACCATACTTAGACTTCTTTCTTGGTTCTCAACTGTCATCGTTGCAAGCTTTGCCAAGCCCTTGTGTTGTGAACTTAGGTTTGATTGGTCTCTTTTTTCCTAAGCCGAGCAATGGTTCCTGAACTAGTTTGATTTATCAAAACAAAATGACATTAAATAAAGAATGATATGAAACAAACGCATAAGATGAAATGAATGACCTTTATGATGAAAACATTTTCTCTTTTCTTTCTTTGTTTTTAAATGCTAGGAATGTCATGAAAATGCAAGATGGTGTATCTTTCTTTTTTAGAAAGCTACGAATGTCATGAAAAATGTAAAATGATATACATTTTTTTGTTTTTGTTTTAATGCTAGGAATGCTATGAAAATGTAAGATGATGTATTTTTTATTTTTTTAATGCTAGGAATGCCATGAAAAATGCAAAATGATGTATATATATATTTTTTTGAGTGCTAGGAATGTCATAAAAAATGCAAGATGATATTTTTTTAAATGCTGGGAATGTCATAAAAATGTAAAATAATGTATTATTATTATTATTTGAATGCTATGAATGCCATAAAAAATGCAAAATGATATTTTTTTTGCTTTTGTTTTAATGCTAGGAATGCTATGAAAATGCAAGATGGTGTATCTTTTTTTTAATGCTAGGAATGCCATGAAAAATGCAAAATAATGTATTTTTTGTAATGCTAGGAATGCCATGAAAAATATAAAATGATGTATATTTTTCAAAAAATGTAATATGATATATATTTTTTAATGCTAGGAATGTCATGAAAATGCAAGATGGTATATCTTTTTTTTTTGTTTTAATGTTAGGAATGTCATGCAAAATAATGTATCTTTTCTTTTTCTTTTTTTCTTAAAAAACTAATTTTTTTTAAAATGTAAGAATAAATGACATGAAGAATTGATAGATAAAGAAGAAGTATGCTCCATTTGTATCTTAATGAGATTACCTTAAATTTAAGGAATTTTATCCTAAGGATTTATGGGTCTTTCTGATTCGTGAGAAATTTTATTGGATGGTTCTACTATTATAAAAGCCTCTAGAGTTAAGTCCCATTTCATAATATTGACCACAAACAGTGGGTAAACTAGTAGGTGTAGGACATTCATGAAAAAGGTACATTCTAGATGAGATTTTTGCAATAACCAAATAAAATATACATCCAAAATGGTTATTACTATGCAACCTCTACCTAACTTAGGTTTCACTCAGACCCGGGTATGGAGTCTCACTCAGATGTGTATGAAAAACGTGTAGGTACGGTAAGTGTAGAGAGCATACAAATACAAAACTAAGAACTACCCACATCCTGCAAAATAAAAACAAATGCAAACCAAAATTCCAAAAGAAACTCTCTATCCTAATGTTTGCATAATAATTAATAGTATAAACAAAATAATTAATAACCAATTAAAGATAAGGAAAAGAAAACAAAAAAAGAGAAAGAGGTAAAACAAACATACAAAGATCACAAAAATTTTGCACAACTAACTTATACGAGCTTGACTCTCAAGTATCCCCAGTGAAATCACCATCTGCAGCGACCGAAATTGTGACGGGAGCGGCAAAAAATGAATTATTAGGAAAAAGAAATAGAATCACCACTAATTTTTTTTATTAGAAAAAATTGAAAAACCTAAGAAAGATGGTCTACGTTCAAAAAGATCAAGTTTGAGAGTCTAATTATGCATAGGGAAGAGTGAAGACTTAATCTTAGAGCACCCCTGATGCATCTGTTTTAAGATGGTTACCCTAAATCAGTTGTGCAAATTTTTGACAAACTTTAAAAATATTTATTTTACTCCTTCTTACCATATTAAAAAAAATTAATTTAAAAAAAAAAAGAAAATCCTCATTTGATTGTAAAATAAAGAAAGAAAAAGAAAAAAGAAGAAGAAGACGACGTCAGTGACAAAAAGTTATGAAAGAAAAAGTGAATTGAATAAAGGTGATGATTTCGTCTTTTTCTTATTAAATTACCAAATGGAACCATAACCACGAAAGGCTCCATTGCAAATACTGGTGCTTCCTCATTCACAAATGCAAACAAGCTTGAGGAATTACACCTCATTTGGGCAAAGAGCAGTATCCCACCAGCAACTAAGATCAAGCTAGCATAACTTTTTATTCCCAAGGCAACTAAAGACGACTCCATATTCATGCAGGGACTAGCATAGGTTCACATAAAAAAAGAGAAACAGGGGAAATGAGCATGTGCCTAAAAAACTAATATGGGACACCAACCAAGCGTTTCACAAGATAAAGGGTTCTGGCATGTTTCAAGATTATTATGAGAGCACTAGACACATAAGTGACAACAACCAGGACTTCAAAATTGAACAATCAGGCAAAGGAATAAAATACCAGGACAATGGACTAGTATTTGGTATCACAAATATCTAAACAAGTGACTAGGAAGTCATACGAAAACCTCTTCATATTCAGATCATACATAAACCTAATCCTTCAATCGAAAGGGAAATCACGTCCATTTTTCTTGTCACCAACCACCAACATATAAAATAATGTTGACTTACTGCTACTCAATGCAAAAGGGCATCATTTAAACATTCGTTCAACTCTAACCATTGCTGTTTTTCATTTATTGTAGCAAGGATAGAAAAAAAAACTTTCAATCAAGTTCTTCCTATCATTTTCCAGCATAAAGAAGACTTATACTCAACAGTAGTTAACCAACAAATTAGCATTTTATCAAATAATGCATGTGCAGCTTTCATGAAAAGAAAATCTAGAATTTGGAAGGAGCAAGGTGAGAAACTGATTCACTAATAGGTCCAGACAACATAACAGAAACAAAACCATGTGCGAACTCCATCATTCATTCACAAGAACCAAATGTCAGAATACCAAACATTCACACATTCATAGTTGTTCATACTAACAACAAATTTAAGTATTTTATCATATAGCTTAAATGCAACCAAAACAAATACTAACTGAAGACATAAATTAACATGCTAACAGTCAAGCTCAATCAAACTAACAAAATGTAGAAAGGAAGAAAAACTCATGGTCCATCATAACAAGATTTCATTGATCATCAACTATTCAAACCTTTTAGTAGAAAAATAGAAAAGGAAAAAAATAATAAAATAAAAATGAGGGATTACCAAACAGAGCTCTCCAAGCAGCTATGTATAATTGTTCCCAATCTTTTAGTTCCCAATAATTTCCCCAAAATATAAAGCATAAACAAGAAAACCCTATCAGAATATTACAAAATTTCCCTTAAATTTTCTCTCACAACCCAAATGCCCTGCCCTCTCAAACTCAGAGCCCGAATTCCTCTTTTTAGATCGGCCTTCAGAGAAAAACAATTTCGAAAAAAAAATCCCCTTCTCTGATTTTCATGATCTGTATTTATAAGAGTAGATGGTTGGGTGAAAATTGGTGGTTGCTTGTGGTTCCTGCGTTGTAAAACTCTAGTCCTCCTTCCCTATCTGACTTTCATCCTCTATATAGGCTTGGATGAGTGGAAATGATAGTTCCTTGAGTTGTTGAGCCTGGGTCTTCTCAAATCAGCTTTTTCAAATCAGCTTTTGCCTTCTTTCACAGCATTCAGCTACGATCTACTCTGTCTCGTGCTTGCCCTATTCCGTTCTAACTTGGTCAGAATAGGTTGGCTTCACAAAGTGGCAGTTGCTTGCTGTGGATGGATTACAAAGCTTGGAGGTTCGCGAGTTAAAGTAAATCCATGAAGGGGAAGGACTGGTTGGTCGTTGCTCTCCACGTTGGGGTTGCTGAGCGAGGTGCTTGTAGTTTCAGATGGCTATAGCTGCAGGTTGCCAAATGCCAGGCTAGGGCTTGAGATGGGTAGGGTATAAGGGAGGATAGTGGTGGCTAGGTTAGAGTGAGTGAGTTTCTGCTACTGTTTGGTCATATGGATCATCGATTTTGGGCTTAAGTTTAGTGGGTTTTGGGCTCAAATGGGTCTGGGTTGACCCATATTTAGTGGTGGCTAGGTTAGAGTGAGTGAGTTTCTGCTACTGTTTGGTCATATGGATCCTTGATGTTGGGCTTAAGTTTAGTGGGTTTTGGGCTCAAATGAGTCTCGGTTGACCCATATTTGATGGGTCACAAATTGATTTAATTTGAGAGAAATTGAGTCATCTTAATTTATTTATTTTTTTTTTTTGTTTATTTATTTATTTTTTAATATATTTTTTATTTTTATTTTATTTTGGACGCGAACAAAATTGAGTGTTCACAATATTTATTTAACTTAATTTATATTTAATTAAAACCTATAATATTCATAAAAATCCAATTTATGCTTAATAATTATAATTAATCTTATTTATAATTATTTTAGCTAAAATTCTATTTATTCATAATTATTTTATATTTTAAATAATTATTCTATTTATTCCTATGAAATAACTTGTTCGTTAAGTTATCTGCCTACATGTACATATAACATAAAAAAGCATGCAAAAACACAACAAACAACTACTAAGCAGCTTATACAAGCAAGCTGGAAAGGAGGATGTTATAAGTTATGATCAAAATACGTCAAGATGTCAGTTTACCAATTTATCTCGAACTTTTATTAAACTTTAAATACTCCATCCGATGGAATTAAGGAAAGTAGTAAATGTAAAAGTTGTAGATATTTCTCTTAACTTTCCAATGACTCCAATCTTGTTCCATTTGGAAGTATACATCTTCAAATGCACTTCATTTAGTATAACAAGGTCGGTATGACACTAAACTTGACTTCCACATCTTCTTAGCTTGACTAACACCTTCTTGTTCAACTTTGCTCAAGAGTAGGAGGCTAGGAAATCCATCATAGAGGAACCATGGAATACAAGCATCCATTTTTTAAATAAACTTTGATCTGGTGATTTTTTAGGTCTAACTCCATTGACTACCTTTGGAAACAATGAACACTAAGAATGCAACCAAAATTGGAGGTAGGATTGGTGATGTGGTAGAAATGGAGAACCCACTGGTGAATATCAACCTCACGAGACCATTCTTAAGATTGATAGTTATGGTGAACATTCATAACTCGCTTCCTACCGAGTTTTGGGAGCCAAGGAAGGATTTGATAAAGGTCTGAGTGATGATCAAATATAAATGGATCCAAGATTATTGTTATAAATGTGGCATAATTGGTAATGATCAAAAGGCATATCATAAGGAGAGAACAATGGTGATTAAAAAAATCTAGCCCAACAATAAGGAAGGAGGCGTGTGAAAATTCCATGAAGGTCTAAGTAAATGGAGTAGGTACAAAAAGCACAAGTAAGGAGTAGCAAGTAAAGACTAGGGTGACGACAATAGATACAGAGGAGCAAAAGGATGCCTATCACACCAAAGTAGAGAAAACAAACATGCAATATCACACCAATGATATAGTGTTGTTCTGGACCGTGATCTGAGATCCCATTTAGATGGATCAACCCAGTACACGTATGGTCGGACTTCACCCCGGAAGGCCTTGAAGCCAGATTGGGCCTCTGAGCCACATACGTTGAGTGATGTTGGACCATAATACTAAGAGTGATAGATACGTGCAAGGATGTATCCCTAAATATTTGTAATTGCCAATCATCTACTTACGGTATTATAGGATCCATAACAGACTCAGATTGATATGTAACTCCTACATTGAGAGTTCCTAATTTATAGGGATTGATCCTCATTATAGAAGGAAAGTGATTCCTCTAAGGATTTTAACCCAATATACCTGCATTTAATACAGATTGCATAAGGATTCTGTACACGCTCTATAAATATAATGTTAAGTAACCTCAATCAAGTATCAGTAAAATACTCAATATTTTCCTCTTACTTGGACACAACCTGACTTGAGCGTTAGAGTTTATTTACAGGTACCCAACCCCCTGATTCAACACGCTTGATCGCTGCTGTTCAAGAAAGGAACCACCGCATACATACCTATCTCAGGTATCCTCTGAATCTACTTCAGAACATTGGCGCTGACTGTGGGGAGGATAAACTTATAATCCCAAGCCAGCTATGGTAAACACGAGGCAGAATTCTAGGAGAGATGCTGGACAGGCCTCCATCAACGAAGGGCATGACCAGGCCACTCAGCGCCCTCCTCTTTCTGCCCCTCTGCCTGCTGCTGAAGCCTCCGCTGCATGAAACCAGACACTTAATGCAGAGAACCAACGCGATAGGTATGCCACCTCGGTTTTTGATGAAAGCCCAAACTCACTGCGCAGGATTCCTGTGAGGGATAGGCTTGGAATCCTAGCACAAGGTGGAAACCCTAACTCCCAACAGCGCAAAATCCCGGTTCATCAGCGTTTGGGAATGCCTAATAATGAGATTGGTGATTGTGCATCCTGCTCTCACCGTACAAATCAGTCTCACGTATCCCAATGTAAATTTCAAGACATGCTGTAACAGCATATGGCTATACTGAACGAGCAATATCAAAGGTTAGACGATATGCAGCGTGCCATGCAAGAAAATCGACCTAGACCTCACCATAATGATAGCAGCCTCAGCGCAGTAAACAATCAAAGAAGGGCACGCACCGACCCTTCCGTGGTCAATATCAGGAATGACAATCCGAACCGCGGGTTCGAAGAGCACCCCCTTTTCTAATCAACTAATGGCATACCGCGTTCTTAGGAATTTTAAATTTCCAGTAAACTTGGAGATTTATGATGGAACCACAGATCCCCAGGAGCATATCAATGCTTATGAGCAATCCCTCTATTTTCATGAAGGATCTATGGAGTTACTATGCCGTGCTTTTCCTCTCTTCCTGAAAAATGGGGCCCTTAAATGGTTCTCAAGCCTACCACAGAAGTCCGTGGTTGACTGGCCAGACCTTAAACAACGCTTCCTGCTCCAATACACAACCAGCAAGGAACAACCTAGATCCATCGAATCCTTGGCAAAACTCCGCCAAGGGAAGGATGAGCCACTCCGCGACTATGTAAGGCATTTCGTGACTGCTTGCACTAACGTGAAAAACTTCGACGATAGAATAGCCCTTCACTATGCCAGAAGCGGTCTATAGGTTAGTTCTGAGTTCTTTGCTTCTCTAGTCAAGAAAAAATCAGAGAACTTGAGTGAGTTCCAGAAGTTATCCCAGAAGTACATAGACTTGAAAGAAGCTACCGTGGACCAGAGGAGGTGGGACAAAGGTGAATCCTCTCACCAGAAGTCTAACCGTAATTCCTCACAGCCCCGATCTTTCAAGGATAGTCCACCTCGGGCAGGATACTCTATTTATACTCCGCTGAACACCTCACGAGAAAAAATCTTGAGGGAAGTAATGAACACTGAGTTCTAGAACATATGGAGACCACCTTTCATCAGGAAAGGCAAGCAAAATGACCATTCTAAACACTGCACGTGGCATAAGGGTTATGGGCATGACACTGAAGACTACTATCAACTTCGTGATGCCATCGAATTCTTAATTAAGGCTGGATGACTACAACAATATATCCGTCGGGTGCAAAATGAAGAACATCGTGGCAACCATAGAGATGATAAATGCAGTTCACAAAGAAGCCCATCCCCCCACCACAGAAGAAGGACTCGAAGTCCCAAGAGAAGATCCCAGACTCTGCCTTGCCAAGATAACAATAACCGGCAGGATAGGAACAGGGATGCCCCCGCCGAAGATAATGGTGACAGATGCTCTGAGTCAAACAGAATGATCAACACCATTACAGGTGGTTTTGCTGGTGGAGGGTCATCGAACGAAGCTCAGATAAAAGCTCTGAGGATGGCGGTGTTTAGTGTATCCCACTCCCAACCTAGAATGCAGGTTGCTGAGAGGAAAGTGCCCCCTATCACTTTCTCGGACGAGGACTACGGCGAAATTATCCAGAGCATGACGATCCACTCGTCATCTCAGGTATAATTTTCAATGCCGAGGTCTGCTGAATTTTCGCGGATCAAGGAAGTTCGGCGGATATCGTGTTCCTAGATCTTTATCAAAAGTTAGAACTGCCACCTTCGGATCTGACTCCTCATGATGGGGAATTGATAAGTTTTACAAGTGAGAAGATCACCCCGGCAGGCTTCTACGAAACCCACTTGACTGTGGGGTCATCCAAACTCTTTAAGACGGTTAAAGTGAAGTTTCTGGTCGTAGATTGCCCTTCGGCTTACAACATCATCTTAGGCCATCATTCTCTAAATGCTCTTGGCGTTGTGATCTCCACAACTCACCTCGTGATGAAATTCCTGAATAGAACAATCAGGTAGTTACCGTCAAGGGAGACCAAATTGCCGTTAGAAAATGTTACAATGAGAGCTTGAAGATTTATAAAGTTACCAAAAGTAGAAAATCTGCCACTCCCAGTTCAGTCCTGGATCAGGTCAACATACTTATGACCGAACTCGACATTAGAGAAGAAATTCGCGGTACCAGGCCTCAGTCAGAAGGCGAGTTGCAGCCTCTCCAACTTGGAGCCAAGCCGGATCAGGTCACCAAGATTGGAGCACATTTGTAAGAAAATGAAAAATAGCAGTTGATAGAACTCTTGATAAAAAATAAAGACCTTTTCGCTTGGGCAACGTCTGACATGCTGGGGCTTAACCCAAGTTTCATCTATCACCGCCTCTCCATCCGCAAAGGTGTGAAACTAGTTGTTCAGAAGAAAAGGATGGTCGGCCTAGAAAGGCAACGGGTCATTGAGGAACAGGTTAAGGAGTTATTAAGCGGTAACTTCATTAGGGAAATCTCCTATACCACCTAGTTGTCGAACGTCATCCTGGTCAAGAAATCCAATGGGAAGTAGAGGATGTGTGTAGATTACACCGACCTCAACAAGGCCTGCCCTAAGGATCCTTACCCACTTCCTAATGTGGATAAATTAGTGGATAGTTCTTCAAGTTTTAAGTGGTTGTCGTTCATAGACGCGTATTCCGGGTACAACCAGATTCCTATGTACCCCGAGGATGAAGATAAAATCGCCTTCATCACTAACAGGGCAAGTTACTGCTATAAGGTCATGCCTTTCGGTTTGAAAAACACAGGAGCCATCTATCAGAGGATGATGAACAAAGTCTTTGAAGACCAAGTGAGGAAGATACTAGAGGTATACATAGATTACATGATAGTGAAAACCCCACAAAGTGGATCACATGCGACAGACCTGGAGGAAGTATTTGCCCAGATCAGAAAATATAACATGAGGCTAAATCTCGAGAAGTGTGCCTTCGGGGTTCAAGCCGAGAAATTTCTGGGTTTTATGTTAACCCATTGTGGGATCAAAGCTAATCCTGACAAATGCCAGACAGTTCTAGACATGCGAAGTCCCTAAAGTGTTAAGGATGTTCAACAACTTACAGGCTGCATTGCAGCTCTTACAAGATTCCTCGGCAAAGCAGCCTACAAATCTCTCTCCCTTTTTAAGCTTCTAAAGAAAGGAAAAAGCTTTCAATGGACCTAGGAGTGCGAGGACACCTTTTTATCTTTGAAAAAGTTAATTTCTTCCCCTCCTATTCTGACAAGACCGGACCCTGGTGAGACGCTATACTTATACCTCCTAGTTCATGAGGAAGCAGTGAGTTCTGTGTTAATCTGGAAAATAGATGAAGGACAGAAACTAGTCTATTTTGTGAGCAAGGACCTGAACTCCACTACCAGAAAGTTGAAAAGGTGGCATTTGCGTTGATCATCACAGCTAGAAGACTGCGGCAATACTTCCAATGCCATCCAGTGATAGTGAGAACGGATCAACCCATCCGACAGGTGTTACATAAGCCGGACTTAGCAGGAAGGATGATCACCTGGTCGGTCGAGCTCTCTGAATTTGAGATCATTTATCAGCCATGGCTAGCTCTTAAAGCTCAGGCATTATCTGATTTCGTAGCAGAACTCACATCAGACCCCTGCAACCCTAAAGAAATCTCTTGGACTATCTTTGTGGACGGATCTTCCAACCCCAAAGGGAGCGGCACCGGGGTAATCCTGGAAAGCTCAGAGGGATTAACTTTAGAGTATTCCCTGAAGTTTGAGTTCACAACCTCGAACAACTAGGCTGAATATGAGGCATGTATCGCCGGGCTAGTGATGGCCAAAGATATGGGGGCAGCAAGGATCAAACTTTGTAGTGATTCCCAGCTTGTAACCTCACAAATCCAGGGTGAATATTAAGTGAAAAAACCCATCCTACAGAAATACTTGATCAAAGTACAAGAGCTCCTTAAAAACTTTAAAGTGATAGAGGTTAAGCACATCCCGAGAGAATAGAACTACAGGGCAGACTTTCTGTCCAAACTAGCCAGTACTAAGGGCCCCGAAAATAACCACTCAGTAATTCAAGAGACCCTCTTTCAGCCTTTCATCATGAGTTATTATGTATTCCAAGTACAAGAAGAGAATCCGTCCTACATCACCCCCATTATGGAATACTTGCAATCCGGGGTTATGCTTTCTGATCCCAAAGAAGCCTCCAAGCTTGTCAAGACAGCTATAAGGTACACCATCTATGATGCACGGTTATACCGTCGTAGTTTCTCCTCACCCCTCCTTAAATGTCTTACCCCAAAAGAAGTAGAATATGTCCTTGCTGAGATTCATGAATGAACTTGCGGACATCACTTAGGAGGCAAGGCCTTGGCTTCGAAAGCGCTTAGGGCAGGATATTATTGGCCCATAATGGAAGCTAATTCCCATGCGCACGTCCGGGTTTGTGATAAGTGTCAACGCCACTCGGACCATTACCACGCCCCCTCAGAAGAGTTGTGCTCTTCTATAGATGGGGCATGGACATCCTAGGCCTATTTCATCAGGCCCCGGGTCAGCTAAAATACTTAGTAGTTGCTGTGGACTATTTTACGAAGTGGATTGAGGCAGAACCCTTGGCCACGATTACTTCATCGTGGATCCAGAAGTTTACTTGGTGCCATATCATTACTAGGTTTAGAGTTCTGGAGTCCATCGTAATGGACAATAGGACCCAGTTTAAAGATAAAAGCTTCGAGGAGCTTTTTGCAGGCTTAAAAATAAAGCACCACTGCAGCTTCGTGAAAAATCCCAGAACTAACGGGCAAGCCAAGGTAGCCAATAGAATTATTATGCGTGGAATTAAAAGAAGATTGGATGATGCCAAGGGAAACTGGGCCGAGCAGCTGGACCACGTTCTCTGGGCTTATTGGACAACACCCCATTCTACTACAGGTGAAACTCCCTTTAAGCTTACTTATGGGTGTGAGGCCATGATCCTGGTAGAGATAGGCGAGCCAAGTCTCCGCAACCAGCAATTCTTAAAGGATGACAACCTCGGTCTAATCAGGGAAAACCTAGACTTGATCGACGAAAGAAGACGCATGGCCCACATTCATGACGTCGCCCTCAAACAGAGAACCGCGTCCAAATACAACCAGAAAGTGGTCTCCAGAAGATTCCAACCATGAGATTTAGTACTTAGAAGAGTTAATATTGGAGGAAAAAATGATTCTCAAGGAAAGTTAGCCCCTAATTGGGAGGGCCCCTATCGCATCATTATCAGCACCGGTAAGGGAGCCTACACGTTGGAAACTCTAACCAGCACCCCAATCAAGAATTATTGGAATGAGGATAAACTAAGAAGATACTATAGCTAGATGTCCTTGACAGCCTAGCTTGTTAGTAAAGCTAAAGTTTGATCTATCTATTCTGTTGAATAATACACTCTGTACGGACCTTAGTCCCTCAAGAATCATTAATAAAAATAGAGTTATCTAGGTTTTATTCACTCCGAGACTTGTTAACAAACCTAAGTCACGGCGAAGGGTCTATACCCATCCTCGACACTTGATAGTGATTACCAAGCAGCCACTCAATCAAGAGACATTACAGAATTAATGTCTGTGGTCCTCAATAACAGCCAAGCCAACTGGGATCCTGAGAGGACCCCGGGAAAGGTTTTAAATTATGCCCATGCCCGGAACGTCATATGTTCGATAAGATGAACATAAGATTTCGGACTAAGGTTTTAAATTATGCCCATACTTGGAACGTCATATGTTTGATAAGATAAACATAAGACCTCGGATTAAGGCTTTAAATTATACCTAAACCAAAAGGGATGATAAACACCCTAGATAAGGTGTTATACTGCCTAAATCCTGAACATGCCAAACGTTCTTCATTACGAACTCTGGTTTATGGATTAAGGTGTTATGCTGCCTAAATCTTAACACGCCAAAAGTTCCTTATTATGAACTATGGTTCACAGATTAAGGCGTTATTCTTGCCTAAGTCTTAAATTCCAAAATGCTTGATTATGATAAGCATTGGACCATAGACCAAGGCGTAATTTTTGTCTAAGTCTAGTGGAATTTCGTGCACTCGTTATTATGGGCGTAGAAGCCTGAACCATGGCCTTCTTGTTATCAGAAAACTATTTCCTAAGTCCGTAAAATGGAATTGTCACTTTCCATTTTGGGTGTTGGGCCCAAAACGGACCATGGGAATAAATTTGAGTTAACAAGCCAAAATAGGAACAAAAAAAGTGTTGGGTCAACAAACAAAAAATCTCAGATACCGGGTAATTGTCTCTATAGTAAATAAAAAAAACCCCTCACAGGGGGGAAAAAAGAGAAAAAAGGAAAAGATCTAAGCTTCGGGTTCTCTTTCCATTGAAGCTGGAGCTATATCCTGGTTGGCACCGGAGCCGACTTGAGCAGCCTCACTTGCCCAAATAAGCCGACCTTCACAAAAGATCTTTTCTGAGTTGAGCTCCTCCAAGGATAGAGTGACGTCAGGATTAAAATGCTGGATTTGAGCCATAGCATTCTAGAACTGCTCTCCACCAATATTTCCTGAAATGGTGTTAACCTCCTCCACATCTTTCTCTAACTGGACAATCCGAGCTTGAAGGTTACTAATGGTATCCTCGGCCTAAAGACTCTTTGACTCTAATGCCTTCCTGGCCAAGTTAGATGAAGCCAAGGCAGCCTTCAGCTTGATAATTCGGGCTTGGGCATCCTCATTCAGTTGAAGAGCCACGACCAACTTCCGAGCAGCCTCCTCATTCTCCTTTTTGTTCTTCTCCGCCGTCTTCTCAATGGTCTTCTCAATATAGCAGACCTCCGCAGCTGCTTGAAGTTTAAAGTTTGAAGTTTGAAGTTTGGCCAGGGTCAAGGCTAGATCCCGCCCAGAAATATATCTCATCACCTCCTCACTCAGCAACCGTCAGAGGGCCCTCAATAGCTCTCATTTTTCTTCATTGAAAGTCTTGGGCTGTGGAGTCCGACTCCTTCGGGATCTCTTGGATAACGATACCCCAGCTTAGGGACACCAGTACGGCAGCAGCAAGTGCACTAGAGGATCCTGTTCCTTTCCTCCTTGACCTCGAGGCTTGCAGCGCTACGAGAGAAGGTCCTGACATCATATTGCTTACTGAAATAACACAACAAAAATAAAGCGGAAGTCAGGCAAGCGAAATTGTAAAGCAACTAGTAAGAGACCCGTGCAATGCACGGGCGCTTCTCCTATTCGTTGCGTGTTTTCATCATTTCAAAAAAATGATAATAATCAAACATAACATAACACATAAAAACTAAGGTTAACTTTATCTTATCAACCATTATAACTTATTATTAGAAAAAAATGAATGATATTGAGTAACACAAATAATAAGGAGTGAATTGCTGAAAGTAGAATGTTGGTGAGAGCTGCTCTTAATTGCGACCTAGTGCAGGAGTCAATGTTTCCTTACTAAACTTTTTTCTATTGGAAATATGAAAAAAAAGTAGTGTTCGTAATGACAAATGAAGTTATAACATAAATAAAGAATAATGTAACAAAAAAAAATTAGTGTAGGTATAAACCACTCTTCCAAGAAACTAACATATATGAGATTTCTGTACAAAACCCACAACATATATGGAAGTGAGAAAACTAAAGAAGTGAACTGTGAAATCTTAAAAAGGTTGTCCCTTCAACCGATGTATAATAATGTTGAAATGAACTAAAGAGAAGTTAACGTATAAAAGTTCAAATCCAATAGTACAATAGACGTCAAATACTAACCATGGACAGAAGACACATGAAGTCCATGATTGAAAATCAACATCCAACATGATGACAACAGAGAACAAAAACCATAGATTCAAAGTAGGAAATCATGTTAAAATTTATTGATGATATCCATTAAATTCCTATATCCAAATCCATTATTGCAGAGAAAAGTGGGGTAATGTAAATGTGGACATCTAACTACAGTAAATAGCAAAGTTAATAACTTCTTACATGAATAATTTGAATTGTGGGAAGTAGTTCTGAAGTAAGTAACATGTAATAATGTTAGCCAATTAGAATCCTCCTTTATCTAACTTACCAAATATGGAGAACAATGTATATAAAAAAATGACCAAACTAACTTTATAACACTTTGTATAATATGCATTTTAAGCAAAGAATGAGACAAAAGGATACCAACTTTGGTATTCATAATAGGCATACAATACGGTATGATAAAAGAAATCCAAATGACAAAGTGAGATAAACAAAAGTCAAAATACAAATTTTTAGGAAAACTTCTTTGAAGACCACATTCTTTGTCATATGGCAAGGCTCACCTTCATCATTGCAAATAAGGATTTTCAAACCACACCTGGATTTAACATAAGATATTGCCACATAGAGTTGACTATGTGAGAAAACAGGCCTTGGTAAATATAAACCAACATGTGAAAGAGTTTGGCCTTGACTCTTATTAATGGTCATGGTAAAACAAACAAATAATAGGAATTGTCTGCGTTGAAATTTGAATGGTATCCCAGGATCAGAAGGAATTAAATTCACCCGAGGAATGTACACCTTATCTCCAATATTATTGTCAGTCACAACCTTAGCACCAATGACATTGATACCAAACTCAACAACTATCAACCTTGTTCCATTACAAAGACCTGAAGCCTGATCAATATTACGCATTAACATAACTGGAATACGTTTCTTCAAAATTAGTCGATGGTTAGGAAGGCCGGAGCAGTGAATCTCATTCAAAAATTCAGGGGTTAACCATTCAGGATCAAAACCTATATCTTCGTTTGATTTACAAATTGAGTCACAACTAAGATATTCTTTTTCTTCACCAGGTATCAAAGAAGGAACATATGAGTTCACCTTATCTATAATCTCAAGTGTAGGTGCAAGTATAGCTCTGTCTTCAAAAAATTTAAAATCATGCAAATGTCCAACCAAGTTAGGATATGTAGATTCAATAATAGTTAGAATAGGATCAAAAGAGTTTAAAAGTAGAAGGTCATATGGAATTTGAACATCAAACTCACCATTGTTTTCAACGCCATATTTACCATCACCAATATCAAGAATCCATTTGCTAAATTCATAAATTTGTTCAAGATTTGGATTGTCGATGCCAGATAGTAAGCGCATGTTTTGATCATAAACAACACGTTGCTCATCAGTTAATTAGGGAAACAATTTCTTATGCTCTTCAATCATTTCTTCTTTGTTGTACGATAACTCATTCACCAACAAAATATTTTCAAATTGACATTCATATTATAAATCCAGCGATAGCAGAGGACTAAAATCCTTCAATAATTTTCCATTTGAACATAACAACCTATCAATCTCAAATAAGCATAATGACTTCAATTCTTCATTTGTAACTGAGATATCTAAGAACAAAAATTATGTAAATTAGAACGATGTATACGCACAGTGCAAAAATAAAAAGGAATAGAAGACATGGTTAAAACAAAAATGGAGTAATCCATTTAAGGGCAATAACTACATGGTAAACAGAAATATAAAGTTCTGTAGTCAATAAACTCGTAAGGATTATTTAAATACCTAGTTAATTCAAAAGTTTCTGCCTTTCATAAACAATCTCATCTGCTAGCAACTTCTATATTTGGTCCCACACAAACAAAGGTTTGCTCATAGAGTTTGACAATAGCAAGGTAACAAACAGCCGATGAACATAATGACCAGATCCTAACTCAGATGCTTCTTTAATTGCATCCACAAATTCTCTATCATCAGCTAATAACCCAAGAGCATGACATGCATCTTGAAAAGAAGCATGTGTAACATTGCCGACAGTTCTAATACTGGCGTAGCTTGTATAACCTTTTTGAAAATTCAACAATAGCCTCAAATAATACAACTCTCTAAGTCCAGAAGGTATGAAATTTAACTTACTAATTGATAACCCTTTTTTTCGTAACTGTCACTGCTGACTTTTTGCACAATAAACAAATCATGAAGGAAACTCACCATAAGTTAAGTCTTGTCCCTCGTTAAACTTACGATTAGTCTCTATCCATGCAAGGAACATAGTTTTCTTGCTCTTATTTTTTCCACAACTTCATCAATCCTATCATCGTCATTGAAAATAATAATTTGTTGATTAGGTAAATGAAAAGTCAACCTTTGAACTGGGCCCACCTTTGATGGATATCAAATGCAAAAATTTGCCAAATAGACTCACATAGAGACAAATAATGACAATCATAATATTGTTTAATCTCATCAACTTCCTCTTTTTGAGTCATACTTGACAATTCTCTGGACATTGACATTGTAACACGATCAGGACCTTTGTTGACATATTTGAACAAATACTTGATTGAGTTTGACTTGTTGCAAAATTCTAAGTTAATATGTGCTTGATACTTCATTAATAACTTTGGGTTGTATGGCACAACGTTCCTATTATCCAAGTGAACATCCTTTTTAATAACTGTTACACCCAAATCTCTTCGCCTGTATATTGAATAGCCATCTTCATCAAAAGAGGTTTTCTAAACAAACTTTTTAGGATAAAATTTTGAGCACTTGTTTTTCATGCAAGGTGAATAACTAATACCATGACCACAAGGGCTATATATCATAAACGTGGTAACAACATCATATAACTTTGGATATTTGCATTTATTCGGCAACTCTGCATATATAACTTTGTCAATTAACTAAATACTATGCAAACAAAATATGCGCAAATGGTAAGCCTCTTTTTTGGAATTCGATGGTGTACATTCCTGATAAGAACATAAAGATTTAGTGGTCGGCTTGAATGTAAATAGAATTGGAATAACAATAAGTATGTTGGAAGAAAGTCTTACCAGTAACAACCTTTCCAAAATGACAACCTTTTTTAAAATCATTCATCAATGCATCTAATTTCATGCGAAATACCCTACATGCAATATCCGGACGTTCAGATGCTGACATCCCTCAGCTATTAAGAAAATGAGCAATTTCAGGCCATTTAGGATTACATGTAACAGTCATAAACAAATCTAGAGAACCGAATCTCTTTGAAATTGCCATAGCATCTTGACAATTGTTGAACATATAACGACAACCACCAGTAAAAGAAGAAGGCAAAACAACTCGAACCCCAAATGAACC
Source organism: Ormosia semicastrata (assembly GCA_029884595.1). Classification (NCBI taxonomy): domain Eukaryota; kingdom Viridiplantae; phylum Streptophyta; class Magnoliopsida; order Fabales; family Fabaceae; genus Ormosia; species Ormosia semicastrata. The sequence continues at coordinate 4,798,042 of JAQQTO010000061.1, forward strand.
TGAATTAATGTCACCACGATCAACCGCTTCTTCCAACCCTTTTAAAAAATCGAATATGATATTTTGTTAGTTAGCTCTTATATATGATAATCTTTGTGACTCAATCATTGAGTAACAATCAACTACAAATTGTTGGAATAATCTTTTGCTTCTTAAGAGAATGCATTGTTCTATGTCCCTTTCATGAAGTCTGCATGCAACAAATTCTCTCAAAGACACTTTGGTCCTTTTTCTTACACCAGAAGTAGAAAACAAATCATGAATTGGAATATCTTCTTTGTAGCCATCCTGACCATATGGGAATAACAAAGGGTATTGAAGTGGCAAATAAGAAGGGTGCATTTCACTAACTCGCTCCAAATGGCCATCCAGACATTGTAAAATGATGTCTCTACCAACATCAGATGAATCAAAATCACCAACAATTAAAGCTACAACTTCATCAGTGGTTAGTAAATTGTACATCCTAGTATCAGGAGTGCGATGTCTAAGTAATCTAAGGGAGAACTGTTGAGTTTCATCTAATTAGAAACAATCTTTTACCCTTCTAAAAGATTTTGCTAGTACATTATGCTCATCAAGCATAGCCATTAAGTCATCAACCAAAGTAGAGTTCACAGAAGAAGTACAAGTGTTTAAACTGTAAAGAAATGGAAGTAGTGAACAAGAACAAATATTAAAGTCCGAACATGAGGGAATTTTGTATTTTTATTTCTAACATTAAAGAAAAATGATTTGTAATACCAAAACAACAATGAATTATAAAATGAAGAATAAGAAAGATAATGGAAGAGGTAAAAATAATAATAAACTTGATGAACAAACCTAAAATGATGACTCCTATTGGATGACTCATTGAGCGTATCATAAATGTAAAGTTGAGCAAACTTTGGTTTTTGTCCATTGATAGGAAGCAAACATCCTATCCGATGGTAGTTTTGGCCACTTAGAATAAATTGTGGAGGACCATGACCATCATTCAAAGAATTCTTAACTTTTCCTCCAATTGAAGTGAATGAAAACATATTATCGTAGAGACGCACATTATCAAGGAAATGAGTACTTCGAGATTCCATATTCATGAATAAATTCCTCAATAAATTAGGAGGCCTAGTTAGGAGTAGAAGTTGCACCTTCCCTTTCATATAACAAATTGAAAAATCTGGGTTCATAAGCTGAGTTGATTTTTCTGACTGTTCCTCATACCAAACCAAGGCACCGCATTGCATGCAAGAATGATTACAATAATTAAAATCCAACAGCACTACAGATGGAGGAGGAAAATCGATAAGTAAGGTAATGAAAAAGAACAGGATGAAAAGTAATTTGCTTTATGAAGTAGGATATATCTTTACAAACCTTCATTTTCACTTTCAGCAAATAACTCATGCTCTAAAATAACATTAGGTTGATCAGAGCTGTTATCTATGAATTGACTGTTGGCATACTCTTTAAATAATAAACTAACATCTACAACCAAAATGATAAGGGTAATTTAAACGAATGATAGTAACATGTAGTAAGAAAACCTATACCAAACTTTTTAAAAGATTAAGAACATGAAATATAAAACTCAAACTGCAATTGACCATCTGAAGTATGAAAGGTAGAGGTATGTGGAATGAGTGTAATTGGATTGAGTGTAGGCAAAGTAGAATATAATTAGACTATACAACAAAAAAAAGGGAAAACCAAAAAGGAGTAAAAAAGAGAAGAAGGGATTTGATATCAAGTCAAGTTAATATATGACAAAGTTGGTATTTGATGAATAAGTATTAAATTTTGAAGTGAGTAGGCAGTACCAAGCCGTGATTCAACTGAAGGAAAATTAATAGAAAAGAGCAATAAAACATAGAAAGTCACATGAAAGCTGTTAGATACATATAAAATAGATTAACGAAGTTATGACAACAGTTAAATCAATCGAGTTTGAAACCTGAGGAAGAACATAGCGGAGCAATTCCAACGTCAATTCCATTAGTTGACCGTAGAAGATTCCCATGTCTTACTGCACAAAGGTAGATGCAAACAAATAGGGGAATATTGAAGTTAACAGTTGGAAATACAATTCCAAGGAGCAACTCACTTTGTCAAATCCGAGTCAGAGGTAGAATAGAAAAACGGCTGAGATTTCTTTGTTTCATCACACACAGGCAAACCTATGTGGTTGAAGGAGTTAGTAGTGGGCCATCTTTTGTTAAGTATAGCAGATGAAAATAATGATAAATATTTGATGTATAGTCATACGTGAAAAGATTATAAAGCACTATGAATTACATGCTTTCAGAAAGATGAGCTTTTCTTTTACCCTTCTGATGAACATGACTTTTCCTCTCTGCTCGAGCTTGTCTAGCATCATTGGTTCTTTTAGTATTCATGATTTTATTTATCGTCTATAAAATGCAACCATAACATGAGACACAAACCAGGTTTTTCTGAACACGATCACCTACACAAGACAAAAGAGTGTGTTAGTACAACAATGACCTTTGGAAGCCATTTATGCCACCATTTAATTATACAAGTTGAACAGGAAGTCATTTTTGGAAACTGCTTGACACAGTTAATGTATATCTGCGTTAAATTTGATAGATGAGTACAACTAATGTAAATTGTATTCAGTAAACAATGCTGCAAAACTTTATTTTAGAAGTGCTTGTACATTACGAAGTGACCACCATGTATCCTTCAATCTTTACAAACATCACTACCCCCACTCCATTTACTGAATAAACATCTTTCCCAAATTTGTTTATTTTTTATTCCTTATTTATGCTATTGAGTCAGACACTGGAAGAAGCATTTAACAATTTACAGGGTGTAACATGGAACAAAGCATAAGGTGAAATGTATTTATTTCTCGCCTCCCTGATTGTGTGGTTATTTGTTTTGTGTCTGGAAGGTTAATGGGAGCCGGGATTGTTGTAGGTGCACTACACTAGCTCATGAAGATAATACTCTAGCTATTATATCATGCATGACAGATTTCCATTTAAAAAAGAGTGGATGAGATAAAACAAGTGTAGAATCATGGAACTATGGAATTCGATAAACCAATAGAATTGGTTTGTATGGTTGTAGAATATGGATGTGAAGTATACTGTAAGTGGCATATAGGTGGGACATGGAAGGTATCTCTCTTTGGCAAGGTGAGAGAGAAATTGAAAGAAAAATGATATTGGTTGATTGGTCTAGGAAATTAGTTGTGTAAGAATAATTGAGGAAGGCATAATCTGTTCAAAAAGTTGAAGAAGTGATTTTAGTAATATCTAAACCCATGTTGAAAAAACAACATATTTTCATATAAAAAAGACTTATTAATATGTAGAAGCATACAAAGAAGTGATAGAAGTTGTTTGTTTACACGTAGAAGTATTACCTTCTTTTTTTTGGCGTCAAGTTGGAGTTATATGAGTAATATGTTCTAGGATGTAGTGTGCAACATAAATGGTTGAGATTGTAAATAGGTTATGAGAAGTTAAGCATATAAGTAATAGAGAGAGTTGGACTAAGCATGTTTGAAAATGTATCCAGCAAGACAAAAAAAAAAGGAGTTCCAGAAGAGCAAAATAAGTCAAGTATGAAAGTAAGCTATCAAAAAGAATGTACCCTAAAAGAGGAAATAGAGTACTAAAACTAGCCACTACCTTCTGCAGTCAGTAATAAATTATGTGTGATTACCTTTTATTATGAAAGAAAAACTTGGGAAAAGAAATCAAGCAATAACAAATGAGAGAAAATCAATTAACAACTCTACTGCAACCATAACCCGTATTCCGTGTAAACCCCCCTGACATAACGATGATCTGTAGCATTAAAGGGGAAGATGGTCACATTTAGCAAAACTACAGACATGGACGAAGAGCGTAACTTCTTTAATCAAATCTTCTTTCGTGGTAGGGATACTGATGGGGGGAAAAGAGAAAATGTATGAGCAAAGCAACAGAATAAGAACAAATAATACTAACATGTCCTTTCAATTTTTAATGACCTGCTTACATAATATGATGAAGATGTAGTAGACAAACCTACAGAAGCAAATCTGTTTCAGGAACTCGAAGGAAATAACGGTTGTTAGTGGTGTGTAAGAGGGAGAAGGAGGGATTTGGAAGGTGACTGATTCACTTCTCAGACGTTACACTCTCGGAAGTCTTGTCTTTTGAAACCAAATGAGAGGACAAGAAATGTTGTTTTGAAAATAGAAGGGAGAGCAAAGCAGAGGTTGATAGATGGGGTAGAAGAAATCTAAAAATGACAAAGAGTAAAGAAAACTCGAAACATTCTCCTCACTTGTAAAATGTGGCTCGCCATGGAAGATGCAAGTTCTAACTTGTACACTTTATTTTAAGAAATAGGAAAATAAATAACCCCCTCTATATATGAATCATATGAAGAAAAATTCTGTGGACATCAAAAATGCCTGCACAGTAAAATTTGTTGTACTTCAAAATTTCCTGTCACTAACAATAAATTTACCTAATAAAAGGACAAAATTTGTCATGCTAGATTTACAAAATATTTTAGGTTAATTAATTATATGCAGGAATAACCAAATTAGATAATGGTTGATTAGAACTATGGGATATAAATCCTTTGACTTTATCGTATAAAAGGAAAAATGATATAACAATATAAATCCATTAAAATTAGTATTCATTTATAATAATAAAAGAAAGCTAATTTTTTTGTGACAGATAAACAAAATCTGGTACAGTAGACGTAGTTTATTTTGTAACTTTAAATATGTAAAATCAGTAGATATTTAACAGACATCCTGTTAATTGATTTGTCAATTATTGCACCTTTTATTACGATTGTGATCCAAGGAAAATTAGGAAAAACTTTATTGGCAGCTTTATGATGACATCGTGAAGAATAGATTTTTACAAACTGCAACCTTCCCAGGTGGACATGTATGTTCTCCAAATAGGGAAGGAGAATGGAAGATTACATGTGGGGGACTTTTAACATACTGCATAAGTGATCATTATAATGCATAATTGTGAGGGATAGTGGCAGACAAATTGTAACGAAGGCAAATAAACAGGCTAGGCAATTTTTTTAACGGGAACAGTGTAGGATAGGCAACTAATTTTACTATAGGTTTTAAATATGAGTTACAACAACCTGACTGTGAATAGCAAAACGCATATAAAAAATCCTGATAAATGCAAAATGTAATAAGAACAACATTGATATAAGGAAATATGAAATCCATATATAAAATGGCAGGTACTTGAAACCTTTTTTAAATCATCAAAAAAATGTTTACATTTAATTACGACCATAACCTTTCCTACTTGATGTAGAAACTTATAACCAAACAATCTTGCATAGTAAAAGCAACAACATGATTGTGAGTAACAACATGATTGTGAGTAAATCTATATCAAGCGATTAGAGGATGAAGCAAATTCTGCTGTCCATCAATAACTTCAAAAAATATCTTGGTTCTTCCTTTCAACAGTAAATCAGAGCAGAAAGTGTTCCATCTTGCAGTGATCCAAGTGTTCCATCCTGCACTGATCCTTGCTTCGTTACATTTCCCTTTAGAAAGGTCATGAAAATGAAAATGTTATTACTACTATATGAAGGATAATGTACAATACAAATCTACCTATTATATAACAATAATTACACCTTTTTTAAAAAAGTATCCAACCTAGCCAATGTCTGAATTCAACCACAACTTTCGAGATCATCGTATATTTCATTTGTCGACTTCAACCATTTGTGCCAGTGTCTCAATCACCGTCAACAGATACAGATAACACAGTGCCAAAGGAGGAAGGAAATAAAAACCCAATACCTAGCAATGACTCTGAGCTAGTCCCGTACATTATGTTTCTTCAAGTACTTCTTTGTCAAGTATGTGAGGTATCTGAAACCAGATGAGATATTAAAAGACATGTACACTTAAGTTTATGGAAATCAACATGAATGACAATAATTTCAAGTGTCAAATCACATGCAAAAATAAATCAGATAAAAAACACTGAATTCTGAAGTTGAGGATTTGATGGTGGTGCAAAATTACTAACGCGCTTGATATAAAAAAGTAATCTATTTACTACAGATTCTATACAGTACTTATTTTTGCACAATATAAAACACAAACAACCCCTTCAATGAACTAATTGTTTTACTGATGTATATTTAGCTACAGGAAAACTAGTCAAGACTAGAATAATGAACAATTACAATTAACCAACGAATTTTGAAGGAGGGGATAAAATGTTGGGTAAATAGAGACATCTTCCATTTTCAAGAGCATCCAATATTACAATCCAGACAAAAAAAAACCCCACAATTAACAATAACATAATCCAAAGCTCTCTTCTTTGTCATTCTTATTGATATTTATTTTCTATCCATACATGTATGCAATTATACATGAGTAGATCTATTAGTATTTCATGTCTTCACGTTTAGCAATCTAACAAAAGAACTCGTATAGATTAATATATATATATATATATATATATAATCTAAGGAACCACGAGACTCAAAAAATTCATGGTAACTCATTATCCTGACCAAACAAAGACGAGAAGATTATTGAATGAAAGTAGTGTATGGTTCAATAATGATTCAAAACTTAACATAAAAACATGAATAGGTAGCCTTAGATCGAGATGTAAATGGAACTACCTGCCTAATTAAATGTAAGAATGAGAGCATACTTACATTCTGATGATAAAAGGGTAGCATTACTAAAATAAAAATACAAAATCTGCAATTGACTGAACAAAAATTAAACTTCAAAAGCTGCTCTAAGCAAATGATTCCAGCTAAGAAAATAGATATAAATCTGAAATCTTTCCATGACATTTAAAAAGTAAAATCACAGCACAAAAGCAATGCAATGTAAAGTTAAAACAAAAATATAGAATGACTGCTTGGAGAAAATATTGTCAGAAGTAACAGTGATCTTGGTCTTGTCACAGGTGACAGTGAGATTATTGCCAAGAGCACTGGCCTTGCCACCAACCTTAATGCCTTAATATGCTGCATAATTTAGTTTAAAGCAGCATAGAATTGGACCCCATCTCAATGTAAAAAATTTAGTTGTATCTATACAGTATAAAAGTCAAAATGAAACACATACCTAGACTGCAATCAATAGTTTAAACAGTTTACACATTTTAGATATCTGATCAAAGATGTACCAAAATAATTTGAAGCATACTTCCAAAAACTCTAGCATTTTGGAGGCAGTTACTGAATATCAATTACAATGTACAAACTAACAGGAATTACATTGAAGTAATGTAAAAGTAGACTTTACGTACTATACTGCCAAAACCATGCCCTGACATCAAAATTAGTAGTAAAACTTTCGGGCTTTAGACAATGAAAGAAAAAGAGAAGATGGAAGACAGAATGACGAGGTACAAATAAGAAAAATAACTTGATTCAAACGTCTTTGAGTAACTATGACATAAAAGAAATGACTCCTCTGATCAACACAGTAAGTATAGTGATTTCTATTGACAAAATATATAAGTTTTACCTGCCATTGAATAAACAATCTTTAGGCTTACTCATAATTGACAAACATGTTTTACCTGCAAGAATGAATTTAGAGATTTAATGTCGGACTTAATAAAGCTAGCTTCAATAGTTATGCTGCTTCAATCAAGCATAACATTCGTATAATATCAGTATGTGGACATTTAAGTATGCTGATTCAGTCCACCAATCACAAATATGCTAAGCATGATCCCAAATGTGCTAAGTATGATAAGAATATAGACCAAATATCAGTAAATTACATAATTAGAAGAAAGGAATTAATGCAATTAAAATAACTTAAGAATCATATATAAATAAACTAATCAATTATCCTACTTTCCTAAATTTTTCTTTTCCTTTTATGTTTTCCAACTCTATGTCCTCTTATATTTGTGCAACCCTGCTTTTTGTTTTCACGTGCACTACTTTTCTATCAAGAGAATCATGACAGTAAATAAAAGCAACAAATAAATCATCAAAACAACATAACTTGCAGCCAATTGGGTTGCCATTGTCCTCTACCGCCTCCAACAATACTTGCTAATCAATACTTGCCAAAAGAAAGTGGCATCGCAACTCTTAAATAAGCAATCTATTCCCAATCCAACAAAAATGGCACCACAACTCTTAAATAACTGACATTGTTAAATTGCAACTAAAGTAAACAAAGCAACATACCAATACGTGCCAAAAGAGAAGCTAGCAATAGGAAAAAGGGTAAACAGTTCTCAGATGAATAAGCTGATCATGCGATTAATCTTCTTCCTCTCGTTCATTCTTAGCAATGTTGAAGTATCTCAGTTCATAAACACTTCTATCTCTGTTAGAAGCAATGACTCTGAGCCAGTCTTGTACATTGTGTTTCTTGAAGTAGTTCTTTGTCAAGTACTTGTGGTATCTGAAACCAGATGAGATATTAAAAGATATGTACACCTAAGTTTACAAAAATCAACATGAATGACAATAATTTCAAATGTCAAATCACACGCAAAATTAAATCAGATCAAAAACACTACATTATGAAGTTGAGGATTTGATGGTGCAAAATTACTAATGCACTTAATATATAAAAGCAATCTATTTACTACAGATTCTATACAGTACTCATTTTTGCACAAGATAAAAAATAAAGAACCCATTGAATGGACTAATTGTTTTTATTGATGTATACTTCGCTACAAGAAAAGCAGTCAAGACTAAAATAATGAACAATTACAATAAACCAAAGCAGTTTGAAGGAGGGGATAAAACGTTGGGCAAATAGAGACATCTTCCATTTTCAAGAGCATCCAAGATTACAAATTAGAAAAAAAAAAACCCTACAAAATTGGCAATAACATAATCCAAAGCTTTCCTCTATGTCATTCTTTTTTATATTTATTTTCTATCCATACGTGTATACAATTATACCTGAGTAGATCTATCAGTATTTCATGTCCTCACGTTTAGCAATCTAACAAAAGAACTCATTTAGATAAAAAAAAATTATATATAATCTAAGGAACCAAGAGACTCAAAAAATTCATGGTAACTCATTATCCTAACCAAACAAAGACCAGAAGACTATTCAATGAAAGCAGTATATAGTTCAGCAATGATTCAAAACTTAACATGAAAACATGAATAGATAGCCTTAGATCGAGATGTAAATGGAACTACTTGTCTAATTAAAAGTAAGAATGAGAGCAAACTCACATTCTGATGATAAAAGGTTGATTACTAAAATTAAAATGCAAAATCTGCAACTAACTGAACAAAAATTAAAATTTAAAAGTTGTTCTAAGCAATCATACTATATCACAATGACCAAGAAGGATCATAATAGCATAATGCTATCAATCAAAGAAAAACAAATACCTCACATTGACATTCACTCAAATAGCTTGTAGGCATGTAGGAAAAAGAGCATATCTGAGGGTCACACGGAGGTGACAATTTTGAAGAATACTAGCAAATTTTATTTTTGGACAAAGACACCCCTAATCCTATGGCAATGATATTACCCTCAAATTAAAGTAAATGGCAAAAAAGGGAAAAAGAATTTGATGTCATCGTCAAGAAAAAGCAAAATGTATTGCACCAGCCATTGTAGTGCAATTTTAATAGTTAAGGCCAACACATCAAACCCATTCAACATAAACCAACAATTAATAAACATGAATACAAACTTATCAGAGTTTCATTGACGACAAATAAGATATGCAAATTCACTCTCTGCATAGGTTAATCCTAACAGAATGCTTCAACACGACCAACATTGAGATATAAAATTAATGTAATGTAAATTCAAAAACTGACATTTCATGTTTTGAGGTTCCCAAAGTTGTACTTTTATGTTTGACATATCCATAAAAGAACAACACTATTATATAGGTCAACACCAAACTCTAAGATGCAGAGATTATATAATAGGCGACATATAATATGTTAGCTTCCATGTGAAACAGGGCCAAACTTTAACATCTTGCCCATTGGAAACCTACAACGATGGGTATATACTACTTGGACACTAGTTTGATAGAAAAAATTTGCATAGAAAATTGATAATAATCTAAATTATAGATTTGATTTTAGCAACTTGCATCTCGACAGTTGGGACAAAATCGTAAAAAAAGATAGGAGAATGGGTTAAATAGATTGTGGTTCAGTGGAATACAAATAAAACTTAAATAAATTTATATGTTACTTATTTATAACCTTATCCTAATCAATAAACTATTCTTCAATGAACATAAGGAGGCTAGTTAATTCCAATGTTACAAAATTCCTAGTGAAAATAATGATAGTATATCATGATCTCATATAATAGTCATCTGAATCAAATATTTTTTTAAAATGTAGTCATCTGAATCACTTATAGTTTTATAGACTTTAAAATACATATGGCATTAGTTATATATCATTGAACCCTGTAAAAGTTTGATGCAACTGTCCTAATTAAACGTAGGAAACATCTAAAAACAAAAAAAAAATAGAAAGATGGTTGGTATATTCATGAAAGAGCTAGAAATCCTGGCTTTGCAGATCGTTTAACATGTTATGCCCTTCATGACTACATTTTGCTTCTGTCAAACACTTATGTGCTCAGCAAGGTCTATTACCTATCTGTAGATAAGAGTCAAAAACCTTTTGCATAACCATGGCGAAGACCAACAATTTGGAGTTGCAAAGAAGTTTTGTAATATATAAAAATAATACATGAGAAGTTTTTTAAAAAAGACTTACATAATTTCAGTACCACATAATCATAATCTACAGCAAGAAGATTGAATCCTTCTATGGGACATAAGGAAAGAGCAAAAATTTGAAAACATTTTCCTGCCCTTCAACCTTGTTGAAGAGAAAAACATCTCTGGCGTTCACCTTATAGTCAGTGCATATAATTGTATACACATGGGACCAAGTATGGAAATAGGATTATAGAACCACATTCAATATGGACATTCATAGCATGCTCAATTGGTAAGCCTCTACTATATATGAGTTTTGGAATGCAACAATTTAATGCAAATCATGGTGCAAAACCATTGCTTACTCCATGACATTTTGATAAATGATTTATGCCGAGAGTCAAGGCCAGTGGTAATTCTGAGAGGTTATTTCTTCCTCCAATTAATACTAATCACTTATCACAATTAACTGGATAGCTGAAGTTTCTTAAAACCAAGTCTAGACGTGAATGGTGCCTATTATGATTTTCAGAACAACAATGAAGTCATATATGATTTATCACATGCTGGCAATCATATGTGTGTTGTACTACTTGATTCCTTATTTTCTATTCATAAACATTGATATATAGCACATATCATTAAATTTCACCTAATTCTAAATAAGCAGATATATGTGGCATCATTCTAAAGGTTTGTTGATACTAAATGAAATTTAGTCTTTTGCATTGAAAAAGATTAAATATAAACACCGTATAAAAGTCATACCTAAATGAGTCAGCCATAATGTCAATCGTGGACGACCGTATAACATAAATAGGCTCACCAAGCACCATCCCCTACAACTTCTTCCTACTCCATTAACTCATTCCCCTGAAAACCATGAGTTAGGGGTTGCCAGAAACAGAGCATTGGAAGACCAATGAAAACCAAAATCACAAGGACAAACAAAAATGGAGAAGAAAAAAAATAATCTACAGAGAAAACAAAACCTGAAAATGAGAATAAAAAGTGAGTATTATTTCATGCAATCACCATCAGTTCTAGTTGTAATACCTCCATCCTCAACACGGGTTTTTTCCTCTCAATGTGCCATTTGAGATGATCCATCTCAAAGCTTCCATAGCTAAAATGCAAAACCATTGGCCACGATTGAACACGTAGGAAATGAAAGCAAGAAAATTGAAGAATAAGAAGAAAGAATGGGGAAAAAAACCTACCTCCATGAAGGGGCCCAAAGCCACCGTTCAACCACTTCTGCAGTAACTTTGACCTCGCCCAGGTCTGAGTCCAAATCCACGGGCAGGGGGTGAAAAGTGAAAAATAAACCCTAAAGCATAAAAAGAAAGGAAATCAGCATAGAGCTAGTCGGCAGAATGTCAGAAACACGTTTCCTAAAAAAAAGCATTATTGGGGAAGACATGCCAGTTGTAAGCATTTTGACTTCACATCCGTTTTCTTTTACTCATTATTTAAAGTTTGACTATTCATCTACCATTACTTGAATCAATCCAATTCGCTAGTTAATATGGCATGAACTATGGATATATGTTGTACTTGAAAGTATAAATCAGAATGCCAACCTAAAACAGAAATTTAAAGAGAATATTTAGTGCATGTAATCAGGGGATTTGGTATTGACAAACATAAAATCAAGCCTCAAACATCATTTTGTTCATTTAATCAACATTATTTCTACAATTCATCAGTTCCATGTTTTTTGGAAAACCATAGCATCCATATTTGGACAGTAGGAACCTTTGTGTACATTTGCAACCACATTCAATGATCTCACTTATATTTGTGCAGATCATTCAATATTTTATGCCCTTCATGACTACATTTTGCTTCTATCAAACACTTGCATGCTTAGCAAGCTCTATAACCTATTTGCATTCAAGAGAAAAAAAATGTTTTGCATAACCATAGCGAAGACGAACAATTTGGAGTTGTAGAAGCAGAACCCCTCTTGGTAAGGTTCAACTTTTAACCTCATATTTTAAGGTTGTGGCCAAAAAATTCTATATATACTGAAAGTAGTTAAATCTAATATATATCAGGTCAGGCAACACAGCAACAAATTTGAGTGCTACAGGCAAAAGTTCTCCCAAAAATAGTGAAAAAGGATCATTCACTATAAATATGTCTAAAGAAGAAAACTCTAAAAGCTAGATCTTTAACTTCCTTGGTGAATCTCAACATTTAGAGCAAAAGCAGGCCATAGATTTGCCTTTTTGCAATAATTAACTGTTTAGGAGAATAAAGGAAATACTTTTCATAAAATTTAAAAGCAACTCTAAAATGATATGCATTTGAATCAATTCCACTCACTGTTACCTTACACTCATCAAGTAGTTCTCGAGTTGCTTCCAACTGTCTTTGAGAATAGCAACCTCCTCCATAACAACTTTAAGATTGGTTTTAGTTTCATTTAATTGATTTGGAAGGAGTGCAGATCTTTCAGGGATTGACCCACGTTCCATTAGGATTCCCTGTCAGATATGAAACGGGGGGTTCCGAGAGTGAGAGAAGGAAAACTAAAAATAAATCAAACAAAAATTAATAAAATCAACATTAAGCATTTTTAGATTTAATTGTTATTCTAGAAATGATTTTTGGAATAAAATTTAAAGAGATAAACATTTCACTACCTTAAATTTAAACTTGTTTGGTATAGAAAATGATACCTTAAAAATTTAAGAGATAAACATTTTCCTAACTTCCAAGTTGTGAAACTCCTTCATTTAACCACCTAGATCTCCTTATCCTTCTCAAGTACTAGAAAATTAAAAGTCCTTCAAAATAATGTATCCTCCAAATAATTTAAAGCACAAAAAAACTTGTATGGTTATCATGGTACAAAGCGTCAAGTATCTTTATCACAGAAAGATGAAATAAGACTTGTTACTTCTTCCAGCATTTACTTTTATCTTTTATTTTATTCTCTCATCACCAACTCAGATTTTGAGCCATTCACTTTGCAATTCACACATCTCTCTCTCTGTCCCTCTATCCCTCTCTCACACACAGACACACACACACACACACACACATTTTATTTAATTTTAAGTCACATTTCTAGTGTAGAATAAAAGAATCAGCTCTACTGAATATATTATTAACATTAGGCTGCTAATGTACTAAACATATAATGAGAATAATGAATGACAGATATTTATGTTTATATACCATTTGAATATTAATAATTAAGTAAAACAGTATATTTATATAACACGTAGTAAATAAAGAAGTAAAATCAAGTTTATGCAAGAGGGAAGCTTATTAAAAGGTAATAAACTGGACCAAAATTGAGTAATTGGCAATTGAGATTATAAATCCTAACTTAAGACAGTTTGTAGTGTGTATCACACAATAGTTTTGGATAACCCCATAAAAAAGCATACGTGTGCAATATTGCATGAATGGAGTTATCAGTTTTCACAAACTTTTGAAGAGATGGATTAAACACTTCTTCAATAAGAAGGTCCACAGTTTGATGACCATAATGAACATCGTTTACTGTGGCACTACATTGCCATGTACATTGCAACAAAGAGCAACAAAAATAAGCATGTACCTCTTTTGGGCTAATTGAGCAAAAAATAATCACGTTGCCATGCTTCGTACAGCAGTTAAGAAGAGTAATTTTTTCATTGTCAATAGGTAGGCATCATCTTTTTAGAAATGGAACGCATGATACCAAAAACTCCAAAACTGTTGAAAAAAATATGTGCTTTGTCACAAAAACTCCAAAACTAATAAATTCATGAAGAAAACCCAATATGTATCCTTAAGGAAATTGCCTGTGACCAATCATGAAACTAATAACAATCCCCTTTTTAGGGCTAATTGAAGAGGTTATTCCCCTGATAAGGTGGTACAGCCAAAAAACCAGCTGATTATAACTAAAGCATGCATCATAATAGTATGGGCACAAGTTTCAAATGAGTGAAGCATGACTGCCATGACATGAAGAGTAAATGAAGATCGTGAGCCATGCATACAACTTACCTTAATGATCACCACAACTCTATTTAAGGAACAGATTTGATGGACATCATGAGCTAGGTGGTTGACTCTCTTCCAATTAACATGTAAGTCGGTAGAAGGTAGAAATCTTCCTCAGGGATGTTATGCTCTTGAGCACCAATATTCTAAAAGGATTAAAATAACATGCTAAACATATAATGAGAATCATGAAGGGCAGATATTTATATTTAATTACTAAATGAATTGTAAAAATTAAGTAAAACAATATATTTATATAACACGTAGTAAATAAAGAAGTACGTTCAAGTTTATGCAACAGGGAAGCTTATTAAAAGGTTATAAACTGGACTAAAATTAAGAAATTGGAAAATAAGATTATAAATCCTAACTTAAGGCAGTTTGCAGTATGTATCACACAGTAGACCTAAGAATCATTACATTCTAAGTTTTGGTAGACCCAAGATTCACAATAATGTTGAAGCAACCAACCTGACAAAGCCAACGATTGGGGAGGATGTACCAAACAAAATATCAGTGGGCGAACAGAAATATCTTAAGAAATAATTAAAATTATATAGATCTGATATCATTGCACACCAAGACCTAAACTTTTCTGAAGTAAAAAGCACATCTATACATATGGAAGTATCGATGTAAGCTCACAATCGCTGGGTGTTGTATGTACACAACCCATTTTTGGTTTTCATATAACTCATTTCCATCTTTTCCTTAGTAACATTTAAAGCAAAATAACATAACGATGAATGGTCCTACCAGAAATGTGTCAGCCAGCAATCTAAATAACACCATAAGCAAATGACCCATTAGCAAATGGAATGCATGATATCGGAAAGCCCAAAAAATATAAAAAAAATATGGTTTGTCACACAGAATGTAATTTGGTAATCTATGAATATAAGGAGGGGACAGGAGTCCATACTGCACGAAAGACATGTACTTCATGACACAGAATTCAGTTTTGTATGCGAATAAGAACTTCATATTGGTTGTGCAGGGAAAAAAATTAATCTTTCCTTATCAAACGTAGTAAGTTTTAGTTTGGTGAATGAAACTAAGATGGATGGAAGAGAAATAACCCAAGCACAACGGCGATCATTTTAAATAGTAGTCAGATGTCATCTATGCAGACAAACATGTTATTGGTATTCTCATGACATCCTAAGTATCTATAGACCTAAGAATCACAAATAGGGTGAAGCAACCTACCTAGCAAAGCAAAAGGGTGGGAAGGATGTTGTCGCAACCGTTCACAGATGTACCAAAGAAATTATCATCATGCAAACAAAAATTAATAATTAAAGAAATAAAATTATACAGACCCGATAACTTTGCACATCAGTACCAAAACATTTCTAATGTACAAAGAACATATATAGATTTGAGAGTGTAAATGTAAGATCACAATTACCAGGTATTGTAGGTAGATAACCCATTTTTTTGTTTTTCTTATTATTCATTTGCATTCTTTACCTTAGAAAGCTGTTAAGAAAAATAACAAAGCAAAGAAGGGACCTAGCAGAAATGTGTTGGCCATCATTCCAAATACCACCACAAGGAACATAATCAACTATTTAAAGCAGAACCCGTAAGATAAGAGAAGACATTCATAGCCTCTGGTTTAGTACAATAAATAAAGAGACCCACAGGTTAGAAGAGATGGAGAATTATGCAGACTTAACATTTAAAATACATGAAACAAAGCAAAGAGTACATTGGAAAGTCATTTTCAAAGTCAAAGCAGATAACAATTCAAGTACATAGTCTTTAGTACATATTTAAATGAATAAATAATGATTGTGAACCTTTATTTTTGGGCTTCCACTCACGTCAGAACACACTGTTACAAAAATCAGGATAATGCCATTCGTTTGGCTCTCATTCTTTTGAGCACAACAACACCATGGGAAACAAAAAGGAGGAACTATGGTACTACATCAACTATATATAATCAACTTCTTAACTATATATAACAGCTACATATTTCGATACAACTTCATCATGCTCTTATCTTGCATGCTTTAGTAAGGTGTCTACAGAGATAATAGAGCAACAAATCAATATCAAGCTTTGATATACATTAAAATCAGCAACATCTATATCGAAATATCCTATAACCTGCAAATTTCAAATTAGGAATTTAGTAATCACAAATATCATTGCATAAAAATTTATAGGATACCTTGAGGATATTTGAAATATAAAAATACATAACCAGCAGAGAAAGCACAATGCAGATCATCATGAATGGTGCAATATCAATAGTGTTCTGAATTGATTGAGAATAAAATATTAAGTGAAACTTGTCCCTTTTTTCTTTTCTCTCTCCCATACTTTTGCCATTTCAGAACCAACAGAGAAAGTGTAATTCACTGGTGAGAAACAAAAGGATGGAGTGGAAAGTAGAAAAAGTGCCAAATCTCCTCATAAGCTCGCTCAATTGTCTTTACATTCAGAATTGCATTGCCCTTAACTTGTTCCACCAGCTGATAAATCAGAAAAGAAGTTGGAAAAATAGTGCCCAAGTATAACAACAGAATCAATATAACCAACACACTTATTTAATAGTTATTCCATTCAAAATCCAAAGAAACCAGAAGGTGAAGCAAAGGGAAAAAATGGCATAGCAATGTCAAACTTAAAACAAAAATCCCATGAACCATTATTAAACAAATTGAAAAGTCGAATCCTCTTACCTGCAACTTATCTTTTTTTTTTCATTGAGTCCTTAAGTTAAGACTCCTAATGCATAAAAAAGTAAACTAATTAAAGTCTAAATTTATCAATTTCAGTTTTAATAAATGACACCATATAGTAAGAGCAGTTTTAGTTTACATACATGAGAAGTGGAAAAACAGGTCATTTGATGTTAAATAGTAGAAAGGTGTAAAGATGCGTAACATGAATTATATAGAGATTACCACTTCCTTATTAAATTTACACATTAAGTTATAAGAGTGTCAGATTTTATAGCCAACAAAAGCTATAACTAATGAATAACATTTGGTTGAAGGAAGAATATGAGATTGGTAGGAGGCATGGGACTAAAATTAGATAACCATATTAACAAATGTGAAAATGAACATAAAAGTCCTTCAACTTACTGAGTGCTTGGATCCTAAAGTGCAGGGTGCAGGTAAAGTGTGGTGTTGATGGCATAGCAATGTCAAACTTGACACAATTTTGATGAGTTACCATGGTAGCCACATGCACATGTTGGGTGCAATAGTACCATTATGGAAAGATGAGAAAGAGACACATCAAGTGGGAGTTTTCTGCGCTAGAAATTATGAATATGTTCTTGGCAATTCCATGTTACTGTAATAAATTAGAATAATGTTAAGGTCAAAGTAAATTGTAGGAACTTGCTGATATTTACTCATAACAATTGTAAACTTATATCAGTTTAGTTAGAGATTTAGCCATAGATTTAGTAATAAGAGTGCCAAATTTTATAACAAACAAAAGCTACAACTAATGGATGACAATTGGTTGAAGGAAGAGTATGAGATTGGTAGGAGGTAGGGGACTAAATTAGACAACCATATTAACAACTGTGAAAATGAACATAAAAGTCCTTGAACTTACTGAGTGCTTGGTAGTCCTTTAAGATAAAAGTTCTTTGTTACTGAGTGCTTGGAGCCTACATAATATAGCTTGGTTGGATCCAATCGGCTTCCTCCATTTCAGATTACAAACATTTTCTGCTATGTCAATGATCTAGTACCCTAAGATCTAACACCGAACATACACAAGAACAACCTAGTGCAAACCAGAAAAAGTCTACCTAGTCAGCACAAGTAGACATGGCATGCTTATGATTAGTAACAATACAGAAAATGAACAAACTAACACGGGGTCAAATACCAAACAATATTCAATATTAATATTTGTACATGTCCTGGGTTTATGTGAGATTTCTATAAATCTAGTTATACATGAGATTCAGTAGTAAAACAGCCATTTTGTGAGACTCTTCAAATGGGTTTATGTTGAGTATTACAACTAATCGATAAAGGAATAGCATGAATTCTCTAGAAATTGATAAAGGAAATAATATTATTTCAAATGTTTATTTTCTAATTCCTAGTCTCATGTCCTGGTCTATAATTTGCCAACACTTCAAACATGCTAACTAAACCCATACACATAGACTTATTGTGACCACTTTAAATAGCCTTCACTAAAAATATGTCTTCAAGCGGGAGAAGAATTAACTGAAATTAAATATTTAGTTCTAAAGTCATACTTGACCTGTGAGACTTCATCTAAATGTCATCTTCATTAGAAACATTTATCCAAACTAATATGTATATGAAAGGTTTACCAAGATATATTAGTCTATTATCCCTAACCCCTGTATCTTCAGGAAGGGTTATAGTTTTCCATTTGATAAGAGAAAGCCTAGTTATTCTAACATAGATCCACATAAAAATAAAATGCCTCATGCATTTGTGCAGAAAATCCATGACTTTAAAAAGGAGTTATAAAATTAATGCAGTACAATAGGTTAAGTCCACACCAAAACTGAATGGATAAAGACTTAGATTACCATCATGATTAAAGATGAATTAAAACCTTTTGCAAATGACTAATCATTGCAGGGCATGATTTTTCTTCAACATGTGATTACCATCATGGTCAAAGATAACAAATATAGCACTATCAGTATCATCACAAATTTTCAGCGTAATACAATACCTCAAAGAACTAAAAAACAATATCAGAATATAAAACACAAGTGGACAAAATAGTATATGATATAATAAATCATATAAAGCTCACAATAAATTAAACATTATTGTATTAATAAAATCAAATCTTGGAACAACATTACCCACATGAAAGTAGCAAACATTACAGTAATACACCCCAGAATCTGGAGTAACAATCATGTTACAACAAACTATTCCTGTAAAAACAATCAATTCCAATAAATTAAATCATTGAACAAAACAAAAAGGACCAAGACTCATTATACAACTAATCAAATATAATCAAATTATACAATAATAAAAATCTAAACCTCTTTGTAGTCATTCACTTGGTCAATAGTCTTCCTAGGATTCAGCTATAAAAAATAATCCTCCAATGAATATTTTGGAGCAACAAAAATACATCGGAGAAGAACCAACATTCTAATCAGTAAGCCTGTACAAATAGCAGATGATGAAGAAAGAATTGTAAAACTGAGCTTGATTAAGCAAATGCTCTCCTAAATTCATTTACTTACTCGATTTTCTATCAAGCTTTAATTCCATTGTAATTCCATCAGAGGAAAATATGAAGAAAACCAAATAAAGAGAAGGAAGAGAGCAAAGTGAAGATACCATTGCAATGACATAGGTGCATGCTGTGGTACCAACCAAACAAAACCATATTTCTTAAAATGCCTGAAAACAAATCTCACCTTATCCTTCTAAAGTCAATTTCCAAATTCCTAATCATTTACAAAATCATACTATAAGGATCAAGGTGCAAGATTTCAACCCAAGTATAGAATGTATAGCATATGACAAATGAAAAACTCATTGAAAGAAATAACACAAAATTGCTCATTAACATTGATTAAAGTCATAACTGGTTAGGCAACAACTCTTCAATGGAGAGTTGAAAAACTCATAATGAAAGAAATAAAACAAAATTGCTCGTCCTATTCAAACCTAGCCACCTGAATGCTGGTATTCTTGTGTCTGTTGTATGGGTTTGCATCAATTTGTAGAATCATGCTAAGCTTACTGCAAGAGTAAGCTAAGTTAGACAATTTCATTAAACAAATTAAACAAATCAATACAAAGAAGATGAGGAAGTGTAGAATGTAAAACACTCACTTTCAGTCATATTTCAAGGTAAATTCAAAAGGAATGAAATAAAAGAGAAAAAAACTCTGGTTAAGATCACCTTCTCAAAAAGGTTCATGGAGGATAGCGGATTTGTAATATCATATTGGCATCTAACTTTTTCTGAAAGTCCAAAAAGGATTCCAATTGAAAAAGCTCCACGCTTCTTCCTTTGTCAAGTGTCAACAGATAATAAACAAATTATGTAAATTGTAGTATCACTTGCTTCTCATTATTGGTGAATTATGGGCATCCCCAAGCAACAACTTTGCAACCTCATCAAAGGGAGATCAATTCCACCCAAAGAGTGATCATTGTTAATTTTGAACATATCAACTTTGTTATATAGCTAATAAAAAGATACATCCGCTTGGAATGTCCAAAAAACTTGTGGTAACCCTTAGAGCAGACAAAAAGCTTGTCAAAAAAACTTCTTATTGCCATCTTCCACATTCACTTTTATCCTGTACTTATTTAGGGATCATGAATTTGTTTAAAACAATAAATCAAAAATAAAACCATCAAGTAATTGTAATAAATAAATAAAGAATAAAGAATAAAGAATAATGAGTCAAAACTAAAACCTTGGAGTGACATTAAGGACATGTCAGAAGCACGAATCATAGTAAATAAGTACTAAAGCCCTAATACACTTGCATGCTGGCTCCTAATGAGTAGGGTTAGAATTCAACTTCACTTGACATCACATTCAAAAGAATTTGTAGAGTGTCCATAAATTATCAAATGTAATACAACAATCATTGATAGATGTTCGTAAACGTGCGGCTCTTGTAGATATGGTAGATAGACAAAATTGACTAATGAAAAATGTGCACATAAACTGATTTAATAGACTGGTATTTCATTATCAAACTTTTGTGTTACTTACAATCACCATCTTTACAAAGTAATTGTACTGATCATGTCCAGCTTACAAAATGAGTGAATGTCTGACAATTCCCTTAATTTCTATGGACATGTAAAAATCCCCAATGGAAAACCAAAATGCCAAAATAAAAAAGTATAATCTATACAAAAACCCAAGCACCAGTCACTATCCATAGCCTAGTTGTAACTATTATATGCTAGATCAGAAGAAGAGATCAAAAGAAACCTTGCCACATCCAGAGTCCAGCTATTCATGGATTCCCCAACATAGGGGTCAATCTTTTTCAATCTTGACAGCCTTCAAAGGAGGTCCAACAATGCCATCCCTGTTTGCCTCAATGGTCCCATAGAGCTTCTTCTTTGCAGGGGTTGTCGAACACCCAGAAAAGTTACCATGTATGACATTGGAGTAGCATTGATAACCATTTGGGAAACAAATGACTGCATAAACAATGATAAAACATATACATTAATCAGAACATATTAAAATAATATAAAATATTTATCTATTTTAGACTGGCTTATTTACGTTGTAAAATGAACACTGCAAAGAAATAATTGTAACAAACAATAAACTAAAAAGAATCTTAAGCTACCTTACTAGGAATGATTTCAAGGTCTGGCACATCATCTCCAAGATTTATAGTGTTTGGGAAACATGGATTAAAAATAGCCTTAAAAAAATATAGAATCCCAGGTGAGACGTATGGGGGAAACATTGAACAGAGAAAAAAATAAGATGAGGAATAGACCTTTGTAGGGGTGGTGTTAGCACCTTGGAGCATGAACATACCCAATATATGTTCATCATTACATACCCTCCTTACACAGAAAGAGCCATCATAATGAGAAGATGAGGCTGATTTTGTCTGAACCTTGAAAAGCAGTTGTTGTCTAACCAAGGTAGAAATAAGGTGTGGCACATGACAACCACCTCCCAACTGCAAAACCGAGCATGGGTTGAACCGAGGGAAAAAAAACATCAGGGTCAAGTATGACAAATTGAGCCAGGTGTAGTGGGTTTTTTTTTAGAAGATTAATATCAAAACAGCCCAAAAAATGGAAGGTAAAGTATAACCTTGTTACACTCAGTCAACAACTGAGTACATGGGGTCTTCAATAAATTCTATGACTCACGGTCAAATAGGACAAACACAGTAGTACCAGTTCCATTAGAAACCTCCAGCTTTATCCTATACCTATTACAGCAACCACCAACAATAAGTTAACATAAATTCCAATGGGTTTTTCACAAGCAATTTAGGAAACCAAACAATTGATGAAGATAGGAAAATGTACCTTGGTGTCACACTGACCACATGACAAAGGCACACGTCATAGTAGCACATGCCAGAGTCTAGAGATACAGCCCTTTGGCATTTGCAGGCACTATACCACTAATCCACATCGTCCATAATTGCCTTCATTGTAGCTAAAACTATGAAGAACCCATCCTACTAATATAAATCAAGTTAAATTACATTTTAATATAAGTGGAAAAGGAAGACAGCATATTTGCCAAAAATTGAAAGGGTTCAACATATATATAGCTTTTAATTAAAAGGGAAACATAGATGGAAAAAGGCAGACCAATAGACAATGGCACAAACAATGTGGAATTTGCCAACATTTGTTAATTTAACAAAAAAAGATGTAAGGTAATGGTAGAAACAATGTAAAGCAGATTATTTTAAATTATGTTTGAGGAGCAAATAGCAATTGGAGTGAAGAACTGAAATTCACATAACAGAAAGTCCTGCAAACCTGTTTACATCCAATGATCTGATTTATGGACTTCTTTTGATGGAGGAGCATGAAGTCATATTCCATGGAAGTTGTCTGAAGTTCAGGAATGACAGCTAATGGTTGACAACCACTTGGGTTATCTTCAGCAAGGCTATTATTAAAAATAGGCATGAAAAATCAGCAAAGTAAAATGGTTGGCAGAACAAAATAATTGGATATCTAAAACTGTAAAAAATAAATTTGTATACAATGACTACAACCCCAAAATATACCACTGTCTAAAAGTGATGACTTCGGTAATAGGAGGATTGAACATTATCTTGGATAAATGCATGACAGTTTGGATAACAATTTTTCCTTAGAATGACAGAAGTAAAAATGAGCAGGAAAACAATTGGAGCTAAAGAAAAAGAATTAATGAATATAAAGAAAGAACAAAGCAAAGAAGGAAATAAGGAAGAACACCAATGGAGGTCAGAACGAATAGGGAAAATCAGGGGAAGGGAAGGCCAAAGAAGGAATGGACAAATGCTTACCTCTGAATGGCTTAACTTTAGCAAGTTGGACGACAACAACAGGAAGGTCACCATTACCTTCTATTATAAAAGTATTCAACTGGTTGACGTACTCAGCGAACAAAGCACACTTAAGCTTGACACTGAGGTAACGAAGGGAATATGTTAATCACAAATTAACAAATCAAAAACAAATGACGCAGGAGACAGTTAAATGTTAATACCATGAATTAAATTTAAAACTGTTATGGAAGGCAATGTATAGGGAAAATACAGCACAGACTTGTAGTCAGAATGCTCTATGACAACCATTTTGGTTAGCTTTCGATCTCGATCATATTCCTTTTGGCTAGAAGTGCCTACCAATAGACCTATGACATCTGCAGAGGGTAGTAAACGTAAGCAAACAAACAAATTTGAAGGCAACACAGCACAAAAGAGATAATTAAAGAAATGTTATATGGAAATCAGTTAGACCAATAAGAAAGTCAGAGTCTCCTTCATTTCGTAATACATCTCCAAATGCCACGAATGACAACCCATATTGTGAAATAATGACAGAATCAGATGGATCAACCGTAGTCCTAAATTGAAAAATAAGATGGAACTCGTGGTTTGTGGTACGATACGCCCCAACACTTGGAATCACAGTGAAGTAACACATCTTGTACACACTGCCCTCTGTAAGGACATTTATGAACTTGTTTACCAAAGTCTTCCTTACACTTCCTTGAATCTTACCACCCTAGCAACAGAACCACAAAAGCAAAAATGAAGGAATTTAGAAGAAGAAATCATATGTAGCAGATATTGAAAAAAAATAAAAAAAGTTAAGATTTTTCGCACAAACTCATCTAACAGCAACATTTCAATGGAGCTTGGTAGTTTGGAATTGTTGAATGAAGGCACCTTCCAAAGTCTCAAAATCCTAACCCTCAGCCTCCAAGCCTCTCTCTCAGGGACAATTTTGCTCAATGCATCAAACAGTGGAGCCATAGGAAAGAGGCAAGTGTACCTAATCAAAAATCAGGAAAATAACACACAAATAGAGCAGTAGAACGGAATTAGTAAATAAGGAAGTTTGAGAGTTATGAACACACAATTGAGGAATCCAATACAAATTATATAAATAAGGATCAGAAAATGGCAATTTGAATTTCAAATTCATCAAAATAAGAGGGGAAATAGGGCCAGATGAAAGCCCAAAACCCTAACCGTACACACAAACCACACCCCTACCAATCAGAGATTGAGAGAATATATAGTAAAAGATGGAGGAGTAGATGTATGGCCTACTGATTTAATAGACCTCGTTTCTGCTATAGTTAGACAAATCGAAGAAATTACCTTTCATACAGACACGCCATCTCCACGACGACACAAGCGCCTGTGCATGGCATCAACTCTAGTCCTCCGCCTGCTGATGAGACGATAAGGGACAATTTGCATTGGAGAAGTCCATTTGTATGTGTTAGTGTGAGGTTTTGACGATACCCACTCATCTGCACAAGCAGAATGTCTGTTTGAATGAACAGTAGAAAGAATAAGGAGACGATGTGAGAAGACGGAGATGAAGTGGGAGAAAAAACGGATTCGGATTGTCTCCAGCCGCTAAAGGTGCGGCTGGAGCATCTCAATCATTAATTTTTTATCTAACGGTCAAGATTTTTATTTTATATTTTAATATTTAAAATATTTATTAATTTTAAATTAATATTAATTATTTGATAAGAGATAAATGATGGAGATTTGTTTCAATAGCTGCTGGAGGTATAGCTTGCTGGAGACAAATCGGATCCGAGAAAAACAGGTGAGACGACTCTGTCGGCAGAAAGCAGTTGGAGATTTGGTCATATAGATAATGAGGTTGGGCAAAATGATGAATAAGCCCCCAATCTACGGACGACATACGATCAACCACTAAAAAGGAAGGTCACAAGTGTAAAAGACAGGAAAAAAAGACAGACTTGATCTATTAGCAATGCAAAGGCATGATAATCCTCTATCCAACAGCCCAAATATCATCATAATTTAAAATGTTGGACGGACTGGTAATTTGACCTGTTTATGGGTTGGACCTGCACGGTGAGTTGACACGTGTAAATGAATAAGAACAAAACAGTGCAATTTACGGTTCCATTTTTATATCGGATATAGATGACATTCAAACACAGAAAGTATGAGATAATCTATTGGTAAAAATACCCTAACTCCTACCTAACAAAGTAAAGAAAAAATCATCACCAAAAATATTAAGGACGTCTCTGATCTTGATGAACTTGTATTTTTCAGAATACTGGGTTATGAACTTAATGGTGTTGAGCTCGTCTGGGGTAAAGTCTCTCTCTTCTTTCTTAAGCAACATAGTGGGGAAGCACCAGGTGTCCAGTATAACGGGAACTTGGGCTCCCCGTCGTCCTTCAAGAAAAAGGGGTAGAACCCCTCAGCCGTCATAAGCTTGAAAAATATAGTCTTAAAACCTTTGAAGCTATCTTGGAAAACATCAAAGGATTTACGACCAGACCTTGACTAGATTGTAAGCTAATTTTTCTGCTTTGATGACCCTTGGGGGTTAATCCGAGTGTAGAAATAAAAAAAAAAGTGCTAGTTGAATACTGCAGCCCCATGATCCGGCAGAACCTTTCAAAAGTAATGATATAACCCCACCCATTAGGATGAATTTGGGTAGGGGCTACTCGCAAGGTTCGGAGCACGATAATTTGGAAGTCAGTGAAGGTTAATTGAAGTCCCAATTTGATGAAAAAAGGCTCGTAAAGGAACATGAAGTGTGAACCCGCCTCCCGAGATGAGCAAACTCTCTCGTTCCATTCCGGGCATAAAACCTGGAACTCTCTATCATGGTTCCCCCCTTTAGTCAGTTCCAAATACTGTACAAATTGGTTGAGCTCGTTTTCAGAGGAAAACTCAGAAACACGCTCCCAGACATCATCCCATACCCAGGGATATACCAACCCCAAACCACGCCGAATTTGGATTTGTTTCTCCTCGTTTGGTTGATGAGCTTCAGCAACAGGTGCTTGGGCTCTGGCTCCCCTCCTACCTCTGGCCATAAAAATCCTGAGAACACCCAAAGAGGCCAGTGAATAACTGTTAGAATCAATCAAAGATAAGATTCGAACATGGTGAAGGGTGAACCGAATGAACGGTGCACTCCTACATGCCGACCTCCTTTCCCTCCAAAGTTTAAAAATTCAGAGGGACACCTCTACCACGATCACAATGGCAGAAATGGTGTTCAAAGAAGATAGGACTAGGTGAAGAGGATTAGAAATCCTAAATCTACCTAGTGGAATTAAAGAATAGAAACACACTCCGACAAAGATTGAAAATTGTTCGGATAAGTTAATTACAGTAATGAGGAAGGAGAAAAAGAAAATACAATAAAAGGAAAGTGAAAATAGTACCCGTAAGAGAGCTTGAGGACGGGATGTCATAACCGAAGTATCACGTCATGCTGTCACATTCACAGTCACGTCCATAATTCCTCCACTCTCTTCACCGGAACAAACTGAAGCCACTTCATTTCTTCTTTCGTGCCTCCTTCATAGTGAAAATAAAGGCCGACATTAGTTACCTCTTCGTAAAGCAAGTCCAAGAAAGTAGATCACCCCGGGTTACTCCCAGAGGGTTTTCCTTTCCTTCAAGCTGGCATTCTTGCATATCCAGCCGTACTACGAAGAATACTAGCATGGTGCCTCCAAATAACCCAAGAAAGAGGCAACGAGAGGGACAGAGTGCTCTCTAGTGTCCCCATACATTAGTCGACGGAAACATCATTCCATCCTAACGACACGTTAGGTCAGATACCCTCGTGTACGGGAGGAGAGAAAGGCTTCTGCCTCCCTAAATGCATGGCTATTCCACGCTACGCCAAGAAAGAAAGGCTCCTTGAAGAAAGGAAGTTATTTGCCGAGGATTAATCACCTTCAGAAACTTGCAAAAGATTAAGAGAATAACCCTTACAGGGGGAAAAAGCCTCCATCTAAGTACAATGGAGGAAGGGAAAATTACTCCCTTAAAAAGGAACATTCTCGCTCAGAGTTATGAAGCAAAAAGAAAAGGATACTAACTCCACTGCAAATGTTCTCTATTTATAAAGAGAATGAGGCGCTCAGATTGGCCCCATAAAAAACAATCTGATCATATGATGGTAGCCACGTTTAATGCTTTTAGTTTCTGATTTATTATAGAATATCAGGCAGTTAGGAAACTGTACGAAATTGAGATCCTCTTTAAAGGATATTTAATTCTCAATAAAGTCAAAGCAACAACTTCCCAGATAATAACAAATTGTTACTACCTACAATTTCAATGATTATATTCAGAGTTTGTTTGGAAACCATCAAAAGAAATCCTAAGAATTAATGCTTGCGGGTAAAGGATCTGTGGGAAGTAACAGCGCACTATGGACACCGGCATTACAT
Source organism: Ormosia semicastrata (assembly GCA_029884595.1). Classification (NCBI taxonomy): domain Eukaryota; kingdom Viridiplantae; phylum Streptophyta; class Magnoliopsida; order Fabales; family Fabaceae; genus Ormosia; species Ormosia semicastrata. The sequence goes on from JAQQTO010000061.1 coordinate 4,826,169, forward strand.
GAAGAACATCTAGGGTCCGATGTTAATTTTCTGGACTGTTGTGATAATCTTGTGCCCGAGTGATCTAGTCGAAACTTGACACTTGGCTATCCACCCAAGCACCAAGCTGAGGGCAACTGTTCTGGACCGTGATCTGGAATCCTGTCTAGATGGATCAACCCGGTATACGTATGGTCAGACTTCACCCTGGAAGGCCTTGAAGCCAGATTGGGCCTTTGAGCCACATACGCTGAGTGATGTCGGGCCATAATATCAAGAGTGATAGATACATGCAAGGATGTATCCCTAAATATCCGTAATTGTCAATCATCTACTTACAGTATTATAGGATCCATAACAGACTCAGATTGATAAGTAGCTCCTACATTAAGAGTTCCTAATTTATAGGGATTGATCCTCATTATAGAAGGAAAGTGATTCCTCTAAGGATCTTAACCCAAAATACCTGCATTTAATATAGATTGCATAAGGATTCTGTACACGCTCTATAAATATAAGGCTGAGTAACCTCAATCAAGTATCAATAAAATACTCAATATATTCTTCTTACTTGGACACAGCCTGACTTGAGCGTTGGAGTCCCTTTACAGGTACCCACCCCCCTGATTTAACACGCTTATTGCTACTGTTCAAGAAAGGAACCATTGCATACATACCTATCTCAGGTATCCTCTGAAACTACTTCAAAACAAGTGCATTTGTGTTTTGTCCTTTATACAAAATGATGAAGCAAAAGCTAGGGAGGGGATCGCATCTCAAAATGATGTATTGGAGGGGCTCAATATTGACTTTATTATAGAGGGCCATAATATGATGGAAATCAAGAGAATGAGACAAAGGGAACATGAATTATGAAAATCATTAGGCTTTGCACAATACCTGGGTTAGGCCCTCCAGGGTTGGATGGCCTCCACTTGGTGAAAGAGGATATTGGGCTAAAAAACAAAGTAATCACTTTGGATTACTTGAGCTCAACAAGAGGAGGAAATAGTAGATATGAAATCAAGTTGGGCCCAAACATAGATAGAAGCTACAGGAAGTCTTGGCTTATTGGAGTTGGGCCATCTGTATAACAAAGTAAGGTTGGTATAAATGTTGACCATAACTCTCACGTTCTTGGTGGCTTATGGAGTTAGGTTGCTAAGTTTTAAACTATATGGGGTGTTTTGCATAGCTCCTATAGATGGAGAGAGTTATTTGCATTTTGGCCAAAACAATTTAGACTAAAAGTGTTGGGTTAGAAAAGATAAAAATATATTTCTCAACTATTTACTTTAAGTCTCTTTTTGATTCCACAACTTGCTCCATTTGTTGTCTCAAATCTTTTCAAAACTCACAACTTATCCTAACTACTAAGGGCTTGTTTGGGAAAGTTAAAAATTATAGATTATGCTGATAATCGATTATTGTTATAATCGATTATAATAGATTATTGTTATAATTGGTTATAATCGATTCATTTTTATGTTTGGATGCATTAGCTGTAGAGTGATTTTAAGCTAATATCACTACTAAAAAATTGGGTTTTAGAGACCGATTTAGAGACCGATTTATTTCGGTCTCTATAGAGACCGAAATAGAGACCGATTTTTAAAAAAAATCAAATTTGCTACCAAAAAAAACAGTCTCTAAATCGGTCTCTAAATATTTTAGAGACCGAATTAGAGACCGATTTTATGTTATAAAAAATAAAAAAATAAAAATATATTTTACTATTAGAGACCGATATTTCAGTCTCTAAATAAAAAAAAAATTTACACAAAAAATAAACAAATCAATAGAGATCGAATTTTCGGTCTCTAAGAAATACTTCTCCCCGTAATCGTAACATTTCCCAAATATTTGCCAAATATATTTCTCCCTATCTCGATTCTCTCCACCTCCCATTACTCCCCCCATTCCCCCCCCTCATTCCCCCATTCTCTCGGTCTACACCGCCGATTTGCTCCACGGTGCCCGCACTGCTTGGATCTGCTCCACCGGATCTACTCCGGCCCAGACCGTCTTACCGGTGGATCTGCTCCACCGGATCTGCTTCACCGGATCCGCTCCAAAGACCGACCTCGCCTCATGGAAGATCCGAAAACATTGTTGAGCCTCATTCCCCATTCTCTCCGATTCTCGTTGCGCTAGCATGTCTTCCTAGACATCCTTCCTTCTTCAGGTTCTCTTCTAATAAAATGCCTTGTGTTAATCAATCTTTGTTATTGTTATTCTGTGTTTGTGAATGAATATGTATGAAGAGAGGACAGAGCGAGAGAGATGAGCATGTGCAACAAGACTTCAGGAATGAGCAGGGCGCCTGGCGCTCTAGAATCCAGCGCCTAGCGCTCAAAACTTCACTTAAAATTGAGTCTCGGGAGGGTGAGCGCCTAGCGCTCAGACTTTGGGCGCTTGGTGCCTGGACTTCACTTAAAATTGAGTCTCGGGAGGGTGAACGCCTGGCGCTCAGACTTTGAGCACCTGGCGCCTAGACTTCACTTAAAATGTTGAGTCTCGGGAGGGTGAGCGCCTGGCGCTCAGACTTTGGGCGCCTGGCGCCTGGACTACAGAAGATGTTGTTTGCTGTATACTGAGCGCCTGGCGCTCAGCATTTGGGCGCCTGGCGCCTAGGGGTGGAAATAGGCCAGACTGCCCGTCAGGCCTCGTGGCCTGGCCTACCTGAGGCCTGGCTGGCCTAGCCTGTTTACTAAACAAGCTAGGCCAAGGCTTTTTTAAAAGCTGTTTAACTAAAAGGCAGTGCCTCGGCCATCTAATAGCCTTTTAAGCTTGGTAGGCATTTACTGGCCTATTTAATTATATATAATATAATATATATTATTATAATAATTATAAATTATAATTATATTTATTAATTTATTATAATATATTAATATATTTTTTAATTAAATTTTAATAAAAATCAATAATTAAAACTTAAGTTAGTAAGTTAAAATAGAAATAATATATTTATTAATATATTTAACGTAATATATTTATTAGAATGAAAATAATAAGTTAACATTCACCTCTTACTTTTATAGATGTTCACTACTTTCTTACTCTAATCTTTGATCGATGTGGGACTTGAAAGACTAGAGTAAGAAAGTGAGCAACTTGATATATCTTCAAGTCTCACATCGACCAAAAATTAGAATAAGAAAGTAGATAACATCTATAACACTCACCCCTTACTTTTATAGATGCTCACTATTTTCTTACTCTGATCTTTGGTCGATGTGGGACTAGAAAGATTAGAGTAAGAAAGTGAGTAACTTGATATATCTCCAAGTCCCACATCGACCAAAGACTAGAGTAAGAAAGTAGTGAGAATCTATAAAATTAGAATGTGAGTGTTAAATTATAACAAAAGCCTATTGGTTTTAAGTAGGCCCGTTAGCTTATTTCAAGGCTTAGGCCTATTAGTATGTAAAGGCATATTAACTTATTTAAAGGTAGGTCTATTAGCCTATGTAAGACATGTTGACCTATTTAAAGGTAAGTCTGTTAATCTATGTAAGGGTCTGTTGGCCTATTTAAAGGCAGGCCTATTAGCCTATTTAAAGGCCTCATTGCAAAGTAGGCCTTTAAATAGGCTTTCAGGCCAGGCTAGGTTTTTAAAAAGGCCAGGCCAGGCCTTAAAAATCGGCCTATTACAGGCTCATAGGCCAGGCTCAGGCCTTATAATTGTGATATAGGCCAGGCCTGTTTAAGGCAAAGCCTGGCCTGGCCTGGCCTGTTTCCACCCCTACTGGCGCCTAGACTTCAGTGAATGTCCTTCACTCCATTGAGCTTCATCTTGTTTCCTTTGGTGCCTACAATCAAAACATTAGCAAATGAGATAAAACACCAATAATTTTAATCAGAATGACTCAATCTAACGAGTTAGAATGGATTAACTAAAAAGATAAAATATAGTTATCTTAATATCAAAATAACGTCAAAAGTAAGGCTTAAGTGGTGAAATCCACTCAAAAAGTTATGAAAAATAGATAATCTAGCAAATTATCACCTATTGCTGCTGCTTATTGTAAATTTGTTCAGCAGTATCCATAATAAGCTTGGTTCCATACACTCAGCCTAGTACCAATTCATTAGCATTGCAACCTATTTTTTCTGACCTTCCCTATTAATTAGTACGGATTTTGCATTCTATGAGTGGTTCGATGCTTTCTTTCTTTCTTTTTCTCCAACTGCAACCCTGCTGCTAATTTGCTAACTCAATCAACATACACAGATATAGATTGAAGTTTTATTTTTTATTTCTTTTTCTTTTAAGTGCAGATTAACAGTACAAGAGACTTAGAAAGTGGTCAATTCTTTCAGATATTTTTTTTGGTAAATAATTCTTCCAGATATGATCTAGTTCATTGTTACCTTCCAATTCCCAAAAGTGTCAGTGCTCTCTCTCTCTCTATCCTTCATTGTCCTTTTCTCTACTTTTTTATGGTACAAGTCCTTTTCTCTATTTTTTTAACATATCTTTTCTTTTCCAGTTGCTTGCTTTTTTATTATTTATACGAATAAAAAGTTATATTAAACTAAATATGGATATAAAGATTCTAGCTTTACACCAACTACTGTTTCTTGAAATAAATAATTTGAACGATTAATCACTCTTTAGTATATCAATATCTTTAAATTAGTATATATATATATATATATATATATATATATATATATATATATATATATATATATATATATCATGGTATGACATGTATATTAATATTTTATAGAAATTAAAATCTTCATAATTTTACATCCAAACAATTTTTTTTCATAATTTTGTGCATTGTATACATTTATTCAACAGCTTTAAAATTTTATTAAGATGTTAGATTTAATTTAATTAGAAAAATCTAAGTGACATACATTTTTATTAAAAATGGAGTGATATTTTAAGAATGTAGAAGAAGTTGTAGTAATATTACTCTTATTTTTCTTACTTTTTTAGTATTTTTTTATCACTAATAACACTTTATTCAGCTCTCAAATTTAACTTAACTCTTTCAATTACATTCTTTTAAGCATGAATTAAGTGATGACATGTTCAGACAATGTTCGCTTTGAGTTGGACGTGCGAAACCATCTGATTAGAATCTAAGATTATACAATACTTTATCTAATTGTTTCTATAGGTAGTCCATCCACGACTAATTTACCTTGCCACTTTTCAAATTAAAGTATTGCTTTTCCAACAAAAAGAAAATTAAAGTCTTGCTTGGTTAGCCTATCTTTAAAATGCCCAGCCATATCACATTTTGTTTTATACTTCTATGCCATGTTATATGTTTTGGTTGAAGAAAATAACCTAAGTCATATCTAAAACCTGGAAAACATGGTACGTAGTACTATAATTTGAGCATTCAAATGGAACTAGGAACCCTTTTAACATTCTCTCTCTCTCCCCCCTGCAATTATTTCTTAGTCTAATCTTGAATGAGCCTCTTTATTGATTTTTTAAATTTTGTTTTCGTATGTATAGGTGCTTGAGGTTGAAGTTTCAAACTTTTGAGATAGGAGGTAAATCCCAAACTTTGATTTTGTTCTTCTTCTACTTTAGGCTTGTTCTTGGTATTATTTTATATGTTAAACTTGTTCTAGGGTCTATATGTTTTGAAATGACAATGATTTTGAGGATGTTGTTGTATCTTAAATTTATATAATTTTTGTTTAAAAGTAATGAACTAATGTCTAGTTTTTAAATTAATTTTAGAAATTTGTTGCATGTGGTTAGACTAAATTTCACTTGTAGTTTTAATATTTTATTTTGATTATGTTACAGAATATGGACATTCATCAATATCGTTGTTGGATGTATAATAGACTTTTACCGGGTAGGAAGGGACTTGCTGATATGTTTATAGAGGGGGTTGAACAATTTGTTTCATTTGCATGCCAACAAGCACATCTATCAAATGAAAATATTAGATGCCCTTGTTCTAAGTGCAAAAACCTGAAGTACTTGACTCCTGAGGACGTTAAAGTTCATCTTTATCAAAAGGGGTTTAAACATGATTATTGATATTGGACAAGTCATGGAGAAATTGATCTGACTTTGATGGGAGTTTTCAATAGTCATCCAAGCACCTCTACCACTACACAAATGGGTAATAATGACCATTTAAATAGATTTGAGGCCATGGTTTATGATGTGGTGGGTCCAGAGTTTGGGTTCCATAACAATCAACCCTTAGAGGAACCTCCAAATAAAGATGCTAAAAATTTTTATGATATGTTTCATGCAGCCCAAAAGCCTTTGTGGCCGGGATGTAAAGATGAAACTGAATTATCTGTTACTATTGAATTATTGAATATCAAATAAGAGGGAAACATTTCTTAATGATCTTTTAATCAAACAGTAGCACTTATGAAAAGGACACATCCTCCTGAAAATCTCATCCCAGAAAATTTTTACAAGGCGAAAAAAATAGTTTCCAAATTAGGTCTTACTGCAAGGAGAATTAATTGTTGCATGAATGGTTGTATGTTGTTCAATGAAGAGGGAGTTACAGAATGCACATTTTGTGGTGCGGCTCGATATAAAATAAAAAGGATTGGTAAGGGAAAAACCAAGGAGATCTCTGTAAAAAGGTTGATTTATTTACCTCTTATTCCTAGGCTGAAGAGATTATATGCTTCAATGAGTTCTGCTCCGCACATGAGATGACATTATGAAAATAGACGAGAATCGGGAGTGTTATGTCATCCATCAGATAGAGAAGACTGGAAACATTTTGATGAAACATATCCTGAATTTAAAGTTGAACCAAGAAATGTTAGATTAGGCTTAAGTGCTAATGGTTTTACTCCATATAGTCAGTCAGCTATTCCTTATTCCTGTTGGCCTGTAATTGTCACTCCATACAATCTTCCTCCAGATCTATGCATGACAACTCCATATATGTTCTTGACTTTGATTATTCCTGGGCCACATAATCCGAAAAGTAAAATAGATGTGTATTTGCAACCTTTGATAGATGAGTTGAAATTGTTGTGAGAAGAAGGTGTCCTAACTTATGATATTTCAAAAAAAGAAAATTTCGTAATGAAAGCTGCATTAATGTGGACAATAAATGACTTTCTTGCGTACGACATGTTGTCGGGTTGGAGTACAGCAGGGAGATTGGCATGTCCATATTGTATGAATCGAACAAAGGCTTTCACTTTGAAATATGGTGGTAAATGTTCTTGGTTTGATTGTCATCGTCAATTTTTGCCTATGAATCATGCATACCGCAGATGTAACACCCCAAATTTTAGACTATGCTACAGAACTGACAGAATTACACTGTTTTGTGTTTTCTGTGCAATATAAAAATAATTTGATTGTTCCGATACTATTTTTGATTATTTTGTGTGATTTGCTCCGGGTCAGGAAAATAATAATTTTCGGGCCGGGGAAATTCTTATTTTAATTAATTGGAGCTGGGGGATCTTACTTAACCCAATTCTAATTGATATATATATTAATCTTATAATTTTTAGGATTTAACGTGTAATAAAATAATTTTATATTATTATAATATTATTTTATTTAACAAGATCTCTTGTCTCAAAAATAGTAAAAAATTTATTTGTGGACGAAAAAGTTCGTGAGGCTCACGTTTAGCGTAGCAGTCAACGATTCTAACTGAATAGAATTCTGAACCAATAAGAACAAGTCAAAATAGGTAGCTTGACTTTTTAAACCAATAAGAATGAGTCAACGAAAGAAGCATAGACTTTATTTAGGACCGTTGGATGAAAAGCATAATTTAGATGCTTTTAATCTTAACCGTTGATCCGATCAATGGTGTAAAATGAATCTAGATAAAATCACTAAGCAATATCCACCTTAGATTACATCAAGGGCTAGAAATTAAAGTTAAAATCAAGGGTTGAGATTAAGTCAAACTTAGTGACTTGGACTTTAGTATGAACCGTAGGATGAAGACTTAGTTAGGAAGCCTTTAACTTTAGCCGTTGATCTAATCAATGGTGAGATTAGAATGCTAGTTTTATGACTAATTAATATCTACCTTAGATCTAATCTATGGCTAGGAATTAAAGATGAAATCAATGGTTAGAATTAGGTCAAAAATAGTAGGCTTGAATTTGGTTAGTAGCTAATTAAGCTTAATTTGACTAATCTAATTACCTAATTAGCAAACTAAATGAACTAGTTTAGTTCTTAATTAATTATGATCTAAATATTAATTAGATATCTTAATATTGATTAAAGGTTATAATATATGCTAATATATATTAAACTAATTAGTTATATGATTAGGATATTAATTAAGATTGGTTAGGATATTTAACCTAACTAATTCCCTAATTAGTTAGTATGTAATTAGGAGTAATTTGGAAACAATTAAGTCACTAAAATGATGGAGGGCTGCACGGTTTTGGGCAGCAAACAAGGAGGCTAGTTGGCTTGATTCTACAAGGTTCATGAACCATCTAATGACATAAGCCATGTGCTTAACCAATGTGAACACTCTAGGATATTTTAACATGCAAATTCAATCACTCAACCTCACTCACTGTGAAATTTTGGTTTTACATTTCACTTTCATTTATTACACTTATCATAAATCAATCTATCCATTTTCTCTCCAAAAACTACCAAGAACCAAGCACACTTTTCTTTTCTTTCTTTCTCTCCATATTCGGCCAAGCTCACTAACCATACAACCAAACCTCTATAATTTTATCTTATCATATTTCCTAAACCCAAATCCTATTCTAAACACTTTTCATTCACAAAGTTTTTCCAAAAAACTACTCTAACTTGTCCAAAATTCAACCTTTTGCTTACTTACTTAAGGGTAAGTCTTGATTTTATGGTTCAAAATTGGATTTCTAATTTTTCTAACCATAATTGTTCCATGGTTTTTCAATATTAAACCTTGTTTGTGTTTTTACTAATTATTTTAGAATTGTTAGGAATTGTTTGTGGCTTGTACGAAAACAAGGAGAAGGAGAGGAGCCTGAAAAGCTTGTCTTCAAGAGGTAAGAGGGAGATTTTACCTCATCAACCATGTTTTGGTGGTGTAGGGATGGTTTTGTACGGTGGAAAAATTCATAAGGGTTCTTCACCGATTGTTTGATGCTATTTGACTGTGTTTGTGTTGTGTATGATTGTGTTTTTGTGCTTGCATGTGTGATATTATGTCTATTATTTTGATATATGTTTGTATGTATAAAATTGTGTGCATGAAAATGTATGAGTAAAGTAAGATGTGAATAATATGATGAACCGATTTTATGAGAGCTCCAAAGAGCTTGAGGCTTACGACCATACTAGGCTAGAAAGGACCAAAGTCCTGAAAATGAGAGATTCAATTGAAAATGAAGGATTTAAATGAAAAAAAAATGAATTTGAACAAGATTGAAGGTGATGGAAAAATAATCGGATATAATCAAACTGATGAATTAAAATGAGAACTAAGAGATTTAAATGAATTTGGGACAAATTTGAGTATAGCAAAGTAAAATGATTTTTGGGAAAATGAATTATTATAAATATGATTTTTAGAGGGGCAATATTGTAATTTTTATTTTTAAAAGGGGCCATACTGTAATTATGATTTTTAGAGGGGTAATATTGTAATTATGATTCTTAGAGGGACAAAATAGTAATTTTTATTTTTAATAGGGCCATATTGTAAATAACAATTTTTGAGGGCCTAAAACGTAAATATTATGTTTTGGAGGGACTATTTTGTAAATATGAATTTTATGAGGGACTATTTCGTAAATATAAATTTTACGAGGGACTATTTTATAAATGTGAATTTTATGAGGGACTGTTGTGAAAATATTATTTAAATGAGGATTATAATGCAAATATTATGTCTTGAGGGGTTATTATGCTAATATGAAAAATGAAGTTGAATTTTGGTGTTAAATGAGGAAAATAGGATTTTTGATTTAAAACGTGTGAAAAATATTTTACACGATTGAGAAACGATGAAAATAATGATACGTGATTGAGAAAATGCGAAAAATATGGTTTCGCGATGAAATTACAGTAATGACATTGTTGGGCCAATATGAGGACCTTGAACTTGAGATAAAGAAAATTTAATTGAGAATATGATAGAATGAATTGAACTGAGAATGGTGCATTCGTATATGCATTGAAAAGGTTCGATGGACTGGATAAGGCTATTTGCCTAGGAAGGAGAGAATACACCTCCTGAGTGGGTGCGATATGCGTAGTGTAGGTCTTTCGTTGACCTTGGGGGCATTGGGGTGCGGGTTGCCTACAATGTGCAGTTGGTAGCTCTTCTGTACGTGATTTAGACCGATATAACACACCAATGATCCGGACCGAGACACTATCCGTAATCAAGATTTGATAAAGACTGGTGCATATGCTAGATGTGCAAAAATTGAGCACGTGGTCTGAGGCATGTAGTGCAGATAGATCTTTATGATCACTCTTTCTGATCTGAGTTGTAGCTCCATGGAGTAAGAAACTGAGTTTAGGTGAATGTGCAGAGATACTGAGAGTATTATCGTAATTATTGTTTATGATAATTGAATTATTGAATAATTGAATATTGATAAGGACATGATTGTAATTATGACTTATTGTATGAATTATGATGATAAGGAATATTGTTGGCATAATTGGCATAATTGTAATTATGTATGATGTATTGATATGAGATATGATATGTGTTAGATAAATGATATCGGTGACATAATTGTAATTATGTATGATGTGTTGGCATGAGAATTTGTATGTGTTTATCTTCATCGCTACCATACTTGGTATCAGGCGTAGGTGATCTCACCTCTTTGTATGTCTATTCTATATTGTCTTTATAATTTTAAAGACGTTGAGCGAGAACTTGAGCAAGAAGTCGAGGAAGAAGCGATTCGGTAAAGGACGCCGAGTTTTGAAGTGATGGAGGAGTCTCGTCTCCTTGTGTATATGAGATTGAGTAGACTACATCTTGGACATTAGTGTGAATATTAATACTTAGAGTTCCCATTGTCAATTAGACAGTATTGGGAAGTATACTATCGTACTCCGAATGCGACTAGTATAGTGTTGTCTGCGCGGACACCTATCCGTAGGACTTCGCGTCAAGTCGGACTTCTATATTCTGAGGAGTCTAAGGAGGACCCGTCTGAGGGTTCTACTATTTAGTAGTACTTGGGTAGTATGTTAGTTTAAATTAAAGTTTAAATATTTTGAGAGTCTAGTTAGTAAATATTAAAATATGACAGTACTATGACTTGTATATATATATAATGTATATTAATTTATGATGTTGTTGTAATGTTTTTATTTTCCGCTAAGTTTATCTTACTATCATCAAGAAATTTTATAACTCGTATTTATATTACAAGCACAATTTTCCAATGAAGGGGTAATTTGGTAAATGAGTAACAAGAAGTGTGGCACCCTAAGGTGGGTGTTACAGCAGAAATAAGGATGCATTTTATAAGAATAGACAAGAGAAATCTATACCTCCACCTAGGTTGTCTGGGGCCGAGGTATGGGAAGATGTTTGTGATGTTCCAAAAGTGACTGAGGTGGGTCCATGTACATATGTTGGGTTCGGGGTTACTCATAATTGGATAAAACAAAGTATTTTCTGGGAGTTACCATATTGGAAAACTAATATGATCAGACACAATCTTGATGTGATGCATATTGAGAAAAATGTGTTTGATAATGTCTTTAATACAGTGATGGATATTAAAGACAAAACCAAAGACAATGTTAAAGCTAGGATGGATCTTAAAGAGTATTGTAGGCGGAGAAAACTACAGTTGCAAGAATTGCCTAATGGAAAAATTTTGAAGCCTAAAGCAAAATTTGCCTTGCCCATGGAGCAAAAAAGGGTTATATGTAAATGGGTTAGTGAATTAAAAATGCCTGATGGATATGCCTCTAATCTGCATAGATGTGTAAACACGAGAGAGGGGAAGCTACTTGGGATGAAAAGTCATGATTGTCATGTGTTTATGGAGCGGTTGCTACCAATTGCTTTTGGTGCATTACCAGATCCAGTGTGGAAGCCTTTAGCTGAATTAAGTAAATTCTTTAGAGATTTGTGCTCAACAGTTTTACGTGTGTCTGATTTGTTGCTAATGGAGCAAAACATCGTCATTACAACGTGTAAGTTGGAACGAATCTTTCCACCCGGATTCTTTAACTCAATGGAGCATTTACCTATTCATTTGCCGTATGAGGCAAGAGTAGGAGGCCCTGTTCAATATCGATGGATGTATCCATTTGAGAGGTAATCACGTGATTTATTACGTTTTAAATGTGGTAATCTTTTTATTTCAAAGTTTAGTAATTAATGATATCATGTTTCTTTTAGGTACTTGAATAGGTTGAAACGAATGGTTAAAAACAAATCACGTGTGGAAAGGTCCATATGTGAGGCATATTTATGCCAAGAGACTTCTCATTTTTGTTCTTATTATTTTGAATCTCGTGTACAATCAATGAGAAATAAAGTTGGTCGAAATGATGATGGAGGTTTAGATGAGACAATCCAACCTACTTTATCAATTTTCAATCATCCTGGCCGCTCAACTGGAACTTGTAATAGTAGGTATTTAATGGATAAGGAAGTAGTTGCTGCACATTTACATATCCTACTTAATTGTGAAGAGGTTCAACCATATATTGGGTAAGTGAACTAAATGATTCTTGAATTGTTTATTTTAGTATGTATATGTAATTGGTTCATATTTAGTAACCTGGTGCATGTTATTAGATTTTTTGAGGAATACTTGAAAGCAGCTAATCCAAACATTAGTTGCACTGATGTTAATGGTATGATTGCATCTGAATTTCCAACCTGGTTCCGAAGTTACGTAAGTGTCTTAACACTTTTTTTAATGATATAAATACTTGACAGTTATCTTATAAATTATATTGATTTTACTATTTTCATTGGTAGGTTCACAATAAAAATAACTTGGTACAAAATCAATTTTTGCACCACTTAGCATGGGGTCCTAAGAGAAAGGTTCATACATGGCCTATCTACTTTGTCAATGGTTATAAGTTTCACACAGAAGATTGGAGTATTGGTAAAAAAACCATCAATTGTGGAGTTTGTGTTAAGGGTGATGACAAAGTAGAAGAAGAGAATTATTATTATGGTATCATTAAAGAAATTGTGGAAGTAGAATACCTAGGAGAACTAATGAAACGATTAGTGTTATTTAATTGTGAATGGTTTGATGCTGTACTTAATCGTGGTGTGAAGGTTCATAAACAATATGGAATGGTGGAGGTTCAACATACTCGACGGTATCCAAAATATGATCCATTCATATTTGCTCAAAATGCAATTCAAGTGTATTATGCACCTTATCCTGAAAAAATAAAAGACAAGGCTAATTGGTGGGTTGTCATTAAAACCAAACCAAGAGGTACTGTTGATGCTCGATATGCATTAGAGGTTGCATATCAAGATACTGCAACCTATGTGGATTTTATAACAAATGATGACCCTATTGATAACTTAAGAGATGAAGAAGGTGATACTCATGAGGTAAAAGCTGATGTCAGTGAGGATGAGCAGGAAGATGAGGTAGAAAGTAATGAAGGAGAGGATAGTGAGGAAGATGAATTTGATTTTGATAATGATTCTGAAAATGGCAATGAAAATACAGATCTTCAACAATATGAATTGCTTGATGACGATGGGGATGACGATGATGGTGATGATGATGATCATGAATATGATTAGTGTCTGTTTTTTTCATTTGTTAACAAAAGTTAAATTATTTGTGTTTTGTATTTTGCACAAATTAATTATTAGTTATTTGATAAGCATTTTTAATTTACATTTCATTTGTGTTCATCGCAGATGTCTGAGAGAGATCGAGGTAAAGGAAAAGTTTCTAAGAGTCGCCCAAAAAAGCAACAGCCAGTGCGACCGGTTCAACATTCTACTACTCACCCACCTCTAACCTCTGCTAGTTCTCCATCTCCTACTACTACTCCATCACCCACATTACCTGCATTTACTTATTCGATCCCATGTACACTTTCACCACCTCTTACTCAACCATCTCATCGTGTGGTGCCTCCAACAGAGGAGTCTCGTCACAATGTTGGATCATCTATACCTTCAACAGATGTAGGATCTGCACTTGGATCAAGTCATACTCAGGATGCATCAGATGCACAATTGTCTAGTAGCAAACCAATTTTATACCTGGAAGGAGATGAGTATGTATAAGTAATATTCTTTTAAATTACATTATTATGTTGGATATATTATAACCCAACACTTGTATTGTTTGTAGATTTTTGCCTTCGCACTTGGCGGCAAATGGCATCAGTGATATCTTCAGGAGTCATTATTTAGAGCCATGGACATCATGGAAAAGGATAATTAGTACCACAAGAGATATGTGGTTTGGAGAGTTTATGGTAATTTTCAAATTTTTATTACTACAATTTAAAATTTGATAGACTTTTTTTTGTCATAAACAATCTGCTTTCTCAAATATATATTGTAGAGGAAGTATACTGTCATTCCACTAGATAGTTATTGGACTCGAAGAAACTTTGAGAAACGAGGTGCAACATTATTGAAGAATGTTTTGGAAAAGGCTCGCAAGAAAATGGAGAAACCAAGTTGGCTTGGGGATGAGATATGGGACGCATTGTATACACATTGGGAAAGTGAGGCTTTCCAGAAGAAAAGTGCAATTGCAAAAGCCAATCTTGCATCTGATTGTGGAGGATATGGAGCTTCATATCACACCAGTGGCTCTATTACCTCATCTCAGCATAGAGCTAATCTGGTTAAGTTCACTATTATTTTGCATTATTGTCGAAGTTGTCTAATATGGTTAAATTTATCAATATGATTTTGTTACAACTGCTGCAGACTAAGTTGAATGGTATTGTTCCATCAGCACCAATATTGTTTCACCACACACATCGACGTAAGGATCACACATGGGTGGATAGGAGATTAGAGCATATAGCTGTAAGCAATTGTTTTATCTAATTCGAACTCTTGGGTTTGAAATAATGATGTTCATTAATTGTATTCATGTTGCCATCTTGATGTTTAAAGGGAACTCTAAATATAAGTTATAATTTTTTTTATGTTTGTGTTTGCAATATCATGCTTAGATTCCTCTTGATTATCTTTTTGATGATAAATCATAGGAACTTACTTTGAACATGTGATTGAAACCATGTTTATTCTTATACTGGCCTATTTTTTGACTTGTTATGATATTTGTTTATTATATGTCAAAAGTCCTTTTCCCATTTGTTTTGGCACACTTCCTATGTACCCACCATTTAGCCACTTTATTATTTGAATCAGTTGGTTTAGAATGAGTACAATTAATTCAAAGTTTATACATACACTTCCTGTGTACCCATCTTGTTTCCTTTTTGTGATTCCTCCTAAATATGCAACCTTGTGACTTTTGGTGCTTGTTTCAGATTAGCACTGGTTTATTTATGAGAAATGTCACTTCTATTTAATAATATTTTGTCTCTAATTGCAAAAATATAACAACTAAAGGTGACAGTTTCATGGCCAAACAAAAAAGTCCTTGATGAAACCTTTGCTTGTGGAAAATTTATTGTCTGAATTAGCTTTTCCCTATATAACTCACCTAATCACGGACCATCCTTTGGTTTATCTAATGGCATATATAGCCTTACAGTTTATGCAATTTACATAGAAAATATACTGAACCCTCCAAGTTTCACGTGTTATTTATTGGACAATCATAATCATAATTCGTATCATAACTGCTTAGTTTCCGATTGGGTATGCCTAATGATTATAACTAATCATAGAGCTTATACCCTAATGAAAACAAATGAATAGGTGAATCGGGTTTCCATCACTATTTCATTAGTGTTTCTAGTAGTTTGAAAATGAATTTTGTTTCACATGAGCAAGCTCAAAGTAAATTAAGTAATGATTAAGTTCCACTAGTGCACTTCCACAATTCATGGTGATTTCCCAAAAGGATCCAAAAAGTATCGTCACATAGACTTTAGAAAATCATATATCTTTACTGTTCTAACTTATAAGTCAAGAAACAACTTTTATTTATATTTATTTACTTTTATTTGCCATAATATACGGAGTTTGGATTCAGCTCCCAAATAATTACTAACATCATTGATCAATTTTGACTTTTTGTAATAAAATTTTGAAGTCATAATGGATTGAGGTATTTGTGATTGAAATCACGTTTATTCTTATATTTTATGTCATGACTTATATTATGTTAGATTTATGTGCTGCTTTAACTTTTTGCATTAATTAGTGTCATATTGGTATTGACAGACTAAATTTGCAAATGAAATGCAAGAAATGACCCAAAGAGCATCAGAGCAGGGAACTCCTCCCCCAGATGAGTTGGATGCGTGGCGCAATGTGGCTGGAGTGAAAAAAGGTAAAATATATGGTCTTGGAATTGAGTCAACCGTAGTGGCTGGAAGACCACAATACCGTGGCTCAAGTTCTTCATCATCTGACTGGGTGCGAAGAGAAGAACTTGAAGAATTAAGAAGTGAGAGAAATGAGCTTCGAGCTCAAGTGGCAGATAATAGGAGACAGATTGAGGAGACAAATTGGCTGGTACGAGAGTTAATGCAGTCAATTAACTTTCAGCCTTCTCAAACATTTCCCATGACTGGTGGAGCAGAAGAGGAGGACGAGGACAAGGACGAGGACGAGTAGGAGCTTTTATGATTAGAGTTTAGTTTGTGTTGTGTTCAACTTTCTTATATTTGAAATGTTGTAGTAATGTGATATTGTAGACAATGCTTATTTTAGTTTATTTAGCATGTCTTGATGTTTAAATGATATATTTTAAAGATGAATTAGTTTAGTTTAGGTTATTTTTTATTTATGTGTTTGGTTATATATGAGATTATTGATTGTTGTTTATTAGGTATTTTAAAAATTTGGATTTTAATAAATTTAAAAGTAATTATAAATTGTTGATTGTTGTTTATTAGGTGTTTTAAAATTTTGGATTTTAATAATGTTTTAAAAAGACATTTATCATTTTAGATCGATTTAGAGACCGATTTAGTGACCGATTTTATAAAATATATATTATATTCAGAATTTTAGAAACCGATTTAGAGACTGATTTAGAGACCGATTTTATAAAATACATAATATATTTAGAGAGATTTTAGAGATCGATTTTAGAGACAGATAAATCGAGTCTTTAACTTGAAATCGATGATTTAGCGATCGATTTTATAAAATATATAATATATTCATGCTTTAGAGACCGATTTAGAGACCTATTTAGAGACTTATTTAGAGACCAATTTTTTCGGTCTCTAAAAAATCGGTCTCTAAATCAGTCTCTAATGAACTTTTTTAAAATATATTTGACCAAAATTTGACCGAAAATTAGAGACCGATTTAGAGACTGAAAAATCGGTCTCTTAGAAATCGGTCTCTAATATTTAGCGACGAGGCTTTTAGAGACCGATTTAAATCGGTCTCTAAATCGGTCTCTAATTATTTTAGAGACCGATTTTCTTGATTTAGAGACCGATTTTTCAGTCTCTAAAACCCAATTTTCTAGTAGTGTATGATTCGTTTGGATGATATAAAAAAGAATTACTTTTATGCATTAAATTACTAAAATAAGTATAGAATGATTAAAAAAATTATTTGATTGAGGACAAAATAGTATTTACATATCAAAGTGTAAAAAATAATCTATAAGCTAAAATCATAAGTTTCAATCTTTAGTTTATGATTATTAGCTGTAAAAAGCTTTTTTTTCATTGAATTTTGTGTAAAAGCTTTTTTAGAAAATAATCTTTTTACTCAAACATAATAATTATTTCACAAAATAACTTAATCCTCTAAAAATAATTGAATGGGAAATAATTCATCTTTTCCAAATATGCTCTAACATTATTAGGGATTCTAATTAGTTTTGGAAGTGGAAAGGGATGTTAGAGATCACGTGAGGGCATGTGACTCACTTTCCATAAATGTCATGGACGGAAACTTAACAAAAATGGTTTTTCACATGTTTTTGGCAGCTCAAGGAATCAGGTTGCTGAATTTTAAAACATTAGGGGGTTTTTACAAAAATTATATGAGTCAAATGAATAATTTAATCATTAAGTTTATTAAGATAAAATTATATTTCTGACTCCTTCACTTTATTTTAAGTTTTATTTTCGTCCTACAACTTCATTTGTTGTCTCCAAATCTTTTTAAAACTTCTCTAACTGCTAACATTATTAAAGATATTAATAAAAATTGTTGACATGACAAATTTTATTATCACTTCTAATTAGGGGTGGAATTAAGTTATGAGGCTTATCGGAGCCCATAACTTAGTCTGTTTAATGGCTGATTTGATTTGACCCATTTAATAAAAAAGTTAAATTAATGCTTTTTAAAAAACTTATTTTGTTAAACACTTCAAGCTTTAGGCTTTTTAAAAAATCTTTTAAATTTAGCAGATCAATTTATTATTATTATTATTATTATTATATAAAAAGAAGACTACTCTGGTATTACCCTAAGGTTACACTTTTCCTCCTAAATTGAGGGTATTTTAAATATTTTATATTTAAATACTTTTAACTTAATTATTATTTTGAAGCTTTCAACAATTAAATTCTCACTAATTATGTATTAATTGCATTTAATTTCCCACGAGTAACTCATAATTGTTTTTGATAGTTTCTCTCACTAGTTATAGGTCTAAATACTATTAAAGTATTAATTGCATTAAATTTTTCATGAATTACTCTTAATTTTCTTTTATAGTCTCTCTCATTACTAATAGGTCTAATCTATCTATCTATCTATAATAATAATAATAATAATAATAATAATAATAATAACAACATACAAAGCTAAAACTTCTATTAAAAAAAAGTAAAGGTCATGAATTCATTTTTCCGCCTAATTTGATGGTAGTTTTGCCCAACATTCTTTCCAATCCATTAAGGTTGCGTTTGGTGCACATGATAGTATAAGACCTGATAGTATAAGAGAGTAGGATAAAGACTGATAGTATAAAAGACCTGATTAGTTCTTATACAATCAACTGTTTGATGTATGGTTGTATAAGAAACCTGATAGTGTAATGTTATCCTATCAGGTGTTTGTTATCAAATATAATATAACCTGATAGTATAAAAAATGCTTATTTAGACAAAAATACCCTTTATATAAAAAAGTCAAACAAAATTTTTTTAACTGATAAGTCATATACTCAACTTTTTAAAATGTTATTATTAATAAAAAATTAAAAAAATAAAAGAAATTAAAATGCCTTTTTATATATATATATATATATATATATATATATATATATATATATATACCTAACGTAATTGGTCAGACTCACGTAATCACTCACGTAATTCTTCACCTTTTATATATGTTTCCTCTTTCATTATGTCAAGTATATATAAACGCACACACACTTAACCCAATTTATACACTTGACAAAAATTCTTTCACCTTATATACTTGACGTGATTTATATATATATAGGCAATTTATATACTTGACATAATTGAAGAATAAAGACATAAAACTTGAGGTGACTGAAATAAAAAAAATTGCCTATATATATATATATAATTCAAGCATGAAAAATTCAGAAACAATCATAGCTTTATCATAAAACATGTAACAAAAAGGTAAATACATAATAATCTTAGTAATATGTTAAATAGATTTCACAACAATTCATCAAATAAGCATTATGTTTGTCTTAAAAATTACGTACTCCAACGAAGTTCAAAAACATTATACTCCAAAATATTGATTTGATAAGCACAAAATTAGTCCAAAAAACCCATTTATGTAGAACCTAACTCTCAAGTAAGGCCTTAATCATTTCAAGACGATGTTCTTCATCAAATCCCCAAAATGAGTGCACTAGTTGGGGTTTTGCATAATTTTCAGCAGCCATCACACGGTCCCTAGGGGTAAGTTCTTTCATCTTATGTAATTCACTAGGCACTTTCCTAGAATCTTCATAAAATTCCTTCACAACCTTTACACTCGCCCCAACCTCTCCCAACAAAGTTGAAGTTTCTTGCAAAGCACTAGCCATGTCTTTTCCAAAGGAAGTGATGCTAGCAACAAGTTGGTCGATGAGACCTTGACCTCTTCCTAGAACGAACATAAGAATCTCTAAGGCTCTTATTTCTTTGCCATTGGGTGTTTGGTTAACAGACATTGAGTTAGTGATTTCCACAATATCATCATCACTATCTTTCATTAGTTCAATTGTTTCCTCTTTTTCTAAATCCTCCACTACATCAGCCGGTGCTTCAGCAGCCCTTCCATTAGCATGATCTTTGCCAAATATATAGGCAAGTCTGTCATATAAGGGGAATGACTTATCTTTATATCCTGTTGTCTCTGGAAATTGCTACAAGCATAAACAAACATAAAATACTGTTATATAATGCATTAAACATTATAATCCATCTATTATAGACAACAATATTATGCATTATGGTGCACACAAACCTTAATGTAAGTATTCCACACTTCATCACTATCCACATGAATGCACTTCTTCTCATCATCCTAGCCAAACCCACTCTTGTTTATCATATCATATAGTATATGATAATCAGTCTTTAGCCTTCGTAATGCTGACTCGATATGTGGTTTCACCTTAATGTTAGCATTGGGAAATTTGCTAGCCAAAACTTCTTCTATTTGTTTCAATGTTCCTGGCTTGAATGTGCCAACATCACATCTCTTTCCTTTGGCTACAACTTCTTCTAAGCAGTCAATCAAGGCAAGTTCCTCCTCCTTAGTCCATGACTTACGCTCCCTTTTAGGCTTAACCTATGTGCTTACAGGTTCCATACCTATAAAATATTTTAATGAGACATATAATAACTAATTTCAATTCAATTTGTAGATGAAACTCAAAAATAAATAGAGCACAAATCAGCAAAGAGCAATTCACCTTAATGTATGTCCCACCTAATGCTCCAAGACAATTCTATCAACAATAAAGACAATAATAAAATTCATAGAACAACCGACAAAACCACTATAGATGCAAAATAGTCATAATAATACATTGAACCATTTCCACCTATCATCGGTGCAATCCTCAGTAATAGGAGTTGGAGTCTCGAGTAAATATTTGTGTAGTCTTAAAATAGAATTTAACACTGGATTAAAATATCTACTCACAGTCTCTCCAGAACGCTGAAATTTAAACTTGATAACTCGATTCTTAGCATGATGGGCCAAGATGTGAAGGAACATTGCAATTTGTTCTTCTGTTGATACCAACCCATCTTCTTTCAACCTGCCTTCATTACGACAAAGCTCACAAAGCATATGAAATGTTCTCCTATTCATCCTTAATTGCTCAATACATGCAACATCATCATTTAACAACATTCTTAAGAACTCCTCCCTAATATTAGCCCTTATCCTGGATTGTGGTATAAATCTACGCCTATTATATAGCCTATGACTAGCAACACACACAAACAAATAGGACATCATGCAAGTGCAAACATCTCCAAGAAAGCTTGTTCCAAAATTAAATACCAGGATGACTTCCTCAATAAACTCATTTGGATCACTAAACCACCTAATTGGATCCATCATCACCTAAAACATCAAACACAAATTAAAACATATTACAATGTGTTACACAATAATAGTTAGACTTTCATATCATATCATAATAAGTTCTTGCTATGGCTATTCATATTCAGTTAGTCAATTAGAATAATCTAAACTTCAACTCAAGTTTTTCTACACCTCGGATATCATGTGAGAAATGCTATCTGTGTAAATAAGGATCATTCTATTTATTGCATTTTTTTAGTTTTTGTTGTGTATTTTACATGTACCATGGGTTGGTATAGTGTATATTTCATAATTATTGTATGTTACAATTGGTGTTTGTGAAATTATTTGATTACTCTGGGCCTTTTCTTGGCTTCAGGTGGGAGGAGAGCCTCATCATTATCTTTTGGAGGATATTTTTATTTAATTTTTTCTATCCTCCTAATTGTTCACAAGCAAATATAGTATAGTTTCACATGAAACGTGTTGTGTAGTACTATTTCTGTTACACACTATAGAGTAGTATATGGCTTTACTACATTACTCCTACTCCATATTCATTAGTAATATTGTGGTATAAAAGAATAGAAAAAAAATTAACTTTATTTTTAAAGTGGGTAAGTTAAGAATATTTATTTTTAATTTAATTGGATGTCATTCTCAGTCAAAGATGGGGAGCTTGATCATTAGTAACTATTTTGTCCAGTCAAGTATGTCAATCCAATCACCAATATGTGTATCATTAGAGCTTCAAGAGAGGAGTTTCAAAAAGTATGGTCTGCCATTACAATGGTCAGAGATATTGGAAATTGCCTGGTGATATTTAACTTGCTGGATTTATCTGGTAAGAGCATATACTACATGATTGACATTCTAGTTTTTTTTTAAATATAAATTCCTATTTTAAATTATTGGAATAGAAAAGGGGAAGTTTGTTGGGTAATATCTTCAGGGAAAAGAAAATTAAGAAATTCTGGTAATTTAACATCTTGCTATCATTTCCCATTGTCATTAAGTTTGATAAATATGTGTCCAGAGTTCATTTTTCTATTTGTAATCATTAAATCCTGTTCTACCCATCACTTATCTTGTTAGAAAACCTATGCTTTTTATCTGGATCTATCAATCAATCACAATAGAATGTCTTCATATTTCATAAATCATAACTAATACATTGCCCCATATTGTTGTGGGTTTATGATGAAATTTATTATCAAAATACAAAGAAAGTATGTAATGGAGGTCAACTCATCAGGGCACCAATAGTGTGAGTAGTAGTAAAAGCAAAAGATATGTTCATACCTTGGAATAGAGAAAAATTTGAGTTTTCGGGTTTTGTAGTAATAGTGGATTAACAATTCCGAAAAAATTAATTAATAATGGTTAGAGATGACAAGTAAGGTGGAACACATGGCAACTTGATAGAATGACATGGACTGTGTTTTGGTATGAAGCTTCCTATAAACAGGGGAGTGGAATTTTTGGAGGGAAATTGGTTCAGGAATTTGACAGTGCCATTTGTGGCGTGGCGTGGATGTGTTTTGTAATATATATATATATATATATATATATAGATAGATAGATAGATTAGCTATGCATCACTTAGTTTTGTAATAGACATCAAACTAACCAAGTTATACAAATAGGGAGCTATTTGGAGAGTTGAGTTTCAAACTAACCAAGAGATACGTGACACCATTTCAGTAGTCTAATTTTTCATATATTAGTGGCTTTTGACCCCTTCTAAAGTTTGTGATTCCTGTAACTGCATTTCTTGAAATAAAATAGGTTGAAAAATAGGCCAAAGCAAAGCAAGAAACAAAGAAAGCACACCCTTTCCTTTTACAGTTTACTACTATTTTAATCATTTATATATGTGTTGAACACCCTTCATTCCTTTTCTATTTCCTAGCTAGCTCCCAATGGACAGTAAAAAATGTGTCCTCTGGCTATATTTCTCATTTGTTTACTTTCGTTATCAAGTAAGTTTGTAACTTACACATTCCTTTTTCTGTTTCGGTATCTTATTTTTCTAAACTATTTAACACCAATTTTTCACTAATTCTACAGGAGCAAAAACCTCAAGCAAAATGGAAACTAGCACAGGAGCTACAAATTCCTTTATGCTATATAACACATTCCTTTATGCTAGCACACTTTACAACCTACATACCCCTTAATCTTATAAAATGGAAACTAGCCAGGAGGTACAAATTAGTCACCAGGCAAAACAAAGTCTTTTAGTATAACCATTCAATCCCTGGTTTCATTGTAAATGAATTTAGCACTCTTTCAATCAATTCATGCACAATCACAATTTGCAACAAGTAAATCTTAATCATAATAAACACTTTTTTGTCAACACATTCAGGAAGACAAGACAAGATACAACAATAACAAGGTAAATCAGATTTGCAAAAGATACAAGGATACATTTAACACATTGAACAGCTTGGTCAGATAAAAAGTATACGTTTTTATCTGTTGAACCATCTCAATTCTTAAATTAGATTTGGAAACATTAATTTTAAAGCAAATGCACATTAACACTCGAAAAGCTTGGTCAGAGTTCCAAATATATCAGTGTATACCAGATTAAGCTTTTGTTATGCCATTAACATATCCTTGTATATTTAGGCCATAATCTTGTACAAAGAGTGTTCAACAGATATTTAAAACTGATTTTAGCTAGAAATCATTATAGTATCTCATTCATGGGCTTATGAATTTTACGGGGACGAGAGAAGAAAAAAAGGGTTCAAATAAGAATAATCACGATCTTCGCAAAGAATCTTTGCGAAGAGGGTTCATAAGACGATGATTTTGGGGATAATTGGTTATTGCCCAAAACACACTTTCTGCTGCACAAAACACACTTGCTTCAACGTCACCAGAAAAAAAAAAAAGAAATTGAAAGAGGAAAAGATTGAAGGAGCAAGACGTTGGGGGTTACTGAAGCAGTAAGATGTACATAGAACAACCACGCTTACCTTTGGCAGAGACGTCGATAATGGGCGAGATTGAAAAAGACGGTGGGCGTCTTGAAGCAAACAATGATGGAGCGAGTTCTTGAAAGCGACAAGAGGTTGAGGGTTACAAAGGACAAAGTGGGAAGTGAAATTGTGTGCATTATCAGCTTGTTTTTTTATCGGGTCTTATCAGGGTGAAAGGGTGAGGATTAAGTTATCAGGTGATAGTGGGATAAAAATGAGTAACCTGATAGTATTATACTATCATGTGATTGTACCAAACATTGAATAAGACCTGATAGTATTTTCTTATACTATCAGGTCTTTCTTATACGATGTACCAAACACAGCCTAAGTGTTTAATTCTTCTACTGTCTCGTTTGGATAATATAACAATTCAGACATCTTTCTTCTTGACTCAACACAAAAGACAAAAATGAGGGCAATTAATTAAGATTAAAAATATTTAACGAGCTCAATTCAAAATCGATTCCCTTTTATGACATTTATTTATATACAACTAATTAATTGTCTCAACCAATCAATTTCTAAATTTTCCACTATCTCTTTTCAAAATAAAATAATTTTAAAATCTGAAAAAAAAAATCAACCAATGCTTTGATCTTCTAAAATTTTGGAGGAAAAATAGATTAAGGAGAAGATGGCACCTAATATTTTTTATTATGCAATGAACTATGCTTTATATAATATAATAGATAAATAATAGATAATAGTTAATAAATAATAGATAATAGATAGATAGAATGGGAGAGCTTTGCCGTCCTACTGAGTCCTGCCCAATTCGAGAGATTAGTCTTTCACCTTTAGGTTGAGGGACACTCTAAGAAAAAAAAAAAAAAGATAATAAATAGATAATAAATAGTAGATAATAGATAGATTTTAAATTTTTTTTTATTAGTGCACTCATAATTATTATATGACAAATTTAATATATATACATATTAAATAAATACAACCACAATAATCTATAATTTTTACTAATAAATAATGAATAATTAAATTAAATTTCTTATTATCATAAATTAATATATATAACATTATAATATATAATTAATTTTACAAATAATATAATAATTTTAATAAAAATAAAAAATATTATATATCAAACATAAAAGAAACCCTAATTCCTAATATATTTCCTTAGACCCTCACTTTCACATCACACGCAACAACCAGGCCAGCCACCATTCGTCGTCACCTTCACTCACGACAGCCACTCTCAGCGTGCACACACGACAACCACCATCACTGCATGCTAAAGAAGACACAAGAGCAGAGAAGGGCCATCACACGCGACGCGGCCTAGGGGTGGGAATAAAACCCAAAAGAACTGAACCAAACCCAACCATTTAAAACCATTTTTAGAGAGAACTGATTCTCATAACTAAACCGTTTTTAATAATTTTACAATCCGGTTAACTGGTTTCTAATTTAGTCTAGTTAACTTCATTAACCTGAACCACATTCTGAATTAAAACCTCATTACACAAAATCAAATCTCAATCTCAAATTCCCAAATCCAAATCTATGAAGAACCCTCTATGAAGAACCCTAGTCCCATTTCTGCCATATAAGAAGCAACGTAGCACCGCACATCTATGATGGCCCTGCTATCCAGAGACAGCCTGGGAGCCTCTATGGAGAACTTCCACAAACATCTCGTCCCTTCCTTGAATTTCAGAATCGAAAGGGAAAGAGACACCTTTGCTTGAGATTGTGCCTCTCTCACCGGGCTTTATTTCAAAGGCTCAGGGGAAGGTGTCAAACCCGCAAGAGAAACACTGTGTTTCTCTGGCTCCGGGAACGAATCTGATGCTTGCAAAACCCAACAATGGCGAGTCAGAATAACTGAAAAGGAGAAGAATAAGAGGGATTACAGAAAGCAAAGAGAAGTGAAGAATTGGCTAGCATTACCAGAGGAGTAGTAGAGGGAAGGAGTCTTTTGACATAGTGGATGCGTTTTCTGGTGAGAATCTGGTGGCGATTGAAGTTCTACAGGAACCCAGCCATGCACCCCATCTGTTTGTGAATATGTTTTTCCAGGTTATGGTCATGTAATATCCCCTTTCTCAAAACCAGTTCAAAACCAGTTCATCAAACTAAAACCGGTTCAGCTCTAAAAGAAAATTGATTCGGCTCCAAAAAAACCAATTTGAATTTCAAACTAAACCACTTTACCAGTTTGGTTCAATTCAGTTTGATTTTTCCTGCCGAATCGAACCATGCCCACCCCTAACGCGACCATCCCACCCGACCGGTGTCGGCCAGCCGTTAGCAGGACCCAGTTCGCAGTTCCTTCCAAGTGTGCTTGGATATATACCTTTGAAGACTTGTTTTGATGATAACAAACGTGAAGACTAAATAAAGATGATGGAAAGACCAAGTCCAAGATCTTATAAGAATAGCATTAGGACTTAGAGTCTTTTTTGTATGGAGCTCACTTTAATATCTTACTGTTTTGAAAGAAAAGATACTAAATGTTTTAAAATATTAAATGTTTTCAGAACTGGTTTTTAATTGGTTTATTCGAATAATGTCTTCTCTATTCGAATAAATCCTTTTTTTAGTTGTTTCTATTTTTCAACCATTATTCGAATAGTGCAAGTTTTATTCGAATAAAGGCTTTCAAATATTACTTCGTGGTTATGCTTTTCAAAACTGTTATTCAAATAGCAGTTTGGCTATTCGAATAAAAGAGCCTCTTAGTACTGTTTTGATAAAGACATTATTCAAATAACTCAGTGGTTATTTGAATAATCCCTTTTCTTTGAGACTCTGTTGTTTACAGTTTTATTCGAATAACACAATGGTTATTCGAATAACCCATATTAGTTCACTTTTCACGATGGTTTCATGAACAGTGTTATTCGAATAACAGTTTCATATATTCGAATAAACACGTCTTTTACGAACACTAATATGGAAATAAGTTTTGGAATTTATGAGTTTTAAATATACCCAACGACCATTTCTTTGAATTTTCTCTATAAATAGAAGCCTTGGGTCACGTCTAAAATTGCCTAACACTCTGAATTATTTTCTACTTGCTCTAACTCTTGAAATTATTTTCTACGCTCTTTTTTATTAAACTTTGAGATATTTCTGTGAGAGCTCCATTAGCACTTCAAATTGTATAATTTGCTCTGAGTGAGAGTTTCTCTTCATCTACTTTATGCTATTCTGTATCGAAGGTGAGGTATCCCTCAAGGTTTGTATAAAGGTGAAGTATCCCTACAGGTTGAGGCTTTAGCACAAGGGTAGAGTTTCCCTGTGTGTGAAAAGTGCTCGCAAGCACCTATTGAAGCTTGTATACATAGTGAAAAATCTCGGCTTTTGTTTCGAGGACTGGACGTAGACCACAAGTGGGTTAGTGGTCGAACCAAGATAAATATTGTGCCTGTTTCTCTATTCTTAATCTCTTTATTTTATGTAATTTTATTTTATTGCACATTTATTTTTCGCTATTCTTAAATTTTCTTTTCTTCATCTCGTTCCTTCTGTGCACTTATTTAATAAGTTTCAATATTTGTATTTTACTTAAAAGAGGTTTTACGAAAAGTTTTATACTCAATTCACCCCCCTCTTTAGTACTGGAAGCCACTTGGTAACAAGTGGTATCAGAGCTAGACTCCTGTATAAAGAGCTTAGCAGCTTCAAGAGAACATAGCTTCTTCAAATGGTTTTTCAGAAGGATCTTCCATAAATCGACCACCCTTTTTCAATAGGGATGGTTATGCATATTGGAAGGAAATAATGAAAATCTTCATCAAAGCTATTGATCTAGATGTGTGGGATGTTGTCGAAAATGGCGCTTTATACATACGCATGAGGTCGATGGCGTAAGGACCGAAACACCAAGAAATAATGGTCTGATTAGGACAAAAGAAAAGTTCAACATAATTTAAAAGCAAAAAATATTATTACTACTACTTTGGGACATGATGAGTTTTTTAGAATTTCAAATTGTAAAACTACTAAAGAAATGTGGGACACTTTGCAAGTTACCCATGAGGGTACTAGTGAAGTAAAGAGGTCGAGAATCAATTCTCTAACTAGTGAATATGAATTATTTAGAATGAACTAAGGAGAGAGCA
This sequence comes from Ormosia semicastrata, assembly GCA_029884595.1. Taxonomy (NCBI): domain Eukaryota; kingdom Viridiplantae; phylum Streptophyta; class Magnoliopsida; order Fabales; family Fabaceae; genus Ormosia; species Ormosia semicastrata. Next base: position 4,854,813 of record JAQQTO010000061.1, read on the forward strand.
TTCAAGAAATGCAAAAGAGGTTCACCCACATAGTTAATCATCTTGCATCTTTAGGTAAAAGTTTTTCTAACGAGGATTTGATTAACAAAGTATTGAGATGTCTTAGCAGGATTTGGCAACCCAAGGTAATAGCCATATCAGAATTAAGGGATTTGTTGACAATGACTCTAGCTACCATCTTTGAAAAACTTCATGAGCATGAACTAGAACTGAGCAGATTAAGTCAAAGCGAAGAAAACGATAAAAAGAAAAAGGGGATAGCGCTCAAAGCCACTTTCTCAACAATCGAAAATGATGATGAAGAAAATGAAGAAGACTCAGAAAACATCGAGGTAAACAAAGAAAATCTTAGTCTGTTAGTTAAAAAATTTGGTAACTTTCTCAGGAAAAAGGGAACGCAAAGAAGACCCCCCTTCCCTCCGAAGAAGACTCATTACAAAGGCGAAGGAGCTTCATCAACTCCAACTTACTATGAATGTGGCAAACCTGGTCACATGAAAATGAAGTGCTCAGTTTACCAAAAGAAGAAGGAGAAATTTGAAAAGAAGCCCTTCAAGAAAAGAAAAGGAAGAAAAGGCCTATATAGCATGGGATGAAAACGACATGCATTCAATTGACAGCTCAGATAGCAAGGAAGCTCAACTATGTCTCATGGCCAAAGGAGAAGAAGAAGAAAGTGAAAATGAGGTAAGGTCTAATACTACTTTATTGCCTTCTTACGATGAGTTACAAGATGCCTTTGAAGAATTGCATGAAGAGTCTTTAAAACTCACAAAAATAATTTCTTCTTCCAAGAAAACAATTTCTTCTTTAGAAAAATAAATTCTTGTTTTAAATAAAGAAATAGAAGAATTAAAAGTTGAAAATGAAACTTTAGGAATCATTGATGCATGCACAAATCATTCTTCATATGCTTCTACATCTTCATCTTGTTCTTCATGTCATATGCTTGAAAAAGAAATTAAAGACTTAAAGAACACTCTTTCTAAATTCACCTTTGGAAGAAATAATTTAAATATTTTATTAAGAAGACAAATAGTGGTTTTTCAAAAAGCTAGGATAGGTTATAATTTGAAAAATCAACAAAAACTCTATAAAAATCTCTTTGTGCATTCTAGTGTTTCAAGTAGTCCTTTTATTAAATGTTTTTACTGTGAAAAGAAAGGACATAGTGCATCAACATATAATGCAAGGAAAAACATTAATACTAAAATTGGAACGAAAATGGTTTGGGTTCCCAATGGTACTATACCCAAAACTGACACACAAGGACTCAAGAAAGTTTGGGTACCAAAAGTTAAAAACTAAACATGTGTTGTAGGTGTGCTTGAAAGCCAGGAGTTCAAATTAGTATCTCGATAGTGGCTGCTCCAAGCACATGACCGGGGACAACTCGAAATTCACCATACTTATTCCCAAGAATCATGGACATGTTACTTATGGCGATAACAACAAAGGAAAAATTCTTGGAATCGGTAAAGTCGGTAAGAACCCTAGTTCCTCTATTGAAAATGTATTATTTGTTGAAGGCTTGAAACATAACTTACTTAGTATTAGCCAATTATGTGATAAAGGAAATAGGGTAATATTTGATTCAAATTATTGCATAATTGAAGATAAAAATAATAAACATATTAAATTCATTGGTCATAGAGTAAACAATATTTATATGATTAGTCTTGATGATATATCTTCAAATGATGCGAAATGTCTTTTAAGTAAGAATGATGATTCATGGTTATGGCATAGGAGAATTGCACACATTTACATGGATCACTTAAAGAAGTTGGTCTCTAAAGAGCTAGTAATTGGACTACCCAAGCTTAGTTTTGTAAAAGATAAATTATGTTATGCATGTCAAAAGGGTAAACAAATAAAGGTCACATTTAAAGCAAAAAATATAGTTTCAACTACTAGACCTTTACAACTTTTGCACATGGATCTATTTGGACCTTCTAGAACTATGAGCTTTGGTGGGAATTACTATGCTTTAGTGACTGTGGATGATTTTTCTAGGTTTACATGGACTTTATTTCTTGCAAATAAAAATGATGTATTTATAACTTTTAAAAGACTTGCCAAAGTTATTCAAAATGAAAAAGGTTTTCAAATCTCTTCTATAAGAAGTGATCATGGTGGCGAATTTGAAAACAATGTTTTTGAAAATTATTGTGATGAACATGACATTAATCATAATTTCTCTGCCCCTAGAACTTCGTAACAAAATGGAGTTGTAGAAAGAAAAAATCGTTCTTTAGAAGAAATAGCGAGAACTATGCTTAATGAGACTGCTCTTCCTAAGTATTTTTGGGCGAATGCTGTAACTACAGCTTGTTATATAATGAACAGGGCTCTTATAAGGCCTATTTTAAAGAAAACCCCATATGAGTTATACAAGGGAAGAAAGCCAAATGTCTCACATTTTCATGTTTTTGGATACAAATGTTTTGTTTTAAATAATGAAAAAGATAACTTAGGGAAGTTTGATGCTAAATCTGATGAAGGTATATTTCTTGGTTATTCAAATCATAGTAAAGCTTTTCGTATATATAATAAAAAAACTATGACTATTGAAGAATCTATACATGTTGCATTTGATGAAACTGACCCAAATGGATCGAGAAAGAATCTTGTTATTGATGATGTTGCAGAAGTCTTGGCGGAAACACATTTGGATAGCAAGGAAAAAGAAATCAAGGAGCAAGAAGATAAACAAAGACAAGAAGATTCACAAGCCTTGGAACTTCCCAAAGAATGGCGAACCTCAAAATATTATTCCCTTGATCAAATAATCGGTAATATATCTAAAGGTGTAAGTACTCGTAATTCTCTTAGAAATGCTTATAATCACTTAGCTTTTGTTTCTCAAATTGAATCTAAGGATTTAATTGAAGCTTTTGATGATGAACATTGGATCTTAGCTATGCATGAGGAATTAAATCAATTTGAAAGAAATCAAGTTTGGGAATTAGTTGCTAGGCCTAATGATCACCCTATAATTGGCACTAAATGGGTTTTTAGAAACAAACTTGATGAAAATGGGTTAATAACTAGAAACAAAGCTAGACTAGTCGCTAAAGGTTATAATCAAGAAGAAGGAATAGATTATGAAGAAACCTATGCACCTGTAGCTAGATTAGAAGCTATTAGAATATTCCTCGCTTATGCTTGTATCGTGGATTTCAAATTATATCAAATGAATGTTAAAAGTGCTTTTCTTAATAGCCTTATTCAAGAGGAGGTATATGTTGAACAACCTCAAGGTTTTGAAAATCATGAACTACCCAACTATATTTTTAAAATTAAAAAGGCTTTATATGGCTTAAAGTAAGCTCCTAGAGCTTGGTATGAAAGGTTGAGTAAGTTTCTTTTAGAAAATGATTTTTCAAGAGGAAAAGTCGATACTACTATTTTCATTAAAAATAAAAAGCATGATATTCTTCTTGTGCAAATATATGTGGATGATATTATTTTTGGTGCTACTAATGAATCCATGTGCAAAGAATTTGCTAAGACAATGCAGAATAAATTTAAAATGTCGATGATGGGAGAGCTGAATTTCTTCCTCGGACTTCAAATCAAACAAACGAACAAAGGAACATTTATAAGTCAAACCAAATACTGCAAGAATTGCTCAAAAGGTTCGAAATGGAAAACGCTAAGCATATAGCCACTCCAATGGACACTTCTTGCTATTTGGACAAAGATGAAGGAGGTAAATCAGTAGAAATAACGAAATACAGAGGTATGATTGGATCTCTCCTTTATCTTACTACTAGTAGGGCAGATATTATATTTAGTATATGCATGTGTGCTAGATATCAAGCAAACCCTAAGGAATCTCATTTAAGTACTGTTAAACGAATATTGAAATACTTAGTTGGCACTTCACAAATGGGCTTGTGGTATTTTTAAGGGTGCCTCATGTAGCTTAATACGCTATTCCGACTCTGATTTTGCAAGGTGCAAATTGGATAGAAAGAGTACTAGTGGGATATGCCACTTGCTTGGTAGTTCTTTAGTTTCTTGGCATAGCAAGAAACAAAATAGTATGGCTTTGTCTACCGCTGAGGCTAAATATATTGCAGTCGGGAGTTATTGTGCTAAAATCCTATGGATGAAGCAACAACTTTTAGACTACGATCTTCAGCTTGATCACATCCCGATAAGATGTGATAACACTAGTGCAATAAATATCTCTAAGAATCTTATTCTGCATTCCAGAACAAAGCATATAGAGATAAGACATCACTTTATTAGAGATCATGTACAAAAAGGGGATTGCATTCTTGAGTTTGTTGAAACATCTAAGCAACTTGCTGATATCTTCACTAAACCCTTAGCAAAAGAAGCATTCTTTTATATTAGAGGAGAATTGGGCATAATTGATCAATCTAACATATAATTATTTGAATTTATTGCTTAAATATTGCTTTTATCTCTCTTGAATCTTTTACTGACTTAAGCTTCGGAGATATCCCAATTCTTGTTTTACAGGTACTTTATATTTGGGTAAGTAAGTTAATTCTTTTTTAAATCACATTCTGAACGTATGCTTTATTATGCCTTTAATAGTTTTATTCGAATAAAACTAAGTTTATTCGAATAAACTGACTCCTATGTCAGTTCAGTTTTTGCTGCTATCTCTGTCTATTCGAATAAATTTAAGATCATTCGAATAAGCAGCAGTTTGTTTCATCAGTCTTATTTGACTGATCTCTGTCTATTCGAATAAAATAAAGCTTATTCGAATAACCAGAAACCTGGTTTTATCAGTCTTAGTTTGGCATCTCTGTTTATTCGAATTACCCCTAGGTTATTCAAATAAATCTTGTTAAATAGCCAAAACATTTGGCTTTCCCAGTTAATCTATTCGAACAAAAACTCCCTCTACTCGAATAAACCCTAGCAGAAATCCTTGTTCAACACTTGACCCTTCAGTTTCTATGCAAGGTTTATTCGAATGAAGCTCTGTTTATTCAAATAAACATGAGCCTCTCTTTAAATAGCCCCTGCGTGCCCAACCGTTTCACTCACTGTTTCCTCTTCTACTCTTCACCTTTTCTGCCCACGCATCCATCGTTTCTTTCTCTCATACTCTCCTCCACCATCTCCTTAACATTTCTTTCTCTTCCACACCTCCAATCACCATGGGCTCCTCCTCCAGCAAGCGTCCACGCACAAAGACTGCTCCATGCAACAATCCACTTGACTTGAGAAGGCTCTCCTCCAATGAAAAGCACTGTGGCCGCTTCATTACGCACTTCTGGGAGCATAACCTTGTCCAACCCAAATACCTTGACCTCTTCTTCTTTCAGCAACACAGAGGCTTCGACTTTTTGAATCTGTTGTAAAATCAGGGGGTTCTACAGCTTTGTTCTCACTGGGCCACTCTCTACCCAGCTCTGGTGAAGATGTTTTTCTGTAATCTGGAATTTGATGGCCAGAACATTCTCTCTGAGGTTTACGATCAAAACATTGTGATCACTCCACAGGATTGGCAGACTCTATTTAGGTTGTAACCGGCACTCTCGTTGAAGATGATGACAACCCATTTCTTGAGGAGTTCAATAGGATTCGGGCAATTGAGGACCTGCTGAAGCCTGGTCTAGCCTTGCTTGACAAGGGTCTCAAGGATGGCATGCTGAAGAGCCAAGATAGGCTTCTACATTACGCCTTTGCTCACATTTTGGCTCCCCGCAGTGGAAATTATGCCTACCTCAGTGAAGATGACATCTTCATGCTTTGGATTCTAAAGAATGGTCATCAGATCAACTGGCCTGTGTTTATCATGAAACACATGATGAGGGCCAAAGGAAAGGAAAAATCTGACTTACCTTATGGTATTCTCGTCACTACCTTGCTCAGCAAGTATCCTCAGGTCTTGGAGACTGAGCGAGCCATCGCCTTATCTCATCATAACATCTTCGGTTCCTTCACTCTACGCAAAATGAAGATGATTGAGACTGATGAAGGCTGAGTGTACCCAGATGAGGTTGTTGAGGATGAGTTAGACCCTGCTGACGCCCCTGCTGCACCTGCTGTCCCTGTTGATGCACCTGTTGCTGCTCCTGCTCCAGTTACCTTAGAGCAGATCATGGCCACCTTGCTTGATAACCAAGCATATATGGAACATATCTTCTCTATTCTTTTTGATAGAATAGAAGGTGTTGAAGGTGAGGTTGCTGCCCTCCGATCTGCTTCACCTGCTCCTGCACTAGCTCCTTCACCACCGCCTCCGGATACTTTCTTTTAGGAGTTGTTTAGATCTTAGGATCCTTGTTTTTGCTTGTGCTTTACTTGTTTCTTGCCTCTGTATCTGCCTCACTTCTTGATTAATGAATAAATGAAGTTTTGATCTATTTTCTGAGTATGTTTTACAGTTATTTATTTCTCTTTTACATCTAGATATCTGTTTATGGGCTTTACCCTTCTTTTTGCTCATGACAAAAGGGGGAGAAAGTTTAATTATTTGAATTGAGAAAAGACAGGTAAAACTTAAAACGAGATTGGATTCAAATTGAAAAGGGGAGCTGCGCACATATCTGATATACATTACCTCTTATATTTAAAGAGGAGAGTAAGCTTTTATACCTCTTTGTGAATTCCAATTATATGTATTGATTCTTTTCTCATTGATAGTTTGTCATCATCAAAAAGGGGGAGAATGTGTTTGGATATATGCCTTTGAAGACTTGTTTTGATGATAACAAACGTGAAGACTAAATAAAGATGATGGAAAGACCAAGTCTAAGATCTTATAAGAATAGCATTAAGACTTAGAGTCTTTTTTGTACAGAGCTCACTTTAATATCTTACTATTTTGAAAGAAAAGATACTAAATGTTTTAAAATATTAAATGTTTTCAGAACTGGTTTTTAATTGGTTTATTCGAATAATGTCTTCTCTATTCGAATAAATCATTTTTTTAGCTGTTTCTATTTTTCAACCATTATTCGAATAGTGTAAGTTTTATCCGAATAAAGGCTTTCAAATATTACTTCATGGTTATGTTTTTCAAAACTGTTATTCGAATAACAGTTTGGCTATTCAAATAAAAGAGCCTCTCAGTACTGTTTTGATAAAAACATTATTTGAATAACTCAGTGGTTATTCGAATAATCCATTTTCTTTGAGACTCTGTTGTTTACAGTGTTATTCGAATAACACAGTGGTTATTCGAATAACCCATATCAGTTCACTTTTCACAATGGTTTCATGAACAGTGTTATTCGAATAACAGTTTCATATATTCGAATAAACACGTCTTTTACGAACACTAATATGGAAATAAGTTTTGGAATTTATGAGTTTTAAATTTCTTTGAATTTTCTCTATAAATAGAAGCCTTGGGTCACGTCTAAAATTGCCTAACACTCTGAATTATTTTCTACTTGCTCTAACTCTTGAAATTAATTTCTACGCTCTTTTTTCGATTAAACTTTGAGATATTTTTGTGAGAGTTCCATTAGCACTTCAATTTGTATAATTTGCTCTAAGTGAGAGTTTCTCTTCATCTACTTTCTGTTATTCTGTATCGAGGGTGAGGTATCCCTCAAGGTTTATATAAGGGTGAGGTATCCCTGCAGGCTGAGGCTTTAGCACAAGGGTAGAGTTTCCTTGTGTGAAAAGTGCTCTTTTGTGTAACGGTTGCAAGCATATTGAAGCTTGTATACATAATGAAAAATCTCAACTTTTGTTTCGAGGATTGGATGTAGACCACAAGTGAGTTAGTGGTCGAACCAAGATAAATACTGTGCCTGCTTCTCTCTTCTTAATCTCTTTATTTTATACAATTTTATTTTATTGCATATTTATTTTTCACTGTTCTTAAAGTTTCTTTTCTTCATCTCGTTCCTTCTGTGCACTTATTTAATAAGTTTCAATATTTGTATTTTACTTAAAAGAGGTTTTGCGAAAAGTTTTATACTCAATTCACCTCCCCTCTTGAGTACTGGAAGCCACTTGGTAACACCAAGCCACACCCATTCCTCCCGACAACGTCCTACTCCTTACCCAGGTAACTTTTATGCTTTTCTTTCTTCCTTCATGTGTTTTGATTCTTGCTATGATGTTGGTTTTCAGTGTATTGGTAGGGTAGGAATATTCTATTAAGAAATAAGAATTGATTTTGCACATTTTCAAATGCTTTGATTAAACGGGATTTATGGTCCATTGTTGTGTCAATTACGTTATCTGTCATGGACTTTTGATTTGTTGTAAGTTGTAATAGGTGTTCGAGAATATGTTACTTTCTGTTCATTGTTCACTATAATTTTAATTTCTTTTTGGAGTTGGGAGGCTGTTTGAAGTTATGTCGTTTGTATTTGCCAAAAGTTTCCATCTTTAAGTTAAGTCAAATTTTGTATAATCCACATTCCACACTGCAAAGCTCAAGATAAAATTCAATCAGATAACAATTCGTTTTCTAACTCCTGAAGTTCTTTAACTTTCATATGATGGATATTATTTGTTTTTTTAACCATTTATTAGTTTTGTGCAATTCTTGTCTAGGCTGAGGATTTTTACTTTTACAAAACATTGAATTGAACTTACGGTTTATGTGTCATACATTTGCCCTTGTTGCATGTGGTGATGACATCATGCCATAATTTGTGGTGGTGTTTCATAGTCTTGGATATCATTGTCATATAGTGAATTCATGTACATTATGTAACATCCTAATACTGGTACCCTAGTATATTTGACACATACCGAGATAAACAATATCAGCCATGCTACTTCTAACTTAATCATTAACTAATCCATAATATTTAAACAAATAATTATGGAGAGTCATAACTAAAAGTCATACATATATACAACATTATACATACAACTTTTACAATTTCAAAGCAAATATAAATTAATACATAAGCTTTGAATTTAAAGTATAAACTAAACTCATCTAGTTCTTCTATATCTTCATCCTCATACCCATTTGAAGGACATTGACCTAGATTTACATGGAAACACAGTGGGGTGAGAATTAAAATTCTTAGTATGAGTAACCAATACCAGTACTAAAGCATTTATATTGAATAAGTACTATATGAATATTACCTTACAATGAATAACACTATGAACATTAGATTAATAGTTGCACTTGGTAAGTGAGACTATACTCACTAGCACTAGAACATTCACATTCTGACTTTATGTAAACATTCATCTAACAACTATATAATCTGTCACTAAGCTTATACATGTAGCTTAACTATTTTTAGGAACTGAATTCCCTCATCTGGCATATTACTTACTTATCCTTAGCTTGACACAGGATATGCTGATCCTTAGCCTAGCATAGGACTATCTCGTCCATAGCCTAGCATAGGGCTTAACTTATCACAACTCCACCTTTAGCAAAGTGTTTTTCTTACTCTTTTACCTGGTCAAGGGGGCTTGTATCGCTTCCTTAGTTAGGAATTGTGATCAACTATAGTTCAACCTTAATTAATAAGGGATCCATATTTTACTAGGCTTAACTTTAATAAATAAAGGAACCAAAACTTGCTAAGGGCTCAACCTTATTGCATAAGGGATCCAATTCACTAAGTTCAACATTATTGCATAATGGATCCAATTTACTAGGTTCAACTTTATTGCATAAGGGATCCAATTTATTAGGTTCAACCTTAATTAATAAGGGATCCATATTTTACTAGGCTCAACTTTAATAAATAAAGGAACCAAAACTTGCTAGGGCTCAACTTTATTGCATAAGGGATCCAATTCACTAGGTTCAACCTTATTACATAAGGGATTCAATTTACTAGGTTCAACCTTATTGCATAAGGGATCCAATTTACTAGGTTCAACCTTAATTAATAAGGGATCCATATTTTACTAGGCTCAACTTTAATAAATAAAGGAACCAAAACTCGCTAGGGTTTAATCTTATTGCATAAGGGATCCAATCCACTAGGTTCAACCTTATTGTATAAGGGATCCAATTTATTAGGTTCAACCTTATTGCATAAGGGATCCAATTTACTAGGTTCAACCTTAATTAATAAGGGATCCATATTTTACTAGGCTCAACTTTAATAAATAAAGGAACCAAAACTTGCTAGGGTTTAACCTTTTTGCATAAGGGATCTAATTCACTAGGTTCAACCTTATTGCATAAGGGATCGAATTTACTAGGTTTAACCTTATTTAATAAGGGATCCATATTTTACTAGGCTCAACTTTAATAAATAAGGGAACCAAAACTTGCTAGGCTCAACCTTATTGTATAAAGGATCCAATTCATTAGATTCAACATTATTGCATAAGGGATCCAATTCACTAGGGTCAACATTATTGCATAAGGGATCCAATTTACTAGGGTCAACCTTATTGCATAAGAGATCTAATTTACTAGGTTCAACTTTATTGCATAAGGGATCCAATTTACTAGGTGATACATTCCGTAATGGAATATCCTCATTTGCATCTTAACATACTCCAAAAAGCATGTATAAAGGGTTCCATCTAATAGGGAAGTCAATCTAGTCAAGATAAAAATTTTGAGAAAATGAATGCTGGGTGCCTAAGCGCTCACTCTTAAGCTCCTGGGCGCTCTCTACCAGGCATCTGAGCGCTAGCCTGGCCGAGACCAACTCTGATGTGTTTTGTGATTAGCGCTCAGGCGCCTTACACACAGCGCCTAGGCACCGATCGTGCGGAAGCTAATGCTGAGCTACTGGGCGATGGGCGCTCAGGCGCCCAACACTCAGTGCCTAGGCGCTGGTCTCCTAGAATGGATTCTGCAAAATTCTGCAGAATTCGAGATTTGTTCTTTTGGGACAAATCTCACTTCCAATCATTCAAGATCAGTTTTCTTATGATTTCTAGTACTAATTTAAGCCTTTAAACTTGTTGCAATTCTTATATGGCCTATTGATTTACTTAGGCCTAGATTTAGGCTAGAAATCTCTATAACTCAAACTTATTATCTAAGTTCCTTCAATGATCCAAATTGGATTATCTTAAGTCATAAATGACTATTTTGCTCTCATTAAACTAAAACTAACTTAACTTAATCCTCAGAATCAAGAATCAAGTTAAGAACTAAGATTTGACTCTCCAAATCCCTTTTTCCATTCAAAATCCCTAACCCATTTAAGAAGAACAAAGATGGAAAGATAAATAGAAATCCCCTACCTCATGTGATGATCAATCTTCAAAGATCTTGATCTTGCTCTTGATCCTTGTCTTTGGTCCTTCTTTTTCTCTTCCTTTTCCCCTCCTTTCTTTCTTCCCCTTTCTCTCATTCTCCCTTTTTTCTTTCCTTTTCTGTTTCTTTTTGTTCTCAGCCAAGAGAATAAGAGAGAAATAAGAAGGAAAAAATGGTATCTTAAGTTTCTGTGTTGAAACTTATATTTGCTAAGAACACTTGAATCACACTAATTTAAGTTTTTTAACTTTCAACAACTTTAGAATAAATATTAGGATTAATCTAAATTGTTGTTTCACTTTTATCCTATTTTTTCATATCTGTTGCTGGTCAATCAGTAGTAAAACACATAACTAATATGCTTAAAAATACTAAACTGACTCTAATTATGCTCAAAATTTAATTGCATCTTACTTAGCTCATTTGTGACCTAAAAATAAGTTATCCATACTTGTTTACCTCAACTTAGCCTTTAAAGCTATTTTCTAAGTTATTTTAGGCTACTTTTCAACTTCTGTATTGCAGCAAAATGCCTAAACTAACTCAGTTTGTTACAAAATTAAACTGATATGTCAAGTAAGTATTAAGAAACCTTTGTAACTATTTACAAGTTAAACATGTTATTGAGGGTGTTACACATTACTTAGTTCTAGAAGTTGAGATGTGCATTAGAGGTAGAGTTGTTGGCCTACTTAAAAGGCCTAGCCTGTTAGCATATTTAGAGATAGGCTTGTTAGCCTATTTAAAAGGCCTAGCCTGTTGGCCTGGTAGCCTATTTAGAGATTAATCTGTTGATCTATTTAAATGTTTTAATGTAAAATAGATTTTTAAATAGACTTTTAAGTCAGGTAGACTCAGGCCTTATGTTTGGAAAATAGGCTAGGCCTAGCTGGGCCAGTTTTTATGCCTATTTCTAATGGTATTATAAATTATAAAAAAAATTTGAGATGAAAAGGAAATGAAATGTAATTGTGTAACAAAAATAAAAGTTAAAGTAAAGTTAATGTAAAACAAATATATATTTATGTCAATAAAAAAACTATTTATGAATAAAAAAACAAAACCCCAATTGAATAAAAAAAATAAAACAGAAGAGAGATCGAGAAAAACTGTGAAAGAGTGAAAGGCAATATCAGCTTCGTTTCTAACTATATATAAACCAATGTTACATGGTTCGTGGTACGGTTTGGTACGCAATACAGGTACATGATACGACACTTTACCAAGTATGTGGCACAGGGGGTATACTTAGTTGGCTCGTTATTTCTGATCGAAATTTGCTGAACTGGATCACTATACATAAATTTTAAACTATAGCATTAAGTTATGAAGCACGGATACACCGTTTTTGAGGCATGTCCGCGTGTCGAACACGTGTCTGTATCAAACACATTGGGACACCCATACGACATACGTGTTCGAATGTGTCTGACTAAAAAGATTTTTTTTTTCAGTTTGGACACTTCTCGGACATGCTTGGACACGTTTCGGACACGCTTGGACACGTCTAGGACAAGGCTTAGACACGATCTATTAATATATATATTTTAAAAAAATTAGTTTCCATAATTGACGTTCAATTAATAAGCTTGTAACTCACTTAAATCCAATCATATGACTGACGTCCTAAGCCACTATTTTCACATATAAGTGTTTAAGTTTTATCTTTTCACACATTACTATTAGACTTTTAAGTTTTATCTTTTCACACACCACTATTTTCATCTGCTCCTTCTATCTCTGCTTGTACTAAGCCATCTACTTCGTTGTCACCGAAACTTGCCTCATACCAATATTCTTTCTAGTTAATTTTTTTTTATGTACATGTACTTGTACATGGTTAGTTTTATCAGGAGATGTTGGAAATTTTTTAAAAAATATCAACAGAAATTATATTTCATATTTTTTAGGAAGACCTTATAGGTAGTAAATATCGACACATATGATATATATTAAGATATTATAAATTTTTAAGTTTATAGAAACGATATTAATGAATTATGATCTTTTTTTAAATTTTGTAATTATATATATATATATCCTGTATTCATGTCTTATAATTTTTTGAATTTAATGTATCCCGTATCCCATATTTGTATCTATATTCCATAAGATTAAGTAGTAAAAAAAAATTATAAAGCACATGTAAAAGGAGCTGTGCAGCAGCAACGTTAGTTGTTTTACTTTTAATCCTATTAGGTAATAAGTTATCACACACCATACCCCACTCCCACTTATAGTCCACTAATTAAATAAGCCTAAAGTGTGTGTTTTGTTCTGGTCCCTTTTTTTTTTTTTTTCTCATTGCTTGTTAATGATGCTATGAGTTTTGCTTGCATCAATTAAGGTCTTTAATTTTGACTAAAGCTATCAATATGGACTATATAACCCATAGTACAGGCAACTAAGCCCCTAATTATAACCCACTTTTTAAAGTTCACTATGTAAATAGATTTTTTTTTTAATTCTAATTCATTAAATTTATTAATTTAGTGGATTAAAATAAGGGTAACCGACAAAGTCCTCCCCACATCTCACTAAATAAAAAAAACCCCAATTCCCAAATAAAAAAAAACCCAATAAAAAATAACTGTGCTTCTGTTGGCACCCCGCATCCCTCACCCTCAAACCTCACATGAAATCGTTTTAGTTTTAGCCCTTTGTCACCTCACAACTCACATCAAATTGCACTTCCTCATTCAATTACGAAGCACTTCGCGTTAAAAAACTCGAAGCATTTGATTTCATTTGAGCCAAAAGCTTCAAACCAATCATTCTGACTGCATTTTGTGACTTTGTGACTGCGTTTCTCAGGTGAGAACGTTAGGGTTCTTCTCCTCCTCTCTCCCATTACTTTTAGTTTGTCTTTGTTACATAAATCAATATCCATGTTATTGTTGTATTCTCATCTTCTGCTTCGTTATTCTTAATGTTTGTAACTTTTTTCTAAACTTGATGAGCTTCTGAGTCTAGATGTCAAGATTTCTTAGTTTTTTTTTGTTTATAATAATTATTAATTAGCTAGCAGTCTGTATGCTTATGATTAATTTTAATGTTTGTTTTTACTCAATCCTCTGTGCCTTGAGGGAGAATAGTATAATTTGAATGAGTAGTGTAATCAGAAAAAAACCCATATTCATGATGATTTATCCATTATTTAGTGGGTTCTTCTTAAGCCCTGAACTGATCTTCACAGAGTGGCCATATTTGGTTTTATGTCCTGCACCTTTGTCATATTTATGGACAATATCAGATCCATGTTTACTGTTATTTCAGTAAAACAAAGTTGTGCTTTTACCAATTTGAGAAAAAGACAGAGTTTTTTCCCCTGTTGTAGTTTATATGTGCATGCCAGAAAATCTGGAATTTCAGTAAAGCATTTTGCACATTGAACTTCTGCATGGTCAGACCTGTTTGGGCTTTACACTTCACAATTTTCAATTGTGCATTTAGTTTTAGCTCAAATTACTGACGCTTTTCACATGCGTGATTTATGTATTAGTTTAAAGTTGACGATGTGAGATTTTTTATAGTGATTTTGGAGCTTGATAAAATTTGCTGTGTCTTTATTTATTTCTCTTTTTTTCTGTTTTTTTAACAACATAGCATGTCAAGTATGCCTTGGGATGATCTTCATGGTTGTACCATCTTAAAATTTTATGTGAATTGTAAAATTTTATGTGAATTGTAACAGGGAAGCTGAGCACTTCTTATTCTCCTTGCTTAATACTCTTCTTTTTAACTGGCATATGATGCTTGTTAAGCTGGAATTATTAGAGTCTTAATCATTATGCCAACCAATTTGTATGTTTTCCTTTTCTTTATTTTAATATTTCTTTTGAGTGGGTTTGCTTCCCTGGTATTAGGTAGACAATTGATTCTGTTCCTTATATTTTTTGTTATACAATTCACATATACTTTCATTCCATGCTTTCAGAATTTGTCATTGCTTTAGTTTTTCAAATAATGTTTAGTGTATCATCTTTAGTTTATCAAATTTATAAGTACATTTAGACATATTTGGTGCATAAATTGTATGTCATATTTTGCATCTGCAGTAGGTTCAATAAAGTTCTCATGGCATTTTACTTTTCTTCTGGATTTGTTTATTTCATTTAAAACTAACATGAACCAGCATATGTTTTTCCAGATATTTATTCAATGGGTGGGCTAGGGTCAACCCATTAAATACGTGGGTCAAATTAATTTTTTTTATTATGGGCCAGCCCATGGACTAGCCCTAACCCACCTGACCTAGTGGGCTTTTGGCCATGTGGGCTTTTTTGTCTTGTGGGCTTTTTGGCCCTATGGACTTTTTGGCCGTAGCCCACGTGGGCTAGGGTTTGATGGCGTGGGCTACTTGATGGGGTGGGCTAAGCTTTTTTGACAGCTCTAATTTTCACCCCAAAAATAAAATTAGGGTCTTTAGTTATCTTCTTTCTCCCACCCGTTCACTCACACAGCGGCTGCGTCACAGACTCAGCCACACGACGGCAGACGACATCTCCATTTTTCTGCAGTATCTGCACATATTGAAGCTGCCACACAGCCACGTGTCTCTCTTCCCTCTCGCGGCTTCTTCAGTTTTCTGCACCACGCAGCGACAACCCTGCAGGTAAGTTTTCTTCCTCTGCTCTTTTCATGTAAATTTGGAACGCTCCTATGAGCGTTTTGGGTCGCGAACGACCCACATTTGGAAATGAACGTTCCCAAACGTGGAACGTGATGGGGTTGAACGAACCATGTAACACTGATATAAACTGTGTTGATACAGTGACCTGGTGCCTGGTGTAGTTATTGAAAAGAGAGAGAGAGGGAGGTTGTGTTTCAGTGAAAGGTTGTTCGATGACGACTCGTATAGCGCCAGGTGTAGGAGCGAACTTGCTGGGTCAACACTCAGCGGAGAGGAATCAAGATGCTACTGCTTATGTCGGCAATCTCGACCCCCAAGTAAGGTTCCCCTTCCCTTTTACATCCCCTCCTATTTTCCACCTTCTCTATCTATCCTATGCTTCCTTCTCTATCTACAAATTCTTGAGCCTTGACCCAAATCACACACACACTCTTAATTAACATTTTTAGGGTTAACAACTCTAACTGAATTTCTTGTGTGCTACTGCTATCAGATAACTGAGGAGTTATTATGGGAGCTATTTGTTCAGGCAGGTCCAGTCGGTATGTTTCATTTTTCCCTTATTATATATCATATGAAGCTATCAATGTGAATTTTCCTGTGTGATTTTTTCTTAGATATTTCAGGGTTAGATATAAAATTTTTTCTCCTTTCATTTGTTTCAGTTAATGTCTATGTTCCAAAGGACAGAGTGACCAACCAGCATCAAGGTTATGGATTTGTTGAATTCCGGAGTGAAGAAGATGCTGACTATGTAAGTATTCTTGAGTAGTATGGCAATGCTATTTGCAAATCGAACATACATTCTATCTAAAGCTATCAGCTGCTCACCACTAATGTTCGCCTATTTGCTATTTTTTTTCCCTTCCATTGCAGGCCATCAAGGTGCTTAATATGATTAAACTTTATGGAAAACCAATACGTGTAAATAAGGTATTCAATATGAAGCTTATTTCGTGACTTTTCTCTTCTACCTCTGTGGTATTTAAATATGAAATCATTGACTGTGTGAAAATATATTTAAGATTCTACTATGTTTTTGAAAGTACTTAAAAGGTGTAATGTATTAAGGAAGTTAAGCATTAAAAGTGCCAACAAGAGCAAAAATTAAGTGTAGCGAAGATGAGAATGTTGCGTTTGATGAGTGGACATACAAGAATAGATAAGATTAGGATTGAATGTATTTTGGAAGAAAGTTGGAGTAGCACCTATTGAGGAGAAAATTATAAAAGCTTGCTTAAGGTGGTTTGGTTATGTGAGGAGAAAACCAATAGAGGCTCCAGTAAGAAAAACGAATCAAATAGAAGATAGTACGATTAACAAGGGTAGAGGAAGGCTGGAGAAAACTTTAGAAGAAACCATTTAAAAGGACCTTACTCTGAATGCTCTTGTTAAGAATTTGGTTTTTGATAGAGCCTATTGGCATCATTTAATCCATTTAGTCAACCGCACCTTGTGGGATAAAGCTTGGGTGTTGTTGACTGTGTAGAGGTGTTGACGTGTCATTTTGTGTGTCGGTCTATGATGTGTTTGACATAGACATGAGAAATGTCTGTGGCTCTGTGCGTAGTAGATTGCAGTGATTCCTGGAAGAAGTTGGGGAAATACTCTTCATTTGACTGAGATAAAAGTTAGGTGTCATTCTGTGTGTCGGTCTGTGATGTGTTTGACATAGACATGAGAAATGTCTGTGGCTCTGTGCTTAGTAGATTGCAGTGATTCCTGGAAGAAGTTGGGGAAATACTCTTCACTTGACTGAAAGATAAAAGTTTGAAAATTTAATTCTAGAATCAAGTGGAGCCGAACACTAAAAGTCTGATATGGACTGTAGAAATATGATGCACCTCCTCCAGTGGTGGTTGCATGTTGAACGCATTGGCTGATATGACAAACCTGCTTCATATGTCAATCTTGTGGTGAGCTAGTGATGTGTATCAGAATAGGGTGAAAAAGTCAAGACTGGACATATTTCAGATAAGACATGAAGTCATGAACATGTTTGGTACAGGTTTGGCACATTCTGAATTCCTTTAGATTATCAATATCAATGTAAAGGACTTCAATATTTTGATTTAAGTCAATGAAGAATGTATTTTAATGTTTTATAAAATAAAAAGAATGTATTTTAATGAAAATTGGAATATACAATACTTAAATATATGTTGGATAGAAATGTACAGATGTTATATTGCAACAAACAATTGGGATCTGTCTATGTCACCCCTTTTTTATTGGACGTGTCTAAGAGCACATTTGGGACATGGAATCACATTTTTTAGACGGCAAATGGGAATGGAATGGTAAACCACTCCTGTTCCTGTGTTTGGTTCCCTTTTGAATTGAATTGTATATTTTTATTCTATTCCATTCTATTTTTATGTTTGGTACATGGAGTCAAAATTATTAATGAAGATAAATAAGGAAACAAAACAAACGTTAACTGGTTGCCAGAGTCACCATTACCACCACTTTTGGAGGGAATGTATATTCTTGTCTTTGAGGATTCAAAGCTTCGAACCTTAGACTGGAATTATCTTTCCATGTGTTTTTTTTCCCCATACCAAACATAGGAATCCTCATTCCATGGAAGGGAGGCAAGAATGGAATCATTATTCTTGCATAGCAAATCTGTACTAAGTACTAAGTAATATTTATCTTTTAATTTTCCCAACCCTTATTTTTTTGCCATTCCAAGATATCATTGTTATAATTGAATGTCTCATTCTCCACATAGCAATTAATCTTTCATATCTACGTCGTGTTTGTGCGAACTTTGTTGTGCTCTGTTACAACTTACAAGTCCTGCTGTATTTCTATCTCATATCAATGTCTGTGCCACTTGATTAAAGAGTATTGATTTTACTATTTTTGGTTCCAGGCATCCCAAGATAAAAAGAGCTTGGATGTGGGGGCAAACCTTTTCATTGGCAACCTTGATCCTGTAAGTCACCAAATTATGCAAGTGTTTGATAAACTCATATGTGTTGAACTTTGAGATTTAACATAACTAGTCCTGATGTTGCTGCAGGATGTAGATGAGAAGCTCTTGTATGATACATTCAGTGCATTTGGAGTTATTGTAACTAATCCAAAGGTTATGCTCTTAGAATATCTTTCATTACATCTAATAGAATCATGTTTGTGTCACTTAAGTAACACTATCCAGCAAGTAGCAGTTGCTAATACTTTCCATGCTTCTTCTTTTTCTTTATTTCTCAGTATATGGGCATACTATTTTGTTCGTTTAAGAAATGTCTAGTATAAGGAGATGACAACAACAACAACTTCATATAAGGCTGGGTTAACAGTAACCATCTGTTTACTTGTCTTATTTTCTGTGCACTATTCCACATTTGTAGACACTATATGCCTAGATTGTTTGTGGTATGACCAAATAAATTGGATGTTGTTTCAAATTCCAATGTGACCTCAGAGGGCACAGCTTTTTTAATTATTTTCCCCTCTAAACACATGGATAGATCCACACACTGGAGTTTTGGATAAGCACTTTATTTGATGGTTGGATATTTGATGCTGGCTGAATTCAGTGGCAATTTTAATATTGTGATTATTGTCCTTGTTTCCTGCAGTTAACATATTACTTCATCAACTCTTCAACTATCCCATTTATGTGGCATATATATGTGTAAATGGCTGTGGTTTCAATCTCATATTGCACAGCTTATATTGTGAAGCAAATTATAATACTCCTTTGGCGGTCTCAACCCTCCATCCTTAGAGGGATTGACTTCACTCAATTATGCACATGATCTGATGTTCAAGGCTTTTTGTTGCAGATTATGAGAGATCCTGAGACAGGAAATTCCCGTGGTTTTGGCTTCATTAGCTATGATTCATTTGAGGCATCTGATTCAGCTATTGAGGTATGCTTCAGTCTGGTGTTTGAATCATTTGTAGGAATTTAGGGTGTGGTCAATCTTTCATTCTTTTGTTATACTTATTCAGCAATAGCAGATCATAAATAGAATCTATATTTGTCATTTCAGCTGATTTTTGCTGTGGCTAGCTACAGTTGCAAATAGTCTATATGCAAATTTCCAATCATATATTATGTTTATTCCCATTTATTAATTTTATATTACCTTTATAAAATATAACGTGTTTCAATTTTGTTGTTGTGTGGGTATCCATATCATACTTAACTATAGAATGTAGTAAGGAGTAAGCATTCCCACATCATTGAGAATGAATTTTTCTATGTTTCACAGGCAATGAATGGACAATATCTTTGCAATCGTCAAATTACAGTGTCATATGCTTATAAGAAAGACACGAAAGGGGAAAGGCACGGTACTCCAGCAGGTGAGCCCTTTTCTTGCAACTATGTTTTTTTAATTAATGCATGCTTATTGTTTCAGTACTATCTGCTTATATTTAATCTATCATGCAGAAAGAGTTTTGGCTGCAAGCAATCCAAGTGCACAGAAGAGCAGGCCTCATACTTTATTTGCCAGTGGGCCTCCAACACTTCCCAATGTTCCTCAGGCTAATGGTACCATTGCTGCTCCAGTGCCTCCTCGCCCCTTCGCTAATGGGGTTGCTCCAGCTGCTATTCCTGCCCTTCGTCCACCGCCCCCTCAAGCTGCAGCATTCCAGCCTATGCCGGTAGCTGGGCAACCACCATGGCATCAACAGCAGCCAGGTCAAACAGTCATACCACCTGTAATGCCTCCTCCTCAAGTCCAGCAGTTCAGGCCACCTCACTCTGGTATGCCGATGCCACCACCTCCACAAGCTGTTTTGGCTCCTCCAAGGCCTCTTCCGCCACCAGCAGTAATGGCAAGCCAGCCACCACCTGTTTGGCGACCACCACCGCCACCACCTCAGCAACAGGGTGGACGGCCTTTGGCTTATCCTCAGTCCTCAATGC
Source organism: Ormosia semicastrata (assembly GCA_029884595.1). Classification (NCBI taxonomy): domain Eukaryota; kingdom Viridiplantae; phylum Streptophyta; class Magnoliopsida; order Fabales; family Fabaceae; genus Ormosia; species Ormosia semicastrata. The sequence goes on from JAQQTO010000061.1 coordinate 4,875,498, forward strand.
CACCACCTCCTCCCAATAACCCTCCGATGCCACCACCTTCAAGTTGAAGGAATGCAATCCTTATGGATTGTTCCTGACTCCCATTATCTGGATTGTTAGTTGTAGTGCGTTATGTTTCTGAACTACAGTGGCGTAGATTGTAATATCAACACCCTTGACAGGCAACAATCGTAGAATCAAAAAGAGAGCTTTTTTTGGTAATGAAAAAGAGAGACGTTTGAGTTTTGGGTTATTTTACCCTATTATATCCATATTTTAAAAAGCACTTTTTATATTTAAAAAAGCAAAGCTTGCCGCATGTCATCTTGAGAGCAAAGAGCAATTGCGTTTTGGATATGTAGTCACATTATCATCATTTCAGAATTTGCCATGTGTCGTTTTATGAGGAAAGAACAACTGTGTTGCTCTTTTTCAGTTAGAGTTGTCACCAGCTTTTCAAAGTTAAAATACATCAGCTTGCCACATTTTGAATTTTCGCAGAAAGTGCAATGACATGTTGCGTATTTCAAGCAGCCACGTGCAATTGCTCGTTGCATGGTAAGTTGCCATCTGGCAAGCTTCCAGCACTCCAACGCCTCTATTTAAACTCTTACCCCAATAAGTTCACTCCACTCCTCCTACTCGGTCACTTCTATTTCACATACAATCTTGAATTTTGTCTCTCACAGACATCTATGTTTTTTATTTCCTTCTTTAAAATGAGTCAAATTTTTATTTTTATCTATTCGAATGGTAAGAAGTTTGAAAGGTCATAAGACTTCACGTTCAAAAGTAGTAGGAGATCAATTCAAATTAAATACGGTATTAATTATAATATATTAAAGAAGATTCATATCAAACTAAAACTTCAATCTCATTAAATCATTTTTAGTATGATATATAGATTTCTTATATCTTATAAAGAGAGCAAATATATTAGTTTTGAAATATTTAATGATAAATATATTGAATATACGATCAGTACCTTTGATCAACATTTTACTATGACAGTATTAGAATTATATGTTGAGACCTTGTAGGCAATTCATTCTTATTTACATATTTGTATCTTATGAATACTCAACTATCAACTATTTATAAAAATTGTCATGTTAATGAGTCTGCTATTGTACCCTTTTGGGATTAGTCTAATGTCGAAGTTGGCCTTTCATATGATGATGTATAAATAAAAGAGTGTCTTCATAGTCTTATCCAAAAATTTATATTTATATTATTTAATAAATTAATTAGCTAATGACAATATTAGAAACACTATATTCCACTGCAACACATAAATCAATTAATTAGGCAATAATATAGTAAAAGTTGATGAAAAGTTGATAATGTGACTAAATATTAAAAGAAGTAAAATGTAGTTTGTTCTTTTCTTACTAGATGATATGTGACATTACATCTTGGAAAGTGCTAAAATGTTGACAACGTCATTTATCTTCGAAAGCACAAGATGCAATTGCATCTTTCATATAAACGTGACATGTGGCATTGTTTTAATTTTTATTTTTTTTTCTATTTATTTATATCTAAGTGCGACAACTTTCTCATAAAAAGGAAATATTTTATTTTTTTATTCAATTTTTTATTAATTTTTTTATTATTAAATAAAAAATATATTAAATATTTTTTATATTTTAAGACATTATATGCATTTATTTTTTTATTTAATATTAAGATAATTATTAAAAAAACTTGTAAAAAAATATAACATTATTTTTCGTAAAAATCAATATGTAGTTGAGCTTTTTATCCTTTAATGACATGTGACACAATTTGATATGACAAAAAAATAACAGAATATGGAGTCATTTACCAGTATGACAAAAAAATCTTCAAACTAATAATTAATTTCCAAAGTACCCTAAAGTGATAAACTATTTCCAAAGTTGCATTAAACTGGTCAATTAGGCCTTCATTTCTCGAAAATATCAAGTTAGCCATGATAATAAGTTGATGGCAATACTAAAATTGACATTTGCTAAAAAAAAAATAAAAGGTAAATACCTAATCTTATTCTCCAGAAAAACTTTGCCCCCTATATTATTAATTCCTAAGAAATGGAAATTTCTAAAAACCTCCAAAATGGTGCTTACAAAAACTCAAATAGGTCAAATTAATCTTTTCGACAGTTAAAAAAGATTAATTTAATCAATTTTTAATTTTTCTTAAACATCATGTTCAGAGTTTTGAAGAATTTTTATTTTCATAAACTAATATGGAGGATGAAGTTTTTCTCAACAACGAGATGATGTAGGGTGTTACTCAACTTCAATAAATAACAAATTAACAATGAAAGAGAAAAAAAATAAAAAATGAAAAATGAAAGACCTCAATAGAAGAAGTGCACAGCTACAACTTATTCCAGTGTCACCTATTCGTTTTGTTCCCACGTCGTCGTAGGGTTTGCAGAGTTGCAGTTTGCCGTCAATTCTTCAGTCTTCATTCTTCACACTAACCAGTGGAAATGCATAGCCATAGGTCTTGACCGGTATTTGAACGTATCCAGTTATATCACAGAATTTGACACTTGTTCCGAAGTTTCGTTTCGGCAACTCGCGAAATTGAAAAACCTCGATATTCTAATCAGTACGTCGTTGATTCTTCTCTCGCTTCTGCTTCTGGCACTAATAGTGCACTTACTTTGCAGAGTTCGTCATCTATAGGAAAGATTGATTGGTGGACTTTTTATTATCTTTTTCCTTGAAAATTTGTTCTTGCTTTCTTTTTGTTATTAGTAAAATATTATGGTACAAGAAATATATATTGAGAGTTATTTCTTATTTCTTCTGCAAATAATCAAAGTATGATTCTCATCATTGTTCTGGAGGATCATTTATCTGAATTATTACATATGTTTATTTGCAGCCCAGTATTTCAGGTCAGTTTCGATTAATTTTTATAGTCTCATTTTTCTGGATGATTTTTGCATATTGGTTGTATCAATGGTTAAGCCAATGTATACTTTGTTTTCTTTTTGTTTTCCTTATTTTTTTTAAAGTAAAAAATGTTAGCAAAAGGGCAATTCACATGTGTGCAGTTTACAAAGTATTACTTGGTATTTTTGTTTAACTTTTAGCATTTGCATTTAATCTGTTTATAATTTTATAGTCATCCTTTGATTATTATCTCTATGATTTAATCTGAATTTTGATTTTTTCATCAATCTCAGCACTAATAGTCTGATATTGACTTATTTTATTTGACTTAACTGTGTTTCTTTGTATTTAACAGCGTTCAAAACCTTGAGTTTAGTTTTTGTAAATTGTAATGGGGGTAATCTGGTGGGATATTTAAGTTCTGTAAAACAATGTTTGGGATGGGTACTCATGGATATGTGGGTGGGTACGCCGTTGCCTCTTTAGAGGTAGGGAAAGGTAATTTAACCTTTGCTGAGGGCCAGTGCTAGTGTGGGCAGAGGCCTATTTGAAAACAGGGCAGATGTAGGAAATTCAGTTCTCACCATGAAACTTCCATGTTTACATATCCCTACTTTTCTTTACATCTTCTGGCTCAAAATTTTACATGAGTTGAGCGTGAAGCAATCTTATGCTTTCACCAGTCCAGCCAGTATTCCCAAAGGAAAATTAAATTTGTATCGCATGTTTATAGAAGAAGCATGGTACATCTCACATCTCACATCTCAAGGATTTTTTTTCCCTGTTGGTTTTAGGTGGCTTACAGCTTTTGAGAATGGCTTTGATTTAGCGGTAGCACCAGTTGCAAATAGCTAAATACAAAGAAAATTGTACTTTTTTAATTCAATTTTTTTATTGTGTTCCTGTGATTGGAACTCATCTACAATAATACTTTCTTTCCATTTTCTAGTTGCAAGTTCATGTTTATTTTGGCTTGCATCTGAATACTCATGATATCTGTTTTTTCTTTCTCCTTTTAGTTTTTTTTTTTAATTTTTATTTTTCCTTTTAGTTTGAGTAAGCTTGTGGAAGTCCGAAGTTGTTGATTCTAGTCTCATTTCACTTCTTGTAATAATTTATTTAACTGCCATAAGATGTTTTTGGCCAACATCAGTCTTGATCCAATTATCTTAATAGGCTCACACTTGGCTTTTTTTTTTTTTTGTCTTTTTTTTTTGGTTTTTGTAACTTTTATTCAATTTTAGGCCTCGCCTCTATATATGGGCTTGGCTGTGATTATACCCACCTTTTGTTGTAGACTGCAAAGTGTTCATTTTCAATTTTCATGTTGGTGATTTTCATCCTTTATTCTGTACTTGGGAAAAGCTCATAATATGGCTTTATAGAACATAATTTAAGGTTGTACTTTTTGCAATTCCATGCACTTTATAATGATAGTGTCTCTACATTCCTTTTTCCATTTTAATCTAAATGATATGTTACTTGATTATTGAGCATTTGGTTGTCTCTGTATCTCTTCTGTTTTTACTTATTTTTTTTATTCTTATTGACTTGTGGCTGTGCATGGCGCAACCAATGAACAGGTCTACATGCCAACATCAGTAGGGTGGGTTCATAAGCTTGTATCCTCCTCCCGGATATGTAGGCTAGTTTCCCTTCCAAATTCCAAACAACCTACAGAGCCTGTCTCAGGTGCTTCCTCATTTGCACCATGGCTTAGTGCTATACGCCATTTTAGCTTCACTGATGACCACAATGGCTGTATTAAACAACCCCTGGGAACATCTGATGACTCATCTATACCACAGTCAGACTCAAATGTTGATGACAATAGTGGCAACAGCATGCAGGAGGGATACCACATTCAACAGCATTCGTCAGAACCTATTCCAAGTAGGCCTTTGAGAGATAACAAGCCAATTAATCAGCCTCCTGTGCATTTCCGAGAATATAATAGAGGTTCCCGTTCCTTCCCTCCAAGATTTGATGACAAGCATTGCAGACCTGGTGATGTGGACAAGACAAATAAATCTTCCCAAACTGATCTTGAATTTCAGGGTAGAAATATGGCAGAAACAAATAGGGATGTGAATCAGTCAGGAGACAGTTTCCTGGATAAATTCAAGCTTGGCTTTGATAATAAAACAATGAACCTCTCAGAGGCTGTGGCAAGCTGCCAATCTGAAGAATCAAAAAGGTCGAGTCCTGATCAACCAGCTCCAGAGTCTATGCCTCAAGATGCCGATGAGATCTTTAAGAAGATGAAGGAAACTGGTCTTATCCCCAATGCTGTGGCTATGCTTGATGGTCTGTGCAAAGATGGTCTTGTTCAAGAAGCCTTGAAACTTTTTGGTTTGATGCGGGAGAAGGGTACTATTCCAGAGATTGTCGTATACACAGCTGTAGTTGAAGGCTACACAAAGGCCCATAGGGCTGATGATGCCAAAAGGATTTTCAGGAAAATGCGGAATAATGGCATTTCACCCAATGCCTTCTGTTACACGGTCCTTATACAAGGACTCTTCAAATGTAGCAGGTTAGAGGATGCTTTTGAATTTTGTATGGAGATGTTAGAAGCAGGTCATTCTCCAAATGTGACAACTTTCGTAGGCCTAGTTGATGGTTTCTGCAAGGAAAAAGGTGTATCTGAAGCTAAGGGTGCTATCAGAACATTAATAGAAAAGGGTTTTACTGTTAATGAGAAAGCTGTTAGGGAGTTTTTGGACAAGAAAGCACCATTTTCCCCCTTAGTTTGGGAGGCTATCTTTGGGAAGAAAGCCCCGCAGAGACCATTTTAAATATTTCCTGACTAAGTTTTTAACTTGATTCTTTTTAAATCTTTCCGCAGAGACCACTATCTTTGGGAGGCTATCGTTTTGTCAAACTATTTTCTTTCCTTGTTGTAATTTGTAGTGAATTTATGCTGCTAGCCACAGTTGGTATCACTGTATGTTAATCTGGTGGTAGTGGTACTACTATTTCTTCTTGCTTGAAACCAAAGGAGGATCATTAAAAGATGAGACAATCTTTGGGAAAAATTACAAGTCGGTGATACAGTGCATAATTGTATAGCTGGATTTTAAGTATTATATAGCCTAGAGATAATAGTTTAGCTTCTGTACCATGAAGTTCTGAGAAACTTCAAGAGAAGCTATTTCCTTGCCTTGTTCTTGCAATTAACAAATGTTGCTTTAACATTTAAACTACATGAATATGGATGGCTGCATCACTTTCATCTCACCCTCCTAAATTGTTATATTCAATAACTTAATGAATGTCCTTATATCCATATCTAACAGTGCACCTATACATACGATATGGTCTAGGACAAACTCGCCCAATAAGGAAACGTTCTACAGGTGAGACATATGGAACAGGAACTGATTTTACACAGACAAAAACCAGCACCTTATGAAATGCAGGGAGGTTTATGACAAAGTGGGAAAATATTGCATGGACTCCTTTTGGCAGTTCTGAGTAGATGAAGCCTATCCCTGGGACACGGACAATGCCAAGGCTAGGGCCTAAGCCTAGTAACCATTTCAATGAAGCTTTATTTTCCATAGCAAAGCTGTACTTCAAACTAGTACCATAATGCCATACATACATAACAGCCATGAAGATGCATGATAGGACAAGAGGAACCCATCCTCCCTGAGGCACTTTCATGAGAACTGCTGATATGAATAGCCCCTCAATCGCCCAAAAGAATAGAAGAAATACTATGGCAAACAAAACACTTTTGTGCCAGACGAAGATGATGACAAGTGACATAAAAAACGTAGTCACAAACATAACCATCATAAAAGCAAGTCCTGGTTGTAAAAAAAAGTCCATTATCTCGTCTTGGAGAAGCAAAATTCTGAGTGAAAGAACAAGCATTTGTAAGCAAGTAAAACAATGCATGTCCATGCAAAGCGGTAATTCAAGCTACCATTTCTGCTTATAATGTAGTCACTACCAGGAACCAGGTCCTAGGTTTAGTTGAACATACAAACTCGCACAGCCAGGACGGATCCACTTATTAGAAAGTGGGGACACATTGTAATTTTTACTCCCTTTATATTTCTAACTTTGCTGTGACATAACGGGTAAATAAGAAGAATGGTAATTTGAAGGCAACCAAAGATAAAGGAAGAAGGGTAGTTCAAATGTATGTGCCTAAACAAAACACTGTGCGGGATGGGGCTGTGAAGAATGATAAGGATGAAACTATGCCGCAGGATCCAGATAATAATGGTGCACAAGTTCCATCAGTTAAAGGGCAGAATGTTCAGTCTAAAAACCAGATGGAGGAGAACTACAGTTCAGCAAGAGAATCAATGAATAAAGATGCTGATGAAAGGTCTGAGTATGATGAATCTCTTCACCCTGATTCCCCAAGGGCGGATCCCAATTTTCAAATTCACGATCATGTGTCTTCTTTAAACTCACACGATAGGAATGGTGCATCAGCTGCTGTTAGGATTGAAATTAATTCCCCAAGGGCTGATCCCAATTCTTTTCAAATTCTTGATCATGTGTCAAATTCGGTTCAGGATTCTTTAAACTCTCATGATAGGAATGGTGCATCAGGCGCTGTTAGGACTGAAGTTAACTCTGAAGCTAGAGTTTGTTCACTTGATAAACTACATGGTCAAGCTCAGAAAGATGTTAGAATTGTTTCTAGATTTTGGACTGATGGTAATGTTAGTGAAGAGGAAGATGTCATTACTGATGCAGATGCAGAATTTACTCAAATTCTGACCAAATCTCAGAAAAAGAAACAAAGGAAATTAAAGGCTCAACAAGTGGTCCATATTACTCGATCAAGGGTTGCTCTTCAAAATACTACTCAATGAAAGTTCTCTTTTGGAATGCTAGAGGACTAGCAAACAAGGAAACAAGGTTAGTGTTGAAAAGGTTATGCAATGTGAATAAACCTGCTTTACTCTTCATTGCTAAACCTTGGTTACAGGTTGAAAGATTTCCAGCTGGTTTTTGGAATAAATTAAACTTAAAAATGTTTGCTGTTAATGAAAGAGGTAATCTCATGCCTAATCTCTGGTGTGTGTGATTCTCTTTTGGATCCATGCATAATAGCTGTCTCTAGTCAGTTTGTGGCATTCTCTCTAGTGGTTAATGGTCAAGCTGTTTATTTTGCTACTATATATGCTAATACTAATTATGCAGTAAGAAGAAATCTTTGGCAAGTTTTAAGTTCTTTGCAGTCTGCTCATTTTAGACCATGGTGCTACATAGGTGATTTTAATGTGGTGCTTGGTGCGCATGAATATAGAGGGAGTGGTATGCCTTCTAGAATTGCTTGTGAGGAATTTAGACTTTGGTCTGATTCAAATAATCTCATCCATGTTATGACAAGAGGATCTCAATTCACTTGGGCAAATGGAAGAAGAGGATCAGCTTTAACTAAAAAAAGGCTAGATAAAGCAGTTGTCAATAATGAAAGCATGGATTTTTGGTCTCGTATTAATTGCTGCACCTTGGTCAGAAACAAATCTGATCATTATCCAATCCTTCTCAGTTTGGAAGATGGTATGAGTAAACAGGTATCTTCTTTTAAATTCATGAAAATGTGGTCAAGCCACCCTGACTGTGCAAAGTTGATCAAGGAAGCATGGGAAATTCCTGTAGTTGGATGTCCAAGGTTTGTTTTGTCTGAAAAACTGAAAAATGTCAAAACTAAGCTTAAACTGTGGAATAAAAGGATTTTGGTGATGTAAATGCTCAAGTGCTGGTTGCTGAAACAGAACTGAACAGAATTTAAGCTGAACTAAACCTTGATAGTTCTTCTGAGGTCCTCTGTTTACAGGAGAAGGAGGCTCAGTTGAAATTGCAGCAAGCCCTTCATTATCAAGAAGAGTTCTGGCTTGAACAGTCTAGAATCAACTGGTATAGTAAGGGAGATAGGAACACTTAATATTTTCACAAAATTGCCAAAGTAAGGCATGTCACTAAACAAATTTCTTTGTTAAAGAAGGATGATCAAGTGCTGGACAGAATTAAAGACATAGAGCAGCATGTCATTAGTTATTATGAAAGTCTTTTTGCTTCAAACAATGCTTGTGTTGATAATGGCACTATTGACCAAATGATTCCAAACTTGTTGTCAGAAGAAGATAATCAGTACCTAACAGATTTGCCAACAATTGAAGAAGTCAAGAATGCAGTGTTTTCAATGAATGCTAATGGTGCTCCGGGTCCAGATGGTTTTGGTGGATATTTCTTCCAAACTTACTGGAATTTGTTTGCAAATGATGTCTATAATGCAGTGATTCAGTTTTTCAAAACAGGATGGTTATTGCCAAACTACAATGCAAATCTGATAGTTCTTATTCCTAAGGAGGAAGGAGCTGATAGAATTGACAAATTCAGACCTATTGCTCTGGCTAATTACAAGTTTAAAATCATTACAAAAGTGCTAGCAGTCAGATTGGCTAGATTGGCTCCAAGAATCATCTCTGAAAATCAAAGAGGTTTCATTCAAGGTAGGCAAATTGGAGATTGTATTTGTACAGCTTCAGAGGCTGTAAATATGCTGGATAAGAAAGTGTTTGGAGGCAATATAGCAATGAAGATTGATATTAGAAAGGCTTTTGACACCTTAGATTGGAACCTTTTGTTAAAAGTGCTGCACTGTTTTGGTTTCAATGATAGATTTTGTAATTGGATCAAAGTGATACTTCAATCAGCCAAATTATCTATTTCTGTAAATGGGAAGGCAGCTGGCTTTTTCTCATGTAATAGAGGGATTAGACAAGGTGATCCTTTGTCTCCCCTTTTGTTTTGCTTAGCTGAGGAGGTTCTTAGCAGGGGGCTTACTAAATTGGTTGTTTCTGGAGAACTTTAATTGATGGCAGGTCCAATGACTTATGCAACTCCTTCCCACATATTATATGCTGATGATATTATGTTATTCTGCAGAGGTACTCAGAGAAACATGAGGAATTTGATGAAGTTGTTCTCTGACTATGGAGATGCATCAGGACAATTGATTAATTGTGCAAAATCTAAATTTTATTCTGGTTCCATTTCTGCAAGAAGGAAGACTGATATAGCAGCTTTTCTAGGATTTTCTGCAGGGTCCCTTCCATTTAACTATTTAGGAATTCCCCTTTTCAAGGGCAAGCCTAAAAAGTCCTATTTGCAACCTATCATGGATAGGATCAAGTCAAAACTTGCTGCCTGGAAAGCCTCTCTATTGTCTATCATGGGGAGGGCGATGCTGGTGAAAACAGTGGCTCAAAGTATGTTATTATACAGTCTTCAGATTTATAAATGGCTAGTGCAATGTATAAAAGAGGTCAGGTAGCACTGATCATAGGAAAATTGTAACTGTTGCATGGAAGAGTGTATGCAAGCCTGTTTCAGAAGGAGGGCTGGGACTGAGGTTAATCCAGTCTATAAATAAAACTTCAATGCTTAAATTGGCTTGGGAATTAGTAACTTCTCAATGTCAATGGTCCTGCATTCTAAGAGCAAGAGCTTTCAAAAACAATGTTCCTATGGCCTATCATCTTACATCCTCTTTATGGAATGGTTTGAAATCAGAAATTCAAGTTGTTCTTGATATTTCATCTTGGCAAATTGGTAATAGGGAGAGTATCAGCTTCTGGCATGATCCTTGGCTTGATAAACCTCTTGCTAATTATTTAGAAATTCCTGCAAGAGTTCGGACCAAATTGAAATCTAATCTGCAGGACTTTATAATGAATGGCTCCTTGCAATTTCCTGAGGTTCTGTTGCAGAAATGTCCTTCAACATTGAAGGAACTAGATTGGATTCATATTCCATTAGGAAATTCTGTTGATGATAGAAGATGGAACAATGACTCGGGTTGTTTGTCTCCTAAGGAGGCTTACTCTTTTATCAGTCCATCTGGTCAGCAAGTAAGCCGGTACAAGCATGTGTGGAGCAACAACATTCCTCCATCAAAATCCTTTGTTGTTTGGAGAATTCTCAAAGATAAAATGCCTACTGATGATCAACTAAGGAAGAGAGGTTGCATAGTTGTTTCCACTTTTCATTTATGCTATGCAAGTGATGAGTGCACTTCTCATTTGTTTTTTTATTGCTGTTTTGCAAAGAGTCTTTGGAACTGGTTTTTCTCTATTTTGCATATTAGTGCTAATAGTTTAAATATGCTAGACATCCTCTCTTTATGTGACAGAAATTGAAGCTCTCAGGTCAGAGAGGTGGTTGCAGCAGCCATTGTAAACATCATTTGGGTGATCTGGCTTTGTAGGAACAAAGTTAAATTTGACAACACAGACATTTCTTTAAGGGCAGCAAAGAACTTGATAATAGCAAATACATCTCTTTCAGGAAATCTCAACAGAGGAAACATGTCATCTGACATGATGGAATTCACTATCCTGAAATTCTTTTCTATCTCTGGTCATCCGAGAAGATCTCCAACAATTATAGAAGTTAATTGGTCTCCTCCCTCTTGCAATTGGATCAAATGCAACACAGATGGTGCTGCAATGGGTTCCCTGGGATTAGCAGCCTGTGGAGGCATCTTCAGGGACTTTAGAGCCTCAACTCTTGGTTGTTTTTCAGCTAACGTAGGAATCTCTGTTGCTTATCATTCTAAGCTCATTGGAGCTATGTATGCAATAGAAATAGCTCATAAAAGAGGTTGGAGGAATTTTTGGTTGAAATGCAATTCAATGCTGGTGGTTCAAGCATTTCAAGGATCTTCTAATATTCCTTGGAAATTAAGGAATAGATGGGAGAATTGCATGACTCTGAAAAAGGATATGAATTTTTATTGTACTCACATATTTCGGGAAGGCAATAATTGTGCCGATAAATTAGCCTCTCATGGTTTAGGAATTCATAGTTTTAGTTGGTGGAATACAATTCCACATTTCATTAGTGATGATTTTTACCATAATAGATATGGTTTGCCTAGTTATAGATTTTCTTAACTGTTTTCACGGGTTAGGTCTACGCCCCCCCATTTTGGTATTTTTTGTATTCTTTTTTCCTCTTATTAATAAAAAGTTGATATGCTGCAGATGATAGGCATTGCTTGGGGTGCCAACATAGTTGGGATGCCTTGCAATGCAGTGATGCTTTTGCATATCTTCTTTGTTTAAAAAAAAATGGGTAAATAAGTAAATTTGTAATTAGATACGTTAAAACTAAGTAAATTTATAATCAGAGAAGTTAAAACACATCTAACATTTTTTCCAAGCTGCATAATGATCATTCATACATTCATAGAGAGGGAAATTTTTGATAGTATAGATAATGAAAAGATCATTCAACAAAATATAAACGCAAAGGAAATAATAGTAAATCAATCTTTATCATTTTGTATTAATATATTTTTTAATATATAGATATAATCATTTGAAACTTTTCTTTTTATATTTATATGTTGCTTTTACTCCCACTACCTAAAACTTCTGGTCCGCCACTAGGCTCAATATTAACTGTAATAAATACTTCTACAGACTATTATACTTAAATATAAGGGCTTGGAATTATATCTTGTATACTTTATATACTCGAAGTTATACCATAAAATATATATATTTCTGAACCTAGTACTATGCTATTGTGCAACATCTCTGCTGAACTTCAACCAGCAATTTTGGAAGCTGGCACGATCAGTACACCAATTTGGCTCTAAGATGCTATTGTGCAGCATCCTCAGTGCCACAAATAAATTAAAGGATTAAAAGAAAGTAAGTGATATATGGTCATATCTTCATAAATTTGTCTGTCTTGATAGAGAGAAAGAAAAACTATAAGAAGAATGATTACCGTAAGCATTTCCAATTAAGGTTCTGAAATCCAATGGTTACAGCAAGAGACAGCAACATAAGTATCCAGTTTATTTCTGGGATGTAGATCTGCCCAGATATATGTTTGGAGGTATGCACAACTTTGACACACAGAAAGCAATTAAATGCATGACACTGCTTGATGATCGAGAATGTGGCAGTTATAACAGCTTGACTCGCAATAATAGCTGCAAGGGTGGCAATGATAAAGACGGGCCAAAATACAGATTCTGCAGACAAGAAATAACATTAACATATTGGAATAACTTGCATTAAATACATAACTTTGGCAGGAGCATTAATCCGCCCAAAGAACTTACCAGGTATTGAGTTGTAGAAACTATAACGAATCGAGGTGGGATTTTTTGACAAGAATGCAGCTTGGCCCATGTACTGTACTACCAAACAAGGGTATACAGTGAAAACAAATGCAAGCTGCACAAAGAAGAATGATGTCAAGAAATTGAATTTCTCAATGTTCATGTAAAACCATAGCCTTGTGGCTTGAAGATCATGTACCAGGCCTTACGGCATGGGAGCTCCACCTCGTGGATTCAAAACCCGAGTGTGACAAAATCTCCCAAGAGTAACAAAATCTCTCAGTATTATGTAATAAAAGTAAAAAAAAATCCCCACTTGTCCACCATCCATTCATTACATGATAATTACCAATGCCACGGAGATATAACAACATAGACACTTCGTATCATTCAAATTAGATTAAAGGAACAGAAATCACTCAATTCATTTATCATTTCGAGCAATTAATTATAACTTTGATAAATTCTATGTATAAAATGCTTTTTAAGTTACATGCTCACCCTTATCGACAAAGCAGTAAAATGACCAAGATCAGCAAACATAGCTTCAGTCCCTGGTGAGACAGAAAATGCTCAATAGTTAGTCTAAAAGTAAGCTTAGGCTAAATTTTAAAATCTCATAGCTTCTAGTAAATCAAGATTCAACAATTTAGAAAAATCAAGCATCCTACTCATCAGCCCAAACAATTTATGATGCATGAGAAATAATTATGCATGTAGGTCCAGGTCAGGATTAGTTAACATACCTGTGAGACAAAGGAGAATCCCTCCAAGAGAAATCCAACCATTTTTACCAGTCTTGCTAAAGAACTTGAAGATATAGTGAGGGGATAATGCATGAACTATTTTGGGATTCCAACGTATTATATTATACAACCCAACAGAAAATATGGATACAAGCCAGATGATTAGGATTGGAGCAAACATAAATGCTACTTTGTGGGTGCCGCTATGTTGGAGAGCAAACAGACTAACCAATATGACACAGGCAAGCAATACAAGTTCTCCTGCAAACAACATGAATGTCTAACTGTAAACTGAATTTCTTGCCCTTAGGATTTAACAAGCAATAAAAGGAATCAGAATAACTTCAATAAAGGGAAACAAAAGAGAACTGTCTCACCTTCCGTCAACTTATTTTGTGTAACTCTTAATCCTGATACTGATGATAGAACTGCAGGTAAGAGTGGGGGAAAAAGATCAACTTCTGACTAGGCGCAGGCTGATGCTCATGTCTGACTTTCAAACTTTTAATGTTAGTATATATGTGTATTAATTCATCAAAAATAAAAACAATTAAAGAAGTTATCTTCTAAGCTACTGAAGGATTGTCTATAAGAACTAGAAAATGTTCAGAACATAGTTCTTTACAGGAAAAAACAGTAAGCTAAGTTACCACTTGCTTGCCATTTTGTTTGGTGTGACAATTACTTTTGGCTATAAATTTTAGAATGAATTATAAAAATGAAATTTGAGAGTCCATAATGCCTGTGATTGTGATAGAATCAATAGTAAGGAGAAAGGCCCAAAAGGTCAACTTATTACTCAAATGAATCATGGGCCCAAGGTGTGGAAGGTTTATTCTAGAAGGGGTAAGAGAGGCATTGACTCTTTCTGCTGATGTGGCAGAGAGAGTATTTCCTTAACAGAAAGTTGTTAGGCGTAGGGAGTGATTTTCTGTTATATGGGCAATGATTGTTTGACAGGCGGAAGGGGGGAGGAAAAATGATGAATGGGTAGAGAGCCATAGCTCTCTATAGGAGCTTGCTCTGTAGACGATAGAATTCTTTCTATTGTATTTCTTTCTAGCAATTTCACATAATACAATTGCAGTATTACTCTTTAATTCCTATATCTCTTTGTTCTGGACAATTTGATACTGGTTTGTATCAAACTGGTCCGACCTGCCGGATACGAGACAGAGTTTGTTCTTTTTTTTTTTTTCTGATTAGAACCCAGCAACGTGAGTGTGAATGCCACCAAGGAAGAAGATGGAGAAAAACATGGAGGTACGTATGACTAACCTGGAGAATGAGCTCTTGGGCATGAAGGTTATCTTAGCAGAGTCACAAAGGAAAACTGATACTAACTTAGAGCATATTATGGAGTATCTAAAAAATAATGATCGGAAGAAGGGGTCGGAAGAGGAGGAAGAGAAATCGAAAGTTGATGACGATAAGGCTACCGTCGAAGAGGAGGGAGAAGACGATGGGAGTGTACATTGCAAAACAAAAAAAGGAGCTCGGAAAACAGAGGGGTCACCTTCAACTAGTGGGCTAAAGAAGTTACAAGGAGACGTGATGGAGGAGTTTCGGCAATCCATAAAAAAGGTGGAGCTGCCGATTTTTAACGGCGAAGACCCCGCCGGTTGGATATCAAGGGCAGAGGCATACTTTCGTGTCTAAGACACTCACCCGGAGTTACGCGTCAGTTTAGCTTAGCTTAGCATGGAAGGATCAACCATTCATTTTTTTAACTCGCTGCTCACTGAGGAGGAAGAATTAACTTGGGAGCAACTAAAAGAGGAGCTGATCGATCGATATGGAGGAATGAGTGAGGGAAATGTTTTTGAGCAACTTACAGCTCTAAGGCAAGACGGGAGTATTGACGAATACATTCAGAGTTTCGAACGTTTGACGGCGCAAATTAAACGTCTACCCGAGGATCAGTACGTTGGATATTTTTTGCACGGGTTGAAGGAGAATATCCGTGGGAGATTGAGGAGCTTGCGAGCTTTGGGCCCGTTATCGCATTCGAAACTGATGAACGTAGCCAGAGCTATGGAATCGGAGCTTCATGCCGGTGGTCAAGGTTTCAGTTCATTGGGGAAGAAGGAGTTGCGGGCTGGTTTTGGGCCTCAACCAAATTTTAGGACCCAACCGGGTCAAAACCCAAGAGGTGGAGTTGGGTCAGACTGGGTTTATGTCCGAGGAGGAAAGGAGACACCCGGATTTGGAAATGGTAGCAAAGGATTTTCGATTGGGACAACTAATCACTCAGGGTCCAATAGCAGAACAAATGTTGGAGACAAAAAGGGGTTTGGACCACGCGATAGAGGAGTGTGCCATCTATCGTATCAGGAGCTACTGGACCGTAAACAGAGAGGATTATGTTACAAATGTGGAGGTCAATATCATCCCATGCATAAGTGCCCAGATAAGCAACTAAGAGTTTTAATCTTAGATGAAGTGGAAGAAAAGGAGGAGAAGGAGGCCCATTTCATAACTGAACAAGAGGAAGAGGATGAAGTAGATGGAGAGTGCAGTGTTTTGTGCCTTAATCACTTAGTCACAGAAGAAAGGCAACATTGTTAAACTCTGAAACTGAGAGGAATCATTGAGGGGGTTCCAATCTTGATCTTGGTGGATAATGGAGCCACTCATAATTTCTTATCCAAAAGGTTAACTAAAGCTATGGGATGGCAAACTAAGGACACGAAGGAAATGAGTATCAAGTTAGGAGATGGTCATAAAACAACCATAAAAGGGAAATGTGAGGGAATAAAATTGGAGTTAGGAGGGACCCAAATGAAAATTGATGCGCACTTGTTTGACTTAGGGGACATAGACATGGTACTGGGAATGTCTTGGCTGTCTTCTTTGGGAGAAATGGTGGTGGATTGGGGAAGAAAGGTGATGAGGGTCGTGGTCCAAGGGTCACCGGTGGAATTCAAGGGAGAGCAAAGTGACACTTTGACTGCTTTTTAGAGTTTGTGTAGAGGACATAAGGTAATAATTGGAGGGCTGTACATGGCCACAAGAGTAAAGGGCAATATTTTGGTACAAGAGCAGAATAGAGGAGGGGCAATTAATGATACTCAGAAACAAAGTTTAGAAGCATTATTGGCACATTTTGAAGAAGTTTTTTGAGAACCAAGAGGATTGCCACCCAGGAGAAACCGGTAGCATGCTATTGTATTATTGGAAGGGCATGAGCCAGTGAATGTGAGGCCCTATAGATATCCCCACCATCATAAAAATAAGATTGAAAAACAGGTTCAAGAAATGTTACAATTGGGAATAGTGAGGCCCAGTCAAAGTGCTTTCTCAAGCCCGGTGATATTGGTTAAGAAGAAGGATGAAACTTGGAGGATGTGTGTGGATTATAGAGCTTTGAACAAAGCTACCGTTCCTGATAAGTTCCCAATACCAGTAATAGATGAGCTATTGGATGAGGTGAATGGAGCATGCTATTTCTCTAAGTTGGACTTGAGGTCCGGGCACCACCAAGTGAGGATGAAGAAAGGAGATGTCCACAAAACTGCTTTTAGAACTCATGAGGGTCACTATGAGTATTTGGTGATGCCTTTTGGGTTAATGAATGCTCCATCTACTTTTCAGGCCTTGATGAATGACATCTTCAGGGAGATGTTGAGAAAATGGGTTTCGGTGTTCTTTGATGACATTTTAGTATACACTACAAGTTAGGAGGAACATGTGGAGCATTTGACAACGGTCTTAAAGGTATTACAGCAGCAGCGTTTAGTAGCCAACAAGAAAAAATGTCAGTTTGCCCAAACCTCCATTGAGTATTTAGGGCACTTAATCTCCAAAGAGGGGGTTGCTATGGATCCCAATAAGATAAGGAGTGTTATGCAGTGGAGAATCCCTAAGAATGTGAAAGGAGTGAGGGGGTTTCTAGGCCTTACTGGTTATTATAGGAAATTCATTAAGGATTATGGCAAGATTGCCAAACCCTTAACTGAATTGACTAAGAAGGATGGTTTCCAGTGGAAGGAAAGGGAACAAATGGCTTTTGATGCTCTTAAGGTAGCCATTACTACAGCACCTGTGTTGGCACTTCCAAATTTCAATCAAAGATTCTTGATTGAGAGTGATGCCTCAGGAGGAGGTTTAGGGGCTATTTTGATCCAACAAGGCAGGCCAATTGCATATTTCAAACAAAGCATTGGGAACCAGGAATCTCACCAAGTCAGCCTATGAGAAGGAAGTGATGGTATGTAGCCTTAGCAATTCAACATTGGAGGCCCTATCTCATTGGAAGACCTTTTACGGTGAGTACTGACCAGAAAAGTTTGAAGCAATTAATGCAACAAAGGATCACCACCATGGATCAACAAAATTGGACAACCAAGCTGCTTGGATATCAATTTGATGTTGTCTACAAGCCGGGAGCGAGAGAATAGAGGAGCAAACGCCTTATCTAGAGTGTATGAGGAAGAGGGGACTTTTTGTAATATCAGAACATACCCAGTTTGGGTGGACAGTACTGCTATAGTGACTGAATTACAACAAGATGACAAGGTTGAAAAAAATCATAGAGGAGATCTCTCAGGGAACTGGATCCAGGAAGGGTTTCTCTTACAACAATGGGATGTTGTTGTTTGAAGGGAGGTTAGTTCTCTCGGCCAAGTCTGTGTGGATACCTAAGTTGATTGAAGAATACCATGCTACTCCTTTAGGCGGTCATTCAGGATTTTATAGAACATACAGAAGGGTGGCTGCCAACTTGCTTTGGTTTGGCATGAAAGGAATGGTTCAAGAATTCGTTAAAAGGTGTGATACTTGTCAATGGCAGAAGTATCTAGCTACTTCTCCAGGGGGTTTGCTTCAACCCTTGAACATTCCAGACCAGATTTGGGAGGAAGTGTCCATGGACTTCATCACTGGACTTCCTAAATCAAAAGGTTATGAGGCAATTTTGGTGGTTGTGGATAGATTGTCAAAATATAGTCATTTTGTTCCCTTAAAACACCCTTACACAGCAAGGGTAGTAGCTGAAACTTTTGCTAAGGAGGTGGTCAGGCTACATGGTGTCCCTAGAGCTATCATAAGTGATAGGGATCCTATCTTTGTTAGCAACTTTTGGAAGGAACTTTTCAAGCTCCAAGGTACTCAACTGAAAATGAGTACAGCCTATCACCCTCAAACCGATGGCCAAACCGAGGTGGTGAATCGGTGCCTAGAGACTTTTTTGAGGTGTTTTATTGTAGATCAACCCAAAAATTGGTTGCAATGGTTGCATTGGGCAGAATATTGGTACAATACCAATTTCCATCAGTCCATTGGAGTCACTCCTTTTGAGACAGTTTATGGCAGGAAGCCTCCCGTGTTGGTAAGGTTCTTGCAAGGTGAAACTAAGGTGGAAGCTGTGCAAAGGGAACTTATGGATAGAGATGAGGCACTCAGGCAGTTAAAACAACATTTAGTGAGGGCTCAAGGAAGGATGAAAACTCAGGCTGATTTCAAAAGGCAAGAAAGAAACTTTGAAGTTGGAGAGTAGGTTTTTCTGAAACTCAGACCCCATAGGCAGGGTTCGGTGGCCACTAGGATAAATCCCAAGCTTTATGCAAGATTCTATGGACCGTTTCAGGTGTTGGCTCGCGTAGGAGCGTTGCCTACAAGCTCAAAAACCCGAAACATCCACGAATTCACCCAGTCTTTTATGTTTCACTCCTTAAGAAGGCCGTGGGTAATTACCAAGTAGAAGAAGCACTGCCACAAGGGATGGAGGGGGAGCAAGGTGAAGAGTTTGAACTGCTACGGTTTTGGCTTCTAGACAAATCACCAAGAGAGGGGAATCCATTCATCAGTTGTTGATCCAATGGAAAGGGCAGTCTGCTGACAATGCCACTTGGGAGGATGAGTATACCATCAGCGGTCAATTTCCTAGTTTCAATCTTGAGGACAAGATTACTCTTGAAGACAGGGGCAGTGATAGAATCAATAGTAAGGAGAAATCCCAAAAGGTCAACTTATTACTCAAATGAATCATGGGCCCAAGGTGTGGAAGGTTTATTCTAGAAGGGGTAAGAGAGGCATTTACTCTTTCTGCTGATGTGGCAGAGAGAGTATTTCTTAACAGAAAGTTGTTAGGCGTAGGGAGTGATTTTCTGTTATATGGGCAATGATTGTTTGACAGGCGGAAGGGGGGAGGAAAAATGATGAATGGGTAGAGAGTCATAGCTCTCTATAGGAGCTTGCTCTGTGGACGATAGAATTCTTTCATTGTATTTCTTTCTAGCAATTTCACATAATACAATTGTAGTATTACTCTTTAATTCCTATATCTCTTTGTTCTAGACAATTTGATACTGGTTTGTATCAGATTGCTGATGTTAGCCACTTAGAAAGTAAAATAGACTACTGAATCCAACATTTTTCTTTTTTGGTAATAGATCTTGACAACATGATGCAAGTGATCTCTTTGCTGTTGAGAAGCTTCCTTATAAACAAATTTTCTTAACAAATTGGACTCAAAAAGTCCATATTAAACGTTATTTAAGGGGAAAACTATGCATACAATATCTTTATCTGGGGTCTGGGCCTAGTTGGCCTGATATGACTTTCAGATATAAGTATTTCTTTCTAGTTCCTTTCTAGTACTTTCAAAAAAATGGGAAAAAGGGGGCCTTTCTCCAAAAAAGTTATTTTTGTATTTGACACTCAGAATTACACCAAAATATATGGACACTTCCATTTCAATAAACTGATTGCCATCTTACCTGAAATTGCTGGAGTGAGCACACCATCACCTATGACCATGCAAGCACCAAACAGTACCACAATAAGCAGAGCTGTTCTTGTCTTTCTACGCTTCTCCATAAACCTCTGTGGAGACGACGCTACAGCATGTGATGAGGGACCATATTTGTAAGCTGACAGCTCCTCATCAGCTGCTTGCTGGTTGGGAAGTAAATTAAACATAGCATGCCTGCAAAGGAGAGTGTAAAGAGCAAATGTGCCACCTGACAATGGTGCTAACATAATCAGGGCATACACTTGATAATTTTTTTTTTTCAAAAAGGACTTAAAATATAATAGGTGTCATGGAAGTGCACTATCCTATATGTAGAAGATGAGTCTTAGAATACTCACCTTCACCACTATCATCAGCACTCAATAGGATGAAAACATATTTAAGCAAGGGTATCAATGTAATGATAGAAAATATTTATCGGATCTACTAATCCCAATAATTTATGACATATCAATTTCATATAAAAGATTTTAGGGTTACCTTAAAATAGCATCGATGAAGAAGACACTGTCGAACAATCCTGAAAAGTAAAACACGATGAGGGAGAGATACTATTCCTATCCCACAATAGTCGCTCACGCGTCAGTATCAATGGGGCAACTGTACGCACTAGAGTGGTTAGGAATAGGGGTCTCTCCCTGTATATATAAAATACTTAAAATGGGTTAAACCTACCCACTATGGCAAACCCATATACAGGACCCATAAACAAAACCCACATATATGAGCAGTGCTTTAACAACAATAGGCCCATTAACAATACTGATCACAATTCGGGCTAAACAAAATGCTCTAATAATTTTGACATCCAATTAATCTGGGTTCTATATAATATGATTTATGTTTGTCCATAAATAAAATTCTAACATTCTCCTACTTGGACAACATAAGTCACATTATATCACTTTAATAAGAAAACAATTCTCCAGATTAATCAAACAATATGTAGCCACAACATGATGTCAAAATCGAGCTAGCACTCTCAACAAATGGTCCAAAATGAGACTACAAGTATCCCGACAATGCAGAAAATCATACTCGAAGGACTATTGATATCATACATGTAACATACTCATATCTCGGTGACCCATCAAAATGTGGTAAATGGGTAATGGGAAAGCACATCCAAAATTTGCATGCCAATATGTGATCAAAGTGCATTTCCCAACAAAATGGCCCCAAGCATCCGCCCAAGATGCTTTCTGAGATTTAACATCTCAGCACAACAACAAAATGAGACTGGGTCCAAAATGTCTCCACAATATGTCATATCATAAATAAACAAAACTGCGTAGATCAATAACAATAACAATATTATATGATAACGATAATAATAATATAATTGTCTCGAGACATAATAAAATGAGGTCATAATAAAATTACAAAATTAAACTCCCACTAACCCAAAACATCAAAAGACCTCACTATACCCATACGGGTCACATGATCAATAAAAACTTTAACAGCTAAACCTTTAGTTAGTGGGTCTGCAACCATAAGTTTTGTAGGGATATGCTCAACACGAGTTTGAAACTCCTGAATCTTCTCTCTAACAAACATGAATTTTGTATCAAAATGCTTTGAACGCTTTGAGCTTTTATTAATTTGAGAGAAGCACACTACGGCAGAATTGTCACAATAAATAGTAAGAGGCCTGGAAATACTCTCCACAATAAGAAATTCAGTAATCAAATTTTTCAACCATATCGCTTGACGCGTAGCCTCATAACAAGCTATATATTCTGCCTCCATAGTAGAAGTAGCTGTAAGTGTCTGTTTAACACTCTTCCAAGAAACAGCTCCTCCTGCTAACATAAAGATATACCCTGATGTGGACTTGTAGTCATCTGGACAACCACCATAATCAGAATCAGTATAGCCTATCACCTCAAGGCGGTCAGACCTCCTATAGGTGAGCATACAGTCTTTGGTACCCTGTAAATACCTCATAACTCGTTTTGCAGCCTGCCAATGAGCCACACCAGGTTTGCTCAAGTATCTCCCAAGTACACTAACAACAAAAGCAATATCGGGACGTGTACAAACTTGAGCATACATAAGACTGTCAACAGCGGAAGCATATGAGACTTTCTCTATTTCAGCAACATCTTTATCACTTTGAGGACACTGGGTATTAGAGAGTCTTTCACCCTTTTGAATAGGCGCAATACAAGGATTACAAGATTTCATATTAAATCTATTCAGAATCCTTTCAATATAAGCTTTCTGAGACAAGCCAAGAATACCACGAGATCTGTCACGGTGAATCTCAATACCTAACACAAAAGAGGCATCACCAAGATCTTTCATATCAAAATGTGTTGTCAACATCTGTTTTGTCTCATTCAGAAAAACATAATCATTACTCGCCAATAATACATCATCAACATATAAAACAAGAATGATGAATCTGCTCCCACTAAACTTCAGATAAATGCATGTGTTTGGATGCTTACCTTTGAAGACTTGTTTTGATGATAACAAACGGGAAGAATAAATGAAGATGATATATAGACCAAGTCCGAGTTTATATTTGATTAGCATTAGGACTTAGGATCTATTGTACGGAGCTCACATTGATATCTCTTTGTTTTTGAAAGAAGAGAGAAAAATTGTTTTTAAACTCAGTATCCTTGAAAACATCTTTTAGAAACCTTTTTTGAAACTGAGTTATTCGAATAAGACCTTGCCTATTCGAATAAACATCCTCACGTGGTTTGATCTCTAAAAGGTGTTATTCGAATAACTACCCCTGTTATTCGAATAACCAAGGCTTTCGATCAACTGCTTTGTAAGTGGCTATTCGAATAAACCTTCTCTTATTCGAATAACCAAGGTTTTTAAGTGTGCTTTAAATGAGTTATTCGAATAACTAATACGTTATTCGAATAGATTCTTTTTATCTGAACTTCTTTTAAACACGTTATTCGAATAGATGAGTCTTTATTCGAATAAACGTTCGTTTTCACAAACTCTGGTTTTAACAGAGTTATTCGAATAACAGGTTGGTTATTCGAATAACCTATCTCAAATGAATTTTTCAGAAACAGTGTTATTCGAATAAGCCTTTGCTCTAGTCGAATAAACACGGAGCTTTTGTTTACGCATATGGAAACAGACAAGATTTTAAATTTGTGTTAATTGTTATTAATTATACCCAACGGCTAATTAACCTAGTTTTCCCTATAAATAGCAAGCCTGGGTCACGTTTTTCATTGCCCATAATTCTGAACTATTTTCTGATTACTTTGTTTTTGTGAAAACTATTTTCTACGCTCTTCTTGTTTAAAAACTTTGAGATATTTCTGTGAGAGCTCTATTAGCACTTCAATTTGTATTACTTACTCTGAGTGAGAGTTTCTCTTCATCTTTATTTTCTGATATTCTGTATCGAGGGTGAGGTATCCCTCAAGGTTTGTATAAGGGTGAGGTATCCCTGCAGGCTGAGACTTTAGCACAAGGGTAGAGTGTCCCTGTGTGTGAAAAGTGCTCTATTTTGTAACGGTAGCAAGCACCTATTGAAGCTTGTATACTTAGTGAAAAATCTCGACTTTCGAGGACTGGACATAGACCACAAGTGGGTTAGTGGTCGAACCAGGATAAATACTATGTCTGCTTCTCTTTTCCCTAATCTCTTTATTTTTATGCACTTTATTTTATTGCATATTTATTTTTCGCTGTTCTTTATTGTTTCTTTTCTTCTTCTCATCCCCTCTGTGCATTTATTTATTAAGCTTTTGATATTCGTATTAATTAAAAAGGAGATTTTGCGAAAAAGTTTTATACTTAATTCACCCCCCTCTTGAGTACTGGAAGCCACTTGGTAACAATGCATTGGTCAACAGTATTCTCTTTAAAACTAAGAGAACTAACAATATAATCAAATTTCAAATACCATTGCCTAGAAGCCTGTTTCAATCCATAAATGGATCGTCTCAATTTGCATACCATATGATCTTTACCATTTTCAACAAAACCATCAGGTTGATCCATATACACATCCTCATACAAATCACCATTTAGGAAAGCAGTCTTAACATCCATTTGATGAAGTTCCAAATCAAAATGAGCAACCAATGCCATCACAACACGAAAAGAGTCTTTAGTGAAGACCGATGAGAAAGTCTCCTTATAATCAATGCCTTCCCTCTGGTTATATCCCTTAGCAACAAGTCTAGCCTTATACCTCTCAATTTCACCTTTAGCATCACGTTTAGTCTTAAAGACCCATTTACAACCAACAGTTTTACAACCAGTAGGCAATTCTACCAATTCCCAAACATTATTATTTCTCATAGAAGCCAATTCATCCTCCATAGCCACTAGCCATTGTGCACTATCAGGACTAACCATGGCCTCTTGAAAAGAAATAGGATCAGAATCCTCAACTGAATTAAACTCATGCTCCTGCAGGTACACAACATAGTCCCTGAATCTAGTAGACTCAGTGGATATAGGAACCCGCTCAGATCTTCTCAGTGGAGTCACAACAACATCTGGAATCTGTACATTATTTTCAACTTGTTGAGGGATATCGACAACGTCAACAGGATCAACAACATTATCATTATAGATCAGAGGAGATGACATTATCCCTGGAAATGGATCAACAGGAATAGGAACAACAACATGCTCCTCACTAAAATCAATAATACGCGGCTCCTGAGTTCCACCATGTCTTAAGTCTCCTTCAAAATAGATAGCCCGATCAGATTCAATAACTCTAGTAGTATGAGAAGGACAATAGAACCTAGAACCCCTTGAGCCAATACAATAGCCAATGAAGAAACCACTGATAGTTTTGGGATCAAGTTTCTTTAAATGTGGGTTATAAAGTCTCACCTCTGCCCTACATCCCCAAACACGGAAATGCCTCAAGGTAGGCCGTTTGCCTATCATAAGCTCATATGGAGTCTTCAGCACAGATTTACTTGGCACATGATTTAATATATAAGCAGCAGTCTTCAAAGCATCTCCCCACAAGAATTTTGGAAGAGTAGAATGACTAAGCATGCACCTCACCATATCCATAAGAGTACGATTTCGTCTCTCTGCAACTCCGTTTTGTTGTGGAGTGCCAGGCATGGTGTGCTGTGCCTCAATACCACAGTCCTGTAAGAACCTAGCAAAAGGTCCAGGATTTCTACCAGTTTCATCATACCTGCCATAGTATTCACCACCTCTATCAGACCTCACACATTTGATCTGCTTACTAAATTTCAATTCAACAGCGACTTTGAATGCTTTAAAGGCATCTAAAGAATCAGATTCCTCACGTAGCAAATCAATCCACCCGTATCTAGAGAAATCATCAATAAACGTGATAAAGTACCTAAAACCACCCATAGCAATAGGAGTAATAGGCCCACAAATATCTGTATGAATCAACTGTAGTATTCCTTCGCTCCTGGTAACCCCACTCTTCCTGGCTCCAGCTGTGAGTTTCCCTCTTATACAATCAACACAAGTATCAAAATCAGAGAAGTCCAGGTCATGAAGAATATTCTCCTTGATCAACCTCTCCATTCTCTCCCTAGAGATGTGTCCTAAACATTTGTGCCACAACATAGAAGATTTTTCAGCAACTTTACCACGCTTGTTTCCAACAACATTATTGATATCTGAATCCCGTTGATCACCAGAAAGAGAATCAACATTCAACATGTATAAACCATTAGACAATACTCCAGAACCAACAAGAACACAATCATAATATAAAGAAACTTTTGCATTACTAAAATGGAAAGAGTAGCCACAACTATCCAAAACAGAAACTGAAATCAAATTCCTCCTCATAGAAGGCACATAAACTGTATCTTTCAAAACTAAATCATGTCCGATTACACAACTTTAATGAAACCACTCCTATATGTTCTACTTTGACTTTGGCTCCATTTCCTACTGTGATCATCAACTCCCCTTCACTTGGTTTCCTCATGCTTCTGAATTCCTGCAATGAATTTGTAACATGAATAGTTGCACCAGTATCTAGCCACCAAGTATTTAAAGGAACATCAACTAGATTCGATTCAAAACATACTAGAGCCAATGGGTTACCTTTCTTTTTCTCAAGCCAGCTCTTAAACTTTAAACAATCAGACTGCTTATGTCCATATATATCACAGAACTTACAATTTCCATTAAAACGATATCTGGGTTTAACACCAGAAGTCTCACCAGGACCAGAAGATGGCTTAGAAGAATATCCAGACTTATTATTCCACTTTTTCTTAAATTGAGGCTTACTGTTCTTCCCTTTAGTAAATTTCTTCTTCTTTTCACCATTCTTGTGAGAAGCAAACTGCACACTATGAGTCTTGCCCTTCTTCATGGTATGCTCCTCTTGAGTAAGAACAGATATAAGTTCATCAACAGTCCACTCCTCCTTTTGAGCATTGTAAGTGGTTCTCAAGACATCAAAACTAGCCGGAAGAGACTCAAACACCTGCCAGACCAGGAAATCCTCTCCCAACTCTACTTTCATGGACCTCAACTTGTTGTACCAGTTCATAAGCTTCAAAACATGTTCACGAACACCACTCACACCATCATATGTAGTCCTTGTCAACAAAGAGAGGTAATAGGCCTTTTCAGTTTTATCAAACTTCTTGAATTTCTCACCAACAGACTTGAGGAACTCTTTAGCATTATTTATTTCAGGAATGCTCTTTTTAATAGTTTTTTCCATGCTATACTTCATGGTCATCAAACAAACTTTATTGGATTGAACCCACCTTTCATGTTTCTTCTTTTCTGTAGTAGAAGATGCATTTGTGGGTCTCTGAGGTTCATCCTCAGTGAGAGCAGCATCAACATTAGAGACAACATGACCACGGGAACAATTTCACGAGAATCCACCGGTCCTTAAAATTAGTCCCATTCAATTTCGTTATAGCACTCATTTGCATCGATGAAGTGAAAGAACAATATATTAAAGGAGATTTTGTTAAGCATATCAACATGTACAACATTTGAGCAAAACCATAATTGAGTTTTCCCCATGCGATTGCAATCCCGCCGAAGGGTCCCGAATTACAATACATGAGTAGACTCCCACAGACATCAAAATTATGTCCCTTAAGCTAGTACCGAAAGGATACTGAGAACTCTAAGGTCAGAACCTTAATGCCTTTAACAAATCATTAGGAATCACATTAATAAAGGCAAACCGATAGGGTAAGCGCATTACTAATATAATCCCCAAAGCCACAACATAACAATATTTTATCAACAAAATAACACCTTATAATAATTGGTCCCGCGAAGGCGAGCTCACAATTATGAAAAGTGCCCAAAATAACATCACTCAACAAATCATTAGGAATCACATTAATAAAGGCAAACCGATAGGGTAAGCGCATTATTAATATAAATCCCAATGCAACATTATTAACAAAATATTAACAATATTAACACCTCAACATAATTGGTCCAGCGAAGGTGAGATTACAATAATACAATAATACTTTAAACAACAATTCTGAGAATTAATCGCATAAATAACAATAAGATATATAATTTTCAAAACATTATATATCAATTTATGCACAAAGTAGCACAAAAAAATATTTGAGTGACCAAACAACATCAATTCTGATAGTGTGCAATATATATCATGCCCAACAATATCACAATAATACACAAATTTTCAGAAGTAAAAGAGGACAGCACCATATATTTTTAATAATTTTAATCTCTAAAAATTTTAAAATAAATATTAAATGGGCATTAAAAAAAATAAAAATTACCAAAAAATACTATAGGGCGCGTGGAGCACAACCCAAAAAACAGAAGTTGAAAAACACTTTTCAAGAGGCCGCACGCGCCTCCACGCGCCACCAGCGCGAGTGAGCGTCGTCTGGGAGCAGGTCTCCCTCTTCGTCCGTTTCGTTGTAACGGGTCGCGCGACCCGGTTCATCCAGGAACGGGTCGCACTGATTTTCTCCCTCGATTCTCCACCAAAATTCAATTTCTCGGTGTCTATAGATTCAGAAAAACGGGCTCTACAATTTTCCTAGTTTAATTTCCAAAAAAAACGACACAAAAGGATGGGTTTTCTCAACCAAAAGAAGAACAAACGTGCGTACTGTTTGTTAAAGAATTTCCAATTTTTTCACAACCAAAAGAAACGATCCATACGTGTTTAGACTCGTGAAACAGGGATCTACAATAGCCCTAAGTCAATTTGTTGAAAAAACTCCAAAAGGAAAACGAATCATATAAGAATTGCAACTTTAGGGTTCAATGGATTTGCATAAAATTATTTGTAAATTCACAATATCAAAATACAATAAATATGTTTCTGAATTCAGAACAACCCAATGTATAAAAGCCCTAACTTTATTCTTTGAAATCGATTATAAAATAAAATTAATTAAACATTACATACGTTAAGATTTTGGGATTAAAACAAGATATTGATAGTCATAATCAGGATTAAAACATTGGCTCTGATACCAATTGATAGAAAATATTTATCGGATCTATTAATCCCAATAATTTATGACATATCAATTTCATATAAAAGATTTTAGGGTTACCTTGAAATAGCATCGATGAAGAAGATATTGTCGAACAATCCTGAAAAGTAAAACACGATGAGGGAGAGATACTATTCCTATCCCACAATAGTCGCTCACGCGTCAAGATCAATGGTAAATCTGTACGCACTAGAGTGGTTAGGAATAGGAGCCTCTCCCTGTATATATAAAATAGTTAAAATGGGTTAAACCTACCCATTATGGCAAACCCATATACAGGACTCATAAACAAAACCCACATATATGAGCAGTGCTTTAATAACAATAGGCCCATTAACAATACTGATCACAATTCGGGCTAAACAAAATGTTTTAATAATTTTGACATTTAATTAATCTGGGTTCTATATAATATGGTTTATGTTTGTCCATAAATAAAATTCTAACATGTAAGGGTCCAGAAAATCAATGAAAAAACTCCAAAGATAGTTTCCTCATTTATGTCATTCTGCAACTTTCCTTCAAACGTGCTTGTATAAACATAGAGAGGAGATGTGCTGAGGTCTCCATAGACTACACCAGCGCTTTGGTATGCTAATATTAGATTCCTAGAGAGGTTTACCCATGACAACTGAAAATCACCAAAAAAAGAAACTATTAAATTTCATAATTAAATAAATTACATATTTGGTGACAAAAGATGAAACATTAGGCAATATGAGTGACAACATATCTAAAATATTGTAGGTCAAAACCAAAATCTTAAGCAAATCCCAGAGATTCAATAACCATATAGTAGTTATCGTCAAAAAAATATATATATAGTAGTCAAGTAGTTTATTTAACTTGAAAGACATAATGGGAAAAAATAATCGCATTCATCAAAGTATCATTTATGTATTAAACAAGAAAATAACAAGGAAAACCGAAATCTATAGTTAGCATTTCAGAGAGTATATCCTTCACATTCACATGGAAATCAACAAGCATTGAAAATATAAAAATCAATTAGCTGTCATTTTTATCACTATATATTTAAGTTGGATGTCATGATTACACGGGTGTCATGTCTCTACCATCAAAGAGAATGAAATTTGCAAACTGTTTTGGTTGCTAAAGAGACAATAACTTTATAAAAATTGAAACTTCATTATTTCTGGAGAAAATATTGTTTTGGGTAAAAAACATTTTGCAGCGAGAAGTAGAGTCCTTTCTCAACTTACTCCACTTGAGTTTATTTTGTTATCACTTAACCTCCATGTAATTTGGTTTTAAATGAAAACGTTACATTTTTAATCAAATCAAACAGAAGTTAATCCCAAGACACTTACAGCCGAACTTCAAGAAGGTAAAGTGATAAATAAACAAACTTTAAGGGGGCTGAGTGATAAAGAAAATTTTCGCTTTGTAATGGTAAGGTCAAGCGGTGTGCATGTACCTTATGTTTATTTAACTAAAAAAGTTACGTTTTTACTTAAAACCAAAAACATCAAAGGGGGAAAAAAAAACTTTAAGGTGGTAAGTTGAAAAAGAGCTGTACTTCATGGATGTAAAATGTTTTCTTTTTTGGCACATGTAAAATGTATCTTTAAAGCAAACTAGTATGTCATTTGTCAGTTAGAGTTAGAGTAGTCTAAACCAGAATTTCAATTAAAACCAATGTTTAAATGTCAGCTTAACATCTTACAGTTGATACATGTTACGAACTCAACACATGCCCAAGGAAATAACAATTTAAATTATTATGCAAAAGACAAGAGTAGATAGAGCTACTTACAGCCAAAAAATAAAAATACAAAAAATCACAATGAAGCCATCACAAGCATGCAGGTGACACAGTGAAAGAGACAATCATAATTGGAATCAAAGCAATCCATTAGAAGAGAGAGAATAATTTGGCCTACACCATGCAGACAGTATATCAATGGTAACAAAATGGATTGGAACCCAAAATTGGCAACATAAACATGAATGTTCGTGACGCAACAAAGGTATTGCTGGATTCACAAAGAAGAGAAAAGCGTAACCTGAGAAGGATTCCGAGAAGCCGGAACTCCGGCATCCGGTTCCATAAGCACAGGCCGCAAGTGGCACCGTCCCTGTCTCTGTCTTTGTCTCTCACCCTCTGTTTTTGTGTGTGCGTGAAGCTCGTTCAGAAAGGCTAACAGAACCCAATATTCTCTCACATTGCACTGCTTTCCAAGTCACAGTGAATTGCCAAATGGCGCCAAAACATCGCATCGCAACACTTATATCATGTCTATGGAAAAAGTCACTTTTCTCATTTCTTTGATCCATCTATCTCTCACTCAAAGCTTGTCAAACTTCGGCCTTTACTTCCGTATCCAAATTTTTTCCCTCCGTACGGTATATATAAAAGTACATTTTTTTATGGCGGCTTATATTTAATTAAATTTTAAATATTTATTATAAAATAAACATTTAATATATGATTCACAACTCATCATTAATATAATATCATAACCCCACGAGGTATTAAACCTTTAATATAATATCATATACCCACAAGATATTAATTATTTTTTGTACCGAAATGTAGAGGATGGTTTCAGCCTTGGACAGCAGCACCTTCTTGATGTAATGAAGTAAGGAGTGGTGTACTTATAAGACATTTTAATATTTAAGTAAAAATAGATAAAATGAGACAAAGTATGAGAGAGGGGAACATTACTTTAGAGAGCATTCTTTCTATTTATACGGAGGAGTATGTTGGGGACCAAATGATTGTAGGGGTAGATTGGTCTTTTGTTGTGCCTTGCAATATATTTAAGGAAGCTTCGTAATTCATTTCTTATTTAGTGTGTTGGCCAATCATTGATATTTATAAGGGAATATTTCTTTAATGGATAAGGATAGTAACATCTTCTTATAGTGAGGTGACACCTCCCTTTGGCAATTAGGTTGGGTCCATCCTGGGCCCAATATTCCAGTTCAGATCATTATTCCCAGCTCAATGATTTGATGGCTATCATAGTGTCAAACTCTACAATAATTGGTGATCTCAGAAAGGTATTGTGTTGACTTCATTAATGTGTGCTTGGTGGAATTTGAGGCCTGACTTATTTTGCTCTTAACCACGGGAATCTCTTGCCTTTGTCACATTGGTGAATGTATCGTTGTAAGGCTGCATCTTCGAGGTTTGGCATGGTTAGCTCTTTTATCTTGGAATTTCTTTTGTTAGGGCTTAATTAGCCTTGTAGCTTCATCACCATGATGTCGGATCACATGATTATCATGGTTTGCTTACGCTACCTTGTGGCACATTCTCAAGTGCTCCGTGGTGTATAACTAATGTGACCTTTGACTTGTCCCAAATGCTTTTGAAAAGTGGACCATTTTGCCCCTAAGTAATGGTGGTAGTTGGCATTGCCTCTCTATAAATAGAGAATGGGGGAGAGGTTTCTCATTTTTTGCTTCTTTTCTCTGAAACTCCACAAAAGTTCCCTCTCTTCCTCCTCTATGCGATTCTTGACAGCCACGTGTGGCGAAGTGTTCCCATTGCTCTAACGATGTCTTCTTCCATTCTTTCATCTTCTTTGGTGGTGGTTTCTACTCTCTCTTCCCCCTTCCTCTCTCAGGTACTCCTTTTTTTTTCCCTTCTTTTCATTTTCCATTTCTATGGTTAAGATAAAGGGAATGGGGAGTAATCGAGAAAAAAGTTATTCTCTGGAGATTCTGTCTAAACTCCTGCCTCCGCAACATTGTAGTAGAGGAAGGCTCCAAGGGGCATTTTTTCCCACAAGATGCGGAGGCCACCTGTACTCGCCGAAGTTCATGGTGAGAGTAGTAGGCATTTTGAGGCTTCTGTAAAGGTGGTAAAGCAGGTTGACCAGCCACAGGTTAGCCAAAAATAGAGTGGGGCAGGTTAACCCATTTTTGAATATGGGTTGGGAATGTCATCCCACCTCGTTTTGCGATAGGTTGGCGGGTTAAACTGGTCAATCTGTCAAAAAATGGATAAAAAAGGCAGGTTAGGTAAAACCTACCATAAAAAATAAATATAAATAAGAAAATTGACCCGATGGGTCAACCCATCTCACCTTGCCCAGCTTCAACCTGCAGATTATGTGGGTCGAGTTAAAATAATCAGTTTAAGAAAACGGTTGCAAAATGTAACCTAACCCACCATTTTTGGTGAGTTAAATAGGTCGACCCATCGAGTCTGACCTATTTTGCCATCTCTAGGCTTCTGGGCTCAAGGACGTTCTCCAAGGGTATCAGTTGTGGTCCAAGATCATGGTTCATGTGGAGAAGTAACTTGGGCCCTTAAGTAGTAGTTTTATAATTCTTCAGCCTCTGTAGGTTCTTCTCTAATTCCGTTATTTGGGATTATGGTGCGCAAGAAATCAGTTGATTAGGCCAAACTCCTAAAGAGGTCCCCACCTTCACCAGATAAAGAGCTATACAACTAGGTGGATTACGAATATTTGGGAATACACTGTACCATCAGGAAAGATAAAGATATGGTAGCCCTTAGGCTCTAGATGGAGCTCACTCTAGGTAGGGAGCATGAAGGTATTGGACTCGTTCATCACCTATTCTTCTTGACTCTGGAAGGCGACTGATAACAATATATTTTATACATTTTATAATCCTCTCACTGGGTTTCTTAAGGTTCAATTAGGTTTAATTAAGTTAGTTTTGACACATTTTATGATATTGGACTTTATTGGATCATTGAAGGAATTATTGCATAAATTAGCCTTAATTTATCTCTTTGACAGTATTCAGTAAACTAGCTATAATTTGAGTTTCAAATATCTGGTTAATATGATTTTGGTCTTGTAGGAAAGTTAAGACAATTTCCTACAACTTTCATGAAGATCTCAAAGGCCTAATCAAACGATTGGATAATTCAAATTGGAGTTGAAGTAAGAACAGTGTGCAGTAATTGGGTCATATCTCGGGTTATAGTTGGTCTTTGGAGGTAAAATTTTACCAGAAGACAGTTAAGATCCATATCTACAACTTTCATGAGACCACTTGGTGAAAAAATGACGTATTCAATGACTTCATAACTGAATGATTTCTGATGAAGAAAAATTATTTGACGTAAAATAAATATTTTGTTACAATAATAAAAGTGATAAAACTTAGTTACAAATAAAAAAAAAAAACTTACTTGGGTTAGGAAATCCACTTTTGGTAAATAAATTAAGAACAATATTAATTCTTTTGATAATTCAATTAGAATTCACACATAATGGAGGTTCTAATTGGAAAATACAATATTTAAAGTTCATTAAAAATTATATACATAATTATATTATGATTCTTTTAATCATCTATTAACATCACTACTCATAAATGGGATCAAGCATTCATTATGTCAAAATCTTGTTTACAACAAATCAAGATCTCTACTTTACAAAGAGGGTTTCTAAATTTTCTAAAACAAAATATAACACGCATAATGACTACTTGAAAATATATCATTTAAGCACAAGAAAGAAATTAATCCAACCTTAACTTATTACTAAGAGTTTCACCCTTTCACCCAAGTAAAATGAAACTTAGTTACTCATAGACAAGAAGAAAGAAAAAGAGAAGAAGAAGAAGTAGAACATGACTTCAATTTAGAATAAAAGGAAAACTACTACAAGAAAAACAAGTAACAAAATAACATGATCTTGGTATCTAACACCTAATACTTCTAAATGATCTACCAATGGTGCCTTTTATAGAGGATTAGGGATACAAAATGACAAGGGGACTGATTCATGGTGAGTGGATAAATGAAAAATGCCAAATGACTTTTGATGAGTGAAAAATTATAGAGATTCTTTTTCTATAGATCAACCTCAGACTACTGAGAATTTATTACTTAAAACAACCTGCACTTGAGTTTGTAACTTTTAATTCGCATCAAGTTTTTAGTGCCGTTATCGGGGAACTTAGTTTTAAGAATAAATTTATTGTGGTCATTTCTATATTTTGTATATATTTTTGTATATATTTTTTCTTCTCTTTTTTTTTGTACATACTAGCGTACTAACTTTTTTGTACTCTCCTTTCTCCCTCTGTAATCTTCAATCATTAATGAAATAATCTTGACTCTTCTCTTCTTCCTCCTTCTCTAGCTCTAGTGAGGCTCTACCTCTCTCGATTTTCATGTTTTAAATTTATTTTCTATCATTTATTTTTTGTCATTTATTTTCTTTTATTTATCTTTTGTCATATATTTTTTTGTATTTACTTTCTCGCACTTGATTTTCTATATTTTACTTTTTGTATTTTATTTTTTAACTTTCTAACTTACTAACCTTTTAATTTTCTTGCTTACTAATTTTCTAACTTTCTAACATTTTAATTTACTTACTTCTAACATTTTTAATTTATCTCGCTTTTTAATTTATTTGCCTGTTAATACTTATTTAGTAGTCGATTTATACCATACCTTTGTTAATATTTATTTACGTGTTAATATTTATTTGGTGGTTAGTTTATACCACACCTTTGTTAATATTTATTTACCTTGTTAATATTTATTTACATTTGTTAATATTTATTTGTTGGTTAGTTTATACCACACCTTTGTTAATATTTATTCGGTAGCTGGTTTATACCACATCCTTGTTTATATTCTTTTCTATTTTAAGTCATTTATTTATGCTTAATTGTTAATATTTAAATGGTTGATTTTACAGCCTACTTGTTCATTATTCTAATAACAGGTTTATACCGCCTACTTGTACATTATTATTTCTATTTTAAGTCACTTATTTATACTTAATTAGTATCGTAATTTAAATTATGGTTGTTTGGTTAAAATTAATCCTGGTACTTTATATATTGATCTATTTGCATCACAATCACACACAATTGACACAATGACTGAACATGAAAGTATACATGATGAACATGAAAATCAACCATTGCGAACCATGTGTGAATATTTGCAACCACCTCAAAATTCTAGTCCATCATGTTTTATCTTTCCACTTAATGCTAACAATTTTAGATTTAAACCATATATGATTTTTTACTTCCTAATTTCCATGGTTTAAAATCTGAAAGCCCATATTTATATTTAAAAGAATTTGAGGAAGTATGTATCACTTTCAATGATCAAAATTGTACTGAAGAGATTGTTAAGCTTAAATTGTTTCCTTTTTCTTTGAAAGATAAAGTAAAAACTTGGTTTAACACTTTGAAACCAAGATCAATTGGCACATGACAAGAAATGCAATGTGAGTTTTTAAAGAAATTTTTTTCAACACATAAAACTAATGCTTTGAAAAGATAAATCCAAATTTTTTTCCAAAATTCAAATGAAGCATATTTTCAATGTTGGGAACATTTTAAAGATTTGTTAAATTCTTGCCCACATCATAGTTTTGAAAAATGACGCACTACAAGCTTCTTTTATGAATGGTTAACACCTGAAACTAAACAATTTGTGGAAACAATGTGTAATGATGAGTTTCTTGATAAAGAACCTGAAGAAGCTTTAGACTATTTAAACCAGTCGACTGAAAAATTCTCAATCTTGGCATAGTACTAATCCTTCTGAAAATTCAATTAGATCTAACTTTACAAGTGCTAGTAAAGGAAAATATCACCTTAGTCAAGAAGAAGATCTAAATGCTAGGTTCGCCAGTTTGGCTAGAAAGATTGAAGTCATGGAATCACGAAAAATGAAAGAAATCAAATCTGTGCAAAATAAAGAAATTTGTGGCATTTGTGAAGAATTAAGACACTCAACAAATAAATGTCCAAAAATTCCTGTTTTTAAAGAGGTTTTACATGAGCAAGTAAATGTAATGAACAATTTTAAAAAGCCATTCACCTCTTCTTTTCAGATTCATACAATCCGGGATGGAGAAATCACTCGAACTTCAGTTTGAGGAATAATAATCAGTCACAATTCATGCAACCACCACCTCCTCAGGCACAACAGGGCTCTCAAAATTCTCAAGGATATGCACTTTATGTCCCACCATATAGGAAAAACCTTCAAGAAACATTGCATGCATTCATAGAAAAACAAGAGGCCATTAACAACCAAAATACTCAAGTCATGATTGACATAAAAGACACTTTTGCTAAACTTTCTTCTGCACTCACCATTCACGAGAAAAGCAAATTTCCTTCTCAACCTCAACCAAATCCCAAGGGTTAATACAGTTTAAATGAGAGCAGTTAAAAAAGTCAACAAATAGAGCAAGTCAAGTCAGTGATAACCGTAGGAATGAAAAAGTTGTTAAAGAAAGCAAGGAGATAAAGAGCCAAATGTCCAAAGTGATGAACTCCTTGAGTGTGAATGAGCTAGAGGATGTGGAAAAGAATCAAGATAGTAGTGATGCTGAGCTACCCAAGAAACCTGAGATGACAAAAAGTCTTGTTAAGCCAGAAAATGATGACGAGGGCCACCAGACATACATGATTGACTCAATCATGAATAGGGGAGTTTCTACAACCCATGATTTTGATCCCCTTGAGAATTTTATTGTTAATTTTAAGTTTGATTTTATCAATAATCCCTCTGATGTAGTTGATATTTCTACTATTTTTTATAGAACTCAGGATCACGACACTCAGGCATGGCAACTAAAGTTTAAGGAGTTACTTAAGAAAGGTTGGAGCATTGCTGATAAAAAAGGTGTTTGTCCCTTGGTCTATTCTTATAAAATTAATTTGGAAGAAGGTAAATGGTTAGCAGTTAAAGTTATAACTTGAGTTGAAGGATCCAGATGTAGTAGAGACTTTGGTAGATGATCTTGTCTACCAAAGCTGAGGTAAGTTTTTAATATTTCGTATTTTCATTGAGTCGGCTTAAGTGCCTCCCAAATTTCAGAGCCTTTGTGTGGGGATGTAAATAGTATCGGCCAACAAAAAAAAAATAAAACAAAAGAACCAAAAAAAAAAAAGAATTTGTTTGCATGCTTGTTTATTTCATTTTAATTTTTTTTAATTTTTATCATTGCTAACCATTGTCTAGATGTAGTTATTTTTTTCTCGTCTAAGCATTTCGGGTATGTGACTTCTCCCCATTACTTTGTTTAATTTTGTCCTAATAACTTCTTTGATATATATTGATGATTATTTCTTCAATTTGAATTTAATTTTTAACATTGAGGACAATGCTGTGATCTGTTTGGGGGGAAAGATAGTTGACCAAAAAAAATGTGGGGAAGTATGATATGATTGTCAGCAACTTACTAAACCAAGGAAGGATGGTAGAATAATGAGTGATTTTACTCTTGAGACGCATCTAAATTTGGGTAGTAACTATTTTGTGTAGAAGTAGCAAATGGATTCACGGATTATGGCATGGTTGAATAAATTATCTTCTTTCTTAAATTTCATATGTTTAGTTATGGATGTTGAATTGATAGATTAAGAATGATGGATATATGCCTTGTGAGATTTTGAGTCTATCAATGAATGGATTGAACATCTGTGCCATTCTTTTCTTTCTTGTGTGATTTTTTTTCACTCGTGAAATTATTACTCTAGAACTTGCTTTGATTCTTTTTAAGGCTATATTTTCACATGCATACATAAACATGATTGAGGCATTTTTCTTGAAATAGCTACTTTGACCAAATAGTCAACCTTGCATATTTTCCCTTGTGTACCCCCTTTGAACTTATTTAACCATTCTTTGTTTCTAACTCATAACATGCCTTAAAAAAATTATATTCTTACCTAACCTTAGGGAATAAGAGAGCATTGGCTTTGTTATTGGTTGAGTTTTTTTAATAAGTGTGGGAGGGTGTGTGCAAAATGTTCCTAAAAAAAGAAGAAGAAAAAAAATATATACAAAAATATATACAAAATATAGAAATGACCTCAATAAATTTATTCTTAAAATCAAGTTCCCCAGCACCGGCGCCAAAAACTTGATGTGGATTAAAAGTTACAAACTCAAGTGCAAGTTGTTTCAAGTAATAAATTCTCGAGAAACCGAGGTCGATCCACGGGGAATTGATGAAAAAAAATTATTTGACGTAAAGTAAATATTTTGTCACAACAATAAAAGTGATAAAACTTGGTCACAAATAAAAAAAAACTTACTTGGGTTAGAAGATCCACTCTTGGTAAATAAATTAAGGACAAGATTAATTCTTTTGATAACTCAATTAGAATCCACACATAATGGAAGTTCCAATCGAAAAATACAACATTCAAAGTTCATTAAAAATTATATACGTAATTATATTATGATTTCTTTAATCATCTATTAACACCACTACTCATAAATGGGATCAAGCATTCATTGTGCCAAAATCTTGTCTACAACAAATCAAGATCTTTACTTTACAAGGAGGGTTTCTAAATTGATTGAAAACAAAATACAACACGTATAATGACTACTTGAAAATATATTATTTAAGCACAAGAAAGAAATTAATCTAACATTAACTTATTACCAAGAGCTTCACCCATTCACCCAAGTAAAATGAAACTTAGTTACTCATAGAAAAGAAGAAAGAAATAGAGAAAAAGAAGAAGTAGAACATGACTTCAATTTAGAACAAAGGAAAACTACTACAAGAAAAACAAGTAACAAAATAACATGATCTTAGTATCTAACACCTAAGACTTCCCAAATGATCTACCAATGGTGCTTTTTATAGAGAATTAGGGATACAAAATGATAAGGGAGCTGATTCATAGTGAGTGGATGAATGAAAAATGAGTAAAAAATGCAAAATGACTTTCGATGAGTGGAAAATTATGGAGATTCTTTGTCTCCAAAATCATTCAGTTATGAAGTCATTGAATACATCATTTTTTCACCAAGTGGTCTTCATGAAAGTTGTATATATGGATCTTAACTGTCTTCTGGTAAAATTTCAGCTCCAAAGACCAACTATAGCCCGAGATATGGCTCAATTACTGCACACTGTTCGAACATTTTAATTTACGTATTACTAACTTTTTAATTTATCAGCTTACTAACTTATTTGGTAGTTGGTTTATATCACACCTTTGTTAATATATTTAAGGATAGGTTTATACCACCTACTTGTACATTTTCTTTTCTATTTTACCATACGTCATTGTACATATATATTTTTTCTTGTGTCCAATTTGATAACAAAATATTTTATACATTTTATAATCCTCTCACTGGGCTTCTTAAGGTTCAATTAGGTTTAATTAAGTTAGTTTTGACATATTTTATGATATTGAGCCTAATTGGATCATTGAAAGAATTATCGCATGAATTAGCCTTAATTTATCTTTTTAGCAGTGTTCAGTAAACTGGCTATAACTTTAATTGCAAATATCTAGTTGATGTGATTCTAGTTTTGTAGGAAAGTTAAGATAATTCCCTAAAACTTTCATGAGATCTCAAAGGTCAAATCACACGTTTGGATAACTCAAATTGGAGTTGAAATAAGAATTAGGGTGCTGATCCTGACAGCTTGACCTATGCATACTGTTCATGATATAGATTGGGCTATAGGATGTCAAATAGGCTGCAATTTTGATGGTTGATAGTTAAGATCCAAATCTATAACTTTCATTTTGAACACTTTTCCAGATTCTGAGGTCTACTAGGTCATATTGGGCTTTGAAGTTAGAATAAAGCAACTAAAACTGAGCCTGAGAAGTGTGCAGTAATTAGACCATATCTCGGGTTATAGTTGGTCTTTCGAGTTGAAATTTTACCAAACGATAGTTAAGATCCATATCTACAACTTTCATGAAGACCACTTGGTGAACAAATGGCGTATTCAATGACTTCATACTAAATGATTTCGGAGACAAAGAATCTCCATAATTTTTCACTCATCAAAAGTCATTTGGTTAAGATAAGGGGAAGGGGGAGTAATCGAGAAAAAGGTTATTCTCTGGAGATTTTGTCTAAACTCCTACCTCCGCAACATTGTAGTAGAAGAGGGCTCCAATGGGCATTTTTTCCCACAAGATGCGGAGGCCACCTGTACTCGCCGAAGTTCATGGTGAGAGTAGTAGGCATTTTGAGGCTTCTGTAGAAGTGGTAAAGCAGGTTGACCAGCCACGGGTTAGCCAAAAATAGAGTAGAGCAGGTTAACCCATTTTTGAATATGGGTTGGGAATGTCATCCCACCTCGTTTTGCGGTAGGTTGGCAGGTTAAACTGGTCAATCTGTCAAAAAATGAATAAAAAAGGCAGGTTAGGCAGAACCTACCACAAAAAATAAATATAAATAAGAAAATTGACCCGATGGGTCAACCCATCTCACCTTGCCCAGGTTCAACTTGCAGATTATGTGGGTCGAGTTAAAATAATCAGTTTAAGAAAACGGTTGCAAAATGTAACCTAACCTACCATTTTTGGTGAGTTAAATAAGTCGACCCATCGAGTCTGACCTATTTTGCCATCTCTAGGCTTCTGGGCTCAAGGACGTTCTCCAAGGGTATTAATTGTGGTCCAAGATCATGGTTCATGTGGAGAAGTAACTTGGGCCCTTAAGTAGTAGTTTTATAGTTCTTCGGCCTCTGTAGGTTCTTCTCTAATTCCGTTATTTGGGATTATGGTGCGCAAGAAATCAGTTGATTAGGCCAAACTCCTAAAGAGGTCCCCACATTCACCAGATAAAGAGCTATACAACTAGGTGGATTATGAATATTTGGGAATACACTATACCATCGGGAATGATAAAGATGTGGTAGCCCTTAGGCTCTAGATAGAGCTCACTCTGGGTAGGAAGCATGAAGGTATTGGACTCGTTCATCACCTATTCTTCTTGACTCTGGAAGGTGACTGATAACAATATATTTTATACATTTTATAATTCTCTCACTAGGCTTCTTAAGGTTTAATTAGGTTTAATTAAGTTAGTTTTGACACATTTTATGATATTGGACCTTATTGGATCATTGAAGGAATTATTGCATGAATTAGCCTTAATTTATCTCTTTGACAGTGTTCAGTAAACTAGCTATAATTTGAGTTTCAAATATCTGGTTGATATGATTTTGATCTTATAGGAAAGTTAAGACAATTTCCTATAACTTTCATGAAGATCTCAAAAGCCTAATCAAACGATTGGATAACTCAAATTGGAGTTGAAGTAAGAATAGTGTGCAGTATCTTGGGTTATAGTTGGTTTTTGGAGCTGAAATTTTACCAGAAGACAGTTAAAATCTATATCTACAACTTTCATGAAGACCACTTGGTGAAAAAATGACGTATTCAATGACTTCATAACTGAATGATTTTAGAGATAAAGAATCTCTATAATTTTTCATTCATCAAAAGTCATTTAGCATTTTCCATTCATCCACTCACCATGAATCAGCCCCCTTGTCATTTTGTATCCCTAATCCTCTATAAAAGGCATTATTGGCAGATCATTTGGATGTATTAGGTATTAGATACCAAGATCGTGTTATTTTGTTACTTGTTTTTTTTTGTAGTAGTTTTCCTTTTGTTCTAAATTGAAGTCATATTCTACTTCTACTTCTTCTCTCTTTCTTTCTTCTTGTCTATGAGTAACTAAGTTTCATTTTACTTGGGTGAAAGGGTGAAACTCTTGGTAATAAGTTAAGGTTGGATTAATTTCTTTCTTGTGCTTAAATGATATATTTTCAAGTAGTCATTATACGTATTGCATTTTGTTTCCAATTAATTTAGAAACCCTCCTTGTAAAGTGGAGATCTTGATTGTTGTAGACAAGATTTTGACACAATGAATGCTTGATCCTATTTATAAGTGGTGGTATTAATAGATGATTAAAGGAATCATAATATAATTATGTATATAATCTTAAATGAACTTTGAATGTTGTATTTTTCGATTGGAACCTCCGTTATGTGTGGATTCTAATTGAGTTATAAAAAGAATTAATCTTGTCTGTATTTTACTTTCCAAGTGTGTATCTCCTAACCCAAGAATTTTTTTTTATTTGTGACTAAGTTTTATTACTTTTATTATTGTGACAAAATATTTACTTTACATCAAAGAATTTTTCTTCATCAATTCACTGCAGATCGACCTCGGACTCCCCAAAATTTATTACTTGAAACAACTTGCACTTGGATTTGTAACTTTTAATCCACATCAAGTTTTTGAAGTTTTTGGTGTCGTTGTCGGGAACATATATATTTTATACATTTCTTTCTTGATGCGGATTAAAAGTTACAAATCCAAGTGCAGGTTGTTTGAAGTAATAAATTCTCGGGAGTCCGAGGTCGATCCACAGGGAATTGATGAAGAAAAATTATTTGACGTAAAGTAAACATTTTGTCACAACAATAAAAATGATAAAACTTGGTCACAAATAAAAAAGACTTACTTGGGTTAGGAGATCCACTCTTGGTAAACAAATTTAGGACAAGATTAATTCTTTTGATAACTCAATTAGAATCCATACATAATGGAGGTTCCAATCAGAAAATACAACATTCAAAGTTCATTAAAAATTATATACGTAATTATATTATGATTCCTTTAATCATCTATTAATACCATCACTCATAAATGGGATCAAGCATTCATTGTGCCAAAATATTGTCTACAACAAATCAAGATCTCCACTTTACAAGGAGGGTTTCTAAATTGATTGAAAATAAAATATAACATGTATAATGACTACTTGAAAATATATCATTTAAGCATAAGAAAAAAATTAATCTAATCTTAACTTATTACTAAGAGCTTCACTCATTCACACAAGTAAAATGAAACTTAGTTACTCATAGACAAGAAGAAAGGAATAGAGAAGAAGAAGAAGAAGTAGAAGAAGAAGACAAGAAGAAAGAAGAAAGAAGAAGAAGAAGAAGAAGTAGAAGAAGAAGAAGAAGAAGAACATAACTTCAAGTTAGAACAAAAGAAAATTACAACAAGATAAACAAACAACAAAATAGCATGATCTTGGCCTCTAGGACCA
This sequence comes from Ormosia semicastrata, assembly GCA_029884595.1. Classification (NCBI taxonomy): domain Eukaryota; kingdom Viridiplantae; phylum Streptophyta; class Magnoliopsida; order Fabales; family Fabaceae; genus Ormosia; species Ormosia semicastrata. Next base: position 4,919,316 of record JAQQTO010000061.1, read on the forward strand.
AGACCCTCAAATGATCAGCCAATGCTCCCTTTTATAGAGGATTAGGGATACAAAATGACAAGGGAGCTGAGTCATGCGTGAGTGGATGAGTGGAAAATGAGTGAAAAATACCAAATGACTTTTGATGAGTGAAAAATTATGCAGATTCTTTGTCTCCGAGATCATTTAGCTATGAAGTCATTGCATTCGTCATTTTTTTACCAAGTGGTCTTCATGAAAGTTGTAGGTTAATGAGGGTTGTATCACTTTCTGAACATCTAAGACATGATCAAGTTTTAGGTATCATTCCTGAACCTTTAACTCGAAAGAACATCACTGAAAAGACAGTTGGGCAGGAACTTCAAGTATCATCTATGCATGGACGAATAAAGGCAATGCTTGAAAACTCTGATGCATTCATAGCCTTATCAGGTGGTTTTGGTACTTTGGAAGAAGTTTTTCAAATTATCTCTTGGGCCCAACTGAACATCCACCATAAACCCATAGGTTTGTTGAATGTTAATAATTTCTGTGATAATTTATTATCTTTTGTTGACCATGTTGTGGAACAGAACTCTATCACACCTTCGACATGACGACTCCTTATCTCTGCTTTTACTATTGATGAATTAATTGATAAATTATAAGTTTTTGTTTATGAACCTGAATTAGTTATAGCTCAGATAAATTAGTCAGAAGGAAGTAGTAAGGAAGGCAGCAAGGAACAAGAGTGTGACTTGTCACTTCTTCTAGAACTTTCCCTTATCTTTAGTTTTATTTATCGTACTTTGTTTCTGTTTAAATTTGTGTAAGGTTTTTCTTTTCAGTAATTGCAACAACAGGTACTATCTATTGGGAATTGTGGTTACATCACGCAGTGAAAAAATTAGGATTCTCACAGAGGATCCATGCGAAAAGTCATAATCCGAGTTTTTAAATTATTTACCTCTTGAAGCGTGATCAAAAAGAAGGACATGAATCACTAACACCATAATAGAAATGATATCTCTGTGGTATCCACATGAACAGACTTACGAACGTCCAACGTCCGCAAAGAGGAGCCTCACATCTCTCACATAGTGCTAGCTGCAAAGAGAAGAGAAGAAACCTGTCGCTCTCTCGCTCACTTTTTTGTAGGTGTGGCTAGAGTTCTGAAATTATGTCTATTAGCAGCCACTTAGTAGTACTATTTATAATAGTGACTGCCTTAAGTGAGTGTGAGCAGCAGCAAGGTAAGCTGTGCAACCCTGAACTCATCTGTTATGAGTCTGGCCTATATTTGAATCCGAGTCCAACTTGGATCCATTGCTCCAATTTTAGTCTGCTCTATGTGTGTGACCCTGCAGATTCTCATTACATTGGCAGTAATATTAAAATCCTATTTTAATATTACAAGCAGTGAGTGGTATCTAGCAACACATCGCTGCTACCCAAGTAATAAGAATGTCAGTGATTTGACATAACCTTTCCTTGACTAATGTTTCCGTGTCGTTTAGTCCCTTTGTCAAGATATCTAGATTGAACACAAAGCATGGAATGCGTCATCCTTGTATAGTCCAATCATTCATTTCTTGATACTCGAGTAGACTTTGTAACAACAAATGAAATTAATATCTCATATTGACTCATTTGAGCATGGCTATGCATTTCGCAGTCTCACTCAATCAGGGGGCCTGAAGATATCGCTCCTATTATGTAGGAGTGACAATCCTATCTAAGTCACTCACATCCCTCTACATGATTTGCAGTATGTCCAATAACCAACTTTTTAATAACCTTGTTATAGATGACGTTTGATGGCATTAAAACACACAACTCCTCATGTAGGAATCGTAGTGATTTCAGGTCAAAGGACCACAGACACCATTGTCACTATGAGAATCACTTATGACACTCACGTAACGATCCATGTATCGTTCTTATGGTAGGTCAGTCCAGTACATCATTACTTTAATATGTACCAATGTGAAGACTTGATATCTCATATCCATGACCCGTGAGATGTGGTCATCAGTCTATGCACATACTAATCTCAATGCATTATTATTATCCTAGTTAATAATAATACTTGACTAAGGACATTTAAGAATAGTATTATAACCAAAAGAATCTCATGATCAAGTCATCCACTTGATGTCCTATGGTATCAAACTTACTATTCTAAGGACTTTATTATGTTTATAAAAAAAGAACATAATAAATGAAATGCCTCATATATAAAATAAGCATAATAGAATGTATGTAAATACAGACAAATGTATCAGCCTCTAGGGTATACACCAACACTATCTTTTATCTTTTACTTATCTATATTTTGACATTGAGGGCAATGTTGTGATCTAGTTGCGGGGAAGGATAATTGTGTAAAAAGAAAAAAAAACTTTAAAAAAAATTTGTTTGCATACTTGTTTATTTCATTTTACTTTATTTTTTTATTTTTGTCATTGCTAACCATTGTCAAGATGTAGTTATTCTCTTCTCGTCTAAGCATTTCAGGTATGTGACTTCTCTCCATTTCTTTGTTTAATTTTGTCCCAATAATTTCTTTGATATATATTGATGATTATTTCTTCAATTTAGATTTAATTTTTAACATTAAAGACAATGTTGTGATCTGTTTGAGGGGAAGATAGTTAACCAAAAAAAATGTGGGGAAGTATGATATGATTGTCAGCAACTTACTAAACTAAGGAAGGATGGCAGAATAAGGAGTGATTTTACTCTTAAGACGCATCTAGATTGAGGTAGTAACTATTTTATGTAGAAGTAGCAAATGGATTCACGGATCATGACATGGTTGAATAAATTGTTTTCTTTCTTAAATTTCACATGCTTGGTTATGGATGTTAAATTGATAGATTACGAATGATAGATATATGTCTTGTCAGATTTTGAGCCTATTAATGAATGGATTGAACATCTATACCATTCTTTTCTTTCTTGTGTGATTTTTTTCACTCATAGAATTGTTACTCTAAAACTTACTTTAATTCTTTTTGAGACTACATTTTCACATGCATACATAAACATGATTGAGACATTTTTCTTAAAATAGCTACTTTGACCAAATAGTCAACCTTGCATATTTTTCCTTGTGTACCCCCTTTGAACTTATTTGATCATTCCTTATTTATAGCTCATAACGTGCCTTAAAAAAATCATATTCTTACCTAACCTTAGGGAATAAGAGAGCATTAGCTTTGTTATTGGTTGAGTTTTTTTAATAAGTGTGGGGGGGTGTGTGTGCAAAATATTCCTAAAAAAGAAGAAGAAAAAAAAAACTAACCACCACTGCAATCAAAGAATACATCTTGTGACATATTCATACCTAAAATGAAAGTGGATGCTTGGAAAAAACATGAAGAGAAGGAGAATGTTCAAGCCTAACAATGAATTCAATCTACTAATTTGACATTGATCTTCAACAAAACATTAGTCAAATATTGGTCATTGTCCTTTATGAGAATGAAGTAAATAGAGAAGGAACTATAAAACCCTTGGAAAATTTAAACTAAATGTTCTCAAACATCTTCTCCACTCTAATTGTATCATAATACTCTTCTATTCTCTTTGGTATTTAACTTGTCATATCCATATTACCCCTCTCCTTTACCATAGCCCCATTACAACCTTGAATAGAACCCTCTTGATTTTTGTGTGCATGTTATTTTTGAGTAGCGGAGGAGTAGAAGATAAGCAAGCTTATGGTAGTGCAATTATTCATGAGTTGAATAGAGTGAAATACTTACCTTTTAAACACTTGAGAGATTGAGAGTGAATTCTGTGAGGATTTATCATTCTTGATTCGTTATTTTTAACTGAAGTTTCCTTACTTGTTGGTTTGAGATACGAAGAAATGTTACCTCATGAATGTTTTGATCCCTTGAATGACTAGTTGCTTTTCTTGATTCATTGAATCTTTTAGAATTTTTAGTTTTTGAGTCTGTGTCGTTTTTCTTTGTTCCTTGGTTTTTGTCTTATGTGTTTTGCCCAGGAATGCAAAAGCTAAGTGTAGGAGAATTTGATAACAATATATTTTATACATTTTATAATCCTCTCATTAGTCTTCTTAAGGTTTAATTAGGTTTAATTAAGTTGGTTTTGACACATTTTATGATATTGGACCTTATTGGATCATTGAAGGAATTATTGCATGAATTAGCCTTAATTTATCTCTTTGACAGTGTTTAGTAAACTGACTATAATTTGAGTTTCAAATATATAGTTGATATGATTTTGGTCTTGTAGGAAATCTAAGACAATTCTCTACAACTTTCATGAAGACCTCAAAGGCCTAATCATACGATTAGATAACTCAAATTGGAGTTAAAGCAATAACTAGAGTACTAATCCTGACAGCTTGACCTATGCGTACTGTTCATGACATAGCTCGGGCTATAGGATGTCAAATGGGCTAAAGTTTGATTGTTGATAGTTAAGACCCAAATCTACAACTTTCATGTTCAATACTTTTCCAGATTCTGAGTTCTACTGGGTCATATTGGGCTTTGAAGTCAGAACAGAGGAACTAAAACTGAGCCTGAATAGTGTGTAGTAATTGGGTCATATCTCGGGCTATAAATAGTCTTTGGAGCTAAAATTTTACCAAAAGATAGTTAAGATCCATATCTATAACTTTCTTGAAGACCACTTAGTGAAAAAATGATGTATTCAATGACTTCATAACTGAATGATTTTGGAGATAAAGAATCTCCATAATTTTCCACTCATCGAAAGTCATTTCGCATTTTTCACTCATTTTCCACTCATCCACTCACCATGAATCAGCCCCCTTATCATTTTGTATCCTTAATCCTCTATAAAAGGTACCATTAGCAGATCATTTGGGAAGTCTTAGGTGTTAGATACTAAGATCATGTTATTTTGTTACTTGTTTTTCTTGTAGTAGTTTTCCTTTGTTCTAAATTGGAGTCATGTTCGACTTCTTCGTCTTCTCTCTTTCTTTCTTCTTGTCTATGAGGAACTAAATTTCATTTTATTTAGGTGAAAGGGTGAAGCTCTTGGTAATAAGTCAAAGTTAGATTAATTTCTTTCTTGTGCTTAAATGATATATTTTCAAGTAGTCATTATACGTATTGTATTTTGTTTTCAATCAATTTAGAAACCCTCTTTGTAAAATGGAGATCTTGATTTGTTATAGACAATATTTTGGCACAATAAATGCTTGATCTCATTTATGAGTAGTGATATTAATAGATGATTAAAGGAATCATAATATAATTACGTATATAATTTTTAATGAATTTTGAATGTTGTATTTTCCGATTAGAACCTCCATTATGTGTGGATTCTAATTGAGTTATCAAAAGAATTAATATTGTTCTTAATTTATTTACCAAGAGTGGATCTCCTAACCCAAGTAAATTTTTTTTTTATTTTTGACTAAGTTTTATCACTTTTATTATTGTGACAAAATATTTACTTTACGTCAAATAATTTTTCTTCATCAATTCCCTGTGGATTGACCTCGGACTCCGGAAATTTATTACTTGAAACAACCTGTACTTGGGTTTGTAACTTTTAATCAGCATCAGTGACCCTAAGATTAACTTATACTAGCACAAGGGATTTAAGAGGCTGGACTCTTCTTGGCATAAGCTTTCGTAGCTCGAGCAACAAATGGTTAACTTCTTCCTTGAGATGTCAGAGAAGTAGCTCATATGCTACTTATAGCTTATAAACTATATGGAGAGTGATGTGGTAGCCATATTAGGTAAACTTCGAGGTCCAAGTAGGGTAGATATCTTCACATTCATTTACTTAGTGTTTCTATATTTTTGTTTCCCTTTGTTTCCATTTTTATTTTCTTTTGACCACGGTTTGATTGTTGTGTGGGTGCAAAACGCATGGCTCTGAGAAAGAACTTCTGCAAACTTAAAAAGATCATGAAGCATAATGTGGCTACTTTAGATTATGAGACCACCTAAACAAAATCTGAGATCCAGGTTGCAATGGAGGAGCAACCCGTGGTGATGAGAAATATGAGCTCTAGCCCTGCCAACATCATTCCTTTCACCCGCAAACACAAGGCTAGCTACTGGACAGGCTGAGCAAAGTTGTCTTAAGTAGGTGGTGATGGTGGACAAGGATTCTGCCATGGAGACCTAAAGTGTAGGTAAAATGCACACATCTTATGCTTGATTTGATATAAATTTAGATTAATTTTATGGAGATTTATGCCACTAATGATTAGATTATCCTTGGTAATTTATATTTTCCCTTTATCTATGATTTTAGACTAAAAGTAGGTGCTTTGGTATGACTTTATGAAAATTTGGTTAAGCTTATTCTAAAGAAGTTGAGCTCAGAATCAATATCGTCAAAATTCACGGATTTCTTGACCTTTATACAACAAAATAGATGTAACATGAGTTACAGAGGTCAAATCGAGGTGATTTCAGTGGCATTGAAAAGTTATGAAACAAAGCTACAACTTTCTTAAAGACTTTGAAGACTAGTTCTCTTGTTTGGAGGGTGTAAAATTGTGTAAAAGTTAGGAAACGAGATTTTAGGCAGTAACTGTGGCGCCCTAGCACCCTATGCTGGCCTTTAAAACTTACTGGCTATGTAATTTAAAATTTGATGGCCAAGTAATAAGAGTTTAGGGACCAATTAATCAAGTTTCCTAAATTTATTCAGCACCTTTCTCGTTACTTGAAGACCAATTAAGGATTTACTTTGGGAACAATTAAGTAGGTCAATTTCCCTAAATTTAGCTTCCTAAATTCAATTAAGATCTTTTCATTACTTAAAAGCCAATTAAGGAATTACTTGAGAGTTAATCGAGGATTTACTTAGGGACCAATTAAATAGAGAATTACTCGGGGACTAATTAAGGAGATTAAGTAAAAGATACATCACTATTAGGGTAAACCTCCTATAAAAAGGCCAAGGATTGAAGCTTGAGAAGAGCTTTGGGAGATTAGAGAGGCAGCAAGAATTGAAGAACAATGGTTGAAGGAAAGATTGGGGGAGAAGCGCCATCCATTGAAGACATCTTTCTTTCTTTCTTCAACTTCTACATTTATTTTCTATTTTTCTAAGATTGATTCATAGTTGTATCTCTATCATTTAATCTTGTTTTTGCATTAATTGTCACATGTGGCTAAATCTCCTTTTTTCTAAGGTTAGGATAAAACTCTTTACCCTATTATGTTGAATATTTGATTTCTCCCTTTGTTAATGAATTAATTATTATTTTTGATTCATTCTTTAAATGTTTGGGGTATGTAGTCCGCCATACTTGCATTATCGTAGATATTAGGTGAAGGATCGAGAAATGAAGTCTAAGGCTTGATAATCTAGGAGTTGAACTTGGGAATTAAGACCTAGAGATAGACTTTATCCTTTGAGGGTTAACAGGATATCATAGAATTTAATAAGTTTTAACAAATTTAATTTCCATGAGAATGTGGTTGATTTAGTTTTAACACGTTTTTAGTGCTAAGAAATTGAGTTTTAAATAATTTAGGATAAACCGCCTTCAAAACATAATTAATCATTAATAAAGAAGAATCAAAGTTCATCATGATGGGTAATTGTAGTAGATTCCTAATCTTAGGTCCTTATTGCTTGGTTAAACTCTATTATCCCTAAATTTGTTAGTTTTGTTAGTTATTTTACTATTCTTATTTAATTTCACTTTATTCTTATTTTTTATTGCCTAAATAATTAAAATTGTCATAGTTTGGTAATTACACAATACTCATGGGAATAATACTCTTCTCATCAGTTTATTTCTTGTTGACGATCCATGCATTTGCGGATTTCCCATAACAAGTTTTTGGCTCTGTTATTGGAGATCAGTGCTTATATTGAACGATCTGTGATTTGATTAATTTAGGTACTTTATTTTTTTTTTAAAGTTCATTTACTTTCATTTGTTTTTTATTTTTCTTTTTAGGTACTTTTCCATGTGTATGCAAGCTACTGTGTTAGATCTATTAGGCACACTTAATGCTAAACTTGATGCTTTCATTGAGAAGTTAGACAATTATGTTTCCTCAAAGGAACTCATATTCCATAGCAAATAATCATGGTTGAAGCCATTACACCAATTTCTCTTGGGGGAATTAACAAATTCAAAGGCACCAACCAATTATTAGACCACTACCAAGCTTTCAACAATGGGGTGCTCATGCTCAAATGTCATATCAATACCCACCTCAAAATCAAAAGTCCAACTTGGAGCTAATGTTGGAAAATTCTATACAAGAATGGGGTGTCAATGTTTCAAAGACTTACCAACAACCACCCCAAATTGAGAAGACGAATTTGGAGATTGTAGCATCCTCTTTTTAGCATGTTAGACTTGTATATGATCATAGAAATATCATAATACTTGCTTGACATGTTTGCTTAATTTTGTGACAAATTGTGTTAGTTTAAGGACTTTGCTGTAATACAAAATGTAAAAAATATCTTAAAATGACTCAGAAAGTGGCATAAGTTGCCTAGTTGAGGAAAATAAATAAAGAGGATTTAATTCTAGGTCACAAATATGTGGAAGATGATGTAGTTAAAATTTGAGAGTAAACTGAGTTAGTTTGGTATTTTTAAGCACATTGAGAGAGTGTTTTAATACCAGATTGACTTGCAGCAGAGATGGAAACTTATGAAAATGATGAAAGAAGAATTGAGATGAATCTTAGGATTTATTTTAATACTTGTGGAAGTTAAGAAAATTAATTCAGTAAAATCAAAATATTCCTAAGAGATATAAAGTTTTAGCAAGAATATCCTAAGTTACTAAAAGTCCTCTGTTCCCATCCTTAAGCCTTGAATTTTTCTCCTTCTTCTCTGTCAATTTCATCGTTGTTTCAGCAAAAAAACCAGAAGCAGAAACGAGAGAAAATAGAGGGAAAAACAAAGAAGAGAAGGAAAGGAAAAAGGAAGAGGAAAAGAGCAAGAAGGCAAGAAGCAAACCTAAGGCTTTGGGGTTTCTCTTGTGTTGCTACATGCATGGTTGTTGTTCTGAAGCATGTCAACACCTTTGAAACTACATAACCATGAGTTTAGAAAATGGGTATTGTGGTTGATTGATTTGCTCTTTCTCCATGAGTTAATGTGTAGTAAAAGTGTTTAATAGTTTTCATTGAGTTTAGTGACTATATGTGGAGTTAGAAACCTTGTAGAACTTGGGATTGATAGAGGAAATCAGTTATAGGAATTGATGGAATAGTAGTACAGCTGCTTGTGTAACAGCTTAATATTTGCTATCCAGATATATCGTCATATAAAAGAATAATTCAATACTGGTCATGCTACTTCTATCATACATCAACAACTAACCTATATCATTCATACACAATAAGTAAATATGGAGAGCCATAAAAGCAAAAGTTACATATATACATCACAGCCTCAATAGGGCATACTGTTATACATAACTCAAAACAACTAAGCAAATATAAAATATATACAAGCCCAGTTCACAATAGTATCTATACCGTGCTAATCCTCACACATCTTCTTATTCCCTTTTGAAGATCTCGCACCTGGATTTACATGGCAACATAATCGGGGGGAGAAATCACATTTCTTAGTAGAAGTATTCTAATACCAGCATATGCATAAACATATATACTCATTCAGATAATATTAATAATTATCAAAATAACACTTCATCATAGAAGCAAACAACATCTCCATCTCAAAGACACGCAATCGCCCATACAATTGCAATGCATGAATAATGTGTTGAAAGCAACTGCCTATACAATTGTCATGCTATGCCAAGTTATGTCTAGTATTTATGCTTATGCAAAATCCTAAGTATGAAAATGAATAATGGATTATACCATATCCAAGAACCTCCAATTCCATGGTAATGTCATGAATGCATGAAACTTGAACAAAGTAATGGAACTCACAACCATAACCTTGAACAAGCACTGGAAGTCCATCCAGCAAACATCATTATCACGAAGGAAATCCATTCCCCCCAAGTAGTGAAGTCCATCAACTACACAGTTATCGATAATGAACAAAGAAATTCATCCTCAAAATCACTATATTAGGAAAGATACAATCCACCTTACCTAATATAGAACACCCACATCTACGGAGCTCACACTTATCAAAAAGCAATCACCCACATCTACGGGGCTCACATTTTTCAATAAGGCAACACATATAATCAAGTATATCATCATGACTAATTAAACTCTCATAATTAGCATTACAAATCAATATGATTTAAAACATTCACATCTTTATTTATTACTCTTACTAGAGTTTCATCACTCATTAAGAAGCATAAAAGAAGAAAACTGCGCCACTGGAAAGCTCTAGAACATCAAACACAACTCATAGTTGTTCTTTGGTAGTCATACCACGACATGCCCTATGCCACGCCGCAGCACCCAAGCCTCGGCTTCAAGTATTGGCAGGAAAATGCAACACACACTACTACACCTATGTGCCACGCCACGGCACGTACCCCCTGTTCTTCAACATGTCATGACACTAAAAGTGCCACGTCGCGGCGCCCATCTCTCGGGTCCCAAATTCTGGATGTGCATCACACTCACGTTGTGGCATGCTACGCCTTGCGCCCGTGGCGCCCATTATAGAACTCAGAATCTGCAAAATTTTGTAGATACAAGTACTGTTTCATTGGAACTAGACCCTCTTTCAATTACTCAAAACTCGATTTCAAGTGATTTCCAACCTCTTACAAGGTCCAACTACACATAGCAACTCTTAAACCACTTCAATTTCACTCAATTCAATATTTTGTAAATCAAAACCCCAACATTAACCTAAACCCCCAAAACTGACCTAAATTGGAATTAAGGCTTCCAATTGATGAAAACTTCACCTCAGCACATCAACAAATTAGTTTCTAACTCAACCAATCTATTCACATCAAGATTCAACCCAAGAATCATAAAATCACTCTCAAACCTCAATTTCTTCATTAAGTCCCTCAAGAACCAAAAATGAAAGAAATGAAATACAACAATCCATACAAGTTTCCCCCTACTTCAAGGTCTTGAAGATGGTCAAGGTTGGATCCAAGCTCTTCAATCTTGGCTTGCCTCTTGACTTCTCCTCTTTCTCCTCCATGGTTCCATTCTCTCTTTTCTCTTCTCTTTTCTGTTTTCCCTTTTGTTTCTCTCACCCTCAGCCATGAGACTACTTATAAAGAGGAGCCAAATTTGGCTTCTCACAAATAAGCACTAAAACCTCGATTTGCTAAGAACACTCAGATTTCACCAAATCTAATTTCCTAGTTTACAACAAATTCAAAATAAATCCTAAGATTCATTAAAAATTTTGTTTCACCATTTCTCTATTTTTTCATATCATTTGCTAGTCAAACCAGTATTAAAACACACAACTAGTATACTTAAAAATGTTAAACTAACTTTGATTAACCTCAAACTTTAACTGTAGCACAGTTCACACTTTTGTGACTAGAAACAAACTCTCCACATTTATTTCCATTAACTAAGCAGTTTAAGCTAATTTTAGAGCAAATAACAGCTATATTTCACACATAATATTACAACAATGTGACTAAACATGCTCAGAAAATCACAAATCTTAGCAGACATATTAAGTATGTATTAGGCTACCTCTGTAACCATATACAAGCCTAACATATCTTCCAGGATGTTACAACTTGCTGCCCAGAAAAGCTAATTTTGTAATGCCTTATTTGAATAAAGCAAAAGCTATTCGAATAACGCATTATAGAGAGCTCCTGGGAGTGAGTTTTTGAAGGTGTTATTTGAATAACTCTAAGAGTTGTTCGAATAAACATGAAACAGAGAGAAAATGAGTTACAGAATTTAAGGTGTTATTTGAATAACCTTAGGGGGTTATTCGAATAAACCCTTCCAGAAAGCAAACTAAGAGGGTCCTATTCGAATAACAAAAAGAGTTATTCTAATAGATTTGCCCAGTTTTAAGGAATTAGACATTCCAAAGAGTACAAGTTTGGGTTTTAAGTATTCCTTAAGTTAGGAATTGCTTAAAATAAATGTCTAGGACATTGAGCATACTAGTGAGGCATAGGTACCACTTGAAGTGTGATAATAAGGTAAGCTAGATACAAGTTTCATAAGTATGTTTTACTTATCTAGATGCATAATTTACTCTCTTATAGTTAAGTTGAGGTGATTATGCTAGTTTTAGAAAAAAAATGCTCTATTATCTCATTAAGTTGGGTGAAATAGAGTGTTTAGTAAGAGTTGATTCCTTTATTTATTAAAGTTAAACTATATTGCACAACAATCTTAACTAAGGGAGTGAGACAAGCCCCTTGACCTTGCAAAGGAGTGAGAAAAGCACTTTGTTAAAGATGGAGTTGTGAGACAAGGGAGTGAGAAAAAGCACTTTGTCATGGTAAATGAGTGAGAAAAGCACTTTACTAAGTTTGGAAGAGGAGTGAGAAAAGTACTCTACCTAAGACAAAGTAGTGAGTTAAGCTCTTTGTCAGATAACATGAGGAGTGAGAAAAACACTCATGTAAATGATAGTAGGAGTGAATTAAGTTCTCTACCAATGGTAGTAAAGTGACACTACAACAACTTTGCCCTTTGGCAAGGGCTAAAAATCGTTGTCATTGGCTAACAACCGTTGCCTAAAGTCTATGGCAATGCTTTTCAACACGTGCCGAGTTGTTGCCTTTTTCGTCATTGCTTATTAGAATAGGCAACGCTTTTTTACTTTTAGAATATGTTGCAACGCTTTTGATAAGCTGTCCATAGATAGTTCTAGCAATGCTTTTGGCATGTTGGTTATAGGTATTACTTTAGACAACGCTTTAGTGTCGTTGCTTTTAAGTATGCCATTAGACAACTTGTAAAAACCGTTGCCTATAAGTTAAGATTGTGGCAATATTTTATACACCTTGTTTACAAGTACTGCTTTAGGCAACACTTTATTATCGTCACTTTTAAGTACAACACAAGGCAACTTGTAAAAAGCGTTGCCTATAGGTTAAGGATTTGACAATATTTTTTACATGTTAATTATAAATAGTAATTTAGGCAGTGCTTTAGCTTTATTACTTTTATATACGCTATAAGGCAACTTGTGTAAATGTTACCTATAGGCCATTTTTTGAAATGTTACCTATGCATATCTAATTTTAGGTAACACTTTTTGCCTGTGTATTAGAAAAACCACATATTAAAAAATCAATAATGCATTAAAAAATCAATTAAAGGACATTCACGTATTGTTGACAAAAACAAATAAAATATACTAAATTACGTAGGTGTTTATTGTTTACACCAAAACCAAGAAAAAAGTCATTTACTATTGTTGTAAGCACAAAAGTAGTGCGATTGTTCTTGATCACATAATACAAATAAAAGAAAAAAAAAAACAAAAGTTGAATATCCTTAACAAATCTCCGTAATTGTATACACATACAGAATGCCTTTGTTTTGCTTTATCTAGTAGATTCTCACTACAAAAAAAGAAGAAGCAATAAATATGTAAAAAAATATTCTAAAAAATTAAAAATAAAATAATAGCCAAGTCTTTGCACGGACCAAATAAAATAAATATTCTGCATGTACGTGTTAACGGCCCACTCGAGGTATCATGGACCAGTTGGAGCTAGTCCAAATTTAGGTGTTCCCATTATTTAAAATTCCCATCATTCTCCTCCACATAAAGAAAAAATAGATAAGCTCCCCTTCCTGCCATAGAAATTAAGAGAAAGAAAGACAGAAACAAAAACAAAGTTGAAACACCAGAGAGATGGTATTCTGTGGCAGAATGCAATTATATAAAATGGTCCACAATCCTATTAGGGGGGAAAAGCACTAGAAAATGATGAATGTAATGCCATGAAATAAACTGCATCTTTGTAAGGTACAAACTGTGATATGTTTTCAAATGGAGAAGTGTAAAAGAAAGGAAAAAATTGGGTAAGAAATGAAAAGCAAAAAAATATAGGATTGGATTGCTTGTTGGTTACTCCCACATAGTTTTCATTCCATGCATTTAGAAAAACAATCTAATTTTTTGCTATTCCAAGAAAAAAGAAAGTAGTTGAGGAGCAGAATGGGAAGATAATCTCAATAATACCTCAGTTTCAACCTCTCCCTTTGGCTCCAAGTCAGATTTGTTTGCTACCAATGCCATCACCAACTTTTGACTTCCTTCAAGTGGTTATGATTTTACTATAGTGAGAGAGGCATTAAACGCTTGAACATAAACTTTGATTTTATTCATCAAAATAGGAAAAAGAGGAAGAAAAGTATGGTGGTGAAACTATGCATCATGTCAAAATAAACTTTATGAGAATGTAACTGTAGAGATCAATAAATAGTTGTTATGGAAACTGTGATGAGAGATACAAAGCATGCTATTTATGCCCAAAAAGACTTAAATAAGTGAATGATTTATGAGTGGCTGGTTTTGAAGAGTGGCTTTAATTCAAATTTCTCTAGGCACAAACATGAGTTGCAGCAATAAGTTTTTAGAAAAATAAATATATGAATAAAACAAAATAAAAGAAAAAGAAAGAACAAAGAGTTGAAGCAAGGCTTCTGCTAAGAGCCAACTGATAGACAAAAATAATGCAGCCATTTTTATTTATTATATTCAAGGCTTTACCATGTTTTTGCAATTCTTGAACCCATTTTTTGGCTCTAACAAATGTATCCTGGAAAAAAAAGGTAAGATAACTACAATTAAAAAAGGTTTTAAGATTTATGTGAATGAAAGAAATATAAAATTATGGTAGTGTTACATATTCGCTAAGTATAGGTTTCTATTGAAGTATTAGCAACCTTGATTTTACTATTTTCCTTCTTCAAAGTAAGGCTACAAACAGAATTCAAGAGCAAAGGGAACAAACATGATGCACGCAACTACATTTTTCCCGTGACAAGTATTATGGCCTATAGACAAGCATCCCAGAAGTTAAACCTACTTGCACATTATAATTCATATTAAGTTAGGAAGGATTTTTTTTCTTTTGAATTGCATTTTCTTAGAGACCAAAGTTCCTATTATATTGTTTTATAATATTAATATTTCTCTCAGGCTTATCTAAGATTATGACTTGGAATTGGTAGCAACTTTTGGCTACTTCTAACAGAAAGAATGGTCCTAGAATGCAGAGCATTATAAATTCTTTATCAAATTTTGTCATGATTTCAACAATATTGCTAGAAAAGCCAAGTTTTATATGATTTAGATTTTAGAGAGTTAAAACATCACAACTTCTACTAGATCCACTAGTAAACCATACTAACACTGGAATTGCTGAATGCTTTCAAATTTAACAAACTAAATACTTATAATGCTCAATATGTCAAATACAACAATTGTTGTTGCTGCGCCACGATAGTACATAGGAGTCAAACTATGATATCTTTCTTGTCCTGCCGTGTCCCAAATGTCAAACTTTATAGTAGCTTCAGATAATGATAATATTTGAGTGAAAAAAGTTAGTCCTACAGTTGGTTCCTATATGTAGATTAATGTCAAGGTTCCTAAACTATAATGATTATTGTGTTGTCGGTACACTGATATGAAAGAAGAAAGCAACTTTTGATTAATAAAATCAAATGGAAGTAAACCTGGTTATGAAAGAATTGGCCTTTTACAAATCTTAATGCTAATCTGGTCTTTCCAGCTCCCATGTCCCCAAGAAGCATCTACAAGAAGAAAAAAATTACAAAAAATGATTTTGCAAGATGACCAGTTTTGGTGTGGTTTGAGAAATGATTCTGCTAAAAAAATGAAGCATGGAAGTGGCAATGAGAGTAAAGTATAGATGAAATACAATATGACAAAATGCCTAAGACAAAATATTAATAAAAAATCTCAATCTTACTTGAGGATAGAACAAGGATTTTTTTTTTGGACTAGTAGAACAAAGATAATTAAGCATAAGCAAGGAAATTCCTCACTTCAAAATTGAAAGAATTTATACATTTGGAATTGTTACCTGAGATAGGAACCTAATGCAAAGCACCACGAATGACCAAAGTCCTTGCACAGAGCTCAACTTAGTTCTAACTGCAAGCAAATCAAGTGAAGTATGCATTACACAAAGATGCCATAAAGCAAGAGAAAATATAATTAACAAAAAGAAAGCCTCTAAGCAACTCCAAATTGAAGCATTACCCATCCATCACCAAATATTGAGAAAAATGGCATTTTTTGTGAAAGCATTGAAAGGAATAATAGATTATAATAAGAAAGAAATTAGTGGCACAGAGATAGAACTCATATCATTACACTATATAGAAAGCAATGAAACCACTGAATCTACTAGTAGTCTACATAAGTAGAAAGACCATGCTGCCTGAAGATCAAATCATGAAGGCATTGATCTTTCACAGATGAAACTATCAACTGGCTTCAAAAACTAAAATAAGTTAGAGCAATTTTTAGATCCTACACCTTATATAGAACATAACTATCATGCCTAGCAACAACATTGAAGGGAGAGAAATCTTCTATTGCAGAAAATAGTTCACCACCAATCTTATGCACAAAAGTGTAAGACCATTAGCACCTAAAATATAAATAAAATTCATTTTACATTGCACTATCTTTTACTTGCACTATCGCAAACGACATCAGTGAAGCTAAAAATAAAAAAATAAAAAATAAAGTTAATAGGAATAATATGTAAACAAACGAACAAAACATTTTTGAGAATAAAGGCTGAAACAAATATACAACTAAAATTGAAAGAGAAAGAAAACTTGATAGATATTATGGAACTAAAAGGTTTAATAGGGAAAAAAAAAGTTACTAGACACTGAAAACTTACATTATGCCACCTTAAGAGGTGCAAATAACATTTATTTTCCAGTGATATATTTTAGAAAAACCAATTTTTTGAAAGAAATGTATAGCTTTAGAATTTTAACTTCATTTTATTCCCTTTTTTTTTATCATATTAAGAGGAAGATCATATCTTATTCCATGTTTTAAAATTTGTAGTTTCTTCTCTCTTTTCTGTTAAAACTCTTCCTATGACAACAAAGTGTGAAGAAAGCAACAGAGACAAGAGAGAAAACCTCATTCAATGAGTAACATAGAGCTTCCTTTCCCAACGATGCATATATAGTCATAACTATCACATTTCTCTTGAAGCAATCATGAAGTAACAAAAATAGGGATATAGGATCAAAATTTCCATAAAAATTGAAAGAAGAAATTAAATCATAAAAAATTAATAATAAATAAAAACTATTTTGTTTGAAGCATAAAGACAAACACCTGAAGTGCAATAAACCATTCTTCTCTGTTTTAAAAAACATAGCAACACGTTCTTCCCTGACATGGCCAAGCCTAGCCAAACCAGAGGCGAAACCATAAATGACTTCAAACACTTTGCGATAGGTGAGCCATTAGTAACCTCTGAGATGATGCTTCTCGAAAGATCTTTCATTAGGGTTCGTCTCGATCACCCTCAAGATCAACTTGCGTGTCCCAAGCAACAACCTATCATGGTGCACCCTGTATACACGCCACAGTGGTTGAGCTGCTGAGGGGGTTTGGGATAAAATGAACAATGCCAAAAACTCAGTTGACGCTATTTAGGGTAAGATGTCTATCATGGTTTGGGTCATTTTTTTGAGATAGGGCATGAAATGTATTCTAAGAGAGACATAGACAAAGCTTATTATAGAGAGGGGCAAAATGCACAAAATCAAAGAGGGAGAGAGAGAGACATAGATAGGGAAATGTGTTTCGAGAGAGAGTGATTGATTACCGAGAAATTTGACAGAGCTCATTCTTCATCATCTTTGTTTCAGGCTTAGAGGTCGTTCTTCATCTTCTTCGTATTCTTCATCATTAGGTAGAGAAATTGGGGCTTAGGGTTCACCATGTAAAACTGAAGATTTAGGAGAAATTGGTAGGTTCAAGAAGTTTATGAGTAAAGGTTTTCAGTTTCTTTTTACGATAGTAAAGGCTTTCACTTTTATTTAGGTTTTCAGATAAAAGTGATTAGTTTTTTATTAGTAAAGTTTAGGACTTAGACAATATTTCTTCTCTTTGATGTGTTGCCTAAACTTATAAATATAGAGTGTACTTTAAAAGCATTGCCTATTAGACTTTAGGCAACATTTATTAAACCTTGTCTAAAAAAGCATTGCCTAAACATGTTTAAATTTAAAGAATCGCCATAAAATGTTGACTATACTTATTATCACAACGTTTCTTATACGTTGCCAAAAAAACATGGCTTAAAGCTATAATTAAAAGCAACTTATAAAAAATGTTGTCTATACAACTTTAGGCAACACTTTTTAAGCCTTGCCAGAAACTTGGTTGCCAGAAGGCAAAATTGTTGTAGTGTGAGAAAAACTTACTACCTATGGCAATAGGATGAGTTAAGTCCTATGCTAGGCAAATGAGTGAGATAAGCATTTTGCCAAGTGAAATTGATATTTTACAATTATATAGGCAGTTGTTTGATATCAATAGTAAGCTAATAAGTTATAATTTATAAATTTACCTTTGTGTATTTTATAATAGTGCCATGAGATATATGTCTTATTATTGAGAATTTTTATATTCTCACCTCGTTTTATGTTTCATGGTAAAACAAGTCAAGACCCTCTTGAAGGGAAAAAGAAAAAGAACAAGAAAAAGAAGAAAAAAAAAAGATTAGATAGTTTCTCTTTACTTTTTGTGAACAACTCTTGTATATTTTATTGCTTTGAGTTGTATAAAGCTGTACATATAACATTTGGTCCCTTGAGGCTTTTGATGTGTGTGCGTGTATGTGTGTGTGTGTGACCTTTTAGTTATGGTTCTCCATAATTATATCTTTAAATATTATGGGTTAGAATGTTATTTAAGTTAGTAGTAGCATAGCTAATACTATTTATCTTTGTATATGATGAATACATTAAGATATCTATATTAGGGTGCTACATTATGATATCAGAGCAGTTCATACTGTAGAGCTGGGGTACAGACTGACTATGCTTAGGCATGTTAGTAGTCTTGTTGTGCATTTTTTTGTCTCTTTTGTGTGATGTTTGCATAACTTGCCTTTGTTAAATGTTATTAGCTATTGTTGCACTATTACATGGTATTGAGACTAATCAACTCAATATTTAATGTTTTGTGTGTATAAGAAACTGTGACTTCTCCAAGGCATACTAGACGAAATGAGAATTCTTCCAGTAAGGTCCCTAGTATGGTCGAGGCAGTGATGACAATTGCCAAAGTTATGCAAGAGGAGACGATCATTACCAATATGATGTTGGAGAGGTTGGAAGCTGATCGACCTCGACAACTAATGTCGTCGCCAGTTCAGTCGGTGCAACTAGTCCAAGAGGTACCTATAGAAAGAAATCATAGGTTCCAAGACCTCTCGAAATTCAGAAAGTCTAACCCATTATCCTATAAGGGGGAGTACGACCTAGTCAGAGCAGAGGGTTGGCTCAAGGAGATGGAAAAGATTTTTACTGTCATTGCTTGCTTAGGTGAGAAAAGAGTGCTCTTTGCTTCCTATATATTGGAAGAGGAAGCAGAAGATTGGTGGATGGATGGTAAGAAAATGTTTGATGCATCAGGGACTCTGGTCACATGGGAGATCTTCAAAGGTTCATTCTTGGAGAAGTTTTTCCCTCAAATTTTGAAAAATGCAAAGGAGATGGAGTTCTTGAAGTTAGAGCAAGGCAATATCTTGATTGGTCAATATGTGACCAAGTTCAACGAGCTGTCAAAATTCTCATCCTACATCAGATTCAACATAGATGAAAGATGGAACTGTGCGAAATTTGAAGAAGGGTTGAGAGAGGACATCAAGAGGATGATATAGTCTATGGAGATCAGAGACTTCCCATCACTAGTGAACAAGTGCAGAATAGTAGAAATGGGTTGTCTCCAATTTCAACCAGAACAAAAAACATAATATTTCTAAAAGTGGAAGAAGTTTTATGAGAGGAAAAGTACTTTTAAACTGGGTTACCCACAAGATAAGGGTAAGCATGTCCAAGGAGGAGTAGGGGGGACCTAAATGTCCCAAGTGTGGGAGGTGTCACAGAGACAGGCCTTGCTTGGCAAGGTAGTCCGTTTGTTACTCTTGTGGCCAACTAGGGCATATGGCTAAAGAATGTCCACAGAAGCAGAAAGTTGCATTCACCCCTAAACTGCAAGCTCTAGGAAGAGTTTACACTCTAAGTCGTAATGAGGTGACTCACTCTACAGATCTGATCCAAGGTAAATGCATAATTCATAATCACCTTTTTAATTGTGTTATATGATTCTGCAGTATCCCACTCCTTTGTTTCTTATGATTGTGTGAAGATGTTGGGTTTACCTATGACAGACCTTCCTTATGACTTAGTTGTTTCCACTCCACCAGTAAATCGGTTACAACTTCTAAAGTTTATTTAGATTATTGTATAAAGTTAGAAGATATGATATTCTTTGTAAATCTTATTTGTTTACCTCTAGTAGATACTGATGTCATTATCGACATGGATTAGTTGTCCTCCAACCATGGTTTTAAACTATACAGATAAAACCCTCATATTTATGTTAGATGTATCTACTAAAGTTGTTCTTTCTGAGTCAGTGTATCTCAATATTAACCAAGTTAATCACTATTTTGAGAAGATAGCTCAAGAGTATGTTCTCCTTTTCTCTCTTAGTGCAGAGGTTGAGTAGAGTTTAGGTGATATACCAATAGTGAGGGAGTACCTAGAAGTATTCCCGAGTGATATAGTTGAGTTGCCACACACGAGAGAAATAAAGTTTACTATAGATTTAGTACCTGGGATAGGACCTATTTCTATAGCACCCTATAGGATGACACCTCTAGAACTAGAAGAGCTCAAAAAGCAAATAAAGGAATTGTTAGATAAGCAATTCATACGATCGAGTGTTTTTCATTAAGGAGCACCTGTGTTGCTAGTGAAGAAAAATGATGGTACCTATTGTGAAATCGACAAGTGCACCGAATTTCAAAAGTAATAAAAAGTGAATAAGAGTATTGGTCCCACTTGATTCTCTACACTTCTGATGGCTGCCTCTTGATTTTTAAAATTAGCCTTCATTTCTTGCAAGAAAGTTGAGGTCTGTTCCATAAAAGAATAAGTTTGTTGCACGAAAGTAGATGTCTATTGCAAAAGCTTTTCAAGTGCAATCTCGAGAGGAGACTTCTTCTCTGGTTGAGGATTCAATAGTACCATTTGATTACTCCAAGAGAAATTAGGGTGATTCCTCCATCTAGGATGATATGTATTTTAAAATGAAGTACCTTAGGGTCTTAAAGGATTTCCCATATAATTGACCTATTCTAGAGAAATGAAACCAGAGTTGCTTACCTCACATCTACCATTTGCATGATTGCCTCTATAGAAATCGTAAATCAATACTTGATGATCACTGAATTCAACTGCATATTCTCAACTCATTTAGTGAGATTAGCTAACTTCTGAGAAATACTTTTATTCTGAGCAAGTAAAGCATCGAGAGTGTCAAGCTCCATAACTCCCTATTTGATTACTGCTCTTCCACTAAGCAACTGATATTCATTGATCACCATGGTCTCAAATAGTTCCTAAGCCTCTTCAGGACTCTTAGTATTTAGACATTCACCTGCAAATGCATCCACCATAAGTCTTGTGTAATGATTCAAACCATTGTAAAAGATCTGCACCTGCTGCCAAACTTTGAAAGCATGATGAAGACACTTTCTAAGTAGCTCCTTAAATCTTTCCCATGCTTTATAGAGAGATTCTCCTTGATTTTGAGTAAAGTAAGCAATTTCACTCTCTATCTTCACAAACATTGATAGAGGAAAACACTGAGTGAGGAACTTACTGACCAGATCATCCCAAGTGGAGATGCTTCCTTAAGGTTGGGCTTATAGCCAGCTCTTGGCTTTATCTCTCAAAGAAAATAGAAAAAGTCTTAATCGTATGACATCATCACTAGCTCCATTATATTTGATAGTATCAAAAAGTTGCAAGAAGTTAGCAACATACAAATTTGGATCTTCTGCTTGACCTCCCTTAAACTAATTCTATTGCACTAGCTGTAACAAAGCTAGTTTAATCTAAAAATTATTAGCCTGAATAGTAGGACGCACAATACTGGTTGAGACATTTTCAGAAGATGGAGTAACATAATAAGCTAAAGTGTGTCTTCTCTGTGCATTAGCGTTCTCAGTCATATTTTATTCTTCAATTCTTTTTCCTTCTCTGATTACTTTTTTGATTGCTTTTTCTGTTCTTATTATATCTGGATCAAAGAGCAATTCTTCTGATTCCACAAAACCTTGCTTACACAAACAAACAAGCAAGCAAATTAGAGTGAAGTAAATAAAAAAATTAAAAATTTAAATAAAAATAAATTACTAATAAAGATAAACAAAGAAAACAAAAAAATAGAATGAATCAAAAGAAACAAATTTAAAAAAATTAAATAAATAAAAATAAAATTAAATATGAAAAATAAGTGCCTAAATTAGTTTCTTTTCAATTACTATTTAATATTAATAACAATAATCTCCGACAATGGTGCCAAAAACTTCTTGTGAAATCGACAAGTGCACCGAATCGCAAAAGTAATAAAAAGTGAAAAAGAGTATTATTCCTATGAGGATTATGTTATCAATTACTAAATTCGCCAAATTGATATTATTCAAGCTATAAAAAAGAGAGTTGGTAAAAATAATAAAAAGAAAGAATAAACAAAAATAACAAAAGCCAAATTTAATTCATTGGGTTGAGTTGAAAAACAATAATATAAAAATGTTAGAGGTCAGATTTCATTTGACCTCTTTAAATGTAAAATCAAATATTGGTTTAATCAAGTCCTATTCCAATGATTCATGGTCAATTCTCAAAATTAATCAATATCCAATCTCTTAGTATATTAATCCTCTTACACTGTTTAGAATTAACTAATCCCTTAGTCTAATCTCAAATAGAAAGGCATTATCAAGAATGAAAAAATTAAAAGAAAGACCAAATAACCCACAACGTCTATTCCTAGTGATTGCAGAAATTATATTGTTTATCACAAGTTCTAAGTTCATGTAAATTTTTCTAAATCATACATAAACCCAAAAATGATTCCCAAATTGGCCAGATTTAGAAAAACATTAAGAAAAGAGATAAATACATAAATCATGAAATAGAAACATTGATTAAACCCATAAAAGAATTTACATCATCCAAGAACAAGATTCATGATCACCTTAACAAGGAAAAATTAGTTACACATGGATGAAGAATGAAAGAGAGATAAGGATTTGACAAACTCCATAGAAGATAAATGGAAAGGATGAAGAAAATCCCTAATCTTCAAGCCTAATTGCTCCCACACCACTTTAGGGTATATGCTTCTTGACGGCTGTTGCAGTGTGTCCAAGTGTGTAAGAGTGTCTCCAATTTGGGAAAACTTCTCTTAAAATAAAGAAATCACGTTGTTGTTACGCGACCAATACTTAAGAGCTGGATTTTTCAGCGCTCAGGTGCTGAGTCACTTAAAGGGCATTCTCCAACGCACATTGAGTGCTCAAGCGTTGGATATCTAGCACTCAAGCACTGGACAGCTAAAATGGAATTTTTTTCTTTTTGCTTGCTCATTCAAATGTCCAATATTTTCCAAATGCAATTACCTATAAAAACACATAAAATATGTAATAAGAACACAATTAAAATAATAAAAACATAATAAACTTAAGAACAAAACTAAATAAAAAAGATTAAAAGATAATAAAAACCCAAGATTTTGAACCATAAAAATATGAATTTTTGTAGGTTCATTAGTACCATGAGACTTTGCGTAGATTATAGACAATTGAACAAGATAACCATCAAGAACAAGTATCCATTGCCTAGGATAGATGATCTGATGGATCAATTGAGAAGGGCATCAGTGTCTCAAAGATTAATCTAAGATCCATATATCACCATATAAGGGTTAGGGAAGAGGATATCCCTAAAATCGCTTTCAGGACTAGGTATGGGCATTATAAGTACCTTGTGATGTCCTTTGGGTTGACGAATGCACTAGCAGTATTCATGGATTACATGAACAGAATTTTTAGACCTTACTCAGATAAGTTTATAGTAGTGTTCATAGACGATATCCTAATTTATTCTAAGACAATGGAGGACCATGAGCTATATGTTAGAATAGTCTTAAAGATTCTTAAAGAGAAGAAATTGTTTGCCAAGCTATCAAAATATGAGTTCTGGCTTACAAAAGTTCAGTTTTTGGGGTATGCGATCTCTCAAGAAAGGATTTCAATAGACCCTAGTAAAGTTGAAGCAGTATTGCAGTAGGAGATACCTACCACTGTGACTGAGATAAGGAGTTTTATAGGCCTGACTGGTACTATAGGAGGTTCATTAATGGATTCTCCCAGATAGTACTATCCTTGACTAGATTAACTAGGAAAGGTAGTACTTTTGTTTAGACTCAAGAGTGTGAAGATAGTTTCTAAAACCTTAAGTTGTGGTTGACGATTACACTGGTTTTGGTGATTTCGGATCCACAAGAGAGTTTTGAGGTGTTTTGTGATGCTTCAAAGATAGGCTTAGCGTGTGTTCTGATGCAACATAGGTGAGTAGTTGCTTATGCATCGAGGCAATTAAGGCCTGATGAGGAGAACTACCCCACTCATGATTTGGAATTAGCCGTTGTAGTGTTTGCCTTAAAGATATGAAGACATTATCTTTATGGAGTCCAATTTGAGGTATTCAACGATCATAAGAGTTTAAAATACTTGTTTGATCAGAAAGAGCTGAACATGAGACAAAGAAGATAGATGGAGTTCCTAAAGGATTATAACTTTGAGCTTAAGTATCACCTAGGTAAGGCCAATGTAGTGGCCGATGCACTACGTAAAAAATTCCTACATATGTCTCGGATGATGGTTCAAGAGGGTCAACTTCTTGAAAAGTTTAGAGACTTGAGACTTAGGGTAACTATGACACCACAAAGTCTCTTTATGAGTAGGATAGACATAGTTAGTGACTTGAGAGCTCAAATTCTAGAAGCTCAACGTGAGGATAAGACCCTAAGTGAGATAAAACGGCAAATCTTCTTAGGGGATAAAAAAAGTTTGATATGGCAGATGATGGAGTGATTAAGTTTAGAAATAGACTTTACATTCTAAGAGAATTTGCAATCAGAGAAAAGATCTTAGAGGAGGCTCACAAGAGTCAATACACCATCCATCTTGGGGTCACTAAGGTGTATCAAGATTTAAAGAAGATGTTTTGGTGGTCTGGAATGAAGAAAGATATAGTGGAGTTTAAGTCTAGGTGTTCGGTGTGCCAAAAAGTTAAGATAGAGCACCAAAAACATTCTTAAACATCTCCAATCTTTAGAGATTCCATAGTGGAAATGGGATCGTATCATAATGGATTTTGCGGTGGGTTTTCCCAGAACTCATCCAGGAAATGATATAATTTAGGTCATAGTGGATAGACAAACCAAGTATGTCTATTTCTTACTAATGAGAGCTAACTAATCCTTAGACAAAGTAGCCCAGTTGTACTTATAGGAGATAGTTAGGTTGCATGGAATTCCCCTCAAGACAGTTTCAAATAGAGATTCTAGATTCACATCTAGATTTTGGGGAGTTTTGCAAAAGGCCTTTTGGACTAGGTTAAGTCTTAGTATAACATACCACACACAAATAGATGGGCAGTCAGAGAGAACTATCCAAACCCTAGAAGATATGCTCAGAGCATGTGTTCTGGATTAGTGAGGTAGTTGGCATAGATTCTTCCCTTTAGTGGAATTTGCGTACAACAACAGTTACCATACCAACATAAGAATGGCACCGTATAAGGTACTTTATGGTAGGAAGTGTAGGTCACCATTATGTTACTTTGAGGTTGGAGAGAGAGCTATTCTAGGACCTGAGATAGTGCAACAAACTTTAGACCAAATTAGAAAGATTAGGGATAGGATGGCTATAGCTTAAAGTAGGCAAAAGAGTTATGCTGATAGAAAGAGGAGACCTCTAATGTTCGAAGAAGGAGAACACGTTTTCTTGAGAGTCACTCCTACAATTGGAATTAGTAGAGTATTAAGAACAAGGAAGTTAAACCCTCGTTTCATTGGTCCCTACAAAATTCTAAAAAGAGTTAGACTTGTAGCCTACTAGATAGCCCTTCCTCCCAATTTATCGAACCTTCACGATGTTTTCCATGTGTCTCAGCTCAGAAAGTACAATCTGAATCCTTCACACATCATAAGAAATGAATCTATACAGTTAAGAGATTATTTGTCTTATGTTGTACAACTGGTGAGGATTATAAATAAAGGGGTCAAAGAGCTCAAAGGTAAGCAGATTCCTACAGTGAATGTCATATGGGGTGGAGTAGACACTGACGAGGCTACATGGGAGCTAGAGTCCCGCATGCAGCAAGATTACCGATAATTATTTATATGAGAGAAATAATTTTGGGGATAAAATTTTAAAGAGGAAAGGAGAAATGTAACATCTTCTTTTTAGCATGTTAGACTTGTATATGATTATAGAAATATCATAATACTTGCTTGACATGTCTGCTTAATTTTATGAAAGACTGAGTTAGTTTAGGCACTTTGCTGCAACACAAAATGCGAAAAGTAACTTAAAATGATTCAAAAAGTGGCATAAGTTGCCTAGTTGAAGAAAATAAATAAAGACAATTTTATTCTTGGTCATAAATATGTGAAAGAAGATGTAGTTAAATTTTGAGCGTGAACTGAGTTAGTTTGATATTTTTAAGCACACTAGAGAGTGTTTTAATACCGAATTGACTTATAGCAAATATGAAAACTTATGAAAATGATGAAACAAGAATTGAGATGAATCTTAGGATTTATTTTAATACTTGTGGAAGTTAGGAAACTTGATTTAGTAAGATCAAAGTATTCCTAAGAAATATAAAGTTTCAGTAAGAATATTCTAAGTTACTAAAAGTCTTTTGTTCCTATCCTTAAGCCTTGACTTTTTCTCCTTTTTCTCTCTCAATTTCACGGTTGTTTCAACAGAAAAACCAAAAGCAGAAACAAGAGAAAACTGAAGGGAAAAAGAAGAAAAGAAGGAAGGGAAAAAGGAAGAGGAAAAGAGCAAGACGGCAAGAAGCAAAGTTAAGGCTTAAAGTTCACCATCCAAGTAACTTGAGGTAAGAGGTCTTTGTTCTCAAACTCTCACTTCTTTTATTCTATTTTCAAGTTGTTAATTCATGGCCTAATTTGGAGAAATGGGTTTTGAATGTTTTTCATGATTGAGATTGAATGAGTAGTTTGGAAGTTTGCTTTGGGGTTTCTTTTGTGTTGCTACATGCATGGTTGTTATTTTGAAGCTTGTCAACACCTTTGAAACTACACATCCATAAGTTTAGAAAATGGGTATTGCGGTTGATTGATTTGCTTTCTCCTTGAGTTAACGTGTAGTAAAAGTGTTTAGTAGTTTCATTGAGTTTAGTGACCATATATGGAGTTAGAACCTTGTAGAACCTGTGATTGATAGAGGAAATCAACTATGGGAACTGATGGAATAGTAGTATGGCTGTTTCTACCTAAAAAGTTGATTCTGTAATGCCTTATTCGAAAAAAACAAAGGCTATTCGAATAACACATTGTAGAGAGCTCTTGGGAATGAGTTTTCGAGGGTGTTATTCAAATAACTCTAATATTTATTCAAATAAACACGAAATAAAGAGAAAATGAATTGCAGAATTTAAGATGTTATTCGACCTAAGGTAAGAGGGCTCTATTCGAATAACAGAAAGAGTTATTCGAATAGATTTTCCTAATTTTAAGGAATTCGATATTCCAAAGAGTACAAGTTTGAGTTTTAAGTATTTCTTAAGTTAGGAATTACTTAAAATAGGTGTCTAGGACCTTGAGCACACTAGTGTGGCACAGGTACCACTTGAGGTGTGATAATATGATAAGCTAGATACAAGTTTCATAAGTATGTTTTACTTATCTAGATGCATAATTTACTCTCTTATAGTTAAGTTGAGGTGATTATGCTAGTTTTAGAAAGATGCTCTATTATCCCATTAAGTTAGGTGAAATGGAGAGTTTAGTAAAAGTTGGTTCCTTTATTTATTAAAGTTGAACCATATTACACAACAATCCTAACTAAGGAAGTGAGACAAGCCCTTTGACCTTGCAAAGGAGTGAGAAAGACACTTTGCTAAGGATAGAGTTGTGAAACAAGGGAGTGAGAAAAGTACCTTTTCTTGGTAAATGAGTGAGAAAAGTACTTTACCAAGTATGGTAGAGGAGTGAGAAAAGCACTCTACTTAGGATAAAGTAGTGAGTTAAGCTCTTTGTTATATAACATGAGGAGTAAGAAAAACACTCATGTAAATAGTAGTAAGAGTGAATTAAGCTCTCTACCAATGGTAGTAAAGTGAGAAAAACTTACTATCAATGGCAATAGGATGAATTAAGTCCTATGCTAGGCAAAAGGGTGAGATAAGCACTTTGCCAAGTAAAATTGATATTTTATAATTGTATAGGCAGTTATTTGACATCAATAGTAAGCTAATAAGTTATAGTTTATAAATTTACGTTTGTGTATTTTTATAATAGTGTCATAATATATATGTCTTATTACTGAGAATTTTCATGTTCTCACCCCATTTTATGTTTCATGGTAAAACAGGTCAAGACCCTCCTGAAGGGAATAAGAAAAAGAACAAGAAAAAGCAACAAGATTAGATAGTTTTTCTTTACTTTTTGTGAACAAATCTTGTATATTTTGTTGCTTTGAGTTGTATAAAGTTGTATATATAACATTTGACCCCTTGAGGCTTTTGATGTGCATGTGTGTGTGTTGTAATTGGCATTGACTAAAGTAATGATTTTGATGATAACAAACAAGAAAGGAATGGAAATGCAAAGATCAAGTTCCAAGACTCTTCAAGTTTAGCTTATAGGATTTAGATCTTTTGTAAAGGTAAAAAAGAATTACACTAAGCTCAAACAAGTTTTAAACATCTTTATAAGTATCTCTAAAATGCTTAAATGTCCAACAAAATGTTTTTGGAAAGCTAGCCTTTGTGGTATTTCAAATCTGTGAAAAATAGTCAAGTTTGTGTTTTGTAAAACTGACATTTAGTTATTCTTTTGATCATAACTTTCAAACTACTTTGAGTTTTGTTGTGTAACCTTTTTGTATATGAAAATAGACTCAAATATCTTTCCGATGAGTAGTCATTTGTTTTAAACAGATAAGAAATGAAGAAGTTATGACCATTTAAAGTCAGTTTTCAAAAATAGTCAAGTTTGAGTTTTACAAAACTGACCTTTAGTTACTAATTTGATCATATCTTTCAAAATACTTTGATTTTTGTTCTGAAACTTTTTCATATGAAAATATACTCAAAGATCTTTCCAATGAGTGGTCATTCGCTTTAATCGGATAAGAAATGAAGAAGTTATGACCTTTCAGTTTTCAAAACCAGAAATGTTGTAATCGATTACCAGAAGTATGTAATAGATTACCAAGTGCCTAAAAAGCTCAAAATGAGTTCTAAGAGCATTGTAATCGATTACCACATCCATGCAATTGATTACCACGAGTCTAAAAGTGTCCAACGGCTATAAACGACTAGTTTTTCATAAAGAAATCTTTCTTTAAAACACCACCAACGGCTCTAAATCTTAATGGGCTATAAATACAAGTAATTGGGCATCAAAGAAAAGTTGGAAAACTATCTAAACAAGTCTCTTGATCATCAAATACGAGTTTTCTCTCTTATCTTCTATCATACTCTATTTTGAGCTTCAAAGTGTGATTCTTTGATACTATTGAGCTTCAATTTGTATTATCCACTTTAGAGAGAGTTTTAATTCTTCCATATCTTATTTAATCTGTAAAGAGGGTGAGGTATCTCTCACAAATTGTAAAGGGTGAGGCATCCCTTGAAAGTAGATGTAA
Source organism: Ormosia semicastrata (assembly GCA_029884595.1). Taxonomy (NCBI): domain Eukaryota; kingdom Viridiplantae; phylum Streptophyta; class Magnoliopsida; order Fabales; family Fabaceae; genus Ormosia; species Ormosia semicastrata. The sequence continues at coordinate 4,949,188 of JAQQTO010000061.1, forward strand.
AGGGTTGAGTGCATCTTGTGTTGTAAAAGCTCTTGGTTTTCGAGCACCTGTGAAGCTTGAAGAATTGGAGGCTCTAGCACAAGGGTCAGGTATCCCAAGGTGTGAGGAGTGTTCTTACTTGTACAAAGGTTTTCCTAGCACCCGTGAAGTCTAGGAGATAGTGAAGAAAATCTCAAGTTAAGCTTGGGGACTGGATGTAGCTACAAGTGGTTGGTGGCTGAATTAGGATAAATTCTTGAGTTTGATTCTCTCTTCCCTACACTCTTTAAATTCAATATTTAGTGAAATATATTTATCTATTGTATATCTTGATGTTTTGATTCTTACAACTTGATATCTAACTTATTCACTTAATTCATCATATATCTCAAGTTGTATTTGAGTAATCCTTAATAGTTGTGCTTTTGTTAGACTTATTCCGCTGCATGTGTTGATTAAAAATATCAAAATGCATAATTTCTCAAAATTGCATTAAAATTTGTAATCACCCAATTCACTCCCCTCTTGAGTGATGGTTGTCATGGCTAACAAGTGATATTAGAGTTTCGTGCTCTGTTAAAAGCTTAACCGCTTAGAGTTAAAGATCCTTGTTTGTTTGGCAACCATTGAAAGTTTTTCAAAATGGAAGGTTTTGAAATTGATAAACCACCATTCTTTGATGGTATGAATTTTGTTTATTAGAAAGTTAGAATGAAATTTTATATGCAATCTATTGATCTTGATTTATAGGATATTATGCTTGATGGATTTAATTGCAAATCAAAACAAACTTGGAATGCCTATGATAAGAAATGTTTCTCATTGAACATTAGAATAATGCAAATCTTGAGAAGTGATTTGAATGATGAACTTAATGCTAAAATTAAGAGTTGCTCTAGTGCTAAAGATATATGAGATGCTCTTGATGTTATCTATCTTTCTAACAATGATTATTTGCATAAAGTAGTATATAGAGAGCAAGAAGAGCAAAAGCCATTAAAGGAATCTTGTTATGAAAAATGTCCTGAAAAAGATGTTCAAACTATTGAATGGAGACTAATACCTCTTGACGATGATGATATTCAATTTGAAGAGGTGGCAAAGCAAAACCAAATGATATATACTCTTGAAGCTTTGATTCACAACAATGAGGAAGATGGTAATTCTCTTAAAGAGCCAAGTATGCTAGAAATAGAGACTACTTCATATATGGCTAAAAAGGACTTTGAGGTAAATAATACTAAACTAGATTATAGTCCTTCCTATGATGAGCTACAATGTGCATATGATGAATTATATGATGATTTGGTGTTTTTAGAAAAGAAAAACTCATCTTGTTTAGAAAACATTTCCTCTATTGAAATTGAAATTGAGACTTTAAAAAATGAATATGTTTTTCTTGATGAGGAAATGCCTTTGAAATGTGAAACCTCAACTTCTTATGAAAAGTACATTGATTTGGAAAATCAAGTTGAGGACTTATATTTCGATTTTGCCAAAGCTAATGATTCTAATTGCTCACATTCCATGATTGTTAATAAGAATGAAATTGATGTTATTCTACATGGAATTTCAAGTAAAGCTTGTGGCAAAAATAGCATAGAATGTAATAACAACCAAATGCTCAAGTTTTTCAAAAATAATTTTCAAAGGGCCAAGCCATCATTGAATTCAATTATTTGTAATTTTTGTGGTTATCTAGGACATATTTCTCATTTGTGCAATTATAGAAGAAATCCTTATATGAGAAATAACATGGTTTGGGTTCCTAAAAGCCTTAAAGGTTCTAGTACTAACATTCAAGGACTCAAGATGAAGTGGGTACCAAAAAGTCCTCCTTGTTCAATTATGCAGAAAATTTCTCAAAAGAATGGACTAATTGGTCAAAGGAAAGAGGAATCATCAAGGAGAATGCTTCCAAAGTCCATTGGTAGAAGTTTTGATCAAAGAAGGAAGAAGAGTTCTGTTAAGGGTCAAAACGTGTTGCCCATTTGCTAACCGCAAGTGCACGGGTCGCACAAGTAATACAGATACAGAGTAAAAGTTCATTCCCACGAGGATATTACGATATAAAGCTAAATACCAACCAATAGCTTAATCAATTCTAGACAAGGACATAAAAATAGGAAAATAATATACTAACTATCTAACCTACAAAAGCAATAAACCTAAAGCAGTTAGGTTTCAGGAAATACTCCTTCACCTCCTACATCTATCAACAACATGCAATTCCCCTCATAAACACAAATGCATTGATTAGGTTAGCTTGAGAATCTTCATTAGTCAAAAGCCTATATCTAGGTCAATCAACCCTGGTTTCAATTGCCCAACGCACTAAGTTTCCTTGAGAGCCAGTGCAACTTCCACTCATGAACGATCTATTCTCAATCACACACTATACATGGTTAATAGGTATATTTCTATCCTATTAACTAATCAACTCATCCAAGCCAATTGAACTCGCCGAACATGTATCAACCACACCATATCTATATCAACAAATTCCTATGTCTAGTTCATTTGTTAATATTGAGATCATGCAATTGAGGCCAACCAAGAACAAGCATTAAGCACAGATAATGATTGAATCATAATCAAACATCCATACAAACTTAGAGAAAAACACATCATTAATATATATAAAAGGATTCAAAATATTCCTAAAACATAACTTAGCTATACAAAAGATAAGGAAGAGAAGAGAGAAAGGGAAAAAGATAGAAAGAAGCTCATTGATTTGTCTCTGAAGCTTGAATCCTCCTTCAATCCTTTGATCCTGGCCTCCAATCCACCAGCAATGAAGATCTAGCCAAGCTATCTAACCTAAAACTAACCTAAACTAACTAAACTAACTAAACCTAAAAAGAGAGAGATGGCCAAATGGCCAAAACTCAGAAAAACAGAGAGAAAACAGAGAGAGAATGGAGAGGTTTGAGAAAAACATGTAAAAATCTATTTATAGGCTCAGCAGCCGCCTTCACGCCGCGGCGGCCACATATGCGCGCCGCGGCGCCCAATGGGTCGGTCTATGTACCGCCGCAACATTCACTTCACTACGCCACGGCGCTCTTGCCCCGGGTCCAAGTATGACCAGGATGAAAATCCTCTTTGTGCCGCGGCGTGCTTTGTCTTGCGCCGCGGCGTTACTTGCTGGAATGCCAATTTGGCTTCCTCTTCCTCTTTAAGCTCAACTGCTCCATATTTAACCTTGTTTGGAGCCCCTCCTATCATAGAGAAAACACCAAATCAATAACATATATAAATCTACTCAATCCATGATCATTAAAGCTCAGTTTTGCATAATAACACATCAGAAAGGCTTAGATTCAAAATATATCAAATATAAGCACAAAACCCTCCAAATATGCATTTAAACAAGGACATAGCATTCATTCTAGCACAAGGATAGGGCACAAATAACTGCATTCTATGTAGCTATCAACTTCAACCAAAGATTCTCAAATACAAAATGTGAAACTTACAAAGTTCAAAACACCAAAAGAGAAGCAATGGGTAAGGAAAAGAGTTTCCTTGATTACCAAGGCCAATGTATCAAAAGTTTTTACCTCTTATGCACATTCATTTGTAAAGTCAGTGAATTTGAGGTATATTCCTTATAGGCCTTAAGTGATTAATTGAATTATGTGTACTTGGTAAAATTTGAATATTATATATAGCACATGATCATATTCTTGTTACACCATTTACTCACTACCTTGCATATTTTTTGATAATAGGGTATTCTATGACTATGGATGCTTTCTATGCTTTAAATTTTCTAAATATCTCAACATGTGATAATATGTTAGATAAGTTCACTTCTTGTTTGAAATAGCATGTTTGATGAAAATATCTTTGAATTTGACATATTAGATCAATCATGCATTTAAATAGCTTTGCTGCATCATTTATTTTTTGTTGCATCATGTTCTTTTGCTGTATAAAGTTACACTCTTCTGCATAATTTGTAGTTTTTGCATAAACATGTGTTTTGGATCAAGAACTGGTCAATTTTTATGCTTACATGATGTTTAGAATTGTTTTGAAAAGTTTTGGAACTAATTTGAAAGCTTTGAGTTCGGTCCTTTACTGTTTGAAGTGCAAAAATTGAATTCAACAAGCTTGTAATCGATTACAAGACCTTTGTAATCAATTATCGAGGCTCTGCCAAGCGTTCCAAGCAAAGTCAGAGAGTGTGTAATCGTTTACACATGCTATGTAATCGATTACAACATTTCCAGAACTCATGTAATCGATTACACTAACCCTGTAATCGATTACAAGGTTCCTAGAAAGTTGGTAATCGATTACACTAAACATGTAATCGATTACATGGATTTCAGAGGACTAGTAATCGATTACACACACATTGTAATCGATTACACGGGCTTTAAAAATAAGTTTCAGTGCACAAAAAGCCATATTTCTTCTGTTACTCACCTTTTCTCTTGGTATATGCTTAATGATCAATGAAATGAAATATCTTTTACCCTTGTGAACTCATTTACTATTTTATTATTTGCTTATAAGTTTAGCATAATGACTAACCTCTATGGATCCAAAATTGGTGGATACCAAAGAAAGTACTTTGACTTGTGTTATAGGGTGACCATTAGCTCAAGCATGCAAATGAAGTGAAATACAACTATGCTACTTGAGGTTGGGAAAACTTAAAATGGTCCAAGTTCTCCAAGAGTCATGAAGACTTGAAGCTTGGAAGTTGGAATCATCTACAAAAACTCAAAGAGCACACTTTTGAGTTGGATGAAAAGGGACATGAGGAGACTTTCTTCAAGAGCAATGGAATGGAAAAAGTTCAATAAATGAAGAATATTCTAAAGAAGTATCACTCTCTAAATAGGTATCTCTATCCCTAAGCTATTGTGGTATTCTATATATTATGGATTGCATGATACTTGTTGATAATTTGATCTTAAATGATTAGATGTTTTCTTTACATGAGAAGTATGCTTAGCATTGACAAAGTGCCTAATTGGATATTAACTTTCTAATTTTGTCATTGTATAGAGGGTGGATGATATTAGTTCTATACATACCTTGATCCCTATAGCAAATTTCATCAAGTGAATGATTGATATTTATAATTCTCTTGTTTTATGGTTTCTTAGTAGTATAATACCTATGAGAATCATGCTCTTGTTTTGAAAAGAGTTTCTGGTTTGATTAAAAAGTTTTTAAAGCAAAATCTCTTATCATATTTGAAAGAAGTTTTTCAAGTTCCATATCCTTGCGAATCTTTTGAACTTGTCTTAAGAACTTGAAAGTATTTTCACCTCCTAATTATCTTGAAAATTTGGAAATCATTCGATTTTGTGTTATAAATGTAGTACTCTCTTCATTGCTTTGAAAAATTTTATTAAATCTTAAGAGAATGTTTAAGAAAATTTCCAAATAAATCTTTTGAAATGTTCTATAGAGCTCATCTTGATACTTCAAAAGATAAGCCTTGTTCTTCAAAGTGTTTTATTCTCTCAAGGCTCTTGTTCAATGAAAAAGAGAGGAGATTTACTTTCATATGTTCTTTTAACTTAGGTTTAATCACTCTTAAGGAATATGTGATTTTAATATAAAACATCTTTACCCTTCTAAAATGCTTTTGAAAATGTAATGTGCTCTTGTAAAATTCTTTTTGAAAGGGGGAGAAGTTTTAAAATGATTTGTGATTGATGGATTAAGAATATGCATATCTTTGCTTTGCTTTACTTTATGGTAATGTGTTTACATGATTTTGACATACATATTTCTCTTTATCTATCGTGTGCTTAATGGCTATTCTATTAACATAAATAAAATACTGGTTTGATTATCTTGTTGCTACAATATTGATTGCATATTTGTTATGTGGCAATGGTTTTGTATAACTTCTCTTTGTCAAGATCTATATATTACATACCTTTTTTATTATGACAAAAGGGGGAGAAGTTTGAGTCTTTGAGAAAAGGTAGTTTGAGTCTTTAAGAAAAGGTAAATAGAAAAAGGTGAAAATTCAATGATCTTGGAATTCCAAAATTAAGGGGGAGTCGTGCATCTCTAATCTAATCACCTCTTGAAAAATAGAGGGGGAGTAAGTCTCTAACACCTTTTGTGAGTTCCAATTTGTTTGAACTAACTCTTTTCTCAATGGTTGTTTGTCATCATCAAAAAGGAGGAGAATGTAATTGGCATTGACTAAATTAATGGTTTTGATGATAACAAACAAGAAAGGAATGGAAGTGTAAAGATCAAGTTCCAAGACTCTTTAAGTTTAGCTTATAGGACTTAGATCTTGTGTAAAGGTAAAAAGAAATCACACTAAATTCAAACAAGTTTTAAACATCTTTATAAGTGTTTCTAAAATGCTTAAATGTATTTCAAATCTGTGAAAATTAGTCAAGTTTGTATTTTACAAAACTGATATTTAGTTACTCTTTTGATCATAACTTTCAAATTACTTTGAGTTTTGTTGTGAAACATGAAAATAGACTCAAAGATCTTTCCGATGAGTGGTCATTTATTTAAAACGGATAAGAAATGAAGAAGTTATGACCATTTAAAGTCAGTTTTCAAAAACAGTCAAGTTTGAGTTTTGTAAAATTGATCTTTAGTTACTAATTTGATCATATCTTTCAAAATACTTTGAGTTTTGTTCTGAAACTTCTTTCATATGAAAATAGACTCAGATCTTTTTAATGAGTGGTCATTTGCTTTAATCGGATAAGAAATGAAGAAGTTATGACATTTTAAAATTACTTTTCAAAACCAGAAATGCTGTAATCGATTGCACAAGTCCTGTAATTGATTACCACTTTGGCAGAAGCCATGTAATCAATTACCAGAAGTATGTAATCGATTACCAAGTACCCAGAAAGCCTAGAACGAGTTCTAAGAGCATTGTAATCGATTACCACATTCTTATAATTGATTACCACGAGTCTGAAAGTGTCCAACGGCTATAAACGACTAATTTTTCATAAAGAAATATTTCTTTAAAACACCACCAACGGCTTTAAATCTTAATGGGCTATATATACAAATGATTGGGCATCAAAGAAAAGTTGGAAAGCTATCTAAACAAGTCTCTTGATCATCAAATACGAGTTTTCTCTCTTATCTTCTATCATACTCTGTTTTGAGCTTCAAAGTGTGATTCTTTGATACCATTGAGCTTCAATTTGTATTATCCACTCTAGAGAGAGTTTCAATTCTTCCATATCTTGTTTAATCTATAAAGAGGGTGAGGTATTCCTCACGAATTGTAAAGAGTAAGGCATCCCTTGAAAGTAGAGGCTCAAGCACAAGGGGTGAGGCATCTCAAGGTGTGTTGAGTGCTCTTGGTTGTAAAGGTTTTTCGAGCACTTGTGAAACTTGAAGAATTGGAGGTTCTAGCACAACGGTGAGGTATCCCAAGGTGTGAGGAGTGCTCTTGCTTGTACAAAGATTTTTCTAGCACCTGTGAAGTCTAGGAGATAGTGAAGAAAATCTCAAGTTAAGCTTAGGGACTGGATGTAGGTCACAAGTGATTGGTGGTTGAACCAGGATAAATTACTGAGTTTGATTCTCTCTTCTCTACACTCTTTAAATTCAGTATTTGGTGAAATATATTTATCTATTGCATATCTTGATGTTTTGATTCTTACAACTTGATATCTAACTTATTCACTTGATTCATCATATATCCCAAGTTGTATTTGAGTAATCCTTTATAGTTATGCCTTTGTTAGACTTATTCCGCTGCATATGTTAATTAAAAATATCAAAATGCATAATTTCTCAAAGTTGTATTAAAATTTATAATCACCCAATTCACCCCCTCTCTTGGGTGATGGTTGCCATGGCTAACATGTGTGTGTGTGTGTGTGTGTGTGTGTGTGTGTGTGTGTGTGTGTGTGTATGTATGACCTTCTAACTATGGCTCTCCATAATTATTTCTTTAATATTATGGGTTAGAATATTGTTTTAGTAGTAGCATAGCTGATACTATTTATCTTTATATATGATGAATATATTGAGATATCTATATTAAGGTGTTACAAAGATCCTCATGGAGAACTTTATAGCCACTCAAAGTCAACAAACTCAAGTCATTCAACAATAAACTCAAGTCATTGAACAACAAATTCAGGAACAAAGTGAAGCTCTCCAATAAATCACATCAAGGCTTGACCAATTAGATACACACAACATGATGCTAGAATATCAAATTGCTCACAACTAAATGATGCTAGCATATCAAATTGGTCAACTTGAGAGTTCCAAAGGAAGTGAAAATCAAAAGAATGGGGAAGAAGTTGAAGATGAAACCGAGTTTAATTTATTCGATACTCCCATAAAACTAGCTATGGCAAATCCTTTCTTGGAAGATGATGTCACCTATGAGCTTTATCAAGAGGTATGCAATGAAGAATACCCAAGGGAAGCTCTTGAATCATGTCTAGAGTATAGAGCCACGAACAAAGAAGAGGATAAAGAAGTTGCGGCTTATGGTCCATTGCTAGCACTAAGTCCACTTACTCCCTATTGGCAAGGACCAAACTTTGAGGAGCAAGAGCAAATCAAAATTACTCCACCTCTACTCGTTGAAAATAAAGCTCCTAAGGTAGAATTCAAACTTCTTCTTTTCATGCTCAGATATGCGTTCCTTGAACTAAAATCTTCATATCCTAATATTCTCATTTATGCGTTTCCATGTGCTAAATATTTGATAGATCTTCTCTTAGTAAAAATAAGAATTGTTCATGATACTTTTGACTAAGATAAGAAGATGTTTTTCATGAGTCAAGTTAAGGACCTTAAATTAGCACTTCTTGGCAGGCAATCCAATTTTTTTTTCATTGTTTTCTTTATTTTCTTGTGATTTGTATTTTGTGAACTTGGTTGATAGCTTAATGTTTATTGAGTCAGCTTAAGTACCTTCTCAAGTTTAGAGCTTTTGTAGAGAGATGTAAATAGCATAGGCCAACAAAAAAATTAGAAAGTTTGAAACATACAAAAAAATAGAAAATCTAAAAAAATGGATAAATAGGGGTGCGATTTGTTAACAGTTTAGAGAAGTCCAAGTGGAAGAGAATTCATGATTATTATTCATGTTTACTTGATACATCTTTATCATTTTTTGCTTGTGAACAATAAACTTATTTCATTGGATTTATGAATTCTTGGATTAGCATATGTGTATGATGTGATTTGCTAGTTACCTCCCTAGTTTTTAGACAACTCTTATACTCTTTTCAAAGCAAAGTTCTAGGAAGCACTAAATTAAGGAGATTTAGGCAATTAAATAAAAGAAAAATAAAATTTGATCAACCCAACTACATAAAAAAAAACAAACAAACAAGTATAGAGGTGATGAAGGTTGAAAAGCTAGTGGAATGAAAAGGATGAGTATGGATTAGGTGAGGATAAGAGTTTATGATGTGTGGGTAAGGCGCACGGTCATGAATTTAAGTCCTTTAGCAAAACTTTGTGATGTGTGGTTAGGTGCATAGTCATGAATTTGAGTCCTTGCCGAGTCTATGTCTCCATTACAAAAAAAAAGGAGAAAGAAAATAAAAATATATGAATGATGAGAAATGCTCTTTGAAGAAGTGTGAACTTGAATTAGTAGAGAATTAAATAGTAGTTCTGTCTATTTGACTTGGGGAGGTGTTTAGGAGTTGTTAAGTATGTGTTTGTGTTCTTTAAGAAAACAAGTGAGTTCATGAAACTTGTTTTTGAAAGCCGGCTTGAGTTACTAATTTGCATTTGGGTTGCACATGGATGCATAATTGAAGGATCGACCATTTCAAGTTTTGAGAGCTTTTGGCATGTAAGCTTCTTGTGGTGGGGCTTGGTTCGTGTGGCAATTAGCGTGTGTTGAGGATGGTGGATTGAGTCGCCGCAATGGTTAGTGGTTGGAGGCTGATTATAAAATTTGGTGGCAAGGTAGCCAATCAATGCTGGGTTTTCTGCTGTGAGTGTTGTGAAATAGGACGAGTTAGGTGGAAAGATTTTTGGGTTGTGGTTCTTTGGTTGTGATTTTAGGTGTATTTTTGGGTTTCGGTGTTGGGATTTGTGGTTCTCTGTAAGACAAGGTCGCACGGTGGGGTAGCGAGGATGGGTGTGTGTGGTAGGTGGCCGACAGGAGATCTCGCCAGAGTTCTGGTGGCAGAGCTCCAGCAATTTGTGGCTCCTTTCTCAGCAACAGAGAAAAGATAGAGGACCAAACTGCAATCCTTCAATTCTTCTGATTACCTTCTGCTCAAGTTGCAAGTATTTCATCTAAACCGTCCATCTATATTTTTACTCATCCAACAGTTTATAATTAGTTGGGTCCATCTTATACATGGCTGTGAATCATATATGACACAATATCTCTATCATTCCAAACATAATTTAAAATTCAAAGTCAATAATAACATCACTAGCCTACAAATGGGGATAGCTTGCCCAAGTTTTATAGAGAACTGATTCCTAAGGAGAACTAGGACTTCCAGCAAACTTCCTTCAAAATCATATTTTCTAAGTGAGGTTTCCAAGAAAATATTGAGAAATCGTTGTACAAAATTCCTTCTCAGATTTCATGACAAAAGTTATTAGACCAACATTCATGTGGGATGAAAAAGATATGTAATTTACACACTGGAAGGAGAGCAGCAGAAGCAAAGATAAAAAACAACCAGAGCCCATCTTGAAAGTATTCATCACCTATGTCCATTTCTAACAAGGAGTATAGAACCTATAGCAAGGGGATCAAATTCTAAAATTTCACCAGCTAGACATAATATATCATTCCGACTTCAATAAGACTGATGTGTGGAATGTTAAGAGCCACAGCTGGACTCCTGCAATTCTTCCGTAGAAATGAGTACCCAATATCAATCACGAGCTTTTTCAAGAATGAGGATGATTTCCTTGCCTTCACATACGAGTGCCCCATAATATATGCAACCCCAGCCTCCTTAGCTTGAATTAAATCTAAAAGCTCTTCCTTGACAGCATGATCCAACCCAGGATTGTTAGGTAGCTGAAATCTTACTCGACGCCTTCTTACTTGTGGGCTTTCATCATCAAAAGTGGATTGCAAACGTTGCAGGGTTATCGATCTGCAGCTAGGGATGTTGTTGTCCACACCATTATCTTCATGCTCAGACACTATCAAGCTTGAAGTTGATTCTAAGCTTCTAGTACTTATGACAGCCATCCTCCCATCAAGTAAAGTTTCAGAACTCGAGAATTGTGGCTCCACCGCTTCCATCTGGATAAACTCTGCTATACTCTGTATGAGATGGTTCTCAAAGTCTCCATCATCCCTTTGAATGTCCTTGTACCCATATCTAACAATGCACCTATACATACGATATGGTCTGGGACAAACTCGCCCAATCAGAAAACGTTCTTCAGGTGAGACATATGGAACAGGAACTGATTTTACACAAACAAAAACCAACACCTTGTGAAATGCAGGGAGGTTAGTTACGAAGTGGGAAAATATTGCAGGTACTCCCGTTGCAAGTTCCGAGTAGATGAGACCTATCCCTGGGACACGAACAATGCCGAGGCTAGGGCCCAAACCCAGTAACCATTTCAATGAAACTTTGTTGCGTAAATCATAGCTGTACTTCCTACGAGTACCATAATGCCATACATACATAACAACCATAAAGAAGAAGGATAAGGCAAGAGGAACCCATCCTCCCCGATGCACTTTTATGAATGCTGCTGATAGATATACACCCTCTATCACCCAAAAGAATAAAAGGAATATTGTAGCAATCAGGATGCTTTTCTGCCAGACAATGATTATGACTAGTGCCATCAGAAATGTAGTCACAAACATAACCGTCATACAAGCAAGTCCTGCAAACCAAATACCCAAAAAAAATTAACTTCAATAAGATAAATAAAACACACTGCCATTTTGATGCAAGTCAAAGAAACCCACTCTTTGTTGCCTTTATTGAAACACACAAATATCATGTGCCACAGGCAACTTTACCAGCCCAGTACTATGGATTTCGTTTTGAAAACATGCATGTTCATTATCTCTGGTCTAAATAGGCAAAATGCTCAGACTGGAAGAATGAGCACTTGTAAGTTTGTACACATATCAATGCAAAATTAACATTCAAACTGCCATTTCTTCTCAAAATCTGTAGCAAGAAAACATATTTTAAGTAGGATTTACCATGCAAACTAGCACAAGCATCAGGTTTAATACATAATTGATTAAACTAACTTTTCTTATGAACCATAAGTTTTCTTATTTTCTACTGTCATTACTTTCACACCCTTAAGCTAGTCCATGCATTTGAACCATCTATTTTGGCATTTGACCGATTTGAACTATTGATCGAGTTACACAATTTGAGGGACCCAATGCACTCATGCAAGTAAACACCAAATTGTCTCCAGAGTGTAACATCACCAATGCTACCAATCATTGAACATATGACTAGCCATTACAGGAGAAAAAAAATAATACGACAAATGGCCTCTCACACACACACACACACACACACACACACACACACACAAACACAAACACACACACCGTCTGTTTCAAAAATGAATAAATTACCATAAGCATTTCCAATTAAGGTTGTGTCCTGAAATCCAATGGTTACAGCAAGAGTCAGGATCATAAGTATCCAGTTCATTTCTGGGATGTAGATCTGTCCAAACATATGTTTTGAGGTGTGTACAACTTTGACTCGTGGAAAGCAACCAAGTGAATGACACTGCTTGATGATGGAGAAAGTGGCAGTAATAGCAGCTTGACTCCCAACAATAGCTGCAAGGGTGGCAATAACAAAGACAGGCCAAAATACAGGTCCTGCCGGACAGGCAAAAACATTGACAAAATAAAACAAATTGCTTTAATTTACAAAACTATGGCATCGGTATCAATAAGTCAGAGACTCAGATGAACTAACCAGGTATTGAGTCATAAAAACTGTTATGAACAGACTTGAGGTTTTTAGACAAGAAAGCCGCTTGGCCCATGTACTGTACAACCAAACAAGGGTATATAACAAATGCAAATGCAAGCTGCAAAAGAAAGACGAATGTTAAGCAATCTCTTGTAAACACCATTGCAGTAGATGTACAATAATTATGCTTACTTTCCTAGAAAATAATATTTTCCACAACTAAGAGAAATTTTATGCATAAGTCAAGCTACAAGCTCACCCTTATTGACAAAGCAGTGAAATGACCAAGATCTGCAAACATAGCTTCAGTTCCTGGAGAGACACAAAACTGCCAGAATTAGTAAACATAGCATCTGATATGTTAAATCTAAGCTTCTAGTGAACCAAGGCTCAATTAAATTTACAAAACAGAAAAACGTCCAAATTAACTTATAATGCATGATAAATAACTTCTATATAGGTCCAGAACTAACATACCAGTAATACAGAGAAGTATCCCTCCAAGAGAAATCCAACCTTCTTTACCAGTCTTGATAAAGAACTTGATGATATAGTGTGGGGATATAGCACGAACTATTTTTGGATTCCAATGTATTATGTTATAGAGCCCAACAGAAAAAATGGATACAAGCCAGATGATTACAATTGGTGCAAACACAAATGCAACTTTGTGTGTGCCATAATGTTGGAGAGCAAACAGGCCAACCAATATGACACAGGCTAGAAGGACAAGTTCACCTGGAAACAACATGGAATTTCTATGGTAATCTAATATTTATGCCGTAAGATTGCACAAGCAATGATAAGAACTACAATATCTTCAATAAAAGACAATGAATGAGAATCGGCTCACCATTAGTGAATTTTGTTTCTGTAACTTGTACTCCTGATACTGATGCTAGAACTGCAGGGTAGGAGGCCAGGTAATAATTAATTTCTTATTAGAAGCAAGGTAATCCTCACGTAAAAAGTTTAACATTTAAGGTTATTACTTGAGTTTTAATTCAGTTTAACAATAATAAACAAACCAAAGGAGTTTTGTACATATCTACTAAAGGCTATTCTATGAACATTAGAGCATGAGTGAAAAATTCCTAAATCAATTTTACTAGCTTAACTTTTAATTCTTTCACAACATCAAGGGGGTGACAGGGCAATTTGTTGCATCGAATACCCAGGATTACACCAAACAAAACAACATTCTAAGAAGTTCCAGAGTCCAGACACTTCCAAATTTCAAATATAGCAATAATCAGCAAACCAGAAGAATTTTGTATTGATCTGTTAAACGCTATTCTATGAGCATTACAACGTGTAAAAAATCCTAAATTTAAATCTTCTAGCATAGCTTCTAATTCGTTCACAAAAAAACTGGGAGTACAGGCAATTTGTACAAAGTTATATTTGCGTTGAACACCAGGATTACACCAAAATGACATACTAAGAAGGTCCAGACACTCCCAAATTTCAACTACAATAGTATGTTACCTGATATTGCTGGAGTAAGCACACCATCACCTATGACCATGCAAGCACCAAACAATACCACGACAAGCAGGGCTGTTCTTAACCTTTTATGCCTCTCCAAAAACCTCTTCAGTGGAGATGAGGCTACAGCCTGTGATGATGGACCATATTTGTAGGATGACAGCTCCTCATCAGCTGCTTGTTGATTGGGGAGTAAATTAAACTTGGCATGCCTACAGAGCAGCGAATAGAGAGCAAATGGCCCACCTGACAACAGTAGTATCATGATCAGAGCATGCGGTTGATAACCTTTCTACTTGAAAATAAATTAAAAGAAATAAAAGATGTCACTAGAATACCTTCACCGTTATCATCAGCACTCAATAGGATGAATACATATTTAAGCAAGGGTATTAATGTAAGGGTCCAGAAAATCAATGAAAAAGCCCCAAAGATAGTTTCTTCATCATGGTGGTTCTGCAACTTTCCTTTAAATGTGCTTGTATAAACATAGAGAGGTGATGTGCTTAAATCTCCATATACTACACCAAAGCTTTGATATGCAAATAATAAATTCCTCGAGAGGTTTACCCATGACAACTGCAAAGCACCACAAAAAAAAAAGTACACCATTAAATTTTCATTATTCAAGTAAATAATACTTGGAAAAGCAAACAGCAGGCAGTATCATGAAAAATATTGCAAGTCAAAGCCAAATATTGAGGAAATCCATAGGAATCAATACTGAGATGGTGTGCTTAACTTAGAAGAAAGAAATTAAAGATGAACAAAGGAATCACATCATTCAATAAAAATTGACAAATTAACCGAAAAATTAAAGAAATGTGAACATGATATGTTAATATGTTATCACATGAGAATCAACAAAAAAATTAGATAGTTTAAACAGTTAAACACATTGATCCCCTTAGTTTGGACATTATAATTACATATATTTCCTTATATTTCCTGTTTCCTACATCAAAACACATGAAATATGCTAAATGTTTCTGCTCCTAAAGAGATGTATATGCTACCATAGTGAATTATTGGAATCCCACCAATCTCCAAGGAAGAAATAAAGTCTTCAATAAATTAGGAACTCAAATTCAATGGACAATACAAGGTTTGAAGGAAAAGTATGCATAGAGGACTCAAACCTTAGTTTTTTTTTTTTTTTTTTAAACCAACCCTTTTTTAAACAAAATCAAAGAAAAGCATGAACGATGAAGTGAAGTAAAACAAAAGAAAGAATCACAAGATACAGTCAATGAAAAAAAAAAAAAACCACACACACACAAACAAAATTGACTTACACAGGTTCATTATTGTAGATGTAAGAAAAACATTGTTCAACCCGTGGACAAGAAAGACGAACACTGTCTAACAAGATGTAATATGAGTAGCAAATATTATAGATTTTGAAGCATAATAATACGTATGTCAGAAACTACAGAGTTTGCAAATTAGAAACAAAAAAAAAAAAATCACTTAAAACCGAAGACAACCCAGTACCAGTTACCAAAAAAACAAAACCCAATTCAAAGAGCTTTTAAGTCACTAAGTTTTGATTCATTCTCAGAAGCCATTAGAAGGTAACCGAGGCCAAACGAGAGGAAACAGTAAAAATTCACAGAGTTTCAGTGATGTGATGGGAACAAAACAGAATTTACAGAAAAGAGAAGAAGCGTTACCTGTGAGGGATTCCGAGAAGCCGAAGCTCCGGATTCGGGCTCCATGTGAGATTGGGAGAAAGTAAGTTAATGCGAGAGAGTGCGAGTGGGAACGAGCAGAGCAGTGATAAGCTTCTCTCTCTCTTCACTCATTCCCTTCCATCTCGCTCCCGACCAGGACATAACGCGTTGATTTCACGCGGATGGTGTGCGCGTGCGTACGTGCTTGTGTTTGTGCCTGTGCCGGCTGCTTGGCTTGTTTGCAACCTCAAATAAAGAGAAGTTAGTAAAATACTCTCCTAACAATAATATTAGCAATACACTTTTTATTATATTTTTTTAAGGATAAAATTTAAGTTTATTATTTTATATTCATTATATTTATTTTATTAATTAAATTATAATATATGTTTATTAATATTTTTTATTTTATTTTATTTTTTAAAAAAATATACATATATCATAACTTAATTGATAGAATAAATGTAATAAATATAAAAAAATAAACTTAAGTTTTATTTTTTAATATATTTTTTATTAGATCATATTATATATTAAAATATACATTTAATCTTAATTAATATATAATTAATTTGATTAATATATAATCAATTCAAATAATATATAATTAAATTTAAATATATATTTTAATATATGACGTAATTCAATAAAAAATATGTCAAAAAATAATAAAAAAATGTGTTCCTCATTATCATAATATTGTTTTGAAAAGTTTTGCAATAGTTTAATTTTAATTTAATAATATTTTATTTTTATTCTAATTTCATTAATGGTTGTAAGTGTCTTGGTTTACACTTTTATTAAACTAGCGCAATATTAATGGAATATATAAGAATTTTTTATCTAATAATATCTTTTTGTCCGAAAAGGAAGTGACTAATCTATCTTGGTGCTGTTGGTTTTGAAGAGGGCAATCATTTTTAAATGTGTTTTTTTTATATACATGAGTCAAGAATCAAACTCATGGTCAAATGCTAGCTCATTACTCATATTAATATGTATTAATTTAAATAAAATATATTTAAATTTAATTAGTTTAATTTTAAAATTTATATGAATGAAAATAATATTATTAAAAAAGATTCTTATTTAAATATTTAATTATATCTTAAAATATTAATATTTTACTTATTAAATAAGAATATTTTAAACCAAAAAATACAAGAACCTCTCGTAAGCAAGGGTAACATACATTCAAGAAAAAAGTAAGTAAGAGTAGCACGTGGATGGCGTGCTGCTTGTTCCGTGTCACTCACAATAATTTCAAAAATTATTGTGAAATACAACGATGACAGCTAAACGGATCCGTTAATATACATATACTAGTAGGTGACCTATGCAATGCATGATTGTATTTAATTTACTTTGTGTGTATTTTAATTTTTATATAATTAAGATTATTTTGAAACAGTCAAGTGTTATTTTTTTATATAACATGAATTTGTTTATGCATATTTTTTATTTTTATTAAATCAAAATTATAATAAACTTAAAGTCAGTAAAATAATTATTTTAATTTGATATCAGAAATGGTACTTACAATTTCATATCAAAATACATGTCATTATGGACCTTTTCGATTAAAATAAAAAACATATCATGATGAGAATTTTTTATTAGAATCGAAAACATGTCATTTTGCCCCTTTTCGATTAAAATCGAAAATATGATATCCTAGGCTGTTTCGTTTACAATCGAAAAAATGATACTATGAACTTTTTCAATTATAATTGAAATCGTTGTATATGAATAACTCTCTTAATTTATTCAATAAATCTTGAAAAATATGTCACATTAAAATGAGCTTCTCAAATAACTCTCTTAATCCATTTGATTGTCATAAAAAAAGATATTATGTTTGAACCACCATTACTTTTGTATTATTAATTTATAAGACACAATAGAATGAACGATGAGAAAAGCAATGAGAATTTTTTTTTTTGGCAAAATGGCAAAGTATAAATACGCCACCAATATAAGTTCGTTAAACCTCCAATTGTGTGAGCCAATTTCACACGCAACAAATTAAGTCGATAGACTCCGCCAAAGTGCAATATTATTGCAATTAAATTGTAATATTATTGCAATTAAATTAAACAAACACAGCTATTTGTAAAATTCCTTCACATTGGATTTTGCCTTGCTTTGGGACAATATATTAGATAACTTGAATAGCTTCGTAGTGAACAAAAAAAACTATAAGATAGCCATCATAGTTCACACAATTAAATTTAAGATGATACCAGTTTTAGATTCCTAACTTAACAATTTTTTTTTAAAAAAAAAGACATAAACTTAACCCGTGCAATTGCACAAGTGATCATTGATCATAAAAATATCTAATTATATTTGAGTAAAGCACCAAAGTATTAAAATGTACACAAATCAATATGTATAACTCAACTTAATTAGAGTCTCAAAAAAAAAAATTTATATATCACCCGCATAAAAAAAATATAAGGGAACAAAATGCTATTTACTATTGCAGATTTGAATGGACAGAGTAACATATCATCTGAACTATAATTTTAATAAATTATATTTAATTAGTTTTAATATATTCTCGTGTAATGTTTTTACTCCAATGCAATGCAAATAATTAAGTTTTTAAATATTATATAATAATATACTGATGAAATAAATTAAATTTTTATTTTTTAGCACTCAGATCGATTGTTTCAATTTCAAAATTCCAAGATCATTGGTTTGAGAAGAATATACAATTGTTGGCATTTTAATCAATACTATATTTTCAAATAAAAATGTAAGCATTAACTCTCAAATAAAAAGTCATCTTAAGGATCAAATAATTAATCATAGAATTAAAATTTATAATAATCAATTGTTATCAGTGGTTTAGCTTTTATATATTTAATACATAATTAGCTAAGAAAAGCATGTAAAGGGACGTAAGAGCTTCACCCCCTCCCCTCAAAACTATAAACCACCACATTCAACAAAATGTTTAGGAATTGAAGTGAAGCAAGGAAGCAAGAAAGTGCTGGTAGCTCATCTCGTGGTAGAGTTCAATCAGTGGAAACTAAATGGAAAGCTTGAATGTTGAAAGTCAATGTAGATGATGCTAGTTTTAAAAGAGCAAAACAAAAAGGATGTTGGCATTATAGCTAGTGATGAGCATGGGTCAAGTTTGATTTTGAGTCATTAAACATTTGGTTTTCAGACCAAGTTCTATAGCTGTAGGCTTGAGCAAATGTGGAAGCATTAAAAGTTGCTTTGTGCCATGGACGGAGTTCTGTCATTCTAGAAAGTGACTCTAATAAAGTAGTAGAAGATTTAAACAAAGGAGTCAATAATCTTTCTGAATTAGAACTTGTTTATGTTGATATAAGAAAACTTAAGTCTCATTTATCTATTTGTATTGTTGACTTTGTTCCTAGAAAGGCCAATGATGTTGCTTATAAGCTAGCTTGGCGGGGTGAACATTATGATGATGGATTGGCTTGGTTAATATCACCACTATCCTTCCTTGCAGATGCATTTTATGATGCTTGTTCTTAATGTTATCAAGTTTCTTTCAAAAGATAATAAGAGTGGATGAAAAAATACCTCTGTTGACCAAAAAAAAGAAAAAGAACCTCATATTTTGGTGCTGACAACAATGTGAAGAAGGCAGAATTTAAAAAAATAATAAATGAAATTAAAATGTAGAATAATACTTAATAGCCTAATGCCTTCCTCTGAACACAAAATCAACCAATATGTCTAACCACTACTATTCGCGTAAAAAAATAACAAACATGCATATATATATATATATATATAGTTATTATTTCGTGTATAATTCCTCAAACTTTAAATGAATCAGAATGGAAGGGAAAACAAAACTTATATTCATATATAAAATGTAGAGCTCATTACATAAAAGGAGTGAAGAACAACACAAAACTTAAAAAAAATGCACAATTCCATCTGTAGGACATAAGGAAAGATCAAACATGTGAGCCTCGAAAACATTTTCGACTCTTTCAAGCTCTGTGAAATATACGGAGTCTCCTAGCTTTAACCTATAATCTTTGCAACCCTATAGTTACCCTTATCAATAAAATCTAAGTCACAAATATACTCACGTTTTTCATTCCACACCCTGAAGACAATTTACTTCACTTCAAAATTCATAGAATGTTGAGCAAAGAATTCGGGCAGAACCTAGAAGAAACAAATGAACAATATATCATTAAACAAACATTATACTTAAACAACTTATTAACAACCCTTTGAGTGAAAGATATTTTATGAGAAAATGAAATAGAACTTACGAAGGGCCTTCCAAAGGCAATAGACCATGATAATGTAACATCACAGTGGTTAGGAACCGAATCCTTCTCCTCAATAAATTCATACTTCGTTGTTTCTTACTCTATAGTCTATAGTAGCCTTTCAACTGCAAGTAAGAAACATAAAACTAATGTTACAAAAACGCCTTCAACTGGGTGAAGGTGCACCAATATTTGTTGCACATCAGAATCATATAGCTTTATTAGGTGCTATCTATGTAAAGATAGAAGACAAAAGTAAAATTAAACCGCATTGATTTTACTAAAGAGAACATAAGTCAACACTCGTTGGAAACACAAGCATAGACATGCACATAAGCTCACATAATTTTAAGAGGACCTAGGTAAGCATTTCGTCATGAAAAAGATAAAATCTAATAGATACAAATGCCCACCAAAATTTTTTCCTTGGTTCGATCTCAGCAGCGAGTTCTAGTTCAATATCATACTGTTGAGGTAGATGAACTTTAGCTTTTTTGGAACCTATGGTGTTAATTTAAAAAAATGATATTTACTGACTTACTTACCAAGCAACACTTGCAAAAATTCAAGAAAAAAATTCATGTTCTTGGATTGCCTTCACTCAAACTGACATGCTACAGATTTTCCTTTGTCAAAGTAACAAAAATTTGTGTAACTGAAATACTTAAATATTATCTTTCAACACACATATTAATTCTTATTGACCAAATTCAGTAAAAGTGGACCTTCGTGCCTGTGCAAATGGTGCACAGATGTGTGATGAAAATTAAAGTAAAAATGCAACAATTTGAGTAATTGAAATATTAAAACATCATATTTCAACACTTAAATAATTGAAATATCGGAATGCTTACCTTTATGCTCAAGAATTTGAGGTCTCTTTTTTAGTTCTGATTCTGCTTGCACTTGATTTATCTAGTGAGTGAAGGTAGTATATCCGTTGAGTGAGAACATAGTATTCCAAAATGAAGTGGAGAAAGGACAGTACGCTTAAAAATTCAATCACTTATAAATGTGTTGAGCAAAACATATCTAATAAACTTTTTAGATTGGATACATTGAACTTACCTATACGCATTGAACTTACCTTTACTAAGAAGCATAAATTTGAATAAACACAAATCAAGAATCCAAATCAATAAGCCATGAAGAAGTAAGTGACTGTCAAGAAAATTTTGCAATAATAGCATAATGAGATTAATTTTGTTAAGAGGAAACAGTCATTCTTATATAGAACTAACTGGTTCCACAAAAATATATATAGCAACTCAAGCCAAACCATACTGATATTATTACCAAATTTACCAAATTTAGCACTGCAAATCTATCCCAATAGTAGCAAATAATTAAAGATATACCCAACCTATCAGCACAAATCAAGATTGCAGAGCAACTTCTTATCTACTTATATGACGAAATGTAGGAGTCAAAGCTAATAAATGAAGATAATGTCTTCGAAGGATGTCATAAAAGTAACATGGTGAGTGATAAACTGATAGAGATCAATCAGGCCCACCATTTGATAAACATTTTTAAAAAACCACACAATTAAATGAATTAAGAACTTTAATTTCCAAGACATTGTTGTGTATTCATTCTGTAAGTTTCCTCATGGTCAATGAGAAATGAAGACCACCACAATCCTAGAAAACTTCTTCATGAGAAAAAAGAATGAAGTCAACTACTACAACATCTAATAAGTAAAGAAACTTTACAAATTAGCAGTAAACAATAAGTATATTAGTATCTCATAAAAAACCAAGAACATCTAAAATATTAGTCTTGGGCTCAGCAAATCATAATTAGCAGTAAAGACAATGCATATTAATAACTTATAAACCACATCAAGGTAGATATATGGTCCATTATTCTTGTCTGCAATTGTCAACCATTCTTTCTGACACCAATTATCATTCCTTGTTCTTTGAGGACAGCAAACTTCTTGCAATGATTGGGAGAATTAAATCAGAAATACTATGCAAGAGAGTTCTTTGAAAGACATCCAGGAAAAAAAAACTATACAATACAATGCAAACTATACAATATAGCTATCCTCACTCACTGTTATCACAATCAGTCCTTAATCTTCTCACAAAGCTAGAATTTTGACATATACTCACATACATATGCACAAAGATGTAGGATATACCAGTGGTTTCTTTATGAGAAAACTTTGAAAGGATGACAGCAGATCCCACAGCTAATCACCCAATTACTCACCATAACTCAAAGTTCCTCATAGGTATCCAACATTTTTTCTGAACTGAATAAGATAGAATAATGAGAAAAGAGACAAAACTTTTAACATGATTCAGCATATCATATTTTTTTGAGATATATAATTTAAGTATGAAAATTGACATTAGTCTGTCCCTTCAAATACTAAACACAATATAAATGTAGACAGATAGCATAAGCATGGCTAACAAATTCAATAGATGAAGTACATAGGAGTCCCAAGACACCCCTCTGACTACTCAGGTTGTGAAAGCTAAAGTCAAGGCTACAAAGGAAAGAAGAAGGGACTAATGATACACATACATGCATATGCAGCAAGAAAATTATACATAAGGATAGAATGAAGTTACAATACATAATTGTTTTTTCCATATCATTTTTTAAAACCTTCTTTCGGTTAGGAGAGAGGGTTCCTATAAAAGGCACAGGAAAACAATGATTGGCACATAAGATCGTGGAGTCATAATTTACTTTGAAGAAACTAAAAAAGAAATCCTTTTTACCCATGTGTGAAAATAGGCAATTTGTATCTTTTCCCATTATATCTGCCTTGGAGTTAGACATTTTGTGTACAATATCTTTTAACACTGTGTTGTGTACAATCATGTTGCAGAAGGATTTCCAACACGTGGTATACACAGACAATCGATACAATGCTGGCACTAAAACCTGCATCAACAAAATAAAGAGATGAATTGTTATAGTAGAAAATTAGACATACCCAGTTAGTAGGTTTCAAAGAGTTTAAATAACTAAGCGCGTGTGACAGAGTTACAAATGGGACCATATAATCACTCAAAACTACGTAGATGGCTAGCCAATACATACAACAGCAGATTATATATAGCTCCTGCCCAGGTAATTTTCGTAACCACTTGTTGCTTTGATTATTTGAGAATTTAATGGAAAAATCAAATATAATCTTGGAACATATTGGAGCAGAAAAATCAATGCAAGAGCATTATTCTTGTGATCAGTTTGAAAGCTTCTTGTTGCTGATATAATAAACTACATAACCATCTGACAAAAAATTATTAATTAGCTATGATCTATATCTCTCTTGAAAAAAAACTTTGAAACCCACCACAATACTCAATTCATATAACTCAAGTCCAATAAATAGAAATAGATGAAAACTTGTGAAAGCATGTATATTTCTGCATAGATGTGATGTTAAATTTAGCTTTCTTATCTCTAGAGCTTGGATTAAGCTTGAAGCCTCAATATTAGAAGCTTGAGCTTAGCTTGCAAAAAGCTCAATCAGGTCATGAACCAAAGCCAAGGCCATTAATAGGAAAGTAAAGCCATCACACCTTCTGAATCATCTAAAGGAGGCCATGTGATGGAAGATCAAATGAAAAAGCTTTGACTAAGAATATCAAATAGAAGTTTGCACTCATATTATCATTTGACCAAATTTACATGAAAGTTTTAGGGAGAAGGAGAGGAAAAAATAAAAAATTGTAATAAGATACGAACTAACATTTCAATGAAGTGGAAAAATAAAAATCAATGACAATTTTGAAAAAAACAAATTTAGACACCAAAAGGGGAGAAGGAGATGAAACACAGATGTGAAATGAAATACCCACATTATCTAGATACAAACTGAGTAGCTACTAATCCTAGGAATCCAGGTCCATGAATTTCCCATACCTAACCCAAGAAGAATAATATTAAACAGCAATTCTAACATAGGTCCATGAATATATTAAATAAGCATTTTCAAACTCATGGGGTGTAATTAGTATGAAAAAACCTATAATGCCTTATATGAATTCAATAGAGGGAGTGGATTATTAAAACAAAGAACTAAAAGAAGTAAGAATTATGTAGTAGGGTTAGAAATAATAAGATTGCATTACTATGTTATAAGGTTAAACAAAGCAAGTTTTAAAAAAAATAAAAAATGGAGGGAAGATAAAGATAAGTCCACATCTATTCACTTATAGGAAACAGAGCAACAAATGACAAATTATGTTAAGAATGCCTTAAGCTTACATAAAACAACATATGCACATAAATCAATAATCCATTTCAAAAGAAAAGCCCCCAAAATCAGTTCCTCCTTGGTTCACCAAATTCCAAACAATCATAGCACTAAGCAAAAAAAAAGGGATATAGAATGCCAAAGAAAAAAGGGATATAGAGAAAACAACATAAGAAATGTAAATAGAGGCTAACAATCCAAAACACGAATGAGCATAAAATCAAATCATTGATTCAATAAGTGATTTATAAAAATTAAGAGAAGAATTTGGAGAACTTTTTTTGGTAAGCATTTGCTTCTCACCATTAACATACAATCCCAGAATATCGACCATAATCCTGCCTTGCTAGTTCCTCACAAACACCATCCTGTTCTTCAAAATCAACCAAAAAAATTAAAATAAATATAAAATCAGCACATTTTACAAAAGTAAAAACTACAATAGAGGATTATATAGAGAGGGACCTCGTAGATGACGATGGAATTAGAGTCATCAGAGTGGAGTGAGGATTTGCACATTAGGTAGAGTGAGGATTCCCACTCCCTTTCTCGTTCACAGCATGTTCTTTCATAGTCATTGTAAGTAAAGTTTCTATAACCAAGAGGTAAGAAAACAAAAACTAAATCTCAAAACCAAAAAAAAAATAAAGAAAGGAGAAATCAACAAACAACCAATAATAAGGCAACAAAAAGTTTCAAAGGGATAAGGAGAATAAGGCAAGCACACAACTAACAATTAATACCAATCCATTTATATAGACCCCATCCACTATAAACCCCAAAAATTTGAATTTCAAATCCAAGAAATGGAGAGAATTAGAAAGTCAACATCAATAGAGTTGAAAATCAAACATAGAACTTGCAGTGCCATCAGCAAACAAAGGTTTTGCAATGATGAGGAATCGTAGAGTCAAACCCATTCTTTGATTGCGTTGTAATTGGCGACTACTTGGTTTGGAACCCTAACAATGTCTTTTTCTAATATGCTATATAATAACTGGAATTGGATTTATTATGCATATATTAAACACTACGTAATATAATATGCATATAATGGGCAGCATAACACCAACCTTTGGACTTAAAATTATAGTCATTGCACCAGGAGGATGCTTTTCAATGCATGCAGCATATACCAGTTAGGTGTAGGGTGTACAGTGCTTAACATGTCCTACTCAGTTAGTACTTGTAGAAAACACATACACATAGATCAAAAATATGACTAGCTTTAATGGAGCATTAATCCCACATGAAAAATATTTATACTAACAAATTTCCTATAAAAGCTTCACATCTGATTTAATATTATTAGAGAGAAATATGGATTCTAGAATGGTTTTTTTCTATTAGAAAGAACCAATATTGCAAAGCAACCAATAGTTCCTAAATGTTTATGCTTGCAGAATAACCCTTGTTTATATTTGATTCATGTCCAACCTATTTATACTCTAATGATAGATTACACCCAAAGCTCATTGGTAAAATTAGGTACTATTTTCATTTCAGATAAAAGAAAACATTAGGAAGGAAAAATTCTTTCACACGGCAAGAATTATTTCATAAACTATTAGTGTAAAAGAAGTTTCATTCAACCTTGAGGGAAACATTAGCAAGGAATTGAGTAGAGTTTAAGCTGAAGAATTTCTAGTTGTAACTCGAAGCACAAGCTTCTAATTCTCAAAATATAAATAGGTTGGACATGAGTAATAAGAAGCAGAATTCTCCATACTCATCACAAAGACCTTAAAGCACAAGCTAGTAATTCATAAAATCTGAATAGATTGGTCATGATTAATAAGAAGCAGAATTATCCATATGCATCACAAGGACCTAAAATCAATCTATCTTTCTTTTTATGGACACTGAAAAGTCATGAAGAGGCATTGCACCAGAACCATCAAAACACCAAGAAATAAACATTCATTTAAACACCATCACTTTATGAATTTATCACTCATAAAATAACATGGCAAATTGCCTCATATACTTCCAAATCACACAGGGGAAAGCCTCATAACTTAATGTTCAAAGTTTTGGACCACATATTCAGTCTTAAACTACTATATTTTCACGTGGAAAATCGTAAGTTAGACCTTAACAAAAACTTGATATCAATGAAGAAATGAAGACAAAATAATTCTTCCTCATAAAACTTTAAATGAAATAATTCTTCTTCATTTAAACTCCATCACTTTATGAATTTATCACTCATAAAATAACATGGCAAATTGCCTCATATACTTCCAAATCACACAGGGGAAAGCCTCATAACTTAATGTTCAAAGTTTTGGACCACATATTCAGTCTTAAACTACTATATTTTCACGTGGAAAATCGTAAGTTAGACCTTAACAAAAACTTGATATCAACGAAGAAATGAAGACAAAATAAACTAGAACTTTTTCATTCCATATAAGTTAAGGGCTTCTAGGCCTTCCTCGTAGAACATTTACAGTACAAGTTAAGCAAAAAAACAACTTCATACTCCATGAGTTAACCCAAGTCCAAGAGTACACAACAGAACCCACCATAGATACCAAATGCATTAAAGCTTTACACCATTACAACTTTCCCAAATTCAACCATTTTTTGATGGGGACTCAAAACCTAACCAACAACTCCTAGAAATCCAAAATATATTCAGTGAATGAAGGAATGCTAAAAATTGGGATAGTCCTACTACCATGTATGTATGAATCCACTAATGTTATAATGTTTCAGCTTATAATGCAATTTGTAACATGACTTAGAAACATGAAAGATGAAGTATATAACATTACTCCTATCTCAACAACACATTAAAAATTTATTGAGATTAGATGTAGGAAACTATGATTCAAAACTAAAGAAATGAAAAAGCACATTACAGTAGACCTAATTAGTGAAAGACTTGGTCTTTTTCTTGGCATCATGCACGATTGTTGTAGAGCCCTCATTGTCTTCCTTTGCCTGCTCTTTGGCATCTCGACTAGTATCGTCACCGAAAGACCTGCACATCCATATACATTAAGAGAGAAAATAAGCAAAAAATGCAGAGAAAGAAAATAAATAAAATCAAAATGCCAAAATTTCTAGATCTCCCAAGTCCAACACTTCTTAAAAATTTGAAACAATGTAGAAATCATAAAATATTAATTCAGATGGGAGGTCACATTTTAGAAGTGCTGGTGGAACTTGGTAATAGTGAAAGCCCCGATAATGGAAATAAGGTATGTCAAGCAGGAGTGGAATGAAAAAGCCTTGTCTTGGCACTCAGAAAGACAGCCTATCATACTTTTGTAAAAGCAACAATAGAAAGACAGGATTCATAAGTACTAACTACTGAACCTAAGCAGAAGAAATATAAGGATTTCTTAGTTACTTTCCATCAAAGAGAAAGAGTTGTTTAGTCCTGACTTGAGAAAAAAAGTAGTATTATTTTCAATTTGGAGGCTTCAAGCCACTGATGCATAAAATCCGCAAGTGTACGGTTTCGTCGTCAAGTAATAAAAAGATCGAATCTACAGGGACTGTATCTATGAATGCCAATTAATTAATTAATTCAATTCAATTAAACAAAAGGGAATATGATTGTTGATTAAGATGAACGTAGTAACAAAGCAATTAAATAATTAAAAATCAAAGTGCATAATTTAGAACAAAAATAACAAGTTATCAAGAAAGGAGTTTTCATATTTAAGAAAGCTTCCAAGATTGGGATACCACAATGATACAAGATAAATCCTAATTGACAACCCTTTTATTAAATCTGAAATTCAATTGAAGGTGAATTACCCTAAATTAATTAAGGTTCTTTTTCAAGATACAAGATCCGTGCCCAATTAAACCAATTCCTACTCTTGTGGTAATTGAATTTAAATTGAACCCATTACGCTTTGTGGTAATTCATTGAATCCTCGAAATGCTAAAACTACTCTTGTGACTTAGACCTTAAGTTCAATTCTTTGGTTCCAACACCTAGGTTCACCTCTCAGTACGTCCCTAAATGCCTATGAGATGCAAATAAGTGGCCAGCAAATTCACATGAATAAGAGCAATAAGGATTGAATAAAAGAACATTCAAGATTAATAAAAGGGAAAACAACGTCAATTAATCATTATCAATGTATCAAATGGCATTGCCCAATCCTAGAAACAAAAGTAACTACTCAGACATAGAGAAGAAGGAAACAGAAATCAAACTTAAAAACATCTCAAACCCGTAACAATAGAAGAAGAAGAAGAAGAATCAAGAACCCAAGCCTCCTTCGTGCCTCCTTTAGAACTAGGTTTCAATCCAAGCTAGCATTCCCTAATTGCAATCAGAACATCTATTTATAGCCTAGGGCTTCTATGGGCTAAAATCCCCCAAAAGAAATAAAAACAGAAAAACTAAAATTCTGCTGCGCTGCGAACCACGGCCGTGGTGGCCACCACGGCCAGGCCGTGGTTGATTCTGAGATGTAAATTCCAATGCCGACTCTCAACCACGGCCGTGGTGGCCACCACGGCCAGGCCGTGGTTGAGTCTGTTTCAGTTTTTTGTATTTTCTTGATTCCCTCGAACCATGGCCGTGGTAAAGACCACGGGCAGGCCGTGGAGCCCTATGGAATGGCCTTTTTTGCACCTTTATTACTATCCATTAAGCTCCAACTTCAAACATGCAAGCATTCCATTTAATCTAAGGCTAATTCAACATTAATCCTGCACAAGAACACTAAAAACATGACAGTTATCCGAACTAAGGGAAAAACAAACCAAAAGGAAAACTAAAATGCCTAAAATGCTCAAGAATGCATGCAAAATAAGAACAAAACATGATGTTATTTCACACACATCAAATCCCCCCAAGCTTAAGACTTTGCTTGTCCTCAAGCAAAAATTAAAGCCAAACCAAGAAGTGGGATCAAAAGAAAATAATGAATGAGGAACCCGAGAAAACAATATCCAAGCAATAGGCTAAGGCAAATAAAGAATCTGAGAGGTAATCAAAATCAAGTCCAATTAGAGGCTAAGTTCTCAGAAATCATGCATTCTCACTGATTGAATCAATTTCACTCTACTAACCATACTCAAAGTGTTTAAGGGTGGAACCATACGCTCAAAATCATTCAAAGAAAATGCACTTCCATATGCTTGATAAGAAACCAGATTTCCACTAATAATCAGCATGCATGCAAGAATCAAAAGGTCTTTCAAGGGTTGTAATGGGGCCATAGGAATGATGATAGGTAAGGTAGAGAAAGGAAGGTTTGCACAAAGGGCTAACCAAATTTTCAATAATCACCAGAAATACTATAAAACATAAATGGAGCAAAGGTATTTTTTTTTTCAAAAAGGATCATAACTCCACATTTCCAAGTATTTTCTTCTTTTCTTTTCCTTCTTCTCTTTCTCTTCTTTTTCAAGCTTTCATCTTATGATGTTTCTTTTATTTTTCTTTTCTTTTTCTCTTTTTTTTTTGAGAAAGAGGAAGCTTAAATACATATAATTCCCAACACAACTTTCAAGCCCAATTCGCTCCATTCAATATTCTAAATGATAACCAACAATGTTTCAGCATAGGTATCAAGAAAACAATTATGCAATAGGCTCAAAATGGGCAACTAGAGGATGAAAGTGTAACAATTTCAGAAGGCCAGAAAAATACCTAAAATGCCTTAATCACATTCAAGCATGCAACCAAAATTTTCGCCTCAAAAAGGTTTCAAATCAAGTTCTAGAGCACAAGATCAATGAGGAATATCACTCAACACAAAGAATGGGAATAAAAATCATATAATGCATAAGTCCCATATAAGCTCAAAACTCACATTTAGAGGTTTAAAAATTCAATGAGAAGCATAAATTCAGAGAACATATGCTAATTATCAACTATCAAAAGATCACCTCTACTATCAAATTAAAACAATGCCTGTAGCCTATCACAAGAATCAACAATTGGGTTCCAAATCAATACCATCTCAAAATCCTCAAAAGAGAGGGACACAAGTTCAACCAAAAACCCAAGAGATATGAGGTGTGAAAATGCAACATGAAAATACAATGCAAAACAAGACATGAAAATGCATGAAACTAATGAAAATGAAAATGCCAATTATCTAAAATGAAAATACGAAAATATGAGAATAAATGAAAATATGAAAATATGAAAATATCCCCCCAAGCTTAGAACCTACATTGTCCCCAATGTAAAAATCTAAAACAAGCGAAGGGATAAAAGAAAAGAAAAGAACTCACTGCGGTGGTGGAAAAACTTCTGGTGTTCAATCCATGGCCATGGAATTTTTCATGAGTTGGGTGTGGAACCTTCTGACTTCACTCTCCTACTAATTTGAGCTTCAAAAAAGGTCAAATCTAAACAAAATCCATGAGATAAAGATCAAACAACAATCTAACACGCAAAATTAAAAGAAAAAGATGAAATAAAATAGAAAAATAAGAAAACATGGGTTGCCTCCCAAGAAATGCTTGTTTTAAGTCATTAGCTTGACTTTGGTCTGGTTTCTGTGCTCAGGTGACGTCAACGGAGTAGTGCTCAGTCCCCATTCCTTCAAAGTGTTTCACTCTCTGACCATTTATCATGAAAGGCTTATTACCTTCTTTCTTCACCTCAAGCACACCGTAGGATAAAACTCGAACAATCTCATATGGTCCAGACCATTTTGACCATAACTTACTAGGACAGAAACGTAGAAGTGAGTTATTAACAAGGACTTTATCCCCAATTTTAAATTCACGCTTCTCGTCACACTTGTCACTATGCTTCTTAGGTTCTTCTTTGCAGGGCATAACATCAGTCACTGATTCCTGTATACCTGAAAGCACAACACTATCCACAACTTTAGTAGCATCAATGCGATTACATGAATTTAAGGAATTATAATTTTTTTCAGAATTAAAAACATTAAAAACTACTTCTTCATCATTCAATCGCAAAAGTCGATTTTCCTTTATGGACATCAATGATCGCCCATCCAGTGGCAAGGAATGGGCGCCTAAGTATGATCGGCATTGTAGCACCAGCTTCCATATCAAGCACAACAAAATCCACAGGCATATAAAATTTACCAACCTTAATGGGAACATCCCCCAAGATGCCTACGGGGTACTTGATTGACCGATCCGCCAATTGAAGAGAGATAGTTATGGGTTTCAGCTCACCCACTTCCAACTTTTTACACACAGAAAGGGGCATAAGACTAACACTAGCTCCCAAATCACACAAAGTTTTATCAAAACTAGTGTTACCAATCAAACAATGAATAGAGAAGCTACCTGGATCTTTTAACTTAGAAGGCAATTTATTTTGAATTAAAGCACTACACTCCTCAGTTAAAGCTACTGTCTCATATTCCTCAAGCTTCCTCTTGTTAGACAAAATGTCCTTAAGAAATTTAGCATAGGTAGGCATTTGTTTTAACGCCTCAGTGAAGGGTACATTAATGTACAATTTCTTAAGAACCTCTAAGAACTTCCTAAACTGCCTGTCTAACTTCGCCTTAGCAAGTCTTTGAGGGAAGGGAACTGGGGGTTGGTAAGGTTCAGGGGGTACATACTTAGACACTTTCTCACTAGTTTCCTCATCCTCTAAGGGTTGTGTCTTAGTATCTTTTTCCTCATTCCCCTCATCTTTGTCACACTTTCCTTTACCCTTAGAATCCTCTAACTTTTTTCCACTCCTCAAACTCACAGCTTTACAATGTTCATTGCCTGGGTTGACTTCAGGTTGACTAGGAAACTTACCTTGCTGCCTAAGAGAAGCGCTTGCTTGTTGGGCAATCTGGGTTTCCAATATCTTATTATGAATGGCTAAATTGTCAATCTTAGCTGACAACTCTTTAATTACCTCAGTCACAACTTGCCTATGGTGCCGAAACTCCTCATTCTGCTTAGACTGGCTCTCAACAAAATTCTCAAGAAGAGACTCAAGTCTAGATTTCTACACCTGTGGGACTCCAGAAGAGGGTTTAGCATTACCTTGCCCAGCTTGGTACTGACTATTCTGGTAAGAAAAGTTAGGATGTGACCTCCAACCAGGGTTGTAAGTTTGAGAATACGAATCATTCCTCCCTTTTTGGTTGAAGTCATGGAAATTGTGGCATAATTCCACTTGCTCCACTGGTGCACCATGTGAGGATCCTATTCCAACTTGGCATTCAGCACCAATATGT
Organism: Ormosia semicastrata; assembly: GCA_029884595.1. Classification (NCBI taxonomy): domain Eukaryota; kingdom Viridiplantae; phylum Streptophyta; class Magnoliopsida; order Fabales; family Fabaceae; genus Ormosia; species Ormosia semicastrata. The sequence goes on from JAQQTO010000061.1 coordinate 4,981,894, forward strand.
CCCTGTGCTCCACAAATCTCACAAAAATTGTTAGAGGCACCTATGGCATTTACATGAGCTTTCTCAAGTATGTCAAAACGTTTATTCAAAGAATCAAACTTTGACATAATTAAATCAACACTATCTACCTCAAACTTACCTCCCGAGAGCTTTTTAGGGTCGTTACCTCTTTCACTGGCCCATTGGTGATGATTTGAAGTAACACTCTCAATAATCTCATAAGCCTCTGTCAGCCTTCTGTTCATCAAAGCTCCACCAGCTGCGGAGTCAAGAGACACCTTCGAAGAATATTCCAAACCATTGTAAAAGGCGTGGACAATCAACCACTTCTCTAGTCCATGATGCGGGCAAGCTTCCAACAGCCCCTTGTATCTATCCCAAGCTTATGATAATGATTCTCCATCTCTTTGAACAAAGCTTGTTATTTGAGTTCTAAGATGTGCAGTCTTGGAAGGAAGAAAGAACTTATTCAAGAATGCTTGCTCCAATTGATTCCATGTGGTTAATGTATCAGTGGGTACCGATTTCAACCAAGCTCTAGCCTTGTCCCTTAATGATAATGGAAACAATCGGAGGCGAATGGCATCAACTGAGGCACTTTCAATTTTAAGAGTCTCACAGAATTCTAAGAACATCTCCACATGATCATTTGGGTCCTCCGAGGGTAAACCTCCAAATTGGTTTTGCTTTATCATAGAAAGTAAGGCAGGAGGTATGGTGAAGTGCCTGGCTTCAATGTCTAGCCGAGCAATTCCAGATCGCAAACCCCGAGCATTAGGGGCTGCATACTCCTTTAAAGGTTTATTATCTTCAGCTGCTGCCATGACAAGTGTTGGTTCAGATATTTTCCTTACTCTTTGCCTTTGTTGTCTTCTCCTTTGATGCAAGTTTCTTTCAATTTTAGGAATTGCTTCAATAAGAGTCCTGAAATGTCTAGCACTTCGCATAAACAAGAAAAATTACCTGTAGAGAGTCAAAGAGAAAACAAGAACGTAATAATATGGTTAAAATAAAAAGGTTTAAAATAATTAAATTAAAAATTAAACTGATATTTAAGAAAAACACAGTCCCCGGCAACGGCGCCAAAAACTTGATGCGTGAAATCCGCAAGTGTACGGTTTCGTCGTCAAGTAATAAAAAGATCGAATCCACAGGGACTGTGTCTATGAATACCAATTAATTAATTAATTCAATTAAATTAAACAAAAATGAATATGATTGTTGATTAAGATGAACGTAGTAACAAAGTAATTAAATAATTAAAAATCAAAGTGCAGAATTTAGAACAAAAATAACAAGTTATCAAGAAAGGGGTTTTCAGATTTAAGAAAGCTTCCAAGATTGGGATACCACAATGATACAAGAAAAATCCTAATTGACAACCCTTTTATTAAATCTGAAATTCAATTGAAGGTGAATTACCCTAAATTAGTTAATGTTCTTTCTCAAGATACAAGATCCATGCCCAATTAAACCAATTCCTACTCTCGTGGTAATTGAATTTAAATTGAACCCATTACGCTTTGTGGTAATTCATTGAATCCTTGAAAGGCTAAAACTACTCTTGTGATTTAGACCTTAAGTTCAATTCTTATGGTTCCAACACCTAGATTCACCTCTCAGTACGTCCCCAAATGCCTATGAGATGCAAATAAGTGACCAACAAATTCACATGAATAAGAGTAATAAGGATTGAATAAAAGAACATTCAAGATTAATAAAAGGGAAAACAATGTCAATTAATCATTATCAATGTATCAAAGGGCATTGCCCAATCCTAGAAACAAAAGTAACTACTCAGACATAGAGAAGAAGGAAACAAAAATCAAACTTAAAAACATCCCAAACCCGTAACAATGAAAGAAGAAGAAGAAGGATCAAGAACCCAAGCTTCCTTCGTGCCTCTTTTAGAACTAGGTTTCAATCCAAGCTAGCATCCCTTAATTGTAATCAGAACATTTATTTATAGCCTAGGGCTTCTATGGGCTAAAAGCCCCCAAAAGAAATAAAAACAGAAAAACTAAAATTCTGCTGCGCTGCGAACCACAGCCATGGTGGCCACCACGGCCAGGCCGTGGTTGATTCTGAGATGTAAATTCCAATGCTGACTCTCAACCACAGCCAGGCCGTGGTTGAGTCTGTTTCAGTTTTCTGCATTTTCTTGATTCCCCCGAACCATGGCCGTGGTAGAGACCACGGGCAGGCCGTGGAGCCCTCTGGAATGGCCTTTTTTGCACCTTTATTGCTATCCATTAAGCTCTAACTTCAAACATGCAAGCATTCCATTCAATCTAAGGCTAATTCAACATTAATCCTGCACAAGAACACCAAAAACACGGCAGTTATCCGAACTAAGGGAAAAACAAACCAAAAGGAAAACTAAAATGCCTAAAATGCTCAAGAATGCATGCAAAATAAGAACAAAACATGATGTTGTTTCACACACATCAGCCACCATGTAGGTCAATATCATCTCATAAATGACTGAATTTTTCATTAAATTAAGTTGAAGAAAACGAAGTTGTGATAATAAGCACCTGCAAGTGTTTCACTTGCTTAGCTTTCTGCTCCAGTTTGGTCTCAGTAATAACCATTTCAATTCCAATTTCCCTTGCAATAGAATTAACAATTCCCCAGTTGTGATCATATGCACCTGCAAATGGATAAGTAACATCTCATAAATGAATGACTTTTTTCATGAAATTAAGTTGAAACGAATAAAGTTGTGATCATAAGCACCTGTAATTGTTTCACTTGCTTAGCTTTTTGCTCTGGTTTGGCCACAGCAATCACAATTTCAATTCCAAGTTCCCTCGCAACAGAATTAATAGTTCCCTAGTTGCCCCTACTCACAATGATACATCAGTTAAAATACATGCTTGAAATAGAGATTAAACCAGCAAATTAGTTTTAATATTTTCTTCCATTCTTTAAATAATAAACAATATCCAGTAATTATTTACATTATTTACATATTTTACATATAAATAATGAAAAGGAGCAACAATTTAGTAACCAAATGCAATCCCAACAACTAAAAGAAAAATAAATTGAAAGTGAAACATAATCTACCTTCTACCCATCAAATATGATCTTGAAGGAACCAAAAGAATCTACCTTTAACGTAAGGGAACATAATAATTTTAGAACAAATTATTGTCCTCTCCTCTCCAAAGGAAGAGTTTAGATCCACCTGTTATGGTTCCATACAAACAGGAGATCATTAACATAAGAAAATATGAAATTTTTAAAATTAGCAACAAATTAATAAAAAAAATCTTATCTCCCACAAACTACAGTGTCAAAATAGTAATCAAGCATTCTATAATTCTTTAAGAATATGTCTGCATCTCCTTTTTAGATTCTTCAACTTGTTTTGGTAAATCAGGCATCTACCAAAGAATTGTCATTCATATTTGAAGCATGTTGCACCTCATCAAAATTCCTTGATAAAAAAAAACTATTGTGCAGTAATATTTTTTTCAAGTAAATTAGTCTCACCAATAAAATAATGACTAACCAGCATTCATTTTACACTATTCTTCATAGAAGTAATGCAAGTTATGCCCATAGTGGTGGCATGATCAATCTGCAGTTCAAGTTATTGATACCAATTAAAATTGTGAAATATAAGTTTGAGTTGGGCAAACATAGCAAACTATAAATAAATTAATAAACAAATATTAAAAAAAATAAAATAGAAAAGGGCTCAAGAACTACATACTTGCAACGAATATCCAATGCTGGAAAGCCAACTTTTGTGCTTTGGCGTCTATGAACAAACCCTTAACCACCTACCAAAAATAGTCCAAATTGGTAGAGAGAGAGAGAGACCTTAGAAGCATTAAGTTTAACCTAACTCCACTGTGACACTGCGCTTTCAAGCAAATTGAAGAACGAAATCATGATGTGGATTAGCCTCAGGAAATCTATCGCTTGTCACCTTTACAAATTTTAACCTAATTACACATTCATCTAGAATACAACTCAACCCTTAAGCAACCTTCACACTCATCCCTATCACCACGGGCAATTAGGTGACTCTTCTCCCCTAACCCTCATCACACACCATTGTGGGTTACCAACCCTCACACTCATCTCTATCACCACTGGCAATTAGGTGACCTTTCTCCACTAACCCTCGTCATACACCATTATGGGTTATAGCTCATTGTCATAGTACTTATCACAAATGAATCTTTTGAAACACGTATTCAACATGCCTCTACACACCTTACCACAACCTTCATTTAAACAGTCAACCCCTATGAAACTCCCATCCTCCAAGGCCATATCACTTAGGACGCAACCCCCTCAACCACTCGCAATCACAGAAGAGATATCACACTAACTCCATCCAGCTTAATTAATAGTGCACAGTAATACTTAACAACCCTCAAAAGCTATGCATAAGACCTATTTTTAAATTTTTTAATATCACATGACGCGTAAACAACACACAACCCACTGTTCATCCCACACTGCCACCAACCCTTACTTAAATACTAAAATTCAACATACTTCTATCAAATTTACTCATACCTATACCCACAGCGGACTGAATCTCCATTTGACCAAGTAGCATACCCTAACACAAACACATTTGGCCACCCAATTTCCCTGATTCTAACACATTCTAGTGGACCACTCCAACCTACTATAGAAAATAATATCAAATTGCATCTCCATACTATAACTATTACTCAATTATCCTATTAAAACCTAATTGCCCTATATCTAAAATGAAAAGATGCAGCAAGTAAGCGACACTGTATAGCTCATATGAACATGAACTTGCCGCACATGACAATAGCTCAAGTAGAATATAATTGAAAAAGGAAAAGTAAATAGATAGGAATAGCACTCACCTATGGTGCAAGTCTTTCAGAACCAACAGAAAAGAGAAGATGGAGAGGGTGAGAGAAGAAGGAGTGAGGAGCATCATGGGTCTCGGCAGAGAGAAGAATGAGTGAAGGAGAGAGAAAATGAAGGGTGGATAAAATGACAAATGCAACCCTATTTTTAAGGGCACTAAATGCCCCGTAAAAAAATGAAGACAAAATTGTAAATGGCAAAAAAAGTTAATGTAAAATAAGTTACTTGTAATGTAAAGACAATTTCACCCTATATCCAACTGACCACATTTGATCAGAATTAAAAGACTTAGATAAAACGGTAATTTGACGCATTAAAACTGTTGACACTTGACACATGGATTTGAACAAAAATTGTACAATAAGATTTAAGGGTCTACTATTGTATTGTGTGTGTGTGTGTATATATATATATATATATATCTAAATTGTATACCTAATTCTCTTACTAATCATTCTAATTTTTAAATAAAAATATATTAAATATTTTTTATATTTTTAATATATTAAATGTATTTATTTTTTATTTAATATTAAAAGAATTATTAAAAAAACTCTTAAGAGAATATAACAAAACTCAAAAACAAAATTATACAAAATTTATTTAAAGAAATGAGTTATTATATTTTTTTAACGAACAAAAATATTTTTATGAAACCAATAGACATTAAGTAGAAATTAGTGTTGCTAACCTAATTTTAGTGGGTTTGGTCGATGGATTGTAGGTTGAGAGAAAATGATATGTGCAAGTACAGCTCAACATGGTGAATGGCCCAGGTTGAATGAAGCCATAAAATGATGTGCTTTGTGGAGAAAAGCAAGGGTGAATATGGGTTGATTAAGTCAAACCCATGGATGGAGAGTTGGGTAAAGAGAGGCACTTAAAAAATAAGAGATAATATATAAGGCAGTTGTTTCTAATGTTCAGGCATGCAATGCAAAGAAGCACAGTTTGAACAGTTTTCTCTATTGAAGCTACTTGAAAACGTGACATGGAAGTTCCCCATAACCCAAGAATGCTTGGAGTGATTTAGTCACTGAACATCATGCTCCTACAATTCAAGAAAGTGGACTTGGAGACCTGAATGTACATTGAAGCTGCAGGTTTTTCAACTTCAACTCTATAAAAGTCTTCTAATGCTCTTGAGAAAGGGCCCCCAAATGAACACATAAAAATCATTTACATTTCATTTAGTTTATCTTTGATTTTCCAGCAATTTATAACTTTTCATTTTTTTTCTAGCCATTTTTCGCTTTCCTTTAAATTTCTAGCAACTTTATAGCATTTCTTTACTACTTTCATCTTTATTTTCAATAATTACCTTTGCTTTGTATTTTAGGGCACAATATACTTCCTTGTACTTTATCTTTCTTACTTGTACTTCATTGGATTCAAGTTCTTTAATGCAAATCAGTGTTCTTTACATTGTTTAAGTTGTTTACTTTGAATACATTGTCGAGGGCTTTGTTTAGTACTTCAAGGACCCATACTGAAAAGTAAGTTCCCCTTTTTTGGAGCTTTCTAAGGTGAAGCTCATACTATAGTGGAACAATGGTGGAAGTGTGGAGTTTGGCTTTTGCTTCACGAGCATAAGTTAACTTTTTCTTTTTCTGCACCAATATCTTTTTGGCACGCCTAGTGGGACTCCTAGATTCAAGATCTCCAGGTGTTTTTGAACTTATCTAGTGTTTTAAGCATATGTAATTGAGATCATGCCATTGTGTTGCTACCGCGGCTATGACTTCCCAAGCTGAAATGCTTGTTGTTCCTCTTCTTGGTCACTCAGGGGATAAATATTGAGGTAAATGCTCATGTCATTGCCACATAGGCCACATGTAACTCTGTTGGGCTTTGAAAACGTAGTTATTACAGTGGCGCAAGGTGATAATATTGCCTTGATGTGATATCATATTAACCAGAGTGTTAGCGAAATCATTCCTCTGATAACGGCTTAGATAGTCAAAGTTGTGCAACCTCTTATTGTGAATGAAGTGTATAGAAGCAGAGAAAGAGAGGTCAGGGACATTGCTTAGGGAACTTTTAATTAATACAACTAATCTATGGTAGGGAATACTTATTTTGCACTACCGCCACCAATTTTTTCCATGTCGGTAATGTGGCAAATAGCTCTTATGGCTATAACTCCCATGTATACAGCTCCAACAGCTCCCTAGCAATCGATAGGACCTCCTTTAGGTGCACTGCAGACTCAAATGCTGATAGATCAATATAATTATTTTACTCAATCAGCTCCAAGGCCAACTGCACAACCATTGCAATACTGTCAGGTTCAGATAACTCAAAGAGTGGTAGCAAATCTTAGCAATACAAATAGTATAGTGGCTTACCAGTCGAATCATATGGCAAATTCGATTGGCTCTATGCTTATGTGGCAACTGACAACTGAGACCATACGAGCCATCTTCTCAACCATATGTGCCTCCTATTGCCATGACTCAACCTTGGGAAACACCTGCGGGTGGATCTTATGGAGGGTAGGCACCAGATTATGCTCTAGTTGTAAAAGCTAGGCTAGGTAAAACACCTTATTACGACTAGGCTTTTGAAGGTAGGTCATCTTTTTACATTAACCCAAATCAAATAGCAAATGTCTTGAAATAACATTCGGGGTTAATTTGAAGCTAAATGAGAGACTGATATACAAAATGTCATATCCTGAGTGGAATTACTATGTGGCACCTTTGTTAAAGGGCTATAAGTACTATGGATTTTCCATATTTTCTAAAGAAGACGGTCAAACCACTTTGGAACATATCAGCTGATTCATTGCCCAGTGTGGGGACCTCAGCCAAAATGAATTTTACTGGTTGCAATTATTCCTGCTTTCACTAACTAAATCGACTCAGATGGTATACTACTCTGCCACCCGGCTTAATTCAGAGCTAGAATGAGATGGAACAGTTATTTCATGATTACTTTTATAAAACACAACTAGAGTTTTCAATAGTCGATCTAACTATGATTAAGCAGAAACTGAATGAGCCGGTAGCCGAGCACCTAGAAAGGTTCAGGGAAGCTAAAGCTCTTTATCATCCCCCATTACTTGATAGTGAATATACAAAACTAGCTATAAAGGGTGTGTTGGATTTCTTAAAAAAAAGACTAACCATAACTAATTTTGTATATTTGCCTTAACTAGCTTCCAAGGCCATCCGTTATGAGACATGGATCAAAGACAAAGAAAGGAAGAGGTCCTCAAAGGCTGATAGAGACTCGCATATCATTTCACTTACTGGGTATTCTAGGTATCCTATTTATGAAGAATATATGCAAGATGAAAAATGTGAGATCAGTGCAGTAAAAATCGTGAAGGGTTTAGCATACACTTACCCAAATTAGGGGCTTCAAAATCTAAGTAGAAGGAATAGACAGAAGCAAAAGAAGAGTATCTTTTTGACATCTCTTTGACATCTCTAAAGTTGACTAGACTTTTTATTTTCTGCCAAAAGATAAACAAATTAGGCTTCTTGATGGCCATCATATCCTAAAGCTAGAGGACATTAATGGCAAGAAATATTGTAAGTGGCACAACTCGTGTAGCCATTACACTAACAATTGTGTTATTTTTCGGACTGCGATACAGAAAGCTATCAAGGAAGGGAGGTTTAAGCTCTGAGACAAAGGAGCTTCGGAGATGGTTGTTGATACTGTTACAAAGCAACCCGGTATTAATATGATAAAACTTCCAAACTTAGGATCCAGTGCTCCAATAACTCGAGTCAATGCCAAAGCAAGACTTACTTGGGTGCCTAAGGGCTCGAGGGTAGCAAGCAAACCTACCACTGCTACTTTGCCTAGAAAAGATGAATTCTCTGGCAGCAAGGTTAGAAAAATTAGTTCTCAACTTAGTGTTATTATTGATGGTTTGCCTTTTGTTGAGACGTAGGTGCAAGAATACCCCTTTGCTAATAGGACATCTAGCCTATGTATTTCTTTGATAACAAGGCGATCACCTAAAATGGTGAAGTCGAAGGCTGATGTTAAAGTTAGGAATAAGTCTGAAACTAGCACCCAAAAGTTGTGGAAAGATAAATGTGAACAGGCAGCAACAAGGGTTCACCAACACCTAGAAAAGAAGTTAGCAGTAGAAGAAAGCAGCTGAGAGAAGAACAAAGTTACTCTAGATGTTGGATAAGGTAAAAAATCAGTTAAAATGGATTCACAAGGAGGTTGCCATCACTATTGTAGAATCCAGCAACTAGAAAGAGGTTGTTGAATAGATGCTGAAGCAGTTTCTTGTGGAGAAGCAGACTCGAGATGAAGTTGTTATGGCTGAAATGAACCTAAAGAGATAGAAGGAGAATCGTAGCTCTAGCTAGTGCCCCAGTAAGCAGCAAAACCCCTCACCAAGAAGGAGCTATTAGGTTTGGAGTTACAGGATCTTCTAGAGAACAAAATAAAACCCCTTGATATTCTGAATGATTCAGACTTGTAGGAGTTATTGGAGGAGTTGATGGTCGTTAGCATGATTATCATATTTCTTACCGATTTCTTGCCCAAAGGAAAACTAGCTAGTTGTTTAGAGGGGGATGTTTTAGCTTTAAAAGCTTAATGGGCCACTTTGTCCATTGATGAGTATCCAAGATAAGCAGACAAAGTTGTGTTTAAAAAGCCAAGGGAAGCTATGGCTAGGCATTTGAAGCCACTCTATATCATGGCCTATATGAATGGCAGGCCCATAGCAAAAGTCTTTATTGACAATAGGGTCGTCTTGAACATAATGCCAATGACAACATTGAGGAAGCTAGGGAGAACAGAAGTTAATTTGGTCTCTACCACCATGCAAATGATAAACTTTATTAGTGAAGCCATAACTACTACAGGTATAATCCCTGTAGAGCTCATCATTGTAAGCAAAATAACTATTATTGCTTTCTTTGTGGTTGATGCTAAAGCCACTTATACTTTGCTTCTTAGACGGGACTGGATCCATGCCAATCAGCATATCCCCTCTCATCTACATCAAATACTCATATACTGGAATGGTGATAAGGTGGAGATTATGAAGGCTGATGACAAACCTTCTGCAGCCGAGGTAGGTATGGCTAAAGCTCAGTTCTATTCCCTAAATATAACTACTTTATTTGACCTAATGTAGGAGCCCTTTAGGGAAGATAGCTCCAATGAATGGACTAATGAAGGATTTCAAGTGAAATATAAAGCTAATACCTTGGCCACCAAAACTATTTAGATGGAAGCTATTAAAGACTTGCAATATATAATGTTTGCTTATAGTGCAAAAAGCAAGGTAACATCAACTACACTTGAAGAAACTAAGGCCAGTGAAGCAATACTTACTAAATCCCCTTTGCGGGAGGATGTAAAGACAGTGGAGACTCAGGATCCTTTAGTGGAGATCAATTTAGGCACAACTGATATACCTAGAACAACCTTTATCAGCGGCTTATTGGAAGAAAGCTTCAGATTAAAGTTAGTTTAGCTACTTCAGAAATATAAGGATTGCTTTGTCTGGGATTACCACGAGATGGATAGCCTTGCCTGTGGCCTGGTTGAACACCAATTACCCCATAAGTTGGGAGCTAAACCTTGTAGGCAGGCTGCCCATAGATTTGAACCGAAGCTAATCCCAAAAATCAAGGAAGAAGTTAAGAAGCTGCTACGAGTCAGCTTTATCAAAACTATCAAGTACACAGAGTGGCTTGGTAACATTGTGCCAATAATAAAGAAAAATGAGAAGTTGAGGATATGTGTAGACTTTAGAGACTTGAACAAGGTAACCCCTCAAGTTGAGTATACGATGCCTGTAGCTGACATGCTCACAGATGTTGCTTCTTCTCATGAAGTCTTATCCTTGATGAATAGCTACTTTGGCTATAATCAAATATGCATAGCTGAGGTTGATGTATCCAAAATAACAATATAATACCTGAGAGCAATCACACATTTGAATAGGTAGTGATGCTGCTTAGGTTGAAGAATGTAAGGGCAACTTATCAGCGAGCTATGAATGCAATCTTCCATGACCTAATTGGCAACATCATAGAAGTATACGTAGATGATGTGGTTGTAAAATCTCGAAGTAAGGATCAGTATTTGGTCGACCTCGAGAAATATTTTCAATGCATGAGGAAGTTTAACCTCAAAATGAATCCCACAAAGCATGCTTTTGAAATTTTAGCTGGAAACTTCTTAGGGATTTTGGTTCATAAGAAAAGTATACAGGTGGATGAGAAAAAGGCTAAAGCAATTCTTGAAGCTTGACCGTATACTAACAAGAAAAAGCTTCAAAGCTTGATCAACAAGATTAACTTCAAAGTATTTTCAAAGTTACTGAAACTAAAAAATGATAAGTTGTTCACTTGGAATGATGTGCAGAAGTAGGCTTTTGAAGACAACAAGCAATGTCTAGCTCAACCACCTATTTTGGTGTCACTATCTAATGAACGGCCACTAAAGCTATACATTTTGGCTGCAGAAAAATCAATAAGGCATTCTTGGACCAAGATGCAGAAGATGACACTAAGAAAGCTATCTATTATCTCACCAGAATGTTAACTGATGTAGAAACTAGATACTCCCCACTTGAAAAGTTATGTTTATCTTTGTATTATGCTTGTACCAAGTTAGAATATTATTTGTTTCTAAGAACTATTTTAGTGCTTTCAAAAATAAATATTGTTAAGTATCTCTTGTCTTGGCTAGTTTTTCAAACAAATTGACTAAGTGCGACATAAAGGTAAATTCTTTTGATCTAGAATACACCCTACTTTGAGCAGCAAAAGGCCAAGCTCTAGTTGATTTCCTAGTCGGGCATGCTTGCTTAGAAGTACAAGACCTCTTAGCTGACCCACGTGGCTTTGTAGGGTTACCTTATTGGCTTTTGTACTTTGATGGTTCTTGTGCCGTCATTAGAGTTAACATTGGGGTAGTGGTTAATAGTCCCATGGGCAAAAGAGGCATGTTCACGCTTGAGTTGGAAAACCATTGTTGCAATAATCAAGCCGATTATGAAGCTTTTATCCTTGGTCTTAGGGTTTTGCTAGCCCAAGGAGCCAAGAATGTGAAGATCATAGGTGACTCCCAACTAATAATTAAGCAGTTGATTGGCGGATGGGAAGCTTATCCTCAACTCATAGAAGGCATTTAAGCCGTTACTGGACGTAAAATCAAAGGAAGAGGTGAGTCATACTCACAACAACATGTATATATTGTCTTGTTCTTCTTATTTTATTAAAATAAAAAAAGGAGATAGAGTATATACATATCTTGGGTTTGGCCTTGGTAAACACAAAACGTGAATGGGGAAATACGTGCGTCCTGATCCAGCCTTCTTTTTTAAAAAATAAAGTAGGTGGATTGTATCCCACATGTGAGGCAGCCAGTCGCATTATGGCCACTTGTCCCTTTTGGGAGCCCTATGTTGCGCTGGTCTTGAATGGATCTAATATTGGTCAACGATGCTTTGACATAAAGCCGAAAGAGCAGACTACCTCCATCCCATTCTCAAGTGAGTATACACTCACCTTTCATCAGGTTGTTAGTAACTTGGTATTTAGTCCATGAAATCCTTGTGCATGGATCCTTACCCCGTTTGTTTGGAAGGTTCTTTGGCGGTATTGTAGTCTTAGAACCAACTTCTCATTGAGAGTCGCCCTAATTAGCTTAAGGGCATATATTTTTATGCTTATTCCCATTGTGTGAAAGTATTTTTATTTCAAAAAAATAATAATAATAAATAATAATAAAATAAATAAAAAAATAATTAAAAAATAAAAAAAGTTTTTTAATTTCAAACTTTTCTGAAAATAACCAACCTACTCATAAAGGAGCTATCATTACTTTTTCCAATCTCTTCCCTATTTAAACACTCCATTTTCTTCATTTTCCTCCAACTCATAATCATTCAAAAGGAGTGTGAGTGTAGAAATGGAGGGAGCTTCTTCTTCTGTTCGTAGATTTATCAATATCTGTGTATTTTGTGGGACAAGTTATGGGAAGGGTTTAGAGTTTGTAAACGCAGCAAGTACTGTTGGTAGAACACTTGCTGCGAGAAACATTTGTGTAGTATATGGGGGAGGTTGCATTGTGTTAATGGGGGCTGTATCACTTTCTGCACATGTAGGAGGCAGTCAAGTTTTAGGTATCATTCCTGAACCTTTAACTCGATAGAACATCATTAGAAAGATAATTAGGCTGGAACTTCAAGTATCATCTATACATGGACGAATGAGGACAATGCTTGAAAACTCTGATGCATTCATTGCCTTACCGGGTGGTTTTTGGTACTTTGGAAGAAGTTTTTCAAATTATCTCTTAGGCCCAACTGAACATCCACCATAAACCCATAGGTTTGTTGAATATAAATAATTTCTTTGATAATTTGTTATCTTTTGTTGACCATGCTGTGAAATAGAACTTTATCACACCTTCGGCAAGACGACTCCTTATATCTGCTTCCACTGTTGATGAATTAATTGATAACTTATAAACTTTTGTTTATGAATCTGAACCAGTAATAGCTTAGATAGATTGGTCAAAAGGAAGCAGTAAGGGAAGCAGTAAGGGAGGCAGCAAGGAACGTGAGTGTGATCTGACACTTCATCTATAACTTTTCTTTACTTTTGGTTTTATTCATCATATTTTGTTTCTGTTTAAATTTGTGTAAGATTTCTATTTTCACTAATTGCAACAACATGTAATATATTCTATCCTTAACCTATCTATGTTTTGATATTGAAGACAATGTTGTGATTTGGTTGGGGGGAATGATAGTTGGATAGCTGTTCAAAAAAAAATTAAGAAGTATGATATGATTGTCAGTAACTTACTAAACTAGTTAAGAATGACAGAGTAATGAGTAAATTTTACTCTTGAGACGTATCTTAGTTAGGGAGTATGTTTATTGATATGATTGTCAGAAACCTACTCACAGTAAAACCAGTTAAGGATGACAGAGTAAAGAGTAAATTATGTCATTGAAGTAAATTTACTCTTGAGACGCATCTTAGTTGGGGTAGTAACTATTTTGTGTAGACATAGCAATTCAAATTCAGGGATCATACCATAATTGAATAAATTGTTTTCTTTCTTAAATTTCACATGCTTAGTTATGGATGTTGAATTGATGGACTGAGAATGATACAATTATGCCTTATGAGATTTTGAGCCTATTGATGAATGGATTGAATATTTGTACCATTCTCTTCTTTCTTGTGTGATTTTCACTCATGGAATTATTACTCTAGAACTTGCTTTGATTCTTTTTTAGACTGCATTTTCACATGCATACATAAACATGATTGAGACATTTTTCTTGAAATAGCTACTTTAACCAAATAGCCAAGAATGATTGGTGCACAAATAGGCAGCCTTGCTCAGCAGCATATTATCTCAATATGATATCAAGCACTCTTATGGCTTCTTAGAAATTCTTTGATTCCTGTCAACGTAAGGCATTGAAAATGGCCTATTTCTCCTTGCTTAACCCCTTGAGCTGATTTGACCATTCTTTGTTTCGAGCTCATTATGTGCCTTAAATGAAAAATCATGTTCTTACCTGACCTTAGGGAATAAGAGAACATTAGCTTTGTCATTGGATAAGTTCTTGAATAAGTGTGGGAGTGTGTGTGTAAAATGGTTGGTGAAAAAAATGTTTAATTAAAAAAATGTATATATTATGTTCATATTGTAAAAAAAAACAAAAAAACAAAAAAAATGTGTAAAGAAGGGCCAACAAGGCAATAAAGAAAAGGAAAAGAATATGTAAAAAGAATTTGTATTAAGTGAGGTTGGGATGAACTTTCATGCTTGTTAATTGAACTTAGCTCTCACGCTCTTTTATTCTCTTTGGTATTTAACTTGTCATATCCATATTACCCTCTCATTTACCTTGACCTCATTACAACCTTAAATAAAGTCCTTATGATTTGTGTGTGTATGTATTCTGAGTAGTGAAGAAGTAGAAGATAAGCAAGCTTTTGGTAGTGCAATTTTTTATGGGTTGAATTGAGTGAAACAGCTACTATTTTAAACACTTGAGGGATTGAGAGTGAATCCTATGAGGATCTATCATTTTTAATTTATTCTTTTCAACTAAAGTTTCCTTACTTGTTGGTTTGAGATGTAAAGAAATATTACCTCATTAATGCTTTGATCCCATGAATCTTTGGTTGCTTGTCTTAAAACATTGAGTCTTTTAGAGTTTTTAGCTTGAGTCTGTGTCATTTTTCTTTGTTCTTTAGTCTTGATTTTATGTGTTTTGCCCGGGTGTGAAAAAGTCAAGTGTTCGGGAATTTGATAATAATATATTTTATAATCCTTTCACTTGACTTCTTAAGATTCAATTAGGCTTAATTAAGTTAGTTTTGTTACATTTTATAAAATTGAGCTTAATTAGATCATTGAAGAAATTATTGCTTGAATTGTCATTAATTTCGGTGATTGTATTCTTAAGTAAATTGACTACAATTTGAGTTGCAATTATCTGATTGATGTGATTTTAGTCTTGTTGGAAAGCTAAGATAATTCTCTAACAACTATTCACTTAATAGCAAGAGCCACATTAATAGCAATATATATTATTGATTTTATAATCTTCTCACTTGGCTTTTTCAATAAACTGGCTACAATTTGAGTTGTAAATATCTGATTGATATGATTCTTCTTGTTAGAAAGTTAAGACAATTCTCTACAACTTCCATGAAGACCTCAAGATCTAGATCACATGTTTTGATAATTTAAATTAGAGTTGAAGCAAGATCCAGAATTTTGAACCTGACAGCTTGACCTATGCATACTCATCAGATCATATCTTGAGATATAGGAAGACTTTTGGACTAAAAATAGTGCCATTTGAAAGTTAAGATCCATATCTACAACTTTCATAAGAACACAAAAGTCTATTCGAATTTCTTAAAGGTCATATTGGGATTGGAAGTCAGAATAGAGAAGCTATAGTTGGGCCTAAATACTGTGCAGTAATTGGGCCATATCTCAGGCTGTAGGTGGTCTTTTGAGCTGAAACTGATGGCTTTGGAAAGCTAAGACAATTCGCTACAAATCTTATGAAGACCACTTGTCTAAGAAATGACGCATGCCATGAGCTCAGAACTAAAACATTTTGGAGACAAGAATCTCTATAATTTTTCACTCATTCATCATCATCAAACAACTCCTTTAGCATTTTGTACTCATCATCAAACAACTCTATTGTCATTTTGTACTCCTATAGCTCTATAAAAGGGAGCACTGACTGATCATTTGTGGAGGTTAGCTTAGAGATTATGATCATGCTTGTATGTTAATTGTTTCCTTTGTGTAGTTTTCTTTTGTTCTAAATTAAAGTTATGCTCATCATCATCTTCTTCTTTCTTTCTTTCTTCTTAATTCATGAGTAACTAATTTTCATTTTACTTGGGTGAAAGGGTAAAGCTTTTGGTAATAAGTTGAGGTTAGATTAATTTTCTTCTTGTGCTTAAATGATATATTTTTAAGTGATCATTATATGTGTTGTATGTTGTTTCCAATCAATTTAGAAACCCTTCTTGTATAACGAAGATCTTGATTCACTGTAGACAAAACGTTGGCACAGTGAATGCTTGAGACCATTTACAAATGTTAGTGGATAATTAAAAGAACCATAATATGATTACATATATAATCTTAATTGAACTTTAAATGTTATATTTTTTGATTGGAACCTCCATTATGTATGATTTCAATTGAGTTATAAAAAGAAATAATCTTGTCTTTAATTTATTACCAAGAGTGGATCTCCTAACCTAAGTAAATCCTTTTTATTTGTGACCAAGTTTTATCACCTATATTGTTGTGACAATCTTTTCCTTACCTCAAAGAATTTTTCTTTATCAATTCCCTGTGGATCGACCTCGGACTCCTGAGATTTTATTACTTGAAATAACCTGCACTTGGGTTTGTAACTTATAATCCGCATCACTACATCGCCACAAATTTTTTTGGCCTACCATTGCAAAAGATTATGTGCAATATGCTAGAAGCTACCAAGCTTGCCAAAACCATAGCTAGGTAGCTACAACATGTTCTTGCAATCGAACTTAATCTCATTATTAAACCTTAGTCGTTCTGCGGCTGGGCAATGTACATCATTGGGAAATTTTACCCTTTTTCGTAAAAAAAAGCATTGCTTCATCCTTATGGCTACTAATTATTTCACTTAGTGGGTTAATGCTATGCCTTTGAAGAAAGCTACTCAGAAGGAGGTAATTGAGTTTTGTAAAGAACATATTTTATTTAGATTTGGCATTCCACAAACAATCACAGCCGACTAGGATACCATGTTTACCAGTATAAAGTGTTAGCTTTTGTGGAGCAGTTTAAGATTAAAATACTTTTCTCTTCGTCTTAATATGCCCAAGCTAATGGCCAAGCCAAAGTAACTAGGAAAAAGATAACCATACACCCCTTTTAGGGGTGTATGCATTGTTAAAGGGTATCAGATTTAGTGGGAGAAAGTGATAGGAAAAAGTAAGTATGATGAATGGTATTGAGAAGAGTGTGAAAAGAGGTGTATACACTGTTAATGATAAGAATATCAAAACTAAAGTAACTAATAAGATCATTACCGGCATAATAAAAAACTATATTGAGGACAAACCAATGAATTGGCATGAAACTTTATTAGAAGTCCTTTGGGTATATAGAACTTCAAAATGAATTGCTAATACAACTACTCCTTTAAGGTTAGCCTATGGCCATAATGTAGTAATACCACTTGAGATATTTGCATAGTTTTTGAGAGTAGCGAAGCCCCTTCTTAGCTCTGAAGAGTACTTACAAGCTATGCACATAAAGTTAGACAAAATGGATGCGGATCAGCTTTAGAAAGAATCTGAGCTAACATGTTATGGGTAGCTTCAAGCTTCATCCAAAAAGTAAGGCCACACAAATTCAAAGAAGATGATTTAGTTTGGAAAGTTGTGTTGCCTATTGGAGCAAAAGAACATTGATTTGGAAAATGGTCATCTAATTGGGAAGGTCCCTTTCAAGTTAGTAGAGTGTTAGTTGTAAGTTCTTATAGATTAATAAATATAGACAGCGAAGAATATACAAAAAGCATTAACAATAAATACTTAAGGTTTTATTATCCTTCCATGTAGGAGGAAGGGATTGGGCTTTAAAAAAAGGCTGAAAACAAAAAGTATGTAGCCACCTATACATAACAAAAGTGGCAGCCACTTACAAAAAGCTAATCTAAATCCTAATTACATGCAACCACAAGCTAGCTACATAACCAAAAAGATAAAATTTAAAATTGCTCCAAGATCAAGAATAGTGAAGGGCAAGCTAAGCTTTTGGAAGCTCTTCAAGATGAGGTCCTGCGCTAGTTTCGGCCGTGGTTCCTGAGGATTCAACAAGGTCCTTGACAAGCTCAAAGGTTCTCAGCTGGTCCTCTTCCATTGGAGTTGTAGTGTCAATAATAGCAATAGTTTGCCAAGCATCCAAGAATGGTGGTTCTTCTGCCATCTTAGCCACCTTCATTTCGAGGAGTTTTGCTTTGAATTCTTCTTAAGTCTTTTCCACTTCTACCAAATTTGCTTCCCCAACCTCTTTTTCTTATTCATAGAATATTTTGTTTCACCACAGAGGAAGAAAGTCATTTTTAATGGCCTGGTTCTCAGAGAAAAGCTAATGCATTTCATCTTAAAGCTGGTTGTGGTTGAACTGGAGAGAATTAAGGTGTGGCTCCAGCAGTTTTACCTTGAGTTGTAGCTATTTAATTTGGATGCACTTCTCAATAAAATCCTGCTTAGCCTTCGCAATTTGTCTTAGGTAGGCTTGATTAGAGGCTTCAATTTCTGAGTACTTTTTCTTAATAGGCTTGGAAAAAATAGAAAAGTTTTACTGATTCTGTAATTCCTTCTCAACTGCCTCCTATTGGTTAAAGGTCAACTTTATCTTCAGTTGGAGATGGTTAAACTTGGTAAACAGCTTGGAGAGTAACACTTAGACTTCTTTGCTCCAGCTTGATGGTTGTTCAAGGATGATTAATGATTCAAGGGCCGAGCGAAAGGAGTCTTGTTTAAGGGATTATGGTGGAAAAGGAGAGTTGAGGAATTCCTCCACTAGATGTAGATTCTTCTAGATGTCAGTTAGAGCAGGAAGCTAGGATAACTTCAAAAAAGTTGGAGACTTTCTCTTAGCAAAATACTTCCTAATTTCTTCTTCTGTGGCACTAAGGGCTGAGCGAATTGGTGTTCCGGCGAGTCGCTTCTGGGCTACAAAAGTAGGAGATAATTCGGCTATCTATTTCTTGGCTATGGCAAAGGTGGAAAGTTCAAATCCAGTGGGGGAGATCACAAGCTTCCTTTTGGTGGACTTCAGCTTCTTCTTAGCCCTACCTTCCAAACCTTGGCTAGAATCCTGAAAATCAAAAAGATAAATTTGTTTATTGCCACTAAGTTATCAAAGTGAGAAACAGAGAAGTATAATTGGAAGCTAAGATATTACCTTTGAAGCCACTACATCATATTGAACTTTGATTGAAGCACAAAGATGAGACATTTTAGTTAGAGGCAGGTTAGGAGAGGAGTCACCTGAATTGACAATAATGATAACTTCTGTTGAAAGTTGTTGAAAACTATATAAATAGTGTCTAGATTCATTGTATAGGCTAATTAAATCATAACCAAATCATGTAATTAGGGTAATTATGATTTTTTGTAATCTTTGTATTTATTACAATAAGTCTATATAGTTTAGCCTTTGTTATGTAATTGAAACACATAATTTTTATCATATGTCTCTATTTTCTTTCTTCACTCATAACATGTAATTTAGAGCTTAAAGAGAGGCAATTCTAGAATCTGTATGTGTAACACCCCAAAAACTATTTGTTTTATCATAAATAATCATTTTATAATATTTATGATTTTTGGAAATTTTTTTGGATTTTTTCAGAAATGTTAAATATTTTAATATATTTCTCATTTTACGTGTACACTGAGCAGAGTCAGTGTAACACCCTAGATATTGTTTGTTTTGCGATGAATAGACATTTTCTAATATTTGTGATTTTTGATGATTTTTGTGGAATTTTCTGAAAACGTCAAATATTTTAATATATTTTTCATTTTGTGTGCGTGCTGAGCGGAACCAGGAAAACGAAATGTTTTTCTTGAGGCTGGTAAACTTTAAACTATGGAAACGTCGATGGGGGATCTTACTAAACCCGAAATTGAGCATAGTTTACGAGGTTTACATTTTACGAGATTATATCTGATAAATAAAATCATAGAATATTTAATTATCTAAGAGACAATAAAATATTATTTACGCCAACTGTAAATTTTGTACATTGAGTAATAGCTCTAGTAGATTATTTCCATCTAGTTGCTTTTATGACATCATCAAAGTGACATCACACTTCACTTTATTGAAAAGTATGCGAAGCTTCTCAAGGAAGCTTCAAGGGAAACTTCTAGGAAGTTTCCTCCTAACCACTCTACTCTCTCTCCTTCCTTATGTGTTGCACGGTTGGGGGAAGGAAAACAAAGGATATTCACATTTCATTCTCTCATTTCTCTTCCTCTCACTCACGCACTTCTCTCCCTCTTTCTTGTGACTGGCATGTATCTGATGAAGAATATGTTTTGATGATAACAAACTCAAAGATGTTGCAAGATGAAGTCCAAGATTATCAAGACCATCAAGTATAGCTTTTAGGACTTTAATCCTTTTGTAGAGGTATATAAAGATTCACAAATAAGGTTAATCTTGCGTTTCGTAATAGCACACAAGTTTTCAAAGCTTCAATATGGTTTTTAACTTCCAAAGAATTAAACCACCTCGTGTCCACAAACCTACAAGATCATATGGAATCAAGAGCAACATTTAAAAAGGCTCAAAACATGTTTTCACATGTATTATTCGAATAAAGGGTTCCTTATTCGAATAACACAAGTCAGAGATTCCAAATTAATCACTCAGGAAAGGATTTATTCGAATAAAGCCATGCATTATTCGAATAAGTGTTTCAAAAGTATTTTGGCACGAATAGGTTATTCGAATAACAAAAGTGTTATTCGAATAACACATTTCAGGAAGTCAGCTCATGAATTGGTTATTCGAATAACAAAGTCGTTATTCGAATAACAAGTATTTCAGAAAAAGCCATACTTTACTAGTTATTCGAATAAGAAAAGTGTTATTCGAATAACAGGGCTTTCAAATAAAACCATGCTGAATTGGTTATTCGAATAACGATGTTGTTATTCGAATAACAGGAACTCAGAAACTCATTTAATTTGAATGAGTTATTCGAATAACATGAATGTTATTCGAATAACGTGTTTTCTAGAAAATAAATATTTATCTGGTTATTCGAATAACCAGAATGTTATTCGAATAACATATTACAGAGGAAAACATGGTAAAAGCTATTTCAAGCGTTATTTGAATAAGAAATGTCTTATTCGAATAATGAAGATTTCCAGAAACAGAAATTAACAGATAGTAGCATAACATTTAATACTCCAACCACCTCCCAACGGCTCTAATCTTCAATGACTTATAAATAGAAGTTGTTGGGCATTTATGGGGGTTAGACAATCAATCTGAAAAATCTGGGTTGAGCATTAAAACGAGTTTTCATCTATTTCTCCATTAATACTCTGTTTCTGAGCGTAAACCGTAAATCTTATACCGGTTGAATTTCCAGTTGTAATATCTGCTCTTTCAAGAGAGTTTTCTATCCATTCAATCTTTGTAATTTTTATAGAGAGGGTGAGGCATCCCTCCAAACTGTAAAGGGTGAGGTATCCCTTGGAAAATAGAGGCTCAAGCTTTAGGGTGAGGTATCCCATAGTGTTGAGTGCTCAAGGTTGTAGTGGTTTTCAAGCACCCATTGAAGCTTGAAGATATAGTGGAAAATCTTAAGTTGTTACTTGGGGACTGGACGTAGATTACAAGTGGATTGGTGATCGAACCAGGATAAACGACCGTGTTTGTTTTTCTCAAAACCCTCCTCTGTTTATTTTGTGCACTGTTTCATTAATTTTCTTGGATATTGTCTCCGTAGGCTATCATATTTATAAGTAAGTGAATTCATCTCATTTATCCAATCATCTCTAATCATTCAATAGCTTCAACGAAAATTAGTTATCAATCGTTTTGTGAAAGATTTGCGAACTTGTTTACTTACTCAATTCACCCCCCTCTTGAGTATTGAGGCTACTTGGTAACAAGTGGTATCAGAGCTAAACTCTTGTATAAAGAGCTTAGCAGCTTCAAGAGAAGTGATGACTTCAAATGGTTTTTCAAATGAAGGTTCTTCTATAAATAGACCTCCTTATTTCAATAGGGATGATTATGCCTATTGGAAAGAAAGGATGAAAATTTTTATTGAAGCTATTGACTTAGACGTGTGGGACGCCATTGAAAATGGTGCTTTTGTCCCAACACAAACCAAAGATGGTGTGACAATTAATACACCTAGAAGTGATTGGACCGATGATGATAAAAAGAAGGTTCAATACAATTTGAAAGCCAAGAACATCATCACCACATTCTTGGGGTATGATGAACTCCTTAGGGTGTCAAATTGTAAGACTGCAAAAGAAATGTGGGATACCCTACAAGTAACTCATGAAGGTACTAGTGAGGTAAAATGATCTCGAATGAATACTCTTACTCACGAATATGAATTGTTTAGAATGAACCAAGGTGAGAGTATTCAAGATATGCAAAAGAGATTTACTCACATTTTTAATCATCTCATCTCATTGGGAAAGACATTTCCTAATGAAGATCTTATTAACAAAGTCTTGAGATGTCTAAGCAGGAATTGGCAACCCAAGGTAACGGTGATTGCGGAATCAAGAGATTTATCAACCATGTCTCTAGCCACCCTATTCGGAAAACTTCAAGAACATGAGCTGGAACTAAATAGGCTCAATCAAAATGAAGAGCATGACAAAAGGAAGAAGGGAATTGCACTCAAAGCCACCTCTTCCATACTTGAAGATGATGATGAAGATGGTGAAGAGGATGCTGAAAACATTAAGTTAAGTGAAGAGAATCTTAGTCTCCTTGTGAGAAAGTTCGGAAGATTCTTAAAGAAAAAGGGATTTCAAAAAAGACCACCCCTTCCTCAAAAGAAAGCATATCACAAAGGAGAAGGATCCTTTACTCCTCCAAAATGCTATGAATGCGGAAAACCAGGGCACATGAAACTGGAGTGTCCTATATATCTCAAGAAGACGGAGAAGTTTGAGAAAAGGCCCTCCAAGGAAAAGAAAGGAAGAAGAGCATACATAGCTTGGGAGGACAATGACTTAAGCTCTTCCGATGAATCAGAGAATGAAGAAGCCCATCTTTGCCTCATGGCTCAAGAAGAAGAAAGTGGAGAAAGCGATACCGAGGTAACTTCTTCTAGCCTAGAACCTCCACCTTCTTATGATGAATTGCAAGATGCCTTTCAAGAATTGCATGATGAATCCTTGAGGCTCACAAAAATGATTTTGACTTCTAATAAAACAATCTCTCTATTGACAAACAAAGTTTCTACCTTAACTAAGGAGTTAAACGAACTTAAAATTGAAAATGAGACCTTAGGACTCATAGATTCTAATTCATTATGTATGACTTGCTCCTCACATGATAATGCATCCATATCATTACCTTGTTTATCATGTAAAGCTTTTGAAAAAGAAATTGAAGACTTGAATAACACTCTTGCAAAATTCACTTCTGGAAGAGATAACTTGAATGTGTTGTTAGGGAGACAAAAATGTATTTTTCAAAAGGCCGGTTTGGGTTTTAATCCAAACAACCATCAAAAGTCTTATAAGAACTTCTTTGTTTCCTCAAAAACTTCAAGTAGTCCCTTTGTTAAATGTTTTCATTGTGGTAGGAAAGGGCATAGTGCATCAACTTGCAATGTTAGAAAGAACATAAACAATAAAGTTGGAATAAAAAGAGTTTGGGTTCCTAAAGGTACCATGCCTAACTCTAACACACAAGGACCCAAGACAATTTGGGTACCAAAGGTTAAAACATGAATGTGTATTGTAGGTGTACTTGAAGACCAAGAGCTTAAGTTGGTATCTTGATAGTGGTTACTCCAAGCACATGACCGGTGATGGCTCCAAGTTCTCCTCCCTTACCCACAAGAAACATGGTCATGTCACCTACGGTGATAATAACAAAGGGAAGATTCTTGGAATTGGCAAAGTTGGTAAGATCCCTTCATCATCTATTGATAATGTTTTGCTTGTTGAAGGACTTAAACATAATTTGCTTAGCATTAGTCAATTGTGTGATAAAGGCAATATAGTTATATTTGATTCCTCTTGTTGCATAATTGAGGAAAAAGACGATAAGCAAGTTAAGTTTGTTGGTCATAGGGTCAATAACATATATATGATTAGTCTTGATGACATTTCCTCAAATGATGCTAGATGCTTTATGAGTAAAGAAAATGATTCATGGTTATGGCATAGAAGAATTGCTCACATTCACATAGATCACTTAAACAAATTGGTTTCTAAAGAACTAGTAATTGGTCTTCCAAAGCTCAAATTTGAAAAAGACAAACTTTGTGATGCATGTCAAAAGGGAAAATAAGTAAAGGTCTCTTTTAAAGCTAAGAACATAGTCTCAACCTCTAGACCATTATAACTTTTGCACATGGATCTTTTTGGGCCCTCTAGAACTATGAGCTTTGGTGGGAATTATTATGCATTAGTGATTGTGGATGATTTTTCTAGGTTTACATGGACGTTATTCTTAGCCCACAAAAATGATGCTTTCCAATCATTTAGAAAACTTGCCAAAGTTATCCAAAACGAAAAAGGTGTTTGTATTGCATCCATAAGAAGTGATCATGGTGGTGAATTTGAAAATCATGAATTTGAAACTTTTTGTGATGAACACGACATTGAGCATAATTTTTCTGCCCCTAGGACACCACAACAAAATGGTGTTGTAGAAAGGAAAAATCGATCTTTAGAGGAAATAGCAAGAACTATGCTCAATGAGGCAAACCTTCCTAAGTACTTTTGGGCTGATGCAGTTAACACCGTTTGTTATGTTATGAATAGAGCCCTAAAAAGGCCAATTTTAAAGAAAACCCCATATGAATTGTACAAAGGAAGGAAACCTAATGTGTCACATTTTCATGTCTTTGGATGTAAGTGCTTTGTTTTGAATAATAGAAAAGATAACTTGGGGAAGTTTGATGCAAAATCTGATGAGGGAATATTCATTGGTTATTCTATTCATAGTAAGGCCTTTAGAGTTTATAATAAACGAACTATGACCATAGAAGAGTCCATACATGTTGTATTTGATGAAACTAACCCAAATGAGCCGAGAAAGGAGCTTGTTGATGATGTTACAGAAATCTTGGCAAAGACGCATTTGGAAAATCAAGAGAAAGAGTCCAAGAAGGAAGAAGAGAGACATCTTGATCACACATGACAAAAAGATTCAGAAATCTTGGATCTACCCAAGGAATGGAGGACTTCAAGATATCATCCTCTTGACAAGGTGATAGGTGATATATCAAAATGGGTAATCACTTGAAACTCACTTAGAGATGCATGTAATCACCTAGCCTTTGTTTCTCAAATTGAACCTAAAGACATAAGTGAGGCCATTAATGATGAACATTAGATCTTGGCCATGCAAGAAGAACTAAACCAATTTGAGAGAAATCAAGTTTGGGAATTAGTTCCAAGGCCCAATGATCATCCAATAATTGGCACCAAGTGGGTCTTTAGAAACAAACTTGATGAAACAAGCTTAATAATAAGAAATAAAGCTAGGCTTGTAGCTAAGGGTTACAATCAAGAAGAAGGCATAGACTATGAAGAAACTTATGCTCCCGTAGCTAGATTAGAGGCCATTAGAATGTTACTCGCATATGCTTGCATCATGGATTTCAAACTCTATCAAATGGATGTTAAAAGTGCCTTTTTAAATGGTTTTATAGAAGAAGAGGTGTATGTGGAACAACCTCCTGGTTTTGAAGATTTTGAATTGCCCAACCATGTTTTTAAACTGAAAAAGGCCTTGTATGGCTTGAAACAAGCTCCTAGAGCTTGGTATGAAAGGTTGAGTAAATTTCTTTTAGAAAAGGGTTTTTCTAGAGGTAAGGTTGACACTACCCTATTCATAAAACACAAAATGCATGACATACTCCTAGTTCAAGTCTATGTTGATGACATTATATTTGGAGCTACTAACAACTCTCTTTGTAAAGAATTTTCAAATATTATGCAAAGTGAGTTTGAGATGTCTATGATGGGGGAGCTCAACTTCTTCCTTGGTCTCCAAATCAAGCAAACAAGGGAAGGAATGTTCATAAGCCAATCCAAGTATTGCAAGGAGCTGCTCAAGAAGTTTGGAATGGACAATGCCAAGCATATGGCTACTCCTATGGGCACTTCTTGCTATTTGGACAAAGATGAAGGAGGTAAATTGGTAGAAATTACAAAATATAGAGGTATGATTGGCTCACTCCTTTATCTCACTGCAAGTAGGCCTGATATAATGTTTAGTGTATGCATGTGTGCTAGATATCAAGCTAATCCTAAAGAATCACACCTAAGTGCTGTTAAAAGAATAATGAAATATCTAATGGGCACATCACAAATGGGTTTATGGTACCCTAAAGGTGCCTCATGTAGTCTTATTGGATATTCTGATTCTGATTTTATTGGGTGCAAAATGGATCGAAAGAGCACTAGTGGGACATGCCACTTGCTTGGAAGTTCACTAGTTTCTTGGCATAGCAAGAAACAAAATAGTGTGGCATTATCCACAGCTGAAGCTGAATATGTTGCAGCAGGAAGTTACTGTGCTCAAGTCCTTTGGATGAAATAGCAACTCTTGGACTATGGTCTTGAGCTTGATCATATACCCATAAGGTGTGATAATACTAGTGCAATTAACTTGTCGAAAAATCCCATTTTACATTCTAGAACTAAACATATTGAAATAAGACATCATTTCATTAGAGATCATGTTCAAAAGGGTAATTGCACACTTGAATTTGTTGAAACAACTAAGCAACTAGCTGACATTTTCACTAAACCCCTAGCAAAAGAAGCATTTTTCCATATTAGAAATGAACTTGGCATTTTGGAACAATCATGCATATATTGACATGTTATTGCATCACATCTTATTGTTTACTGCATAATCATGTCATCTTGCTACATAATTTCGAGCTATCAATCATATTTAAATCCAAACCGACTTAGCGTCGGAGTTTTCCCCTAACACAAGATCTTCATGATTCAAGATTCCCAAATAACTCAACAATCTCAGATTTGAAATCCTTGGTAAAAATAGCACTCTTGCAAAATTGAGTGATTTGAAACATAATATGATAAGATTATATGATTGCATGATAAGTTGAATTGATTTAACATGTTCTGGAATTGATTTGAATGATTTGAAGTTGATTCTATGTTGTTTGGAATTAAAGCGGCATATCACACGAATCACATAAATGATAGAAGGATTAATCCTCTATAATTTTGCATGAAACTATCTTTTATCATATGCCTTATTGAATGAGAAGCCTCTTATTCGAATAAGAAGTCTATTATTCGAATAAAACATGTCAAACAAAACCCAGCTCTTGTTCTAACACAGTTACATTATTCGAATAAGGATTCCCTTATTCGAATAACACATAGAATGTGCGTGTAGTTTTTGCTGGTTATTGAATAACCAATTGGTTATTCGAATAAAGCATGTCAGTGGCAAAAGCCATTTTCATGTTATTCGAATAACAAAAGATAGAATTTCACCAAAATCTGCGCTATTACGCTGATTATTCGAATAACAGCCTTGTTATTCGAATAATGCTTGGCAGGGAGCCAAGACGCTTCAGGTACCACTCTGTTATTCGAATAACACCACTGTTATTCGAATAACACGTGGTTTATAAAAGGAGTTCCGAGGCTCCTCTGTCATTTCATACGCTCTCTTTTCCCATCTTTCTCTGTTCTCTCCTCTTCATCCTGACCATCTCTTCCTTCTCTCCATCACCCACCAAAATTCAACCATGGCTTCCTCTTCCAAACGACCACGTAGCAAGACCGCTCCCACCAACAACCTCATTGACCTTCGTAGACTTTCGTCAAATAACGATGATCTCAAGCGCTTTAGGGAGGAATTCTGGACCAGAGACATCATCCCACCAAAATACATGGATCATCAATTCTTCAAGGACGATGGAGGATTTAACTTCCTCGATGATCTCTCCCATCAGGGCGTACTGGTACTCTGCAGCTACAAGGACTCCATTTTCCCAGACTTGGTGAAAATTATTAAAAGAGAGAAAGAGAAGAGAGACATATGATGAAACCGCGTGCTTCAACTACACGACGGAGAGCTGTATATATAGAGCTATGATAATAAATACAAGGATTAGGGTTATGATCTGATTAGCCTATACAAGGAAACTACATAAATACAAAAGATATATAAAAGATATATAAAAGATATTTACACATTTTCAACACTCCCCCTCAAGCTGGAGCATATAAGTCATATGTACCAAGCTTGTTACAAATATAGTTTATCCGAGGACCTCTCAAAGACTTAGTGAAAACATACGCAGGTTGATCATTTGAATTGACGAAGCTAGTGGTGATGTCTCCAGACAAAATCTTTTCTCGATAAAGTGACGTCTATCTCAATGTGTTTGGTCCTCTCATGAAATCTTGGATTGGAAGCGATATGCAAGGCGACTTGATTATCACAAATAAGAGTCATTTGCATAACGTTTCCAAATTGAAGTTCTTTAATCAAGCTATTTTAACCAAATGAGCTCAAGCAATTTGAGCCATGGCTCGATATGCACTTGATCTTGCAACCACATTTTGTTTCTTACTTTTCCAGGAAATCAGATTACCCCAATGGGGCCCGAAGTTGATCTCCTATCAATAGGAGTAGGCATCGAGTACCTACAATCGAGTGTGTCCTTTGTCTTCATAGACAAGCCTTTTCTGGAGCTCCCTTAATATATCCGAGAATACGAATCTTGTATCCCAATGCCCTTCACAATGTGAGTTTAGAAATTGGCTCACCACACTTATCGCAAAGGAGATATCACGGACTTGTTATAAGATAGTTAAGTTTTCCAACCAATCGTCTATATCTAAAACGAAAATGGCTCCCCCGACAGGTAAAAGTCTAACATTGGGATCCATAGGGGTGTCAATCGTGGCTTTGCATTTAGTAGTCCTGTTTCCTCAAGAATGTCCATAGCATACTTCCTTTGTGAGATTACTATACCATCCTTGGATTGTGTCACAATTCCCAAGAAATAACGAAGTTTGCCAAGATCTTTGGTGAAACATCGTTTTAACGAGTTATACCTTGGTGTAGGTGATAACAATGTGGGTCACATACACAATCAAATAGATACGACCTCGGTGTATGGCGATAGTACCAGTGGTCGGCCTCACTACGAGTCATACCAAATCTGCACTGTGATCGAATCGACCAAACCAAGCCCGGGGAGATTGTTTGAGACCATACAAGGACTTGTGTAGACGACACACGAGGCCAGAAGACTCCCCCTGAGCAACAAACCCTGGAGGTTGCTCCATGTAGACTTCTTCTTCTAGATCACCATGAAGAAAAGCATTCTTGATATCCAGCTGATGAAGGGACCAATGGCGAATAGCAGCCATAGACAGAAAAAGGCAAACAGAAGCCATCTTCGCCACTGGGGAGAAAGTGTCGCCATAATCCAAACCAAATATCTGGGTATACCCTTTTGCCACTAAACGAGCCTTTAGGCGATCAAGAGTGCCATCAGGGCCAACCTTGACCATATAAATCCACCGGAAACCAACAACAGCATCTAGGAGGAAGAGGAACAAGTGCCCAAGTACTATTCTAAGTGCACACATTTCATCAATCATTGCTTGTCGCCATCCAGGATGAGATAAAGTTTCACCTAGAGATTTAGGAATAGACACAGAAGACAAAGTGGAAAGGCAAGCATAATGCAATAAAGAAAGGCGATGGTAGCGAGATTAACATATGAGGAGAGAAGGGTTACGAGTGGATCTAATACCTTTTCGAAGAGCAATGGGAAGGTTGGATGCGGGGAGGAAATGAGCTTGTAAAGGAGGTGGTGCGGATGAGAGGCCAAAGGAGCTTCGTAATCTCACAAAGATGGTGATGATGTTAGTGGTGGTTTCCACGACTTGGAGAGATGGTAGGGAACTTGGCACCAATAGGAGAAGGTGGTGATGGAGGGGTCAACGGGGACAAGAGGAGGAAAAATAGGAAGGACCTTGATGGGTGGAGGAGGCGGGTCGGGAGACTCAGAAAGGATTGACTCTCGAAGAATGTGACATCGGCAGAGACTAGATAACACTTAAGAGTGGGTGAAAAACACCGATAACCCTTTTGAGACCGATGGTAACCAAGAAAAACACATTTGATGGAGCGGGCAGACAGTTTGTCAAGATCGGGAGTGATATTATGGACAAAACATGTCCGAAGACACGAGGTGGAAGAGAGTGGAGGGGTAGGTGGGGGAACAAAACGGAATGGGGGACTCGGTTATCAAGAACGAGAAGAGGGCATGCGATTAATTTGAGAACCGCATCGCCCCAAAAACGAAAGGGAACATGACCATGGTATAAAAGGGTCGAGTTATTTCTATAAGATGTCTAGATGCTCAAAGCAACCCCATTTTGTAGAGGGGTATAGGATGTTTGGTGAAGAACGCCATGAGATGCCATAAAAGTTTGAAAATTGTGAGACAAAAATTCACGGGCATTGTCACTCTTGCAAAATACGAAGAACACCAAACCGAGTTTTGATTTCATTATAAAAAGTCATAAATATTGAAAACAACTAAGATATATTCTTCATTAAAAATAACCAAGTACATCGAGAATAATCATCTATGAAAGTAACAAAGTATTTTGACCCAAAAGTAGAGGCAATACGACTAGGACCCTAAATATGAATGATTCAATGACACACTCGATCGGGAAACGAACTACGTGTGTGTTTCCCTAGTTGACACGACTCACAAGGTAAAGTAGATAACTTAGAAAAGGTTGGCACCATACTGTCGTAGCTTGGCAAGACTAGGATCGAGCATGGATGGTAAGAGGGAATCGATAATGAGCACACAGAGAGGTTAAGGCGGTAAAGGCCATTAGACTCACATCCGGCGCCAATCATTCGTCCCGAACTCCGGTCTGCAAAAACAGAGTCTTTAGTGAAACTAATGCGACAATCTAAAGAAACGGGTCAAACGACTAATAGAAAGTAAATTAAAAGGACAACCAGGAACATAAAGAACGTAATCAACAGAGAGAAGGGAGGGGAGCCGGTCAATCCCTTCGGGTTGTGTTTGAGAACCATTTGTTAAAGTAATTATAGGTAAATAGCCGAGTTAGAGAATTTGGAGAAAAGACGTTTATTACAGAGATATGGTCGGAAGCACCGAGTCAAGTACCCAAGGACCTAATGGTGGGGATTGAGAGAGACAAGCAAACGTATTACACGGTTACATTGTGTGCAACGAATAAGAGTTAGAAACTGTTGTTGCTCAAACCATTTCGAAAAATCTGCATCACGGAGATGGGGTTGGTGGAGCAGAGGACTCAGGTAAATCAGGGACAGTGGCCTGGGCAATATGGGCAGCCCATGGAGGATAGCCATTTTTGGTCCAACAACGATCCTCAGTATGACCTAATTCGTTATAGAATGCACACGGACGAGGTCTACCCGAGGTGCCGGACGAGAACGAATTGGCACTTTGTGGGAGACGAGGGGCGAAGTATATTCAGGGGGCTGGAGCGAACAACAGGGTTGCTGTTGGGACCCGAAGCAAAGGACCAAGGCGAGGATAGAGTGGGAACAGAGTGGCGAACCCAAAATCGATCACGATTAGAGAATATTCTGGGAGGTAATTACAAGGCCATGAGCATGAAAAATGTGCTACGTTGCTCGAGTTCTTGCGCAGGGGTAGCAGTAGGAGGTAGCAACTCATTGAAATCATGCAGAGCACCATGAACCTTACCCAAGTAAGCAGACATAGGTCCATTAAACTGACGAGGAGCAATAAGACTCATGTGGTTGTGACAAACCCCATATAATCGCTGAGTGTCATTAGTGTAAAGAACCTTGGCTTGGTCCCAAAGTGAAGCACAAGTGGTTTGCGCACGGAAGATCTGCTTGAGAGAGGAGTGAATGGTGGACTTGATTACAACGCACAACTGTTTATCAATTTTCTTCCCCAGGGTTGTTCTCTCAGCTATAGAGGTAAGGTCTATGGTGAGGTGGTCTTCATAGCATTGACTTTCAAGCCATAACTTGATGTCTGAAGCCCATGTATCATAATTGCTACCATCTAATTTATCAGCAGAGAGAGGGGTATGGAGGTAACTTGTGAAAACGGGAGGCTCGGCCTTGGGATGATCTTTAGAACCATCGGAGAGGTAGAACTTGCCATAGGTCGGAAGATGGCAAAAATGGAAAATACAAGATACCCGAAAACTCCAACGCAAGAAAACACGGATCGAGGGCAGATCGGCATAGAGGAAGCCGAGACAGTTGAAGGAAGCGGCCGGACGCGCCGTCACACGTGAAAAATAGCCCGCGCGTGGGCGGGCAAAGGAGACGGCGCACGTGCGGCGCGTGAGGCGGCGTTGGGGCGGGCTTCAAGCGGCTTCGGAGGGAGGCGGTGCCAAATGGTGTGGTCGGTCGACGGCGGAAAGAGGAGATGGGCGGCATGGCGGCCCACCAAACGGGGAGAAAGAGCACAAGACGTCACGGCACGAGAGAAAGGTCGACAAACCAGAAGGAAACACGTTGGAGGAAAAATTTTCACCGGAGAGCAGTGGACCCACCGGGTGTGCGCGGTTCTAGGGTTGCCTCTCTTTAGGCTCTGATACCATGTTAAAAGAGAGAAAGAGAAGAGAGACATATGATGAAATCGCGTACTTCAACTACACGACGGAGAGCTGTATATATAGAGCTATGATAATAAATACAAGGATTAGGGTTATGATCTGATTAGCCTATACAAGGAAACTACATAAATACAAAAGATATATAAAAGATATATAAAAGATATTTACACGTTTTCAACAAAAATGTTCTACTGCAACCTGAAGCTGGATGGTCCAAATCTCATCTCTGAAGTCAAGGACCAAGAAATTGTCATCACTCCTGCTGACTGGATGACATTCTTCAACTTAGACGCCACAGGTGCTGTAGTGGAGCCGCATGACAAGCCCTACGTGAAGGCATATAGAAGAGAGGAAGCTGTGCCCTACTGGTGAAACCTGGAAAAGCCTGGTCCAAGGTTGGTTTGAAATGTGGGATGTTGAAAAGCCAAGAAAGGCTGCTTCACTACTCATATGCTCATATTCTCGCTCCTCGTGGAGGCAACTACGCCTATCTCACTGAGGATGACATCTTTCTTCTCTCGGGTCTTTGAAGAAAACTGGAAGATCAACTGGCCAAATTTCATTGGAAAATACATGATGAAGGTCAAGACCACCAAGAATTGTGACCTGCCATACACTCTGATTATCTCAGCCTTTTTCAAGAAGTATTCCTTGCTCAGAGAGACTGAAAGGACAGTGCCTATGAACCACTTCAACATCTTCAGCGAATTTACTCTGAAGAAGATGAAGATGGTTCCGGACGATGTTGGAGGATGGGTATACCCTGGTGAGTTGGAAGAAGCTGCAGTAGACGAAGACATTGTAGATGCCCCTGCTCCTACTGATGACCCTGCTCCTGCTGAACAGCCTACTGAAGCCACTGCTCCTGCTCCTGCTCCAGTAACTCTGGAAAGCATCATGACAACTCTGCTCGACAACCGTGCTTACATAGAACACACCTTTTCTATTCTCTTCGACAGAATAGAAGGTGTTGAATGCGAGCTTGCTGCCCTACGAACTGGACCTCCTGCCCCTGCACCAGACTCCCCTCCTCCTCCACCAGACACCTACTTTTGATTATAGGACTTTAGTATTATTTTCTTTATGTTTTTGATGTATCTCTGGCATAATCTATATCTGAATTGTACATCTTGACTATGATTGCCAACATTCAATAAAGAATAATTTGTTTTTCTTGCTGACTTTGCAATCTCTGAGCCTGATCTTGCCTTCCAATATGTTTGTTTAAATTCTTTGTTAAAAAGTAAAAAGGCATATTTATGGATTCCGGGTTTATGCATATCTTGCCCCATCTTTTTGATCATGACAAAAGGGGGAGAAGAACAAGAATAAGCTAAAAGTTAAGCTGTTCATTTACACTTAAAGATAAAAATAATCATTTCTGACAATTTTTGGTTTTGGAGATTGTGTTGAGAAAAGACAGATCAGAAAGACTCTTTTGAAAAAGATCAAAAGAAAGGGGGAGCTGCGATTGTCTCTGATAAATTATGCTCCTCTTACAAACCAGAGGGGGAGTAAGTCTCTATGATTAATACTGTGCTTTCCTATTTACAAATGAACTAACTTTTTCTCAATGGCTGTTTGTCATCATCAAAAAGGGGGAGAATGTGACTGGCATGTATCTGATGAAGAATATGTTTTGATGATAACAAACTCAAAGATGTTGCAAGATGAAGTCCAAGATTATCAAGACCATCAAGTATAGCTTTTAGGACTTTAATCCTTTTGTAGAGGTATATAAAGATTCACAAATAAGGTTAATCTTGCGTTTCGTAATAGCACACAAGTTTTCAAGGCTTCAATATGGTTTTTAACTTCCAAAGAATTAAACCACCTCGTGTCCACAAACCTACAAGATCATATGGAATCAAGAGCAACATTTAAAAAGGCTCAAAACATGTTTTCACATGTATTGTTCGAATAAGGGGTTCCTTATTCGAATAACACAAGTCGAGATTCCAAATTAATCACTCGGGAAAGGATTTATTCGAATAAAGCCATGCATTATTCGAATAAGTGTTTCAAAAGTATTTTGGCACGAATAGGTTATTCGAATAATGAAGTGTTATTCGAATAACACATTTCAGGAAGTCAGCTCATGAATTGGTTATTCGAATAACAAAGTCGTTATTCGAATAACAAGTATTTCAGAAAAAGCCATACTTTACTAGTTATTCGAATAAGAAAAGTGTTATTCGAATAACAGGGCTTTCAAATAAAACCATGCTGAATTGGTTATTCGAATAACGATGTTGTTATTCGAATAACAGGAACTCAGAAACTCATTTAATTCGAATGAGTTATTCGAATAACATGAATGTTATTCGAATAACGTGTTTTCCAGAAAACAAATATTTATCTGGTTATTCGAATAACCAGAATGTTATTCGAATAACATATTACAGAGAAAAACATGGTAAAAGCTATTTCAAGCGTTATTTGAATAAGAAATGTCTTATTCGAATAATGAAGATTTCCAGAAACAGAAATTAACGGATAGTAGCATAACATTTAATGCTCCAACCACCTCCCAACGGCTCTAATCTTCAATGACTTATAAATAGAAGTTGTTGGGCATTTATGGGGGTTAGACAATCAATCTGAAAAATCTGGGTTGAGCATTAAAACGAGTTTTCATCTATTTCTCCATTAATACTCTGTTTCTGAGCGTAAACCGTAAATCTTATACCGGTTGAATTTCCAGTTGTAATATCTGCTCTTTCAAGAGAGTTTTCTATCCATTCAATCTTTGTAATTTCTGTAGAGAGGGTGAGGCATCCCTCCAAACTGTAAAGGGTGAGGTATCCCTTGGAAAATAGAGGCTCAAGCTTTAGGGTGAGGTATCCCATAGTGTTGAGTGCTCAAGGTTGTAGTGGTTTTCAAGCACCCATTGAAGCTTGAAGATATAGTGGAAAATCTCAAGTTGTTACTTGGGGACTGGACGTAGATTACAAGTGGATTGGTGATCGAACCAAGATAAACGATCGTGTTTATTTTTCTCAAAACCCTCCTCTGTTTATTTTGTGCACTATTTCATTAATTTTCTTGGATATTGTCTCCGTAGGCTATCATATTTATAAGTAAGCGAATTCATCTCATTTATCCAATCATCTCTAATCATTCAATAGCTTCAACGAAAATTAGTTATCAATCGTTTTATGAAAGATTTGCGAACTTGTTTACTTACTCAATTCACCCCCCCTCTTGAGTATTGAGGCCACTTGGTAACATTTCTCTCTTCTCCCACACGGCTGCACACACACACCACCATTGTTGAGCTTTCAAGCTTCCATGCTCAAAGCCAACATAGACCATTGTTTCCCTTCATCATCTCGAAACTTTCTTCTTTGTGGGACTTCTCTTGACTTCTCCATTTTCGTCCCTTGCAGCCCAACTCCAAAGCTTGAAACTTTAAGGTAAAGCTCTCAACTTTCTTCTCCTCTTCTCCTCATTTTCGTGGTCCATGGTCACCTTGGTGACTATGGATACCATTTCCACTCTTTGATTTTGAATTTTATGGATTTGAACACCCTATGATTTTGAGGTGGTGAAGCACGAAATTTCAAGGACAAAAAGAGCTTGCTTTCTTTGTTCTTCACTAAGGTAAGAGGAAGATTATTCTCTTCAACTCATTTTGGTAGTTAGAAACTCTTTGTTGTGTTGATGGGGTGAAACCCATTAGTGGGATACCCCTTTGTTTGAGTGATTTTGGTTGTGTATTGGTTGTTTGAATGGTAGGATTTAGTTGTATGTTGATAGATCTTGGATTGTATGAAGGATGGGATGAGTTTGGGTGAGTTTCTACATTTACAGAGGAGTACACGGCCTAGGCCGTGTGATCGTGCACTGCCGTGTACTCCAGGCATGCCAGAATAGAAAATCCAGAGGCATACACTGCCTAGGCCGTGTATGGCGCCACAGTCGTGTATTTTGACACGGCCATGTAATCGTGGCCATGTATTCTCCCTCAGGCCGCGTAATCTTGAATTATGAAGAATTTTAGGCTTTTTCTAGCTCCTTGGAGGCTTCCGGTCTCCTTGGGCACTCATTATGAGACTTTAGTACTAAGATAAACTTATTAAACATAATTAATTGAATGATTAGAAGTTGATTAGGGATTCATAAAATGGAAAAAAACAAGAATGATAGTTTGCCATATAGTTTAGAATAATTTTGGAATAAAGAAAGAACATGAGTATGGGTGAGGTTGTGAGAAACATAATGAACTTAAGGTTTAACTTTTATCATAACTATGGATGGGGTTGTGTTTACCCTTAAAGTTTGTTATTGGCTTGATGTGGATCCTGGAATGGGATCAAACCTTGTTGATAAATGATATGACATGATATGATATGAATTGTGATTCGTATATGAATATACATGTATGTATTGAATCTACAAGCATTTGAAGCATGATTGACATAGTTTGTCATGATAAGCATGATTGGAACATGCATTGAAAATGTTCGTTGGACTATTGTTAAGGCCAAGTTGCCTAAGAGTTGAATCACACATTAGTGCAGGTGCGAATAGACTAGTGTAGGTCCTGTGGTTGACCTTGGGGGCGTCGGGGGGCGGGCGTCTCACAGCGGGCAGTTGGTAGCCCCTCTGAACTGTGGGACAAACCGATGCAAATGTACTAACGATCCTGACGTGAGGCACTATCCTATATTGAGATCTTATGGGAATGCCGCTGTATAAAGCCTTGTTGCACAAAATGATTGATTATTTTCTTGAGAGCACTTGATTTTACAGCTGACGAGATACAGGCATGTCTCCCTGATCATTGTCTCCGAATATTTTGTGTCTAGCTCCATGGAGTAGGATTTTTGGTACCGTATGCATGTGTATAGTTAGTCGCCATATCATTCGACTTTTACTTATTTATATGACAATTTAATCTGTTATCTTATTACTATGATAATTGCATGTAAATGCTAAGTTGTTTATTATCTGTTTTAAATGCTGATTACCATTTCTGAAATGTTATGTGGGCGTCATGCACTGTTTTGTTTCTTTACTACCATCATAGGTAATGATGTAGAATGTCTTACCTCTTTTTTGTATTTGCTGCTATTTTGTTTGCATTTATGTTCCATCAAAGACGTCGGTGAAGCGAGTGAAGCTCACGAGTTCCCTGACTTTTGGCCTGACTTCAACTAGCACCTGCTTTGGATCATGGCGGCACATCCAAGAGGATTTTTGGGTTATGTGCATTTGGCCTTCCTTGGAGGTCCAGACTGCTGGCACATTAACTTCAGTTCGGATCGTTGTGTCTATGTGGGGGACATGACGGTATCGTTGGCTTGGGGGCGTTATGATCCTCCCATCTACACCTACAACGTTAGACTATATTTAGAGTTTTATATGCCCATTAGGGACATGTGGGGTGAACCTCACTACACCCCACGGGAGGATTCATTCCTCTCCACAGCCCGAGCCCCGGCCCGTAATTCGATGGCTCCGATGAGGGTATCCTTGGATGAGGAAGACCCTGAGGAGGAATTTGAGGAGGATCCTGACACGGTTCCTTCCTTCTCTCCTTAAGGGTTGTTTTTGTCGATAGTCACTGATGGCTATCCGTCTTTTGGGGATTGATATTCTTTTTAGGGGTCTGTATATCATTTTTGGGGGCTTGTAAAGCTTAGACTTCTTTTTGATGAGCCTTGATATAATTAATGACTCATAGCTTGTATCTAAACAACATATATATATATATATATATATGTATATATTTATATATGGATGTATGGTTTAGTCTTTATGATGTTTGGTTTAGTACAATTAAACAATATAAATATATATATATATATATATATATATATATATGCATATTTATGAATCTCGCATGAGTGTTAGTACATTTAAATACTTCATTGATGAACAGGTTGTTGAGTATAAATATATGTATACATATAATGAAAGAAAGAAAAAAATATATATATACTCGCTAATTTACTCACACGATTACAACCAAGTAAAATTATATTCATACAACGAACCAGGTCTTAACTTATACTTTTATTTTTCGTAAATTTTAATTGACAATGTGACGTTCCCTCCCAAAAAGGGGCGTTGCATTAAGTTAGTATCAGAGTCCCGGTTTATGTTTTCTTTAAGTCTTTGTGGTTAGCACTGTCTTGTTTGTGCTGTGTGATTCTCTATGATTAGTATTCCGAAGGGATACATCTAATTTTTCCTTATGTATTTCAGTTAGTATTACTTGAAAGAATAATATGGCATGAGGCGGAGATATGGCAGCAGCAATTCAGGCTATGCAACGAATGGCCGAGGTTATTGCGCAATAAACGGAGAGAGCTGCTCAACAGCAAGAAAGAATTACTCAACAACTCGAAGCTACGGCTGACGTGCAAAACTTGGTAGAGTTTCATCGCCACAACCCTCCTCAATTCAAAGGAGAATTTGATCCAAAAAAGGCTAGTTTATGGATCAAGGAGCTAGAGAAAATCTTCCGAGGCATGAACTGTGCTAACGACAAAAAGGTGACTTACGCCACTTTTATGCTAATTGGTGATGCTGAAGACTGGTGGAATGGAGCACAAAGAGTGCTAGAAGCTGAAGGTCACGCCATCAATTAGGAGGTATTCAAGAATAAGTTCTTGGATAAATATTTCCCAGCGAGTGCCAGACATGCAAAGGAAATGGAGTTCCTCAGCTTAAGACAAGGAAACTTGTCCATCAGTGAATACGTCGCAAAGTTTGAAAGCTTATCTAAGTTTTCAAC
The DNA here is from genome assembly GCA_029884595.1 of Ormosia semicastrata. Taxonomy (NCBI): domain Eukaryota; kingdom Viridiplantae; phylum Streptophyta; class Magnoliopsida; order Fabales; family Fabaceae; genus Ormosia; species Ormosia semicastrata. Next base: position 5,021,440 of record JAQQTO010000061.1, read on the forward strand.
GTATTTCCAGCACCAGCCAGATAAGGTGTGGAAATGTCACAAGTTTGAAGAAGGACTGAGGCATGAGGTGAAGAGAGCAGTTTTCACCCTGAAAATTAACCAATTTTTGGAGCTGCTAGATACATGTTTCCAAGTGGAAGCTCTAGATTAAGCTTGAGACACAAGAAATCAAAACTTTGGACTTACCAGGTTCCAAAGAGGTGGCGGCAACAACGCGAATCGCTTTTAGAAGAAGCCTTATTCCTGACCATCGGGAAGTCAACAGCAAACATCTGGCGGAGGACCCAGTGGAGGTTCTGGTGGGAATCGAACCGGGCAGAATGTGGCATTTCCTTCGAAGTGTATGAAGTGCGGGAAGGATCACCTAACAAGGGAATGTTCTATCAAGGGAATCATTTGCTTTTGACGTGGGAAACCTGGACACATCTTCAGAGACTGCAACCAAGCTAAGGCTAAGCCTTCAGTTAATGCTACACGAGCTACAAAGCCACAAGCAAGAGGCAGAGTCTATACCATGAGCAGAGCTGAAGCCTCTGAATCTGAAGATCTTATACAAGGAGAGGGCACTATAGGAGGTAATCTTTTAAAAGTACTGTATGACTCTGGGGCAACCCACTTTTTCATTTCATATGATTGTGTGCGACGACTTGGGTTACCTATGTCATCCTTACCTTTTGACTTAACTGTTTCTACCCCCACTGATAAGCCTATTGTTACTACTAAAGTCTGTCTAAATTGTCCATTGATTGTTGAGGGTCAAATCATTTTTGTTGATTTGATCTGTTTACCTCTTTCCTAATTAGATGTAATTTTAGGAATTGACTGATTGTTTTCTAACCATATCTTGCTGGATTGTTCTAGTAAAACCATAGTTTTTCCCATAAATGAGGATTCTAGATTTTTTACGGCCAACCAAGTTCGAGCTTTCTTGAAAGAAGGTGCTCAGGGATACATGCTATTGTCTTCCTTGAAGGTCAAGAGCGAGGCTGAGGTGAACGCAATCCTAGTGGTTAACGAGTTTCCCAAAATCTTTCCTGATGATGTACCTGGTCTACCATCGGAGCGGGAGATAGAGTTCGCTATTGATCTTGTACCGGGATCTGGTCCAGTATCTATAGCACCTTATAGAATGTCACCATCAGAATTGATAGAGCTTAAGAAGCAGTTGGAAGAGCTTTTGGAAAAATAATTTGTTAGACCCAGTGTGTCACCCTAGGGAGCACCAGTGTTGCTAGTACGAAAGAAGGATGGTATTTCACGATTGTGTGTGGACTATCACCAGCTAAACAAGGTCATAATTAAGAACAAGTATCCGCTTCTGAGGATAAACAATTTAATGGATCAACTGAAAGGAGCAGCAGTGTTCTCTAAGATCGATCTGCGATCGGGTTACCATCAGATTAGACTAAAGGCAGAGGACATTCCTAAGATAGCTTTTCGTACCCGATACGGTCATTACAAATATATTGTGACGGCGTTTGGTGTAACGAATGCACCTGCCATCTTTATGGACTACATGAACCGAATCTTTCATCTTTACTTGGACAGATTCATTGTTGTCTTCATTGATGACATCCTGATCTATTCTCAAAATCAGGAGGATAATGCTGAACACCTCAGTATAGTTCTCCAGATTTTGAAGGAGAAAAATTTGTATACCAAATTATCGAAGTGTGAATTTTGGCTGGATAAAGTCAAGTTTCTGGGCCATGTGATCTCAAAGGAAGGGATTGCAGTGGATCCATCAAAAGTAGAAGTGGTTCTACAATGGGAACGACCGAAGACAGTGATAGAAATTTGAAGCTTTGTGGGCTTAACTGGATACTATCGGAGGTTCATTGAAGGGTTCTCTAAGATAGCAGGACTTCTCAAGCAGCTCATAAGAAAGAATCAAGCTTTTGAATGGACGGATGCTTGCGAAAAAAGTTTCCAAGAATTGAAGAAATGGCTAACTACTTCACCAGTATTAGTTCTACCCGATCCGGATGAACAGTTCGAATTGTACTGCGATACTTCATATCAAGGATTGAGAGCTGTACTTATGCAAAATGGAAAATTGGTGGCTTATGTTTCGAGACAGTTGCGAGTGCATGAGAAGAACTATCCAACACATGACTTGGAGTTGGCAGCTGTAGTTTTTGCATTGAAGATATGGAGACACTTCCTGTATGGAGCGACATTCAACATCTTCAGTGATCACAAGAGCTTGAAGTACTTATATGATCAAAAGGAGCTGAATATGAGACAACGCAGGTGGTTTGAATTCTTGAAGGATTATGATTTCTGACTTCTGTATCACCCTGGAAAGGTAAACGTCGTGGCAGACGCATTGAGTAGGAAGATGCTCAGTATCTTTGCTATGATGCACAAGGAAAAGGAATTGATAGAACAATTTCGAAACATATGGACATCCATTGAGTTGACTCCGAGTAAGATTTGTTTGAATATGGTTACTATCTCAAATGAATTGATGGAAAAAATCCGAGAGAAACAGAAAAATAACGAATTTTTGCAAACTGAGAGGGAACTAATGAAGCAAGACATTGTGTCAATAGTTCAAGAAGGAGATGATGGTATTCTTAGGTTCGAAGGCAGGGTTTGTGTGCCCCATAACTAGGAACTGAGGAAGTTAATTCTTGATGAAGCCCACACGAGCCAGTTGAGTATACACCCAAGAATGACCAAAATATACCAAGATTTGAAACGGTTATTCTGGTGGCATGGAATGAAGAGAGATGTTGCCAATTATGTGTTGTCTTATCTGGTCTGCCAGAAAGCAAAGGTAGAACATCAAAGACTGCCAGAACTATTGCAACCTCTATCTATTCCCAAATGGAAGTGTGATAGCATTGCAATGGATTTCGTGGTTGGATTGCCGAAGACCAGAAAGGGTTATGATTCAATATGTGTAATACCCTAGAAAGTCATGTTAGGCTTGTACATAGTTACAGAGGTAGCCTAATACTTACTTAACATGTCTGAGTAATTTGTGGCTTTCTGAGTATATTTAGGCACTTTACTGTAACACTATGTGAGAAATATAGCCGTTATTTATTCTGGAAGTGGCTCAAATTGCTTAGTAAGTGGAGATAAATGTCGAAAGTTTATTTTCAAGTCATAAATGTGGGAACTGTACTACAGTTAAAGTTTGAGAATTTTTGGAGTTAGTTCGACATTTTTAAGCATACTGATTGTGTGTTTTAATGCTGGATTAACCCACAGCTGATATGGAAATATTAGTTTTTGGTGAAACAGAATTTTTAATGAATCTTAGAATTTATTTTGAATCTGTTGAAAGCTACGAAACTAGATTCGGTGAAATCTGAGTGTTCTTAGCAGATCGGGGTTTTGGTACCCAACTAAGAGAAGTCTAAATAGACTTCCCTTCTTGTTAAATATCCCACGGTGGGAATATTTGGGAGGCAGAAATAGAAGAGAAAACATGAGAAAGAAGAGAAGAGAAAAGAAAGAAAAGAGAGGAGAGAAAGAAGAAAGAAGAGAAGAATCAACCATCAAAGGAAAGGATCCAAGTGAAGGCCTTACTTCATCTTCATCATCTTAATCTTGAGGTAGGGGGAAACCTATTTGTGATGTTTGTTTACATTTTTTTCTTTTGGTTCAAGAAAAGCTTGAAGAGGAAATGAGGTTTGATGAGTGGTTTTATGGTTTATAAGTTGAATCTTGATGTGTTTAGTGTGATTAAGTTAGAAACTGAATTGTTGATGTGTTAGGATGAATTTTTCATCATTTGGAGCCTTAATTCCAATTCTAGGTCATTATTGGGGGGGTTTTGGTCAAGTTGGAGATTTTGAATCATAAGTGTTGCTTTAAATGAAATTGATGTTGTTTGAGAGTTAATATGTGTAGTTGGACCTTATTAGAGGTTGAAAATCACTTGAAAATGGATTTTTAGTGATTGGAAGTGGTTTTAGTTCCAATGGAACAGTAACCTATAGTTGCAGAATTATGCAGATTTTGAGTTTTGCTATTTATGCCGCAACGTTGGACTTTTAATGCCACAACGTTGGGAAGAATAGGATGAATGCCGCAACGTTGGGAAGAACAAAGGACGTGCGCCACAACGTTGAATATTTGCGCCGCAACGTTGGTAGTTTTTCCTGTCAGTACTTGAACCCGAGGGTTGGGCACCGCAACGTGGAACAGGGGATGCTGCAACATTGGTGCCAGAAAATAACTATGAGTTGTGTTTGATGCTCTGGATCATTCCAGTGACATAGTTTTCTTCTTTTATGCTTCTTAAGGAGTGATAAGACTCTATTAGGAGTATTTAATGAAGAGTAGATGTTTTGAATCATATAGATTCGTGATGCTAATTATGTGGGATAATTAGACATGTTTATATACACTTATAGTGTATCAAGTTGGATTTGAGGAAATGAATTTCCCTAAGTGTGGGAATTATTCATATTTGCTCTTTTAAGAGTGTTAAAGTACTTTTATAAGTATTTGATGAAGTGTTGTGAATTTAACCTGAAATGCATATAAATCAATTGTGAAACTAGTTATGGGAAGTAATTAGTAATTGTTTGGCTTGAGATGTTTGAGAAGCATAAATTGGTGAGTAATATCCTTTCTATGTGTTTGTACAATAGATTGGTGAGTAATATCCAACTCTGTTGTATGTGTAATACCTTGAGGTTTATAATATCCTCTTAGTATTGTTGAGAATCATAGATTGGTGAGTAATATCCTCTCTATATTGTGAGTAGTAAGGTGAGTAATATCCTTATTACATTGTGAAGTAAGGAGGTGAGTAATATCCTCTTTGCTTTGTTTGGCCCTGTGAAAGTGGGTGTTCTATGTTAGGTAAGACACTTAGTACCCTTCCTAATATAGTGAAGTATGAAAGGATAAAATTCCTTGTTCATTATCGATAACCGTGTAATTGATGAGACTTCACTACCCGGGGGGGAATGAGACTTCCTCTGTAATAATGATATATGCTGAATGAGACTTCCAGTGCTTGTTCAAGGTTATGGATGAAACTATGGACTTCCATTACTTTGTTCAAGTTTCATGCATTCATGACATTGCCATGGGATTGGAGTCTTGGATGTGGTATCATGCATTATGCATTTTCATACTTAGGGATCTGCATAGACATAATCATTAGTCATATTTAAGCATAACATGGCGATTGTATGGGCAGTTGCTATCATGACATTTTCATGCATTACAATTATATGAGTGATTGCTTATTGTTGAAATAAGGAGTTGTTACTTCTATTATTAAAGTATCAACGAGATAATTATAAATATTATTTGTTTGTATATATTTATATACTGGTATTGGAATACTTCTACTAAGATATGTTTTCTTACCTCGATTGTATTGCCATGTAAATCCAGGTGCAAGCTCTTCTAAAGGGAAGAAGAAGATGTATGAAGACTAGCATAGTATAGATGCTATTTTGAGCTGAGCTTATATATGTTTTATATTTGCTTAGTTGTTCAAGTTATGTATAACAGTATGCCTTGAGGCTGTGATGTATATATATGACTTTTGCTATCGTGGCTTTCCATATTTATTCATTATGTATGAACGATATGGATTAGATGTTGTTTTATGTTAGTAGTAGTAGGGTCAATATTGGGTTATTCACTTATATGACGATATATTTGGGTAGCAAATATTGGGCTATTACAATATGGGTAATCGTTGATTAGCTCACGAAGTCAACACATTTCCTACCGATCAACATAAGATATAACATAAAGAAGCTAACCCAACTGTACATCGATGAGATTGTTAAGCTACACGGTGTGCCTACCAGTATTATTTCTGATAGGGATCCAAGGTTTACTTCCAAGTTTTGGCAAAGTTTGCAAGAAGCATTGGGAACAAAGCTATGATTGAGTTCTGCTTACCATCCACAAATTGATGGGCAATCGAAAAGGATGATCCAATCGTTAGAGGATTTGCTCAAGGCTTGCGTTATAGAACAGACTGGAAGTTAGGATGAAGTTTTACCATTGGTAGAATTCACCCAAATAACAGTTTTCATTCAAGCATAGAGATGGCGCCCTATGAAGCTCTGTATGGACGATGGTGCCAAACACCTCTGTGTTAGTACCAAGACGGCGAGCGCCTTACGGTTGGACCTGATATTATTCAGTAGACAACTGAGAAGGTCAAGATGATTTAGGAAAAAATGAGGATGGCTCAGAGTCGGCAGAAAAGCTACGCGGACAAAAGAAGGAAGCCTCTTGAGTTTGAGGAAGGCGAGCATGTGTTTTTGAAAGTCACACCAATGACTGGGGTCGGCCGAGTTCTAAAATCTAGAAAACTCACTCCCAAATTTCTTGGACCTTACCAAATTCTTCATCGGATAGGTCCAGTAGCTTACTAGATAGTCATACCACATTTTCTTTCAAACCTTCATAATGTCTTTCATGTGTCACAACTACGAAAATATATTCCTGACCCGAACCATATCTTAGCACCAGACACAGTACAATTGAAAGAGAACTTAACCTATGAGGCACCTCCTGTAAAGATTGAAGATAGGAGAGTGAAACAACTCAGAGGAAAGGAAATCGCATTAGTGAAAGTGATCTGCAATGAAAAGACCAGAGATACAACATGGGAGCTAGAAGACAAGATGAAGGAGCAACACCCACAACTGTTCTAAGGTACGAAAATTTCGAGGACGAAATTTATTTTTAGAAGGGGAGAGTTGTAACACCCCGAAAACTATTTGTTTTATCATAAATAATCATTTTATAATATTTATGATTTTTAGAAATTTTTTTAGATTTTTTCGAAAATGTTAAATATTTTAATATATTCCTTATTTTACGTGTACATTGAGCAGAGTTAGTGTAACACTCTGAAAATTGTTTGTTTTGTGATGAATAGACATTTTTTAATATTTGTGATTTTTGATGATTTTTGTGGAATTTTCTGAAAATGTCAAATATTTTAATATATTCTTTGTTTTGTATGTGCGCTGAGCGGAGCCAGGAAAACGAAATGTTTTCCCTGAGGCTGGTAAACTTTGAACTGTAGAAACATCGACGAGGGATCTTACTAAACCCGAGGTTGAGCACAGTTTATTAGATTTTACATTTTACGAGATTTTATCTGATAAATAAAATTACAGAATATTTAATTATCTGAGAGATAATAAAATATTATTTACGCCAACTGTAAATTTTGTACATTGAGTAATAGCTCTAGTAGATTATTTCTATCTAATTGCTTTTATGACATCATCTAAGTGACCTCACACTTCACTTTATTGAAAAGCGTGCGAAGCTTCTCAAGGAAGCTTCAAGGGAAACTTCTAGGAAGTTCCTCCCAACCACTCCACTCTTTCTCCTCCCCTATGTGCTGCACGATTGGGGGAAGGAAAACAAAGGATATTCACATTTCATTCTCTCATTTCTCCTCCTCCCACTCACGCACTTCTCTCCCTCTTTCTCTCTTCTCCCACATGGCTGCACACACACACCACCATTGTTGAGCTTTCAAGCTTCTATGCTCAAAGCCAACATAGACCATTGTTTCCCCTCATCATCTCCAAGCTTTCTTCTTTGTGGGACTTCTCTTGACTTCTCCATTTTCGTCCCTTGCAGTCCAACTCCAAAGCTTGAAGCTTTAAGGTAAAACTCTCAACTTTCTTCTCCTCTTGTCCTCATTTTCGTGGTCCATGGTTACCTTGGTGACTATGGATACCATTTTCACTCTTTGATTTTGATTTTTATGGATTTGAACAACCTAGGATTTTGAGGTGGTGAAGCACGAAATTCTAAGGACAAAAAGAGCTTGCTTTCTTTGTTCTTCACTAAGGTAAAAGGAAGATTATTCTCTTCAACCCATTTTGGTAGTGAGAAACTCTTTGTTGTGTTGATGGGGTGAAACCCATTTGTGGGATACCACTTTGTTTGAGTGATTTTGGTTATGTATTGGTTGTTTGAATGGTAAGATTTAGTTGTATGTTGATAGATCTTGGATTGTATGAAGGATGGGATGAGTTTGGGTGAGTTTCTGCGTTTACAGAGGAGTACATGGCCTAGGCCGTGTGATCGTGCACGACCGTGTACTCCAGGCGTGCCAGAACAGAAAATCCAGAGGCATACACAGCTTAGGCCGTGTATAGCGGCACGACCGTGTATTTTGACATGACCATGTAATCGTGGCCATGTATTCTCCTTCAGGCCGTGTATTCTTGAATTATAAAGGATTTTAGGCTTTTTCTAGCCCTTTGGAGGCTTTCGGTCTCCTTGGGCACTCATTATGAGGCTTTAGTACTAAGATAAACTTATTAAACATAATTAATTGAATGATTAGAAGTTAATTAGGGATTCATAAAATGGAAAGAAACAAGAATGATAGTTTGCTATATAGTTTAGAATAATTTTGGAATAAAGAAAGAACATGAGTATGGGTGAGATTGTGAGAAACATAATGAACCTAAGATTTAACTTTTATCATAACTATGGATGGGGTTGTGTTTACCCTTAAAGTTTGTTATTGATATGATGTGGATCCGTGAATGGGATCGAACCTTGTTGATAAATGATATGACATGATATGATATGAATTATGATTCGTATATGAATATACATGTATGTATTGAATCTACATGCATTTGAAGTATGATTGGCATAGTTTGTCATGATAAGCATGATTGGAACATGCATTGAAAATGTCCGTTGGACTATTGTTAAGGCCAAGTTGCCTAGGAGTTGAATCACACCTTCGTGCAGGTGCGAATAGACTAGTGTAGGTCCTGTGGTTGACCTTGGGGGCGTCGGGGCACAGGCGTCTCACAGCGGGAAGTTGGTAGCCCTTCTAGACTGTGGGACAAACTGATGCAAACGCACTGACGATCCTGATGTGAGGCACTGTCCTCTATCGAGATCTTGTAGGAATGCCGCTGTATAAATCCTTGTTACTCAAAATGATTGATTATTTTCTTAAGAGCACTTAGTTTTACGACTGACGAGGTACGGGCATATCTCCCTGATCATTCTCTCCGAATGTTTTGTGTCTAGCTCCATAGAGTAGGATTTTTGGTACTATATGCATGTGCATAGTGAGTCACCATATCATCTGAGATAATTTAATTTGTTATCTATTACTATGATAACTACCTGTAAACGTTAAGTTGTTTATTATTTGTTTTTAATGTTGATTACCATTTCTGAAATGTTATATGGGCGTCATGCACCGTTTTGTTTCTTTACTGCCATCATAGGTAATGATGTAGAATGTCTTACCTCTTTTCTGTATTTGCTGCTATTTTGTTTGTATTTATGTTCCATCGAAGACGTCGGTGAAGGGGGTGAAGCTCATGAGTTCCTCGGCTTTTGGCCCCACTTTAACTAGCACCTGCTTTGGATCATAGCGACATGTCCAAGAGGATTTTTGGGTCATGTGTGTTTAGCCTTCCTTGGAGGTCTAGACTGCTGGCACATTAACTTCAATTCGGATCGTTGTGTCTATGTGGGGAACATGACGGTATCACTGGCTTGGGGGCGTTATGTCTACCCATCTACACCTACAGCGTTAGACTACATTTAGAGTTTTACATGCCCATTAGGGACATGTGGGGTGAACCTCACTACACCCCACGGGAGGATTCATTCCTCTCCACAGTCCGAGCCCCGGCCCGTAATTCGGTGGCTCCGATGAGGGTATCCTCAGATGAGGAAGACCCTGAGGAGGAACTTAAGGAGGATCCTGACACGGTTCCTTCCTTCTCTCCTTAGGGGCTATTTTTGTCGATTGTCACTGATGGCTATCCGTCTTTTGAGGCTTGATATTCTTTTTAGGGGTCTGTATATCATTTTTGGGGGCTTGTAAAGCTTAGGCTTTTTTTTGGTGAGCCTTGATGTAATTAATGACTCATAGCCTGTATCTAAACAACATATATATATATATATATATATATATATATATATTTATGAATCTCGCATGAGTGTTAGTACATTTAAATACTTCATTGATGAACAGGTTGTTGAGTATAAATATATATATATACATATAATAAAAGAAAGAAAAAAAATATACTCGCTAATTTACTCATACGATTACAACCAATTAAAATTATATTCATACAACGAACTGGGTCTTAATTTATATTTTTATTTTTCATAAATTTTAATTGACAATGTGACGTTCCCTCCCAAAAAAGAGCATTGCAGTTTGCCCAGTGAGTCCACTGCTCTCCAGTGAAATATTTTTTTAGCCAACTATGTTTCCACATCAGTTTACTGGTGAACATCATCTCCCTGCTGCCATCTACCGCTACATCTCTCATTTTTTCCATCATTACCATGTCCGTCGCCACTATCTGCCATTATTATTTCCAGTTGGCGACCTCACTAGTCACATAGCAGGCTTCAAATTGGCTGACCACTAAAGATGCAGCTTCGACTACTGCCTCACGCACGTCCACTACTCTTAGCACATAGATCTATGCACTGCCCCCTTCTTTGATGCGTGACGACGCATCTGGCCACCTTTTTAATAGTCACCAGTCTCATCCAACTTGCCCCGACCTCCTCTACCTGGATTTGAGCTCACCTTCCTCAACCAATCTTTGTGTGGCCTAATACACTCACCCAAAGCCATTTAGGTACTTGTGGTTTCAATTTTTACCCCTTGTGTAGAACCCATGGCTAGTTCTACCTCCTCATATAGCTCTAAAGACCCCTCAAAGGTTGAGTCTCCCGTTTTCACCAGTTAGGTTAGTGCCCCTCTCTCTGCTAACAAATTGGATGGCAGTAACTATGATACTTAGGCTTCTGACATCAAATTGTGGCTCAATGGCCAAGGCTAAGAAGAGCACCTCACTATGAAGGTTGAGTTTATGCCCAATGCTGACAAATCTAGGTAGAAAAAGATTGACGCCTAGTTGTGCAGTGTTATCAAATCCACTATTCATCCCTCCCTCAAGTAGAACTTCCACACTCATATTGCTTGTGAGTATGTTTGGGAGTAGGCCAAGGTTCTTTACACCAATGACACTCAGCAACTATATAGGGTGCGTCATAACCTTATGATTATTGTTGCACCTCAGAAGTTTGATGGCCCTATATTGACCTTTTTGGGGAAGGTTCATTGTACTCTTCATGATTTCAATGAGCCGATGTCCCCTGCTAATACCCTGGCAAAAGAACTTGAGCAACGTAGTACATTCTACATGCTCATGGCCTTGTACGATTTGCCTTTAGAATACTCTACCAACTATGATCAAATTTTGGTTTCTCCCATTATCCCTACTCTGAGCACGACTTGGTCCACTTTGCTCTAAGTCCCAACCAAGCAACCTTTTGATTCTATCATTGCTCCAGCTCTGATACCTTTGCCCTTATCACCCAAAGTACCAATCGTGGCTATTCTCATTATGGCAACTCGGGTAGAGCCTATCCAAAGTGTGATCATTACAGCAAGCTGGGCATACCAATTACAGGTGTTGGATTTTACATGGTCATCCTCCATGGGCTGCCAATGTTGCATAGGCTGCTGCACTAGCTTCACTTGAGCCCTCTGCCCAACCAACCACATCTTTGGTTGCCTATGCAGATTTTTTGAAGTGGGTTGAGCAACATCTGGCCTCTAGTTCCACTATGTCTGTTAAGTACATTGGTAATGCACTTACTTGTCTCTCTCAGTTACCATCCTTGGGTCCTTGATTTTGGTGCCTTTGATCACGTCTCTAGTAATAGGCACATTTTCTCTAAATTTCTAAATTTGGTTATTTACCTATAATCACTTTAGCAAATGGTTCCCAAACACGTCAGCATGGGATTGGCACTATCCGTCCCTTCTCTTCCTTGTTTATTGATTTCGTGCTTTATGTTCCTGTGAATCCTTTTAATTTACTGTCCATTGGTCATTTGAGCTATTTTTTAGATTGTAAAATTACATTAACTAAAGACTCTATCATTTTACAGGATTGGAGTTTAAGATGGAAGATTGGCACTGGATGTGAGTTTAATGGTATCTACCAGCTCTCTGCTATCTCTCGTGTTTGCTCTGTCATAGATTCCTCTCTCACCATCCATGCTCAGTTGGGTCATCCGAGCCTTGCCAAACTATAGAGAGATCTTATCTAAGTTATTCAGTTTATCTTGTGATTTGTGTCAACTTGGTAAACATGCCCGTAGTCAGCTTCCCAATAGAGTCTATTGTCAAGCTGCATCTCCTTTTGCTTTAGTTCATTATGATGTTTGGGGTCCTAGTCTTATTAAGTCTACTTTGGGATCCAAATATTTTGTTACTTTCATTAATGAATATTCTCAATGTACTTGATTATTTTTAATGCAAAATAAATTTAAGTAGTTTTCTATCTTTCAGAATTTTTATAACAAAATTAAAACTTAATTTAGTGTTCCAACTCGTACTTTGCGTAGTGACAATGCCCGTGAGTTTTTATCTCAACCTTTTTAACATTTTAAGGCATCTAATGGCATTTCTTACTAAATAACTCGAACCATCTTGCTTCGTGGTCGTGTCCTTTTCCATTTTTGGGGTGATATGATTCTTACCGCCTGCTACTTGATTAACCACATGCCCTCTTCTGTGCTTGATAACCATGTACCTTACTCTGTGTTGTTTCCTCGTCAACCCCTCTAATATTTTCTGCCTCGTGTCTTCGGGTCGATATGTTTTGTCCATAATCTCATTCTCGGTCTTAACAAACTTTATGTCTGCTCCATCAAATATGTTTTTCTCGATTACAATTGGTTTCAAAAGGGTTATTGTTATTTTTCACCTATTCTCCACCATTACTTGGTATCCGCCGATGTAACATTCTTCAAGTTTGTTCCCTTCTTTGACTCTTGAACCCATTACTGAGGTCTTCCCTGTTCCTCTCTTTTTTGTCTTAATTGAACTTTATACCCTTCAACCTCCTCCTGTTGGTGGACTGGCACCTACCACTTACCCCTTTCAGGTCTATCATCGTTAGCCCTAGCCACTTCCACCACCACTACCTCCACCAGAAGTTATAGAGGTCACTACGGATTCTCCTTCGAAACCATCTCCTTTACCAGCTCTGACATTGCCTCCTGAACTTGACCTTCTCATTGTTCTCCGAAAAGGTATACGATATACGCATAACCCTTCTCCTCACTATGTTACTTTGAGTTATCATCGCCTATCTTCTTCGCATTCTGCGTATCTTTCTTCCTTATCTTTTGTGTCTATTCCTAAATCTCTAGGTGATGCCTTGTCCTATCCTGGATGGAGACAAGCTATGATTGATGAAATACATGCCCTTTAGAGTTGTGGTACTTGGGAACTTGTTCATTTTCCCTTTATAGAAGTTTATCGTGGGCTGTCAGTGGATCTATACGGTCAAGGTTGGCCCAAATGGTAAGCTTGATCACCTAAAGGTGCATCTAGTGGGGAAAAGGTATACCCATATTTTTGGCTTGGATTATGGGGACACTTTCTCATCAGTGGTGAAAATGGATTATTTTCCACTTCCCCTTTCATCAGCTGGACATCAAGAATGCTTTTGTCCATGGTGATCTCGAAGAAGAGGTTTACATGGACCATCCACCAGGGTTTATTGCTCAAAGGGAATCTTCTAGCCTTGTTTGTCATCTTCACAAGTCCTTGCATGGCCTCAAACAATCTCTTCAGACTTGGTTTGGTTGATCTAGTACTGTAGTTCAACAGTTTGGTATGATTTGGAGTAAGGCTGACCACTATGTCTTCTATCGCCATATAACCTGAGGTTACATCTATTTGATTATATATGTGAATGACATTATTATAACTAATAGTGATTACCAGGGCATAACTCAGATAAAATAGGACCTTTGTCATCACTTTCAGATAAAAGATCTTGGCCAACTTTGTTATTTGTTGGGAATTGAAATGGCACAATCCAAGGATGGTATAGTTATCTCACAAAGGAAGTATACTATAGACATTCTTGAGGAAATAGGTAAGTTGAATGCAAAACCTATTGGCACTCCTATGGATCCTAATGTCAAGCTCCTACTGGATCGGGAGGATCCACTTTTAGACTCAAGAAGATATAGAAGATTGGTTTGACAATTAAACTATCTCACTGTTACCCGTCTAAGTATCTTTTTTGTAGTGAGTGTGGTAAGTCAATTTCTAAACTCACCTTGCGAAGGACATTAGGATGCAGTCATTTGTATCTTGAAGCACATTAAAGAAGCTCCAAGAAAAGGCCTCGTCTATGAAGATAAAGTGTTGGTGTATGCCCTAGAGGCCGATAATTTTTTTGTATTTACGTACATTCTATTATGCTTATTTTAATATATGAAGCATTTTATTTATTATGTTCTTTTTTGATAAACATAATAAAGTCCTTAGAATAGTAAGTTTGATGCCATAGGACATCAAGTGGATGACTTGATCGTGAGATCCTTTTTGGTTACAACACTATTCTTAAATGTCCCTAGTCAAGTATTATTGTTAACTAGGACAACAATAATGCATTGAGACTAGTATGTGCATAGACTGATGACCACATCTCACGGGTCATGGATATGAGATATCAAGTCTTCACATGGGTACATATTAGAGTAATGATGTATTGGACTGACCCACCATGAGAATGCTATATGGATCGTTACGTGAATGTCATAAGCGATTCTCATAGTGACAATGGTATTTGTGGTCCTTTGACCTGAAATCACTACAATTTCTACATGAGGAGTTGTGTGTTTTAATGCCATCAAATGTCATCTGTAACAAGGTGATTATAAAGTTAGTTATTGGACATACCGCGAATCATGCAGAGGGATATGAATGACCTAGATAGGATTTGTCACTCCTACATAACAGGAGCGATATCTTCGGGCCCCCTGATTGAGTGAGACTGCGAAATGCATGACCATACTCAAATGAGTCAATATGAGATATTGATTTCATTTGTTATTACAAAGTCTACTCGAGTATCAGGAAATGAATGATTGGACTATACAAGGGTGATACATTCCATGCCTTGTGTTCAATCTAGATATCTTGACTAAGAGACTAAACAACACTGAAACATTGGTCACAGAAAGGTTATGTCAAATCACTAACATTCTTATTACTTGGGTAGCAGCGATGTGTTGCTAGATACTGCTCACTGCTTGTAATATTAAAATGGGATTTTAATATTACTACAAATGTAATAAGAACCTGCAGGGTCACACACATAGAGCAGACTAAAATTGGAGCAATGGATCCAAGTTGGACTCGGATTCAAATATGGGCCAGACTCATAACAGATGGGTCTAGGGTTGCACAGCTTACCTTGCTGCTTCTCACACTCACTTAAGGCAGTCACTATTATAAATAGTACTGCTAAGGGGCTGCTAAGATACACAATTACAAAACCCTAGCCGCACCTAGAGAAAAGTGAGTGAGTGAGTGACAGGTTTCTTCTCTTCTCTTCGCAGCTAGCACTGTATGAGAGACGCGAGACTCCTCTTTGCGGACGTTGACATTCGTGAGTCTGTTCGTGTGGATACTGCAGAGACATTGTTTCTATTATGGTGTTGGTGATTCACGTCCTTCCTTTTGATCACGCTTCAAGAGGTAAATAATTTAAAAACTTGGATTATGACTTTTCGCATGGATCCTCGGTGGGAATCCTTATTTTTTCGCTGTGTGATGTAACCGCAATACCCAATATAAAGGTCATACTCAAATTGTTGGATATTCAGATACTAACTGAGCAGGCTCTCCTACAGATAAAAGATTCACTTATAGGTATTATGTATTCATGTGGGGTAATATAATATCCTAGAACAATAAGAAACAAATGTGGTTATAAGATTGAGTGTCGAAGCAGAATATCAATCAATGGCTTTAGTCACTTGTGAACTCATTTAGTTAAAACAACTACTTAAGGAGCTTTGATTTGGGGATATTATGCAAATGATGCTTATTTGTGATAACCAAGCTGCATTGCATATCTCCTCTAATCTAGTGTTTCATGAGAGGACCAAACACATTGAGATAAATGTTCATTTTATTAGAGAGAAGATTCTATCTAGAGACATCACCACTAGCTTTGTCAGTTCAAATAATCAACTGGTAGATGTTTTCACTAAGTCTTTGAGAGGCCCTTGATAATAGCTTATTTTTTTATATATTTTTCTTATAAAAAAGGCATTATTATATCTCAATATATTTAATTTTATTAATTTTGTAGCATTATCATTTGTTTCTTCGAGATCAATTAATTACTAAATTATGTGTTAATTATAGATATTTAAAAGTAAAAGTTATGCAATCAGTAAGATGTTAAGATGTGCTATAAAGATAAAGTTTTGAAGAGATCTTATCAAAATAGTATGTCTGGTAAACACAATTTTTATATATTATTTAACTCTCATATTTAGTCTCTTACACCTCTTATGTGCTTAATTGATTGGTTTTGGCCACATTTTATAAGTTTATGTTCAAATTGAGCTTAATTGTATTTTTCAGCATTATTGAGAATTTTATACTATTTTTGTATTTTGAGCATAACTTGAGTTTTAGACATCTACAAATTATGAATTTTATCTTGTAGAAAAGTTGAAAGAGAGCTCTACAACTTTGATGAAGAGCTTGAAGAACAAATCAGAGAATAGAGATGTTGTCATTGGAACCTAGACAATGTACAAAGATTGAGCCATAATTTAGGCTATAGTTATCATTTGGAGCTACAGTTAGTGTCATTTGAAATCTAAGACATAGATCGTAAATTCTTATGAAGATCACTTATCAAGATGGTGACGTTTTGATGGTGTTTTAACCCTTTGAATTCAGATGACGGGTTTAGAGAGCTGTTAAGAATGTTTTGGGCATAACTCTCTCATCCTAAGTCAAAATTATGTGAATTAGGTATCCAGTTAAAGTTAAGAGAAAAAGGATAACCCTAAGCTAAGGGAAAACTTAGATTTCTAATTTTAGAGATAGTTATTAAAGTAACAGCAATAACCACGAAACTCAATCCTAATTTTCTCGCTTGCACTTTCTCTCGTCATCTTTCTTCTTCTCCTTTCTCATTAGTTTTTTTTTTTTTTTTTCCCTTCCATCCATGAAGGTCTAGACCCTTTTAAATCAATCCTAGGGATTGATAATCTTGATATTTAATTTTGAGATATTGTTTTGATTGTTTTATATTAAAGTACTAATAAAGTTTTTCTTTTACTTGTTGACTAATTTTATTTTTTATTAGTTGATCAAATTTATATTTTACTTATTAATAAAGTTTATCTTTTACTTGTTAATCAAGTTTCTCTTTGATTATTTTAAATCTGAATTGAATTGCTTAATTTGATTTAGATGTTGATGTGATAATTGCATAATTACCACGTGTTTAATGAGGATTACAGAGAATAAATAATGCATCAAAGGCTTTTTGGATGTTGTTTGTTAAACTTGGTTGAATTCTGGGTTTTAGATTAATTTAGGATTATATGGGTGCTTAATTCATTTAACCTTAATTAATTAAATTCTAGATGCTTATCTAGTAGAGAATTCATGGATCATCTTAAGGCTTCTTAATTTGATCTATGACCAAGAATCTAATTAGTAATTGAATGGATTCGTAGTGATCAATGATAGATTAAATTCAAGATTACTTAATTTCCTTGGATTTGTTGTTTACTTAATTCTATTTACAACTTTTAATTACTTTCTGTTAATTAATTTTGTAACTTTTTTCTCCCCATGTTAACCTTTTAATTTGATTGCTTGATTAGAGTGATTTAAGGGTTCGACCCGGTTGTGCCTTATATTACAAGTATTTTGGTGAATCAGTTTATAAATTGATTTGATTTGATAGTCTCGATAGCTATCAAATTTTGGCACCATTGGTGGGGATCAATCTAAGTTTAATCAATCATATTAAGATTATAATTAGCTACTAATCCTTCACTAACCATTATTTTCCTTGTTTTAAGTAGTTTCCAACTCAATTTAGGCCTCCAAGTTGAATTTTGTATGGACAAATAGTTTCAGATTGAGCTAAAAATTGGTCAATTAAAGGAAAATGGTGTATTCTACAAGGCTTACTGTATGTAGTGAGGTCCACACTATTTTGGCCAAATTCCATCGTTCCACTTTTCCATTTTTTGAAGATTTTTTCTTGCAAATTTTGGTACCATTTTTAAGTAGTTTTCATCCTGTGGTGGTCTCATAATTTTTAAAATTGTGTAGGTATGGTAAGTGGTGTTATTTTGGTAAAATTTTAGTGTTGTGTAGTGCATTTTGCATATTTTGTGTTTATGCACTTTTGCATGTTTTTGACCAGGTCTTCTAGTAATCATTTACTTGACATTGGCCTTGATATTGAGAGGACCTTGCATACACTTAATAGAGCTTGGAGGCTTAGTGAAAGGATAAATTCTGAAATTGAAACTGAACCCAAGAATATAAGTAACAGTGCAACTATGACTAATAATACTGAAACTAAAACTAAATATGAGAATACAAAGAACACTGCAAACATGGCTGATAATATGGATAATAGGACTTTTAAGGAACTAGTTGCACCTGATGTGAATAACCAATCTTTGTGCATTCAATATCCTAATTTAAATGTTGATTTTGAATTGAAATCTGGATTGATACATTTGCTACCAAAGTTTCATGGGCTTGCAAGTGAGAATCCCCATAAGCAATTGAAGGATTTCCATATGGCGTGCTCCACCATGAAACCACAAGGCATTCTTGAAAAACATATCAAATTGAGAGTCTTTCCTTTCTCATTAGATGAAGTAGCCAAGGATTGACTATATTACTTGCAGCCAACTGCCATAATAGGTTGGAATGATATGAAAAGATTGTTCCTAGAAAATTTTTTCCCTACTTCTATAGTTGCTACCATTAGGAAGGATATATATGGTATAAAGCAAATATCAGGAGAAATTCCACATGAGTATTAGGAAAGATTCAAGAAGTTGTGTACAAGTTGTTCTCATCACCAGATCAGTGACTAGTTGTTAATCCAGTATTTCTATGAGGGATTTTTAACCATGGATAGAAGCATGGTATATGCTTCCTCGGGAGGAGCTTTAGTGGACAAAACCCTTGCTGCAGTAGGAGATTTAATAGCGAACATGGCAACAAGTGCATAACAATTTAGCACATGAGTCATTACCTCAACCAGAGGAGTCAATGAAGTAAGGGTTTCTGATGTTGATCAACAGAGAATTGAGAATAGATTAGAAGAGCTGACTTCCTTGGTTAGGCAACTAGTAATGAGACAAAAACAAATTCAATCCCCAGTAAAACTTTGTGGAATCTACTCCTTGTTAGATCACTCAACAGACTAGTGTCCTGCACTTTAAGAAAGTAGTGAAGCAGTGGCTGGAATCTTTCCTGGAAGACCATACCAGCAGTAGCCAAAGTATAACCTTTATTCTAACACATATAACCCTAGATGGAGAGATCATCCCAATCTACGATATGGCAACAATTCTGGCCAACATCAGCAACAATAGTAATAGACCAGATATAACACAGTAGGCTTGAGCAGGCAACAATTTCAACAACTAGTGAAACAACCCATGCAACAAAGTAGCAATTTAGAATCTAGCTTGGCAAACTTGGTTAAACAGTTAGTAACTAATAACATTCTGTTTCAACAGAGAACCAAGACCACCATTTAGAACTTGGAAACTCAAATTAGTTAACTTGCAACTTCTATCAATGAGTTGAAGACTCAAGTTTTGATCAATTGCCCTACCAAACAATTAACAATCCAAGAGGTAATGTGGGCGCCATAACCTTGAGAAGTGGCAAAGAAGTTAGTGGTCTAACCCAACTCCAACCAGAGATTGTGCAACATGATTGTGTAGAAAAATTAGATCCAGCAAACTAGAATTTTGCAGAAGATTCAATTGTACACTCATAAGAGGAGGTTGAAAGGAAATGAGAAAGTGAGCTTAGAAGAAATGTTTCTACCTTGATCCAACCAAATATGCCTCCTAAATGCAAGGATCCTGGAACTATCATAATTCCTTGCACAATAGGCAATAAGCAATTTACTCATGCAATGTTGGATTTAGGTGCCTCAATTAATGTGATGCCAAAATCAGTTTATGAATCTCTGCAAATTGAAGAGTTAAAGCTAACCGGAGTTATCATTCAGCTAGCAAATAGGAGCACAACTCATCCTACAAGAGTGCTTGAAGATGTTTTAGTAAAAGTAAATAATTTAATATTT
Organism: Ormosia semicastrata; assembly: GCA_029884595.1. Lineage (NCBI taxonomy): Eukaryota > Viridiplantae > Streptophyta > Magnoliopsida > Fabales > Fabaceae > Ormosia > Ormosia semicastrata. The sequence continues at coordinate 5,041,611 of JAQQTO010000061.1, forward strand.
CTAGTAAATTTTTATGTTCTAAACATGGAAGATGAATTTGCATCTAGTCAATCGTCATTGATTTTAGGTAGACCTTTCTTGACAACTACAAAAACTAATATCAATGTGGATACTGGTACACTTTCCATGGAATTTGGGGATAACATCATTCAATTTAATATCCTTGATGCCATGAAATATCCTTTAAAAGAGCATTCTGTTTTTCAGTTAGACATCATTGATTTGGTTGTTGATTGTATGCATGTTGATATGCTAGCTAAATTTCCTAAAATTGTGGGATTTCTGGATAGTGTTGATTTTTCTAGATGTTCTGGATGTTCTGTTTCTATTTGTGATGAGACTAGTATGTGTACCGTATGTTCTGAGATTTCTACGTATATGGGAGATGATATTGCATGTTTTGAATTTTTTTATTCTATGGGATATGATTATATTGCTTTGGAAGATTGTACACAAATTACAGGTAATGTTACAGTTAAATCAGCAGAACTAGTTTCTTCAATCAGATTGATACCTTTAGTGTAACAACCAACTACCCTTGAGTTAAAGCCTTTACTTGCACATTTGAAGTATGTGTTCTTGGAAGCAGATGAAAAGCTACCAGTGATAATAGTAAAGAATTTTCAGTCTGAACAAGAAGAGAAATTATTGCAGATCTTGAAGCAGTGCAAGAAAGCCATTGGATGGACTCTTGTAGATATTCCTGAGATTAGCCCCTCCACATGCATACATCAAATTTTATTGGAGGAGGAAGCCAAACTAGTGAGGCAACCTCAAAGATGACTTAACCCTCTAATTTTGGATGTAGTGAAGAAAGAAGTGAGTAAATTGTTGTCAGCTGGCATCATTTACCCCATTTTAGATAGGAAGTGGGTGAGTCGGGTGCAAGTAGTTCCTAAGAAGACCGGGATGATTGTGTTCATCAATGAGAAGAACAAGCTGGTCCGTACTAGAATATAGAATAACTGGAGAGTCTGTATTGATTACAGGTAGCTCAACTAAGCTACTAGGAAGGATCACTTTCCTTTGCTCTTCATTGATCAAATATTGGAAAGGTTAGCTAACAAGTCACATTATTGCTTCATAGATGAATTTTCAGGCTACTTTCAGATTGACATAGCCCCAAAAGACCAAGAGAAGACAACCTTCACCTGCCCATTTGGCACGCTTGCTTATAAGAGGATGCCTTTTGGGCTTTGTAATGCCCTAGGTACATTTTAGAGATGTATGATGAGCATTTGCTTTGACTTGTTAGAACACTGCATGGAAGTTTTTATGGATGACTTCACAGTTTATGGATTTTCTTTTGATGCATGTTTAGATAGTCTTGCTAGGGTGCTTGATAGGTGCATTGAGACACGTCTTGTTCTTAATTTTGAGAAATATCATTTCATTGTAGAACAAGGCATAGTCTTTGGGTATGTAGTTTCTAGCAAAGACATTGAAGTAGATAAAGCAAAGATCGATGTTATGTCATTTTTACCATAACCCACTTATGTGTAGGAATTGCATTCCTTTCTTGGTCATGCAGGGTTCTACAGGCGTTTCATCAAGGACTTTAACAAAATTGCCCTTCTATTGCCTAAGCTTCTTCAAAAAGAAGTAGAGTTCGAATTTGATGAGCATTGCAAGAAGGCATTCAATCAGTTGAAGAAGAACCTGACCTCTTCTCCCACTATTCAGCCGCCAAATTGGGAGCTTCCTTTTGAGCTAATGTATGATGCCTCCAGCTTTGCAATTGGTGCCATCCTTTCTCAACGAGTTGACAAGCAACCTCATGTGATATTTTATGTCTCTCGTACTTTGGATTCTGCCCAAGCTAATTATGTAACACCCATGTGGGGATATCATATTTATGATGCAATAAAATAAAATAAAATAAAACTCTTACCCAAGTTATAAAACATTTGCTACATAATTAATATTTGTGGTAAATTTTTTTTCTTTTATATTAATAACATTAAATAAAATAACACAGAACACCAAATTAAATAAAGTATAATCACGCCATAATTTACATATAATTTTTCTTTAGTACACACATAATTTACAACCACATGTATTTATCAAAGCAGTAAATAGTTGACACAAAACTAAGACATAGTATTGCCCAAGTGCACCTCAAAGCTCTTTAACCCTCCGATGGATCATCCTCAAAAAGATCCTCGAAAGTCAGAGCTCCTGGAGGTCCTATAGTTCTACGAACACGAGTTCGAGCTGTTGACTCGCTACTGAGCTCGCTAGGCGCATGGAGTATTCCTTGCCAGTAACGCCTAAGAGTCAGCGGCAACTCTAGATGTAAATACAACATAGTAGTGAATATGACATCTCCGTCATACTCTCTACATAGGGACACAGTCAAACGTCCCACGTATGCAACTGTCCCTCTATCCACTCGCATACGTCAGGCTTCAGAACCTCCGTGAAACTCAAGTCTCACAAACCCGAAAAATCCTGGCAACGTCATGATCTCAAGATCAGTCATGATGATAAGGATGATCTACCGGCTACTCCTCCTCCTCGTATAGCTCGCCCGGCTATCACTCATCCGGATACTGTATCTCAAGAGGCTGATCCTCTTCTTCCTCAAACTCTTTACGGAAATAATATAATAATATCGAGAAAACATATAGAGAGGTGAGACAATCTACACCATTACCCGCATGGCAATAGAGAAAACGATAATACAAATAATTATCACAATAATATATACCAATGTATCATGCATAATATAACAGAACAATGCATATCATTATATCACACATAGTATAGGAAAACAATATATCATGCATAATATATTAAAGCAATAAATCATACATTTTATCACTGATTATGATAAACAGTAAAACACAGATAATGCATGAACAGTAAAATGTAGGTAATGCATGAACAGTAATGTGCAGGTAATGCATGAACACACACCGACTAGTTCCTACTCCATGGAGCTAAACACGAATATCTGAGAGAATGATCCGAATAGAAACTAATAATACTTTATGGCTGCCCAACCAAACTATTGCACTATCCAATCTTTGTGTCTATAGTCCACAGTCCAAACATCGTGTAGTAGCACACAGTCAATACATCGTGCACTACAGGCATAGTACTTAATAGTCTCCTCAAGATCTCGATTAAGAATAGTGATTGTCAAGATCATTAGTGTGTTGCCCGTTACCACGGCCCAGAGGTGCTACCACTGTCCACATATGGAATTCTCCGCACACTAATGCCTCCAAGTTCATAAATGAACCACACTACGCTTATCACACCAAAACACGGTGTAATTCGCCTCATCAATCAATCGCCAATTATCAATCAAATTGACACAATACTCTAAGCATGATCTAAAAATTATAAAAATACCCTTATTAACCAAATTTTACCATAATTATGAAAATACCCTTAGTCACAAAATACTAAAGTATAGTATGTCCCACTTGACAGTACTACACCACAATATGTTCGGGTCCACCACTTTGGCCCGATAGCAAAACTCACTGTATCGTTCAATCGCGTAGGAATTTTATCGCATTTTCACAATCTCATTGTTTTCACAAACGTTTTTAAATCGCGTAAAGATATTTTGATATTTTTAAATATCACAAAATGTTTTTAAATCTTTTTCTCAATCGCGTAAGATTTTTAATTCGTTTTCTTAACCGAATAGCTTAAAATTACCCTTTTAAATATGTGTAGACTATATCTAGTATATTTAAAATACGTAGAGTATTTTCCTTATGTTCTAAATATAGTATGGAATCTTTTCATTTTATGCGTCTGATTTTAATAAATTTTGGCAGCATTTTGCCTATAAAATCAGTATAAGGTATTTTTGACGTTTTCCACTAAATATAGTTTATTTTATTTTTACCCAATAATTACGCTTTGAAACTTGCTAACGCGCTTCAAAATTCATAAAATGAGCTTTACGTTAGTATTTTTCAAGCGTTTGCTTTATTTCTTACTTAAACTGAAATTCTGCTAATTTAGAATTCTAAGACTGAATTTATTCCTTTTGTTTTCTCAAAGATTCATTGGAATCAATTAATTTTGTAAATCCATTACCTAACTTATCTTAGAAAATAAAATAGCATGTTGGCCAAAATCAAAAATAAAATGGCATTCAATTATACACTAAATGGCATGTTGGCCATAATTAAATCAAAATCATTCTTACATCCATTATTTTTCCTAAATCCTTTAAATCAGTGATTTAGAAAATTGCTGAGAACATTTTAGTTCTCTGTTTGATGTAAGGCCGTGAGCCTCATTCTGTGTTCTTTGGAACACTCATGCAAATTGTACATGTTATTCACATCCTACTTTAATAATTATTCAATTATAAACACATGCAATTATATAATCGCATACAATATACATACAATTTATTTAAAGCCATAAACATGCATAGCAAAAATAATAAAAACTTTAATCATGCATAGCAAAATAAATCACAAATAGGAAAGCATTTAAACAATCACAAAAATAATAAAAATCATAAACAATCACACAAATGAATCCTTATGGATTCTACACATACATACAAATCCATTTTCCCATCACCACTTAGGGTTGATGAGATTAAATCTCCCTCTTACCTCTTGAAGACAATTAATCGGTTAGTTTCCTCCTTTCTTTCAAATTCGTACAATCTCCCAAATAAATCCCTAAAATTCTTAAACAATTAGTAAAAACACATACAAGGTACAATATTGAAAAACCATGGAACAATCATGGTTAGAAAAATTAGAAATCCAATTTTGAACCATAGAATCAAGACTTACCCTTAGAAAAGTAAGCAAAAGGTGTGATTTTGGACAAGATATAGTAGTTTTTTGGAAAAACTTTGTGAATGAAAAGTGTTTAGAATAGGATTTGGGTTTAGGAAATATGATGAGATAAAATTATAGAGGTTTGGTTGTGTGGGTAGTGTGTATGGCCGAATAGAGAGGGAAAAGAAATAGAAGAAAAAGTGTTCTTGGTTCTTGCTATTTTTGGAGAGAAAATGGATAGATTAACTAGGATAAGTGTGAAATAAAAGTGAAGAGTGTAAATTAGAGGGCTACTGCCGTGTGAGTGTTTTGGGTGAGGTTGAGTGATTGATTTTGCATGGTAAATATCCTAGAGTGTTCATATTAGTTAAGCACATGACTTATGTCATTGGATGGTTCAAGAACCATATAGAACCAAGCCAACTAAGCCTCCCTAGCTGCTGCCCAAAACCGTGTGGGTCTTCATCATTTTAGAGACTTAATTGTTCTCAAATTACTCCTAATTGCATGCTAATTAATTAGGAAATTAGTTAGGTTAAATATCCTAACCAATCTTAATTAACATTCTAATCATATAACTAATTAGTTTAATATATATTAGCATATATTATAACCTTTAATCAATATTAGGATATCTAATTAGTATTTAGATTATAATTAATTAAGAACTAAACTAGTTCACTTAGTTTGCTAATTAGGTAATTAGATTAGTCAAATTAAGCTTAATTAGCTACTAACCAAATTCAAGCCTACTATTTTTGACTTAATTCTAACCATTGATTTCATCTTTAATTCCTAGCCATAGATTACATCTAAGGTAGATATTGATTGGTCATAAAGTTTGAATTCTAATCTCACCATTGATTTGATCAACGGTTGAAATCAAAGGCTTCCTAACTAAGTCATCATCCAACGGTCCAAATTAAAGTCCATGCTCCCTTCGTTGACCCATTCTTATTGGTTTAAAAAGTCAAGCCACTTTCGTTGACTTGCTCTCATTAGCTAGAATTTGTCCAGTCAGCATAGTTGACTGCTTTTCCTAAACGCGGGTCCCACAAACTTTTAAAGATCCGTGGTCAAATCGAAACAGATTTTTACTATTTTTGAGACAGTAGGTACTGTAATATAAAATAATATTATAATAATATAAAATTATTTTATCACACAGTTAAATCAAAAAATTACAAGATTAATATATATATCAATCAGAATTGGGTTTAGTAAGATCCCCCAGCTCTAATTAATTAAAATAAGATTTTTCCGGTCAGAAAATTATTATTTTCTTGACTTAGAGCAAATCACACAAAATAATTAAATACACTCACGAAACAGTTAAATTCATTTTACTACTCACAGAATTTACAAAACAGTGCATTTCAGGACGATATTGTAATTAACCCAAAAGTTGGGATGTTACAAATTACACCATTACTAAAAAAAAGCTTCTGCTAATTATTTTCACTTTAGATAAATTTTGTTGCTATTTGTTGGGCACTAAAGTTATTGTTTACTCTAACCATGCAGCCTTGAAGTTCTTGTTAAAGAAGCCCGAGGCAATGCCTCGACTCATTTGGTGGATGTTCCTCCTACAGGAGTTTGATATTAAGATCAAAGATAAAAGCAGAGCTAAAAACTTGGTGGCAGATTGATAACTCCATGAAATATAATTATTTATGCCCTATATTTGTACTATATTAATAGCTTAGTACTTGTTTGTTATGCATATATGGAAGATTTTATGCTTATATTTGTCAAATTCAATTTGGATATCTTCCAATATGGTTTTGAGCAAATTGTGCATATTCTATAAGTGATTAAGTGAAATTGTAACTATGAGTAACTTGGTGTTTTCTTTATTACAGGAAAGGCTCCAATGAAGCTGAAATTTGGAGGATTTGGACCAAAATTGGAAGAGAAAGCCAAGTGTAAAGTTCAATAACTCACGCCGTGGCGCAGACATATTTATGCCGCAACGTGGAGACTCTGCCCTGCTGCATATTGAGGACCCGAGGCTAGCACGCCGCAGCGCAAAGAAGTGTATGCCGCAGCATGGTGACCTAATTTACACATATGCCGCGGCGTAAGGTATGTCATACCGTGGCGTTAAACAGAGTTATGGGCCTATAAATACTATTTTATTAAATTTCTGTAGAGAGTTTTTTAGTTTTAGAGAAGCAGCGGCTAGGTTTTTACTTAGAGGCTGAGAGGAATCAAAGGGACCAAACTTGGAGGTCATATTCTTCATGGAAGGAGATTCAAGAATCAAATATCACATCCATTGAGCTTCCTTCTTATTCCTTTTATATTTTTCCCTTCCCTTATCATGAACATGATTTTTGTTATTATGTTTTTGTGTTCAATGAGTAGCTAAGCTGTATTTAGGGATTACTTTGGATCCTTCTATGGATATTGATGATTTTGTACTTCTTTGAGTTTATATTGATGTTTGGTTTTGTTCAATCATATTGATCTTAATGCTCTTGATTGTTTAGCCAACTTTTAAGTGATTTGTTAAAATCTGATGAGTCTAGACATAGGAATTTGGATTTGAGATGATATTTATGGCTAATGCATGTTCGATTTCATTCTCATGGTGGGATGAGTTAATTTGTGACGAGCGTTGAACTCAATCAAAATTGTAACCGAGTTATGCCTATGGCTTGTAGCATAGGAAACAACACTGGATCATCTCTCAAGGATTATAAATGCAATTTGATTAGATCAAGCCAAAATTGGGGAAAGGGTTTGAGAACTCAGAATATGTAAATAACAAAATTAAAGTGAGAAATTCAATTAAAAGATCAATCAATTCAAAAACCTATCCGAAGTTAGGTTGATTCTATCATAGATCATTCAACAAACATTTGAAGTGCATTTGAATGGTTAATTTGGATTCAACCAAAATCTCTACATCAAATCCAGAATTCATATTAGACAATCATCTAGAATTCAATGAACAATTGACACACAAATTTGCAATTGCACAATTCATGTTAGATCTATGTTAATTTGATCTCCGAATTTAATTAACCTAGGCACAAATCAGTAACCTAACCTTTATAATTCCGTGATTAATTCAGATTAATCAACCTAAATCCCATCACAATTCTCAATCTTAAATTGAGATCCAATCAGATTAAACATAAAATAGAATCACCATTTATGTATTCAAGATCAAGAAGAAAAATGAGAAGAGGAATCCAAGTGCAATTCAAACACAAAAACAGAACTAAGATCTCAAAACCCAAACCACAATTTCTTCAAGAATCTCTTAATTGATTACAAAAGTTTAACTCTCCATAGTTATCACTATGAAGGAGCTTGAGGAAGAAGGATAAAGAAGAGAGAAAGATCTAGATTTAGGGAGAATGTGAGAAAAGTGTGGAAAAAAATATATCTCTGTCGGATTTTTGCTTCTATAGCTATAAACTAACTCTTATTTTAGCCTCACATCATTAGAACTCTATTAGTTACAAAGCTGGGTCCATTATGAGTAATTGGGCCTAAACCCTATGTCATTTGGAGGTCTACAACTCAAGTTATGGATAAAACATTCTCAAAGGGTCTCTGAACTCGTGTTTTGACTTCTAGGTCCAATTAGCTCTGCTAGATGTTTGATTCTGCCCTGAAGCTCTCATGAAAGTTGTAGAGTTATCTTTCATCTTTCCTACAAGGTAAGATACATAATTTTTAGATATCTAGAACTCAAGATATGACTGAAATACAGAAATAGTGTCAAACCTCAATGATGCTGAAATAAATCAATTAAGCTCAATTTAAGTCCAAACTTACAAAACATGATCAAGCTCAATCAATTAAGTACATGGATAGTGTAAATGACTAAAAATGAGGGTTTATTTGTAACACCCTGAAAATTGCTTACTTCGTGATATATATTCATTTTATAATATTTATGATTTTTGTGAATTTTTCTGGAATTATTTGAATTATTTGATTATCTTAATATATTCCTCGATTTACATGCACGTTGAGCTGGGCCGGGAAAATGAAATATTTTCCCCGATGCCGAAAAACCTTGGACTGTGAAAATGGTGATAGGGTATCTTACTAAACTCGAGGTTGGACACAGTTTATGAAGTTTTCATTTTTTGAGATTTTATCTAACGGATAAAATTTGGGTACACTTTATTGTCCATTAGACAATAGATACCGGCTTTGCTAACTGTGACTTTTATCCATTGGGTAATAGCTTTAGTAGAGTGTTAGTCATCTTTTCTAGAGAGCACTTTAATGACATCACCAAGATGACATCATCAAAGTGACATCATCAAAGTGACATCATCCTTGACTGTTCCCAAAAAGTGAACAAAGCTTCTCAAGAAAGCTTTGTATCAAAACTTCTCAAGGAAGCAAACTTTTCTTTCTTCTCCCTTGGAAACTCCATGGCAATGAGGGGGGACAGATGACACAAATTGTCATCTTTTCATCTAAACACTCATTCACCTTTTTACATTTTCACCTTTTCCATTTTCAAAAGTTTTTACCACTTTCTCTCTCCACTTTTCCTTTCTCTCTCAACTTCTCCTTTTCTCTTACTTTTCTATCACATTTTCTCTTCTTCCTTTCCTCTCCAACCTCACGGGCACACCCTTTTTCTTGACCCTCCATGTTTGTTTAATTTCAAGCAATCACATTGCTTAAAACTACATATTGTTTGAAGACATTTTCTTGTTGGAATCACCTCCTAAAGTTCTCATCTCTATTTTCTCTCCTCACTCTCACGGCCAAGCACGACTATTGATGGTCATCCATGCTTACTTGCTGAACCAACCTTATTTCTTGCATCTACTCATCACCTAGAAGCTTTTTCTTTTTATGACCATCACTTGATTTTTCCATCTTCATCTTCTTCCATAAAACCCTAAACTTGAAGCTTTGAGGTAAAGTTCTTGACTTTCTATTTTCTATCCTTCATTTTCATGATTCTTGGTCACCTTGGTGATCAAGGACTTCTCTTTTCAAGCTTTGGTTGTTGATTATGTGAGTTTGCTCATCTTAGGGTTTTGGTGGAGGAGTTGGACGAATTTCAAGAGGCATAAAGGGAGTTCCTTTTCTTGTTTTCTTCTTAGGTAAGAGGGAGATTTACCTCATCAACCATGCTATGGTGGTGAGGAATGAAATAGTTGTGTTGGGAGTGGAGAATCCATGAGAGGATCATCGACTTGATTGTGTGACTTTTGATTGATGTTTGTTTGATTTTGTATGATTATATGATGTTATTGTATGTAAAGAGATAGTTATGGTGGATTGATGATTATATGTGATGATTTAATTTTAATAGTATGCATGAACTTAATTAATTGTGGTGATTAAATTATATGACATGTTATGATTATGTTGTAAAGGAATGATTTTTGGGTTCCATTGATCACTTGAGGCTCACGGCCTTTTGGCCTAGGAGGAGATATATATGAGGAAAATATGTTATTGATTAAGAACTTAGATGATGAGGTGATAAAAACATGATTTGCGAGGTTACAAGTTGAAAGAAGAAAGGAACAAAGTTTTACCATTGAAGAAAAATTGATTTTTAGTCATGATATTTGATAATTGGATGGAGAAGTGATTTGGAGACTTAAGTATTTTATCTAAGATGAATCTCAATAAGTTAAATGGAAAGGATTTTATTTAGAAGTTGAATAATATAAGTTTTGGAAAGAGTATTAGAAAATATTGCTTAGATGAATTGGGAGACTAATTAGGATCAAAGGATTTATAAGTAAAAAGAGAAGATAATCACAATATTATGATTTGAGGAGTAATGACTTTTAGCTATATCAATGGAAATAGTTTAGGGATAGTTAGAGTAATGGAAATGATTTATGAATGGTGAACCTAGTTGGTTTTGGAATAATGAAAATTGACTTATTAGTGGTGAACCTAGTTGGTTTAATGATAAAGAAATAAGGACTTACAAGATAGGGATGTTTAACGATAAAGAAATAGAGACTCATAAGATAAGGATGGAAAATATTTCATTAAAATAAAAACAATATAAGTTTTGGAAAGAATATTAGTAAATGATATTTTGAGGAATTTTTAGTAATGAAAACTTGAGGTATTTTAGGGCTTAGGGAAAGGAAAAGTATCTATGAACTCAAGTTGATAAATGATGATTTTCTGAATTATGTAATGAAGGTATCTTGTGTTTGAAAATAATAGTAAGATTACTGTGAGACATGAATGATGATTTTCTGAATTATGTGACAAAGATGTCTTGCGACTGAAAATGGCAATAAGGTTACTGTTAGGCCGACGTATTGGACCCGGGTGGATCATGGAACTGAAGTACTGGACTCAAGTGGATCATTAGTATTATGTGAATGTATGGGTGGTTATATAATATCATTGATACTAATGGTATTAGACAATTGTATGGGTGGCTTCTTTAATACCATTGGGAACGGTACAACAATGGTTTGACTTCATCGTTCATGCATTGAACATTATACAGTCGACTTTTATTGCCTAGGAGTGAACAAGAATTTGGATAGTGTGATTCCGGATGAATCTCAGGGGGCGTCAGGGTGAGGTGATCCACTTAGTGATATGTTATCACATTGTATACCCTTAGCCATGGAAAATCGTTGCAACGCACGATGAGGACTCGACAAACACTATCCTTTTCGTGGTCCAGCATAGACTGTCTTTTGAGGGGGGACAGATCTTTTGGAACATTCATCTCTGATTTTTTTTAGCTCCATAGAGTAGGAACTGGTTGCATTGAGTACAAGGATGGTCAGCATACACATTGTGCATATGCATAGTCAGTGTACATCTTGTTGTGGTATGATCAGTGTCTATGTATTTTGATGTACCTTGATGAATTATATATTAGTTGATAACATGACTATACCTGTTGATCTGCCATATTCCTGTATTAATATGATTATATCTGTTATTTCTTGATATCGTTGTATAGGAAAGGCATTATTGTCTTTCGTTGTATTTCTTGCTACTATGATGGTATTGATGTAGGGGATCTCACCTCTTTTGTCGTGTTATTCTGTCTATTTCTGTTTTATGCTCATATCTATAAAAATTGTGATGGTGGCAAGGCAAGATTCACGAGGTTTCACTAGGCTATAGTTTCATAGAGGCGTTGAAGCATGGAACATCCACTGAGACACGGGGCATGTTCAGTATGTCAGAGATGTCACTTTACTTTGGAGCAGGATCTGGCATGATATTGCCACATTTATTGTGGATGTAACTGTTCACATGGAGTTTTATATGCCTCTTGGGGAGCTTTGGGATGATCGTAGAGCTTCTTCTAGGGAGGACTCTATGGAGTCGACTGCTCGCACTCCCGTCTGTGGTGACATGCCCTGAGAGAGGGTTTTATCTGCTAGGGATCCCGAAGGGGATATGGAGGAAGATTAGGTGCAGGACCCTACTCTTCAAGTGTTTGGACTTGATCTAGGTTCAATCTTTATATGGTAATTAGATGTGTTATTTTGGAGTATGCAAGTTTTATGTTTTTGGAACATAAGTATAATGTATTCAAGGAGGTAGTAAACTTTGTGTTATGAAAAGCCTTTTATTCAGTTCTTATAACTTGAGTTTTCTCTACTTTGGTGATTTTACGTTATTTCCTTTAAAAGAGAAAGATTTTGAAACTCGGATTTTATAGTGTCAATTATTTTATAGTTGAGCAAAGTTTTAATTTCTCTTTTGGAAAAGAATGAAGTTAGTCTAAAACGTAATGATTTTTTTTCTTTTTTCTTTCGGGAGAGAGGAAGGGGTGTTACATTATTAATGTATAAAATATGTGATTATTAAATTCCCCCACAATTTGCTTTTTGCACTCCTGGGCAAATCACATAAGATCAAAACTAAGGAATAAAGAAAAACAAAATAAACTCAAAAGCTACAAACTCTAAAAGACTCAAATTCTAATGACATTCAAGAATGAAAAAGTTATAAGCAAGAAGAGCAACCAAAGTTTTAATGGAACAAAGCATTCATGAGGTGACATTTATTCACATCTTAAACCAACAAGTAAGGTATCTTTAATTTCAAAAGCATGAATTAAGAATGATAAATCCTCACAAGATACACTTTCAATCCCTCAAGTGTTTACAAGGTAAGTAATTCACTCAATTCAACCTATGAAAATTGCACTACCATAAGCTTGCTTATCTTCTACTTCTCCACTACTCAAACATATGCACACACAAAACAAGAGGACTCTATTCAAGGTTGTAACAGGGTCAAGGTAAGGGAAGGAAACAATATACATATGACAAGTTAAATACCTAAGAGAATAAAAAAGCTTTAGGGAGGACCTCAAATGACAAGTAACAAGCATGAAAATTTATTCCCAATTCCATATAATGCCCATTCTCTTTATATAATCATTCTCTTATTTATTTATTTTTTCTTTCACAACCTTTTTGCATTTATTCTTTTTCTTTTCTTTTTTTCTCTTTTTTTCATTATTTTTTTCTTTTCATTTGGCTCTTTTTCTTCTTCTTTTTTTCACCAGATACTTTGCATATTGCACATCAAATTACACAACCCCCACATCAAGTAAAAGAGCCCCTCAAATGAAAATGAACCAATGCTCTCCCATTCCCTAAGGTAAGGTAAAAACATGATTTTTCACATAAATCATATAATGAGTTAAGACAAAGAATAGGTAAATAGGCTCAAGGGGGTTAATCAAAGGAAAATGATGCAAGGTTGACTATTTGGCTAAAGTAGCTAATTCAAGAAAGAATGTCTCAATCATGTTTATGCATGCGAGCAAAAATGTAGCCTAAAAAAATCAAAGCAAGCTCTCGAGTGATCAATTGACATGAGTGAAAATCACACAAGAAGGAGGAGAATGACATAAATGCTAAATCCATCCATCAAAAGGCTCAAAGTCTCACAAGGTATACATCTATCAAACTCAATCCACCAATCAAACATTCAAAACCAAGAATGTCAAATTTAAGAAGGAAGAAAATTTATTCAATCATACTATGAACCTTGAATTTTAATTGCTTGAAACTCATAAACTTCACAAATTTCAAAACATCATTAGAAAACAATTAAAAATACACATTTTTTCTTTAAAAATAGAAAACAATTAAAAATAGAAAAATAACATAAACAACAAAAATAAAAATAACATAAATTAACAACAAAGAGAAAATTAACAATAAAAATAAAAAATAGAATCGAAATAGTAAAAGTAGAATTAAGACGAGAAACAAAATTAAGCGCAGACAATAGCAGAAATAGTAGCAAAACAACATAAACAAAAGTTAACAACAAAAATAGAAGAACTGTCAGAAACAAAAAATTAAAAATAGAAACAAAAATAAGACTGAGCATTAAAACAAAAATGAATTTAAATGCGAGAAAATGGAAAATAGAAATAAAATAGAAATAGCAGAACTAGAAAATAAAACAGCAAATAACAAAACATTAATAGAAAAATTAGCAAAACAGTAAACACAGTAAAAATAGTGGAACTAAAATGGAAAATAGCAGCAAAATAGAATGCTAAAATTCTTACCTCACACCTAAATTTTACATTGTCCTCAATGTAAAGCTCAAAAGAAAACAACATTCCACAATTATCATCAATTAATCTAGGACAAGTAAAAAAAAAAAGAGGGAGAATAAACATCTTATCAAGTGAAAAGATGTCCAGCAGGGTCCCATTGCTTGAAGTATAATGATCAAGACCAAGTTAGGCTTGAAGCATGACTTGAAGCATGAGAGCTACCACCGGGATCCCATTGGCCTTCCTTAATTTCCTTGGCTTCACCACTAGAATGCAGTATGTATAATTTAGCAACTCTATTTTCATTGTTTATGTTGGACCATGGTCCAAAAACAAAATCCACCATAGTAGTGACCGTCATCCGATGCTATTCTTCCTTCTCTGAAAAATCTTCAATGACCTTCAACTCAAGGGTAGGTGGTTGCTGCACTAAAGGTATCAATCTAGTTGAAGAAATTAATTTTGTTGATTTAACTGTAGCATCACCTATAATCTATGTACAATATTCCAAAACAGTATGATCATATCTCATAGAAGAAGGAAATTCAGAAAATGCAGCATCATCTCCCACAACAGCAAAAATTTCAAATCATGCAGCACACATATTAGTCTCATCACAATCAGAAACTACATATCCAGAACATCCAAGAAAATCAACACTATCCAAAAATCCCACAATTTCAGGAAATTTAGCTAGTATATCAACATACATATAATCAACAAGCAAATCAATGACATCTAACTGAAAAACAAAATGCTCTTCTAAAAGACATTTCATGGCATCAAGATATTGAATTGAACTATGTTATCCCCAAATTCCATGGAAAGGGTACCAACATACACATTAATCTTAGTTTTTGCAGTTTTCTAGAAGGTTCTACCTAAAATCAATGGTGGCTGACAACATGAAAATTCCTCATCCATGTGCAGAACATAAAAATTTGCTGGAAACATGAACTTATTTACCCTTACCAAAACATCCTCAAGCACTCCTACATGATGAGTTGTGCTCCTATTTCTAGTTGAATGGTAACTCTGGTGGCCTTCAACTCTCTAATCTGCAGAGATTCAAAAAATGATTTTGGCATCACATTGATTGAAGCACCCAAATCCAACATTGCATGAGTGAATTATTGGTTGCCTATTATGCAAGGAATGGTGAACATGCCAGGATCCTTGCATTTAGGAGGCATATTTGGTTGGATTAAGGCAGAAACATTTCTTCCCATGCTTACTTTCTCATTTCCTTTCAACCTTCTCTTATGAGTGCACAACTCCTTCAAGAATTTGGCATACTTTGGAATCTGCTTGATTATATCCTGGAGTGGGATATTGATTTCCACCTTCCTAAATGTCTCCATGACTTCTCTTTCCATTTATGCTTGTGCTATCTGCTTAGACTGTGTGACCCTATTTGGGAAAGGTAGTGGAATGGCCAGGTTTGAATTCTCTGCACATTTCTTCTCAGTCATGGATTTCTGGACTAAGCTATTTATTTTTTGTGAATTTTGCTATTTCTGGTCAATCTCTGGTTGCTGCACTAGTAGCTTTGGTTGTGGTAGACTATGATCACTAACTTCTCTGCCACTTCTCAAGGTAATGGCACTCACATTGCCTCTTGGGTTATTGACTATTTGTGAAGGCAATTGGCTTGACCCTTGACTTTTCAGCTCACTCACAGTGGTTACCAACTGCCTAATCTGAGTTTATAGGTTTTGAATGGTGGCATTAACATTCTGATGGAACTGAATGTTGTGTGTGGCCATCTGTTTCATCAAATCTTCCAATGATGGCTCAGCAAGAGTGGCTTGGATAGACTACTGCACAGGTTGTTGCTATTTGATTGCAGGTGGTTAGTATTTGTTGCTAGGACCTGCAGCTTGCTATCTAAATTGCTGCTGCTGCTGATCAGAATTCCCATATCTCAGGTTGGGATGGTCCTTCCATCCAGGGTTATAAGTATTAGAAAATGGATCATATTTGGGTTGTTGTTGTGATTACTGATATTGGGGTCTACCAGGAAAAATGCCTGCTGCAGCAAAAGGATAGGCTTGGGTGGCAGAATTATCTTCTTACAGTGTTGGACAGGTATTTGTAGGATAAGATGGATAAGAGCAAATTCCACACACCCTTGTAAGCTCTAGTACAGAAACAGGTACATATTGTACCACTACTAATTGTTGCACTAGTGAGGTTAACTCTTCAAACTTGTTTTCCATCATCTTCTAGTCTGCCTAAGCTATATGGATCTCGTTTACACCTCAATTTGGAGTTACCATTCTTGTCCCAAATTGCTGTGAATTGGAAGCCATGTTAGCGATCAAGTCTCTGCCAGCAGTAGGGGTCTTATCCACCAAAGCTCCTCCACTAGCAGCATCAATCATGGATCTGTCCATTGGCATCAGTCTCTCATAAAAGTATTGGATCAACAACTTATCACTGATTTGGTGGTGTGGATAGCTTGAACACAACTTCTTGAATCTCTCCAAGTACTCATGCAAGGTTTCACCTGAAATTTGTCTGATGCCACATATATCTTTCCTTATTGCAGCAGCTTTGGAGGTAGGAAAAAACTTCTCTAAAAATAGTTTTTTCATATCATTCCAGCAAGTCACAGAACCTGGTGGAAGATAATAAAGCCAGTCCTTGGTTACATTAGCAAGGGAGAAGGGGAATGCTCTTAGCTTGATGTGTTCTTCATGGATGCCTTGAGGTCTCATGGTTTAGCATACAACATGGAACTCCTTCAAATGCTTGTGGGGATCCTCACCTGCAAGTACATGAAACTTAGGCAGCAAATGGATTAGTCCAGACTTTAATTCAAATTTAGCATTAATGTCAGGATACAGAATGCATAATGGTTGATAAGTGACATCAGGGGCAGCAAGCTCTTTAAGAGTCCTATTATGCATGTTATCAGCCATAGTTTCAAAATCACTTAAGCTCTTAGATGGTCTGACAAATTCAATGTCAAGATCAAATTCAGAAGCAATTCTTTTGCTAAGCTTACGAGCTCTAATCAGTGCATGCAAAGTCTTATCAATCTCAGTATCAAGATCAAGCAAGTTATCAGAATTAGACCTAGTCATTCACCACTTAGTGCTGTAGATGTGTCAGAAAGCCAAAAACACAAAACACACAAATCTAAACTACAAAAATGGCTAAAAAAAAAGAAAAACACATGAAATGAATTTTAAAAATCATGGGACCGCCACAGAATGAAAACTACATTGATTTAGATAATTATCATGCAAAGAAAATTATTCAAAAGTTGAAAAAGTGATCTAAACGATGGATTTTAGGAAAAATGAGAATTGGCCATCTTCATTGAATTTTTTTCTAGCAACTAGTAAAAATTCAGGTTATTGTAAGTTATCAAAACAATTACTGAAATTATCGTTATGTCTCCAATTTTCTCAAAAACCCTATCAAATAATGGAATTTGGCTAAAATCCGAGTGGATAATCCTGAAAGGGTCTCTTTGCTCAAAATGATGATTTAACCTTGGAGACCAAGTCTCAGCTCCAAACTCCATAGTAAGATCAACACTAGTCTCCCCCTGCACCAAAAGAAATAAAAAACTAGACCAAAAAGTGTTAGATGGGTATGAAACAGTGTTAGGCAGTTAGGAACACGTCCAAAATGATTGAATGACACTTATAAGGGAATCTTGTAATGCAATTATCAATAAGGGCAGTGAAAGAATGATCAACAGTAACCAAAGCTAATGTAATAGTAATAGAATAATGAATAGCAGAATGCAATGCAACAGTTTTGGATTGAACAAGAGTTATTTGTTAATAAGAACAAGAATTAGTATGGTCACTTAATATGATCAAATTGTAACTAACAATCCTCGACAATGGCGCCAAAATTTTGACGAGCGTCGAACTCAATCAAAATTGTAACCGAGTTATGCTTATGGCTTGTAGAATAGGAAACAACACCGGATCGTCTCTCAAGGATTGTAAATGTGACTAAGTAAACAAGCTTAACAATTCATTCTCAAATATCATTCAGCATCTATTAAAATTTTAATTTTTCTTTTTTTCTTATCAAACCACAACTAGTGAATAATGATTGTATAGCCCTTAAAAAGAGCAAATGCCTTAAAATCAGCTCCACACATACACAATCCTTTCATACAATTCACATTTTCCACAAACATGCAAGATAAACTTCTCCTAATCAAGTCATACATATTCGGATAAGTTTATGAACCTACATATATATGAATCACAGAATCCACAAGATTGTAATTCAACTCTCTCTCCACTAATGTAAATCACACACAATTAAGGATCAAAAGGGACTTTAATAGCTTGTAATATAAGGCCATGGGTAATGGGTTAAAGAACAAAAAGGATAGGATTTAACACAAACATTAAGAAACATAAACATATTATTTCAAGTCTTGAGCCTATAACTGATATTAACAGGGTATTCAACAGTGAAAGTAGAAAACTCACCAGAACCATTTTGATGTTTTTCTTACTTTTCTATTCTTATGCTTTGCTTTTCTTTTTCTCTTTTCTTTTGATTTTTTTTCATTTTTCTCTTTACAAAGCAAAAACTTCTTTTCTTTGACTGCATCTGGTTCCTTCAGGTTCATTTTGTATTGAATATTCATTAATACCCCTAATCAATAGACTCACTTCAAGAAATAACATAGTATATACTCAACAAACAATGATGGTAGGAAGAAAATGCAATGCTTTCACATGCATTTGAATGGTAACAGGTTAACGAACACAATGGTGATAGAAAAACAAATAAGGCCAAACAATTATAAGGCTTCAAAAGGGAACCTATGATAAAATCATTCAGGTAAGCTTGAAAGGCTTAATCGGTCTAAACAATGCCCTAATCATTTCCTCAATCATGCACAATCTAGGATTTTGCCTCAAGCGAGTTCAAAAATAATTTCAAGATAATCGAAATCTCTACATGTACATCCATAAACATGCACTCTTATCATTTTCAAAGTTATACTTGCATCTAATTGAAATGTAAATCATACATAAAAAATGACTAAATTGTTTCACATACTTCAAGATCACATAAGGTTTCACTAAAAATGGGGCAAATAGCAACCTTTCATATCAATGGACAACCAAAACAAACACTAGTAATTTTGCAACATATCATGCATTCAAATAAACCCAACTTTCTCAACAAGCATGCATAACATCATTTGTATAATATTAAAAATTGAAACTTCTTTTTCAAACCCTTTAGTAATAGCCAAAGTAATAGAAAATCACGAAAACATGGTGGCTATTACAACTGCATCTAGAAAATATCATCACATGCATTCAAATAGATCATTATAATCAAAGCACGTAATGATACTCCCCCAAACCAAAGTGAGACAAAGTCCTCACTTTCATTAGCACATTGGGTAGCTAAATTTTTTAAATTTATGCACACTGTTAATCTAAGCATACTAAAATATAGAAAAACATCAAAAATAAAAGAAATATCTACAAAATAGAACACAACATCACGACATTGATATGCCTGCGTCGCGCTGTTAAGCTCTTCTACAAAATTCTGCAGAAAAATCACTCCAGTACCATGACATTAAGTAACTTGCATCGCGGCGTGAGAGGTCAGTCAGCAAAATATTGCAGCTAAAACAGTTTTGATGTTGGTTTTGCTTCAAAGTGGTCTCCAACACTTGCAAAACTTGTTCAAAAAAGCTAGATTACAATATGTACAACAAAAATATAATAAAACAACAAAATCAACATACTAACATATTTAAAACATAAAATTAAACAAGACTTAAAACATAACTAAATCAACATACTAACAAATAAATATTAACATAAGTATTAACCTACAAAATCAACATACTACCTATTTATGCAAAAGGTAAAGACAAGAATTGACATAAACTTGGGTTTCCTCCCAGGAAAGGCCTTGATAGCAATATAATTTATTCATTTTATAATCCTCCCACTTGGCTTCTTAAGGTTCAATTTGGTTTAATTAAGTTAGTTTTGTCACATTTTATGAAATTGAGCTTAATTGGATCGTTGAAAAAATTATTGCTTCAATTGTCCTTAATCTGGGTGACTGCATTTTTCAGTAAACTAACTATAATTTGAGTTATAAATATCTGATTAATGTGATTTTGGTCTTTTTGGAAAGCTAAGACAATTCTCTACAACTTTATTGAGACCTCAAGATCCTAATCACATGTTTGGATAATTTAAATTAGAGTTAAGGCAAGATCTAGAGTGTTGATATTGGTAGCTTGACCTCTGTGCACTCATTCTACTATATCTTGAGATATAAGAGTTCAATTAACCCCAAACTACTGTCATTTGAAAGTTAAGACCCATATCTACAACTTTTATGAGAACACAAGAGTCAGTTCAGATGTCTTGGAGGTCATATTGGGCTTGGAAGTCAGAATAGAGGAGTTGTAGCTAAGCTTGAGTAGTGTGCAGTGATTGGGCCATATCTCGAGCTGTAAGAATGCTTTTGGGCTAAAACTAGCGGCATTGGAAAGCTAAGACAAAATCCTACAACTCTTATGAAGATTACTTGGTGATATTCTAACGCATGCCATGAGTTCAGTATTGAATAATTTCAAAGACAAGAATCTCTATAATTTTTCACTAATCAAATTACTATTTGGCATTTTTCACTCATTCACTCACTCATCCACTCACTCATTAATCAGGCCCTTGTCATTTTGTATCCCTCATCCTCTATAAAAGGGTGCATTGGCTAATCATTTGAGGAGGTTAGCTTAGAGATCAATATCATGTTTGTGTATTAATTTTTTCCTTTGTGGTAGTTTTCTTTTGTTTTAAATAGAAGTTATGTTCATCTTTTTCTTCTTCTCTCTTTCTTTCCTCTTGTCTATGAGTAACTAATTTTTATTTTACTTAGGTGAAAGGGTGAAGCTCTTAGTAATGAAATAAGGCTAGATTAATCTTTTTCTTGTGCTTAAATGATATATTATCAAGTGGTCATTATATATATTGTATTTTGTTTCCAATAATTTTAGAAACCCTTCTTGTAAAGTGGAGATCTTGATTTGTTGTAGACAAGATATTGCCACAATGAATGCTTGAGCCCATTTATAAGTGGTGGTGATAATAGATAATTAAAGGAACTATAATATAATTACATATATAATCTTAAATGAACGTTGAATGTTGTATTTTTCGATTGGAACTTCCATTATGCGTGGATTCTAATTGAGTTATACATAGAATTAATCTTGTCCTTAATTTACTTACCAAGAGTGGATCTCCTAACTCAAGTAAATCCTTTTTATTTGTGACTAAGTTTTATCACCTTTATTATTGTGACAAAATATTTTCCTTACCTCAAAAAATTTTTCCTCATCAATTCCTTGTGGATCGACCTCGGATTCCCGAGATTTTATTACTTGAGATAACTTACACTTGGGTTTGTAACTTATAATCCCCATCAGGCCTAATTTACAGTCCTAGAAAGACTTTGTCTCCAAAATAGTTTATGCGGATGAGTAGTCTTCTTGAACTTGATAAAAGGTTTTCCTTATCAGGAGTCACAAATTCCCTGAAGGGTCTCATATGATCAGGATCATCCAACTTCTTTATTGTACCTAAAATGTAACATAACAAAAACTTAAATTAAAATAAACTATATACAACTTGAATTAGAACTAACTAAACTCATTGTTGATATTAGCAAAATAGAATTAAACCATATCCCCAGTAATGGTGCCAAAAACTTGTTAGACCATTTGTGTATCGCGAGTGCACTGGTCATTCAAGTAATACAGTGAAGAATAAAGTTCATTCCCATGAGGATATTGGCTTCCAAAACTAAATATCAACCAATAGCTTAATTAATTCTATTCAAGAACATAAAAATAGAGAAAGTAAACTAAATCTAAACTACAAAGCAATAAAGATAATGTTTAGAACTTTAGAGAATTCTTCGTCACCTCCTATGTCAACTAATAACATGCAATCCCTACAAGCAACATTAATAAAATGATTAAGTTAGTTTGAGAATCTGACTTAGTTAAAAGACTATATCTAGGTCAATCAACCATAGTTTCATTTACCTAACTCCTTAGTTAGAACCAAAATTCACTCATGAACGATCTATTCTCAATCACCCACTATGCATGGCTAAAAGGTATATTTCTATCCAGTTAGCGAATCAACTTATCCAAGCCAATTGAATGAAATCGAACATACATCAACCATACATTAGATCTAAAATCCAAATTCCTATGTCTAGGTTCATCAGATTTTAACAAATCACTTAAAACTTGATCAAACAATCAAGAGCATTAATAACCATATAATTGAATAAAACCAAACATCAATATATACTCAAAAGATTACAAAATCATTAATATTCATAGGAGGATTCAAAGTCATCCCTAAATACAGCTTAGCTAATCATTGAACATGAAAATACAACCACAAAACTCATGTTCAAGATAGAAGAAAGAGAGCAAAGAGAAAGGAGAAGGAAGGAAGCTCGTGAATTTGACTCTTTAATGCTTGAATCTTCTTCCATGAAGAAGATGGCCTCCAACCTTGCCTCCTTAGGCTCCCTCAGCCTCGAAACAGTAAAACCTAGTGCAGCTTCTCTAAACTAAGTAAAGTGTAATTATAAAATTTAATAAAATAGTATTTATAGGCTCAGAAATATAGGGCACGCCGCGGCATTAACATGCCTATGCCATGGAGTGCATACAATTAGATCACAGATGTCGTGGCATCCATTTCTTAGCATCGCGATGCTCTAGCCTCGGGTCTTTGTACTGATGCAGGGGAATACACCACCGCCACGGCATTTACATGCCTGCGCCGTGGCATTGCTTGCTGGAATGCAAACTTGGCTTTCGCTTCCACTTTTGGCTCAAATGCTCCATTTATCATCTTATTTGGAGTCTTTCCTATAATAGAGAAATCACCAAATCAATATCAGTTACAAATTTACTCAATCTCTTACCAAATAAGCACAATTTGCTCAATATCACATAGGAAGGTATCTAGATTAGAATATGACAAATATAAGCTTAAAACCTTCCAAATATGCATTATACACAAGAACTAAACATTCTTTATAGCATACAAATAAGGCACAAATAACTACATTCTATGAAGTTATCAAAATTCAATTTGATCAAATCAAGACAAAATTAGGGAAAGGGTTTGAGAACTCAAAATATGTAAATAACAGAATTAAAGTGAGAAATTCAATTAAAAGAGCAATTAATTTAGAAACCTATTTGAAATTGGGTTGATTCTATCATAGATCATTCAACAAACATTTGAAGTGCATTTAAATGGTTAATTTGGATTTGATCGAAATCTCTGTATTAAATCCAGAATTCGTACTAGACAATCATCTAGAATTCAATTAACAATTGACACACAAATTTGCAATCGCACAATTCATGTTAGATCTATGTTAATTTGATATCCGAATTCAATTAACCTAGGCACAAATCAATAACCTAACCTCTGTAATTCCATGATTAATTTAGATCAATCAACTTAAATTCCATCATAATTCTCAATTTTAAATTGAGATCCAATCAGATCAAACATAGATAGAATCACCATTTATGCATTCAAGATCAAGAAGAAGGAGAAGAGAAATCCAAATGCAATTCAAACACAAAAATAGAACCAATATCTCAAGAATCCAAACCATAATTTTTTTAAGAATCTCTGAATTGATTACAGGAGTTTTGCTCTCCATAGTTATCACCATGAAGGAGCTTGAGGAAAAAGGATGAAGAAGAGAGAAAGATCTAGATCTAGAGAAAAGTGTGGAAAAAAATATATCTCTGTCAGATTTCTACTTCTACAGCTATAAACTAACTCCTATTTTGGTCTCACATCATTAGGACCCTATTAGTTACAGAGCTTGGTCCATTATGAGTAATTAGGCCTAAACCACATGTCATTTAGAGGTCTACAACTCAAGTTATCAATAAAATATTCTCAAATAGTCTCTAAACTCGTGTTCTGACTTTCAGGCCCAATTAGGTCGACTAGATGTCCAATTCTGCCCTAGAGCTCTTCATGAAGGTTGTAGAGCTCTCTCTTATCTTTCTTACAAGGTAAGATACATAATTTTTAGACATTTAGAACTCAAGATATGACCGAAATACAAAAACAATGTCAAATATCAATGACGTTGGAAAAAAATCAATTAAGCCCAATTTGAGTCCAAACTTACAAAACATGATCAAGCTCAATCAATTAAGTACATGGAGAGTGTAAATGACTAAAATTAAGGGTTTATTAATGTATAAAATATGTGTTTATCAAATTTTCTCACACTTAGATTTTTACACTCCTAGGCAAATCACATAAGATCAAAACAAGGGAACAAAGAAAAACAAAACAAACTCAAAAGCTAAAAACTCTAAAAAACTCAAATTCCAATGACATTCAAAAATGCAAAAGTTATAAGCAAGAAGAGCAACCAATGATTTAAGCGAACAAAGTATTCATGAGGTAACATTTATTCATATCTCAAACTAACAAGCAAGGTATCTTCAATTCGAAAAGTATGAATCAAGAATGATAGACCCTCACAAGATACACTCTCAATCCCTCAAGTGTTTATAAGGTAATTATTTCACTTAATTCAACCCATGAAAATTTTACTATTATAAGCTTGCTTATCTTCTACTTCTCCACTACTCAAACATATGCACACACAAATCAAGAGGACTTTATTCAAGGTTGTAATAGGGCCAAGGTAAGAGAATGAAACAATATAGATATGACAAGTTAAATACCTAAGAGAATAAAAGAGCAGTGGGGAGGAACTCAAATGACAAGTAACAAGCATGAGATTTTACCCTTTATTTCATATGATCTGTTGATAATTTCAATTTTTAAATGTCTTTTGTTTGATCTAATTGGACTCCATATGTGCTCAATTATTGACATTTGGCTAAGTTTCTGATTTAGAGTTGTATTTGGGTGTTTATTGTAAAACTATGCTAAATGTGGTTATAAACACTCATAAATGAATTATGCTTTTCAGGATATCTTTAAGTGTTTGAGTCCATTAGCATCAAACCAAGCTTGATAACCATTTGAGGAGAGAGATGAATACTTAAGAAAATTAGTTTTACCCTTAGAAGCAAAGGAAAAAGGGCATTTATGAAGAATCAAGGTCACATTTGAAGAAAGTGAGTGACACGGCCCGTGTGATATGACACGGGGTGGGCCGTGTACTCCTCTGACTATTTCAAGATGTGTCAAATCCTATTTTTGGACAACACGGGCCATGTCATATAACACGGCCCGTGTCAAATGACACGGGTTAGGCTGTGTTCTTCTCTGACTTTGAGATTAGTTAGAATTTTGTCACTAGATTCAGACACGGATTGGGCAGTGTCATTTCGTCGCACCAGAAAGTTAAATTCATATTTTAATGCTAAATTAGATATCCAAACCTATAAATAGGGTTACTTAGAGTCCCTAAAGGAAAGCTGGACAGAGAGAGCCGTCAAGGAAACTGAGAGAAACACGAAGACCAAGAAAGAGAGGGATTCGATTGAGGATTGAAGACTCAGACTCGAGCGATCAAAGATCAATCACTCTCAAGCCTTGGAAACTAGTTTGATCTTTAGTTTTTCTTTTCTTCTTTTGTTGTGAACAATGTTTTCCTTTAATTCTTCTTCTGTTTTTGAATTTGCCATGGGTGGCTAAACTTCTTGATTGGTTAAGGGAATATGAAACTCTAGTTTTGATTATGTGAATCTTGCATACCTCTTTATATCAATACAATTATGTTTTTATTCATATGTTTCTATTCTTAAATTAATATAAAGGTTTTTATATTCTTGCCAAACTTCGAGAGTGGTAAAACTAGGATTGCTATGTGTAGTTGCGGTGGTATGACTAG
Source organism: Ormosia semicastrata (assembly GCA_029884595.1). Lineage (NCBI taxonomy): Eukaryota > Viridiplantae > Streptophyta > Magnoliopsida > Fabales > Fabaceae > Ormosia > Ormosia semicastrata. The sequence continues at coordinate 5,067,807 of JAQQTO010000061.1, forward strand.
TGAGACATATGATCTAAGCAATTTAATCCCGGTGTGTGATTAGACCTTAGTGTGATTGGTTTTCTAATTTTTAATGCAATCATTAGGTAGGTGTAAGAGCGGTTGCTTTACAAATAACTAATGGTTAGGGTTTGATTTGAGCAGTTGCTGAATTAAACGAAACTTAAGGAAGACATGAGATTTATCTCACAATCACATAAGAACATAATTGATCATATTGGTATAAAGGGTATGTAAGTTGGCATAATCATATAATCTAGTGGTGGATTCCATCTCTTAACCAATATCTTTAACTTGATAATTCAATTTGTATTTACTGCTTTGGTTTAAGTTTAATTTCTTTTGTTAGATTTAATTAACAAAACCCCCCTTTTAATTTTACTATTTATTTTTCATCAGAGTTTAATTTAGGAATTAGATTGATAGTATTAATTGAATTGGTTCTCTGTGGATCGACCCTTGCTTACTACAACTGGTTGTAAGGTTTTTGTATTTTTGGTGGAACTTGGCAACTGTTTTTGATATTTATTTTTAATCATATTCTACACCACACCACCATATAATGCCCATTCTCTTTACATAATCCTTCTTTTATTTATTTATTTATTTTTTATTTCACAACCTTTTTGCATTTATTCTTTTTCTTTTCTTTTTTTTTCTCTTTTTTTACATTATGTTTTTTTTTCTTTCCATTTGGCTCTTTTTCTTTTTCTTTTTTTTTCACTAAACACTTTGCATATTGCACATCAAATTACACAACCCCCACATCAAGCAAAAGAGCTCCTCAAATGAAAATGAACCAATGATCTCCCATTACCTAAGGTAAGGTAAAAACATGATTTTTCACATAAGGCATATAATGAGCTAAGACAATGAATAGGCACATAGGCTCAAGGGGGTTAATCAAAGGGAAATGATGTAAGTTTGGCAATTTGGACAAAGTAGCTAATTCAAGAAAGAGTGCCTCAATCATGATTATGCATGCAAGTGAAAATGTAGCCTCAAAAAGAATCAAAGCAAGTTCTAGAGTGATCAATTGACATGAGTGAAAATCATACAAGAAGGAGGAGAATGACATAAATACTAAATCCATCCATCAAAAGGCTCAAAGTCTCACAAGGTATACATCTATCAAACTCAATACACCAATCAAACATTCAAAACCAAGCATGTCAAATTTACGAAGGAAGAAAATGTATTCAATCATGCTATCAACCTTGAATTTTAATTGCTTCAAACTCATAAACTTCACAAATCTCAGAACATCATTGGAAAGTAATTAAAAACACACATTTTTTCTTTAAAAACAGAAAATAGAATTAAAAAAAAAAGTAGACTTAAAATTAGAAACAATAATAGAAAAATAACTTAAACAACAGAAATAGAAACAACAAAAAATAACAACAGCAAAAAATTAACAACAGATGTAACACCCCAACTTTTGAAATAAGTACGATATTGTCTTAAATGTACTGTTTTATATTTTCTGTGAGTTATAAATTGAATTTGACTGTTTCGTGATTATATTTGACTGTTGTGTGTGATTTGCTCTAAGTCAAGAAAATAATAATTTTCTAACCGAAAAAATCTTATTTTAATTATTCAGAATTGGAGGATCTTACAAAACCCAATTCCGAGTGGTATGTATATTAATCTTTTAACTTTTAGGATTTAACTATGCAATAAAATAATTTTATATTATTATAATATTATTTTATTTGACAGTACCTACTGTCTTAAAAATAGTAGAAATCTGCTCCAAAATGACCATGGACCTAGAAAAGTTTGTGGGACCTGTGTTTAGAGAAGCAGTCAACGTTTTTGGCTAGACTAAATCCTAAGCCAATGGGAACTAGTCAACAATAGTGGCTTGAAAGTTTTAGACCAATAAGAAGCTAGTCCACAAAAGTGGTTAGACTTGTTAGTTTATGACTAAAAAACTTAACCAAGTTAGCTTAAGCCTAACTAAGTTAGTATAGGAAGCTTATGTAATAACTAAATGAAGTAAACCTAGTTAGCTACCTATTTAAGTTCTAGTTATAGAAGGTTCTAAAAATATCAAGACAAAGCTTAGTTATCCTAAAGTAACTAGATAGTTAGGCAAGTAACTAAGCAAACAAATCAAATGCACTTAAGTGTAACTAGATTTCATAAATGAACACAAACCTAGTTACTTTCTCTTGGAGCAATTCGGTTAGAGCTCTTCAAGAAGGATCAAGAAGGCTTAGTCACTTGATGACTTGATTTTTCTACACCAATTAGAAACAAGCTTGGAGACAAAGCCTTTGATATCATCCATTGATCTAATCTAATGTTGTTAGAAGTTAGGAGAAGTCAACAAAGGAGGCCACCTCCTTTGGAGCTCCACAGCTAAGTGTTTGGAGTTAATAGGTGATTTTCATTTCATCATCATTTTGCTATCTCTAAAAATCTCTTTTCTCTTTCTACCAAGAACAAAAATCACCATTGTTGCTCTTTAAGAGCCATACGGCCAACACCATAATCTTATACTTCCACCCTTCTAAATTTTCATCTCACCCAACTTCTCAAATCCGAACAACATTCTAAGAACATCTCTAGTTGAGAGTTCATCCAAAAAAATTCATTTTGAGCTTGGAAAATCACTTTGAAGATTTTTCCTACAAGGTGAAAATTCTTGTTTCTTATTTCTAACTTGATTTCTTAGGTTCTAAGCCATGATTGATCCATGGTTTATGTTTTTCTCCCATAGTTATGACTCTTTAAAATTTGTTTGAGCATGTTAGGTTTCTCTTGGGGGTCACACGAAAACCATAGGAGGAGAGTAGAAGGAGTTATCTTCCTTTAAGGTAAGAGGAAGATTTAATCTCATCAACCTTGTGTGGTGAAGAGAAAATGGATTGTATGTGTAGTGAAGAATCCATAAGGATTCACTTATTTGGTTGTTTAATGCTTTCCTATTTGCGGTTGATTTTATTTGTAAGCATGCCTATAGCTTTAAAAATATATTGCATGTGTTCATAAATGTATGAATATTATTGTAGGACGTGAATAATATGCAAGGATTGCATGAGTGTTCCAAAGAACACAAAAGAAGCTCACGACTTCTCCAAGAAAAAGAGAACCAAAATGTTCTCAACCATTTTCTAAAACAATGATTTAATGAATTTAGGTAAAACAATGAATTTGAAAATGATTTAGAAGATAGAAAATGATTTAATGATTATTTGTGAAGGATATGTTAAATTCGGCCAACATTCCATTCAATGTATATTTGATTTCCAAAATTATTTTCTAATGTAGGTTAAATAGCTAATCTATAAAAGAATTTAATTTCAATGAATCTTTGGGAAATAAAATGAATGAACTTAATTCTAAATTAGAAGAATTCGTTATAAGTAAGAAATAAAGAAAATACTTGAAAAATACTAACGCAGAGCCCGCCCTTTGAGTTTTGAAGCGCGTTAGCAAGTTTCAAGGTGTAAATAATGGTTAAGGTTAAAATATGTAGTATTTGGAGAAGGACATAGAAAATATATTTAATGAATTTTCTAGACAAAACACTGTCAAAATTTACCAAAAATAGACAAATAAAAAAGAGAGTTTTATAATATAATTATAACGTAAGAAAATATTTTACGTAGTTTAAAAGTATTAGAAATAGCTTACACATATTTAAAATAATGATTTGTAAGCTATACGATTAAGAAAATGATTTAAAAATCTTACGTGATTGAGAAAATGATTTAAAAATATGATGCGGTATATAAAAATGTCAAAATATATTAATGCGATTTAAGAATGTTTGTAAAAGTAACGTGATTTTGAAAATGCGATAAAATTTCTATGTGACTAAATGGAATAGTGAGTTTTACATTCGGGCTAAAGTGGTGGACCCGGACATGTTGAGATATAGTACTGTCAAGTGGAGACATACAATATTTGTGAATATTGAGACTGATGGTATTTACGTAATTATGGTTCTTATTCATGCATTAAGGGTTGTGTCAATTTGGTTAAAAATTGGTGATTGATTGACGAGATGAATTACACCGTGTCGTGGGTGTGATAGGCGTAGTGTGGTTCATTAATTGAACTTAGAGGTGTTAGTGTGCGGAGAATTCCACATGCGGACAGTTGGTAGCTCCTTTGAGCCGTGGCAACGGGCAACGCACTAATGATCTCGACAAGCACTATTCTTAATCAAGATCTTGTGGAGACTAATTGGTACAATGCCTGTAGTGCACGACGTGTTTGGACTGTGGGCTATAGACACGATGTTGGACAGTGTAATAGTTCGGTTGGGCAGCCTGAGGTACTGATAGTTCTTTTCGAATCATTCTCTCTGATGTTTGTGTTTAGATCCATGGAGTAGGAACGAGTCGGTGTGCATTAGCATCTATGATCTGCATTTTAAATGTTTACTGTAACTTGTGATAGCATGTATGATGTGTTAATGTTGAGGTACTGTATATGATGTGATGGTGTGCATTATCATGTTAAACTGTGATATTTGTTTGTATTGTCATTTTCTTTATTGCCATGCTGGTAATGATGTAGATTGTCTCACCTCTTTCTATGCGTTTTTGTATTATTGTCATTATATTCTGTAAAGAGTTTGAGGACGAGGAGCAGCCTCTAGAGATTCAGTACCCTGAGGAGCAACAACCGAGCGATCAGTTCGAGGAAGGCGAGCCGCTAGATCACCCATACCATTTGGATTAATCTTTTGGTCAATGACGCTTCCTGGATTCTTTGGTTTTGTGAGACTTGAGCTTCACAGAGGCTCTAAGGCCTAGCGATTGCGTGAGGATAGAGGATCAGTAGTTTACGTGGGGTGTCTGACTGTGTCCTTGCGTAGAGAGTTTGACGGGGAGCCTATTTTTACTGCTACTTTGTATTTATATCTTGAGATGCCACTGACTCTTAGGCGTTACTGGGGAGGACTTTTCCATGCGCCTAGCGAGTTTAGTAGTGTGTCGACAGCATGGACTCATGTCCGTAGAGCTGCGAGACTTCCAGGATTTCTGTCATCTGATGATCCATCTGAGAGTGATCCTTCGGAGGGTTAGGAATCTTTGATGTGCACTCGGGCATGTTATGTTTTAGAATTATGCTGACTTTTTACTATTTTGTTAAATATTTATAGTTGTAAATTATTTGTATACTCAAGACAAAATCATATGTACATTATGGTGCGTGATTATGTTTTGCCTTATTTTGTATTTCATGTTATTTTATTTAACGTTATCATGTATAAAAGGAAAAAAATTTTACAACTCATTATTTATGTAACAAACGCTTTATAACTTGGGTAAGATTTTATTTTTTTTGTACATCATCAAATGTGACATCCCCATAAGGGTGTTACAGTAGTTGGTGTCAGAGCCCAAGTTAAAGTCTTTTGGGGTTGTGGTTGGGTCTGTTTTTGCTTGTGTTATGTGATTCTCTGTGATTTGTTTTTGAAAGGTTACATCTAACTTTGTTTTGTTATGATTGAAGAAAGAAATGTCTGGCAGAAGAAGAACGCGTGTGAATGTGGAACGTAATGTGGACCCAATGACTGCAGCTGCTGAAGCTATGTAGTGAATGGCGAAAGTAATTACTCAACAAAATCAATGAGCAGCTCAACAGCAATATGCAACTGCTGATGCTCTAAATTTGTCTGAGTTTAGGCACAATAACCCGCCGCAGTTTAGAGGCGAGTTTGACCTTGAGAAGGCGAGTCTCTGGATCTAAGACTTGGAAAGGGTATTTGATGGAATGGGGTGTGCAGATAATAGAAAGGTGACGTATGCTACTTTTATGTTGAGAGGAGATGACGAGAATTGGTGGAGAGGAACCCGCTGATTATTACAAGCTGAAGGGACTGAAATTACTTGGGAGGTGTGTTGTGAAGTATTTCTGGAGAAGTACTTTCTTGCTAGTTCCTGACATGCAAAGGAGATGGAATTTCTTGGTTTGCATCAGGGTAACATGACTGTTGGGGAGTATGCTGCTAAGTTTGAGAGTTTGTCACAGTTCTCAAGGTACTTTCAAATTCAACTTGATAAGGCATGGAAATGCTGTAAGTTTGAGGAAGGGCTGAGGGTAGAATTGAAGCGAGGAGTGCTACCTATGAGGATGAATGAATTTCTTGCTTTGATGAATACCTGTCGACGACTCGAGGAGTTTGAGCCACCATGAGATCCCAGAAATCGCAACTTTGGACCGACTAGGTTCCAAAGAAGAGGCAACAATAGCAATAACTAGTTTTAGCGCAAGCCTTATTCGAGACCACCGGGAAGTCAGCCTCAACGTCCATCTATTAGGGGAAGTTCTAGTGGTAACAGAGCTAGTCAAAATGTGGCGTTTACGCCAAGATGTTTTAAGTGTGGAAAGAGTGGCCATATATCTAAGGATTGTTCGATCAGAGGAACGATCTATTTCAATTGTAGAAAACCTGGACATATTTCTAGGGATTGCACTCAGCTGGAAAGGAAGCCTGCTATGAGTAATGTTCGTGCAACTTAGCCACGATCTAGAGGGCGAGTATATACGATGACTGGAACTGAAGCTTCTCAGTCTAAAGATCTTATTCAAGGGGAAGGTGTCATTGAAGGTAATCTCTTGACTATGCTATATGATTCAGGTGCAACACATTCATTTATTGCATATGATTGTGTGGAACGATTGAAACTGCTTGTGTCTTCTCTGAGTTTTCAATTAATTATTTCTACGCCAACTACTAAGCCTGTTGTTACATCTAAAATATGTCTGAATTGTCCTATCAATATAAAGGATCATATATTTTCGGTCAATTTAATTTGTTTACCTCTTGTTGAGATAGATGTAATATTAGGAATAGATTGGTTATCTTCTAACCATATCCTAATAGACTGTACAAACAAAACCTTTGTTTTTCCTAAGGAAGAAAGTTCTGGATTTTTGACTGCTGTTAAAGTCAAATCATTGTTGAGAGATGGAGCTCAGGGATATATGTTGCTATCTTCTTTAGAAGTCAAGAGTGAGAAAGATGTGAACGTTATTCCTGTCGTTAATGAGTTTCCAGAGATTTTTCTTGATGATGTACCTGGTTTACCACCGAAAAGGGAGATCAAGTTCTCTATAGATTTGATGGCGGGAGCAGGTCCTATTTTGATTGCACCATATTGAATGTCCCCGGCAGAGTTGGTAGAGTTGAAGAAACAATTGGAGGAACTGTTGGAGAAATAGTTTGTGCGACCTAGTGTTTCACCGTGGGGAGCACCAATATTACTAGTCAAGAAGAAGGATGAAACCTCTCGTCTTTGTGTAGATTATCATCAGTTGAATAAGGTTATGATAAAGAATAAGTATCCACTTCCGAGAATTGATGATTTGATGGATCAGTTGAAGGGAGTAGTTGTTTTCTCTAAGATAGATCTGTGATCAGGTTATCATCAAATTCGTGTCAAGGTAGATGATGTACCTAACACAGCTTTCCGAACCCGTTATGGGCATTATGAGTATTAGGTGATGCCGTTCGGAGTGACGAATGCTCTTGCAATATTCATGGATTATATGAATAGAATTTTTGGTCTGTACCTACACAGATTTGTCGTTGTTTTTATCGATGACATTCTGATATACTCTCAGAGTCAAGAAGAGCATGCTGAACATCTCAGTATAGTTCTCTAGATTTTGAAAGAGAAAAAGTTGTATGCAAAGTTAGCAAAATGTGACTTTTCGTTGGAGGAGGTTCAATTTCTAGGTCACGTGATTTCCAAGGAAGGTATTGCTGTAGACCCATCGAAGGTGGAGACCATTTTACAGTGGGAAATTCCTAAGACAGTGACGAAGGTCCGGAGTTTTGTTGGATTGGCCAGATAATATCAAAGGTTTATTGAAGGTCTTTCTAAAATAGCTGGACCACTTACACAGCTCACAAGGAAGAGTCAAGCTTTTGATTGGACGGAGGAATGTGAAGCAAGTTTCCAAGAGTTGAAGAAGAGATTGACGACTACACTAGTGCTAATTTTACCAGATCCTAACAAATCTTTTTAAGTGTATTGTGATGCTTCTTACCAAGGGTTAGGATGTGTATTAATGCAAAACAAGAATGTGGTAGCTTATGCTTCAAGACAGTTGAAGGTCCATGAAAGGAACTTCCCAGCGCACAATATGGAACTAGCTGCAGTGGTCTTTGCGTTGAAAGTGTTGAGGCATTTTCTGTATGGAGTTATATTCAATGTCTTTAGCGATCAAAAAAGTTTGAAATACTTGTTTGATCCAAAGGAATTGAACATGAGGCAGAGGCGATGGTTAGAATTCTTGAAGGACTATGATTTTCAACTTCAATACCATCCAGGAAAGACGAATGTGGTGGCGAATGCCTTGAGTAGAAAGATGATCAGTGTTTCTACAATGATGATAAAGGAGGAGGAATTGATCAACCAATTTAGAGATCTATGGTTGTCAGTGGAATTGGTGCTAGAAAAGATTCGTCTAAGTAAAGTTGTGATTTTGAATGACTTGTTGGATGTAATCCAAGAAAAATAGGATGAGGATTCATTTTTACAGAATGAAAAAGAATTTTTGAAGCAAGGTCATAAGGTGACAGTGAAGGAAGGATTTGATGGAATCTTAAGATTTGAAGGAAGAATTTGTATACCTGATGATCCCGATCTTAAGAAAGCAATTTTGGATGAAGCTCATACTTGTAATTTGAGTATGTATCCGAGAATGACTAAGATGTATCAAGACTTAAAGCAGATATTTTGGTGGCCAAGAATGAAGAGAGATGTAGTAGAACGTGTGGCATCTTGTCTCGATTGTTAGAAGGCAAAAGTGGAACATCAAAGACCTACCAGTATGTTACAACCTTTAACTATTCCAGAGTGGAAATGGGATAGTATCTCGATGGATTTTGTTATCGGATTGCCAAGGACGAGGAAGGGTCATGATTCTATATGGGTTATAGTTGATAGGCTTACGAAGTCAGCGCACTTCTTGCCGATCAATATTAAGTATTCGTCGGAACGATTAACCCAGATGTACATCAACAAAATTGTTAGACTTCATGGTATACCCACAAGTATAGTTTCTGATAAAGATCCGAGGTTTACGTCAAGGTTCTGGAGAAGTTTACAAGAAGCCATGGGAACTAAACTGCGATTGAGTTCTGCTTATCATCCGCAGACTGATGGTCAAATGGAGAGAATAATTCAGTCGTCGGAAGACTTGTTGCGTGCTTGTGTGTTAGAACAACAAGGGAGTTGGGATGAATTCCTGTCCTTGATAGAATTCACCTACAACAATAGTTTTCACTCAAGTATAGGGATGGCACCTTATGAAGCTCTATATGGACGATGATGCCGAACACCTTTGTGTTGGTATCAAGATGGGGAAAGTATGACCATTGGGCCTGATCTTGTGCAACAGACTACGGAAAAGGTAAAAATGATTCAGGAGAAAATGCAGATGACTCAGAGCCGACAGAAGAGCTATATTGATAAGCGAAGGTGACCTCTTGAATTTGAGGGAGTTAAGCATGTATTCTTAAGAGTAACCCCTGTGACTTGTGTCAGAAGAGTTATCAAATCTAGAAAACTCACTCCTAAATTCATAGGGCCTTATTAAATTATTTGTCGGATAGGTCCATTAGCCTACCAGATAGCTTTAGCACATTTTCTATCCAATCTACATAATGTGTCCCATGTGTCTTAACAGAGAAAATACATCCCAGATCCAACGCATGTTATACAGCCAGATGAAGTGCAACTGAAGGATAATTTGACGTATGAAACACATCCTGTTAAGATTGAGGACAGGAGAGTGAAGCAGCTTCGAGGGAAGATGATTGAGCTGGTAAAGGTAATATAGAATGATGCGACGAGAGATGCTACCTGGGAGCTAGAAGATAAGATGATGGAGCAATACCCTCAACTGTTCTGAGGTAGGACGAATTTCGGGGATGAAATTTTTATTAGTGGGGGGAGAGTTGTAACACTCCAACTTTTGAAATAAGTACGATAGTGTCTTAAATGTACTATTTTATATTTTTTGTGAGTTATAAATTGAATTTGACTGTTTCATGATTATATTTAACTGTTGTGTATGATTTGCTCCGAGTCAAGAAAATAATAATTTTTTGGCCGAAAAAATCTTATTTTAATTGTTCGGAGCTGGGGGATCTTACTAAACCCAATTCCGAGTGATATGTATATTAATCTTTGATTTTTAGGATTTAACTGTGTAATAAAATAATTTTATATTATTATAATATTATTTTATTTGACAGTATCTACTGTATCAAAAATAGTAGAAATCTGTTCCAAAATGACCATAGACTCGAAAAAGTCTGTGGGACCTGCGTTTAGAGAAGCAGTCAACGTTTTTGGCTAGACTAAATCCTAAGCCAATAGGAACTAGTCAACAATAGTGGCTTGAAAGTTTTAGACCAAAAAGAAGCTAGTCCACAAAAGTGGTTAGACTTGTTAGTTTATGACTAGAAAACTTAACCAAGTTAGCTTAGGCCTAACTAAGTTAGTATAGGAAGCTTATGTAATAACTAAATGAAGTAAACCTAGTTAGCTACCTATTTAAGTTCTAGTTATAGAAGGTTCTAAAAATATCAAGACAAAGTTTAGTTATCCTAAAGTAACTAGATAGTTAGGCAAGTAACTAAGCAAACTAATCAAATGTACTTAAGTGTAACTAGATTTCATAAATGAACACAAACCTAGTTACTCTCTCTTGGAGCAATTCGGTTAGAGCTCTTCAAGAAGGATCAAGAAGGCTTAGTCACTTGATGACTTGATTTTTCTACACTAATTAGAAACAAGCTTGGAGACAAAGCCTTTGATATCATCCATTGATCTAATCTAAGGTTGTTAGAAGTTAGGAGAAGTCAACAAAGGAGGCCACCTCCTTTGGAGCTCCACGGATAAGTAAGTGTTTGGAGTTAGGAGGTGATTTTCATTTCATCATCATTTTGCTATCTCTAAAAATCTCTTTTCTCTTTCTACTAAGAACAAAAATCACCATTGTTGCTCTTTAAGAGCCATACGACCAACACCATAATCTTATACCTCCACCATTCTAAATTTTCATCTCACCTAACTTCTCAAATCCAAACAACATTCTAAGAACATCTCTAGTTGAGAGTTCTTCCAAAAAAAATTCATTTTGAGCTTGGAAAATCACTTTGAAGATTTTTCCTACAAGGTGAAAATTCTTGTTTCTCATTTCTAACTTGATTTCTTAGGTTCTAAGCCATGATTGATCCATGGCTTATGTTTTTCTCCCATAGTTATGACTCTTTAAAATTTGTTTGAGCATGTTAGGTTTCTCTTGGGGGTCACACAAAAACCATAGGAGGAGAGTCGAAGGAGTTGTCTTCCTTTAAGGTAAGAGGGAGATTTAATCTCATAAACTTTGTGTGGTGATGAGAAAATGGATTGTATGTGTAGTGAAGAATCCATAAGGATTCACTTATTTGGTTGTTTAATGCTTTCCTATTTGTGGTTGATTTTATTTGTAAGCATGCTATAGCTTTAAAAATATATTGCATGTGTTCATAGATGTATGAATATTATTATAGGATGTGAATAATATGCAAGGATTGCATGAGTGTTCCAAAAAATACAAAAGAAGCTCACGACTTCTCCAAGAAAAAGAGAACCAAAATGTTCTCAACCATTTTCTAAGACAATGATCTAATGAATTTAGGTAAAACAATGAATTTGAAAATGATTTAGAAGATAGAAAATGATTTAATGATTATTTGTGAAGGATATGTTAAATTCGGCCAACATGCTATTCAATGTATATTTGATTTCCAAAATTATTTCTAAGGTAGGTTAAATAGCTAATCTACAAAGGAATTTAATTTCAATGAATCTTTGGGAAATAAAATAAATGAACTTAATTCTAAATTAGAAGAATTCGTTATAAGTAAGAAATAAAGAAAACACTTGACAAATACTAACGTAGAGTTCGCTCTTTGAGTTTTGAAGTGCGTTAGCAAGTTTCAAGGTGTAAATAATGGTTAAGGTTAAAATATGTAGTATTTGAAGAAGGACGTAGAAAATATCATTTAATGAATTTTTTAGACAAAACATTGTCAAAATTTACCAAAAATAGACAAATAAAAGAGAGAGTTTTATAATATAATTATAATGTAAGGAAAATATTCTCCGTAGTTTAAAAGTATTAGAAATAGCTTACACATATTTAAAATAATGATTTTTAAGCTATACCGTTAAAAAAATGATTTAAAAATCTTACGCGATTGAGAAAATGATTTAAAAACATTACACGATATTTAAAAATGTCAAAATATGTTTATACGATTTAAGAATGTTTGCAAAAGTAATGCGATTGTGAAAATGCGATAAAATTTCTACCCGACTAAATGGAACCGTGAGTTTTACTGTCGAGCCGAAGTGGTGGACTCGGACATGTTGAGATATAGTACTGTCAAGTGGAGATATATAATATTTGTGAATATTGAGACTGAGGGTATTTACGTAATTATAGTTCTTATTCATGCATTAAGGGTTGTGTCAATTTAGTTAAAAATTGGTGATTGATTGACGAGATGAATTACACCGTGTCATGGGTGTGATAGGCGTAGTTTGGTTCATTAATTAAACTTTGAGGCGTTAGTGTGTGGAGAATTTCACATGCAGACAGGTGGTAGCTCCTCTAGGCTGTAGTAACGGGCAATGCACTAATGATCTCGACAAGCATTATTCTTAATCAAGATCTTGTGGAGACTAATTCGTATAATGCCTATAGTGCACGACGTGTTTGGACTGTGTACTACTACATGATATTTTGGACTGTGAGCTATAGACACGATGTTGGACAATGTAATAGTTCGTTTGGGAAGCCTATGGTACTGATAGTTCTTTTCAGATCATTCTCTCTGATGTCTGTGTTTAGCTCTATGGAATAGGTACGAGTTGGTATGCATTAGCATCTATGATCTGCATTTTAAATGTTTACTGTAACTTGTGATAGTATGTATGACGTGTTAATGTTGAGGTACTGTATATGATGTGATGGTGTGCATTATCATGTTAAACTGTGATATTTGTTTGTATTGTCGTTTTCTTTATTGCTATACTGGTATTGATGTAGATTGTCTCACCTCTTTGTATGCGTTTTTGTATTATTGTCATTATAATCTATAAAGAGTTTGAGGAAGAGGAGCAGCCTCTAGAGATTCAGTACCCTGAGGAGCAACAGTCGAGTGATCAGTTTGAGGAAGGTGAGCTGCTAGATCACTCATACCATCTGGATTCTTTGGTTTTGTGAGACTTGAGTTTCACGGAGGCTCTGAGGCCTGGCGATTGCATAAGGATAAAGGATTGGTAGTTTACATGGGGCGTCTGACTGTGTCCCTGCATAGAGAGTTTGACGGGGAGCCTATTTTTACTACTACTTTGTATTTACATCTTGAGATGCCGCTGACTCTTAGGCATTACTAGGGAGGACTTTTCCATGCGCCTAGCGAGTTCAGTAGTGTGTCGATAGTACAGACTCATGTCCGTAGAGCTGCGAGACATCCAGGATTTCTATCATTCGATGATCCATCTGAGAGTGATCCTTCGGAGGGTTAGGAATCTTTGATGTGCACTTGGGCATATTATGTGTTAGAATTATGCTGACTCTTTACCATTTTGTTAAATATTTGTAGTTGTAAATTATTTGTATACTTAAGACAAAATCATATGTACATTATGGTGTGTGATTATGTTTTGCCTTATTTTGTGTTACGTGTTATTTTATTTAACGTTATCATGTATAAAAGGAAAAAAAATTTATAACTCATATTATTTATGTAACAAACGTTTTATAACTTGGGTAAGGTTTTATTTTTTTTTTGTACATCATTAAAAATGTGACATCCCCACAAGGGTGTTACATTAGTTGGTATCAAAGCCCAAGTTAGAGTCTTTTGGGGTTGTGGTTGGGTCTGTTTTTGCTTGTGTTGTGTGATTCTCTGTGATTTGTTTCCGAAAGGTTACATCTAACTTTGTTTTGTTATGATTGAAGAAAGAAATGTCTAGCGGAAGAAGAACGCGTGCGAAAGTGGAACGTAATGTGGATCCAATGACAGCAGCTACTGAAGCTATGCAGTGAATGGTGGAAGTAATTACTCAACAAAATCAACGAACAGCTTAACAGCAAGATGCAACTGCTGATGCTCTAAATTTGTCTGAGTTTAGGCGCAATAACCTGCCGTAGTTTAGAGGCGAGTTTGACCCTGAGAAGGCTAGTCTCTGGATCCAAGACTTGGAAATGGTATTTGAAGGAATGGGTGCGCAGATAATAGAAAGGTGACGTATGCTACTTTTATGTTGCGAGGAGATGGCGAGAACTGGTGGAGAGGAACCCGCTGATTATTACAAGCTGAAGGGACTGAAATTACTTAGGAGGTGTTTAGTGAAGTATTTCTGGAGAAGTACTTTCCTGCTAGTGCCCGATATGCCAAGGAGATGGAATTTCTTGGTTTGCGTCAGGGTAACATGACTGTTGGGGAGTATGTTGCTAAGTTTGAGAGCTTGTCACAATTCTCAAGGTACTTTCAAATTTAACCTGATGAGGCATGGAAATGCCGTAAGTTTGAGAAAGGGCTGAGGGTAGAATTGAAGCGAGGAGTACTACCTATGAGGATAAATGAATTTCTTGATTTGATGGAAACCTATCGACGACTCTAGAAGTTGGAGCCATCACGAGATCCCAGAAATGGCAACTTTGGACCGACTAGGTTCCAAAGAGGAGGCAACAATAGTAATACCCAGTTTCAGCGCAAGCCTTATTCGAGACCACCGAGAAGTCAGCCTCATCATCCATCTGTTGGGGGAAGTTCTAGTGGCAACAAAGCTGGTCAAAATGTGTTGTTTACACTAAGATGTTTTAAGTGTGGAAAGAGTGGCCATATATCTAATGATTGTTTGATCAGAGGAATGATCTGTTTCAATTGCAGAAAACCTGGACATGTTTCTAGGGATCGCACTCAGCCGGAAAGGAAGCCTGCTGTGAGTAATGTTCGTGCTACTCAGCCGCGATCTGGAGGGCAAGTATATACGATGACTGGAACTGAAGCTTCTCAGTCTGAAGATCTTATTCAAAGGGAAGGTGTCATTGAAGGTAATCTCTTGACTATGCTATATGATTTGGGGGTAACTTATTCATTTATTGCATATGATTGTGTGGAACGATTGAAACTGCCAGTGTCTTCTCTAAGTTTTCAATTGATTGTTTCTATGCCAACTGCCAAGCCTATTATTACATCAAAAATATGTCTGAATGGATCATGTATTTTCGGTCAATTTAATTTGTTTACCTTTTGTTGAGATAGACGTAATATTAGGAATGGATTGGTTATCTTCTAACCATATCCTAATAGATTGTGCAAACAAAACCATAGGTTTTCCTGAGGAAGAAAGTTCTGGATTTTTTACTGCTGTTAAAGTCAAATCATTGTTGAGAGATGGAGCTCAGGGATATATATTGCTATCTTCTTTAGAAGTCAAGAGTGAGAAAGATGTGAATGCTATTCCTGTCATTAATGAGTTTCCAGAGATTTTTCCTGATAATGTATCCAGTTTACCACCGGAAAGGGAGATCGAGTTCTCTATCGATTTGGCGCCGGGAGCAGGTCCTATTTCGATTTTACCATATCGAATGTCACTGGCAGAGTTGGTAGAGTTGAAGAAGCAATTGGAGGAACTATTGGAGAAATAGTTTGTGTGACCTAGTGTTTCACCGTGGGGAACACCAGTACTACTAGTCAAGAAGAAGGATGGAACTTCTCGTCTTTGTGTAGATTATCGTCAGTTGAACAAGGTTACGATAAAGAATAAGTATCCACTTCCGAGAATTGATGATTTGATGGATCAGTTGAATGGAGGATTTGTTTTCTCTAAGATAGATCTGCGATCAGGTTATCATCAGATTTGTGTCAAGGTAGATGATGTACCTAAGACAGCTTTCTGAACCTGTTATGGGCATTATGAGTATCAAGTGATGCTGTTCGGAGTGACGAATGCTCCTGCAATGTTCATGGATTATATGAATAGGATTTTTCATCTGTACCTAGACAGATTTATCATTATTTTTATCAATAACATTCTGATCTACTCTCAGAGTCAAGAAGAGCATGCTGAACATCTCAGTATAGTTCTCCAGATTTTGAAAGAGAAAAAGTTGTATGTAAAGTTGGCAAAATATGACATTTGGTTAGAGGACATTCAATTTCTAGGTCACGTGATTTCCAAGGAAGGTATTGCGGTAGACCCGTCGAAGGTGGAGACCATTTTACAGTGGGAAAGGCCTAAGACAGTGACAGAGGTTCAGAGTTTTGTTGGATTGGCCGGATATTATTGAAGGTTTATTGAAGGTTTTTCTAAAATAGCTGGACTACTTACACAGCTCATAAGGAAGAGCCAAGCTTTTGATTGGATGGAAGAATGTGAAGCAAGTTTCCAAGAGTTGAAAAAGAGATTGACAACTGCACCAGTGCTAATTTTACCGGATCCTAACAAATCTTTTGAAGTGTATTGTAACGCTTCTTATCAAGGGTTAGGATGTGTATTAATGCAAAATAGGAATGTGGTAGCTTATGTTTCAAGACAGTTGAAGGTCCATGAGAGGAACTACCCAATGAACGATTTGGAACTAGCCGCAGTGGTCTTTGCGTTGAAAGTGTGGAGGCATTTTCTGTATGGAGCTATGTTCAATGTCTTTAGCGATCACAAAAGTTTGAAATACTTGTTTGATCAAAAGGAATTGAACATGAGGCAGAGGCGATGGTTAGAATTCTTGAAGGACTATGATTTTCAACTTCAATACCATCCAGGAAAAGTGAATATGGTGGCAGATGCCTTAAGTAGAAAAGTGATCATTATCTCTCCAATGATGATAAAGGAGGAGGAATTGATCAACCAATTCAGAGATCTATGGTTGTCAGTGGAATTGGTAGCAGGAAAGATTCGTCTAAGTAAGGTTGTGATTTTGAATGACTTGTTGGATGTAATCCGAGAAAAATAGGATGAGGATTCATTTTTACAAAATGAAAAGGAATTTTTGAAGCAAGGTCATAAGGCAACGGTGGAGGAAGGATCTGATGGAATCTTAAGATTTGAAGGAAGAATTTGTATACTTGATGATCCCGATCTTAAGAAAGCAATTTTGGATGAAGCTCATACTAGTAATTTGAGTATGCATCCGGGAATGACTAAGATGTATCAAGACTTAAAGCGGATGTTTTGGTGGCCAAGAATGAAGAGAGATGTAGCAGAACGTGTGGCGTCTTGTCTCATTTGTTAGAAGACAAAAGTGGAACATCAAAGACGTGCCAGTATGTTACAACCTTTAACTATTCTAGAGTGGAAATGGGATAGTATCTCGATGGATTTTGTTACCAGATTGCCAAGGACGAAGAACGATTGAAGGTTATGATTCTATATAGGTTATAGTTGACAGGCTTACGAAGTCAGCGCACTTCTTGCCGATCAATATTAAGTATTCATTGGAACGATTAACCCAGATGTACATCAATGAAATTATTAGACTTCATGGTATACCCACAAGTATAGTTTCTGATAGAGATCCAAGGTTTACATTAAGGTTCTGGCGAAGTTTGTAAGAAGCCATGGGAACTAAACTACGATTGAGGTCTGCTTATCATCCGCAGACTGATGGTCAAATGGAGAGAACAATTTAGTCGTTGGAAGACTTGTTGCGTGCTTGTGTGTTGGAAGAACAAGGGAGTTAGGATGATATCTTATCCTTGATAGAATTCACCTACAATAATAGTTTTTACTCAAGTATAGGGATGGCACCCTATGAAGCCCTATATGGACGACGATGTCGAACACCTTTGTGTTGGTATCAAGATGGGGAAAGTATGACCATTGGGCCTGATCTTATGCAACAGACTACGAAAAAGGTGAAAATGATTCAGGAGAAAATATGGACGACTCAGAGCTGACAGAAGAGCTATGCTGATAAGCGAAGGCGACCTCTTGAATTTAAGGGAGGTGAGCATGTATTCTTAAAAGTAACCCCTTCGACTGGTGTCGGAAGAGTTATCAAGTCCAGAAAACTCACTCCTAAATTCATAGGGCCTTGTCAAATTATTCGTCAGATAGGTCCTGTAGCCTACCAGATAGCTTTATCACCTTTTCTATCCAATCTACACAATGTGTTCCATGTGTCTTAACTGAGAAAATATATCCCAGATCCAACACATGTTATACAGCCAGATGAAGTGCAACTGAAGGATGATTAAACTGGTAAAGGTAATATAGAATGATGCGATGGGAGATGCTACCTGGGAGCTAGAAGATAAGATGAGGGAGCAATACCCTCAACTGTTCTGAGGTACGACGAATTTCGGGGATGAAATTTTTATTAATGGGGGAGAGTTGTAACACCCCAACTTTTGGAATACTTACGATATTGTCCTAAATGTATTGTTTTATATTTTCTGTGAGTTATAAATTGAATTTGACTGTTTCATGATTATATTTGTGTGTTGTGTGTGATTTACTCCGAGTCAAGAAAATAATAATTTTCTGGCTAGAAAAATCTTATTTTAATTATTCGGAGCTAGGGGATCTTACTAAACCTAATTCCGAGTGATATGTATATTAATCTTTTAATTTTTAGGATTTAATTGTGCAATAAAATAATTTTATATTATTATAATATTATTTTATTTAACAGTACCTACTGTCTGAAAAATAGTAGAAATCTACTCCAAAATGACCATGGACCCAGAAAAGCCAATGGGACTCATTTTCTGAGAAGCAGTCAACGTTTTTTGCTAGACTAAATCCTAAGCCAATGGGAACTAGTCAACAATAGTGGCTTGAAAGTTTTAGAACAATAAGAAGCTAGTCCACAAAAGTGGTTAGACTTGTTAGTTTATGACTAGAAAACTTAACCAAGTTAGCTTAGGCCTAACTAAGTTAGTATAGGAAGCTTATGTAATAACTAAATGAAGTAAACCTAGTTAGCTACCTATTTAAGTTCTAGTCATAGAAGGTTCTAAAAATATCAAGACAAAGCTTAGTTATCCTAAAGTAACTAGATAGTTAGGCAAGTAACTAAGCAAAGTAATCAAATGCACTTAAGTGTAACTAGATTTCATAAATAAACACAAACCTAGTTACTCTCTCTTGGAGCAATTCGGTTAGAGCTCTTCAAGAAGGATCAAAAAGGCTTAGTCACTTGATGATTGATTTTTCTACACCAATTAGAAACAAGCTTGGAGACAAAGCCTTTGATATCTTCCATTGATCTAACCTAAGGTTGTTAGAAGTTAGGAGAAGTCAACAAAGGAGGCCACCTCCTTTGGAGCTCCATGGCTAAGTGTTTGGAGTTAGGAGGTGATTTTCATTTCATCATCATTTTGCTATCTCTAAAAATCTTTTTTCTCTGTCTACCAAGAACAAAAATCACCATTGTTGCTCTTTGAGAGCCATACGGCCAACACCATAATCTTATACCTCCACCCTTCTAAATTTTCGTCTCACCCAACATCTCAAATCCAAACAACATTCTAAGAACATCTCTAGTTGAGAGTTCTTCCAAAAAAATTCATTTTGAGCTTGGAAAATCACTTTGAAGATTTTTCCTACAAGGTGAAAATTCTTGTTTCTTATTTCTAACTTGATTTCTTAGGTTCTAAGCTATGATTGATCCATGGTTTATGTTTTTCTCCTATAGTTATGACTCTTTAAAATTTGTTTGGGCATGTTAGGTTTCTCTTGGGGGTCACACAAAAACTATAGGAGGAGAGTCGAAGGAGTTGTCTTCCTTTAAGGTAAGAGGGAGATTTAATCTCATCAACCTTGTGTGGTGATGAGAAAATAGATTGTATGTGTAGTGAAGAATCCATAAGGATTCACTTATTTGGTTGTTTAATGCTTTCCTATTTGTGGTTGATTTTATTTGTAAGCATGTCTATAGCTTTAAAAATATATTGCATGTGTTCATAGATGTATGAATATTATTGTAGAATATGAATAATATGCAAGGATTGCATGAGTGTTCCAAAGAACATAAAAGAAGCTCATGGCTTCTCCAAGAAAAAGAAAACCAAAATGTTCTCAACTATTTTCTAAAACAATGATTTAATGACTTTAGGTAAAACACTGAATTTGAAATTGATTTAGAAGATAGAAAATGATTTAATGATTATTTGTGAAGGATATGTTAAATTTGTTAGTCATGGTAACCATTACCCAAGAGGGGGGGTGAATTGGGTATAAAATCTTTTTCACAATTGCTCTTAAAATAAACACAAATATTTATGTTATTAAATAAGAGAAAAAAAATTACAAGATGAAGAATAAAAGCTTTAAGAATAGCAGATAAATAAATGTGTAATAAAATAAAATTGCATAAAAATAAGGAGATAAAGAGAAGAAGAGCAGGCACGATATTTATCCTTGTTCGACCACCAACCACTTGTGGTCTACGTCCAGTCCCCGAAACACAGTTCGAGATTTTTTACTATATGTACAAGCTTCAATAGGTGCTTGCGATCGTTACATAAAAGAACACTTTTCACACACAGGAAAACTCTACCCTTGTGCTAAAGTCTCGGCTGTAAGGATACCTCACCCTTATACAAACCTTAGAGGGATACCTCACCCCATTTACAAACCTTGAAGGATACCTCACCCTCAATATAGAAGAACAGAAGATATAGATGAAGAGAAACTCTCACTCAGAGCAAATTATACAAATTGAAGTGCTAAGAGGCTCTCAAAGGATATCTCAAAGTTTCAGCAAAAAGAGCACAGAAAAATAGGCATAAAATATAAATCACATTTTTTCAAAACAAGCACAAATTAAACTGATAGCTGGGCACTTAACAGAAGAGACCCACAGTCTCTATTTATAGAGTTAGAAAGAAAATAGCCGTTGGGTGTAATTAAAACCGTGATAAATATGAGAATATGTCCGTTAGTTTTCATATCAGTATTCGTAAAAGCCCGTGGTTATTCGAATAGCATAAACCATTATTCGAATAATACTGTTCACAAAACCATCGTAAAAAGCAAACTGACATGGGTTATTCGAATAACCTTAAGTTTATTCGAATAACTCTTTAACAAACAGAGTTTTGAAAAACTAGGATTATTCGAATAACTACTGAGTTATTCAAATAACTCATTTGAGAGAAACCTTTCTGGAAGTCCTTTTATTCGAATAGACAATGGTTTATTCGAATAGCCTTTAGAAAATAGAAGCTTTCAAAGAAGATTAAAAGCTATTATTCGAATAACTTAACTTGTTATTCGAATATCGCTTAGAAAACAGAGAAAGTGAAAAGTTTTATTGAATAACAGTGAGTGTTATTCGAATAACACTTTGACGCATATGAGTCACGCAACAAACAAATTTAAAGCTTTATTTGAATAATCAATGATTTATTCGAATAACTCAATTTATAAAACAGTTATAAAAGCTTGAAAAACATCCCAGAAAGTTTATCAAAAACACCAAAACATTTTTAAGTTATTTTCAAGATCAAAATAGTTTTGATATAAGTTTAAGAAAAATATTTTTGTTTTATCTTCATGCACTAGGAGATATCCAAAGAGATCCTCGAACAAAGAGACTCTAAGTCCTAAAGCTATCCTTAAAAGATTTTGGACTTGGTCTTCCCATCATCTTCATTTTGACTTCATGTTCGTTATCATTGAAAATATTTTTCAAAAAAATATGTCCAATCACATTCTCTTTGTGTTGAGCTTAATAGATATCTATTGCTTTCTTGTTGCAAGCTCACCCTTGGTATTTGGACTATCCTGTAAAGTATTACTCACTTAAACAAGCATAGTTAGTCCAAAAACATAATTCAATATTTTTATATGCATGATTCATAAATATATAGCTTTAGTTAGTTTAACATGCATATAAAACTTTCATGGACATAACCAAATAAGTCATTTAACAATTATTAATAGATATGCTCTATGTAGGATGCAACAGAACATATTGCACAAAGGTCAAATCCAATATTAATTCATTTATAACTCATATAAAGCATTATTGGATATACTATATGATGAATGTTACATACATCATATTGCATGATTATTAAGTAAAATATAACTAGATAAGGTACATATCATGCATCATACAATATATCACATTAAGCATATTTATCAAGCATAAGCATTATTCTATTTGTCTTGCATTTGTCATCATCAAAACTTAACATATAAAACCATTTGGGGCAAACTTATTTCCACAAAATTCGGCCAACATGCCATTCAATGTATATTTGATTTCCAAAATTATTTTCTAAGGTAGGTTAAATAGCTAATCTACAAAAGAATTTAACTTCAATGAATCTTTGGGAAATAAAATGAATGAACTTAATTCTAAATTAGAAGAATTCGTTATAAGTAAGAAATAAAGAAAACACTTGAAAAATACTAACGTAGAGCTCGCTCTTTGAGTTTTGAAGTGCATTAGCAAGTTTCAAGATGTAAATAATGGTTAAGGTTAAAATATGTAGTATTTGGAGAAGGACGTAGAAAATATCATTTAATGAATTTTCCAGACAAAACACTGTCAAAATTTACCAAAAATAGATAAATAAAAGAGAGAGTTTTATAATATAATTATAACGTAAGAAAAATATTCTACGTAGTTTAAAAGTATTAGAAATAGCTTACACATATTTAAAATAATGATTTTTAAGCTATACGGTTAAGAAAATGATTTAAAAATCTTACGCGATTGAGAAAATGATTTAAAAATATTATGCTATATTTAAAAATGTCAAAATATATTTATGCGATTTAAGAATGTTTGTAAAAGTAATGTGATTGTGAAAATGTGATAAAATTTCTACGCGACTAAATGGAATAATGAGTTTTACTATCGGGCTAAAGTAGTGGACCCAGACATGTTGAGATATAGTACTGTCAGGTGGAGACATACAATATTTGTGAATATTGAGACTGAGGGTATTTATGTAATTATAATTCTTATTCATGCATTAAGGGTTGTGTCAATTTGGTTAAAAATTGGCAATTGATTGACGAGATGAATTACACCGTGTCGTGGGTGTGATAGGCGTAATGTGGTTCATTAATTGAACTTGGAGGCGTTAGTGTGCGGAGAATTCCACATGCGGACAGTTGGTAGCTCCTCTGGGCCGTGGTAACGGGCAACGCACTAACGATCTCGACAAGCACTATTCTTAATCAAGATCTTGTGGAGACTAATTGGTACAATTCCTGTAGTGCACGACATGTTTGGACTATGTACTACTACACGATGTTTTAGACTGTGGGCTATAGACACGACGTTGGACAATGTAATAGTTCGGTTGGGCAGCCTGAGGTTCTGATAGTTCTTTTCAGATCATTTTCTCTGATGCTTGTGTTTAGCTCCATGGAGTAGGAACGAGTCAGTATGCATTTGCATCTATGATCTGCATTTTAAATGTTTATTGTAACTTGTGATAGCATGTATGACGTGTTAATGTTGAGGTACTGTATATGATGTGATGGTGTGCATTATCATGTTAAACTGTGATATTTGTTTGTATTGTCATTTTCTTTATTGCCATGCTAGTAATTATATTGATTGTCTCACCTCTTTCTATGCGTTTCTGTATTATTGTCATTATATTCTGTAAAGAGTTTGAGAAAGAATAGTAGCCTCTAGAGATTCAGTACCCTGAGGAGCAACAACCGAGCGATCAGTTCGAGGAAGGCGAGCCGCTAGATCACCCATACCATCTGGATTGATCTTTCAGTCAATGACGCTGCCTGGATTCTTTGGTTTTGTGAGACTTGAGTTTCACGGAGGCTCTGAGGCCTGGCAATTGCGTGAGGATAAAGGGTCGGTAGTTTACGTGGGGCGTTTAACTGTGTCCCTACGTAGAGAGTTTGACGGGGAGCCTATTTTTACTACCACTTTGTATTTACATCTTGAGATGCCGCTGACTCTTAGGCGTTACTTGGGAGGACTTTTCCATGCGCCTAGCGAGTTCAGTAGTGTGTCGACAGCACGAACTCATGTCCGTAGACCTGCGAGACATCCAGGATTTCTGTCATGCGACGATCCATCTGAGAGTGATGCTTAGGAGGGTTAGGAATCTTTGATGTGCACTTGGGCATGTTATGTTTTAGAATTATGCTGATTCTTTACTATTTTGTTAAATATTTGTAGTTGTAAATTATTTGTATACTTAAGACAAAATCATATGTACATTATGGTGTGTGATTATGTTTTGCCTTTTTTTGTATTCTGTGTTATTTTATTTAACATTATCATGTATAAAAGGAAAAAAAATTTACAACTCATATTATTTATGTAACAAACCTTTTATAACTTGGGTAAGATTTTATTTTTTTTGCACATCATAAAAAATGTGACATCCCCACAAGGGTGTTACATTAGTTGGTATCAGAGCCCATGAATGTCTGGCGGAAGAAGAACGCGTGCGAACATGGAACGTAATGTGGACCTAATGACTGCAACTGCTGAAGCTATGCAGCGAATGGCGAAAGTAATTACTCAACAAAATCAATGAGCAGCTCAATAGCAAGATGCTATTGTTGATGCTCTAAATTTTTCTGAGTTTAGGCCCAATAACCCGCCGCAGTTTATAGGCGAGTTTGACCCTGAGAAGGCGAGTCTCTGGATCCAAGACTTGGAAAGGGTATTTGAAGGAATGGGGTGCGCAGATAATAGAAAGGTGACGTATGCTACTTTTATGTTGAGAGGAGATGGTGAGAATTGGTGGAGAGGAACCCGCCGATTATTACAAGCTGAAGGGACAGAAATTACTTGGGAGGTGCTTAGTGAAGTATTTATGGAGAAGTACTTTCCTACTAGTGCCCGACATGCCAAGGAGATGGAATTGTTTGGTTTACGTCAGGGTAACGTGACTGTTGGGGAGTATGCTGCTAAGTTTGAGAGCTTGTCACAGTTCTCAAGGTACTTTAAAATTCAACCTAATGAGGCATGGAAATGCCGTAAGTTTAAGGAAGGGCTGAGGGTAGAACTAAAGCAAGGAGTGCTACCTATGAGGATGAATGAATTTCCTGCTTTGATGGATACCTGTCGACAACTCGAGGAGTTGGAGCCGTCACGAGATCCCAGAAATCACAACTTTGGACCGACTAGGTTGCAAAGAGGAGGCAACAATAGTAATAACCAGTTTTAGCGCAAGCCTTATTCGAGACCACCGGGTAGTCAGCCTCAACGTCCATCTGTTGGGGGAAGTTCTAGTGGTAACAGAGGTGGTCAAAATGTGGCGTTTACGCTAAGATGTTTTAAGTGTGGAAAGAGTGGCCATATATTTAAGGATTTTTCGATCAGAGGAACGATCTGTTTCAATTGCAGAAAACCTGGACATGTTTCTAGGGATTACACTCAGCCAGAAAGGAAGCCTGCTGTGAGTAATGTTTGTGCTACTCAGCTGCGAACTGGAGGACGAGTATATATGATGACTGGAACTGAAGCTTCTCAGTCTGAAGATCTTATTCAAGAGGAAGGTGTCATTGCAGGTAATCTAGTGATTGTGCTATATGATTCAGGTGCAACACATTCATTTATTGCATATGATTGTGTAGAACGATTGAAACTGCCTGTGTCTTCTCTGAGTTTTCAATTGATTGTTTCTACGCCAACTGCCAAGCCTGTTGTTACATCCAAAATATGTCTGAATTGTCCTATCATTATAAAGGATTGTGTATTTTCTGTTAATTTAATTTGTTTACCTCTTGTTGAGATAGACGTAATATTAGGAATGGATGGTTAACTTCTAACCATATCCTAATAGACTGTGCAAACAAAACCATAGTTTTTCCTATGGAAGAAAGTTCTGGATTTTTTACTATTGTTAAAGTCAAATCATTGTTGAGAGATGGAGCTCAGGGATATATGTTGCTATCTTCTTTAGAAACCAAGAGTGAGAAAGATGTGAACGCTATTCCTGTCGTTAATGAGTTTCCAGAGATTTTTCCTGATGATGTACCCAGTTTGCCACCGGAAAGGGAGATCGAGTTCTCTATCGATTTGGTGTCGGGAGCAGGTCCTATTTCGATTGCACCATATCGAATGTCACCGGCAGAGTTGGTAAAGTTGAAGAAGCAATTGGAGGAACTGTTGGAGAAATAGTTTGTGCAACCTAGTGTTTCACCATGGGGAGCACCAATACTACTAGTCAAGAAGAAGGATAGAACTTCTCGTCTTTGTGTAGATTATCATCAGTTGAAAAAGGTTACGATAAAGAACAAGTATCTACTTCTGAGAATTGATGATTTGATGGATCAGTTGAAGGGAGCAGCTATTTTCTCTAAGATAGATCTGTGATCAAGTTATCATCAGATTCGTGTCAAGGTAGATGATGTACCTAAGACAACTTTCCGAACTCGTTATGGGCATTATGAGTATCAGGTGATGCCATTCGGAGTGGCGAATGCTCCTGCAATATTCATGGATTATATGAATAGGATTTTTCATTCGTACCTAAACAGATTTGTTGTTATTTTTATCGATGACATTCTGATCTACTCTCAGAGTCAAGAAGAGCATGTTGAACATCTCAATTCAGTTCTTCAGATTTTGAAAGAGAAAAAGCTGTATGCAAAGTTGGCAAAATGTGACTTTGGTTTGAGGAGGTTCAATTTCTAGGTCACGTGATTTCCAAGGAAAGTATTGCGATAGGCCCGTCAAAGGTGGAGACCATTTTACAGTGGGAAAAGCCTAAGACAGTGATGGAGGTCTGGAGTTTTGTTGGATTGGTCAGATATTACCGAAGGTTTATTAAAGGTTTTTCTAAAATAGCTGGACCACTTACACAGCTCACAAGGAAGAGCCAAGCATTTGATTGGACGGAGGAATGTGAAGCAAGTTTCCAAGAGTTGAAGAAGAGATTGACAACTGCACCAGTGCTAATTTTACCGGATCCTAACAAATCTTTTGAAGTTTATTGTGACGTTTCTTACCAAGGGTTAGGATGTGTATTAATGCAAAACAAGAATGTGGTAGCTTATGCTTCAAGACAGTTGAAGGTCCATGAGAGGAACTACCCAACGCACGATTTGGAACTAGCCGCAGTGGTCTTTGCGTTGAAACTATGGAGGCATTTTCTATATGGAGCTATGTTCAATGTCTTTAGCGATCACAAAAGTTTGAAATACTTGTTTGATCAAAAGGAATTGAACATGAGGCAAAAGCGATGGTTAGAATTCTTGAAGGACTATGATTTTCAACTTCAATACCATCCAAGAAAGGCGAATGTGGTGGCGGATGCCTTGAGTAGAAAGGTGATCAATGTTTCTATAATGATGATAAAGGAGGAGGAATTGATCAACCAATTCAGAGATCTATGGTTATCAATGGAATTGGTACCAGGAAAGATTCGTCTAAGTAAGGTTGTGATTTTGAATGACTTACTGGATGTAATCCGAGAAAAACAAGATGAGGATTCTTTTTTACAGAATGAAAAGGAATTTTTGAAGCAAGGTCATAAGGCGACAATGGAGGAAGGATCTGATGGAATCTTAAGATTTGAAGGAAGAATTTGTATACCTAATGATCCCGATCTTAAGAAAGCAATTTTGTATGAAGCTCATACTAGTAATTTGAGTATGCATCCGGGAATGACTAAGATGTATCAAGACTTAAAGCAGATGTTTTGGTGGCCAAGAATAAAGAGAGATGTAGCGGAACATGTGGCATCTTGTCTCGTTTGTTAGAAAGCAAAAGTGGAACATCAAAGACCTACCGGTATGTTACAACCTTCAACTATTCCAGAGTGGAAATGAGATAGTATCTGGATGGATTTTGTTACCGGATTACCAAGGACGATGAAGGGTCATGATTCTATATGGGTTATAGTTGATAGGATTATAAAGTCAGCGCACTTTTTGCCAATCAATATTAAGTATTCATTGGAACGATTAACCCAGATGTATATCAACGAAATTGTTAGACTTTATGGTATATCCACAAGTATAGTTTTTGATAAAGATCCAAGCTTTACGCCAAGGTTCTGGCAAAGTTTGTAAGAAGCCACGGGAACTAAACTGCGATTGAGTTCTGCTTATCATCTGTAGACTGATGGTCAAATGGAGAGAACAATTCAGTCATTGGAAGACTTGTTGTGTGCTTGTGTGTTGGAACAATAAGGGAGTTGGGATGAATTCCTGTCCTTGATAGAATTCACCTACAACAATAGTTTTCACTCAAGTATAGGGATGGCACCCTGTGAAGCCCTATATAGACAACGATGCTGAACACCTTTGTGTTGGTATCAGGATGGGGAAAGTATGACCATTGGGCCTGATCTTGTGCAACAGACTACGAAAAAAGGTGAAAATGATTTAGGACAAAATGCGGATGACTTAGAGCTGACAGAAGAGCTATGCTGATAAGTGAAGGTGACCTCTTGAATTTGAGGGAGGTGAGCATGTATTCTTAAGAGTAACCCCTTCGACTGGTGTCGGAAGAGTTATCAAATTTAGAAAACTCACTCCTAAATTCATAGGGCTTTATCAAATTATTCGTCGGATAGGTCCTGTAGCCTACCAGATAGCTTTACCACCTTTTCTATCCAATCTACGTAGTGTGTTCCATGTGTCTCAACTGAGAAAATATATCCCAGATCCAACGCATGTTATACAGCCAGATGAAGTGCAACTGAAGGATAATTTGACGTATGAAACACTTCCTGTTAAGATTGAGGCAGGAGAGTGAAGCAGCTTCGAGGGAAGATGATTGAGCTGGTAAAGGTAATATGGAATGATGAGATGGGAGATGCTACCTGGGAGCTAGAAGATAAGATGAGGGAGCAATAGCCTCAACTGTTTTGAGGTATAATGAATTTCGGGGATGAAATTTTTATTAGCGGGGGAGAGTTGTAACACCCCAACTTTTGAAATACGTACGATATTGTCCTAAATATACTGTTTTATATTTTCTACGAGTTATAAATTGAATTTGACTGTTTCGTGATTATATTTGACTGTTGTGTATGATTTGCACCGAGTCAAGAAAATAATAATTTTCTGGCCGAAAAAATCTTATTTTGATTATTCGGAACTGGGGGATCTTACTAAACCCAATTCTGAGTGATATGTATATTAATCTTTTAATTTTTAGGATTTAACTTTGTAATAAAATAATTTTATATTATTAAAATATTATTTTATTTGACAGTACCTACTGTCTGAAAATTAGTAGAAATTTGCTCCAAAATGACCATGGACCCAGAAAAGTCTGTGGGACCCGCGTTTAGAGAAGTAGTCAACGTTTTTGGCTGGACTAAATCCTAAGCCAATGGGAACTAGTCAACAATATTGTATTGAAAGTTTTAGACCAATAAGAAGCTAGTCCACAAAAGTGGTTAGACTTGTTAGTTTATGACTAGAAAACTTAACCAAGTTAGCTTAAGCCTAACTAAGTTAGTATAGGAAGCTTATGTAATAACTAAATGAAGTAAACCTAGTTAGCTACCTATTTAAGTTCTAGTTATAGAAGGTTCTAAAAATATCAAGACAAAGCTTAGTTATCCTAAAGTAACTAGATAGTTAGGCAAGTAACTAAGCAAACTAATCAAATGCACTTAAGTGTAACTAGATTTCATAAATGAACACAAACCTAGTTAATCTCTCTTGGAGCAATTCGGTTAGAGCTCTTCAAGAAGGATCAAGAAGGCTTAGTCACTTGATGACTTGATTTTTCTACACCAATTAGAAACAAGCTTGGAGACAAAGCCTTTGATATCATCTATTGATCTAATCTAAGGTTGTTAGAAGTTAGGAGAAGTCAACAAAGGAGGCCACCTCCTTTGGAGCTCCACGGCTAAGTGTTTGGAGTTAGGAGGTGATTTTCATTTCATCATCATTTTGCTATCTCTAAAAATCTCTTTTCTCTTTCTACCAAGAACAAAAATCACCATTGTTTCTCTTTGAGAGCCATATGGCCAACACCATAATCTTATACCTCTACCCTTCTAAATTTTCATCTCACTCGACTTCTCAAATCCAAACAACATTCTAAGAACATCTCTAATTGAGAGTTCTTCCAAAAAAATTCATTTTAAGCTTGGAAAATCACTTTCAAGATTTTTCCTTCAAGGTGAAAATTCTTGTTTCTTATTTCTAACTAGATTTCTTAGGTTCTAAGTCATGATTGATCCTTGGTTTATGTTTTTCTTTCATAGTTATGACTCTTTAAAATTTGTTTGAGCATGTTAGGTTTCTCTTGGGGGTCACACAAAAACCATAGGAGGAGAGTAGAAGGAGTTGTCTTCCTTTAAGATAAGAGGGAGATTTAATCTCATCAACCTTGTGTGGTGATGAGAAAATGGATTGTATATGTAGTGAAGAATCCATAAGGATTCACTTATTTGGTTGTTTAATGTTTTTCTATTTGTGGTTGATTTTATTTGTAAGCATGTCTATAGCTTTAAAAATATATTACATGTGTTCATAGATGTATGAATATTAGTGTAGAATGTGAATAATATGCAAGGATTGCATAAGTGTTCCAAAGAACACAAAAGAAGCTCACGACTTCTCCAAGAAAAAGAGAACCAAAATGTTCTCAACCATTTTCTAAAACAATGATTTAATGAATTTAGGTAAAACAATGAATTTGAAAATGATTTAGAAGATAGAAAATGATTTAATGATTATTTGTGAAGGATATGTTAAATTCGGCCAAAATGCCATTCAATGTATATTTGATTTCCAAAATTATTTTCTAAGGTAGGTTAAATAACTAATCTACAAAAGAATTTAATTTCAATGAATCTTTGGAAAATAAAATGAATGAACTTAATTCTAAATTAGAAGAATTCGTTATAAGTAAGAAATAAAGAAAACACTTGAAAAATACTAACGTAGAGCTCGCTCTTTGAGTTTTGAAGCGCGTTAGCAAGTTTCAAGGTGTAAATATTGGTTAAGGTTAAAATATGTAGTATTTGGAGAAGGATTTAGAAAATATCATTTAATGAATTTTCTAGACAAAACACTGTCAAAATTTACCAAAAATAGACAAATAAAAGAGAGAGTTTTATAATATAATTATAACGTACGGAAAATATTCTACGTAGTTTAAAAGTATTAAAAATAGCTCATTCACATTTAAAATAATGATTTTTAAGCTATACAGTTAAGAAAATGATTTAAAAATCTTATGCGGTTGAGAAAATGATTTAAAAACGTTATGCGGTATTTAAAAATGTCAAAATATATTTATGCGATTTAAGAATGTTTGTAAAAGTAACGCGATTGTGAAAATGTGATAAAATTTTTACGTGACTAAATGGAACAGTGAGTTTTACTGTCAGGCCATAGTGGTGGACCCGGACATGTTGAGATATAGTACTGTCAAGTGGAGACATACAATATTTGTGAATATTGAGACTGAGGGTATTTACGTAATTATGGTTCTTATTCATGCATTAAGGGTTGTGTCAATTTGGTTAAAAATTGGCGATTGATTGACGAGATGAATTACACCGTGTCATGGGTGTGATAGGCATAGTGTGGTTCATTAATTGAACTTGGAGGCGTTAGTGTGCAGAGAATTCCACATGCGGACAGTTGGTAGCTCCTCTGGGCCGTGGTAACGGGCAACGCACTAATGATCTTGACAAGCACTATTCTTAATCAAGATCTTGTGGAGACTAATTGATACAATGCCTGTAGTGCACGATGTGTTTGGACTATGTACTTCTACATGATGTTTTGGACTGTGGGCTATAGACATGACGTTGGATAATGTAATAGTTCAGTTGGGCAACCTGAGGTACTGATAGTTCTTTTCGGATCATTCTCTCTGATGTCTGTGTTTAGCTCCATGGAGTAGGAACGAGTCAGTATGCGTTAGCATCTATGATCTGCATTTTAAATGTTTACTGTAACTTGTGATAGCATGTATGACGTGTTAATGTTGAGGTACTGTATATGATGTGATGGTGTGCATTATTGTGTTAAACTGTGATATTTGTTTGTATTGCCATTTTCTTTATTGCCATACTGGTATTAATGTAGATTGTCTCACCTCTTTGTATACGTTTCTGTATTATTGTCATTATATTCTGTAAAGAGTTTGAGGAAGAGGAGCAGCCTCTAGAGATTCAGTTCCCTGAGGAGCAACAGCTGAGTGATCAGTTCGAGGAAGGCGAGCCGCTAGATCACTCATACCATCTGGATTGATCTTTTGGTCAATGACACTGCCTCGATTCTTTGGTTTTGTGAGACTTGAGTTTCACAGAGGCTCTGAGGCCTGGCGATTGTGTGAGGATAGAGGATCGGTAGTTTACTGGGGGCGTCTGACTTTGTCCCTACGTAGAGAGTTTGACGGGGAGCCTATTTTTACTACTACTTTGTATTTACATCTTGAGATGCCGCTGACTCTTAGGCGTTACTGGGGAAGACTTTTCAATGCGCCTAGCGAGTTCAGTAGTGTGTCAACAGCATAGACTCATGTCCGTAGAGCTGCGAGACATCCAGGATTTCTATCATCCGATGATCCATCTGAGAGTGATCCTTCGAAGGGTTAGGAATCTTAGATGTGCACTTGGGCATGTTATGTTTTAGAATTTTGCTGACTCTTAACTGTTTTGTTAAATATTTGTAATTGTAAATTATTTGTATACTTAAGACAAAATCATATGTACATTATAGTGTGTGATTATGTTTTACCTTATTTTGTGTTCCGTGTTATTTTATTTAACGTTATCATGTATAAAAGGAAAAAAGAATTTACAACTCATATTATTTATGTAACAAACGTTTTATAATTTGGGTAAGATTTTATTTTTTTTTGTACATCATAAAAGATGTGACATCCCCACAAAGGTGTTAGAACAGAAGTAGAAAAATAGAATTGGAAATAGTAAATAACAGAATTAAGACAGAAAAAATTAAGCACAGACAACAACAGAAATAGTAGAAAAATAATAGAAATAAAAATTAATAGCAAAAATAGAAGAAATGTCGAAACAAAAAATTAAAAATAGAAACGAAATTAAGACTAAACATTAAAGCAGAAACGAATTTAAATGCAGAAAATAGAAAATAGAAATAAAATAGAAATAGTAGAACCAAAAAAATTAAATAGCAAATAACAAAACATTAACAGAAAAATCAGCAAAATGGTAAACATAATAAAATTAGTGGAACTAAAATGGAAAATAGTAGAAAAATAGAATGCTAAAATTCCTCCCCCACACTTAATTTTACATTGTCCTCAATGTAAAGCTTAAAAGAAAACAACATTCCACAATTATTATTAATTAATCTAGGACAAGTAAAATAAAAGAGAGGGAGAATAAACATCCGTATCAAGTGAAGAGACGTCCACCAGGGTCCTATTGCTTGAAGTGTAATGACCAAGACTAAGTTAGACTTGAAGCATGAGAGCTTCCGCTAGGGTCTCATTGGCCTTCCTTAATTTCCTTGGCTTCACCACTAGAATGCAGTATGTGTAATTTAGCAACTCTATTTTCATTGTTTATGTTAGACCATGGTCCAAAAACAAATCCACCACAACAGTGACTGCCATTTGGTGCTCTTCTTCCTTATCTGAAAATCCTTCAATGGCCTTCAACTCAGGGGTAGGTGGTTGCTGCACTGAAGGTACCAATCTGGTTGAAGAAATTAATTTTATTGATTTAGCTGCAGCATCACCTGTAATCTGTATACAATCTTCTAAAAGAGCATGATCATATCTCATAGAAGAATGAAATTCAGAAAATGCAGCATCTTCTCCCACAACAGCAAAAATTTCAGAACATGAAGCACACATACTAGTCTCATCACAATCAGAAACAACACATCCAGAACATCCAGGAAAATTAACACTATAAAAAAATCCCATAATTTCAGGAATTTCAGCTAGCATATCAATATGCATATCATTAACAAGCAAATCAATGACATCTAACTGAAAAACAGAATGCTCTTCTAAAGGATATTTCATGGCATCAAAGATATTGAATTGAACTATGTTATCCCTAAATTCCATGGAAAAGGTACCAGTATACACATCAATCTTAGTTTTTGCAATTTTTTAGAAGGGTCTACCTAAAATCAATGGTGGCTGACTACATGCAAATTCCTCATCCATGTGTAGAACATAAAAATCTACTGGAAATATTAATTCATTTACCCTTACCAAAACATCCTCAAGCACTCCTACAGGATCAGTTGTCCTCCTATTTGCTAGTTGAATGGTAACTTCAATGGGCTTCAACTCTCTAATCTGCAGAGATTCAATAACTAATTTTGGCATCACATTGATTGAAGCACCCAAATCCAACATTGCATGAGTGAATTGCTAGTTGCCTATTATGCAAGGAATAGTGAATGTGCCAGGGTCCTTGCATTTAGGAGGCATATTTGGTTAGATCAAGGTAAAAATATTTCTTCCCATACTAACTTTCTTATTTCCTTTCAACCCTCTCTTATGAGTGCAAAACTTCTTCAAGAATTTGGCATATTTTGGAATCTACTTGATTGCATCTAGGAGTGGGATATTGAGTTCCACCTTCTTAAATGTCTCCATGACTTCTCTTTTCATTTCTGGTTGTGCTATCTACTTGGACTATGTAACCCTATTTGGGAAAGGTAGTGGAATGGCCAGTTTGAATTCTCTGCACATTTCTTCTCTATCACAGATTTTTAGACTGAGCTATTTATTTTTTGTGAATTTTGTTATTTTTAGTCAATCTCTAGTTACTGCACTAGTAGCCCTGGTTGTGGTAGACTAGGATCACTAACTTCTCTACCACTTCTCAAGGTAATAGCACTCATATTACCTCTTGGGTTATTGACTATTTGTGAAGGTAGTTGGCTCAACCCTTGACTTTTCAGCTCACTCACAGTGGTTGCCAACTACCCAATATGAGTTTGTAGATTCTGAATGGTGGCATTGACATTCTGCTAGAACTAAATGTTATTTGTGGCCATCTGTTTCATCAAATCTTCCAATGATGGCTTGGCTAGAGTGGCTTAGATAGACAGCTGCACAGGTTGTTGCGATCTGAATGTAGGTGGTTGGTATTTGTTGTTAGGACTTGCAGCTTCGTATCTAAATTGCTGCTGTTAACCAAAATTCCTATATCTCAGGTTGGGATGGTCCCTCCAGCCAGGGTTATAAGTATTAGAAAATGGATCATATCTGGGCTGCTATTGTGACTGTTGATATTAGGGTCTACAAGAAAAATGCATGTTGTAGCAACAGGATAGGCTTGGGTGGCATAATTATCTTCTTAAAGTGTTGGACAGGCATCTGATGGATGAGATGGACAATAGCAAATTCCACACACCCTTGTAAGCTCTTATACAAAATCTGGTACATGTTGTCCCACTGCTAATTACTGCACCAGTGAGGTTAACTTTTCAAACCTATTTTCCATCCTCTTCTGGTCTGCCTGAGCCATATAGATCTCATTTACACCTCTGCTTGGAGTTACAATTCTTGTCCCAAGTTACTGTGAATTGGCAGCCATGTTAGCGATCAAGTCTCTGCCAGCAGTAGGAATCTTATCCACCAAAGCTCCTCCACTTGCAGCATCAATCATGGATCTGTCCATTGGCATCAGTCCCTCATAAAACTATTGGATCAACAACTAATCACTGATTTGGTGGTCTGGACAGCTTGAACATAACTTCTTGAATCTCTCCCATTACTCATGCAAGGTTTCACCTAAAATCTGTCTGATGCCACATATGTCTTTCCTTATTGTAGTAGCTCTGGAGGCAGGAAAAAACTTCTCTAAAAATAGGTTCTTCATATCATTTAGCAAGTCACAAAACCTGGTGAAAGATAATAAAGCCAGTCCTTAGCTGCATCAGCAAGGGAGAAGAGGAATGCTCTCAGCTTGATGTGTTCTTCATGGATACCTTAAGGTCTCATAGTTGAGCATACAACATAGAACTCCTTCAAATGCTTGTGAGGATCCTCACTTGCAAGTCCATGAAACTTAGGCAGCAAATGGATTAGTCCAGACTTTAATTCAAAGTCAACATCAATATCAGGATACTAAATGCATAATGGTTGATAAGTGACATCAGGGGCAGCAAGCTTTTTAAGAGTCCTATTATGCATGTTATCAGCCATGGTTTCAAAATCACTTAAGCTCTCGGATGGTCTGACAGATTCAATGTCAAAATCAAATTCAGAAGCAATTCTTTGACTAAACTTATGAGCTCTAATTAGTGCATGCAAAGTCTTATCAATCTCAAGATCAAAATCAAGCAAGTTATCAAAATTAGACCTAGTCATGCACCACTTAGGGCTGTAGAGGTGTCAAAATGCCAAAAACACAAAAATACACAAATCTAAACTACAAAAATGCTAGAAAATAATGAAAAACACATCAAGTGAATTTTAAAAATCATAGGACCACCACAGAATGAAAATTATGCTGATTTAGATAATTACCATGCAAAGAAAATACTTCAAAAGTTGAAAAAGTGGTCTAAATGATGGATTTTAGGAAAAAGGAGAATTGGCCATCTTCATTGAATTTTTTTCTAGCAACTGGCAAAAACCCAAGTCATTCTGAGTTATCAAAACAATTATTAAAATTACCGTTATCTCTCCAATTTTCTTAAAAACCCAATCAGATGATGGAATTTGGCTAAAATCTGAGTGGATAATCCTAAAAGGATCTCTTTCCACAAAAATGATGGTTTAACCTTAGGGACCAAGTCTCAACTCCAAACTCCACAGTCAGATCAACATTAGTCTCCCCCTGCACCAAAAGAAATAAAAAAAAAACTAGACAAAAAAGTGTTATCTGAGTATGAAATAGTGTTAGGCAGTTAGGAACACGTCCAAAATGATTGAATGAAACTTATAAGGAAATCTTGCAATGCAATTATCAATAAAGGCAGTGAAAGAATGATCAACAGTAACAAAAGCCAATGTAACAATAACAAAATGATCAATAACAAAATGCAATTCAATAGTTATGGATTGAACAAGAGTTAATTGTTAGTAAGAACAAGAGTTAGTATGGTCACTTAATATGATTAGATTGCAACTAACAATCCCCGACAATGGTTCCAAAATTTTGACGAGCGTCAAACTCAATTAAAATTGTAACCGAGTTATGCTTATGGCTTGTAGCATAGGAAACAATACTGGATCATCTCTCAAGGATTGTAGATGCAATTTGATCAAATCAAGCCAAAACTGGGGAAAGGGTTTGAGAACTCAAAATATGTAAATAACATAATTAAAGTGAGAAATTTATTTAAAAGAGCAATCAATTCAGAAACCTATCCAAAATTGGGTTGATTCTATCATAGATCATTCAACAAACATTTGAAGTGCATTTGAATGGTTAATTTGGATTCAACCAAAATCTTTACATCAAATCTAGAATTTATACTAGACAATAATCTAGAATTCAATTAACAATTGACACACAAATTTGCAATCGCATAATTCATGTTAGATCTATGTTGATTTGATCTCCGAATTCAATTAACCTAGGCACAAATTAGTAACCTAACCTCTGTAATTTCGTGATTAATTCAGATCAATCAACCTAAATCCCATCACAATTCTTAATCTTAAATTGAGATCCAATTAGATTAAACATATACAGAATTACCATTTATGCATTCAAGATCAAGAAGAAGAAGGAGAAGAAGAATCCAAATACAATTCAAACACATAAATAGAACCAAGATCTCAAGAATCCAAACCACGATTTCTTCAAGAATCTTTGAATTGATTGTAGAAGTTTAGGTCTTCATAGTTATCACCATGAAGGAGCTTGAGGAAGAAGGATGAAGAAGAAAGAAAGATCTAGATCTAGAGAGAATGTGAGAAAAGTGTGGAAAAAATATATCTCTCTCGTATTTCTGCTTCTATAGCTATAAACTAACTCCTATTTTAGTCTCACATCATTAGAACCCCATTAATTATAAAGTTGGGTCCATTATGAGTAATTAGGCCTAAACCCCATGTCATTTAGAGGTCTACAACTCAAGTTATGGACAAAACATTCTCAAAGGGTCTCTGAACTCGTATTCTGACTTCTAGGCCCAATTAGCTCCACTAGATGCTAAATCTGCCCTAGAGCTCTTCATGAAAGTTGTAGAGTTGTCTCACATCTTTCCTACATGGTAAGATACATAATTTTTGGACATCTAGAACTCAAGATATGGCCAAAATACAGAAATAGTGTCAAACCTCAATGATGCTAGAAAAAAATCAATTAAGCCCAATTTGAGCCTAAACTTACAAAACATAACCAAGCTCAATCAATTAATACATCGATAGCGTAAATGACTAAAAATGAGGGTTTATTAATGTATAAAATATATGGTTATCAATTCGCTAATGGGATAGACATATACCTCTTAGCCATATATAACAGGTGTTTGAGAATAAACCTTAATGGGTGGAGTTTGCACTAGTTCTCATAGAAACATAGTGAATTAGGCAAATAAAGCATGGTTGATTGACCTAGACATAAGCTTTTAACTAAAATAGATTCTTAAGCTAACTAATCATTTCATTCATGTTGCTTATGAGGGTCGCATATTATCAATTGAAGTAGGGGGTGAAGAAGGATTTCCTAATCTCTAAACATTATCTTTATTTCCATTTTATTGCATTTCAGTGTTTAGATTTAGTTTAAATGCACTTTTCCTAATTTTTATGTTCTTGAATAGAATTATTTGAGCTATTGGTTGATATTTAGCATTAGAAATAATGTAATCCTCATGGGAACAATATCCTATTTTTCACTGTATTACTTGCTCAATCCGTGCACTTGCGGCCTATAAAGGGATAAACACAAATCATCTGGGTCGGATCCCATAAGTAGTGGACATTCTTCATATCTAAGAGACCTTTCTAGAAGAGTAGCATTTTCAACTGCGAGGTAAGGACCCTTGATATGCTGATTTAGTGAATTATTTAGTTGAATTTGAGTTACTTGCTTATTTTAAGAAGCATCAGATTGATAGGCTTAAGAGTGAGTCTAAATATTATGTATGAGATGATCCTTATCTGTGGAGACTGTGTAATGACCAAGTGATTAGACGTTGTGTGCCTGATTATGAGTTTCAGTTTATTCTGTATTTTTGTCATACCTTTACATGTGGTGGTCACTTTGGACCGCAATGCACTGCTAGGAAGATTTTAGACTCTAGATTGTATTGGCCCACCTTGTTTCATGATGCTTACAGTTATTGTAAGAATTATGAATAATGCCAACAAACAGACAACATTTCCTGTAGGAATGAGATGCCTCAATAACCATTATTGTTTTGTGAGATATTTGATATGTGGGGTATTGATTTCATGGGTCTCTTTCCTAATTCCTTTGATTTTGTTTACATTTTATTAGTTGTTGATTATGTATCTAAGTGGGTGGAGGCAAAGACCACTCAGACTGATGATTCTTATGTTGTTTTAGACTTTGTCAAGTCTCACATTTTCTATAGGTTTGGAGTTTCGAAAGCTATAATTAATGACCAAGGCTCTCATTTCTATAATAAAAACATAGAGGCATTATTAAAGAAATATGGTGTGATGCATAAGGTTTCAACTCCTTACCATCCACAAACTAATGGGCAAGTCGAAGTTCCAAATATGGAGTTGAAACTAATCATGGAAAAAATAGTCCAACTGAATAGAAAAGATTGGAGCAAGAGGCTTGAGGACACATTGTGGACATATAGGACTGCTTGTCTCCCTATAGGATAGTCTTCGGCAAGGCATGTCACCTTCCAGTGGAGATTTAGCACAATGCCTATTACGTGGTAAAGAAGTACAACCTTGACCTGAACCAAGCCGGATCCCAAAGAAAACTCCAACTTCAAGAACTTGAAGAGATTCAGTTATAAGCTTATGAGAGCTCCCGTATCTACAAAGAGAAAACCAAAGCCTTTTATGATAAGATGATTGCAAGAAAAAAATTTGTAATTAGTCAAAAAGTTCTCCTTTACAATTCTTGCCTCAAGCTTATTCCCGGTAAGCTTCGTTCTAGGTGGCTAGGTCCTTTTATAGTCTCTAAGAGTTTTTCTTATGGTGCAGTGGAGATCACAAGTGAGGCAACTAACAAAGCTTTCAAAGTCAATGAATATCGCCTTAAGCAATTCTATGAGGGAGCTCAAGAGGGCACAGTGGAGGAGGTCTACTTGCAAGTGACCATACACATCACTTGATAATGATGTTTCTTTCTTCTCTCTTTTATTTTACTTGTCTTAAATTTATTGATGATTTTTAATGGATGTTGATGATTTGATATTTTATAAGCTTTACATTAAGGACAATGTAAGATTTAAGTGTGAGGGAGGAATTTACATTCTGTTTTCTATTTTTGTTTTTAATTTTACTATTTTTTGTTTTATTTTTCAATTCTATTTTATTTCTATTTTGAAAAACAAAATAAAAATATATAAGAAATTGTGTCTTTAATTGCTTTCCAATGGAATTTTGAGATTTGTAAAAGTTGTGAGCATGCATCAATTGAAGTTAAATATTTATAACATAAGTGAATAAACTGTCTTTCATCTTGAGATTAACTAGTTTAGTAAAAGAAATTAAATTGATAGATTGAGTTTGATAGTAACATACCTTGTGAGACTTTGAGTTTTTTAATGAATGGATTGAGCATTTGTGTCATTTTCTTCTTTCTTGTCTGATTTTCACTCATGGAATTTGTTACTCTAGAACTTACTTTGATTCTTTTTTAGGCTAAATTTCCACATGCATACATGAACATATTGAGACATTTTTCTTGAATTAGCTACTTTAGCTAAATAGCCAACCTTACATATTTTCCCTTGATTAACCCCTTTGAACTTATTTGATCATTCCTTATTTTTAACTCATTACATGTCTTAAATGGAAAATCATGTTTTTACCTAACCTTAAGGAATAGGAGAGCATTGGCATTGTTATTAGAAGAGTTATTGAACAAGTGTGGAGGTGTGCTAATTAGTGTGCAAAGTGTTTGGTAAAAAGGAAAGAGTGACTAATTGAAAAAAAAAAACAAAGGAAATGGCTGTAAAAGAAAAAAAAATAAAGGGGAAAAGAATATGTAAAGAGAATTTACATTACATGGAGTTGGGATAAACTTTCATGCTTATTATTTGAACTCATCCTCAATGTTCTTTTGTTCTCTTTGGTATTTAACTTGTCTTATTCATATTATTCCCCTCCCTTACCTTGACCCCATTACAACCTTGCAAAAGTCCTTTTGATTTGTATGTGCATGTGTTTTGAGTAGTGGAGAAGTAGAAGATAAGCAAACTTATGGTAGTGCAAATTTTCAAGGTTGAATTAAGTAAAATACTTACCTTCTAAACACTTGAGGGATTGAAAGTGTATCTTGTGAGGTTCTATCATTCTTGATTTATGTTTTTCAATTGAAGTTACATTGCTTGTTGATTTGAGATGTAAAGAAATATTACTTCATGAATGTTTTAATTCCTTGAAGCTTTGGTTACTCTTCTTACTTATAGACTTATGCATTCTTGATCATCATTAGAAAGTGAGTCTTTTAGGATATGTTTGGATATTTAGTAATTAATGGAATGAAATGGAATGGGATAGGATGGAATGGGATAAAAGTGTCATTCCATTGTTTGGATATTTTAGGATGGAATAGAGTAAATTTACTATTCCATTGTTTGGGAAGGGGATGGAATGGTAATAGTTATAACTTTATTTTTGCTAAATTATCCTTATTGCAAACACACTAATTTTAGGGTATAAGGTTAATATAGTAAAATCCTAATTATAATTATAATAAAAAACATGATTCTATCTTATATCCCCCAAATTAGGGGGGGAGAAAATTAATGGTTTGTGGTGGGATGGGATGGGATCCATCCCACCTACTTCCATCTCATTCCACCATTTTTTAACATAACTAAACAATGGAACCTATCTCCATCCCATCTCATTCCATTTCATTCCACTCAATCCCACCAATCCAAACATACCCTTAGAGTTTTTTAACTTTGGAGTTTGTGATGTTGTTCCTTGTTCCCTATGTTGAATTTCTAGTTTTGCTTGAGAGTGCAAAAGCTAAGTGTGGAGGAATTTCATAAATACAATTTTTATATATTAGTTAACCCTCATATTTATTTTCTTAGACCTCTTATATGCTTAATTGATTGGTTTTGACCACATTTTATAAGTTCGGGATCAAATTGGGCTTAATTGTATTTTTCAGTATTATTAGAAATTTTACACTATTTTTGTATTTTGGGCATAACTTGAGTATTAGACATCTAAAACTATGAATTTTATCTTGTAGGAAATTTGAGAGAGAGCTCTACAACTTTGATGCAGAGCTTGAAGGCTGAATCGGATGTCTAGTGGGTCTAACTGGGCCATGAAGTCAGAATAGAGATGCTGTCGTTGGAACCTGGGTGATGTGCAAAGATATGGCCATAATTTAGGCTGTAGGTGTCATTTGGAGCTGCAACTAGTGCCATTTGAAAGATGAGACATAGATCTCCAATTCTTATGAGATCACTTATCAAAATGGTGATGTTTTGATGGTGTTTTAACCCCTTGAAGTCAGTTGATGGGTTCAGAGAGCTATTAAGAATATTTTTTATAAAATTCTCTCATCTTAAGCCTAAATTATGCAAATTAGGTGTCCAATTAAAGCTAAGAAGAAGAGAATTAACCCTAAGCTGAGGGAAAATTTGGATTTTTAATTTTAGAGATAGTTATTTAAGTAGCAGCTACAACCACGAAACTCAACCCTAATTTTCTCCTAGCTGGTCTTGCTTGCACTTTCTCTCTTCATCTTTCTTCTTCTCCATTCTCTCTAGGTTTCTTTCTTTTATGTTTCTCTTCCATCTCATCCATGGATAAGAGGGAAGAAACTTTTAGTCAATCCTAGGAATTGATAATCTCGATGTTTAATTGTGAGATCTTGTTTTGATTGTTTTACATTAAATTGCTAATCAAGTTTCTCTTTTACTTGTTAATCAAGTTTGTCTTTTACTTGTTGATCAAGTTTATCTTTTACTTGTTAATCAAGTTTATCTTTTACTTGTTAATCAAGTTCCTCTTTGATTTTGTTAAATCTGAATTGAATTGCTTAATTTGATTTAGATGTTGATGTGATAATTGCATAATTACTACGTGTTTAATGAGGATTACAGAGACTAAACAATGCATCAATGACTTCTTGGATGTTGTTTGTTAAGCTTAATTGAATTCTGGGTTTTAGATTAATTTAGGATTATATGAGTGCTTAATTCATTTAACTTCAATTAATTAAATTCTGAATGCTTATCTAGTAGAGAATTCATGGATCATCTTAAGGCTTCTTGATGTGATCTATGACCAAGAATCTGATTAGCAGTTGAATGGATTCGTAGTGATCAATGATGAATTAAATTCAAGATTAGTTGATTTTCTTGAATTGGTTGTTTACTTAATTCTATTTTTAATTTTTAATTACTTTCCGTTAATTAATTTTGTAACCCTTGTTTCCCCTTGTTAACCTCTTAATTTGATTGGTTGATTAGAGTGATCCAAGAACTTGAATCGATTATGTCTTATACTACAAATATTTTGATGAATTAATTTATAAATTAATTTAATTTGATAGTCTTGACAGCTATCAATTTCTCATCTCTCAATTAGGTATGGAAACTTAAAGGCAAGGATAATTGAAGATTGAATAAGGATCCTTAAAGAGAAGAAAATTTGTTCCAAATTCAGATTC
The DNA here is from genome assembly GCA_029884595.1 of Ormosia semicastrata. Lineage (NCBI taxonomy): Eukaryota > Viridiplantae > Streptophyta > Magnoliopsida > Fabales > Fabaceae > Ormosia > Ormosia semicastrata. The sequence continues at coordinate 5,111,497 of JAQQTO010000061.1, forward strand.
AACTCATGTTTTCTGACCTTGCTACTGTATTTGGACCATATTTGGGTTACAGATATCAAATCAACGCGATTCTTATGGCATTGAAAAACTAACAGAAAATGAAACAACTCTTATATTGACCTCAAAGGCTAATTTTGTCATTTGAAATAGGAGAAAAATAAAAAAGAGAAAAAGATGAAAATCTGGCAGCCTTCAATAAAAGGAGATTAAATTTCTTCAAATTGGTTTCCTAAATCCAATCTAGATCTTATCATTAATTGGCGACCAATTAAGGAGATTGAGTTTCCTAAATTAAGTTTCCTAAATTCAATCAATATCTTTTTATTATTTGGGAACCATTTAAGAAGATTTTGTGCAAGATACACTCCTATTAGGTAAAATCTCTTATTAATAGACAAGGAGAAAGGGGGAGCAAAGGGACTTGAGACCGGAGAAAGAGATGCATAGTGCTGCACGAAGCATATGAAGAAGGAGTAACTAATTTTATTTTTTAGGATTAAGATGAAACCCTAATCTTTGTTTTAGATTATTTAACTTTGTTTAGATAATTTTCTTTGTTCTATAATTGCACAATGATGATGATTATTGATATTTAATTGTTATTCAATTTAATTTTTATTGATTGATTGTAGTCAATTAGTAAATTTAAATTGATATATTTTAATCACATGCTTAAATCTTGTAGTCTTAGGTATGAGTTATGCAATAGTATTTATTGCTTTTGTGATCTAAGAATTCAATAGTTCATGTTATATTAAATAATTTATATCATAATTTAAATAAGCCATATTATTTAGATGAACTTTGTCATTAATTAGATTTCAATAATCTTTAGTAGTGATAAAAGCTTGTAGCCGTAGACACTCCACAGAACAAGATTAACTCTCATTGAAGTTAAATTCATCTTCGCATAGTTAAAGGTGGATTTGAGGTCCTAAAATTGTTCTTTAATTGTTCTTGCATTTTAATTTGAGTCATTTTGTAACGTCCCAGGGACTGTCGGTCCTGGCTCTAATACCATTTGTAACGTCCCAGGGACTGCTTGCAGGATTGACGAGTGTCTCCATAAACCAACACAGATCTTTTCAGCGTGCTTTTGTCCTCACTCACACGCATTCCAGGAAACTTCCTAGGAGGTCACCCATCCTACAATTGCTCTAGGTCAAGCATGCTTAACCATGAAGTTCTTATGTTCTAGGCTCCCGAAAAGAAGTTGCGACTTGTTGATATGGCTACGCCAAATCAATTCCTTTAAGCCATCCTCAACTATGCAGTCTCATACCTGCACAATCTCTGAATCCCTCTCATTTCGGTGCGTATTCAATTCATTCATGCGACCCTTCACCTAGAAGCGTGCTAGAAGCCGCTCATTGTTCATGCTTCATTGCATCGGCGATCACTCCTTGCCCTCGTCGGCCTTGGCAAAGTCTACATGATGTAATGGGGACTAAACTTCGTTTGAGTTCGGCTTACCATCCGCAAACTGATGGTCAAACGGAGAAGACTATTCAGTCGCCAGAAGATTTGTTGAGAGCTTGTGTGTTAGAACAAAGAAGGAGTTGGAATGAATTCTTGCCCTTGGTAGAATTCACCTATAATAACAATTTTCACTCAAGTATAGGGATGGCACCCTATGAAGCATTATATGGATGACGATGCCGAACACTTTTGTGTTGGTATCAAGATGGAGAAAGTATGACCATTGGACCTGAGATGGAGCAACAGACAACAGAGAAGGTAAAGATGATGCAAGAGAAAATGAGGGCAATTCAGAGTAGACAGAAAACCTATGCTGATAAAAAGAGAAGACCTCTTGAATTTGAGGAAGGTGAGCATGTATTTTTGCGAGTCACACCCACGACTGGTGTCGGAAGGGTTATAAAATCCAGAAAACTCACTCCTAAATTCATTGGACCCTATCAAATTCTTCGTCGGATAGGTCCAGTCGCTTACTAAATAGCTTTACCGCCTTTTCTTTCTAACCTTCATAATGTTTTCCACGTGTCCCAGTTGAGAAAGTATATCCCCAATCCTTCTCATGCCATTCAGCCCGATGAAGTACAATTAAAAGAAAATTTGATGTATGAGACACTTCCTGTTAAGATTGAAGATATGAGGGTGAAAAAACTCAGAGGGAAAACGATTCCGTTAGTGAAAGTAATTTGGAATGAAATGACAAGAGATGCCACATGGGAGATGGAAGATAAAATGAGGGAACAATATCTTCAATTATTTTAAGGTATGATTAATTTTGGGGACGAAATTCTTTTTAGAGGGGGAGAGTTGTAACATCCTCAAATTTGTTATTGTATAATAATGTCTGAATTGTACTATTTTGTATTTTCTATGAGCTGTAAATTTATTTTGACTATTTTGTGATTATTTTTTATCTCTGTGTGAGATTTACTCCTAGTCAGGAAAATAATAATTTTCAGACCAGGGAAAATCTTTATTGATTTATTCGGAGCCGAGAGATCTTAATAAACCTGAATCCGAGAGACACTTTAATCGATCTTTTAATTTTTAGAATTTATCTGAGAAATAAAAATATTTTACATTTTATTATCTATCAGAGAAATATCTACTATTTTATTAACAGCAGTTTCTGCTTATCGAGTAATAAACCCGATATCTTTTATTTGTCGAAAACTATACTGGAAATAGTCTTTGTGACTCATTCTTGAGGAGCCAATAGAAAATGGTGAATATTAATGGTTAGACTTTTCTTAACCAATAGGAACCTAGTCAATAAAAATGGTTGGACTAGTTACTAAGTAACTAGATAAACTAACTAAATTACCCTAATAGCTTAACTAGTAACTAAATGGAACTAACTTAGTTACTAATACTTAGAAGCCATAGTTACTAGGAAAATATCTAAAGTTTTCTAGAAGCATGACAATGCATGACCTATGCAATGACTTAATCAAGTAACTAAATAGTTAGTTATGTAACTAAATAACCTAACTAAGTTAGCTTAAGTGAACTAACTACCTAATCCAGGTGTAACTAGAAACTAGTTGAAATTAAACTTAGTTAGTCATTCCCTTTGAGCCACACGGCCACGTGGTGTGGTAGGAGATTCTTGAATGATCTATTATGATCATTTGATGACCACTTGATTACATAGGCCATGTGAAGCCATATGATATTTCCTATCAAATTGATTAAGCCTTGATCTTTCCTATCCATGCACCACACGGCCAATACTTGGAGAAATAGTTATTCTATTTCATTTTACTACACTTTGTGACACAAAGATCTATTCTCTCCATTCTCTCACCTCAAGAACACTCAAGAACACCATTCTTCTTTCCTTCTTGGAGCTCATGGCCTCCACCCCTAAACCATACTTCCACACTTCAATAATTCCATTCAATCCTACTTTCTAAACCTAGATACAATTCTAAACACTTTTCCTTTTGTGAGGTTTACCTAAATCATTCTCTAAGGGCTTCAAAAATCAAGCTTTGATTTTCTATTCCTAAGGTAGCTTCTTGATTTCTTGATCCTAAGTTGGATTCTTGAATTTCTAAACCATGATTGATCCATGGTTTCTTGTTTTCAAGGTTGGTTTATGACTTTAAGATTTGTTTAAGATTGTTAGGGTTTTTTTTGGTGCTTCACGAAATCAAGAGAAGGAGGAACTTAGAGAGTTTTTGTCTTCCTAGAGGTAAGAGGGAGATTAACCTTATCAACCATGTGTTGGTGGTGAGGAAATGGAATTTTTTGTGGTGAAAAATTCATAACGATTTATTCACTTGATTGTTTGAGCTTTATTTATTTGTGATTTGTATGTTTATAGCTTTAAAAGTATGCTTGAATATGAGATTGGTATGCTTATAGTTTTGATAGTATGCTTGAATATGTGATTTAGAAAGCATGTTGATTCTTATGTAAAGTAGGATGTGATTCACATGATGGGAATTGTATGATGGTTCCAAAGAACCTAGAGGCTCACGGCCTCAACACTACCAAGGGAACCAAGTGTTCTAAATTATTTTTTCTAATCAAGGATTAAATGATTTAATGGTAAGAAATTGGATTAAGAGTTTTTGCAAAGAATAAAATGATAGAAATTAATTAAATATGATTTATAAAGTATAATGGGAATTTTGGCTAACATGCCAAATTTGGATATTTTAGATCCAAAATTATTTCACTAAGTATAGACTTAGTTATATAATTACTGGAACTTAATTCGATAGGTTTTGAGTAATAAAAAGGAAATGGATTAATGTTTAGTATTATATTAAGTGTAATTAGATTATGACGTAAATTAAAAGTTAAAACTTTAAATTTACTGACGTATAGCTCACCTTTTGGGTTTTGAAGCGCGTTAAAAAATTTTGAGCTGTAATATCACAACTTAATCAAAGAAATGTTATTTTGTGAAAAATAGTAGAAAATATTATTTTTAGTGAGAAAATGTTGGAATCATTATTTATAAATGAATTATTAAAGAAATATTGGAATTAAAGTCAGATTTTGATAATAAATGAGAGAAGAACAAATTTGAGCTTAAAATATGCTAGAAATATTTTACGCGATTTAAAAACAATAATTTTTGGCTATGCGATTAAGAAAACGCAATAAAATATTTACGCGATTGAGAAAACGTTAAAAAATCTTTATGCGATTTGAAAAAGTAAGAAAAGTGTTCTATAATTGTGAAAATGCGATACTATCACTATGTGATTGAAAGTAATAGCAGTTTGTTATCGGGCTGTTGTGGTGGGCCCGATTATATTAAATAATGATACCGCCAAGAAAAGGCAATGGTATGTGAAGTACTTTAATAATAATGATTGTATGTGTGTTTAGATCATACATCATGCATTGAAAAACGTATCGACTTATTTGATTAAGACTGTATGCCTAAGAGATGAATCACACCTATGTGCGGATGCGAGTAGACAAGTGTAGGTCACTTGTTGACCTTGGGGGCGTCGGGGTGCGGGTACCTCGCAATGGACAGTTGGTAGCTCTTCTATCCGTGAGGCAGACCGATGCAAACGCACCGACGATCTGGACCGAGACACTGTCCTATATCATAATCTGATATAGAATGTCTTGTATAATGCCTTGATGTGCACGTTGATAAATTGATAGCACTTTTGGCCACGACAGCCGAGTTACAGACATGTCTTCTGGATCATTCTCTCCGAAAATGTGTTTAGCTCCATGGAGTAGGAATTGGTCGTTGTGCATATTTGTAGTTGGTCAGCATATTGATATGATAATTATACTTATCTGATTTATTTTATCTGATAGGTGATAATATGACTTACTATCTTGATATTATATTCTATTTATTTGCTGTTATTTTCTCTACTGCCATACTGGTATTGATGTAGGAGATCTCACCTCTTTGTTGTATTATATCTGTTTTATTGTGTATGTCTGATGAAGACCGGGAAGACGGAGGAGCTGATAATTCTTTTTACTATTAGTGATATTACTCTTTGTTTGTTGAAATGGTGGCAAGGCACCAAGTTTTGGGTTTTGTCCAAGTAAATTTCCATGGTGGGATTGATGCTTGGAGGGTTGATGTTAATAATGAACGCTTTGTATATACTGGGGACTTGACTCTAAGTTTGAGTGGAACCCGCGATGGGATTCCTGTTTGGACGTAGCACGCGTCTGTGCGCTTAGAGTTCACGATGCCTATCCAAGAACTCTGGGGCTGCACTGTCTACACACCACAGGAGGACTCAATGGTGTCTTTTGCCAGAACCCCCGTTAGGCGAATGTTATATCTGCATGGATTCTTTGATGATGAAGTGGAGGAGGACCCTTCTGAGAACCCAAATCCTTAGGTTAGTTTTTAGGAGTTTTAAGTTTAGCGGTTATATTTTGGAGTGTCTGTTGTACATTTTATCTTTTTGTATGTAAGGGTATTATGTAAATTATTTGTAAACAAAGCTTTCAGTATGTATGTATAATATAGATGTGATTTTAGTTACGAGTGATACTTATGATTTATTTATTTATTTAATTTACTTAAATTTATTCCGCAACCGAAATTTTAAAATTAATGATTTTACAAGATTAATTCTTTTACAACTTGGGAAAGTTATATTAGGATTAGTCTTAAATGTGATGTCCTGCGGTGGGTGTTACACATTTCATTTAGCTTTATTGTTTAAATTTGGTTTTAGTTTAGCACGTTATTTAAATTATTAGATTCATTACATAAAATAAAAATTTCTTTTATTTTTATTTAAATTAATTTAGATAGACATTAGATTTTAGTTAATCTCATCACTCCCTGTAAGTACAACATCCTTATATTTGATAGATATTATATAGATCTTGTACACTTGCAAGTAAATGGTAATTTTATTACTTGAAAATTCTCTAAGAGTCTTCTTGTAACAAGCTTGGTGCATATGACCTATATGTTCCAACTTGAGGGGGAGTGTTGAAAACTATATAAACGATGTCGAAATTCATTGGTATAGGCTAACTAAATCATAATCAAACCATATAATTATGGTAATTATGATTTTTTGTAATCTTTGTATTCTTTATAATAACTCTATATAATTCAATTTCTGTTATGTAATTGAAACACACAGTTTTCATCATATGTCTCTCTTTTCTCTCTTCACTCTCAACAAAAGCAAATAAAAGGTATCAAAAGCTAGAAAGCATTAAGCTAAAGAAAATTAGAGGCAAGAAACATAACTTTTCCTTTTTCATTTTCTTTGGTTGCACTTTGGGTTGGACTCTTCCTTTTCTTAAATGGAGCCTAGGCAAGGCTAAAGACTAGGGCCAACTGATCAGTGACTAGAGGCCTAAAACAGGAAGCTGGGGCAGGTTCCTACCATTGGATAATTTCCACAAAGCAAGATGGGGTCGGCTTGAAAGCCCAGAACTAGAACTTCCTCATAGTCGTACCCTAGTAAGACAAAACCAGGGCAATCTTCAGAGCAAAATCTACGGAAACTCTTTTTGCTACTTGATTGTTCAAATTGTGGGCATAGGAGATTGGAACTTGTTACCCCAAGTAGAATTGATTTGCTACACAATTCAAAATATGAAGTATAATTTCCCAAAATCTCAGCTCACCACTACAGTTGCCTCGAAAGATAAAAAAATGAGCCCAAGCTAAAGGGTACTATATAACATCCTAACACCAGTATCTCAATATATAAAGTATACAAGGATATACCTGACCTTACAATGTTACTACCTATATACCAGTGCGGTACATATATCCATAATGTTCATTGAAAACATTACAGAGAGCCTTATGAAATGCGAAAAATACAACATCTATATCATAATGCATCAATATACATATACAACATTAGCTTTAGTAAAGGCTTGAAGTATTACGTAATGCTATACGTTTCAAAAGAAGTACTAAAATTTACAATATTTAAAATATAATACATAAAGCTAATCTATTCTTTAGCTTCCTTCTTCTTCTTATCCTTGGAAGAAGTTTCACCTAGAATTACATGATACACAGCAGGGTGAGAAATAACATTTCTCAGTACAAGTAATCAAAATCAGGTATACATACATAATATAATAACATAGTCTTAACAATTAAGAACAAGACAAGTTATATTCTCACAAGATTTAACTTTAATAACTAGCTAAACCAAGTTAAAGATTCATTCTTTCATTCTTACACACTTAACTCATTTAAGACCTAGGCATGTTTTACTAGGAAATTCTAACTTCTCAAGTTTACCCCTTTGTAGATAAGAAAACTAAAATTTTCACACTACATGCAACCCAAGCACTTGGTTAGGAATACTTGTCCCCTTAGGAACTTCTTGACTCCCTTCCTTCTTGGCTAAATGACCTCACGCCATATAAGTCACATTAAAAGGTAGACAATGCCAACTTATCCTAGTCTGCTTACATCGAACACCCCTCATCATCACATCTATAGTGAAGCTAAGTAACAATAAGTTACCATAGGTGCTAGACTCTTATCTATAATAACCCTTACTTTTGGTTGCTTTAAAGATAATACATAATTGGTACATACCAAAGGATCATCTTATCATTGATTTACCTTTAGTAAAATCTTAATCATACCCTAAGACCATCCATTGTTCTTAGATGACCAAAGGTTTAGACTTTCTTATCTATGCTAGATGATAAATCCTCTTTTGAGATATCCCTATTTGTGCCTTAACACACTTTAGGAAACATAAATAAATAATTCCAATGGGCTAAGGACTTCAAAACATCAAATTCACCCTTTTGTTGAATTTTGTGGTTGGCGCCTAAACGGTCTATCCTTGAGCGCCTGGGCGCTCACTAGGCAGAGCATAACTCCGTGCTATTTCGCGTCGTGTGCCTAAGCACTCTACACTGAGCATCTGGCTCTCTCTATCCTGCTGCGTGAAACTAAAATCTCTGGTCCACAAGCGCCTAAGTGCTCTACACTGAGCGTCTGAGCGCTCTCTGGATGACAGCAAATAAGCATAATTCTGCAGAGTTATGCCACTGTACCATTGGGACTTTTCATGAATTTTGGTCATTCCAAATCAGTTTCTTGGTAACATTAGGTCCCTATTCAATTCTCAAACACTTAAGAATCTTTAATCACCAACTTAACCATCTTAATTTGGATTCATGCACCAAAAACACAAATCTTTGACCTAAACCCCCTTTTTAGGTATCAATGGCCTAAATGAAGTGTTCTAAGTTTCCATCTTCAACTTATTCTATGAGCAAGTCATAAATGCCAAAGAAACTCAATCATGCAAGCAAAACACATCCAACACCTCTAGAACTCAATTTGGTCTATTAAGCACTAAAGGTGCATTAATAGTGAAATAGAGAAAAGTGATGAATATGAACATAAAAACCCTTACCTTTTTAGCTGTGAAGATTAATCAAGCCTGGTTGGATCCTTAAGCCTTGGCTTTACCCTTGGCTTTCCTCTTCTCTCTTCCTCTTCCTTGGTCTTTGCTTCTTCTTCTTTTCTCCCTTTTCTCATGTTTTTTATTTTCAGATTTGTGAAGTAAGAAGCCGTGAGTGGAGGCTTATAAGGAGAGAACAAAAGACTCTTAAGGCCTTAGGCCATAATTGATAAATCATGATCTCCTAAAAACTCTCAGATTTATCTAATTCAAGATTTTCAACTTCCAATAATTTTAAAATAAATACTAAGATTCATATAAAAAGTCATTTCACCATTATCTGATATTTTCATATCTGTTGGTAGTCAATCTGACTATAATTAGACAACCAGTATGCCTAAAATTACTAAACTAACTCAAATTGTCACAAAATTAAATATGCATGCTAAGTAAGTCATATGCTACTTTTTGAACACATAAATAAGTCTAACATGTCATTTTAGGGTATTACATTTCTCCCATCCTTTTTAAAATTTTGACCCCAAAATTGCTCACTTGTGAGAAACAAATCCGGGTAGTCCCGCTGCAAGTGAGACTCTAACTCCCAAGTATCCTCCTCGGTGTCATTGCCACCCCATATAACCTTCACCAGAGGAATTTGCTTACCTCTAAGCTCTTTGACACCTCTGTCCATGATCCTTATCGGTTATACATCATAAGACAAATTATCCATTAACTTTACAAATTCATGTTCTATGATATGTAAAGGATTTGGGTTATACTTTCTCAACTGAGACACATGAAAAACATTATGAAGGTTTGACAGACTGGGAGGAAGGGTTATCTGTAAATTACGAGTCCAACTCTCTTTAGAATTTGGTAGGGACCAACAAAACGAGGATTTAACTTTCAAGTTTTCAATGCTCTACTAATTCTTGTTGTAGGAGTAACTCTTAAGAATACATGATCTCCCTCATTAAACTCGAGAGGTCTCCTTCTCTTGTCAGTATACCTCTTTTCCCGACTCTAAGCAGTAACCAACCTATCCTTAATTATCTTGATTTGCTCAGTGGTCTGCTAGACCAACTCTGGACCTAGGATGGTTGTCTCACGTACCTTATACTAACATAGAGGCGATCTACACTTTCTTCCATACAAAGCCTCATAGGGTGCCATACATATGCTAGAATGGTAGCTATTGTTATAGGCAAATTTTGCTAATGGTAAGAACTTTTCCCAACTACCTTATTGTTTTAAAACACATGCGCTAAGCATATCTTTAAGAGTTTGGATAGTCTTCTCAGTTTGCCCATCAGTCTGCAGGTGATAAGTTATACTAAGACTTAACTTAGTCCCAAAAGCCTCTTACAAGGCTTCCCAGAATCTAGATGTGAATCTAGGATCCCTATCTGAAATTATGCTTACAGGAACTCTGTGCAACCTAAGTATTTCTTTTAGATATAACTGAGCTAATTTCTCTAGAGGATAGCTACCTCTTATAGGTAAAAAGTGGGCAGATTTGGTTAATCTATCCACTATGATCCAAACTGCATCAAAACCTTGCTAAGTCTTGGGTAAACCCATTACAAAGTCTATAGAAATCTTCTCCCATTTCCATTTTGGGATCCCTAAAGACTATACAGGTCCTGCCGGCTTCTGGTGTTTAATATTCACATTTTGACAAACTAAATACCTTGTGACATATTCTGCTATATCCCTTTTTCATTCTAGACCACTAAAACATTTTCTTTATATCTTTATACATCTTTGTGGTTCCCAGATGGATGATATACTTACTACTATGAGCTTCTTCTAAAATCCTTTCTTTGATCTTTGACTCTCTTGGAACAGAAAATCTATCTCTAAACTTTATTATTCCATCACCAGTTATATCAAAATCCTCTAGGATTCCTAAAAAGATATGCTCACTAATGTCCATTAAAGCTTCATCCTCCTTTTGAGCTTCCAAAATCTGAGTCCTTAAGTCATTTACTAAGTCCACTCTACTCTCAAAGAGACTCTGTGGCATCACAGACACCGCTAGACTCAAATCCCTGAAACTCTTGAGAAGTTCACTCTCTTGGACCATCATTCGAGACACATGTAGGGACTTCCTACTTAGTGCATCGGCCACTACATTGGCCTTACCCGGATGATACTTTAACTCAAAATCATAATTTTTTAAAAATTCTGATCTATTGATTATTCCTATATCTTAAATGCCTTGTAATTGATTCATTGAACTCCATTTGTGCTTGATTGTCATTATTTAGCTAATTTTCTGATATTAAACCCTAATTGGAACATTACTATGAAACGTTGCTTAAATGTATTCTCAAATGCTGATAATTGAACTTTTTAGGAAATTTTTGGTTGATGGAGTTCATTTACCTTAAATCAGGCTTGAAACCCACTTGAAGAAGGACTATGGATTCATGAAGATCAATTTCTCCCTTTGAAGCAATGAAAGAAGAGTTTCTGCGAAGATTCGGTGTTGAAATTGAAGGAATCAAATTACAGGACCTGCATAAAATTGCAGGGCCTAGGCTGTGCAAGAATACACAGCCGTGCAAGAGTACACGGCCTAGGTCGTGTACTCCTCTGATTTTTGCAATTAAAAATAGTAGATATTGTTCCTTCAAACAGAGCCATGCACTGCCTACGCCGTGTATTCATGCACGGCCGTGCATTCGCTCCAGTAGATGAATTTTTAAAACTTCTATGAGAAGTTTGGACCCTTCTTGAAGAAGTTAAGCCCTGAGGCCTATAAAAACACACTCTTAGCACATCTTGGAGAGAGTTCTGACCTAGGAAAGCAGCTGCAACTCCTTGGAGAAGGAGAGGGGAGTCTTGGATCAAAGATTGGAGTCTCGGGTTCGAGCAATCGAAGATCCATCATCTTCAATCCTCAGAAACTCTTTTTCTCTTTAGTTTTTCTTCTGCACTTTATTTCTTATGTTGTTCTTTCTTAGTTTTTATTGTGATTTTGTTCTATCTATGTGTAACTAAACCTCCCTTGGTTAAGGGGGTGATGAAACCACTAATTTTGATGTTGTGAATCTTGCATATTTGATTATTTCAACACAATTATGTTTTTATTCATATATTTCTGAATCTATTATTGGTATGAAAGTTTTTGTAATTGTCCCACTTTAAAAGTGGTAGATCTGGGTTTATTCTATGCGGTTGCGGTAGTAGATCTAATAGAAGTTATAATGTTTATGTGGGTATAATTATCTTTGTGCTATTTGCCAGTTATAAAGATGGTAGATTTGGGTTTATTATGCGCGGTTGCGATAATAGATCTAGAGAAATATATGTTCTAAGTAATTTAATCCCGGTGTGTGATTAGATCTTAGTGTGATTGGTTTTCTAAATCTTAATGCAATCGTTAGATAGTTGAAAGAGCGGTTGCTTTATGACTAATCAGCGATTAAGAGTTGATTTGAGCAATTGCTGAATTAACTAACACGTAAGGAAAACAGAGATTTACTCTCACAATTGCATAAAAACGTAATTTAGCATGTGAGAATAAAAGGATGTGTAGATTTACATCATTATATAAATATAGTGGTGGATTCAATCTCTTAACTAATTTTCTTATATTATTGATTTTAGTTTGTTTATTGTTATTGTTGTTGAAGTTGTTCATTGTTCATCAAAACTCCAAAACCCCCTCTTTTTTACTGTTTATTTTTAATCAAAGTTTAAATTAGGAATTGTTTGATAGTGTTGATTAAATTGGTTCTCTGTGGATCGACCCTTACTAACTACAACTAGTTGTAAGGTTTTTATTTTCTGGTGGGCCTGACAACTAATTTTTATCTGAATTTTAATCACTATCCGCCTCACACCAAGAATTTTGGCGCCATTGCCAGGGAGCCAATTTTCCAATTACACTATTGATTTGTTTCCTATTTTTACTTTGTTTTTGTTTTATTTTTAGATTTTTAATTCTTTCTTTCTGAGTGTTTTGTAGGTGTTGATGTCCATTGATCATGGATGCTTGTGGGATTTGCTTATCACCTGGACATATCACTGATTTGTGTCCTACTTTCCTAGTGGACACAAATGAAGAAGTAGAGCCAGTATGAGGATATTCTGAACCTTCTGACAACTACAATCCTTACTCCAATACATATTATCTAGAATGGTGGGACTATCCTAACTTGAGTTATGGACAGCAGCCTCAGAATCAACCTCCACCCTATGAACTTCCAGAATTTCAGCAGAGGCAAACACCTTTTCTTCTAGGACAGCAGCAAGTTCAAGCTCCTTGGCAACCTAAACCTTCATTGGAGGAGCAAATAAGACAAATGGCCATTAATACTATGCAGTTCCAATAAGAAATAAGGGCCAAAATACAGAGTTTTCAACAAGAAACAAGAGCCGCAATCAATAACATGCAAAACTCTTTGGGGGAGTTAGCCACAGAACTTAGCAATATGCAGAGCCTAAATTCTGAAAGACTTCTTTCACAACCCAAAAAGGATGTGAAGGAAGATCCTAGTGCTGTCACATTACAAAGTAGGAAGACGTTAGATGAACCCACCTCTCCTCCACAAACCACTACAGAGAAAGACCAAGAGCCTAAACAGGTAAATGAGGAAGGGAAAAACTCTAAAACCCCCAAGTAAAGTAATCCTGAACCCCTTCTTAATGTAATGGAGGAGCAACATGATGAGTTGCATGATAAATTTCTTGATTTTATTGGTTTCAATAATTATATTCATTGCCACTCATGTACTAATTGTAAAGGTGATATGATATGTGCTAGCTGTGCTGAGATTTCTGCAGACTTGAAAGTTAATGATTCTGTTTACAAAGCAGAATCTAAGACCCAAAGGGAGGTGGAATTGTAGGAAACTAAAGAATTTTCAGAGAAGGTAGAAGAGCACCGGATGATGGTCACTGCTGAAGTGGACTTTATGTTTGGGCCATAGTTTAGTAGAAACAATGCATATGAAGTTGATAAAGTCTACATATTACATTTCACTAGTGATGATCACATATTTGATACATTAATAAGCCTTCATTTTTAGTCATTTACACTTTCTATGTACTTAATTGATTGAGTTTTATTATGTTTTGTAAGTTTGGACTCAAATTGGACTTAATTGAATTTTTCAGCATGATTCATATCTTACACTATTTCTGTATTTGGGCCATATCTTGGGCTGTAGGTGGTCTTTGGAGGTGATTCTAGTGGCATTTGAAAGATAAGAGAGAGTTCTATAAATTTTATGAAGACCTCAAAGGCCCAATCACACGAGTAAATAACTCAAATTGGGGTTGAAACAAGAACCAGAGTGCTTTTCTTGACAGCTTAACCTACGTAAACTGTTCATCACAGTTTTCAGGATAGAAGTTGTCAAATAGGCTAAAATTTGGATGCTGGATAGTTAAGACCCATATCTACAACTTTCATGTTGAACACTTTTCTAGTATCAGACTCCTTGAAGGTGATATTGGGCTTGGAAGTCAGAACAGAGGAGCTGTGACTGGGCCTGGGTAGTGTGCAGTAATTTGAACGTATTTGGAGTTATAGAAATGATATTGGACTCAAACTAAAACCATTTGAAAGCTAAGATCCAAGCCTACAGCTTTCATGAAGACCACTTGGTTCAAAAATGACGAATGCAATGACTTCAGAGCTGCATGATTTCAGAGACAAAGAATCTCCATAATTTCCCACTCACCTAAAGTCATTTGGCATTTTCCACTCATTTTCCACTCATCCACCCACTAATGACTCAGCCCCCTTGTCATTTTGTATCTTTAATCTTCTATAAAAGGCGTCCTTGGCAGATCATTGAAGGGTGTTAGGTGTTAGTTACCAAAATGATGTCATTTTGTTACTAAGTTTTCTTGTAGTAATTTTTCATTATTCTAAATTAAAGTCATGTTCTTCTTCTTCTTCTTCTCTCTTTCTTTCTTCTTATCTATGAGTAACTAAGTTTCATTTTACTTAGGTGAAAGGGTGAAGCTCTTGATAATAAAGTAAGGTTAGATTTATTCTTCTCTTGTGCTTAAATGATTTATATTTTCTAGTAACCATTATACGTATTATAATTTGTTTCTTATAATTTAGAATCCATCTTTGTAAAGAGGAGTTCTTGATTTGTTGTAGATAAAATATTGGCACAATGAATGCTTTAACTCATTTATAAGTGGTGGTAATATTTTTAGGAAACATAATATAATTACGTATATTATTTTAAATAGAATTTTAATGTTGTATTTTCCGATTGGAACCTCCATGTTGCGAGGATGCTAATTGAGTTATAAAAGAAATTAATCTTACCTTTACTTTATTTACCAAGAGTGGATCTTTTAATCCAAGTAAATAATTTTTATCATAGTAACAAAATATTTACTTCACCTTAATTAATTTTCAACAATTTTCTGTGGATTGACCTCGGACTCCCGAGAAATTTATTACTTGAGACAACCTGCACTTGGGTTCGCAAAGCAACAATTAATCCCGCATCAAGTTTGTAGACTTGTTTGAAACTAAAAATTGTGCATCAAATTTTTGGGGCCGTTGCCGGGGACTTATTTTGAAGAATAAATTTCTGGTGTAAATATTTTTGTACATAGTAAAAAGTAAATAGTGTGTGAATAGTGCGTGAATAGTGTATGAATAGTGCATGAATAGTGTGTGAATAGTATGTAAATAGTAATGTGAATAGTATAAATAGTAAAAAAATAAAAAAAAAAATTTTTTGGGTAAATAGTATGAATAGTATAAATAGGGTAAATAATATGTGAATAGTATAAATTGTAAAAAAGTAAAAAAAAAAAAAAAAATTATAATAATATAAAAATAATAATAATAAAATTTAAAAAAAAAAGATCGTGAATAGTATGAATAGTAAAAAAGTAAAAAAAAAAGTTTATATATTTTAAAAAAATGAAAATTAAAAAAAAAGAGAAGGTGGTCACACCCGTGACCACCCAAAAAAAAAAACACCAAAAAATAATTAAAAAAAACATAAAGGTCAAACAATTAAAAAAAAATTAATAATGGGGACAACCAAGGTTGTCCCCTTTGAAAATTAAAGAAAAAGGTCACACCCGTGACCACAAAAAAAATATAAAAAAAATAAAAAAATTTAAATTCAAACTTTTCTGACAACAACTAACCTACCCATATAGGAGCTATTATTACTTTTTCCATTCTCTTCCCTATTTAAACACTCCATTTTCTTTACTTTCCTGCAACTCATAATCCTTCAAAGAGAGTGTGAGTGTAGAAATGGAGGGAGCTTCTTCTTCTGTTCGTAGATTTGTCAGTATCTGTGTATTTGGTGGGACAAGTTATGGGAAAAGTTTAGAGTTTGTAAATGCAGCAAGCACTGTTGGTAGAACACTTGCTGCGAGGAACATTCGTGTAGTATATGGGGGAGGTTGCCTTGGGTTAATGGGGGCTGTATCACTTTCTGCATTTATAAGAGGTAGTCAAGTTTTAGGTGTCATTCCTGAACCTTTAACTCAAAGGAACATCGTTGGAAAGATAATTGGACTGGAAATTCAGGTATCATCTATGCATGGACGAATGAAGGCGATGATTGAAAATTCTGATGCATTCATTGTCTTACCTGGTGGCTTTGGTACTTTGGAAGAAGTCTTTTAAATTGTCTCTTGGGCCCAATGATAATCACATATTTTGTTCATTAAGAAACCCTTATGTTTAGTCATTTACACTCTCTATATTCTTAATTGATTGAGTTTGGTATGATTTTGTGAGTTTGAGCTCAAATTGGTCCTAATTGAATATTTTCAGCATTATTGAGATTTGACACTGTTTCTGTATTTTGGCCATAACTTGAGTCCCTGATATTTGATAATCATGAATTTTACTTTGTAGGAAAGCTAAGAGGAAGCTCTACAACTTTGATGAAGAGCTCGAAGTCCTAAACAGATGTCTAAGGGACCTAAGTTTACATGGAAGTCAAAATACGGGTTCTATCACTAGAATCCGAATGGTGAGCACTCATAAAATCATATCTCAAGCTGTAATAATGGAGATGGGCTGAAATTTGGATAGTTGATAGTTAAGATCCAAATAAACAACTTTCATGAAGAACACCTTTTGAAAAAATGAAGTCTAGTGGGTCAGTTTCAGCTTGCAAGTCGGAACAGAGGTGCTGAAGTTGGGTTTGAGCAACCTGCGGTATTTGGGTCATATCTTGGGCTGTAGGAAGCCAAATTGGACGATCC
The DNA here is from genome assembly GCA_029884595.1 of Ormosia semicastrata. Lineage (NCBI taxonomy): Eukaryota > Viridiplantae > Streptophyta > Magnoliopsida > Fabales > Fabaceae > Ormosia > Ormosia semicastrata. The sequence goes on from JAQQTO010000061.1 coordinate 5,128,554, forward strand.
ATATATGCATGTTATAGCCAAGACAAAGATCTACAACTTTCATGAAGAGTACTTTTTATGGGTCTGAAGTATAGTTAGTCGTTTTTGGCTTCCAAGTCAGACAAGAAATTTTCGTCCTCAACAACCTACTCAACTACTTCACTCACCAACCCACTCAACTACTCCACTCACCAACCCTCTCAACTACTCCACTCACCAACCCTCTCAACTACTCTACTCACCAACCCACTCAACCACCCCACTCATCCACCCACTCCCCTTTGTCATTTTGTTACCCTAGACTTCTATAAAAGGCACCATTGGTTATCATGAAAGTAACGAATTGTATTCTCCTTCATTTCTCTCATAGTTTCTTCTTGTTTCTTCATAGTTCTCATAGCTTTTGTATATTTTGATGCTCCCCTTCGTGGTAATGGAGGGCTAAGCTACTTTCGGTCAATTTAGAACTCTTGAAGAGATTGTGGTTTGGATTCTTGAGACCTTGGTTATGTATTGTATTTGATTTGTAATTGAATTTCTCTTTTCTTCTTCTTCTTTCTTCTTCTTGATCTTTAATGCATGAATGGTGATTCTATTTATGTTGATTTGATTTGATCTTGGTTTAAGATTGAGATTTGTGATGAAACTTAGAACTGATTGATCTAAACTAATCACATAAATGAAGATTGAGATTTGTGATGAAACTTAGAACTGATTGATCTAAATTAATCACAGAATTGAAAAGGTTAGTTACTCGATTTGTGCCTAAGTTAATTGAATTTGGTACTTGAAATTAACATAGATCTTCATGAATGGCGTGATTGCGGATTTCTGTTTATCACTTGTTAATTGAATTCTAGACGATCGTCTAGTATGAATTCTAGATTTGATGCAGAGATCTCGGTTAGATCCAAATTAACAATTCAATTGCACTTCAAGTGTTCTATGAAGGGTCTATGATTGAATCCACCCAATCTTGGATAGGTTTCTAAATTGACTGCTCTTTAATTATTATTTCTTCCTTTAATTTTGTTAAGTGCAATCTTAAACTGTCAAACCCCCCTTTGCTAAACTTTCACTTGATTTGATTAAATTGCATCTACAATCCTCGTGGAGATGATCCGGTGTTGTCACTATGCTACAAGCTTAGGTAATAACTTAGGTTATAATTTTGACTGAGTTCGGCGTTCGTCACCCAACTGAACATCCACCATAAACCCATAGGTTTGTTGAATGTTAATAATTTCTTTGATAATTTGTTATCTTTTGTTGACCATGCAGTGGAACAAAAATTTGTCACACCTTCTGCAAGACGACTCCTTATCTCTGCTTCCACTGTTGATGAGTTGATTGATAAATTAGAAGCTTTTGTTTATGAACCTGATCCGAATAACTCGAGATAGATTGGTCCGAAGGAAGTGGTGAGGGAAGCAAAATGAAAAGAAAGCCAGCCAAGACACTCCAACTATTTAAATAATTACAAGTTTTAGTTTTATTTATCGTACTTTGTTTCTGTTTAAATTTGTGTGAGGTTTTTCTTTTCAAGTAATTGCATGACAACATGTGTAATATATTCTATCCTTTTTCCTATCTATGTTTTGACATTGAGGACAATGTTGTGATCTGGTTGGGGGGAATGATGGCTGTAAAAAAAACCCAAAAAAAAATTAGGAAATGTGTTTGTTAATATTGTGTTTATATTAGAAAAAAATAAAAAAAAATTAGGAGTGTGTTTGTTAATATGTTTGTTGTGTTTATATGTTTGTCAGTAACTACTAAACCAGTTAAGGATGGCAGAGTAAGGAGTAAATTTTACTCTTGAGACGCATCTTAGTTGGGGTAGACAACTAGTTTGTGTGGAAGTAGCAATTCAAATTTAGGAAAATTTGCATGATTGAGTAAATTGTCTTCTTTCTTAAAATTCACATGCTTGGTTATGGATGTTGAATTAGTGGACTGAGAATGATAGAATTATGCCTTGTGAGATTTTGAGCATATTGATGAATGGATTGAACATTTGTACCATTCTTTTCTTTCTTGTGTGAATTTCACTAATGAAATTATTGCTCTAGAACTTGCTTTGATTCTTTTTGAGACTACAATTTCATATGCATACATAAAAATGATTGAGGTATTTTCTTAAATTAACTACTTTGACCAAATAGCCAACCTTGCATATTTTTTTTTGCTTAACCCCTTTGAACTTATTTGACTATTCTTTGTTTCAAACTCATTATGTGCCTTAAATGAAAAACCATGTTCTTACTTGACCATAGGGAATAAGAGAACATTAATTTTGTCATTCGATGAGTTCTTGAACAAGTGTGGGGGTGTGTGTGTAGAATGGTTAAAAAAATGTACATATAATTTTTTTTTGTAAAAAATAAATAAATCAAAAAATCAAAAAAAAATATATCAATAAAAAATGTAAAAAGAAGAGGGTCAACAAGGTAATAAAGAAAAGGAAAAGAATATGTAAAGAGAATTTGTATTAGGTGGAGTTGGGATGAACTTTCATGCTTGTTAATTGAACTCAGCTCTCATGCTCTTTTATTCTCTGGTATTTAACTTGTCATATCCATATTACCTCCTCCTTTACCTTGACCCCATTACAACCTTGAATAAAGTCCTCATGATTTGTGTGTGCATGTGTTCTGAGTAGTAGAGAAGTAGAAGATAAGCAAGCTTATGGTAGTGTAATTTTCATGGGTTGAATTGAGTGAAATACCTACCTTTTAAACACTTGAGGGATTAAGAGTGAATCTTTTGAAAATCTATCATTCTTGATTCATACTTTTCATTTGAAATATCCTTGCTTGTTGATTTAAGATGTGAAGATATATTACCTCATGAATGTTTTGATTACTTGAATGATTGATTGCTCTACATTTTTAAATATTATTACAAATTGAGTCTTTTAGAATGTTTAGCTTTTGAGTCTGTTTCATTTTTTTTTTTGTGAGTGATCTTATGTGTTTTGCCCAAGAGTACAAAAAGTTAAGTGTGGGGGAATTTGATGATCACATATTTGATACATTAATAAGCCTTCGTTTTTAGTCATTTACACTCTCTATGTACTTAATTGATTGAGTTTTATTATATTATGTAAGTTTGGACTCAAATTGAACTTAATTGAATTTTTCAGCATGATTCATATCTTACACTGTTTCAGATTTGGGTCATATCTGTAGGTAGGGATTGGGTATATCTTGAAATTTGTAGGTAGGGATGGCAATTTTATACCCCACCGGATATAAATACCTATTTAGTATTATCCCAGTTTCATGGGTAGTGGTCATCATTAATAATGTATAAGCAAAAATTTTATATAAATATTTTATATAAAATTATTAAAAAAATTAATTATATAAATTAAAATATTGTAAAGTTATATAAATTAAAAGTATTTTAGGTGTTGAAATTATTTTTAAATTAAGTTGTGTTAGACAAATTTTGAAAAATTATTGTATTATACTTTTTTCATTTTTTCATTTTTTATTTTATTTTTTTGATTTTTTTGAATTTTTTTAATAATTCATTGGGTACGCGGATATCCGCGGATACCCGTTTACCCGTGGGAGAAAGATAAATGGGTACCTGCACGGATATGGAGGCGGGGGCGAGGGCGGATATTATTCGCGGGGGCGCGGGACGAGGGGCTACTACCCGTCCCCGCCCCGCCCCGTTGCCATCCCTAGCTGTAGGTGGTCTTTGGAGGTGATTCTAGTGACATTTGAAAGATAAGAGAGAGTTATATAACTTTTATGAAGACCTCAAAGGCCCAATCACACGAGTAGATAACTCAAATTGGGGTTGAAACAAGAACCAGAGTGCTTTTCCTGACAGCTTAACCTACATGTACTGTTCATCACAGTTTTCGGGATAGAAGTTGTCAAATGGGCTGAAATTTGGATGCTGAATAGTTAAGATCCATATCTACAACTTTCATGTTGAACATGTTTCCAGAATCAAACTCCTTGAAGGTGATATTGGGCTTGGAAGTCAGAACAGAGGAGCTGTGACTGGGCCTGGGCAGTGTGCAGTAATTTGAACGTATCTGGAGTTGTAGAAATGTAATTGGACTCAAACTAAAGCCATTTGAAAGCTAAGATCTAGGCCTACAACTTTCATGAAGACCACTTGGTTTAAAAATGACGAATGCAATGACTTCAGAGCTGCATGATTTCGGAGACAAGGAATCTCCATAATTTCCCACTCACCTAAAGTCATTTGGCATTTTTCACTCATTTTCCACTCATCCAACCACTAATGACTCAGCCCCCTTGTCATTTTGTATCTTTAATCTTCTATAAAAGGGGTCCTTGGCAGATCATTGATGGGTGTTAGGTGTTAGTTACCAAAATGATGTCATTTTGTTCCAAATTTTCTTATAGTAATTTTCCTTTGTTCTAAATTAAAGTCATGTTCTTCTTCTTCTTCTTCTTCTCTCTTTCTTTCTTCTTATCTATGAGTAACTAAGTTTTATTTTACTTAGGTGAAAGGGTGAAGCTCTTGGTAATAAAATAAGGTTAGATTTATTATTCTCTTGTGCTTAAATGATTTATATTTTCTAGTAACCATTATATGTATTATAATTTGTTTCTTATAATTTAGAAACCATCTTTGTAAAGAGGAGTTCTTGATTTGTTGTAGACAAAATATTGGCACAATGAATGCTTTAACCCATTTATAAGTGGTGGTAATATTTTAGGAAACATAATATAATTACGTATATTATTTTAAATGGAATTTTAATGTTGTATTTTTCGATTGGAACCTCCATGTCATGAGGATTCTAATTGAGTTATGATAGCCAAAAGTTGTGTGTGATCTTATGTGTTTTGTGTATAAAGAGTAACAAGAAAGAGTGAATGGAGAAATTAAAAAAATAAATTTTTTTTTAATCACAATTTGATACAGAAGAATCAATATTAGTCATTTGCAAATGTGCCAAAAGTAGTTGATAAAAATTTATTATGTTTTGAAGTTTGAAAGAAATTAATCTTACCTTTACTTTATTTACCAAGAGTGAATCTTTTAAATCAAGTAAATAATTTTTATCATAGTAACAAAATATTTACTTCACATTAATTAATCTTCAACAATTCCCTGTGGATCGACCTCGGACTCCCGAGAAATTTATTAGTTGAGACAACTTGCACTTGGGTTTGCAAAGCAACAATTAATCTCGCATCAAGTTTGTGGACTTGTTTGAAACTAAAAAATTGTGTATCAAGTTTTTGGCGCCGTTGCTGGGGACTTGTTTTGAAGAATAAATTTCTGGTGTAAATATTTTTGTATATAGTAAAAAGTAAATAGTGTGTGAATAGTACGTGAATAGTGTGTGAATAATATGTAAATAGTAATGTGAATAGTATGAATAGTAAAATTAAAAAAATAAAAAAATAAAATTTTTTTGGGTAAATAGTATGAATAGTATAAATAGGGTAAATAATATGTGAATAATATAAATTATAAAAAAGTAAAAAATAAAAAATTATAATAATATAAAAATAATAATAATAAAATTTAAAAAAAGATACGTGAATAGTGTGAATAGTAAAAAAAAAAAAGTTTATATATTTTTAAAAAATTAAAATTAAAAAAAAAGAGAAGGTGGTCACACCCGTGACCACCCAAAAAAAACACCAAAAAAAATAATTATAAAAAACATAAAGGTCAAACAAAAAAAAAAATTAATAATGGGGACAATTGTCCCCCCTTTGAAAATTAAAGAAAAAGGTCACACCCGTGACCACAAAAAAAATATAAAATAAAAAAAAAAAAAATAAAAAAAAATTATATTTAAACTTTTCTGACAACAGCTAACTTACCCATATAGGAGCTATTATTACTTTTTCCATTTTCTTCCCTATTTAAACACTCAATTTTCTTTACTTTCCTGCAACTCATAATCCTTCAAAGATAGTGTGAGTGTAGAAATGGAGGGAGCTTCTTCTTCTGTTCGTAGATTTGTCAGTATCTGTGTATTTTGTGGGACAAGTTATGGGAAGAGTTTAGAGTTTGTAAACGCATTAAGCACTGTTGGTAGAACACTTGCTGCGAGGAACATTCGTGTAGTATATGGGGGAGGTTGCCTTGGGTTAATGGAAATTTGTATCACTCGCATTTATAAGAGGTAGTCAAGTTTTAGGTGTCATTCCTGAACCTTTAACTCGAAGGAACATCGTTGGAAAGACAATTGGACTGGAAATTCAGGTATCATCTATGCATGGACGAATGAAGGCGATGATTGAAAATTCTGATGCATTCACTGTCTTACCTGGTGGTTTTGGTACTTTGGAAGAAGTCTTTCAAATTGTCTCTTGGGCCCAACTGAACATCCACCATAAACCCATAAGTTTGTTAAATGTTAATAATTTCTTTGATAATTTGTTATCTTTTGTTGACCATGCAGTGGAACAGAAATTTGTCACACCTTCTGCAAGACGACTCCTTATCTCTGCTTCCACTGTTGATGAGTTAATTGATAAATTAGAGGCTTTTGTTTATGAACTTGATCCAGTAATAGCTCAGATAGATTGGTCCGAAGGAAGTGGTGAGGGAAGCAAAATGAAAAGAAAGCCAGCCAAGACACTCCAACTATTTAAATAATTACAAGTTTTAGTTTTATTTATTGTACTTTGTTTCTGTTTAAATTTGTGTGAGGTTTTTCTTTTCAGTAATTACAGTAACAGGTAATATATTCTATCCTTTTTCCTATCTATGTTTTGACATTGAGGACAATGTTGTGATCTGGTTGGGAGGAAGGATGGTTGTAAAAAAAAACCCAAAAAAAAAAAATTAAGAAGTGTGTTTGTTAATATTGTGTTCATATTAGAAAAAAAAACAAAAAAAAATTAGGAGTGTATTTGTTAATATGTTTGTTGTGTTTATATGTTTGTCAGTAACTACTAAACCAGTTAAGGATGGCAGAGTAAGGAGTAAATTTTACTCTTGAGACGCATCTTAGTTGGGGTAGATAACTAGTTTGTATGGAAGTAGCAATTCAAATTTAGGGAAATTTGCATGATTGAGTAAATTGTCTTCTTTCTTAAAATTCACATGCTTGGTTATGGATGTTGAATTAGTGGACTGAGAATGATATAATTATGCCTTGTGAGATTTTGAGCATATTGATGAATTGATTAAACATTTGTACCATTCTTTTCTTTCTTGTGTGAATTTCACTCATGGAATTGTTGCTCTAGAACTTGTTTTGATTCTTTTTGAGACTACAATTTCATATGCATACATAAAAATGATTGAGGTATTTTCTTGAATTAACTACTTTGACCAAATAGCCAACCTTGCATATTTTCCTTTGCTTAACCCCTTTGAGCTTATTTGACTATTCTTTGTTTCAAACTCATTATGTGCCTTAAATGAAAAACTATGTTCTTACTTGACCATAGGGAATAAGAGAACATTAATTTTGTCATTTGATGAGTTCTTGAACAAGTGTGGGGGTGTGTGTGCAGAATGGTTAAAAAAAATATATCAATAAAAAAATGTAAAAAGAAGAGGGTCAACAAGGTAATAAAGAAAAAGAAAAGAATATGTAAAGAGAATTTGTATTAGGTGGAGTTGGGATGAACTTTCGTGCTTGTTAATTGAACTTAGCTCTCATGCTCTTTTATTCTCTGGTATTTAACTTGTCATATCCATATTACCTCCTCCTTTACCTTGACTCCGTTACAACCTTGAATAAAGTCTTCATGATTTGTGTGTGCATGTGTTCTGAGTAGTAGAGAAGTAGAAGATAAGCAAGCTTATGGTAGTGAAATTTTCATGGGTTGAATTGAGTGAAATACCTACCTTTTAAACACTTGAGGGATTGAGAGTGAATCTTGTGAAAATCTATCATTCTTGATTCATGCTTTTCAATTGAAATATCCTTGCTTGTTGATTTGAGATGTGAAGATATATTACCTCATGAATGTTTTGATTACTTGAATGATTGATTGCTCTACATTTTTAAATATTATTAGAAATTGAGTCTTTTAGAGTGTTTAGCTTTTGAGTCTGTTTCATTTTTTTTTTTGTGAGTGATCTTATGTGTTTTGTCCAAGAGTGCAAAAAGCTAAGTGTGGAGAAATTTGATAATCACATATTTGATACATTAATAAGCCTTCATTTTTAGTCATTTGCACTCTCTATGTACTTAATTGATTGAGTTTTATTATGTTTTGTAAGTTTGGACTCAAATTGGACTTAATTGAATTTTTCAGCATGATTCATATCTTACACTGTTTCTGTATTTGGGCCATATCTTGGGCTGTAGGTGGTCTTTGGAGGTGATTCTAGTGGCATTTGAAAGATAAGAGAGAGTTATATAACTTTTATGAAGACCTCAAAGGCCCAATCACACACGTAGATAACTCAAATTGGGGTTGAAACAAGAACCAGAGTACTTTTCCTGATAGCTTAACCTACATATACTATTCATCACAGTTTTCAGGATAGAAGCTGTCAAATGGGCTGAAATTTGGATGTTGAATATTTAAGACCCATATCTACAACTTTCATGTTGAACACTTTTCCAGAATCTGACTCCATGAAGGTGATATTGGGCTTGGAAGTCAGAACAGAGGAGCTGTGACTGGGCCTGGGCAGTGTGCAGTAATTTGAATGTATCTGGAGTTATAGAAATGATATTGGACTCAAACTAAAGTCATTTGAAATCTAAGATCTAGGCCTACAACTTTTATGAAGACCACTTGGTTTAAAAATGACGAATGCAATGACTTCAGAGCTGCATGATTTTGGAGACAATGAATCTCCATAATTTCCTACTCACCTAAAGTCATTTGGCATTTTCCACTCATTTTCCACTCATCCACCCACTAATGACTCAGCCCCCTTTGTCATGTTGTATATTTAATCTTCTATAAAAGGGGTCCTTGGTAGATCATTGAAGGGTGTTAGGTGTTAGTTACCAAAATGATGCCATTTTGTTACTAAGTTTTCTTGTAGTAATTTTCCTTTGTTCTAAATTAAAGTCATGTTCTTCTTCTTCTTCTTCTCTCTTTCTTTCTTCTTATCTATGAGTAACTAAGTTTCATTTTACTTGGGTGAAAGGGTGAAGCTCTTGGTAATAAAGTAAGGTTAGATTTATTCTTCTCTTGTGCTTAAATGATTTATATTTTCTAGTAACCATTATACGTATTATAATTTGTTTCTTATAATTTAGAAACCATTTTTATAAAGAGGAGTTCTTGATTTGTTGTAGACAAAATATTAGCACAATGAATGCTTTAACCCATTTATAAGTGGTGGTAATATTTTTAGAAAACATAATATAATTACGTATATTATTTTAAATGGAATTTTAATGTTGTATTTTTCGATTGGAACCTCCATGTTGCGAGAATTCTAATTGAGTTATAAAAGAAATTAATCTTACCTTTACTTTATTTACCAAAAATGGATCTTTTAACCCAAGTAAATAATTTTTACCATAGTAACAAAATATTTACTTCACCTTAATTAATCTTCAACAATTTCCTGTGGATCGACCTCGGACTCCCGAGAAATTTATTACTTGAGACAACCTGCACTTGGGTTCACAAAGCAACAATTAATCCCGTATCAAGTTTGTAGACTTGTTTGAAACTAAAAATTGTGCATCAACTAGTGAAGCCAAGGAAATTAAGGAAGACCAATGGGACCCCGATGGAAGCCCTCATGTTGCAAGCTTAATTTGGTCATTACATTTCAACCAATGGGATCCTGATGAAAGCTCTCATATTGTTTCAACTATAGCTTGGTCATCACACTTCAACCAATGGGACCCTGGTGGAAGCTTTCATGTTGTTTCAACCACAACTTGGTCATCATGTTTCAACCAATGGGATCCTGGTGGAGTCTTTTCACTTACCTCACTTGATAAGGCCAATTAACACCATCTCAAGTCTTTCTATAAGCTTTCAAAAAGTGTGGAAGTAAAAGTGTTGACCTTCTACCATCCATATTATAAAGATCAATAAGAGTATCATCATGTCAGGCTGAGGACAATAAACTAAGCGCTCAATGGGAGGCAACCCATCATCAAGAAAACTAATTTTGATTTATTTGTCCCTTGTATCTTGTGTTTTATTAGTTTCTTAGAATATGTCTTGATCTGTTTGTGATTGTGAGCATGAGAACCTTTAGAAATCATTGAGATTTGGATTGCTGAGTATGTGTTTAAATGCATTGATTGATTGAATGATAATTGTGTGGACTAAATTTGATGGAAATCAAGCGAAACTATAGGAATTACTTCTTTTGTGGTGTTGTTGTTTTGTTCTTCTAAATGCTGAATCATGTTCTTTGGGGATGATTTCCTTCAATTGAAAAGTTAAATTGTATTTCATGATGAATGGACTGAGTAAAGAGTTGATCTCTTGAGACATATTCTTATGAATATGTGCCTTATGAACTTCGTCGATTTTTGGAATTCCTCAAGCATGATAAGTTTTAGTCTTGAGAATCTGACTTTAAAAGACCCTGACTGTGTTTTTTATTATTCTTCAAAGAACAACATTGCATAAGAGTTTCCAATTCATTTTAAAGTGAAACGAGTCATCTGGGGATGTATTTTGATGAGTTTTTAGTAGAAAATAAACAGGGGAGGTTGTGTGCAATTACACAGGCCGTGTATGCATGAGCAACAAAAGTTTCCTCAAGTCAAAGGCATACATGGCCTAGGTCGTGTCCTATGACACGACCGTGTAATTGTGAGGTATATTTTATTTAACCAAAAAAAAACAACAGAGAAGTACACGGCCTAAGCCGTGTACTACCACACGGCTGGGTGATCATGTGTCAGGAACCACTCCCTGACAGAGTAGTACACGGCCTAGGCCGTGTGGAGCCACACGGCTGTGTAAACGTGACAGAGCCCATTTTAGGGCTCCTTCTTCCTTTCTTCTCCCATTTCTCTCTCTTCTCCCACGCAGCCCCCGATCTCCTCCACCCTCTTCCCTTTCAAATCCATCATTCCAACTAGCAAAATCCACTATTTCCAACCATTTTTCACTCACAAATCACTCCAATCTCTCATTTTTCTTACATTTTTCTCACCATTTTCACCAACCCACCTTCTCTCTCTCTCCACATACACACCATTCACCTCCATAACCACCACTTCCATTTTTCTTCAATCTTCTACCTTCAAATCACTACCCATTCCTCTCTTTCTTCTTTCCTCACTCTATTTTAACCAAACCAACTTCTTTTCTTCACTATTCCTTTAAAATCCCTACACCCTCCTTGTCTTCTCCACCGTGAACACCACCACTTCACAGTACCCATCTTCTACAAATTTTTAAAATGCCTCCCAAGAAGAGAGTGAAGCACACTGCCAGCGGTCAATCATACCGTCGCCTTTCTGCTTCACGAGCACCACAACCACCACCTCCTACATGTGAACCATCTTCGCCTGAGGTAAATATCCATCCTGTCTTGACAAAGGATGTTGTTCCCACAAAATTTTTAGATTCAGAAACACTTAGGCAAATAAGACTATATGATGAAGTGTTTGAATTGTTGAATGGCATAGGTTAGGGTGACTTTGCTAGAATGCGTACACCGACCTACGCTACCTTAACTAGAGAATTCATCATTAGTTTTAACCATGAGCTGTATCGGCTTAATGATCAGGATAGATGGTCGGGTGACATTACTTTTGAACTTTTTAATATTCCTTACCAGTTAGATGCTCACCAATTTAGTGCCATTTTTAACTTCCTAATAGGTCACAACCAGCTCCCTAATGATTTTAGGCCCGATAGAGTTTGGACTACACTAACTGTTGCTGATTCTGGTAATTATGATCCTATAATGTCCAAAGCTTCCAAACTTAGGTCTCTTGCCCACAGGTACATTCAAAAATGGCTTGCAAACACAATCTGTGCTAGGGACAAGAGTCAAGGCACCATTAGTCGAGCTGAATTATTCATTTTACATTGCATGATTAACGGGGAGACTGTAAATAGGTCATGCTGGTTGTGTAACCTGTTTAAACACCTAGGGACAACTTTGACTGGTCATATCCTAGTAGGGGGATTTGTTACTATTATTGCTGAATTCTTTGGATTAGATTCTGCTTTTCTTTCTGAGGATCCTGTTACGGGCTCTTTTGCCATTGATGGCTCTACTCTGATTCACATGGGATTATGTGAGAATCGGAATGGAGAACTATTTTTAGTAGGAGCTGGTAACCAGGCCATTCCTAGGGGAGTTCCACCACGGCCTCATGATGATGATTCGGCGCCTCCAGAGTCTGCTTCTCGTTTTATTGCTGAGGCTGGTCCGTCTTCTAGGGTTCGACCCACTACTCTCGATGATGTCATAGCACATGTTGATGCCCTACGGATAGACCATACTGCACGCCTTCAGAGCCTTGATGATAGATTTCGCGTATGGGAGGAGCATAACACCCAGAGTATGGCATCCCTTCACAACAAGATGGATGACATTCTCCGGTGCATGCAATAGATTTCCCCTCATTTCCCCATTAATGTATCCCCATAGTTTCAATTGTATTGTACATTTGCAATATTTTATACATTTGGGATTTAATTTAAACAGTACTGTTGGTTGTTGACTTATGGGTTATAGTTGTGCATTTTCATTTCGTGTGTTTATGTTCTAGCTTTGTTGATTAATTTTCTTTTTCTGGATATGTGTAGCATTCTTCTTTATTGTTTATTTTTCTTTTTCTGGATGTGTGAAGCATTGAGGACAATGCCTAGTTTAAGTGTGGGGGTGTGGATACTTTGATATTCTATTATGGATACTTTTGATGTTCTGAATGACTGGGGATTGAATGACTAATTGAACTAAATTGTCTTTCTTGGAATGAGTGCATGTGATCTTAATTGTGTAATTTTCTTGTGGGTACTTTTCACTGGGTTTTTATGTTTCTGATGAGCTTTCAAATGTTGTGATTATTGAGTAATTGACCCAAATTTTTTGAAAATAATAATAAACCTTTGAACTTGATCGAATGAACTTTCTAGTTATCGATTTTGTTGGGTGAGATTCTGAAAAATTAAAGGGTTTAATTAAAAATGATGAATCGAAACCTAGTGAGTTTTTGGGCCTTGTTGTGAATGGCTAATTTTAGGCCATTTTTTATTCTTTGAATGTGATTCCACTCATGATTATTGTGTTTTTCAGAACTTGTCTTAGTTCTCTTTTAAGCTGCTAATGATCACTGCATGCAATTGAAATGATGAAGGCATTTTCTTTTAAATAACTACTGGCCAAATAGCCATCTTTGCATTTTATCCTTTGTTTAACCCCTTTGAGCCTAATTGACCTTCTTTCCTTCGATCTAAGTTCAATTTAAGCCAAAAAGTGAAAAATCATTTTGCTACCTACCTTAGGGAGTAGAATAGCTTCATGATTATGATGGAAATTGGTTTTTGAATAAGTGTGGGGGTGTTTAAATTATTGATGTGTTTGCCTAGCTTCGCATATATATAAAAGTCTCACGTTGGCAAAATATCATTGAGAATAGGATGTAAGCTGTTTAAAAAAAATAAAACAATAAAAAAATAAAAAAAATAAAAAATAAAAAAAGAGAAGTCAGAAAAAGGAAAAGATACAGAATAGGAACTTGAACTTGAAGATTGTTGGGAAATTCTGTGTATTGATTGAACATTTTTCCATTTTGTTCTTCTAGTTCCTATGGTCTAGCCTTATTTATCTTTAATGTATCTTACCTTGACCCTGACCCCATTACAACCTAAATAAAGTCCTTTTGATCTCTGTTTGCATGTGGTCTGAGTGGTAGAGAAGTAGAAGCTTGACAAGCCTATGGTAAAGCATGTTCTCATGAGTTGGTTGAGTGAAAACACAAGCCTGAAACACTTGAGTGTGAGAGTATATATCAGGAGATTTATCATGCTGATTGAACCCTGAAATTGGATTAATTTTGCTTACCAATTTGGATTGCTAAGAAAGGAAATTCTTGATTGATTAAATTCTTTGAAAACCGAATGCACATAGGTCTCTGCTCATTATTCTGCATTTGCTTGGCTTGTTGGGAAACTGTGTTGAATTGTATATTTTTGCCCAGGAGTGCAAAATGTTAAATGTGGGGGTAATTGATCTGTTAATTATTCCTATATCTTAAATGTCTTGTAATTGATTCATTGAACTCCATTTGTGTTTAATTGTCATTATTTAGCTAAGTTTATGATATTACACCTTAATTAGAACATTACTATGAAACTTTACTTAAATGTATTCTTAAATGCTGATAATTGAACTTTTCAGGAAATCTTTGGTTGATGGAGTTCATTTACCTTAAATCAGGCTTGAAACCCACTTGAAGAAGGGCTATGGGTTCATGAAGATCAATTTCTCCTTTTGAAGCAATGAAAGAAGAGTTTCTGCGAAGATTCGATGCTGAATTTGAAGGAATCAAATTACAGGGCCTGCGTAAAATTGCAGGGCCTAGGCCGTGCAAGAATACACGGCCGTGCAAGAGTACACAGCCTCCTCTGACTTTTGAAATTAAAAATAACAGATTTTGTTCCTTCTAACAAAGTCATGCACGGCCTAGGCCGTGTATTCATGCACGATTGTGCATTCGCTTCAGTAGATGAATTATTGAAACTTCTGCGAGAAGTTTGGACCCTTCTTGAATTAGTTAAGCCCTGAGGCCTATAAACACACACTATTAGCACGTCTTAGAGAGAGTTTTGACCTAGGAGAGTATCTGCAACTCCTTGGAGAAGGAGAGGGAAGTCTTGGATCAAAGATTGGAGTCTCGGGTTCAAGCAATCAGAGATCCATCATCCTCAATCCTCAGAAACTCATTTTCTCTTTAGTTTTTCTTCTGCACTTTATTTCTTATGTTGTTCTTTCTTAGTTTTTCTTATGATTTTGTTCTAGCTATGTGTAACTAAACCTCCCTTGGTTAAGGGGGTGATGAAACCACTAGTTTTGATGTTGTGAATTTTACATATTTGATTATTTCAACACAGTTATATTTTTATTCATATATTTCTGAATTTATTATTGGTATGCAGGTTTTTGTACTTGTTTCCACTTTACAAGTGGTAGATCTAGGTTTATTATGCGTGATTGCGGTAGTAGATCTAGCAGAAGTTATGATGTTCATATAGGTATAATTATCTTTGTGCTATTTGCTAGTTATAAAAGTGGTAGATCTAGGTTTATTATGCACGATTGTGGTAATAGATCTAGAGAAATATATGTTCTAAGTAATTTAATCCTGGTTTGTGATTAGATCTTAGTGTGATTGGTTTTCTAAATCTTAATGCAATCATTGGATAGTTGTAAGAGCGGTTGCTTTATGACTAATCAGTGATTAGGAGTTGATTTGAGCAGTTGCTGAATTGACCAACACGTAAGGAAAACAGAGATTTACTCTCACAATTGCATTAAAACATAATTGAACATGTTGGAATAAAAGGATATGTGAATTTACATCATCATATAAATCTAGTGGTGGATTTAATCTCTTAACCAATTTTCTTATATTGTTGATTTTAGTTTATTTATTGTTATTGTTGTTGAAGCTTATCATTGTTCATCAAAACTCCAAAACCCCTCCCCCTTTTTTTATTGTTTATTGTTAATCAGAGTTTAAATTGGGAATTGTTTGATAGTGTTGATTGAATTGGTTCTCTGTGGATTGACCCTTACTAATTATAACTAGTTGTAAGGTTTTTATTTTTTGGTGGGCCTGACAATTGATTTTTATTTGAATTTTAATCACAATTCACCTCACACAAATTCCATCCATTTGCTCTACCTCATGTTCAGCTCCTTCTAATCAAACAAGTACTTTAAACTCTTATGATCACTGAACACCTCAAACTGGACTCCATAGAGCTAATGCCTCTAAAACTTTAAGACAAACACTACAGCTATTAACTCCAAATCATGCATAGGGTAGTTTTCTTCATGTGGCCTTAACTGCCTTGATGCATAGGCAACTACTCTCCTATGCTGCATCAAAACACATCCTAGTCCCATCTTTAAAGCATTACAAAAGACCTCAAAGTTCTCATGGGGATCTGGAATTACCATTATTGGCATAGTAGTCAACCTCTTATTTAACTCTTAGAAACTACTCTCACAGTCTTAGGTCCAATCAAAAGTACTACCATTTCTAGTCAACCTAGTCAAAGGCAGCGCTAACTGAGAAAAACCCTTGATGAACCTTTTATAGTACCCAACTAGGCCTATAAAGCTCCTAATCTCGGTTATAGTGGTAGGTCTCTCCCACTGCAATATTGCTTTAACTTTGTTAGGGTCCACGGCAATTCCTCCTCTAGAAATAACATGCCCCAAAAACTGAACCTCCATTAGCTAAAACTCACACTTGGACAATTTGGCAAATAGTTTCTTTTCCTTTAGGATATCTAAAACTATCCTTATATGTTGTTCATGATCTTCCCTTGTCTTTGAATAGATAAGGATGTCATCAATAAACACTACCACAAACTTGTCTAGGTAAGGTCTAAAAACCTTGTTCATGTAATCCATAAACACTACTGGAGCATTCGTCAACTCAAAGAACATCACAAGATACTCATAATGCTCATACCTAATTTTAAAAGCGGTCTTAGGGATATCCTCTCCCTTAACTCTAATTTGATGATACCCAGATCTAAGATCAATCTTGGAAAACACTGAAGATCCTCTTAATTGATCCATCATATCGTCTATTCTAGGAAAATGATACTTATTCTTGATGGTTACCTTGTTCAACTGCCTGTAGTCAACACACAATCTCATGGTACCATCTCTCTTCTTCACTAGTAACACTGGTGCTCCCCACGGAGAAACACTAGGCCTAATGAATTGCTTATCCAATAATTCCTCTAATTGTTTCTTGAGTTTTGCTAACTCTAGAGGGTGTCATCCTATAGGGTGCTATAGATATAGGTCCTGTACCCGGTACTAAATCTATAGTAAACTTTATTTCTCTTTCTGGTGGCAACTTTTCTATATCACTAGGAAACACCTCAGGGTATTCCTTCACCACAGGTATACTGTTTAGACTCTACTCAACCTCTACATCTAAAGAGAAAAGAAGAACATATCATAGAGCTCCTTCTACCAAACAGTGATTGACCTGATTAGCATTGAGATAGGAAGACTCTGAAGAAACAACTCTGGTAGGAATATCAGACAGAAAAACTAGGGTCTTATCTGAACAGTTTAAAATCACATGATTGGACGACAATCAATCCATACTAAGAATGACATCTACGTCAACAAGGGATAAACAGATAAGGTTTACAAAGAAAGCTCTATCCTCAATTCTTATACAATAGTCAAGACACACTTTCGAAGTTATGACTGGCTTACTGGTGAGTGTGGAAATAGATAAGTCATATGGTAACTCTGACATAGGTAAATCCAACATCCTTACACAATCATAAGAAACAAAGGAGTAAGATGCTCTTGAATCATATATGACATTTAAAAGATGATTACAAATTATGCATTTACCTTGGATGAGGTCGGAAGACTGGGCCACCTCTGCTATAAACTCGTCCATTGGCTAGTGACTTTGGAGTAGGTGCATCTTCCTTGTTCTGAGGACAAGCTTAGGAGAAATGCCCCAGTTGCCCATATGTATAACACACAGACTGGCCTGCCAAGAACTTACCTCCATGCAGTTTCTTACATTGAGGACACCTTGAAAACTTAGAGCCTATCTGGTCTTTTCTTTGGGGTTGCTTATTTTAGAAGCACCCTTCTTATCCTTATCATCCTCTCTCTTTCTCTTTGGGACGCCTTGTGCCCTTTCCTCTAACTAAGGACCTTGAGCACAGGACTCTACAATCCTACAATTATTAACCAATGAAGAAAAATCCTTGATTTTCATAGGTTGCACCATGCTCTTGATCTCACTTCTTAGACCAATTTGAATTTAAAACATCGCCATTTCTTATCCGGATGATAATGAAAATGCGAAGAGAACTTCGATAACTTATCAAACTTGGCTATATACTGGCCTACAGATATGTTTCCTTGTTTTAACTCCGTAAACTCCACTTCCTTATCATCATGTACAGTTTGCAGGAAAAACTTCTCTAGAAAAGTAGTCTTGAAGACTTCCCATGACATTGGTATCTCTGCGATTTCAAGCACCCTCTTAGTACTCTTCCACTAATGCTCTGCTTCACCTTCAATGTGTATGAGGCGAAGGCCATTTTTTGCTCCTTCGAGCAAATCACTGCATCAAAGATCTTTTCCATCTCACTGAGCCACTCCTCAACCTTTGCGGGGTCATTTTCGCCTCTGTATGGTGGAGGGTTCATTTGACGGAAAGCTGTAAAGTCTAGGAAATTCTAATTCATTTCGACTTGGTGTACTTCTTGCATTGGTTGCACAGGTGGTGGAGGCTGCTGAGGTAGATTTGCTTCCATCCTCTCAAGCACCCTTGTCATAACATTGGCCATAGCTATAAAGGCTTCAGCCATATCTAGACCTTGTGGGTTTGAGCTCTCTGCTTCTCTAGACACCTTGTTCGTGCCATAGTTTCCTGTACATACAGAAACAACATATATTAAGCTGCGGTCTTAATACCATGTAACTGTGCAACATTAGCTAATAACAGACTAGTCTAAGGCAAATCATGCAATCCTATCATCATATCTAACATATGAAATAAAGAAAGTACAATTTCTAAGAAGGAACTCCTAATATGCCTAAGCATAGTCAGTTCATACCCCGGCTCAACAAGATGAATGGCTCTGATAACATAATGTAATATCCTAATACCAATATCTCAATATATGAAGTATACAAGGAGATACTTGGCCTTATAATGTTACTACCTACATACAAGTGTCGTACATATATTCATAATGTTAATTAGAAACATTACAGAGAGCCTTATGAAATACAAAAAATACAACATCTATATCATAATGCAGTAATATACATATACAACATTAGCCTTAGCAAAGGCTTGAAGTATTACATAATGTTATACATTTCAAAAGAAGTACTAAAAGTTACAACATTTGAAATATAATACATAAAGCTAATCTATCCTTTAGCTTCCTTCTTCTTCTTATCCTTAGAAGAAGTTTCACCTGGAATTATATGATACTCAGTGGGGTGAGAAACAACATTTCTTAGTACGAGTAATCAAAATCAGACATACATACATAATATAATAACATAGTCTTAACAATTAAGAACAAGACAAGTTACATTCTCACAAGATTTAACTTTAATAACTAGCTAAACCAAGTTAAAGATTCATACTTTCATTCTTACACACTTAGCTCATTTAAGACCTAGGCATGTTTCACTAGGAAATTCTGACTTCTCATGTTTACCCCATTGTAGATAGGAAAACTAAAATTTCGACACTACATGCAACCAAAGTACTTGGTTAGGAATACTTGTCCCCTTAGGAACTTCTTGACTCCCTTGCTTCTTGGCTAAATGACCTCACGCCATATAAGTTACATTAAAAGGTAGATAATGCTAACTTATCCTAGTCTGCTTACATTGAACACCCCTCATCATCACTTCTATAGTGAATTTTGAGGGATTAGCGAGGGAAATATCCCTCGCTAATTTGTGAATTTCTTGTAGTGGTAACAATAAGTTGCCATAGGTGCTAGACTCTTATCTATAATAACCCTTACTTTTGGTTGCTTTAAAGATAATACATAACTGGTACATACCAAAGGATCTTCTTCTCATTGATTTACCTCTAGTAGTATCTTAATCATACCCTAAGACCATCCATTGTTCTTAGATGACCAAAGGCTTAGACTTTCTCATCTATGCTAGGTGATAAATCCTCTTTTGAGATATCCTTATTTGTGCCTTAACACACTTTAGGAAACATAAACAAATAATTCCATCAGGTCAAGGACTTCAAAACATCAAATTCATTATTCTGTTGAATTTTGTGGTTGGCGCCTAAACACCCTATCCTTGAGCGCCTGGGCGCTCACTAGGCAGAGCATAACTCCATGCTATTTCGCATCACGCGCCTAAGCGCTCTACACTGAGTGTCTGGGCGTTCTCTGCCCTGCTGCACGAAACTAAAATATTTGGTCCACAAGTGCTTAAGCACTCTATACTGAGTGTCTGAGCGTTCTCTGGACGACAGCAAATCTGCACAATTCTGTAGAGTTATGCCACTGTACCATTGGGACTTTTCATGAATTTTGGCCCTTCCAAATTAGCTTCTTGGTAATATTAGGTCTCTATTCAGTTCTCAAACACTTAGGAATCTGTAATCACTAACTTAACCATCTTAATTTGGATTCATGCACCAAAAACACAAATCTATGACCTAAACCCCCTTTTTGGGCATCAATGGCTTAAATGAAGTGTTCTAAGTTTCTATCTTCAACTTATGTTATGATTAAGTCATAAATGACCAAAGAAACTCAATCATGCAAGCAAAAGACATCTAACACTTCTAGAACTCAATTTGGCCAATTAAGCACCAAAGGTGCATTAATGGTGAAATAGAGAAAAGTGATGAATATGAACATAAAAACCCCTACCTTTTTAGCTGTGAAGATGAATCAAGCTTGGTTGGATCCTCAAGCCTTGGCTTTACCCTTGGCTTTCCTCTTTCTCTCTTCCTCTTCCTTAGTCTTTGCTTCCTCTTCTTTTCTCCCTTCTCTCATGTTTTCTATTTTCATATTTGTGAAGTAAAAAGCCGTGAGTGGAGGCTTATAAGAAGAGAACAAAAGACTCTTAAGGCCTTAGGCCATAATTGATAAATCCTGATCTGCTAAAAACACTCAGACTTAGCTAATTCAAGATTTTTAACTTTCAATAACTTTAAAATAAATACTAAGATTCGTATAAAAAGTCGTTTCACCATTAGTTGATATTTCCATATCTACTAGTAGTTAATCCGACTATAATTAGACAACCAATATGCCTAAACTTACCAAACTAACTCAGATTGTCACAAAATTAAACGTGCATGCTAAGCAAGTCATATGCTACCTTTTGAATACACAAACAAGTATAACATGTCATTTTAGGGTATTACATACTAGGAATCCATCAAGGGGGCCACTACGGGAAAAATTCGATGACTACATTCCCTTAAGGTTTCTCAAAGTAAAATCCTTGAGGAGGTGTACCAAACAGATATCTCTGAACTCCCAAAGCCTAAGACCCTAAGATCTTGACGATGGATTGACTAGTCCAAACACTACAACTATCATCATGCATATGGACATAACATGGAGGAATGTGTCAACCTTCGAGATGCCATCCAAACCTTGATACAATAGGGTAATTTACATAATTATGCTCAAACATCCAGGGATAATAACCCCTCGAGGTATCAGAGGAAAGAGGAAAGAAAAACAAGTTACAGGTCTCCTAGACGGACCCCGTCCCTGGAGAACCACTCACCACCTCGGGAACATGCTCATCTTACAAGGCAGGTTTCCCTAAATAAGCAAGAGAGGCATGACAACGAGGTCACAAGGACAATCAATACCATCTCAGGAGGTTTTGCTAGTGGCGGATAGTCAAAATCTGCAAGGAAAAAACACTTGCGGGAGGTGCTCAACATGTATTCTTGCCCAATATTCAAGAAAAAGATCGAATCTTGCAACACCCCAGTCATAAGTTTTACTGATGAAGATGCCAAAGGGGTAATGTCGGGCCACGATGATCCAATGGTCATCACAGGGGTAATGGCTAACCTGATATGGTTTTCAAGAGGAAAAGTGTGACCTGAGGGATATATCGAGTTGTACCTCACCCTGGGATGAAGCTCCTCAGAAAATAGTATAAGAGTCCTCCAAAAAAAAGGTAAAGGTAAAACTCTTAGTGGTTGATTGTCCTTTTGCCTACAATGTTATCTTGGGAAAATAATCCTTAAATGCCTTTGGGGTGATAGTCTCTACACACCACCTCTTCATGAAGTTCATCTCAGACGATGGCAAGGTAATAATTGTGAAAGAAAAATAGGCTATAACTCGAAACTGTTACAACACCAACTTGGAAGTTTCAAAAGTTGAGTCTCTCTCTAAACAATGAGGGGGAAAAATCTCATGATAAAGAATCCTAACCCATGATGATGGCTGAACTTGATGTTCGCAGTGAGATAAGGGAAAATAGGCCATAACCTAATGGCCAGCTGGTCGAAGTCCAACCTAGACCAAGACCAAACCACATCACTAAGATTGGGGCGGGCCTTTCCAAGGAGGAAAGGAGGAAGCTGCTGACACCCTTCCTTCAAGGCAATAGATATTTTTTTTCCTGGACTACGACAAACATGCTTGGTCTGGACCCCAATTTCATCTGCCACTGGTTATCGATCAATCCCAATGCTAAATTGGTGTCGCAGAAAAAAAAAGTAGGGCCAAAATGCCAAAAAGCTATAGAAAAGCAAGTCAAAGAACTTCTCAGTGTCGGATTCATAAAGGAAGTGACATACACCGCTTGGCTCTCAAATGTGGTTTTGGTTAATAAGTCTTCAGGAAAGTGGTGAATATGTATTAACTACACCAAACTCAATAAAGTCTGCCCCAAGGACCTTATCCTTTACTAAATATTGACAAGCTGGTAGTTGGCTCTTCTGGGTACAAGTACTTATCTTTCATGGATACATACTCAAGATACAACAAAATCCCAATGCACCTGAAAAATGAGGAAAATATAACCTTTATCACTGAGAGGGCAAGCTATTGCTATAAGGTAATGCCCTTTGGTCTAAAGAATGTAAGGGCCACTTACCAAATGATGATGAGGAAAGTTTTTGAGGAGCAAATTAAAAAGATGATGGAAGTGTATATAAACAATATGATTGTCAAAACCCCAACTATGGGTGATCATACCTCCAACCAATCTTACGGAAACATGACCTGAGACTAAATCTAGAAAAATATGCATTTAGGGTATAACTCAGTGTTCTTTCCAAGCTTGACAACAATAGAGATTCTAAAAATAGTAGATCAAATGAGAAAAAGAAACCACTTGGTAAAGGTATAAGAAGATTTAAGAAAATATTAAAATAAATAATTAAAACAATTTACTTTACACTTAAAACTTGATTTTTTTCATAGAATCCAATATGATTAATCCATGTAGTTGAATCAACATAATAGAATAATTAGATTATCATATTTTTAGTGGGTTATATTGATTTTTCAAATTTTGTAAATACATGTCTCTAAAGTCCTAACCATCGAGGAAAAAAGTACAAGAGCCCGTTTGGTATGAAGGATAGGATAAGACCTAATAGTATTAGACTTGATAATATGAGACTTGATAGTATAAGACCTGATAGTATAAGGCCTAATACGTAATGATTGGAGATATCAGAGTGTTTAAAATTGTAATGAAAAAGTTGTAATGGAAAAATCTTTATAGCAGCTTATACATCAAAATCTAATCAGACCTAATCTCATCCCAAGACTTGATTAAGTTATCCATCATTTTAATGTATAAGAGAGATTTGATGGATAAACTTATACAATATAATATTTGCACTAAATAACTGATAAGGTCATAATATATTGTATTAATTTATCCTATCAGGTCTAATACAGCATGCTAAACAGGTCACAAGTATTATTATACTTGTATGATTATTCCTAATGCAGTCTTGTTATTCGTCCAACTAAAATATGTCTAACTTTATCTAACTTACTCACAAAATTATTTTATATGCCGCGAGAATGCTACAGTCATATACAAGATGATTTAACATCTTTCTCACAATAACATACGATATAAATACGATATACATATTCTAATATACATAAAACATTTCCCATCTTAATTATTATTATAATGTAAATTTTAATACTGTCACATCTGGTTTCTGTCTACTAAATCTATTATTTTTTAAATTAAGAATAGTAATGAATGTGCCATGATTGCAAATAATCAAATGGGCAAAATTGTTACGAAAATAGAAAACAACTTAGCAAAGGAAAAGCCCTGTAAGAGAGGGCCCATTACAAGCCTCTACTCCACAAAGCCCCCAAGTACACACAGAAGTCATCCGATTCATGATTTGATTCAGCCATTTATGCCCCTACCTTGCCTCACTCTCACGACACAAAAACAAAAAGCTCACAGCAATATATACTTTACATATGTAATATAATAACATATTAACTACAAACCAACTGACACACTTGCTCTCTCACAAAACATACACCGAAGCCACGAAATTGTTCCATGCAAATTTCAAATTTGCGATGCATGTTGCTCAGTTGAAGAACCTCTCATCTCATAAGATTTAAGGAGAGCTCCCCAAATCGAAACCCTCAGGGCCGGCAGCCACATTATCTGACACCGGTGGCATTGTGCTGAAAAGTGGGCTATCCACGTACTCACCCGACTCAAATCCCAAATTCGGATATCCCGACCCGCTTGCACCAGCACCAAAACCCGGGTCCGAGTACCCAACCTCATCCCCGTAAAACCCGTGACCCATCTCATAACCCGTGGAGCTTGTAATATCCGGTGGCAATGGTGGGAGCTGGGTTTCACCATCATCAAACAGCTGGTGAAAATGTGAGCCCTCCACGGTGGGGCCTCCATCACTCTGCTCAGCATGACCATAACTATAGCTATAGCCCCCAGAAGACAGCACTTCGGCTGCGGCCCATGGGGCAGTATATGTCATACCCGGGAACCCGCCTGGGGCGAGATGAGAGTTCTGATCGGGTTTTTGGGTAAACTGGGTCGGGTCAAAGAGAGAAGGAAATTCTTGATGGTGATGGTGGTGATGGATTTGGGTTTGTTCATCCGGGGACAGAATGGAGGTGACTGAGGAACCCGGTGGGGTGTCCGGGTACACGAAGTTGGTTCGGGCACGCGAGCCGCGCATGGAGCGGGCCGCCCTATCGTATGCTAGGGCAGCTTCTTCAGCACTGTCGAAGGTGCCGAGCCAATGCCTCTCTTTGGTGGAAGGGTCTCGAATCTCCGCGGCGTACCTTCCCCATGGCCTCCTCCTTACGCCAAGGTACCTCCCTCCCCATGCCGTTTCATGTTGTTGTTGTTGTTGTTGTTGCTGCTGGTCTTCTGTTGTCTTCGAAGAAGTGCCACTTCTTGTTGCCGCCGTTTGCTTCTTCTTGGCCTTGGAGGATGACGGCGATGACGTGAAGGGGTTCATTATCGTGTGGTTGAGGTTGACGAAACACGTAAGAGACAGGAATTTTAATAAGTTTCGTACGTGAATGAAAGAGAACAATTCAGGTAAGGTTAGAGAAGGCTGGAAGATAGAGAGGAGTGAATGGAATGGAAACAATGGAGAAGAATGAAGATGACATGTGTAGGTTAGATTATAGTGACTCTTGATGTTTCCCTTCTGCTTTAGTTTCGGTGTTTGTTTTGTTGTGATGTGAGGAATCATGTGAATACATGGTTTAAATAAGAGAGACCTACCACTCCAAAACCCTCGTTGTCACCCCAACATTTTCATATTTACCATCTTTGCCCTCCCTTCTATGAATGCGTGACAAGTGCCAACACGTGCCCTCTTTTTTTTTTTTAATTTTTTAATTTTGGAAGCTTTATCCACACATGTAAAAGCTCTTCTGCTGTAGAGTTATATTGTTATATGTCACACTTTAGCAATCTAAATCAGATAGGATAAAAATAAATAAATATTAAGTTAGTAATGAAAAACAAGGGCAACAGAATCCATCACTGACACTTATGGGGGTCCAGGCATAGTACAAAACTCTGTTAGAAATGAGTTTCAAATGATGGGAGGAAGATGAGGGTATGATGGGAGAGGAAGATGAGGATGTAGTAAAATGATATATATATATATATAACTATTATTTTTGAAGAAGAAAAGAGAATTATATAATAAGTGTGGGTGATATAATTAGAAATCTAAATGGCCCATGATAAGCATGTTCTCTTAGATACCCCATTTCATGATTTTCCCCAATCAAATTAGTTGTGCTTTGTTTTGAATTAGCCAAAGTTCATTTTTAATATTGTATCCAGTACTCGAATAAACCCCTCATATAGTCCAAAGTTGCTGCATGTGACCTCTCTATCAAATCATGAGATTGTGCATGAACAAGAAATTAATCATATACAGACTCTCCGCAGTCCTCACACAATCTAATATGATATGTATAGAGTCGCTAAATAATTTTATTTGTAGGACTTTCTCATTAATTTGAGCTGCTCAAACGGGGTAAAGAAATAAAACGTCTTATGAATTGCACAGTTGCACATTCTAATTATCATTGCAGGTGCGAGGAGCTCCATGTCCTTTTTGATGATTATTAGGTCCCATTCAGAGTGCATAAAAGGTAAGATCTTTTAGAATAAACTACTTAGATTTATCATTAGTAATTATGTGGGTGCTATGATCAATATCTATTCATTCTTCATTTGGCTGCATGCTTAGGCAGCATGCTCTGCTCCTGCTCAGATTTTTAATGATTTAGTATTGTGAAAAAAAAACTCTCTTATTTTTTTTAATTTACAAGGAAATTGAATCCAAGCCTTTTTTGTTCAAGAAAAAGCAAACTTAATTTACTTTTGTGAAATTAGATAATTAATAAGTATCTGAACATCTTAATTATTTCTACTTTTCCTTAACCTATCTTTTTGGTAAACCTTTTACCTTTTCTTTTCTTATGGGTATATATATGTTTCGGTTATGATGTTTGATTATATTGCATTCTAACTGACAGATTTAACCGAATCATAATGAAACTTTTTACTCAAATCATTAATGATTGTCATCAGTTAAAAAACTTGACATCATTTAGTGCAATGAAAATCTATGATATCTTTGAATGTAATTCCTTACTTATATGAAATTCCGTTACACACATATGACATATTTCCTCTCCTTTTCTTGTTTAATTCTAGTGTAGTCAGTTACAAAATAATTTGCTCTATTAATTACCCTTTTTTTCATGTGGACTACATTTGATATATTCCAATCTGAGAAGTCGATTTTTTACAGAAATTTTAGAAGATGGTTGAACAGTGTGGCCTATAATTGGAATGGCATGTTGAGGAGGTGAATGGAATTCAAGCAGTTTATTATATTATTGTCCAAGTCTAACTTATATGACCTTTTATTTATATATAATAGTAGGGTGTTTAAGGAATATCATTGCTGACCCATGTGCAACCAATTTGAGCCATAAAATCAATGATAAGTTCCACAGTCTCCTTCTTTTTATCAAACACCAAAGTTAACTTTTCAAGTGTTCATATTTTATTGGTAATATTTTCTTTGATAATTTTGCAAAGTTTTGGAACTAGTATGCATATCCTTTTTTATTCATTACGCTAACAAAAGTAGAAAGAAAACCAAATCAGGCGAAGACATGTTGGGGAGCATGTGAGAAAGACACATAGGTATACCTTTTTTGAGGAAAACAATGACTAGGCAATTCTTAATTAGCGACAGCTAATTGCAAAACCTGGTAGTGAACCTTTGACCAAATGTCCCATCCCAAACAATATTGCTTGTGAATTAATTAGAAACATTTTTGGAAATGGAGAAAACTTGATATTTATTATTTATTTAATTTATTATTATGTATTATTTTTAATTTTATTTAATTAAATTAATTAATATATGATAATAAATTAAATAATATAATAGATATATGATAATAAATTAAATGTAAATTAAAGGAATTCTTTGTAATTATAATTGAAGTCAAGTTCTGTTTTTTAAAAAATAGAGGTGGGAGAAAGAGTTAGAAATCAGAGAGACTGAATTTTACAAATTAAAATCAATAATATTATGGATTTCAGGTGCCATTTTTTTCTTCGATATATCTGTTATAGTTGTAATTTTTTTTTCATCAATGAGTTATATAACTAAATAAGTTTTTATTTTATTATACTCATTGCAAAATAATTTATTAAATGCAAATGAGACTAAAGGATATAGTAAATAGATTTCAATATTTCAAGTACTCAAAAGGGTAGTTAGTTTGACACTAATTTGAACATTTGATTAAGTGCATTATATACACACACAAATGCTTCCTTAATTTTGTACGTTGGTGATGATATTTAAATTACAGGTGTAGGAAACTGTAGAAGAAAAAGGTAAATCAAAGGTGATTTGCATATGGCTAAGAAATTGTGATTTGTCCAAGGTAGATAGGTCAAAGAACCTACAAAGACTTGAATAGGAGACAGATGATAATTTTATTCTATTTTTTGCCCACCCAAGTTGATGAAAAAAAGGTTAAATGATAGTTACATTGGGATTTGGATTAATTGGATTTGATCCTGTTCACTTCACTAATTGAGGATCGTGTATGATAATTGGCACTTTAGTCTTCTCCAATGGATTGTAGTTTTGCGCGTCCTAAAGCATTAGTCACACATCCGCAAAATAAGAAAGTCAGTCAATAATTTATTAGAATATTAGTTTGAAAATATAGTATTTGAATAATTCTAAATCTTCTTGTACAAATTTTTTATTAATTTTTTTAATTATTAAATAATAAAATATTAAATATTTTTTTATGTTTTTAAGACATTAAATATATTTATTTTTTATTAAATATTTTTTTATTTAATATTAAGAAAATTATTTAAAAAAATTTAAAAAGATATAACAAAATTCGTACTTTTTTAAGTTTCTAATGAGAGTTAAATACTCATTCGAATTTGGGACAATGTAATAAACCAATATAAGAGGTTTGCTTATAAAATTATTTGAGAAAGAATTTATTTTCAATTAACGTAAAACTAAACTAAATATATTTATTGCAGAAAAGAAAATAATTTCTACTAAGCTGTTAACTATGATGAAACAGCAGTAAATTCTAGTTGAATGTATTGCTTATTCAACCTGTTCGAATATTACATGATTGTAATATAAAAAATATTATTTATTCATTCTTTAAAAGAATTAAAAGTTAATTAAGTGTTGTCTTCACAAAAATAGAGAAAAATAAAATAATTGTTTATTATATATAACTCATAAATATGATAGAAAAAAAAGAAAAAAAATCATTCCATAAATGTTAGAAATATAATAAAGATATTTATATGCCTTTACTTAATAATTTAAACTTTTAAGAAAGATAATTTATGACATAATATTAGAATTTCCATTACCAAGTAATCCATAATTCGTTTATTGTCATTCATATTTTTCTAAATAAAAGCTAAATTTCAACATCAATAAATATCGGCATGTGCATCATTGACAATTAATTAAATACTATATATATATATATGAGGGAGGATCAACTTACACAAGTATAAGTCATTTTTTTCTTACACCCATTTTCAACCATTAGATCTACTTTCATCTAATGGTTACCTTTAATGAAATAATTTCAATCATTAGATGAAAGTAGATCTAACAAGTTAAAAATAAATATAAAAAAAAAAACTTACACCTGATGTATATATATATATATATATATATATATATATATATATATATATATATATATATATTATAATTAAAGTTTTTTATCAAGAAAATTTGTCACGTTATCACATTTTAAGTCACTCTAATTCTCTCTATTTTCTAAGACTTTCTACTAATAATAAGATTTTTAAAATCTAAATTTAAAATTTACAAATATTTGTAAACAAATAAATTAAAACAATTAATTAATTAATTATTAATTTATTAAATATCACAATTCTAACATTAACAATTATAATTGACCCAATCAAAGTTAACTCCATTTACATGCCAAAAATTCGGGTATACCAATGGAGATTTATTTTGATTCATATCTCTTATGATATACTAAAATAGTTATTCTATCAAAAAGCTCATAGAGATTTATTTCAATTTTATTAATTTTTAATTTTTTTAAAAGATTTAAAAATAGCAATATCAATCATATTATTATCTATTTAAATAATCATTTGACTATTATCACCTTACGTCATAGAGATTTATTTCAATTTTATTAATTTTTAATTTTTTTAAAAGATTTAAAAATAGCAATATCAATCATATTATTATCTATTTAAATAATCATTTGACTATTATCACCTTACGTTCAAATTCAAACTACTAAAAAAGTTGTTTCCTTAGGTGATATATATTATCGTGCAAAAAAAAACTTGATGTGTACATAAACTGTCAAACGGTTGTTTTAAAATGATTTTTAATTTTTTATTGATTTAATTTAATATTTATTAGAAAAAATTATAGCGAATATTGTTCTTTGCCTAATGTCTTTGATTTGATATTTAGCATTAGCATTATGTGAATATTCGTTTTTAGGATTTTTAACCAATATATCATCAGTGACAAACTTATTTATCATATTATCATCTTTTTAAAAATATTTATCAAATTGTCACTATTTTTATCACATTAAAAACTTTTATAATTTTTCAATCCATGTAAACTACGTCAGATGAGATGGCGCTGCCAATTAGGAGGCGCTAACATGCTTGGCGTATCTTATGTGGATACGCCAACAAGCATGACGTTTTTCACGTGAAAGCGCCATACATGATGATGTATCCACGTAGAAAACACTACACGTGTTGGCGTATCCATATAGGATGCGTCACACGTGATGGCGTTTTTCACGTGGAGAAAAAAAAATATCATGTTGCATGTGCAGGACACTTAATCAATTCCATGTGGATCTCTTGAGAAATAACGCCCAGAGACACATACAATTTACATGTCTACTAAAGAGTGTACCATAATATTGAGAGACATCAGTTTCAATTAGCTTATTTATAGGTCAAGTATTTATTTTTGATCTGTAAAGTAGTCGATGTTAGACTTTGGTGTTGGCAAGACAAAGCAACTAAGTAAGGTAATAAAGTACCTTTATTCGATGTGGGACTTTGGTGGTGGAAAGGTAAAGCAACAAAGCAGCTAAGCAACTTGGAAAAGCCATTTTTCAAGAAATCAAAGCATTTATCAATTTGGCTAAGCAACTTTGGTGTTTTCCAAGATCTTGAAGTCAAAAAGTATTTAGGTGCTTACAGAATAAGAAACCATGATATTAAGATCAAATCAAATGTGAAAGATGATATCAATTTCACTTAGCTTACAGAATAATTTTTTATTTGCTTAGCTACTTTATTGCTTTGCCTTGTCAACACCAAAGTCTCACATCGAATAAATGTATTTTGTTGTCTTACTTAGTTACTTCGTCTTGCCAACACCAAAGTCTCACATCGAATAAAGGTACTTTGTTGCCTTACTTAGTTGCTTTGTCTTGCCAACACCAAAGTCTCACATTGATTACTTTACAGATCAGAAACAAATACATGGCTTATAAATTAGTTAATTGAAACTGATGTCTCTCAATATTGTGGTGCACTTTTTAGTAGACATATAAATTGTATGTGTCTCTGGGTGTCATTTCTCAAGAGATTCACTTGGAATGGGTTAAGTGTCATGCACATGCAATGTGACATTTTTTTTCACGTGAGAAACGCGAACACGCGTGGCGCATCCTACGTGGATACGTCAATACGTCTGACGTTTTCCTTATGGATACGCCATCACGTGTGGCGTAACCACGTGGGATGCGCCACTTGTGTTGGCGTATCCACGTAGGATGCACCATGCGTCTTGGCGTTTTCCTATTGGATGTTCCATCTCCTCTGGCGCATCCTACGTGAAACGAAAAATAATAAAAAATTTCAGCGTGATCAAAACAGTGGCAGTTTGATAAATAGTTTGAAAATGATGATAATTTGATAAATATTTTTGTCACTAAGGGCATATTGGTCAAAAAGCCTTCATTTTTATAGCTGTGTTTATTTTTTAATATTCCAATTTTAAGAAATTTTAGTTTTATAGCATTATTTTCCTTAAAAAATGTATTAATGGCTTTTTATAGCCGTAGTGAATTTTAATGTTTTATTTTTAGAAATTTTTCACCCTATTATGAAGTTTCCTTATTAAAGTTGCTGAATTTTTTTAAAATATAATTGAAAACATTTAAAAATAGTAAGTTTTTTAAAATTCAAAATTCAAATATTTATAATGCATTAATTACTTAATATCAGTCAGCCATTTGAAAATAATTGAAATCAAATTAAGAAATACCAATTTATATTTATATGAAATGCATTGATTATTTCATCATAGTGCACTAAAAGCGAATTAACTTATATCTTGCATTGAACGGCAATCAATTTTATGTTTAGAAATTTATTGCATTTTCATTTAGCTTCTCATGTAAGATTTATTAAAAAAAAATCTCTGCCAATCCCTCGTCTCTCAATTCATATTGTTTTTTATCATTATAGATGCACACTTGAATATTTTTAAGTTTCTATTATTTCTCTTTTGAAGCATTTTCTCTCTTTGCTTCCATTTCGTTTTCAAAGCTCTCATGTAGCTTTTTTTCTTCTTTTCTATGTAATAAGTGATTATGTAAGAAAAATGATCCATTCTCTTTGACCGAAGTACTTCTCCGTTCTTGTTTGGCAGCAATACTGTTAGAGTGCATTTGACGCACATGATAATATAATATCTAATAGTATAAGATAGTAGGATAAAAGACTGATAATATAATTAAAAGACCTAATTAGCTCTTAAACAATAAGATAAGTAACTTGATAGTATATTAATTATTTATAATGACTATACTACCCTTTCTCTTAAACAACACAACAACAACTAGATCACCAAATACACACATTCAAGCCCGCATTTTTGCAATATGTCATTTGAGACACTAGATGCCTATCATGGATCCATGGTTGACGTCCCTCCCATATCATTGCCGTCGCACCACCATCATCACCATTTTGCATTTAAAATCATCCCTGACTAACAATAGCAATATTATATATGATAGATCTACGACCCTTTTGATGAATGATAGGATGGAGCACCATCATTGTATAGCCATTAATTATGACGTCTTGTTCCTTTGTCTTGTTCCTTTAGTGGGGGTCTCTTGATTACCTTGCTGGTCTAAATGTTGAATTCAAATTACAGTTTGCTCAGAGAATTAACGTTAACTGAATAGCAGCAAAATGGTTGTTCCCGTTGAAGGCCTCGCCTTCTTCAATACCCCTTCTCTGTTCCCTCTCAACAGCCATGACCAGTATCTGGGTCTAACCAATACCTGTGAACCAACAAACCATACCCCCCCACTGCTCAAGCCATTCGCCACATGCCGTAGCGACCACATTGCTCTGTTGCCCTGTTCCATGTGCACCACCGCGACCCCAACAGTCAGATCTCGCTAGCCACCAAACTACCATGACCTATAACCCACGAGTCACCTCTGTCGAGTCGTTGTTATGCTCCTTGCTGCTTCTTGCTGTCAACACATAAACCGTCGACCATCACGAGCCATCACCAGACTGGCACACAGTGGTCCGGCAACGGCTTGGCAGTGGTCTAATTAAAGCAACAGTGGTAAAAGGAGAGACTTTAGAGTGATAACGATGAAAATGAGGATATGATAGGAATAGAAATCCTATTAGGTCTCATCTTGTGTTAGGGAAGGGGTTATAGTTATTAGCTTATAATAGGATAAAATGACTTGACCTGATTTTGTAACATCCCAAAAATTATCTCATTCATCATAAATAGTCGTTTTATAATATTTGAGATTTTTAGGAATTTTTCAGGATTTTTCTTAAAACGTCGAATATTTTAATATATTCCTCGTTTAGCATGCGCACTGAGCAGAACTGGCATAATGCTCTGAAAATTATTTATTTCATCACAAATAGTCATTTTACAATATTTGTGATTTTTGAAAAAAAATTTGTATTTTTCTAGAAATATTAAATATTTTAATATATTCCTCATTTTACGTGCACACTGCGCAGAGTAAGTGTAACACTCCAGAAATTATTTGTTTCATGACGAATAGTCATTTTCCAATATTTGTGATTTTTGAGAATTTTTGTGAATTTTTCTGGAAATATCGAATATTTTAGTATATTCTTCGTTTTGCGTACGCTCTGAGCGGAGCCGGAAAAACGAAATGTTTTCCCTGAGGCTGGTAAACCTTGAATTATGGAAGCATTGACGGGGAATCTTACTAAACCCAAGGCTGGGCACAGTTTACAAAGTTTACGTTTTTTGAAGTTTTATTTGATAAATAAAATCTATGTACGCACTGTTATATAAAATTTTGCAGTACGTTCTATTATTCGATAAATAATTATTACTGGCTTGTGTACTACAATAATTATCCATTGAGTAATAACTTGTAGTAAAATCCTAACCACCTTATTATTTAATTACTAAATCATATTAACTTATCCAAAGGTAATCTCCTTTATGTCTAATCAAATCCTCTTTATTGAAAAATGCTACAAGCTTCTCAAAGAAGCCAAGCACACTTCTCTCTCCTCCCTCACACACTCCCACACTAGCAGCCTCATTTTGGAGCCCGAATTGCACTTCAATTAATTAAATCATTACTTTCCAATTTCAAACCCTAAAGCACCTTTCACTTTCTACTATCAACTTCTCTCTCTACCTTCATCTTCCTTTCATTTTTTTTCTCTCCTCTTTCTGTTTAGGAGCCTCATGGCCAGCCCTCATCTCTACCCTCTACCATCACAAAAATTTCATCTAAACACATTTTCTTAATCTCCTCTACATTCTAAACACATCTCTAGTTGGTGATTTCTTGAAAATGTTTCATCTTCACCATCTTCTTCTTCAAGCTTCAAGATTTTGGATAAGGTTCTTAGTTCCTCACCCTTTTCTCTTCATTTTCGTGATCCATGGTCACTATGGTTATCATGGATGCCTTTTTCAAGCTTTGACTGTGATTCTTGTGAAAGTTTGATGCCCTAGGATTTTGGTGATGGTGGAATCCGAATTTCACTTGGAGCTTCAAGGGAGTTCCATTACTTGTTTTCTCCTCTAGGTAAGAGGGAGATACTCCTCCTCAACCTCTCTTGGTAGTAAGGAACATTGTGTTGTGATTGATTGTGAGAAAATCCTATTGAGGGTTATCATTTATTTGTATGATTTGTATGATTACATATTGTCCTTAATTTGTTTGAGCTATTTAATTGATTGGTTATGTATGTTAATATACTTGAATGGATTAGAACACTTGAAATGGAAGAAAATAACCTAGATTTCCTCTAGGAGGCTCATGGTTTTGGGGCCCAAAAATTAGGGTTCTTGGTGAAAATTTATAACAAGTGGAAGACATAACTAATCAAGTGGACAACATGTAAATAAGGGATTGAAAGTTTGGAATCCTAAAACCTAGAGAGGCTCACGGCCTTTCATGGCTAAAAATGGCTCAACCATATGATTTCATACAACTATGACATTTAATTGATCAAGTAAATAAATAAGAGGATTAGGTAATGGAAGGAAACAAATTTAGTAATCTAAAGGAATTCTTTGGACTTTGAGAACAAGTAAGAATGTGTGAGACATTGATAAGACTTAGAAGTAATTCTTTGAGTGAATAAGACCAAGTTTAAAGTAAGGAACCTAATTATGAAAAGAATTTCATAAGAGATATTACATTGAAGTGGAACTTAACTAAATTGGACACTTAGGAATTAATTAGGATTTCATAAAATGGAAAGAACCAAGAATGAAACTTTACCTAAAAGACTTAGAATGATTTTCAATTAAAGTAAAAACATGAGTGCAAGTGAGAACACTAAATAATTTCATAATATACCATAAATGTAATGTACCATTGGAAGGCCTTAGACTATTTAATGTGGGTTCATGTGTGGGACCAAGAATATTATGATGCTTACTTTGGCCAATTGTGGCATATTATGAAAAAGTACGTAATGATAAACATACATGACTATGCATGGAGTCATCATGCATTGTGGAAGTCCGAAGGACTATTTGTTAAGGTCAAGTTGCCTAGGAGTTGAATCACACCTTAATGCGGGTGCAAATAGACTAGTGTAGGTCTTGTAGTTGACCTTGGGGGCGTCAGGGTGTGGGCGTCTCACAGCGAGTAGTTGGTAGCCTTGCTGGACCGTGGGACAAACCGATGCAAACGCACCGACGATCCTGACCGGGCACTGTCCTATATTGCGATCTTATGAGAATGTCGCTGTATAGAGCCTTATTGCGCAAAGTTGTTGATTATGAATTCTGGAAGCACTTGGTCCTAGGCGGACGAGATACTGGCATATCTCCCTGATCATTCACTCCGATGTTCGTGTCTAGTTCCATGGAGTAGGATTTTGATATCATGTACATGTGCATAGTGAGTCAATACATTACTTGGCATTTAATTTATATGATAATTGGATCTGCTATCTTATTGATGATATACTACCTGAAGCTGTTAAACTGCTTAATATCTGCTTCTTGATGTTGTTTATTATTTTTGTTATGCTATGCGGGCGTCCTATGCCGTTTATGTTTCTTACTGCCATAATTGGTAATGAAGTAGGATATCTCACCTCTTGCTTGAACTGTTCTTGTTCTATATGATATTTGGTTAAAGACTGTAGAGGGGACGAGATTTTATCTCCTAGACTTTACTTGGTATTGATCTCCTGCTTTCGAGGATGTTGTTAAGAAGAGGTTCTATCGGTTTCGTTAGGATCGTGTTCACCAGTGGCGCCAATACGTGGCGAGTCGACTAGGCTGGATAACATATACGATATGTGGGAGACCTGATCTTGACTGTAAGGAGGACCCGCGATAGAGATCCTGTCCTGACACTTACTACTTCGGTACATCTGGAGTTCGCCTTGCCTATCCAGGAGCTATGGGGTGATCCGATTCACACCCCTAGAGAGGACGAGGATTCCATGACATCAGCTGCTAGGGTACCTGTCCGTGGGACTGCACTCGGTCCTGTCCTTATATCTTCAAACAACCCGGGGGAGGATCCCGAGGTGAATCCAATGGAGTACCCAACTCCGTAGACGTGGATGTCTTATGGGTAGTTTAGGTTTTCTTCTGCATTAATCACGTTATGGTGTATTTTTAGTATATTTGCTTTTTGAAGTAAACCTCGATGTAATTCATTGTGAGCGGTATGAGAAGTGCGTCACGCTTTGTATGCTTTAACTTCGTTATTTAGTCCTACGTATTGTATTTTAAATATATCCTGTTGAACCATATCTGTTAATGATGACTTATGTATTATTTTATTCGCGGCTCATATTTACATATATATATATAAATAATAATAATAATAATAATGATATATATATATATGTAATATATTCAAATTTGGAAAAGTATTATGAAGAAGTTGTAGCGCGCCAAAAATTTAGTGACCGCGGTATAATGACGATTGTGCCATGGTTATTAAATCTAGGGGTGTTACAGATTTCATTATACTATCAGGTGATTACTGTGGAAATAAGTTTGCCCCAAATGATTTAATATGTTAAGTTTTGATGATGACAAATACAAGACAAAAAGAACACTTTGCATATGTTTTTTGTTGCATCCTATATAGAGCATATCCAGTAATAATTGATAAATATCTTATTTGGATGTGTCTATGAAAGTCTTATATGCATGTTAAACTAACTAGAGTTATACATTTATGAATCATGCATATGAAGACATTGAATTATGATTTTGGACTAACTATGCTTGTTTAAGTGAGCGATACTTTGTAGGTAGTCCAAGTACCAAGAGTGAGCTTGTAACAAGAAAGCAAAAGATCTCAATTAAGCTCAACACAAGGAGAATATGAATGCCTATTTCATAAAGGTATTGATAACATCAAAGTCATATCAAAGACTAAGTCTAAAGGAAGATTAAATGGTATAGCTTATAGGACTTAGGGTCTTTATGTAAGAAGCCTTATGGATATCTCAAATATGTTTTTACAAATGATTTTCCTATGCTAAAATACCCAACAAACAAGTTTTGAAAAGTTATTTATGGTGGTAGTTCAAATTTATGAAAAATAGCCAAGTTTGAGTTTTGCAAAACTGACCTTTGGTCACTCTTTTGATCATATCTTTCAAAATACTTTGAGTTTTGTTTTGAAACTTATTTCATTTGAAAATAGACTCAAAGATCTTTCCAATGACTGGTCATTTGCTTTAAACGGATAAGAAATGAAAAAGTTATGACCATTTAAAGTCAGTTTTCGAAATCAGAGTGGTTTATTCAAATAAAGCATATGTTATTCAAATAACACACCACAGAAATCATACCAGAACGAGTTTTTAAAGGTTTATTCGAATAACCAAAGGGTTATTCGAATAATATGACCCAAAAAACGTTACTGAACGTGTTTTTAATGTTTTATTCGAATAACTAAACGTTTATTCGAATAACTAAAGGTTTATTCGAATAAAATGTTCCAGAAAACACTTCTTGATGTGTTATAAGTGATTTATTCGAATAGGACTATGTTTATTCGAATAAACTCGACCCAGAATCACGTAACAGCTATTTTCTATGCTTTTAATGTGATATTAAATGATACCCAATAACTATTTTCTCAAGAACACTATAAATACATGTTTTTGGGACATCTTTTAGAAACACCCATTTATCTGAAAATAATTATTTCTTGCTTTATTTTGTGATACATATTTTACCAAATTTCTGTGCTCTTTTTCGCCAAAATTTGAGATATCCTTAGAGAGCTTCATAGAGCTTCAAATTGTATCATCTACTCTTTGTGAGAGTTTTCTCTTCGTCTATATTTCTATTCTTTTGTATTGAGGGTGAGGTATCCTTCAAGATTTGTATAAGGGTGAGGTATCTCTTCAAGGTTTGTATAAGGGTGAGGTATCCCTGTAGGCTGAGACTTTAGCACAAGGGTAGAGTTTTCCTATGTGTGAAAAGTGTTCTTTTGTGTAACGATAGCAAGCACCTATTGAAGCTTGTATACATAGTGAAAAATCTCAGATTATTTTTCGAGGACTGGAAGTAGAACCCAAGTGGGTTAGTGGTCGAACCAGGATAAATATCGTGCCTGCTTTTCTTTTCTCAATCTCTTTATTTTATGTAATTTTATATCATTGCACATTTATTTATTTGCTGTTCTTAAAGCTTTTATTCTTCATCTCGTAATTCTTTCTCTTTTATTTAATAGCTTAAATATTTGTGTTTATTTTAAGAGCATTTGTGAAAAAGTTTTAATACCTAATTCACCCCCCCTCTTGGGTAATGGTTGCCATGACTAACAATTACACCAAACATTGAATAAGACCTGATAGTATTAACTTATAATATCAGGTCTTCCTTGTACGATTGTCGCGACCGGGATCGCGGCGGGGAAACAGCAACTCGAATGGATTTTAGAAAATATGACAATGGAAAAATGGAGTCGCCACCAATTTTATTTGAACTTGGAAAAATTGGAAAACCTTCCTTTGAAAATGGTCTTTGGAACCAGATTGGATTCGGGAGTCGGTTATGCTTAGAGAAGGGTGGAAACTTAATCCCACAGCACCCCTAACGCACCCGTCATAAGACGGTACCTTAAGTCAATTGTGCAAATTCTTAACAATCTTTGAAAGTATTTATTTTACCCCTTTTTTACAAACATTGTAACTAAAAAAGCGAAACCACAAAATTGTGAAAATTTAAATTTGGCTTGATGAGAAATGAAATTGCCTCCTACGTATCCCCCTGGTGCAATGGGGAACTCAAAGTTACGTAGTTCTTTATAAAATAAGTGTGGGTTGGTTGATTTTATTTAAAAAAAATTTTATTTGAAAGTGAATTCATTTTTTGCACAGGATTCAAGTTAGCACTAGGCTACTCAATAAATCCTTATGATCCAAATGACGTTGAAGATAGCATCCGCTATTCAATCATCATCATTGGTCATTGCATGGATAAAAAAAAACTATTTTTTTTTTTTTATTTTTTATCATTTTATTTTATTTTGTTTTGCCAAAAAAAAAAAATGTATCATTATTGCCTTAATATGGAATGGGCACTGACCTACGTGATTCAAACTCAAACCTCAACAGATAATCACAATTCAATTTAAAGAGATAAAAAGTTGAAGAATTTGACAACAATAACAAAGACACACCGAGGGGACGTTTGGGGAAGGGTTTGGACCCGAGATTCGACGGTCGGGAGGTGACTTCGATGTCCGACGGTCGGGAATCGCCTCGGAATGTCGAGAAGCGGTTCTCGTGGTCCGTCGGTCGAGAGCCGGCCTCGAGGTTCGACGGTCGGTTGGTTGAAGGATTTGGTATCTAATCCGTGTCGATTGGGAAGGATTTGGAGTTCGACGGTCGGTTGGAAAGGATCTTGGACCGGTCGGTGAGGGGAATGTAGCCGGTGTATTTCGACGGTCGAGTGAAGGGATGAATTCGACGAGAATTTGGATGGGTTGTCGGTGAGGGGTAGTAGGCGATATGGTTCGACGGTCGGGTGAAGGGATAAATTCGACGGTCGGATTAAGGAATTGGATGGCTTGTCGGTGAAAGGAATTCGACGGTCGAGAGGAGGAAGGTTCGACGGTCGGTGAAAAGGGCGTGATGGAATTTGGGTCACGGTTGAGGTTCGACGATCGGTTTGAGGAGATGGGGTCCGACTCGGTCGGTTGGTTGAAAGGAAGGATCGACCTTTGGGGCTTCGACGGTCGAATATGATGAGTTTGGGGTCCGATGGTCGGATGAGAGATTGGACTCAACGGATTTGGTTTTCGTTCTTGGGTGGTTACGTGCGGTCCGACGGTCGGTTGAAGAGGTGAAGGTTGTGGTCCGACGGTCGGTTGAAGAGGATTGGGTTTGAAGGGTTACGGTCCGACGGTCGGCCTCGGGGAATTAGATGGTTTTACGTACGTGTCCGATCGACGGTCGGGTGAGAGGATGGATTTGGTTTGAAGGGTTACGATCCGACGATCGGCTAGTTGGGTTTGGTGGCAAATCTGGGGTTTGAATGATGTTGGGAATGGAAGAAGATTATGGAGATGAAGGTGGTGAGTAAGCTCACGTGGAAGATGAAAGAGAAGAAGATAATGGAGGGGTTGGGAAAATAAGGGTGCTGCGCCTCTTTTTGATGGAACTTCACGTGGAGGTTTGGCTTTATGGTGGTTTTGGTGGTGAGTTAATGGACACGGTTAGTCACCGAGTGACTCAATTGTCAAGGTTGAAAGTGAATGTGAGGGTAATGGCGGGGAATGCTACGTGAGTGAAGGAGAGTAGGCGAGAAAGTGTGTCTATAGTTTTGAAATCATGAGGTGGTGATTTAAATGGTGTCTCACGATTGGAGCTTGGAGGAAGGGTGATGGTGATAGAGTTTGAAGGTGAGAGGTGGTTGGTTTTGATGGTTACGGGAGGGAGTTTGGGAAGCGGGGTGATGATGGGTGTTGTATGGTGGAGGTGGACGTGTGGCTATGGAGGGTGGCTGCAAGATGATGATGAGGGTGATGGGAAGGATGGAGGTTCTGTGGAGATGGAAGTGAAGGGTGGTTGCTGTTAC
This sequence comes from Ormosia semicastrata, assembly GCA_029884595.1. Taxonomy (NCBI): domain Eukaryota; kingdom Viridiplantae; phylum Streptophyta; class Magnoliopsida; order Fabales; family Fabaceae; genus Ormosia; species Ormosia semicastrata. Next base: position 5,169,829 of record JAQQTO010000061.1, read on the forward strand.
GGTTGAGAGGCTTGGATGATGATGGGATGAAGGATGATCAAAGTCAAAAAATTGGAGATGAGAGGGTGGCAGAAGATGGATGGAATGGGTTGTCCAGCCTCTCCCTAGAAGAAAATGATGGCAGAGACATTTATGGATGGATCCCTCACGTTTTTGGAGGGAAGAGTTGTTGGTAGTGGGTGTTATGATTGCTCACCGTCTGGGAGTTTGGCATTTTCCTTCAAATTTTCATCTTCTCCCGACAAATCTCCCTTAAAATCCTCCTTTTTTATCAAAATTCTCTCTTTTTCTTTTCTTTGCTGCTGACTTTCTTTTCTCTTTTTTTCTTTTGCCTCAATCACTCCCCCTTTTTTTTATATTGAGTTCCCCATCCTCATGAAATCCAAAGTAAAAAACGTATGTGCAAAGATGTGACTCTTTTTTTTTTTTTTTTTTTATACTTTTTTTTTAGCCCTTGGTCAAAATTGGGTGTTCATTAGAGTTGCCCCTCTTTACTTGTTTCTTATTAGATAAAAGGAAAAATTGTAGTTTTGCCTTTTATCGTCAGTAAGAAGCAGTAAAGAAATGAACTCAATTTTGTCCCAAGAATGCATGAAAGGATAAATGCAAAATAAAGCAGAACAACGATGGAGGTTAAAATGCAATGAGTAGGTGCGCTCAAAAGTAAATGACAGAAATGCATGGAATTCATGGAATGCGTGGAGCCGATGCGCTCACTAAAAAACTCGACAGAAAATAAAATGCATGGAGCCGATGAGCTCAACAGAAAGTAAAATGCAGGGAGCCGATGCGCTCAACAGAATTAAAAATGCATGGAGCCGATGCGCTCAACAGGAATTAAAATGCATGGAGCCGATGCGCTCAAAAGAATTGACAGAAATTAAAATGCAGGGAGCCGATGCGCTCAACAGAAAGTAAAATGCAAGGAGCCGATGCGCTCAACAGAAATTGACAGGAATTTAAAATGCATGGAATGCATGGAGCCGATGCGCTCAGGAATTAAAAGACAGGAGCCGATGCGCTCAAAAAGGTAAAAGACAGGAATTAACAGACAGGAGCCGATGCGCCCAAAAAGTAAATGACAGGAGCCGATGCGCTCAAAATTAAAAGACAGGAATTAACAGACAGGAGCCGATGCGCCCAAAAAGTAAATGACAGGAGCCGATGCGCTCAAAATTAAAAAACAGGAATTTAAAAGACAGGAGCCGATGCGCTCAAAAAGTAAATGACAGGAGCCGATGCGCTCAAAAGTAGGTAAAACAAAGGGCAACTGAGTCCCGGAAACTTAAATGACAATGGGCAACTGCGTCCCGAAAATTTAAAAGACAATGGGCAACTGAGTCCCGAAATTTAAATGACAATGGGCCACTGAGTCCCAAAATTTAAAGACAATGGAATAAGCGTCTTGAAAAAGATTTTTTCTCTTTTTTCATTTTCTTTTCTTTGTTTTTCCTTTGCTTTTTCTCTCTCTCTCTTTTTCTTTTTTCTTCTCTCTTTTTCTCCTTTTTTTTTTTTTTTTTTTTTTTTTTCGTAATTTTAAAAGACAATGGGCAATCAAGCGTCCGAGAATTTTAAAAGACAATGGGCAACTGCGTCCGAAATTTTAAAAGACAATGGGCAACTGCGTCCCGGAATTTTAAAAGACAATGGGCAACTGCGTCCCGGAATTTTAAAAGACAATGGGCAATCGAGTCCCTAGGAAATTTAAAAAGGCAATGGGCAATCATGCGCCCGAAATTAAAAAGGCAATGGCAATATGCCCGAAATTTAAAATGCAATGGGCAATATGCCCGAAATTTAAAATGACAATGGACAACTGTGGCCCGAAACATAAAAGACAATGGGCAACTGCGGCCCGAAAACAGGATTTTTCCTTTTCTTCTTTTTTTCTTCTTTTTCTTTGTTTTTCACTTTCAACTCTCCTTTCAAGAAATGGGATGAACCATGGCTTGATGATTCCTTGAGAGAAAATTTTGCCCCCCAGTGTTTAACCTTGTCTCTCATTTAGTTGATTCCCCGCAACCGCTTGATAACTCGGTCCTTGTCCGTGTTGCTACTTCCTTCAACATGCCTTCTCCTTAATCCTTCAAAAATTTTGCCCAAGTATGGCTAACTAAATGCACACAAAGCGCCCCTGTGTAGCCGATCACACTATGATTCAAAATTGCCCCGGTTTGGGTGCACCCTTCAAGATGTTTCAGACCAACTTCCTCTCGAGATTTTGCCCATTCCTTTGCCCTAACTTTTGTTTAGACCGACCTTTCGGGTTTTCGGACTAACGGGCTTTTTTTTTTTTTTTTGGCTGGTACTTCCTCTTCCACCAATTGGGATTTCCAAGATCTCTTTGATCTGAATTGGTCAATAAGCAATTACCATTAGATGGTCAAATCATGGTGTTGTACTCATGGTCACTTTTCCTGAAGCATTATGTCACAGACACTCATGAATCCAAAAAGTACAACAGGAAAGAAACGAACAACCTCCAGATTGTTCTTAGAAGTTTGACTACAGAAAGGATATTATTTACAACGGTTAAAGACACAGGAAATAAAATAGCAAGAAAATCAAAAGATTTTTTTTTTTTTCGCTTGAGTTAAGATTCGACAACTGGACATCATTAATTATCAAACACCCCCCACACTTACTCTTTTGCACGTCCTCGGGCAAAACAGAAAAACCAAAACTAGGGAACAAACAAAACAAACTCAAAAGGTAAAAACTCTAAAAGACTCAATGACATTCAAGAATGAAGAGCAATTTATAATTCAAGTAATTAAAACATTCATGAGATAACACATCTTCACATCTCAAATCAACAAGCAAGGATACTTCAATTGAAAAACATGAGTAAAGAATGATAGATCCTCACAGAATTTATTCTCAGTCTCTCAAGTGTTTAAAAGGTAGGTATTTCACTCAATTCGACCCATGAAAATTGCACTACCATATGCTTGCTTATCTTCTACTTCTCCACTACTCAAAACACATGCACACACAAATCATGAGGACTTTATTCAAGGTTGTAGTGAGGTCAAGGTAAAGGTAGAAGTAATATGGATATGTTAAATACCAAAGAGAATAGAAGAGCATCATGATACGTTAGAGTGGAGAAGATGTTTGAGAACATTGATCTAACTTTCCCAAGATTTTCTTAGTTTTTTCTCATACGAGGACAATTACCAATATCTAACTAATGTTTTGTTAAAGATCAATTGGTAGATTGAATTCCTTTAGGCTTGAACATTCTCCTTCTATTCCTGTTATTTCCAATCATCCACCCTCATTCTAGGTATGAATATATCACATGGTGCATTCTTTTGATTGTAGCAATAATCACTCTCTTTCTTTTTTTTTTTTTTTAGAAACATATTTTCTTTTTTTTTTCTTTCTCTTTTTTTTGCTTTCTTTTCGGGATTTTAAAAGACAATGGGCAACTGCGTCCCGGAATTTTAAAAGACAATGGGCAACTGAGTCCCGAAATTTAAATGACAATGGGCAACTGAGTCCCGGAATTTAAAAGACAATGGGCAACTACGTCCCGGAATTTTAAAAGACAATGGGCAACTGCGGCCCGAAATTTAAATGACAATGGGCCACTAAGTCCCGGAAAACAGGATTTTTCTTTTCTTTTTTTTTATATAATCAATCTGCACATGCACCCCCACACTTGTTCAGGAACTCATCAAATAACAAGGTCAATGCTCTCTTATTCCCTAAGGTTGGGTTAGAACATGGTTTTTCATTTAAGGCACGTAATGAGTTAGAAACAAAGAATGGTCAAATAAGCTCAAAGGGGCTAAGCAAGGGGAAATATACAAGGTTGGTAAGAATCAGAGAATTTTCAAGAAGTCAAAAGAGTGCTTGATATCATATTGAAAACAAGGTTGGCTATTTGGTTAAACTGGCTAAGAAAGAGGGCCTCAATCATGTTCATGCATGCAAGTGAAACGTAGCCTCAAAAAGAATCAAAGCAAGTTCTAGAGCGATCATTATCATGAGTGAAAATCACACAAGAAAGAAGAGAATGGTACAAATGTTCAATCCATTCATCAGGCTCAAGATCTCACAAGATATAGTTCTATCATTCTCAGTCCACCAATTCAACATCCATAACCAAACATATGATTTTAAGAAAGAAGACAATTTACTCAATCATGCAAATTTTCCTGAATTTCAATTGCTACTTCTACCCCAACTAAAATGCGTCTCAAGAGTAAAATTTACTCCTACTCTGCCATCCCTATTTACTTTTGTTGTTAATTGATGACAAACACAACAAACATATTAACAAACACACTTTTTGAATTTTTGTTTTTGTTTTTTTTTTGTTTTTTGTTTGTTTTTTTTTTTTTTTTTTTTTTGTTTGTTTGTTTGTTTTTTTTTTTTTTTTTATATTTAGGCACACAACGATCCTTCCCCCCAACCAGATCTAACATTGTCCTCAATGTGAAAGAGAGATATAGAAAAGAGCAAAACAACCTGATAAGAAGTGAATCAACGCCAAGCAGAAATGAAGCACACAGTCAGTGCCGCATCTGACCCTGATAAGAAGTGAATCCACGCCAAACAGAAAAGAAGCACACTGTCAGTGCCGCATCTGACCCTAAAAAGAAATCAGATAATAAAACTTAAGTACTTCCACAATTTAATACTAATTAATTACTACCCTACTACTCCTTACTCTGCCACCAATTAAGATGCGTCTCAAGAGAAAAATTACTCCTTACTCTGCCATCCCTATTTACTTTTGTTGTTAATTGATGACAAACACAACAAACATATTAACAAACACACTTTTTGAATTTTTTGGTTTTTTGTTTTTTTTGTTTCTTTTGTTTTTTTGTTTTTTTTTTGTTTTTTTTTTTTACACAACCATCCTTCCCCCCAACCAGATCATAACATTGTCCTCAATGTTAAAATATAGATGAGTAAAGGATAGAATAGATTACCTGCTGGAGAAAGCGGACACAAATTTAAACAGAAACATGATACAATAAAATCAAACCGATTAAAGAGAAAGTGTCAGATCGGCTTGCTTCTCTTGTTACTTCCTTCACTTTTCTGTTGACCAATCTATCTCGAGCCAATACCTTATCGGTACATACTCAAAAGCTTCCAATTTATCAATGAGCTCATCAATAGTGGAGGCGAGAGATAAGAAGTTGTCTTCTTAGAAGGAGTGATAAATTTCTGTTCCACAGCTTTGTCAAGAAAAAATAACAAAAGGTCAAAGAAATTATTAACATTCAACAAACCAATGGGTTTATGGTGGATGTTCGGCAAATTCCAAGAGACAATTTGAAAAATTTCTTCTAAAGTACCAAAACCACCTGGTAAGACAAGAAATGCATCAGAATTGTCAGCCATTATTTTCATGCGTCCATGCATGGATGTTACCTGAATTTCTTCTCCAACTGTCTTGCCAGTGATGTTACTTTCAGCTAAAGGTTTAGGAATAACACCTAAAACCTGACTGCCTCCTATAAGAGCAGCAAGTGAAACAGCCCCCATTAACCCACGACAACCTCCCCCATATACAAGATGAATCTTCCTCGCAGCAAGTGCTCGACCAAGAGTGCTAGCTGCGTTTACAAACTCTAATCCCTTCCCATAACTCGACCCACAAAAAACACAGACATTTCTTAGGTTACGAATAGCAGGCCCCATTCTATACCCTTCTTCTCTTTGAGTGTTTCTGAGTTGAAGATGAAGGAGAAGATGAAGTGTTTAAATAAGAAAAAGAATGGAAAGGGAAATAATTGCACCTAGAAGGGTAGGTCAGCTGTTGTCAGAAAAGGTTGAATTTAAGAAACATAAAATCTTTTTTTTTTTTCTTTTTTTTTGTTTTTTCTTTTTCTGTTTTTAACTCTTTTTTTTTCTTTTTTTTTTTTTTTTTTTGAAAATCATCGGGGTAAAAAAAAAAAAATCTAGAAACCCCAAAGGATCCCATCCAAAAGATCGTCATGTCAAAATCAAAATTCAACAAAATCATACAAAGATAATAACAAATGATTACATACCTTTATGTACGGGTTTCATGGCAGATCTTTATATCTTTGCGCGTCATGAGCGCATAATACCAAGACGGCCACCAATCTGGGCATTCTTCTCCCTCCCGCTTGTGGGATATTTTGGATTGAGCTACGACGCCACTAATTAAAGTGCGTAAATCGACAACTACCACCAACGACCACATGCCGGTGAGAGGTCGGTGAAGAGCCCATGGCATTAAATCACAGGATTCGGCTCGGAGGCATTGTCACGCGAGAATGCAAACACGGACGCTTTCTTGCGTCCATCAACAAGCGAGCCTTTGGTTAAAAACAGGAATGCTTGCGCGGCTCTCTGCGAGCATGGCACACGAACCTTATTTACCGACCGACGTGCGAAGGTCCACCCGAGTCAATGACGGTTCTGCCACTCCATGGGGCTCCTAATCTAATTAAAGACCAAGTACAACCGAAGTTTCGCCCTCTTTTCATTTTTTTTCATTTGTTTTTTTCCATTTTTTCATTTTTTTTGAAAGATAATATATACATGTTGTTGTGATTGTGGCTCACATCTTCCTCTCTGGTTTCACGTCCGTAAATGGCTTAAACGCCTTCTATGAGTCGAGGATAAGCTTCCCATCCAATTTTCTTATAAATTGGCAAAAGGTCTTTTTGAGTCGATTCCCAAGATCGTAACGCTCTTGCTCGTCCTTGAAGAGATTCCACAAACTAAGAAGTTCACGCCGCACAACTCCACAAGAATGCGTCTCAAGAGTCAATAAGATATTATCTAATGACTCCTTACTCGATCCATTCTTAACGAAGAATATTTTATCTTCTCTATTTACGAAACCATCCCCAAAGAGTGACATCGCGTGTTGCAATTCCATCGTGCACACTTGTAACAAACTTTCATTCTTTTTGCTCTTCTCCTTTTTGAAAATGAACTTTTACCGAGACCAGGCATGTATGGGACAAATGAATCGAAGATTCACACCTAAACGAACCTTTGCTTCGATTATCCAAAGTATATCTTCTCGGGATGCCCTTATACATTAACAATCTCAGTCTTTCACACCTAGCTTCATAGACTTTTGTTAGAGCATTTAGAGGGAGAGAAGGAAAATATTTTCTCAGATTTGAGAGAATGACCTCCATTTTGAAAGGAGAAGAAATCAGTTATTATGGGAAACTGAAAAACAAACCGACCTGAGAGTCACGGAGTACCGTTATCCGCCATTTAACCGGCAACACAGAGAACTCAACAACTTGACGTTCCAGATAATGGTTGAGTCTTGGTCCATTAACTTTTAATACAACACCATTCCTAGGATTCTCAATGTCTATGGCCCCATAAAATACACGTGTTTGACAACAAAAGAACCGCGCCTCCTAGATCTCAATTTTCTAAGGAGTAGGTGCGGATGAGAATCTTAAAGCAAAACTTTATTGACCACTTTCCGCAACTTTTGCAAAAGGTGTGTCAGACCTTGAATAAAGAAGGCCAATAAAATCCATACTGCAAGATTTTCACAGTTGTTGTCGCTGAAAAAAAAAAAGTGACCTCCACGTGCTTCCGATAAAGTTTAATGGCACTACCTACCTCATTGTCGGGTACACAGCTGTCTTTTTTTTTTTTTTATTCATAATGCGTATGGAGAAGACGGTAACATCATACAAGGAATGTCATGCATAAAATGAGATGAATGAAATGAAAACATTTTCTTTTCAAATGCATGGAATGAAATGCATGATTTATTTTTTTATATATATATTTTTTTAGAATGCTAAAGATGCCATGCATGAAATTTTTTTTTTTTATGAAAATGCCTGATTTATCTTTTATTATTTTTTTTTTTCAAATGCTAAGGATGGCATGAAAATGCATGATTTTTATTTTTTTAAAGAATGCTTGGAGTGTCATGAAAATGCATGATTTTCTTTATGCAATGTCATGAAAATGCAAGTTTTTTTTTTTTGAATGCTAGGGATGTTATGCATGATTTTTTATATGCAATGTTATGAAAATGTAATTTTTTTTTTTGAATGCTAAGCATGTTTGTGAAAATGCAAGCAATGAATAATTTCTTTTTTTTTTTTTATTCTTTTCTTTTTGATTTTTTTTTTTTTTGCAAGAATGAATGATATAAGAGAAAAGAAAAAGAAAATACGCTCCCTTTTGTGCCCTAGCCAAGTGGAACCTAAGATTTGACAATCACTATGTTCAACCTATCAGTGCAAGATTTTTGGGACAGGTCTAAACTTCTAAAAGTCACGGTTCCCAGATTGCCCTTATCTATAAAGACAAGGTCCCAAATCATGAATTAATCACAAGTAGGGATAAACCTCTCAATATGATTCGTCCATGATAATGGTAACAAATCGAGTGGTGTCTCAACAAATGTCAAGTGAGCATAAAGCCCCTCAATAACAAAAGCCGAGACCCCTCCTACTCCTCGGGTTCGCACTGAGACTCGGGTATAGAGCCCAAAAAGTGTGTGAGGTAAGTGATAGTGATGTGTGTGAGGAGCATACAAACCTGTACAAAAATTTTAAAAGATAAAACTACCCCAACCTGCAGAAACATATATACAATAACCAGGCAGAATCATCTATCCTAAGGTTTCAACAATTATGCACAATTAAGTACAAATTATATACAAGTATGTCGGGTCAAAACAAACATAGGGATAACGCTATCAGATATTTACATAGAACAAAATAAATAAAATCCAATTACAAACAAGGATAAAAAGGGTAATCTAAATAAATGAAAATTATTAACAATTTGCACAACTAACAACGACAGGCTTGACTCTCCAAATATCCCCAGTGGAGTCGCCATCTGTCGCGACCGGGATCGCGGCGGGGAAACAGCAACTCGAATGGATTTTAGAAAATATGACAATGGAAAAATGGAGTCGCCACCAATTTTATTTGAACTTGGAAAAATTGGAAAACCTTCCTTTGAAAATGGTCTTTGGAACCAGATTGGATTGAGTCGGTTATGCTTAGAGAAGGGTGGAAACTTAATCCCACAAAGACACCCCTAACGCACCGTCATAAGATCTCGGTACCTTAAGTCAATTGTGCAAATTCTTAACAATCTTTGAAAGTATTTATTTTACCCCTTTTTACAAACATTGTAACTAAAAAGCGAAACCACAAAATTGTGAAAATTTAAATTTGGCTTGATGAAATGAAATTCGCTCCTACGTATCCCCTGGTGCAATGGGGAACTCAAAGTTACGTAGTTCTTTATAAAATAAGTGTGGGTTGGTTGATTTTATTTAAAAAAAATTTTATTTGAAAGTGAATTCATTTTTTGCACAGGATTCAAGTTAGCACTAGGCTACTCAATAAATCCTTATGATCCAAATGACGTTGAAGATAGCATCCGCTATTCAATCATCATCATTGGTCATTGCATGGATAAAAAAAAACTATTTTTTTTTTTTATTTTTTATCATTTTATTTTATTTTGTTTTGCCAAAAAAAAAAAAAATGTATCATTATTGCCTTAATATGGAATGGGCAGTACCACGTGATTCAAACTCAAACCTCTGAGATAATCACAATTCAATTTAAAGAGATAAAAAGTTGAAGAATTTGACAACAATAACAAGACACACCGGGGGACGTTTGGGGAAGGGTTTGGACACGAGATTCGACGGTCGGGAGGCGACTTCGATGTCCGACGGTCGGGAATCGCCTCGAATGTCGAGAAGCTGGTTCCGTGGTCCGTCGGTCGAGAGCGGCCTCCGAGGTTCGACGGTCGGTTGGTTGAAGGATTTGGTATCTAATCCGACGTCGATTGGGAAGGATTTGGAGTTCGACGGTCGGTTGGAAAGGATCTTGGACTGGTCGGTGAGGGGAATGTAGCTGGTGTATTTCGACGGTCGAGTGAAGGGATGAATTCGACAGAATTTGGATGGGTTGTCGGTGAGGGGTAGTAGCTGATATGGTTCGACGGTCGGGTGAAGGGATAAATTCGACGGTCGGATTAAGGGAATTGGATGGCTTGTCGGTGAAAGGAATTCGACGGTCGAGAGGAGGAAGGTTCGACAGTCGGTGAAAAGGGCGTGATGGAATTTGGGTCACGGTTGAGGTTCGACAGTCGGTTTGAGGAGATGGGGTCCGACGGTCGGTTGGTTGAAAGGAAGGATCTGACCTTTGGGGCTTCGACGGTCGAATATGATGAGTTTGGGGGTCCGATGGTCGGATGAGAGATTGGACTCAACGGATTTGGTTTCTGTTCTTGGGTGGTTCTGTGCGGTCCGACGGTCGGTTGAAGAGGTGAAGGTTGTGGTCCGACAGTCGGTTGAAGAGGATTGGGTTTGAAGGGTTACGGTCGACGGTCGGTTCTGGGGAATTAGATGGTTTCTGTGCAGTCCGACGGTCGGGTGAGAGGATGGATTTGGTTTGAAGGGTTACGATCCGACGGTCGGCTAGTTGGGTTTGGTGGCAAATCTGGGGTTTGAATGATGTTGGGAATGGAAGAAGATTATGGAGATGAAGGTGGTGAGTAAGCTCACGTGGAAGATGAAAGAGAAGAAGATAATGGAGGGGTTGGGAAAATAAGGGTGCTGCCCTCTTTTTGATGGAACTTCACGTGGAGGTTTGGCTTTATGGTGGTTTTGGTGGTGAGTTAATGGACACGGTTAGTCACTGAGTGACTCAATTGCTGAAGGTTGAAAGTGAATGTGAGGGTAATGGCGGGAATGCTACGTGAGTGAAGGAGAGGCGAGAAAGTGTGTCTATAGTTTTGAAATCATGAGGTGGTGATTTAAATGGTGTCTCACGATTGGAGCTTGGAGGAAGGGTGATGGTGATAGAGTTTGAAGGTGAGAGGTGGTTGGTTTTGATGGTTACGGGAGGGAGTTTGGGAAAGGGGTGATGATGGGTGTTGTATGGTGGAGGTGGACGTGTGGCTATGGAGGGTGGCTGCAAGATGATGATGAGGGTGATGGGAAGGATGGAGGTTCTGTGGAGATGGAAGTGAAGGGTGGTTGCTGTTACGGTTGAGAGGCTTGGATGATGATGGGATGAAGGATGATCAAAGTCAAAAAATTGGAGATGAGAGGGTGGCAGAAGATGGATGGAATGGGTTGTCCAGCCTCTCCCTAGAAGAAAATGATGGCAGAGACATTTATGGATGGATCCCTCACGTTTTTGGAGGGAAGAGTTGTTGGTAGTGGGTGTTATGATTGCTCACCGTCTGGGAGTTTGGCATTTTCCTTCAAATTTTCATCTTCTCCCGACAAATCTCCCTTAAAATCCTCCTTTTTATCAAAATTCTCTCTTTTTCTTTTCTTTCTTTTCTTGACTTTCTTTTCTCTTTTTTTCTTTTGCCTCAATCACTCCCCTTTTTTTATATTGAGTTCCCCATCCCCATGAAATCCAAAGTAAAAACGTATGTGCAAAAACATGTGACTTTTTTTTTTTTTTTTTTTTTTTATACTTTTTTTTTAGCCCTTAGGTCAAAATTGGGTGTTCACAACGATACACCAAACGCAGCCTTAAGATATTATGAGTCTTTTATTTTATTTTATTTTTTCAAATTATTGACTTAATTGTATATTATTGTGAATTTCTATGCCAAGGAAGGTGAAATGATGTGTATTTTTTTCTTCTTCTAAAGAGATGAAATAAGCACCTACTTACAAACCATGTCAATATCGTTCATCTTTCGATGTGATTCATTTTTATTTTTATTTTTTGGTTATGCTCTCCCAAAGCATTTTATTATCGCAGCACAAGCCATGTCTTTATTTTCTACATTAAGAATGACAATTTCACATGTTTGGATTAGATCCAGAGTGACCTGATCCGATCCAGATGCACAATTGGATTTTGGAGACCTAATCCAGACTCAAACCGATCCAAACTCATGTGGATCAGGTCAAACCCGACCCGATCCATCTTACTTAAAAAAAAATGTGGCTTGCTAGTATTCTATCCATGTGTTTCTAAGAAACCCTAACACGTCCAGTGACGCCAAGAAGGGACCCTACCACCGGCACCCAACTATACAAAGAAAGGGACCATGTTGTCGGCGTCGGCACAACCATCATGAAGCTCGAAGAAAGGCAGAGAGCATAACTTTCAATTAGACCAAAGAGCACTGACACTATTTTTCTTTCGATTTCACGTTCTCTGCACAGGCTGAAGCAAGTGAATGACAACTTCAACTACCCTTGCTGATGCCACCCCTAAGAGCATCGGTGGTACTACCATGGTGGCCAACACGAACTGCTCGCCATCCTTTACCATTTTGAAGCCTTCAAGTTTGATGGTGGGTCATAGGGAAATAGAGATATGGTTATTGCAATGCCATCACAACGGATCTGGTCACTTTGATGCCATCACAAATCTGGTCACTGTGATGCCATCACAGATCTGGTGCGCAGAGTGGCATTGGTCATTGAAAATACACATTAACGGTGAGCAAATCTGGTGTGTGATCAGACACCATTTGGTGTGTGACTCGATTGCCTGAGTTAGAGTCACAACTCGACCAACTCGTCCCTAGGAAGAGTTGCGATGATGATCCAAAATAAGAGTATGATTGTGCTTGAAATGAGAAATCCCAAATCTCTGTGTTAGGGTTTGTGAGAAGTTTGAATCGATCCCTATGTTTGGATACTCAAAATAGCCCAAAAGCCAATGGATATTTTATTGACCCAAACCGACCCGATCCAACTTATATTTGGATCTGAAATTTTTGGATCCATTGGATAATTTTGGACTAGAGTGGGTATCAACTCAGTCCATTGTCAATCCTACTCTACATGCATATCTTTGTTATTCAATTCCAAGGTAGCAATATGACTTCGTTGGAGCTATCTCCAAGTGTTTAGAGGTCTTGGTTTTCTTTTATTTAATTTTCTTTCATTAGTGTTTAAAGCAGCATAATTTTTTTCATTCACTTTTTGTTTTTGCACTTTTTTACTTCAAGTAATCTTCGTCGGTTATGTTTAAAAGAACTTTTATTCGTTAAAAGCAATATTCTTTTTTCCATTTGTTTAAAATAATTTCTAATGGTTATGTTTAGTTAATCTAGCCACATTTGGATCTATTAAAAAGAATGCCATGGATCTAGATTTAACCATAATTTTTTGTTATTTTTTAGCATTTTGCGAAAGAGATTTTTTTAAGATATCATTCTTGATTAAATTAAATGTCTTTTGAATACAATTTGTGAAATATATAATTACCAAAGTAATAATTCTTTTTTTATTAAAAAAAAAGCTAACAACAACAAAGTCTAAGCTGATTTATCTATTTACCTATAGTTAAAATTAGACATGTTAATTGGACTAAAGCTATACTATGTCAAACATATGTTTTAAATTGACTTCATAAATATATTTTCTTAGATATGTGTTTAAATTTATCTTTTCTAATTTTAATTGTAATTTTACTTTATCAACATTCTTCGAATATCATCGGAAATTGGGAATTTTTTATGATTTTATTACTACTTTTTCTGAGTTTTATTGTAGGAATGATATAACTTAATTAAATCTTATTTTCTTGGTTGTTATTTTAGATTAATGTAATCCGTGTGTAGGATGACGTGCTATAATATTTTCTTTTTTAAATTACATTAGAACTTTTATTTTACTTTAATTACAATTTTGGTTGTGTAACAGGCTTCATTTTGAAAAAGTATTTAGTTTATCACCTTTCTATCAAAGTGTTTTGACAAGATTGAATTTTCAGCTTACTTATTAGGCCTCTGAGGCATACAAGAAACAATTATCCTCCATAAAAGACTTAAATTGTCTTCCTATGAAATTTTATTAATGTTCATTTTGTTGAAAAATTTTCTTTATAGATTAAAGAGTCTGAAGAAATGATTAGAGGCTTAAGCAATGAAAGAGAGCAATTAAACAACTAGGTAGATGCAACTACTCAGGAGGCAAACATGTGATGTTCTAAGTTCGCTAAAGTTGGAGAGTATAATATAATCTTAGAAGTAGATATTGTAACACCAAAAAAAAAAACGAAAAACAAAAAACAAAAGTAGCTAGCGTTGCGAAGCTAAAGGTAAATGTTGAAGCTATGTTTAAGCAGACGTGTTAGTTTCTTGCATATGTGAACATAACTAAAGTACAACTTCAAAGCTCTAGCATTTTATCTTCTTCTTTAGTCTTTCATGAAATTTGCACTACCTAGATTTGGCTATGAGTGAAACACAGATATGAAAGGAAACATGAGTTGATTAATTTTGTTATTGAGTTTATTAAGTTGGGTACGCATATCAAATATTAAATGCAGAATTGTCATGAAAATATTGAGAAATGTAATATTTTTATTTAAATTTATTTGCCTTACAATTTTTTATATGCAATCATTAATTTTATTATGAAATAACTTTTTAATTTTATAAAAAACTTCATAAATAAAAAATTCTACTAAATGGAACTTAATGAATTATATTTTAATATCTACATTTCATATAATGAAAACTTTACATGAAATTATAATCTACATTTTAAAGGATGAACACTTGACATGAACATATAATAAAATTAATTAAAAAATAATTTATTATTAGAAATTAGATTAGTTTATTATGTTTATTGAAAATAATTATTTTTATTATATATGTACTGTTTTGTAATATTTAAATATTTTAGTATTTTCGTTTTATTGAATGAAAAGCTTACATGAAAATAAAAATATAATCTACATCTCACAAGATAAAAACTTTGCATAAATACATAATAAAATTAATTAAAGCCTTATTTAATATTAAAACATTAAATTATTTTAATATATTTTCTTTACAAAATATTTTTTATATCAAATATATTTATAACTATAAGTCTTACTAATGATATTGTGCATCACACTAGTACAAAATGTAGTTAGTTGTAATAATTCAAAGATAACATTATGATTGTCTTAGTATTCTTTTTCATTAGTTGTCTTTCTGCGAGTTCTGATCAAATATTGAATTTAGGATATTCTATTTGAAAATCATCAGGGTCTTTTTCTTGGTAGAAAGAAAATTGTCAAGGTCTTACTTCGTATTATTATAAAAATTTAAAATGTATTTGATATATTGTTAAGAATGGAATAAAGTGAAACCTAATGACATATTTAATTGGTATACATAATCATGGTATACATAATGGTGATTGAAGTTGACAGTAACACAAGAAGGAGGGTTGAATTGCGCTCTCTATTTTCTTAAAAGTTCATTTTCTCACAACTTTATCAAGTTAGTGTACTTAGAGGTGAGAAGGTTATAACTCAATAGAGGTTGATAGTGAGAAACTTCAAATATAATACTTGATAGACTTAGGTGAGAAGGTTCGTGAGAAACTTTTCATAATTGAGTGAAACAACCTTCTCACCACTTCAAGTTCTTTTTCTGAATCAGTTTGAATTTTATAACTTCTTAAATATAATTTCGTTGAATCAAATACTTAATATTCATTGAAAAAATTAGATTCAACCTATAAACTTTGTCAAAAATAGATTTAAATAACTTTCTCAAGAACACACTCGGATTTTTTATCTTTAAAATGTTTGAACAAGAAAATAAAAATTAAAAGATAAAGGAGAGAAAGATCACACCAGAGATTTATACTGGTTCACCTCTAAACCACGTAGGGTTATGTCCAATACCTAACAAAACACTAGGATTTCCACAATGTGAGTATTTTTTAATCAATCAAGCCTCTCCAGGCTTATTTACGAGTATTCTTTGCCAACAACCTTTTTAGACTAACTATAAGTATTCTTGACAACATCCTCTTTAGACTGAATCACAAGTATTCTTCTATAGCCTCTTCAGGTCAACAAACTCAAAATCAAGTGGCTTGGACAACCTCACAAGCTCACTCGTCATAAGATAGAATTAAAGGTTAAAAGAAGTATTTATTTAACTTGTCTAACTCTCAAAATCACTCTAGGAGTGGATACAAACACTTATGCAAATTAGAAATAACACCTAATAAAGGATTTTCAAAGATTAGAATCAAGTAGGTATAGGTAAGAAGGTTTAGCTCATGTCAGCTTGTGAGAAAATTTTTCAACAAAAGTCTCTAGTTGATCTTCAAGCTTGATCGATTTTATATGCTTCAAAAAATGATTGTTGGACACTCTAAACGATGGTTGTCCTTGATAGTTGCAAGTGATCATTATTTTGTCCTTTTCTTGGACACATCAACATTCAGCTTTAAGGTAAAAAGGTTCAGCAAAAACCTTCTCAAGGTCTACCTTCTCACTGAGTCTTCTTAGCTTGAAACTTCTCAAGTACTTTCTCACTAGCTTTCTCACCCAACCTTCTCATACTTGAAGACTTCATCCTTCTCAACTTTAATCTTCAACATCTTAGTGATAAATCTTCATTCTTGTTGATGGTAAAGTTGGTTTGAGCTTTTTCCAATGAAGTAATCACTTGTGGGAGTTCTGTTTTGCACAATCTTTCAATCTTCTCAGGACCTTCTCATAGTAAACTTTCTCATGTTCTTCAAGAAGCTTTTCAAGACTTACTTGAACTTTCCCAAGTCATTTCAGATTACTAGAAAGCTTCCTTACTCATTGTTTTAGTCTTGAAAAGCTTAATAATATAGAAAACACCCCACACAGATTAAGTCTAAATAAATCAAGTGGTGAGAAAATTCAAACTATATTTTTAACATAGTTGTTATCATCAAAACAAATTATGCATGGTTAAGCACTAAAAGGGCTTTGAAGCTTACATTCTCTCATTTTTTAATGATGACAAACTATTTGAAAAATTTTAAGAGTGAACTTGTGGGATTAAAGTCTTTACCATTTCTACACAATTGGTGAGAAAGTTCAAATTTGCTTCCCCTTAACTTAACACTCATTCAAAAGTTAGAAGAAATATTGAAATTAATGTAATTCATCATCTTGCAAATAAAAGATAGAGTATAACCAAGATATGGAACTAAATAACATATTCATTTATCATAAAGCAACTTGCATATATAATATTTTAATATACTTGAAAACTCCCCCTAGATACATGCCAACCAAAACAATTAAACGTATAAAATTTTCAATTTCTTTCCTACTCCCCCTTTTGTCATCAACAAAAGCCTGGGAGGTAAATACTCCATCATAGGGCCTAGTCTAGTTGGGAATCAGAGTGCGCAGATGAAGATGAGGATGAGGATATGAAATCAAGAATCTTGTTGTGGGCTAGATAAGGATAGTTCTCCTTCTTGGTCATACCAGAGATGACTTCTTCCTCCATCTTGTGTATCATCCACTCTTCAAACATCAGAAAACGATCCATAAAGGCATGCATGGTTAAGTAAAGTTCCTTCTATCCAATGTTCAACTTTCTCACCCTCTTTTTAAGCTTCTTCTTGTCTACTCTCAACTGCTTCAATTCTTCTTTTGAAAACTTGTAAGTCTTCTTCACAGCAGGCTCGAATGGAGTGAGCTCAGCTTGAGTGAATCCATGGTGAGTCTCACTCCCTTCCATGCTTTCTCCTTATTGGTGAGGGTAGGAGGGCAAATTTTTCTCCAACTTGCTCCTCAGCCAAGATATTCATGTAAGACCCAAGATAGACTAATTTTCTCAGTGAGTTCAATGTCTTAGTTGGTGCAGTAGGCACGAGAGGAGTTTTAGGGCTTGATTTCCTTAGGAAAGGAGGTGCAGTAACATCATAGATAAGAGATGGAAGAGTATGTGATGTGAGGAGAATTGGAGAGAGTAGGATTTGAGGCTACTCAACACTTACATTCTCAGATGGGTGAGATAGTTTAGCAGAGGGAACCTTCTCAGTGTGCCGAGAAGGTTCAGAGTCAATCTTCTCAATATGAGTTGAGACCTCTTGAGGCTCAGGAGTTTTCTCTTGTTATCCTTTTTCTCTTTCTTGCCCTTCTTTTTCTTCTTCTTCTTTTTTTACCTTTTTGTTCTTTTTCTTTTTCTTTTCTTTTCTTCTCTTGTCCTTCTTGCTTTCCATCTTCTCAACAACAGTTTCTTCAGAGTCTCTCTCTAACTCTTCCTTCTCTGGTTTATCTTTAATCAACTTTTTCTTACCCTTTCCAGGGCTTATCACTTTAGATGGGTGATCATGCCTCATCTTGGTCCTTAATTTAAAACTTTTGTCTACAGGTTCTCTTTTCTCCAAATGTATTTGTTTCAAGTTCCTTTTTGAGAAGGTCAACCTTTTCCTTAGAAAGGTCCACCTTGAAATGTATGAATATTCAAGTTAGAAGCATTTCATATGGCAAGTCTGTTGCCATTTTGGTGTTCTCGATTGCATATATCATATATCTGAGGATGATGATATGGAGATTGAGAGGATTCTTCTCTTTGGCATAGAACATCACAATTTTATCAACCTCATGTATCTTCTTAATGCTTCCTATCCTTGGCATGATGATAACTGCCAAGGCTACCAAATTACATCAATTTATAACCGATTTACTCAAACTACTTGTAGTATAAGGTAACACCAGGTCGAGTCCTTAGATCACTCTGATTATGATCATGAAATCAGATTAAAAAACAAAATTAATAAACAGGGGGGAACGAGTTTGCAAGATTAAACAATAGAAAGCAATTAAAAGGAGTAAACAGAATTATGAAAATAACTATTCCAAGAGAATTAACCAATCTTGATTTTAATCCATCCTTGATCACTATAGATCCATTCAACCATCAATCAAATACTCGGTCTTAGATCACATCAAGAAGTCTCAAGATGATCCATGGATCTTCTACTAGATAAGCATCCAGAATTCAATTAATTAATGTTAGACAAATTAAGCATCCATCCAAAACTTGAATTATCTTAAAAATCAAGATCCAACCAAGCTAAACATTTTATCAAACACCTTTAATTCCTTGTTTAGTCTCTGTAATCCTCCATTAACACATGGTAATTACACAATTATCATATGAAAATCCCAATCAAATTAAGCAACTCAATCAGAATTAAACAAAGAGGAAGGAGAGAAACTTGATTAATGATTGAATGTAGAACAATTAAAATAAAATATCAAGATTAAGCATCAAGAATGTTAATCCATTAGATTGATTAAAGGCTCTACACCTCCATAAATAGGAGGGAAGAACTTAGAAAAAGAGGGAAAATCTAGAGAGAAGGGAGAGAAGAGAGATCTAGAAAGTGTGTGAAAAATGCTGAATGCGAATATGGTTCTCGTACTTCTGCTCTAACCCCCTTAAACTAACTCTTAATTTGCCCTTACATAATCAGAATCCTAATGGAACAAAGCTGGGACAAATAGGAATTATTGGGCCTAAGTCCCATGTCATTTAGAGGCCTAAAACTTAAGTTATGCTCAATTAAGTGGCTCAACTCATCACTAACCTGCCTTTGATTTCCATCTTCAATTGCATGCCCAAAATGATGTAGTTAAACTTAAGAGTCTTCATAAGAGTTGTAGCTTTGTGTCTTAGCTTTCATTTGGCTTTGTTTGACATTCATTGAACTCTTATAACTCAAGATATGGGCTGATGAATGCGTAGAGGTCAAGCTGTCAGGATCAACATTCTGGTTCTTGCTTCAAATTCAATCTAAATTATCCAAATGTATGATTCAACTCCTGAGGTCTTCATGAAACTTTAGAGATTTGTCTTAGATTTCCTACAAGACTAGAAGCACACCAATCAGATATTTGAAACTTAAATTATAGCTAAATTACTGAACACTGCCAAATAGACAAATAAAGGCCTATTCATATAATAATTTCTTTAATGATCCAATTAGGCCCAATATCATAAAATGTGACAAAACTAACTTAATTAAGCCAAATTAAATCTTAAGACTCCTAGTGCGAGGAAGAATTTGGCAGTGGAGTTAAGGTCACTTGCCAATTTGGATTTCTTGACCATCTTTGAACAATGTGTCTAGGACTTCTTCATATGGACCATATTCAATATACCATCCTCCTTGGTTATAGGCAAGAAATCCTTGTTTGGGTACACTTGTGATTTTGGCAAGTATGGCCATGTCCAACTTGATCACAGTCCCTTTCACAGAAGAAACAATGATTGGAGGCTCCATGGTGTAGGCTGCTCCAGCATAAAACTTCTGGCATAGAACTAGGTAAACCTTCATGTGAGGTCTAAAGTCTCTCCCTTCTTTAGCCATCTTATTAAAGGAGAAGCTTCTTTCAGGAATGACCTCTTTATTCCTAAACCATTTAGCAAACTTTTGTTTTGACTCCTTATAAAGAGTGGCTTGAAAGTCACTTTACTTTCCTCTTCTTCCTCACTGTTAGAGTCTTCCTCATTTTCTTCCTCTTCCTCTTCTAGAACAATGACCTCTTCCTTCTTGGCTTTCTTCTTAGGGGCTTTGGATTTCACAGCACTAGAGATAACCCCAAGATATCTTCTTTTTCTAATAGGAACTGTAGAGGGTTAAGGTTCAGAGGGTGTAGAAGTCTCCATAGGTAACTCCTAGGTCATTATTGGTGGTTGAGAGGGTTCAGGTGATGTGGATGATGAAGAAAGTGGTTCCTCACTAAAAGATTATGGAGCAAGGGTCAAAGGGTTTTTAGTCTTCACTGCCATATGCTTAACTCGCATTCTTATTAGAGGTCTATAGAGGATTTTGCAAAGAGATTGAATAGGAGAGCTTGAAGGTTTTAAGAAGAACAGGAGAATGAAAAGAGTGAAAGAAAAAGTGAGTGAAAGATTTGATTACTTGAATAGTGAGAAGGGCTGTAATTTCTATTTCTATTTATAGAGGATGATTTCTGACCATTTGGGGGCAGAAATTACCATTGGAGGTCATTAAATGACCTTTGATGAAATGATGAAATGGTTAGTTTAAGAACTAGCCATTAGGTAAATAACTGTTATAAACCCAGAACTTAGGTGAGAAGGTTGAGTTGAGAAGTTTCTCACCATCCTTCTCAAGTACCTTCTCAGGAACCTTCTGACTTCCTGACAGTTAGAATTTCTATGATTCCTAACTAAGATTCAATCCCTCAGCATATAGTAAGATCACATAAACCAATTTATTTAACATAAAAGATAAATTAGCATATTTCATCATGCAAATTTCATAAATCATTAATCAAAATTCAATCATCAAATCATATAAGAGGCTTCATATTGAGATTCTCTTTTATAAACTAAAACATATCCTCACTAAGGGGTTTAGTAAAGATATCTGCCCATTGATGGTCCGTATCCATAAATTTGAGTTCAAAATTACCCTTTTGGACATGATCACAAATAAAATGATATTTTATCTCAATATACTTTGACCATGAATGCTAAATAGGATTTTTGGACAAGTTTATGGAACTAGTATTATCACATAGGATTGGAATATGGCCATACTTCATGGAGTAATCCTCCATTTGATGTTTAATCCATAGGAGTTGTTAGCAACAACTGGCTGCTAAGATATACTCAGCTTTTGCAGTTAAGAGAGCTATGGTGTTTTGCTTCCTACTATACCATATGACCATTGCATTTCCAAGGAATTGACAAGCATCACTTGTGCTTTTCCTCTCAACTCTATCTCCAGCAAAATCAACATCACAATATCCTACAAGATCAAAACTAGAGCTTTTCTTATACCATAGACCATAGTTAGTTTTACCAATCAAGTATCTAAAAGTTTTCTTTAGAACTTTAAGATGAGGCTCTATGGGATTAGATTGAAACCTGGCACAAAGGTCAACACTGAAAACTATATTAGTTCTACTTGGTATTAGATAGAGTAAGGATCTAATCATACCTATGTAGAGCTTGTCACTTACTGATTCACCTTGTTCATCTTTCTCAATCACAGTAGAAGGATGGATTGGAGTCTTCATTGGTTTTGCATCTTCCATGTTGACCTTTCTCAGCAAGTATTTAGCGTATTTTTCTTGATAAATAAATATGCTTGACTTGCTTAATTTGTAGACCAAGGAAGAACTTGAGCACCCCTATCATGCTCATTTCAAACTCACTTTTCATTAACTCAGAGAATTCTCTACATAGACACTCATTTGTAGATCCAAAGACTATATCATCTATATAGATTTGGATAATTAAAAGTTCATTCTTTAAAAGTTTTCTAAAGAGAGTAATGTCCATTTTTCCTCTTGAAAAACTATTTTCTAATAAAAAGTTGTTAAGTCTCTCATACCAAACTCTTAGAACTTGCTCCAAACCATAAAGGGATTTGGAGAGCTTGAACACATACTCAAGATGTTCAAAATCCTCAAAACCAAGAGGTTGATGGACATATACTTCCTCATTTATAAAATCATTTTAAAATATATTTTTAACTAGGGGTGTAAGTGGGTGGTTTGGTTTGGTTTTTGAGAAAAAATAAATCCGAACCAATCAAAATTAATTGGTTTGATTTGGTTCGGTTTTCATATTTTTTGATAGTCAAATCTGAACCAAACCGAACCGAACATCTATGTATTAGTTTAGTTCGGGTGATCGGGTTGACCATTTTTTTAATACAAAAATTAACTAAATAATTAACTTTTCATAACAAAAAAAAAATACAAAATAAACTAATGAAAAATTTTTAGAAATAGAATCAAACTTATTGATTTGAATACTAATAATTATTTCATATTTCAGAATGTGTATTAAAATGTTCATAAAGAGGAAACAAAGAAACATATTAATATTTGTATTAAGAAATTATATTTGAATAAGTTAAAAATTTCTTCAAGAGATATTTAACTTGGCAAGTTGTATACTACTACTATTCAATTAAGAGAAAATTGTGAGGCTACTAACCTGGAGGTATATATGTAACCAATTGAACTCCTAAAGACATGAGTGAAGCTAATGAAGACTTGATTAGTTGAACTTTGAATAAGCAACCTAGCGATCCAAAGTCTCCAACCTTTGCAATTATATTTTCATCCAAGAAAATGTTGTTAGGCTTCAAATCACAATGCATAATAAGAACTTCACTATCATTATGCAGGTAATCCAATGCACAAGCAGCATCAATATCTATATTCAGTCTCTCCATAAGATTCAACTCATTTTCATTTGCATGCTTTCTCTTCCCCTTAATCCAATCTTCCAAGCTCCCATTACTTAAGTACTCATAAACTAGAGCCAGAAATTCATTTTTTTTAAAGTCAATATTAGAGCATTTAAAGTCAATTCATCGTTTCTAAGCTTCTAAGTTTAGATGATATTATTGCTGTTACTTTCACTTTTCTATTCTTTATGTATAGTAGCAAGCAAATTATCAGACATAGTATCAGTGTTACCACTGTGGCTATGATGATGTAATGTCTGACATGCCTTCTTCCATGGCCATGAGGCTCACATGCAAAATACAAGTAAAATTTTTTATTGCCTTCTAAATGGACAGCAGAAAGATTTTAGAAAACTCCACCATTAGGAATGGTTCCTTCTAAATCATTATAAGATTGGTTCAAAAGATGAATGACATGTAGATTTTGAAGTTCAATAGGAATGGATCCAGAGAGTTGGTTGAAGGAAAGATCCAAAGTTTTCAAACCTCTCACATCTCCAAGAGTTTTTAGAATAGCACCTGATAGCATATTCTTGGCCAGAACTACAGTGCCGGTGAGCAGAACCGAACATTTTGGCAGATGAGTTTTTTAGCCTTTTATGTTAAACGAAAATGACGTTTTAAGAGTTAAAAACTGAGAAAGTATTACAAAAAATAAAGAAAAACAAGTAGTAGCCAAAAAATATTGTAGCATAATTTTTTTTAAATAAAATATATAAATATATGGTTTGGTTTGGTTCGGGTTGGTTCGGTTTTAAAATTTCAAATTCGAGAACCGAACTAATTTAACTTTAATTGGTTTGGATTTTACCCGAACCAATCAATATATCCAAACCAAACCGAACCAATTTAATTAGTTTGGTTTGGATTAATCGGGTTAATCGGTTATCCGAACCAATTTACACCCCTATTTTTAACATCCATTTGAAATAGTTTAAAGCCTTAAAATGCAACATAAGCAAGAAGAATCCTAATAGCTTCTAAGCTAGCTACAGGAGTAAAGGTTTCTTCATAGTCTATACATTCTTATTGATTATATCCTTGAGCCACTAACTTTGCCTTATTTCTTACCACTTTTCCATTCTCATTCAACTTGTTTTTTAACACACATTTATTGCCTATGAGAGAGTGATTTCTTGGTGCAGGGATCATTGTCCAAACTTAGTTTCTTTCAAATTAATTTAGTTCCTCCTGCATGGCCTCAATCCAGGATTCCTCTTGAAGTGCCTCATCAACTGTCTTTAGTTTAATTTGAGAGAGTAATGCAAATTGAGAGGAGTGTTCAAATCTTTTGAATGATGATTAGGTTCTTACCCCAGTAGATGTATATCCAATGATTTGCTCCATGGGGTGAGAAGAGTGAAGTCTCCAATCTTTGGGGATTTGAGAAGGTTGGTTAGAGGGTTAGTGAGAAGATTCATGAGAAGCTTTATAAACTTTCTCAGCTTCAGTTTCATCTTTCTTCTCTTCTGTATTAACTTTCTCACCATTGGATTTGTCTTCTTTATTGCTTCCATTGACTCCATCTTTCTTCTTACCACATTTTTCTTTATTTTCATTAAGAGTGAGGCTCTCCATTTCTTCGTTAAGGTCTTCAGTCTTTCTCATCTCATTAAGTTTGTTAATATCATTAAATATCACATGCATGCTTTCTTCAACTACTAAAGTTCTCAGATTATATACTCTATATGCTTTCGAAGTAGTAGAATATCCAAGAAAGATGTATTTATTAGATTTTGAATCAAACTTTCCTAGTTGTTCTTTATTGTTCAATACAAGGCGTTCACATTCAAATGTATGAAAGTAAGATATGTTGGGATTTCTTCCTTTCCACAATTTATATGGTGCTCTATTTAATATTAGCCTTATTGAAACTCTATTCAAGATATAACATAAGGTGTTGACTATCTTAGCCCAAAAATACTTTGGTAGTTCAGTATCACATAGGAGAGTTCGATCCATCTCTTAGAGAGTTTTATTTTTCCTTTCCATAACTCCATTTTGGTATGGAGTTCTTAGACAGGAGAAATTATGGACAATTCCATTTTCTTCACAAAAGTTTTTTAAAGAAAAAACATTTTCAAACTCTCCTCCATAATCACTTCTTATGGTAGTGATACAAAAGCCTTTTTCATTTTGAACTTGTTTGCAAAAGGTTTTGAGGCCTCAAAAGAGTCATCATTGTTTCTCAAGAAGAGAACCCAGTCATATATAAAGAAATCATCAACAATCACAAAGTCATATTTCTTTCCTCCTAGACTAGCAGTCTTGGTAGGACCAAAAAGATCAATATGCAAAAGCTCAAAAGGTCTATGAGTTGTGACAACATTCTTAAGTTGGAAACTTAACTTTGCTTGCTTGCTTGCCTCTTTGGCATTCTTCACATACCATATCTTTATCAAACTTGATTTTTGGCAAGCTTCTCACAAGGTCATGTTTCAGTAGCTTAGATATGGTCTTCGTGTTTACATGACCAACCTTCTTATGCCACAACCATTTTTAGAACTCATAGATATAAGGCATTCCATATTTTGATTACTAAAGTCCTCCAATTGAATGCTATAGACATTCTTGTCTCTATTTAGAGAGAAAAGGAATTTGCCACCATTGGCTTCTCTTACCATGCATTTGGTAGGTTCAAACACAACCTCATACCCATTGTCACAAAATTGACTAATGTTGAGAAGGTTATACTCCAACCTCATCACACAGTATACATTATCCACAATTGGAGAGTTTTTCTTCCCAATTTTACCTATCCCTTTGATTTTAGCTTTGTTGTTATCTCCAAAAATTACATCACTTACATCTTTGTCCTTTAATGACAAGAACTTGCTTTTGTCCCTAGTCATGTTCCTGGAATAACTGCTATCTAGGTACCATCTATCCTTCTTTTTCTTTATTACTTGACACATTGCAAGATAAGGTATCATTTTCTTAGATACCCAGACTTCCTTGGGTTCTTTCATGTTAAAAGGCTTAACCTTTGGTGATCTGCCTTTTGAAAAATATTCTGCAGCTTTGTGTCCTTTTTTATGATAGCAAAACACACTAATTCAGGCTTCTTAGTAGGCACAAACAAGTTCTTATATCATTTCTATTTTGAACTTCCTTTATAGCCCAAACCAATTTGGTTAAAGGTATATTTTTGGCTAGCAAGTAGCTTATCTAGATTGTTTGTACCATCAACAAATTTGGCTAGGTCTCTTGTCAACTCATCCACCTTTTTTCTCAGCAGTTCATTCTCTTCTAATACATGAGAAGATAGCTAAGAAGGTTAGTGAGATAGTTGGTAAGAAGGTTCAAATTGTTTTAGTTTGGACTGAGTTGTTAGCTCTATATTAACCAGCTATTCAACCCTCTTGCTCAAAGTTATGTTATCCTTTTTTAATAAATCATTTTCCTTTTCTAAATCAACTAATTTGGACTTACAAACAATGTACTTTTGAGCCAAAGTATTAGAGTCAATGAGAAGGTTATCAAAAGAATTCTCAAGTTCTTTATAAGAAATATGAGAAAGTTCAAATTCTGATACCTCATCATTAGTTTCTTGGTCTCTGGTAACTAGACACAAATTGGTAACTTCCTCTTAATCATCTTCACTTGAAGAGTCATCCAGATCTTCACAGGTTGCCATATTCCCTTTCTTCTTGGAGAACTTCTTTTGAGACCTCTTCAACAGTGGACATTCTGATATGATATGTCCTGGTTTCTTGCACTCAAAGCAAGTGATTTGTTCTTTGTTGAAGTTTCTAGGTTCACCCTTTTGAAAATCCTTCTTGGTTTGAAACCCTTTTCCTTTCCTTCCTCATTTCCCCTACATTTTGTGGATCTTTCTGGATATGAAGGAAAGTTCATCTTCATCTGAGTCGTCATCATCTTCATCATCACTTTCATCATCAGTTTCTGTTCTTGAACTGAGATAACTCTGAGAAGGTTGATGAGAAGATTGTTTGACTACTCTATGAGTGGATTTCAAGGCTATGCTCTTTCCTTTTTTAGAAACATCTTCACCCCTCTTTGCAAGCTCTTTTTCATGGACCTTAAATGACCCAAGTAGCTAATCTAACCTTAGGACTGACAGGTCCTTAGCTTCTTGGATAGCTATAACCTTTGGTCTCCGCACTTTAGGTAAGCTTCTCAAAAGCTTTCTCACGTGCTCTTGGTTAGAGTAGATCTTCCCAAGTGACTTTAGATCAATCATAATGATAGTGTACCTTACAAACATCTTATCTATTGTCTTATGATCTTTCATCTTGAACATTTCATATTAATGAACAAGCATGCTTGTCTTTGCTTCCTTTACTTGATTTATTCCTTCATGAGCTATGACAAAAGTGTTCTATATCTCCTTTGTTGTTTGACAGTTAGCAATTTTGTCATACTCACTTCTACTTAAGGCACAAGTCAGAAAGAACTTTGCCTTTGAGTGGAGAAGATATTTGTTTTTTTCTTCATCTGTCCAACTTTCTCTTACCTTCTCAACATCTTTCCGATCATCAAATCTAGTCTTTGGTATTGAAGAGCCACTTTCAATGATATCTCAAAGATCTAGATGCTGAGATTCTATGAATAATCTTATTCTATCCTTCCAATAATAGTAGTCTCTACCTTCAAAAGCTAGTGGCCAGTTGGTAGATGAACCTTTTGGTAGATAGGTTCCACCTCATTGCAAGTGTGTCATACTTCCTTCAGGATCTTTGTCCTCTCACACTGTCAACTGTGCTCAACCCAGAGGCTGAGCTCTAATACCAACTGAAGTTGGTGTACTTAGAGGTGAGAAGGTTATAGCTCAATGGAGGTTGTGAGTGAGAAACTTCAAATATAATACTTGATAGACACAAGTGAGAAGGTTCGTGAGAAGCTTTAGTAATTGAGTGAAAACAACATTCTCACCATTTCAAGTTCTTTTTTTGAATCATTTTGAATCTTATAACTTCATAAAGATAATTTCCTTGAATCAAATACTTAATATTCAATGAATAAATCAGATTCAACCTATAAACTTTGTCAAAAATATATTTAAATAACTTTTGCAAGAACACAATTAGATTTTTTATCTTTAAAATGTTTGAACAAGCAGATGAAAATTAAAAGATAAAAGAGAGAAAGACTACACTAGATATTTATACTGGTTCACCTCTAAACCACTTGGGGCTACATCCAATACCTAGAAAAACATTAGGATTTTCACTATGTGAGTATTCTTTAATCAACCAAGCTTCTCCAGACTTATTTACAAATATTCTTTGCCAACAGCCTCTTTAGGCTAGCTATAAGTATTCTTGACAACAACCTCTTAAGGCTAAATCACAAGTATTCTTCTATAGCCTCTTTAGGCCAACAAACTAAGAATTAAGTGGTTTGGACAACCTCACAAGCTCACTCGTCACAAGATAGAATCAGAGGTTGAAAGAAGTGTTTGTTTAACTTGTCTAGCTCTCGAAATCACTCTAGGAATGGATACAAACACTTATGTATATCAGAAACAACACCTACTAAATGATTTTCAAAGATCAAAATCAAGTAGGTACAGGCGAGAAGGTTCAACTCTTATCATTTTATCAAATTTTTTTATAGCAAAAATATCTAGTTGATCTTCAGGCTTGATCTCTTTTATATGCTTTGAAAAGTGATATTTGGGCACTTCAAGTGATGGTTGTCCTTGTTGGTTGCAGGTAATCATTATTTTGTCCTTTTCTTGGACACACATTACTAAAAAAATAAAATTTAGAGATGGAAAATGTAACACCCACCTTAGGATGCCACATTTATGTTACATAATTACCAAATTAACCTTATTTAGATAACGTAAGTTGTAGGGAAAAATATGAGTTGCAAAATTTCTTATTTCTTAATAACAAGAAAATAAACTTAGCAGAAAATAAAACATCACAGCATCATTACAAATAATTTACATCATTTATACATATTCAAGTCTGTAGTTATACATATACAAATCTTTAACACTGTCATACTATAAACATTACAAACTAGTCACTCCAAAAAGTTTAAACACTATTTACATTGACATCTTTGCCCAAGTACAACTAGGCAGCTGAGCCCTCAGAAGTAGCTGGACCCTCAGATGGGTCCTCCTCAGATTCCCCGGGTGGAGGAATTCCAACTCTACGTAAAGTCTGGGGAGGAAATGTCCGAACGGACGATACAACACTACTCTCTCTAGAGGTGCGATAGGACGCTCCCCAGTGCTGCCTAATAGATATAGGGAACTCTAATTGTACATAAATAGTAACAGAAAAGTAAGGGTTCCCTGACTGTAGCCTACTCAGTCTAATATTTACATCTCCCAGATAATATATACTCTCTCTCTCAAGATCTTCAGTCCATGCCTCGTCCCCTCCGATAAATGTCAGTCTCATGTAACCCAGAAAGCTAGGGATCTCCACAACCATCAAAACCCGAAGTTCTCAACAGAATCTGGACCTTTCTCTACTTCTCGCTCTACGTCCGGCTCAGTATCTTAACAACATATAAACATGATACAACATATACATACAAGAGGTGAGATCACCTATGCCAATACCAGTATGGTAGCAATGAAGATAAACACATCCAAAATATCATACAGATGTCATACTATAATTACAGTTATGCCATTAATCTTATATATCATCATTACACAAGAAATAAAAGAAGAATTACAATTATGCTATTTTTAATACTCAAGTATTCAATATATTAATTACCACAAGCAAGAATTATACAAGAGCAAGAATTACAATGATATATCATTTATGAATGCAAATGTAAATGCAATGTATACTGACTCAATATCCTACTCCATGGAGCTACAACTCAAATCAGAGAGAATGACTGAAAAGATCTATCGGCACCAACATGTTTCAGACCACGTGCTCATTTTCTGCACATCTAGCACATGCACGGCAGTCTTTAACAAATCATGATTAGGGATAGTGTCTCGGTCTAGATCATTGGTGTGTTGCATCGGTCTAACCCACGGTACAGAAGAGCTACCAACTGTCCATTGTAGGCAACCCGCACCCCAATGCCCCCAAGGTCAATCAGTGACCTACACTACGCTTATCGCACCCACTCAGGAGGTGTAATTTCTCCTAGGCAACTTGCCTTACACAGTCCATTGGACCTTTTCAATTCATGTACTGTGCACTATTCATAATTCCATTGATATCCCACGTGCAGGGTTCATATAATAACTTAACAATAGTAATACTGTAATTTAATCACGTAGTCATATTCTCGTATATTTTCATTCGTGACTCAATTCTGTCGCCTTTTCGAATCACATAGTGATTTTTTAACGTTTTCCAATCACGTGAATATTTTTCATATGTTTTGAATCAGAATTACTGTTTTATTCAATTTAATATTAAAATTTACTGTATTTCTCACATATTTACAAAATAGTCCCTTAAAATACATAAATTACATTTTTGTTCCTCAAAACAGATTAATTATGTTTTCGTTCTTCAAAATACATAAATTACATTTTCATCCCTCAAAACATAGTATTTTCACTATAGCCCCTCAAAATTTTATATTTACATAATGACCCCATATTTCCATGACATTTCCAATTAAGCCCCTTCCCCATAAAATTTACCGTGTAAATTTCACATACAGACAGTATAAGTTTCGCTAAGGTATATATTTCACATACACCCATATTATCAGTTCCTTAAGCATTACAGCATACAGATAAGCATTAAAACAAAATCATATCCCACCGATACTACACATACAAACCTAGAAACACAAGCAATCACATTTCAATACAGTCTAATTAATACAGTCCAAGAACCTCAAACAATAGGTGAATAAATCCTTAAGGATTTTTCACAAAACAGACCATCCTCATACTACCAAAACATGGGTGGTAAGGTTGAGTCTCCCTCTTACCTCTTGAAGACAAGCTTTCTAAGCTTTCCTCCTTTCCTTGAGACTTTGTTCACCTCCTAAACAAACCCCCAAATTTCAAGAAATTTAGTAAAGGATTATACAAGAATCAAGATTGAAAACCATGGAGAAATCATGGTTAACAAAATAACAAAAAAATTCAGATTTTGAATCATTAATCCAAGCTTACCTTTTAGGAAAAAAAAATTGAATAAGCTTTGAACAAAGTAGGATATGTTTGTGACAATATCTTGTGAAGAAGAAATGGTTAGAAGATGACTTGAGTCAAAACAAAATCAAGAGATGAAATTTTAAAGGCTTGATGATGTGGTTTGTAGGTGATGACCGATTGGGAGAAAAGAAGATGGAAGGGAAAGGTGCGTGAGTTCCTTGGTATTTTGAGAGAAATAGGCTTATGTTTGAGAAGTAAGAAAATGAAGGGTGAGGACGTTTGGGAAGGCTGCTGGCCGTGTGATAAGATATGGAATTTGGAATACTTTACGTGAGTAATTATCCAAATTCTGATTGCATAAGGGCAGCTGCTGCCTTAAGTGAATTATGAGGGCAAAATAAAGAGAATTAAGTGATTAATTGTCCAATCTTTCCAGCTGCTACCATGAGTTGTTGCCGTGTGATTTGTGAGGAGAAATGAAGAGAATTTATTTGGATAATTCTTCCAAAATTACAGCTGCTGCCGTGAGCTGTCTTGGTGTGACCGTGAATGAAATTTTACTTAAGTAAGTAGCCATTCTTTAATTGCATAAGGACACTCACTTCTCATTGGTTACCATCTTGACTTTGCATGACATTTGAGTATTCAAATATTACATAGAAGCTTCACAAATTGCTTGAACCATGGCTGCTGCTGCTGGACGTCCAATTCTGCTGTTGCTGGGCCGTGGGCTGCTGCTGCTGGACTTCTCCATTCTGCATGCTGAACCGTGGCATGTTTAGGTAAGTTTAACTCCTCAATTTGTTGCTAATCTAAGCCTAATTGCTAGTTAATTGGTTAGCTAATTAATTAGATTTAATTTTCCTAATCATTCTTACTTAATCCTCCAAGTATATAACTAATTTAGTTAAACATATTTAGCATGCATCTAATACATATTTAGCATGCATCATCACCTCTAATTAGAATTAGGATATTAAATTAAGGATTAAGTTATAACTAATCCCTAATCAAGTTAGTTTACTTAATTTCTTAATTAGGTAATTAGGACAATTAAATTAAGGTTAATTAGTTTCCTAAGTAAAAGTCAAGCAATTAATGTTGACTCAATCTTATCCATTAATCTTATCTATGGTGAATATTACTTGATAGTTTTGGTAAGCTTTGTTTTACACCATTGATTAAATCAATGATGAAGATCAAAGCTTCAAATCTAATGGTCCACAAAGAAGTCTAAGCTTCTTTCCTTGACCAATTCTCATTGGTTAGAAAGGTCCAACCATTTGTTTTGACTATATCCTGTTGGTTCACTTTAATTTTAATTACAAGAAATATTCTAAACACATTTTCTATTAATTAAAACTTATCGGGTTTAACGTTCATAGCAACGACTGCTATAAATATAACCACAGATATTTATCAGTACAATATTTTTATTTTCATAGATAGATTCTAAAAATAAAAATTCTTTTCTGAGTCACTCAGATTCGGGTTTAGTAAGATCCCCCGTCTCCAAATGAGGCAGATCAGAATTTCCCCGGCCTGAAAAATATTATTTTTCCTAACCAGGAGCAAATCACACAACATGATCAAGTATGATCTCAGAATAGTCAAATTATTTTTATACCACACAGAAAATACAAAACAATGCAATTCTGCTATTACTATGCATATAGCCAGAATTTGAGGTGTTACAGAAAAATTCCACCTCTAAATATTTAGATATTAAATTAGAGAAGAAAATTAATCCGTCTCTAAAAGTGGCGTCCTTGATTGTTAGAGATGGAAAATTTAATTCCGTCTCTAATTTAGAGACAAATTTTTTCTGTCTCTAAATTTTAAAATTCCATCGCTATTCAGTTATAAGATTCGTCTCAGTTCTTTAATTAGAAATTTCTTCTCTATTTTCGTCTCTAAATTAGAGACATATTTTTTCGTCTCTAAATTCGTCTCTAATATTTTAAAAATATTTAAAAAAATTAGGCATCTAGTTGGGATTTGTCACAACTAGACGCCTTCATTTTATAATAAAAAAATCTATTTTCCTATGCATATAATTATCCAAAATCAAAATTTACTAAAAGTCACAATAAATCATTAATCATTATAATTATCCAAGTAACTATAAAAGATATCAAAGTAGTTGAAAGTATATGAAGTAGTTACAATATCTTATGTATATCATTAATTGCTATTACATTTTGCAAGTACACTTCTCTTTAATTTATACAATTACAAGTAATGCAACTCAAAGTTAAATAAAAAAAAATCATGTTACCATGTATACCAAAAAGGGGCTAAGGAAAGGAAATGGTAATCAACATCCTTCAAGAGATAATAGAAACTATATTCAAATTGATAGAGCTTAGGTCATACAGCCTACTGTACATTTTTTTAAGATAGTTGAAAGATAAGATCCACATGCATCAGTAAGACGGTTTCCAGAAATGTTAAGCACTTCTAGTCGGGCAAATAGCACTGAGCTGAGCACTCACAAATCTGGCAGAGGAATAAGTAAAGTTAATATATTAGCAAATTGGGAATGTTCCAAATGGCATCCTAGTCATGCAAATAGAGACAAGCATTACTTTCATAGATTTATTAAGAATTGTGTTGATTAGAATATTCTTGTGTAATAGATTATGAATTGAAAACTATTGAAATGGTCTTTTGTGGGGACAAGCATGCGAAGTTAGCTGATATTTCAGTGATAATTTCTTTTCAGAAAACATCACAACTAATATCAAGTGGATGCTTCCATTATATTCAAATATGAACTCAATTTTTGGAAATATCTTTTTGCAAAAGAAGATAAAGTGCAACTATTATTTTACACCCTTATACCTAAAATCTTCATTTAACAAGAATCAATGTTAGAAAAATGGAACAAGGGGAAGAAGGTAAATAGTCAAAGGTCAAAAGGGTTGCAATTGGAATCATACCTAAAACAAAGATGTTGGGCTAAATCAATTACTAAATCCTGTAATCATTTGAAAATTTAAGGAAATTTACTCTTCCATGTACTAGATGAAAACTTTTGGAACATGATAGATCACTTTGACTTCATTAACAAATCAGTTACTCGTTTCTTCAAGATAGATTACAAGGAAGAAGTACTAAATCAAAATGCAAGCATATCCAAAAAAAGACAAAATAATGACAATTTAAAATCTGAAGATGTGGCAAATGTCTAAATTTAAGAGGTTGCACTTCTTTCCAAAACCCCTCTCTTTTTACTGAAAGTAAAGCTATATCACAATCAACACCTCTGGCTAAAACCTGTACATTGCATCACTAAGAGTAAAGTAAATATATGAACATGTGCTAAATATCAATGTCTCAAGAGCCTTCCCTTGTCAGTTGAATATTATCATTTGGTGAAAAAAAAAGATTGGAAGACTTAATATGCTATATTTATATTTCAACATGATAGAAGTGTTTGATGATTACTTATAATGTTGAGATATATAAAATAAAGGCCATAGATTTATAATATAACTTTTACTTACAAATACTTCCCTTTTTCCATATCATCATAAATTAAGAAAGATCAGACAAATGAATCAACAAAATATGTATGCTCACCAGGAACTAATTTCTTTGAACTATCAAAACCATTTTATATGTCATACTGTTCTTAAATTATTGAAAAGGGTCATTATAGGTTACCTTAATTACAACAATTGAAATCCATAAACTTCTAAAGAAATTGCCCCACCATTCCAAGTTGCAATTGAGTGATTGACCCATGCTTCCCGAAGTTTCAACCATCTATAACCTACTTTTACCCATGTAGGGGTAACATTCACTCTACAACTAATTCATTGAAAATTTATAGCATGGTATAACTTACAATTAAACCCTAGAGATATCAACTTTCTTTACACTTAAACATTTTTTGTAACTAACTTGTTAATACTTTTCATGGTCCTTACCCTCTGTTCTTAGCATACTATCAAGGAAAAGTGGGATAATCCTACTGAGCCAAATATGTTAAACAAATTGTTCTTGACAGGCCAAGGTTGAC
The DNA here is from genome assembly GCA_029884595.1 of Ormosia semicastrata. Taxonomy (NCBI): domain Eukaryota; kingdom Viridiplantae; phylum Streptophyta; class Magnoliopsida; order Fabales; family Fabaceae; genus Ormosia; species Ormosia semicastrata. Next base: position 5,204,899 of record JAQQTO010000061.1, read on the forward strand.
CAGATACTAGCATACTTAGAAAAAACAAGGACAACTCCTTCATAGGAGATGTACCTTAGCCATATATTTTGTATCATCCTCTCTTCTCTTGACTTTAACCTAAAATCATCCTAAAAAATTAGAAAAAAAAAATTAATCTCCTTAACTTGCTTTATGCATCAAACCTAACGAATAGTTGGATAAAGTAAAAATATTAAAGCAATATCAATACAAAGTTTTAATTTTAGTGGGAATGCTATTCATAGCTTAGATATACAAATTTGTAATTAGTTAACATTGAACACAATAAAGTTATAGAGCTAGTTGACATTGTCAATTATCAAAGTTATAGGAACATAGGCTCAGTTGCAATGATTGCAAAAAATTGGCAGGGCAAGATTGAAATGGGAAGTACAAGGAAAATCCATACTAGTTCAGCCTTGCTAGCGGAAGCTCTAACATTAAGGGATGCAGCCTTAATAGTGACAAACATAGGGCTAGACCGAGTGCTCTTTGATCGTGGCATGCAGAGGAGAAAAGACATTGTGGGAGATTGGACCTGTAGTTGAAGACATAGACGAGATGAGAAAGCAATTCAATATATATGGGTTTCAATGGTGCAATAGGGAAGGGAACCAAGCTGTTCACCGAATTGCAAGCCTTTCAATTCATGACCAGTTAAAACCTAATTGGGTGGCTAACCTTCCAAACTTAGTAGTAGCAAAGGTCTTGCAGGATGCTAGATCTTGTCGAACACGCTGCCAAGAATAACGTCATATGATCAGCGTTCGGTTATGGTGAAGAAACTGAGTCTACCGACTAGAATAGCAGACGAAGTGGGCGGAGTTGCCATGGAGGGAGGCTTGTCGTCGATCTGGGTCACATCTTCTCCCACGCACGTAGGTAATTGGGTCGCGTCTTCTCCCATGCGGACCTTATCGTCGATCTAGGTTATGCTCTCGCACATGGTGAAGGCAAATGAAGAGGGCGGAGCTGCCATGGTGGGAGGCTTGCTATTGTCCTGGGTTGCATCTTCTCCCACACATAGTGATTACTTGCCCATGTGAAGGGTTTGGTCTAAAAAGAAAGTTCAAAGTTAGAGGTAAAATCTTGAATATATTTGGAGGAGAATGAGGAAAAGGGTGGGCAGGTAGAGTTTGAAGGGGAAGGAGGAGGCGGAGATGGAGTGAGAACAATGAGAGTTTTCTAATTGAAGAATTAGGTTTTTTGATGAGGAGCATGATTTGTGGTTTTGGACGAATGATTTGGGAATTAGATTTAGGTTGAAAAATTAGAGATGAAAACAACCCTCGTCTTTATCTTAAAAAATATAAAATTTATTAATTAAATTATATATTAAATTATATATAATTTAGAGACGAATGTGACATCCGTCTCTAAATATATTTCACTTTTTAAAATATTTATTTGACTAAATAGAGATAGAATTAGAGACGAAAAATTTAGAGATAGATAAATTTTGTCTCTAAATTTCATCTCTAAACATATTTAACATTTTAAAATGCTACATTGATCAAATAGAGACAAAATTAGAGACGAAAAAAATCTGAGACGGGTAAATTCCATCTCTAAGTATATTTAACTTTAAATTAACCAAATAGAGACAGAATTAGAGACAGAAAAGTCTAAGACAGATCAATTCCATCTCTAAGTTCTAAATTTTATTTTCCCTCTCTAAATCATCAAATCCGTCTCTATTTCCATCTCTATTAGAGATAGAATTGTTTCAATTTCTAAATTCTATTTTTGAATAGGCATTTTCTAGTAATGACATTAGCATTTAGCTTTAAGCTAAGAAGGTTCACTAGAAACCTTCTCAAGGTCTACCTTCTCACCGAGTTTTCTAAGCTTGAAATTTTTCAAGTACTTTCTCACCAGCTTTCTCTCCCAGCCTTCTCATGCTTGAAGACTTCATTTTTCTTAACTTTAATCTTCAACATCTTAGTGATAAATCTTCATTCTTCTTGATGGTAAAGTTAGTTTGAGCTTCTTCCAATGAAGTAATCACTTGTAGGAGTTCTGTTTTGCACAATCTTTCAATCTTCTTAGGACCTTCTCTCAGTGAACTTTCTCATATTCTTTAGGAAGCTTCTCAAGACTTACTTGAACTTTCCCAAGTCAAAATTTGATCTTCTCAAGTCATTTCAACTAACTAGAAAGCTTTCTTACTCTTTGTTTTTGTCCTGAAAAGCTTAATAGCATAGAAAATACTCCACACAAGTTAAGTCTAAATAAATCAAGTGGTGGGAAGATTCAAACTATATTTTTAACATAGTTGTTATCATCAAAACAAATTATGCATTGTTAAGCATTAAAAAGGCTTTGGAGCTTACATCGAATCTTTCCAAACTAACCATGGAACTACAAGAACCAATTATTGGTCCTCAAAATGGGAATAAGATCGAGAAGTCGAGTCCTACGGGTTCCATTTAGTTCCATTTTGGATCCAATATTGGGGCCTCCTAAGGAATGTCGCACTGTAGAGGTTGGTTGAAAGCTTTGTGAGTGGATAGGACCAGTGTTCGAAGTAGGTCTATTCATTATCAGAGCTAGCCAAGGTTTATCCCTAAAGTAGTGGTTACTGTAGATGTACTCTAACCCATAACATGAGGCATCTACACAAGCTCCAGCAAAGAAGGTAAAATTTGGATTGATTTTTGCTATGAAAAGTTGCATGCTTTTTGTTACTACTATGGCAAGATTGGTCATAAAGAGTACAACTACTTAAAGCTGATTAAAGATGAACTGCACGATACCCAGAAATAGAAGAAATACAATCCTTGGTTGAAAACCACCTAAGTTGGACATAAAATTGAAACCAATATTCAGGAAAGGGGGTGCAAGTCTAGGGTCAAGTGCATATTCTATGTGGAAGAAGTGGGGAAAAGTCCATGGTAGATCAAATGTCTAACCACTTGTCCTCCTTTTCTTTAAATGAGAAATCCATGGAAGATGGACTAAATCCAACTCATAGTAAGCTTACAACTGAATGTACTAAGTCCCGAAATGTTCCAATCAATACCAACCGCAACCAACACAAAGGGCCTCCTTTAAATTCATCCCTCCATGAGTTTAATGCCAATGACACTATTGTTATAGTTAACACCCGAACCAACCAAGAGATCCAAAGGGATTTGAATTTGGCCCTGCAGCCTCAAGATAGTAGTTCTTGGTAGAAAATCATGTTTTACCATATGCACAAATTGTTGAAAAAAAATCCATTGGAAATTTAAATTTCTAGCTAATTTCCGGCTAATCTTAGTTGTTAGAAAAACCCTTTCTAAAAATCAAAATACGTTGGAAATACCGTTGGGTAAAGTTGCCAAAAAAAAAGTTCAAATGACACATATATGCAAATTTCCAACAGATTGTTTGATAGAAAATTTTTAGCAGATGTATCTGCTAGAAATCATTGCAATTATTTAAGCATATTTTCGGTGGCAAATCCACTAGAAATTTGCCGAAGCCACTATATATATGGCTCTAAACAGCTCGAGACTTGACTGCGCTACTCATCTTTCGTCTTCCACTAATAATGAAGATGTTGACTCTAGTGATAACATTTTCAAGTGGTTGATATGATCAAAAGATTGAATGGTGAGAACGGTTCCACCTCTTATGATGCTGAGGAGAAAACTAGGTAAAGAGATATAGAAAGGAAGGAGAAAAACATTATGTATTTTAATAATAAATTTATACGATGCTAGATCCTTTCTTTGTCCAAATGCTTAGCACCAAACGTTGCCAACCAATTTGTAAGAGAGTTGCCTTCTCTAAGAGTATGAACTTGTTTCTCTTACCAATCAGCTGTTAAAAGGTTCTTAATATCTTAGATTAAGCAAGCATATTTGTGAAATGAAGAATCCTAAGTGATAAGACGTAAAACATCCAAAAAACCAGAATGACAAACTAACTTCCTAATAACCTTCTTCCAAGCAATTTGGAGACCAAAATTCAAAGCTTGTAGCTCAGCATGCAGATTTGTAGTAACACCAATATTACCTGAAAACCCAATAAGCCATTCTCCTTCATTAGTTCCATGGTTTTAAATTGTAGTTGCAGTCGCAGTTGCAGTTGTGTTGCATTTACCGTAATTGTTACCAAGTGACCTCAATACTTAAGAGAGGGTCAAATGAGTTTATAAAAGAAAAATTGTAAATCTTTTGCAAAACACTTGATTTTTAATTTTCATTGAAGCTACCGATTGATAGAGACGAATGGATAAAGAAGATTGAATACTTTCACTCACAAATGAATCAGCCAAGCAAGATAGTATTCAAGTAAGCAAATAAAACCAATGCACAAAAGTAAAGGAGTAGAGTTTAGAAGATCAAACACAAGGTATATTCTAGTTCAGCCACTCCTTGTGACTTACATCTAGTGCTCAAGTAATCACCCAAGATTTTTCACTAAAACTTCAAGCTTGAACAAGTGCTTACTACCTTTACACAATAGAGCACTCACCACACCTTAAGATACCTCACCCTTTGTGCTTGAGCCTCAACTTCAAGGGATGCCTCACCTTTATAACTTTGAGGGACACCTCACCCTTTTTACAAGATAATCAGAGTATGAATGAAATGAAACTCTTTTAAGAGTGGATAATATAAACTGAAACTTAATTAGTATATAGATTCACACTTTAAAGCTCAAAATAGACTATTAAATGAAATGACTATGAAAGCTCATATTAATGCTCAACCAATGTTTTCAGATTGATTTTCTGACCTTCTTAAATGTCCAACAACTTGTATTTATAGCCCATTAAAGATTAGAGTCGTTGGGGGGTTGGTTGGAGCATTAATTGCTTCAAAATAGCCTTTAATTCTATTTTTGGGTATATGCATTTATTCTAATACAACTTTGTTATTCAAATAAAGCTTCAAATAACACAAAGACAATTTTGTCTCTAGAATGTGTTATTCGAATAAACTATTCGAAACTGGTTTCTTCAAAAATATGTTATTCGAATAACAACTTTGTTATTCGAATAAACCATTAAAAATTGGTTTCTACATAAACACATTTTTCGAATAATGACATTGTTATTCGAATAAGGCTGAAATGCCAAAGCTTGTTTTAAATGTTTATTCAAATAAAATAGGGTTTTATTTGAATAAAGCTCAACCAAATGGAATTCTTGGCTTCTCTGACTTTGGTTATTCGAATAAGAGATCCCTTATTCGAATACACCTATTTGAAAAACATTCCAAATAGCTTTTAAACATTGCCAATTGATTTCAAATGATCTAATAAGATTTTGGGCACTTAGTGGTTGTTTCTTTGGAAACCAAAAACCATTTTGAAGCCTTAAAAACATGTGTTCTATTTGGATTCTTTGAAAAAAAAATTTAGAGCATTAGTGTGCACCACTTTATACCTTTACACAATGATCTAAGTCTTAAAACTATTCTTGAAAGTCTTGGACTTGATCTTGCAACATCTTTATATTTGTTATCATCCAAACAAAGTCTTCAAAGGTCAATAGCCAATTATATTCTCCCCATTTTTTATGATGACAAACATGTTGGGAATTATGGATACATCACGCAGTGGAAAAATAGGATTGCCACCAAGGATCCATGTGAAAAAGCCATAATCCGAGTTTTTAAAATTGTTTACCTGTTGAAGCGTGATCAAAGGAAGTAATGTGAATCACCAACACTGTAACAGCGATGATGTCTCTACGATATCCACACGAACAGACTCACAAACGTCCAACGTTCACAAAAAGGAGTCTCACATCTCTCACACAATGCTAGCTACGAAGAGAAGAGAAGAAACTTGTCACTCTCTCACTCACTTTTCTATAGGTGCGGCTAGGGCTCTGTAATGTGTGTCTTAGTAGCCCCCTTAGCAGTACTGTTTATAATAGTGACTACCTTAAGTGAGTGTGAGCAGCAGTAAGGTAAGTTGTGTAACCCTAGACTCATCTATTATGAGTCTGGCCCATATTTGAATCCGAGTCCAACTTGGATCTATTACTCCAATTTTAGTCTACTCTATGTGTGTGACCCTACAGGTTCTCATTACGTTGGCAGTAATATTAAAATCTCATTTTAATATTACAAGCAGTGAGCAGTATCTAGCAACACATCGCTGCTACCCAAGTAATGAGAATGTCAATGATTTGACATAACCTTTCGGTGACCAATGTTTCCATATCGTTTAATCTCTTTGTCAAGATATCTAGATTGAACACAAGGCATGGAATGCGTCACCCTTGTATAGTCTAATCCTTCGTTTCTTGATACTCGAGTAGACTTTGTAACAATAAATGAAATCAATATCTCATATTGACTCATTTGAGCATGGCCATGCATTTCGCAGTCTCACTCAATCAGGGGCTCCGAAGATATCGCTCCTGTTATATAAGAGTAATAAATCTCATCTAGGTCACTCACATCCCTCTGCATGATTTGCGGTATATCCAATATTTAACTTTATAATCACCTTATTATAAATGATGTTTGATGGCATTAAAACACACAACTCCTCATGTAGGAATCGTAGTGATTTCAGGTCAAAGGACCACAGACACCATTGTCACTATGAGAATCGCTTATGACACTCACGTAACGATATATGTAGCATTCTCATGGTGGGTCAGTCCAATACATCATTATTCTAATATGTACCCATGTGAAGACTTGATATCTCATATCTATGACTCGTGAGATGTGGTCATTAGTCTATGCACACACTAGTCTCAATGCATTATTGTTGTCCTAATTAACAATAATACTTGACTAGGGACATTTAAGAATAGTGTTCTAATTTTATCCAATAGGATCTCACGATCAAGTCAACCACTTGATGTCCTATGACATCAAACTTACTATTCCAAGGACTTTATTATGTTTATTAAAAAAGAACACAATAAATGAAATGCCTCATATATTAAAATAGCATAATAGAATGTATGTAAATACAGACAAATGTATCAGCCTCTAGGGCATACACCAACAAAACAAGCATTGAGAAGAGAGTTAGTTTCATAAATTGGAATTCATAAGGTCACTAGAGAGACTTACTCCCCCTTTTTTTCGTAAGAGGTGAATTTAAATTAGAGATATGTGTAGCTCCCCCTTATTTTTGGAATCCCAAGATCTAGTTTATATTATCCTGTCTTTTCTCAAAAACATTCTCAAAATGTGAGAACTCTAGCTTTTTCTCCCCTTTTTGTCATGATAAAAAAGATGAGGCAAGAGAAAGCCAAAACATAAGCAATTTAAGTCCAACATGTTATTTTTATTGAAGGTAGTAAATTGATCACATAAATATAGGTCCAAACAGAAATAAGATGTAATTCAGTCAAAGTAATTAATAAGCAAATAATAAATGCATTTCATTCATAGAATCAATTTAACTAATTACATTTACATTTGCATCAAACAACCAACATAATCAAAAGTCAAACAAGGATCCTAAGAGCCATGAATCCTAAAACTACGCGTCTGGTGGTGGAGAATGGGAGATTGGTGCTTGATTTGTCAGCAAAGCCTGCAAGGCCATGATAATCACATATTTGATACATTAATAAGCCCTCATTTTTAGTCATTTACACTCTTCATGTAATTAATTGATTGAGCTTGGTTATGTTTTGTAAGTTTGGACTCAAATTGGACTTAATTGATTTTTTCAGCATGATTTACGTCTTACACTATTTCTGTATTTTAGCCATATCTTAAGTTCTAGATGTCTACTAATTATGTATTTTACCTTGTTGGAAAGATAAGAGAGAGATCTACAACTTTCATGAGAGCTCTAGGCCAAAGTCAGACATATAGTAGAACTAATTGGGCTTGGAAGTCAGAATACGGGTTTTGTGATTGGAACCTAAATAATGTGTAGTAATCAGAGCATAACTCGGGCTGTAAGATTTGGATTGGGCTGAAAATTTGATATCTACAATTAAGACCTATATCTACAACTTTCATGAAGAATACAAGACTCAATTTGGACTCCTTGGAGGTCATATTGGGCTTGGAAGTCAGAATAAAGGAGCTATAACTAGGCCTGAATACTGTGTAGTAATTGGGCTATATCTCGGGCTGTAGGTGGCCTTTTGAGGTGATTCTAGCGGCATTTGAAAGTTAAGACAAAAGCCTACAACTTTAATGAAGACCATATTTCAATATTCTAACATATTCAATGACTTCAAAATTGAATGATTTCAGAGACAAAGAATCTCCATAATTTTCCACTCATCAAAAGTCATTTGTCATTTTTCACTTATTCACTCACTCATGAATCAGCCCCCTTATCATTTTGTATCCCTAATCCTCTATAAAAGGGAGCCTTGGCTGATCTTTTGAAGAATCTTAGTCTTAGAGATCAAGATCATGTTATTGTGTTGTTTGTTTATCTTGTTGTAGTTTTCTTTTGTTCTAAATTAAAGTTACGTTCTTCTTCTTCTTCTTCTTCTTCTTCTCTTCTTCCTCTTCTTTCTCTTCCTTTCTTATTGTCTATGAGTAACTAATTTTTATTTTACTTAGGTGAAATGGTGATGCTCTTGGTAATAAGTTAAGGTTAGATTAATTTCTTTCTTATGCTTAAATGATATATTTTCAAGTGGTTATTATACGTGTTGTATTTTGTTTTCAATTAATTTAGAAACCCTCCTTGTAAACTGGAGATCGTGATTTGTTGTAGATAAGATTTTGACACAATGAAGGCTTGATCCCATTTATAAGTAGTGGTGTTAATAGATGATTAAAAGAATCATAATATAATTATGTATATGATCTTAAATGAACTTTGAATATTGTATTTTCAGATTGGAACCTCCATTATGTGTGGATTCTAATTGAGTTATAAAAAAAATTAATCTTGTCCTTAATTTACTTACCAAGAATGGATCTCCTAACCCAAATAAGTCCTTTTTATTTTTGACTAAGTTTTGTTACCTTTATTGTTGAGACATAATATTTTCCTTACCTCAAAAATTTTTTCTTCATCAATTCCCTGTGGATCGATCTCGGACTCTCGAGATTTTATTACTTGAAACAACTTACACTTGGATTTGTAACTTTTAATCCGCATCAAGTTTTTGGTGCCATTGTCGGGGACTTGATTTGAAGAAAAATTTTATTTTGTATATATATATTTTTTATCCCTGTAGATCTTGTATATATATTATTTTTTTCTACTCTTTTAATTTTTTTCTTTGTACATATTAACGTACTAATTTAGTGAGAGAAACTCTCCCTTCTCCCTCTGTAATCTTTAATTATGAATGAAATAATCTTTCTTCTTCTCTTCTCTCTCACCCGAGCAAAAAATCAACTTATCGGTTCTCTGGTTTTTACTTTATGTTTTAATAATATCTTAATTTTGACTCTTCTCTTTTTCCTTCTTCACCGGCTCTGGTGGGACTCTGCCTCTCTCTTGTTTTCATATTTTAAATTTACTTTCTGCACTTTATTTTTGTATTTTATTTTTTGTACTTTATTTTTTGTATTTTACTTTCTCGTATTTTATTTCTAACTTTCTAACTTACTAACCTACTAACCTTTTAATTTTTTTGATTACTAACTTACTAACTATCTAACTCTTTTACTAACTATCTAACTTTTTAATTTACCGCTTCTAATATTTTAATTTATCTACTTACTAACTTATTTAGTGGTTGGTTTATACCACACCTTTATTAATATTTATTTACATGTTAATATATATTTGGTGGTTGGTTTATACCACACCTTTATTAATAAATATTTAATGGTGGTTTATCTTTTGCCTACTTGTTAATATTATATTATTATTATAATAATATTATTATTATTATTATTATTATTATTATTATTATTATTATTATTTTTACCATAGCAGGTTTACCACCTACTTGTTAATATTTTTTATGGAAGGTGGAGATCTCAGTATATATTTTTATTTTATTCTTCCTATTTCTTCTTTTCTTTTATCATGTGTAGTTAAATTTATGTGTTTCTAGGGTGAAGACGTAACTTGATTCAATCGACATGTATTAAGATTGAAATTTTAATTAATTTCTTTTTTATTGAATTTGAGTGCTTATTATGATTCTTAATGCTTTTATGAATTGACCACTCATAAATTGATCTAGTGAGGTGTATGTAGAATCGAAAGGTTTGCATATGACCTAGACCATAAATAATAAGTGTCATGATTTATAATCATCTAGGAATAGAGGTTATAGGTTGTGTGGGAGAATTGTGATATTTTCTATGAGAATCCATAGAGTAAAGGTCATGCCTTTAAGAGTTAAGGTTTAGACCAAAGAATTGAGTTTTAATTAATTACTAGATTCTCCCCATCAATTGAATGATTAAAAATTAATTAGAATGAAGGTCCCAAAACTACTCTATTGTTTATGATAGATTATTGAATCAAGTGAAGTAATATCCCTAGTGTTTTAATTTCATGTATTTACATCCTTAATGTGTTTTGCATTCATGTGTTTGTTCTCTCTTTTCCCTCTTAATTTCGTGCATTTTAGTTTTTTTTCTTCTTTTTCCTCTTCATCGTCAACTTTATTACTTTGATAATTTGGTGCACTTGTCAATTTTCTTAACAAGTTTTTGTAAACCTAGGTTGATACGGTGGATTTTGTTGCTTCAAGAATTCAACAACACAATAAAAGATAAGAAAGAAGCTGAAAATGTTGTTGCAGATCATTTGTCCATACTTACAATAGACTCACCTTTTGATATCACACCTATCAATGATTATTTTCCTAATGAATTTTTATTTCTGTCAATTCCATGCCTTAGTTTGCTAATATTGTCAATTTTCTTGTAACAAGCGATGTCGTTCTTTGGGGATGATTTCCGTAAACAGAGAAGATAAAATATTCTTCATTAAGAATACACTGAGTAAAGAGTTATTAGATGATATCTTATTGATTCTTGAGACGCATTCTTGTGGAGTTGTGCATCATCAACTTATTAATTTATGGAATCTCTTCAGGAACAAGCAAGAGTGTTACAGTCTTGGGAATCTGACTCAAAAAGACCATGTTTGCCAATTTATAAGAAAATTGGACGGGAAGCTTATCCTCGACTCATAGAAGGCGTTTAAGCTATTATCGGACGTAAAACCAGAGGAAGATGTGAGGCACAATCACAATGTATATATTATCTTGTATATCTTCAAAAAATAAAAGAAAAAAAGAGAATAAAAAGAGAATAAAAGAATAAAAGAAAAGAAAAAAAAGGAGGGCGAAACTTCGGTTGTACTTAGTCTTTAATTAGATTAGGAGCCCCTGCTAGTGGCAGACCTATCATTGACTCGAGTGGACCTTCGCATGCCGATCCGTAAATAAGGTTTGTGTGCCATGCTCTGTAGAGAGCCGCGCAAGTATTCCCAGGTTTTAGTCGTAGGCTCTACTTGTTGATGGAAAGATAGAAGCGTCCCGTGTTTGGATTCTTGCATGACAATACCTCTGAGCTGAATCCTGTGATTTAATGTCATGGGATCTCTAGCGACCTCTCACTGGCTGTGGTCGTTGGTGGTAACTGTCAGATTTACGCACTTTAATTAGTTACGTTGTAGCTCAATCCAAAATATCCCACAAGCGAAAGGGAGAAGAATTCCCAGATTGGCTGAGCCGTCTTGGTATTTCTGCACTGGTGACACGCAGTATAAAGATATGCCACCAATTCCCTATATATAATGGTATGCCATCATTTATTATTATAATTTTATTTTTTGTATGATTTTGTTGTATTTTGGTTTTGGATAGACGATCCTTTAGACAAGATCCTTCAGGGGTTTCTAAACTTCTTTACCCTGATAGTTTTCTTGAAGTCAAAAAAATAAATAAATAAATAAAACAAAAAAATTATGTTTCTTATTTTCAAACTTTTCTGACAACAACCAACCTACCCATATAGGTGCTATCATTACCTTTTTCCGTTCTCTTCCCTATTTAAACACTTCATTTTCTTCACTTTCCTCCAACTCATAATCATTCAAAGGGAGTGTGAGTGTAGAAATGAATGGATCTTCTTCTTCTGTTCGTATACTTACAAATATCTGTGTATTTTGTGGGTCAAATTATGGGAATGGTTTAGAGTATGTAAAAGCAGCAAGCACTCTTGGTTGAACACTTGCTGCGAGAAAAATTCATGTAGTATATCGGGGAGGTAGCATTGGGTTAATGGGGGCTGTATCACTCTCTGCACATATAAGAGGCAATCAGGTTTTAGGTATCATTCCTGGACCTTTAACTCGAAAGAACATCACTAGAAAAACAATTGGAGAAGAGCTTCAAGTATCATCTATGCATGAACGAATGAGGACAATGTTTGCAAAATCTGATGCATTTATAGCCTTACCAGGTGATTTTGGTACTTTGGAAGAAGTTTTTCAAATTGTCTCTTGGGCCCAACTGAACATCCACAATAAACCCATAGGTTTGTTGAATCTTAATAATTTCTTTGATTTTTTGTTATTTTTTCTTGACCATGCTGTGTAATAGAAATTTATCACACCTTCAGCAAGACGACTCTTTATTTCTGCTTCCATTATTGATGAGTTGATTGATAAATTAGAAGTTTTTGTTTATGAACCTGATCCAATAACAGCTCAGATAGATTGGTCAGAAGGAAGTGGTGAGGGAAGCAGTATGAAAAGTAAGCCAGATCAAACACTCCAACTATTTAAATAATTACAAGCTTTGATTTTATTTATTGTACTTGTTTCTGTTTAAATTTGTGTAAAGTTTTTCTTTTCAGTAATTGCAGCAACAGGTAATATCTTCTATCCTTTACCTAACTATGTTTTGACATTGAGGACAATGTTGTGATCTAGTTGGGGGAAGGATAGTTGTGTAAAAAGAAAAGAAAAAAAAACCTTAAAAAAACCTAAAAAAAAAATTTAGAAGTGTATGTATTAATATGTTTGTTATGTTTATATGTTTGTCAGTAACTTTCAAACAATAAAACTAATTAAGGATGACAGAGTAAGGATTAAATTATTTACTCTTGAGACGCATCAAAATTGGTGGCAATGTAATGAGTAATTAGGTAGACAACTATGTTGTGTGGAAGTGGCAATTCAAATTCAGGGAAATTTGCATGATTGAGTAAATTGTCTTCTTTATTAAAAATCACATGCTTTGTTATGGATGTTGAATTGGTGAACTGAGAATGATAAAAATATACCTTGTGAGATTTTGAGCATTTTGATGAATGGATTGAATATTTGTACCATTCTCTTCTTTCTTGTGTGATTTTCGCTCATGGAATTATTACTTTAGAACTTGCTTTGATTCTTTTTGAGAATACATTTTCACATGCATACATAAACATGATTGAGGCATTTTTCTTGAAATAGCTACTTTAACCAAATAGCCAAGAATGACTAGCGCACAAATAGACAACCTTGCTCAGCAGCATATTGTCTTAATATGATATCAAGCACTCTTATGGCTTCTTGAAAATTCTCTGATTCCTGCCAATGTAAAGCATTGGAAATGGCCTATTTTCCCTTGCTTAACCCCTTTGAATTTATTTGATCATTCTTTGTTTCAAACTCATTATGTGTCTTAAATGAAAAATCATGTTCTTACCCGGTCTTAGGGAATAAGAGAACATTAGCTTCGTCATTGGATGAGTTCTTAAATAAGTGTGGGGATGTTTTTGCAATATGGTTGAAAAAAATGTTTACTTAAAAAAAATATATATTATGTTCTTCTTCTTAAAAAAAAATAGAAAAAAATAAAAAAATATGTAAATAAGGGCCAACAAGCAATAAAGGAAAGGAAAAGAATATGTAAAGAGAATTTGTATTAGGTAGAGTTGAGATGAACTTTCATGCTTGTTAATTGAACTCAGCTTTCATGCTCTTTTATTCTCTTTAGTATTTAACTTGTCATAATCATATTACTTTCTCCTTTACCTTGACCACATTACAACCTTGAATAAAGTCCTCATGATTTGTGTGTGCATGTGTTCTGAGTAGTGGAGAAGTAGAAGATAAGCAAGCTTATGGTAGTGTAATTTTCATGAGTTGCATTGAGTGAAATACCTACCTTTTAAATAGTTGAGGGGTTGAGAGTGAATCTTATGAAGATCTATCATTCTTGACTTATGCTTTTCAATTGAAGTTTTCTTGCTTATTGGTTTGAGATGTGAAGAAATGTTACCTCATAAATGTTTTGATCCCTTGAATGATTGGTTGCTCTTCATTCTTAAATATTATTGGAAATTGAGTCCTTTAGAGTGTTTAACTGTTGAGTTTGTGTTATTTTTCCTTGTTCCCTAGTTTTGGTCTTGTGTGTTTTGCCCAGGAGTCTAAAAAGTTAAGTATGGGAAAATTTGATAATCACATATTTAATACATTAATAAGCCCTCATTTTTAGTCATTTACACTCTCCATATACTTAATTGTTTGAGCTTGGTTATGTTTTGTAAATTTGGACTCAAATTGGACTTAATTGATTTTTTTAGCATAATTTACGTCTTACACCATTTCTGTATTTTAGTAATATCTTGAGTTCTAGATGTCTACTAATTATGGATTTTACCTTGTTAGAAATATAAGAGAGAGTTCTACAACTTTCATAAGAGATCTAGGCCAAAGTCAGACATCTAGTGGAACTAATTGGGCTTGGAAGTCAGAATAAGGGTTTTGTGATTGGAACCTGAATAGTGTACAGTAATCAGAGCATAACTTCAGCTGTAAGATCTGGATTAGGCTAAAATTTTAGTATCTACAAGTTAATACCCATATATATAACTTTCATGTAAAACATAAGACTCAATTCGGACTCCTTGGAGGTCATATTGAGCTTGGAAGTTAGAATGGAGGAGCTGTAACTGGGCTTGAACACTGTGTAGTAATTGGGCCATATCTCAGGCTATAGGTGGCCTTTTGAGGTGATTCTAGTGGTATTTGAAATCTAAGAAAAAACTCTACACTTTAATGAAGACCATGTTTCAATATTCTAATGCATGCAATGACTTTAGAACTGAATAATTTTAAAGACAAAGAATCTCTATAATTTTCCACTCATCAAAAGTCATTTGGCATTTTTCACTCATTCACTCACTCATGAATCAGCTCCCTTGTCATTTTGTATCCATAATTGTCTATAAAAGGGAGCCTTGACTGATCTTTTGAAGAATCTTGGTCCTAGAGATTAAGATCATGCTATTGTGTTGTTTGTTTATCTTATTGTAGTTTTCTTTTGTTCTAAATTGAAGTTATGTTCTTCTTCTTCTTCTCTCTTCCTTTCTTCTTATCTATGAGTAACTAATTTTCATTTTACTTAGGTGAAAGGGTGAAGCTCTTGGTAATAAGTTAATATTAGATTAATTTCTTTCTTGTTCTTAAATGATATATTTTCAAGTGGTCATTATACGTGTTGTATTTTGTTTTCAATTAATTTAGAAACCCTCCTTGTAAAGTGGAGATCTTGATTTATTGTAAACAAGATTTTGGCACAATGAATGCTTGATCCCATTTATAAGTGGTGGTGTTAATAGATGATTAAAGGAATCATAATATAATTACGTATATAATCTTAAATGAACTTTGAATGTTGTATTTTCTGATTGGAACTTCCATTATGTGTGGATTCTAATTGAGTTATAAAAAAAATTAATCTTGTCATTAATTTACTTACCAAGAGTGGATCTCCTAACCTAAGTAAGTCTTTTTTATTTGTGACTAACTTTTATTACTTTTATTATTGAGAAAAAATATTTTCCTTACCTCAAATATTTTTTCTTCATCAATTCCCTGTGGATCGACTTCAGACTCCCGAGATTTTATTACTTGAAACAACCTGCACTTGGGTTTGTAACTTTTAATCCACATCAGACCATGTGCTATCTTTCAACACCTTATATCCTATCAAACAAGATAGAAAATGTGTTCTCCATATAGGCACGGTTTTCCAGTAGGGTCACCATGATCTGCTCCATTGTGACTGGACCAGCAGGACCATTAGCAGCAGTAGCAAGAGCACCTTCAGCTTCTTCATCAGCTCCAACTTCTTCCAGCTCATCTGGGTACACCCAACTGCCTTCATCATCTTGAACCATCTTCATTTTCTTCAAAGAATAGGACCCAAAGATGTTGAAGTGATTAAGCTCGACTGGTCGCTCAATATCCCTGACGAGTGAATATTTCTTGAGAAAGACTGATATCAGAATAACATATGGCAGGTCAGAATTTTCTTTGCTTTTTGCCTTCATCATGTGCTTCCTAATGAAGTTAGGCTAGTTGATCCTCCAATTCTTTCGCAGGACCCAAACCATGAAGATATTATCCTTTGTCATATAGGCATAGTTGCCATCGTGAGGGGTTAGAATATGCGCATACATATAATGGAGCAGCCTATCTTGACTCTTGAGCATTCCATTCTTCAAGCTAACCTTAGGCAACTACATCCCAAGTTTCATGATCAAAGGGATAACATCTTCTTTCTTGTAGCCCTTGACATAGGGTTTGCTATTTTCTTCAATGGCAGTGTCAGTAGTGTTCATACTGAAAAATTCCATCCAGTTAGCAAGAGTGATCACTATATACTGATCTTTGACTTCGGAGATGATGTTAATACCATCTAACCTCATATTGCAGTAGAACATCTTTACGAGATTTGGGAAGATGGTATCCTTGTAGTAGCAAAGTTTCTACATGCCTTGGTGATACAGGTGATCTAAAAAATCAAACCCTTCTCCCTTTTCGAAGAACACCAAATCAATGTGCTTTGGTTGCACAAGATCTCTATTCCATAAATCATTTCTAAAGCGAGGCAGATCATCTTCATTGAGGAGAGTCTTCGAAGGTCCTATGGTTGTTGTAGGGAGCGGTCTTGGTTCTAGGTCATTTGGAGGAGGAAGCCATGGATGAAGCTTGAAGGTTTAGGTATGGTGTTTAAGGCGTGAGGATGGTGGTTTGGAGAGAGAGAAAGAGATGAAGAGAGAGAGGTATGAGAGTGCAAGGTACAAAAATGGAGGTTTTTGGGTGAAGGGTGGCAACTGGGTAGAGGAGGCACAAAGATAAGAGAACAGGAGAAGGGAAAGTTGAGAAATGAGGGAGAGAACGTGCAGAACCCCATTTATAGCTCGCATTTTATTCGAATAATAACCATATTATTCAAATAACCATGTGCTAGCTTAAACATCTTGGCTCTCTGCCAAGCGTTATTCGAATAACAGTGATGTTATTCGAATAACAAAGCACCCAAACTTGGCTCTCTGCCAAGCTTTATTCAAATAACAAAGTTGTTATTTGAATAACACAGAAAGGAGCAGAATTTAGGAATGCTTCTATCAAGCGTTATTCGAATAAGGTAATCTTTATTCGAATAAAACATACAATCCAACAAAATTTAGGAGCTACTGGGATACGTTACTCGAATAAGAGAAGTCTTATTCGAATAAGACTAACTTAAAAATACTAGTAAACTTGTTTAAAAAGCATATTGAGAGGAGGAAACTTACCCAATTAATGGAGTACTTGAAAAACAAATTTTGGGATACCTCCGACGTTCAAGTCAGTAATAATTCAAGATGAATAAATCAATGATAAAGCAATAAATACAAGCATTGATTCATATGCATGATTGATCAATTATGCCCAATTCTCTTCTTATGTAAAAGAATGCTTCTTTTGCCAAAGGCTTAGTGAAGATATCTGCTATCGCAACTGGGATCATGATGAGACAAACAAAAAATATAGAGTTTTTGAAAATAAGTGGAATCACCACCAATGTTTATTTAAATTAGGAAAACATTAGAAAAACACTTTAATTAGGAAAATTAGTCTTTTGGAAAATCAGTTTAGATTTAGGAGTCGATTATAAGTACGGAAGGTATTAGCACCCTACACTGCCCTGTTCCAGGAATGGTACCTTAAGTTAGTTGTGCAAATTTTAATAATCTCAAATATTTTTATTTTGTCCCTTTTAAAAATATTGTAACTATTTTTTTTAAAAACAAAACAATCAAATTATAAAAATTTAATTTTGACTTGACAGAAATGAATTTATGCTCCTACGTATCTCCTGGTGCAGTGGAGAAGTCAAAGTCACATAGTTCTTTAGAAAATAATTATAGGTTAGTTAATTTTAATTATGAAAAGAATTTTTTAAAAGGAATTTTGTTTGAAAACAAATTCGTTTGTGCACAAAGTTCAAGTTAGTATTAGGCTACTCAATAAACCCTTATGATCCAAATGTCTTTGAAGATAGTATCTACTATTCAATCATTATGATTGGTCATTGCATTAATTAAAACAAGTTTTATTTTCTTTTCTTTTTTTAAATTATTCAATCATAGATCACATAAAACAAATAATAAACAAGACAGGAACCAAATGAAGAAATAAACATCTTATTTTATTTTTCCTTTTTTCTCTTTTTATCCTTATTTAAATTTTCTATAGTTAATCATATTTTTTCCATTTTTTTTCATTTTATTTTAAAAAGACATCTTCTTTTTATCAGTTTTCATTGAAAAAAACTTTCTTTCCTAGCCCAAAACTTTCAAAGTTGATTCAAATAATAATAAAAATAAAAAAAAGAAGATAAGGGGAGGGAGAAGACCCTGTACGGCACATAAAACAGAGGCAATGGTGGAGCTCAGGCATGATGCATGTGGAGATGACGAAGAGGATAGGCTTGTGGATGGCTGGTGGCGCTACTGGGCGTGGTCATGCAGTGGTTCTGTTTGGGCTTGGGGCAGAGATGGCTTACAGCTACAGTGGATGACACGCATGGAGGTGGTGGCAGATCTGCTACGTTGGCGCAGCGCAATGGCTCCGGAGGATCTGGGTACTGGGTCATGGTGGGTCCGACTGATCTAGGGGCAGAGGAGTAGAGCTCATGATGCACTAGTTCCTAGCTACGATACAGTGACTCGTGGCAGAGGAACGAGGGTTGTGACTATTTGGATAGGTGTTGGGCAAAGCTCTAGTGATTCAAATCGATGAGGGAATGAGGAAGACGGCTTAGTGCGTTATGGCATGGTGGATGGAGCATGTCTAGAATTGCATGGAGGCTGACGACTCAGTTTGGGGGATGGTTTTGGTTTGAGGTGGTGATGGTGTTATAAAGTTCTCATGAATACAAGTTCAGTTGCTATGGGGGGTACTTATGGGTGAAGAAGGGTGACTGTTTAATGTATGTTCGAGGTTGAAAATGGAAAGGATGACTGGTGAGTTTGGTTTCACAGTGGCTATAGGTTGAAGATGATGCACATGAGGTATTTGATAATGCTTTTAAAAGAAAACTGAAATAGAAAGACCCCCCTTTTCTTTGTTCTGTCATATTTTATACACCCTTGAGAAGCTCCAATTACACCGAGCCAGTAGGAACAAGGTGAGAAATTCACCTCATAGGGTGGCTGGTTGCAGGTGTAGCTCCCTGCATAAAGACTTCTGTGAGATTTTTTAGATTTTTTGCTCCATTTTTTCATGGTTTATAGTTGATCATTGTAGAGCATTAAAAGCCTTTCACACTCTTCTTTTCTTCTTGTCCCCCTTGAACTTCTTCCTCAATTCTCTCTATTATATAGACCATGAGAAATCATATTAGTAGATTACCTCTAGAGTTTATAGGAAACGATGAGTTGATGGTATAAAGTGGTTGAATTTCTCCTGCCTCAGATTGTTTCAAGATTTTGCACCATCTTTTCAAGATTTACAGCTAGTCCTTGCCTCCAAATTCACTCTGATTTTGCAGGGCAATAAAGCTTTCACACACACACACACACACTTTTTTCTCATGGTGGAAAATCTTACAGCATCTTTTTTTTAATTATATAAAAAATATTTTTCATTTTTTTATTATTTTGTACAAATAATAAGAAAAATTAATGATCCAAATAAGATGGAAGTAAATAAAACTTGGAAAGATATTATGTGTTCAAAATATTGCACTTGAGTATCATCTAACATAATTATTAGTCCTTGATTAAGCAACAAAAATAAAAAAATTTATGGACAAAATTAGGTATCAGCATTTTCAAGTTGTTTAATTGTTTCCACAAATTCAAGCACGCAATCACCTTTTTGAACATGGTCTCTAATGAAGTGGTGCGTTATTTCTATATGCTTTGTTCTTGAGTGCAAAATGAGATTTTTAGACAAATTGATTGCATTAGTATTGTCATATCTTATAGGGATGTGATCAAGCTCAAGTCTATAGTCTAGAAGTTGTTGCTTCATCCAAAGAATTTGAGCACAACAACTCCCAGCTGCAACATATTCAGCATCAGCTGTAGATAATGCCACACTATTTTGTTTCTTACTATGCCAAGAAACTAGCGAGCTTCCAAGCAAGTGGCATGTCCTACTAGTGCTCTTCCTATTCATTTTGCATCCAGCAAAATCAGAATCAGAATAACCAATGAGGCTACATGAGGCATCCTTAGGGTACCACAAACCCATTTGTGAAGTGCCTATAAGGTATTTCATAATTCTTTTTACAGTACATAAGTGTGATTCTTTAGTATTTGCTTGTAATCTAGTACACATGCACGCACTAAACATAATGTCTGGCTTACTTGCAGTAAGATAAAGGAGTGAGCTAATCATACCTTTATATTTTGATATTTCAATAATTTACTTCTTTTGTCCTTGTCCAAATAACAAAAAATGCCCATAGGTGTAGCCATATGCTTGGTGTTGTCCATTCCAAATTTTTTGAATAACTCCTTGCAATATTTGGATTGACTTATAAAGTTCTATCCCTTGTTTGTTTGATTTGGAGTCCAAGGAAGAAGTTGAGCTCACCCATCATAGACATCTCAAACTCATTTTGCATAATGTTAGCAAACTCATTACAAAGAGATTCATTAGTAGTACCAAATATTATATCATCAACATATATTTGAATAAGAAGTATATCATGCTTTTTATGCTTAATGAAGAGAATAGTGTCAACATTTCCTCTAGAGAAGTCTTTTTCCAAAAGGAACTTGTTCAACTTTTCATACCAAGATCTAGGAGCTTGTTTTAAGCCATACAAGACTTTTTTCAATTTAAAAACATGGTTGGGTAGTTTAAAGTTTTCAAAACCAGGAGGTTGTTCCACATATACCTCTTCTTGTATAAAATCATTTAAGAAAGTACTTTTGAAATCCATTTGATAAAGCTCAAAATCCATGATACATGCATATGCAAGTAGCATTCTTATGACCTCTAATCTACCTACAGGAGCATATGTTTCCTCATAATCTATGTCTTCTTCTTGATTATATCCTTTATTTACAAGCTTAGCTTTGTTTCTTGTAAGACTTTTGTTAGTTATTGGGATTATACCCTAAACCAGCCTTTTAGAAAACACATCTTTGTTTCCCTAGCAATACATTTAAGTTACCTCTTCCAAAAGTAAATTTTGAAAGAGTATTTTTCAAATCCTCAATTTCTTTTTCAAATGCTTTACATGATGATCAAGAAGAGGATGTAGATGTATTATCATGTGAAGAACAAATCATGCATGATGAGTTAGCATCAATTAGTCCTAGAGTCTCATTTTCAATTTTGAGTTCTTCAATCTCCTTATTTAAAATAAAAATTTTATTTTCCAAAGAGGAGATTATTTTCTTAGAAGATAAAACTAATTTCGTGAGTCTCATGGATTCATCATGCAACTCTAAAAATGTATCTTGTAATTCACTATAGGAAGGTAAAGAGTGAAGGTTAGAAGAAGTTACCTCCATGTTACTTTCTTCATCTTCTTCTCCTTTAGCTATAAGGCATAAATGGGCTTCTTCATTGTCTAAGTTATCGGTGGAGTCCATGTCATTGTCATCCCATGGAATATAAGCTCTTATTCCTTTTTTTTTTTAGAAGGTCTTTTTTCAAATTTCTCCATCTTCTTTTGATAAACGAGACACTCCATCTTTATGTGTCCCGATTTTCCATATTCATAGCATGTTGGAGTAGATGAGGTTCCGTCCCCTTTATGATAGGTCTTCTTTGGAAGGAAATGTGACATTCTTTGAATTCATTTTTTCTTAAGGAATCTTCCAAACTTTCTTATAAGGAGACTAAGATTCTCCTCATTTAGCTCAAGGTTTTCTATTCCATCTCCATCATCTTCATTTTTATTGTCATCATCAATTGTGGAGGAGGTGGCTTTGCGTGCAATCCTTTTTTTCTTCTTGTCATGCTCCTCATTTTGATTGAGCTTATTTAGCTCCAATTCATGTTCTTGGAGCTTCCAAATAGAGTGACTAGTGTCATTATTGATAAATTCCTTGATTCCGTAATAGTCGTTACTTTGGGTTGCCAATTCCTGTTCAAACACCTAAGACTTTGTTAATAAGGTATTCATTAGGAATTTTTTTTTCAATGAAGTAAGATAATTTACAATATGTGTGAACCTCTTTTGTATTTCTTGAATGCTTTCTCCTTGGTTCATTCTAAACAACTCATACTCATGAGTGAGAGTATTTATTCTTGATCTTTTTACTTCACTTGTGTCCTCATGGGTCACTTTTAAAGTATCTCACATTTCTTGGGCAGTCTTATAATTTGACATCATAAAGAACTCATCATACCCCAAGGAAATGGTAATGATGTTCTTGGGTCTCAAATTGTATTGGACTTTTTTCTTGTCTTCATCAGTCCATTCATTTCTTGGTGTATTGGTTCTTA
Organism: Ormosia semicastrata; assembly: GCA_029884595.1. Classification (NCBI taxonomy): domain Eukaryota; kingdom Viridiplantae; phylum Streptophyta; class Magnoliopsida; order Fabales; family Fabaceae; genus Ormosia; species Ormosia semicastrata. Next base: position 5,227,498 of record JAQQTO010000061.1, read on the forward strand.
CATTATCAACAATATGAGTGGGAACAAAGGAACCATTTTCAATGATATCCCACACATTAAGATCAATAACTTTAATAAAAATCTTCATCATTTCTTTCCAATAGGCATAACCATCACCATTAAAAAATGAAGGTCTATTTATAGAAGAACTTTCAGAAGAAAAATCATTTGAAGCCATCACTTCTCTTGAAGTTGCTAAGCTCTTTACACAAAAGTCTAACTCTGATACCACTTGTTACCAATTGGCCTAAATACTCAAGAGGGGGTGAATTGAGTTTACAAAAAAAATTGTAAATCTTTTATAAAACACTTGACTTTTAATTTTTTTCAAAGTTATTAATTGATAGAGATGAATGGATAGATAAGATTGAATACTTTCACTCACAAGTGAATCAACCAAGCAATATAGTATTCAAGAAAGCAAATAAAACCAATGCACAAAAGTAAAAGGAGTAGAGTCTAGAAGATCGAACCCTGATTCAGCCACTCATTGTGACCTATGTCCAGTCCTTAAGTACTCACTCGAGATTTTCCACTAAAACTTCAAGTTTGAACAGGTGCTTAGTACCTTTACACAATAGAGCACTCACCACACCTTGAGATACCTCACCCTTTGTGTTTGAGCCTCAACTTCAAGGGATGCCTCACCCTAACAACTTTGAGGGATACATCACCCTCTTTACAAGATAATTAGAGTATGAATGAAATGAAACTCTCTCAAGAGTGGATAATACAAATTGAAGCTTAATGGGTATATGAATTCACACTTTGAACCTCAAAATTGAATATTAAATGAAATGGCTGTGAAAGTTCATATTAATGCTCAACCAAGGTTTTTAGATTGATTTTCTATCCTTCTTAAATGCCTACCAACTTGTATTTATAGCTTATTAAAATATTAAAGTTGTTGGGGGTTAGTTAGAGCATTAATTGCTTCAAACTAGTCGTTAATTCTATTTCTAGGTATATGCATTTATTCGAATAACAACTTTGTTAACCGAATAGAATTTCAAATAGTACGAAGGTAATTTTGTCTCTAGAACGTGTTATTTGAATAACACTTTTATTATTCAAATAAATCATTCAAAATTGGTTTATTCAAAAATGTGTTATTCGAATAACAACTTTGTTATTCGAATAAACCATTAAAAGCTAGTTTTTGTAGAAATACGTTATTCAAATAACATCATTATTAGAATAAGGCTGAAGCGCCAAGGCTTGTTTTAAACATTTATTCGAATAAAGCTCAACTAGATAGAATTTTTGGCTTCTCTGACTTTGGTTATTTGAATAAGAGATCCCTTATTTGAATAAACTCATTTGAAAAACATTCCAAACAGCTTTGAAACATTATCAATTGATTCCAAATGATCTAATAAGCTTTTGGGCACTTAGTGCTTGTTTCTTTGGATACCAAAAACCATTTTGAAGCCTTCAAAACATGTGTGCTATTTGGTTTCTTTGCAAAAAAAATTTAGAGCATTAGTGTGAACCACTTTATACCTTTACACAATGATCTAAGTCCTAAAGCTATTCTTGAAAGTCTTGGACTTGACCTTGCGACATCTTTATGTTTGTTATCATCAAATTAAAGTCTTCAAAGGTTAATAGCCAACTACACACAATTGCAAAGAATTACGAAACAATGTGGTCGATATGACTGCAATTGTAGTAGTGAGGTAGTTACGGAGACCACAAAAATCATAATATTACGGTAGCAATTATGGTTGCAGACTGTAATTTAAAACCATGGTCAGTTCTGATGAGACCACCGAAGCCAACCATTTCACAGATTGCCAAGAGCACTCCCATAAACATTCAACTAAAAGAAGTCATGATCAGGTTTTTCCCAATCAACTAACTGCATAAAACTGGGCATGGTAGCTTTTTTTTTTTTAGATTGCACCACGCGCAGGTTAGTAATCATATGAGATATTCTCCTAATAATATCATCATTAGTCTATATCTTAGCAGCCAATATCTTAGCATTTTGAGCTCACCGTATCCACCAAATCAAAACTAAGAATGTAGTTGAGTATGGAATTATAGCAAAACACTGCACCCACTCTTTGGGCACCATGGAGTAGAATTGAGGCTCATTCGTTAGACCTAGCAAATCCCAGATCCTCCTAGCTTTTGAGCAGTCTCTCAAACAGTGAGCAACATCCTCAATAGGACAATAACATCTGTCGTCTTCGAGCCTTAATGCATTAGTAGCAAGGGCTTTATGGCAAACCAACCAAATAAAGAAGCAAATTTTTTCAAGTGCTTGTAACTTCCACACCCAACCCCAATTCTCCTGGACATGGCCTCCATTCTCACGAAGTAACAACCATTGATATCTTGATTTGGCTGATTAAAGACTTGAAGTTCTATGGGCCCAAATGATAATATCTTCCACCCAACCAGTCTCAGCAATAAGGGAGACGTGAATAAGAGAAAGAACATCTACTGGAATTATTGTTGCTAGACTCCCTATATGCCATTATTTGAAATGTTTTAATAATAAGTTGCTTGAATTGACTATTAATTATCTTCAAACTATCATTCAAGCACATAATAAGATAGCAAGGTTTGCATATCAATCATCGATGTAATCCTTTTTTTTCTCCTTTTCTTTTCATATCTTAGCTAGCTTGGGTCAAAAGATTAACTCGATCAGGTTTTTGCACCTATTTATACACATTATTGTTATATTTATGCAATATATATATACATAAAATTTGAGTTATATTAAACTTTATTCGAATAACCATTAAAAGCTGGTTTTTGCAGAAACATGTTATTCAAATGACAATATTGTTATTCGAATAAGGCTGAAGCGCCAAGGCTTGTTTTAAACATTTATTCAAATAAAGTTCAATTAGATAGAATTCTTGGCTTCTCTGACTTTGATTATTCGAATAAGAGATCCTTTATTCGAATAAACCCATTTCAAAAGCATACCAAACAGCTTTGAAACATTGTCAATTGATTCCAAATGATGTAATAAGCTTTTGGGCACTTAGTAGTTGTTTCTTTAGAAACCAAAAACTATTTTGAAGCCTTGAAAACATGTGTGCTATTTGAGTTCTTTGAAAAACAATTTTAGAGTATTAGTGTGAACCACTTTATACCTTTACACAGTGATCTAAGTCCTAAAGCTATTCTTGAAAGTCTTGGACTTGATTTTGTGACATCTTTATGTTTGTTATCATCAAAATAAAGTCTTCAAATTTCAATAGCCAATTACATGAAATTCCAAAGAATTACAGAAATATGTGGTTGATACGGCTGCAATTGTAGTTGCGATGTAGTTACGGAGACCACAAAAATCACAATATTACGGTAGCAACTGTGGTTGCGAAACACAATTTAAAACCATGGTCAGTTCTGATGAGACCACCGAAGCCAGCCATTTTGCGGGTTGCCAAGAGCACTCCCATCAGCATTCAACTTAAAGAAGCCATGATCAGGTTTTTCCCAAGTAACTAACTACATGACACTGGGCATGGTAGTTTTTGTTTAGATTGCACCATGCGCAGGTCAGTAATCTTGTGGGATATTCTCCTAATAATATAATAATTAGTCCATATCTCAGTAGCCAATATCTTAGCATTTCGAGCTCGCCATATCCACCAAATCACAGCTAAGATTGTAGTTGAGTATGAACTTATAGCAAAACACTGCACCCACTCTTTGGGCACCATGGAGTAGAATTGAGGCTCATTCGTTTGACCTAGCAAATCCCAAATCCTCTTAGCTTTTGAGCAGTCTCTCAAATAGTGAGCAACATCCTCAATAGGACAATAACACCTGCCGTCTTCGAGCCTTAATGCATTAGTAACAAGGGCTTTGTGGCAAACCAACCAAATAAAGAAGTAAATTTTTTCAAGTGCTTGTAACTTCCACACCCAACCCCAGTTCTCCTAGACATGGCCTCCATTCTCACGAAGTAACAACCATTGATATCCTGATTTAGCTGATTAAAGACCTGAAGTTTTATGGGCCTAAATGATAATATCTTCCACCCAACCAATCTTAGCAACAAGGGAGACGTGAATAAGAGAAAGAACATCTGCTGGAGTTCTCGTTGCTAGACTCCCTATATGCCATTATTTACAAATATTTTAATAATAAGTTGCTTGAATTGACTATTAATTATCTTCAAACTATCATACAAGCACATAATAAGATAGCAAGGTTTGCATATCAATCATCGATGTAATCCTTTTTTTTTCTCCTTTTCTTTTCATATCTTAGCTAGCTTGGGTCAAAAGATTAACTCGATGAGATTTATTGTTTTTGCACCTATTTATACACATTATTGTTGTATTTATGCAATATACATATACATAAAATTTGAGTTATATTAAACTTTATTCGAATAACCATTAAAAGCTAGTTTTTGTATAAACACGTTATTCAAATGATAACATTGTTATTCAAATAAGGCTGAAGTGCCAAGGCTTGTTTTAAACATTTATTCGAATAAAGCTCAATTAGATGGAATTCTTGTCTTCTCTAACTTTGATTATTCGAATAAGAGATCCTTTATTCGAATAAACCCATTTCAAAAGCATTCCAAACAGCTTTGAAACATTGTCAATTGATTCCAAATGATGTAATAAGCTTTTGGGCACTTAGTAGTTGTTTCTTTATAAATCAAAAACTATTTTGAAGCCTTGAAAACATGTGTGCTATTTGGGTTCTTTGAAAAACAATTTTTAGAGTATTGCTGTGAACCACTTTATACATTTACACGGTGATCTAAGTCCTAAAGCTATTCTTGAAAGTCTTAGACTTGATTTTGTGACATCTTTATGTTTGTTATCATCAAAATAAAGTCTTCAAATTTCAATAGCCAATTACATGTAATTGCAAAGAATTACAGAAACATGTGGTTGATACGGCTGCAATTTTAGTTGCGATGTAGTTACGGAGACCACAAAAATCACAATATTACGGTAGCAATTGTGGTTGCGGACCACAATTTAAAACCATGGTCAGTTCTGATGAGACCACCGAAGCCAGCCATTTCGTAGGTTGCCAAGAGCACTCCCATCAGTATTCAACATAAAGAAGCCATTATTAGGTTTTTCCCAAGCAACTAACTGCATGACACTAGGCATGGTAGTTTTTGTTGAGATTGCACCATGCGCAGGTCAGTAATCATGTGGGATATTCTCCTAATAATATAATAATTAGTCCATATCTCAGCAGCCAATATCTTAGCATTTCAAGCTCACCATATCCACCAAATCACAGCTAAGAATGTAGTTGAGTATGGACTTATAGCATAACACTGCACCCACTCTTTGGGCACCATGAAGTAGAATTGAGGCTCATTCGTTAGACCTAGCAAATCCCAGATCCTCTTAGCTTTTGAGTAGTCTCTCAAATAGTGAGCAACATCCTCAATAGGACAATAACACTTGCCATTTTTGAGCCTTAATACATTAATAACAAGGGCTTTATGGCAAACCAACCAAATAAAGAAGTAATTTTTTTCAAGTGCTTGTAACTTCCACACCCAACCCCAGTTCTCCTGGACATGGCCTCCATTCTCACGAAGTAACAACCATTGATATACTAATTTAGCTGATTAAAGACTTGAAGTTCTATGGGCCTAAATGATAATATCTTCCACCCAACCAGTCTCAGCAACAAGGGAGACGTGAATAAGAGAAAGAACATCTGCTGAAGTTCTCGTTGCTAGACTCCCTATATGCCATTATTTGCAAATGTTTTAACAATAAGTTGCTTGAATTGACTATTAATTATCTTCAAACTATCATACAAGCACATAATAAGATAGCAAGGTTTGCATATCAATCATCGATGTAATACTTTTTCTTTTTCTCATTTTCTTTCCATATCTTAGCTAGCTTGGGTCAAAAGATTAACTCGGTGAGATTTATTATTTTTGCACCTATTTATACACATTATTGTTGTATTTATGCAATATACATATACATAAAATTTGAGTCATATTAAACTTAATTCAAATAACCATTAAAAGCTAGTTTTTGCATAAACATGTTATTCAAATGACAACATTGTTATTCAAATAAGGCTGAAGCGCCAAGGCTTGTTTTAAACATTTATTCGAATAAAGCTCAATTAGATAGAATTCTTGTCTTCTCTGACTTTGATTATTCGAATAAGAGATCCTTTATTCGAATAAACCCATTTCAAAAGCATTCCAAACAACTTTGAAACATTGTCAATTGATTCCAAATGATGTAATAAGCTTTTGGGCACTTAGTAGTTGTTTTTTTAGAAACCAAAAACTATTTTGAAGCCTTGAAAACATGTGTGCTATTTGGGTTCTTTGAAAAACAATTTTTAGAGTATTGGTGTGAACCACTTTATACATTTACACAGTGATCTAAGTCCTAAAGCTATTCTTGAAAGTCTTGGACTTGATTTTGTGACATCTTTATGTTTGTTATCATCAAAATAAAGTCTTCAAATTTCAATAGCCAATTACATGCAATTGCAAAGAATTACAAAAAAAAATGTGGTTTATACGGCTACAATTGTAGTTGCGATGTAGTTTCGGAGACCACAAAAATCACAATATTACAGTAGCAATTGTGGTTGCGGACCAAAATTTAAAACCATGGTCAGTTCTAATGAGACCACCGAAGCCAGCCATTTCGCGGGTTGCCAAGAGCATTCCCATCAGCATTCAACTTAAAGAAGCCATGATCGGGTTTTTCCCAAGCAACTAACTACATAACATTGGGCATGGTAGCTTTTTGTTGAGATTGCACCATACGCAGGTCAGTAATCATGTGGGATATTCTCCTAATAATATCATAATTAGTCCATATCTTAGCAGTCAATATCTCAATGTTTCGAGCTCGCCATATCCACCAAATCATAGCTAAGAATGTAGTTGAGTATGGACTTAGAGCAAAACACTACACCCACTCTTTGGGTTCCTTGGAGTAGAATTGAGGCTCATTCGTTAGACCCAGCAAATCCCAGATCCTTTAGATTTTTGACAGTCTCTCAAACAGTGAGCAACATTCTCAATAAGACAACAACACCTATTGTCTTTGTGCCCTTAATGCATTAGTAGCAAGGTATTGTCTTTGTGCCCTTAATGCATTAGTAGCAAGGGCTTCATGGCAAACCAAACAAATAAAGAAGCAAATTTTTTCTGGTGCTTGCAATTTCCACACCCAATCCCAGTTCTCATGGACATGGCCTCCATTCTCACGAAGTAATAACCATGGATATCCAGATTAAGCTGAATAAAGAGCTGAAGTTTTATAGGCCCAAATAATAATATCTTCCACCCTACTAGTCTCAGCAACAGGGGAGACGTGAATAAGAGAAAGAACATTTGCATTAATTCTCGTTGCTAGACTCCCCATATGCCATTATTTGCAAATGTTTTATTAATAAGTTGCTTGAATTGGCTATTAATTATCTTCAAACGATCATACAAGTACATAATAAGATAGCAAGGTTTGCATATCAATCATCGATGTAATCCCTTTTTTTCTCCTTTTCTTTTCATATGTTAGCTAGCTTGGGTCAAAAGATTAACTCGATGAGATTTATTGTTTTAGCACCTATTTATGCACATTATTTTTATATTTATGCAATATACATATAAATAAAATTTGAGTTATATTAAACTTTATTCGAATAACCATTAAAAGTTAGTTTCTGCAAAAACACATCATTCAAATGACAACATTGTTATTCGAATAAGGATGAAGTGCCAAGGCTTGTTTTAAACATTTATTCGAATAAAGCTCAACCAGATAGAATTATTAGCTTCTCTGACTTTGGTTATTCTAATAAGAGTCCCTTATTCAAATAAACCCATTTGAAACATTCCAAACAGCTTTGAAACATTGTCAATTGATTCCAAATGATCTAATACGCTTTTGGGCACTTAATGGTTGTTTCTTTGGAAATCAAAAACTATTTTGAAGCCTTGAAAACATGTGTGCTATTTGGGTTCTTTGAAAAATAATTTTAGAGCATTAGTGTGAACCACTTTATATCGTTACGCAATGATCTAAGTCCTAAAGCTATTGTTGAAAGTCTTGGACTTGATCTTGCGACATCTTTATATTTGTTATCATCAAAATAAAGTCTTCAAAGGTCAATAGCCAATTACACACAATTGTAAAGAATTGCAGAACAATGTGGCTGATACGACTGCAATTGTAGTTGCGATGTAGTTACGGAAACCACAAAAATTACAATATTGTGGTAGCAATTCTAGTTGTGGGCCGTAATTTAAAACCATAGTTAGTTCTAATGAGACCCCCAAAGCCATCCATTTCGGGGATTGCCAAGAGCACTCCCATCAACATTCAACTTAAAGAAGCCATGATCAGGTTTTTCCTAAGCAACTAATTGCATAACACTTGGCATGGTAGCTTTTTGTTGAGATTGCACCATGCACAGGTCAGTAATCATGTGGGATATTCCCCTAATAATATCATAAATAATTCATATCTCAGCATTTCGAGCTTGGCATATCCACCAAATCACAGCTAAGAATGTAGTTGAGCATGGACTTAGAGCAAAACATTGCACCCACTTTTTGGGCTCCATGGAGTATAACTGAGGCTCATTCGTTAGACCCAGCCAATCCCAGATCCTTCTAGCTTTTGGGCGGTTTCTTAAATAGTGAGCAACATCCTCAACAGGACAATAACACCTATCGTCTTCAAGCCCTTAATGCATTAGTAGCAAGGGCTTCATGGAAAACCAACCAAATAAAGAAGCAAATTTTTTCTAGTGCTTGCAACTTCCACACCAAACCCCAGTTCTCATGGACATGGCCTCCATTCTCACGAAGTAACAACCATTGATATCTTGATTTAGCCGAATAAAAACCTGAAGTTTTATTAGCTTAAATGATAATATCTTCTACCCTACCAGTCTCAGCAACAGGGGAGACATGAATAAGAGAAAGAACATCTGTTGGAATTCTCGTTGCTAGACTCCCCATATGCCATTATTTGAAAATGTTTTAATAATAAGTTGCTTGAGTTGGCTATTAATTTTCTTCAAACGATCATACAAGCACATAATAAGATAGCAAGGTTTATATATCAATCATCAATGTAATCCTTTTTTTTTCTCCTTTTCTTTTCATATCTCAGCTAGCTTGGGTAAAAAGATTAACTATGTGAGATTTATTGTTTTTGCACCTATTTATACACATTATTTTTATATTTATGCAATATACATATACATAAAATTTGCATTATATTAAACTTACATGACTTTATCTCTTTTTCAATATTGCACACTAAATGTTCCAAAGCTATTCTTGAAAGTTTTGGACTTGATCTTGCGACATCTTTATGTTTGTTATAATCAAAATAAAGTCTTCAAAGGTCAATAGTCAATTACATGCAATTGCAAAGAATTGCGGAACAATGTAGCTGATACGATTGTAATTGTAGTTGCGATGTAGTTACGAAAACCACAAAAATTGTAATATTGCGGTAGCAATTGTGGTTGCAGACCGCAATTTAAAACTATGGTTAGTTCTAATGAGACCACTGAAGCTAGCCATTTCGGGGATTGCCAAGAGCACTCCCATCAACATTCAACTTAAAGAAGCCATGATCAGGTTTTTCCCAAGTGACTAACTGCATAACACTGGGCATGATAGCTTTTTGTTGAGATTGTACTATGCGCAGGTTAGTAATCATATGGGATATTCCCCTAATAATATCATAATTAGTCTATGTCTCTGCAACCAATATCTCAGTGTTTCGAGCACGACATATCCACCAAATCACAGCTAAGAATGTAGTTGACTATAGACTTAGAGCAAAACACTGTACCCACTCTTTGGGCTCGATGGAGTAGAACTGAGGCTCATTCGTTAGACCCAGCAAATCCCAGATCCTCCTAGCTTTTGGGCAGTCTCTCAAATAGTGAGCAACATCCTCAACAGGACAATAACACCTGTCATCTTCGAGCCCTTAATGCATTAGTAGCAAGGGCGTCATGGAAAACCAACCAAATAAAGAAGCAAATTTTTTCTAGTGCTTGCAACTTCCACACCAAACCCCAATTCTCATGGACATGGCCTCCATTCTCACGAAGTAACAACCATTGATATCTTGATTTAACCAAATAAAGACCTGAAGTTTTATTGGCCCAAATGATAATATCTTCCACCCTACCAGTCTCAGCAACAGGGGAGACGTGAATAAGAGAAAGAACATCTATTGGAATTCTCGTTACTAGACTCCCCATATGCCATTATTTGCAAATGTTTTAATAATAAGTTGTTTGAGTTGGCTATTAATTATCTTCAAACGATCATACAAGCACATAACAAGATAGCAAGGTTTATATATCAATCATCGGTGTAATTCTTTTTTTTTTCTCCTTTTCTTTTCATATCTTAGCTAGCCTGGGTCAAAAGATTAACTCAGTGAGATTTATTGTTTTTGCACCTATTCATACACATTATTTTTATATTTATGCAATATACATATACATAAAATTTGCGTATATCTTAGCTAGTCTGGGTCAAAAGATTAACTCAGTGAGATTTATTGTTTTTGCACCTATTCATACACATTATTTTTATATTTATGCAATATACATATACATAAAATTTGCGTTATATTAAACTTACATGACTTTATCTTTTTTACAATATTGCACACTAAATGTTCCAAGGTGAGACTTGAACTCAAGTCCCTTGCATGTAGAAGCAAGCACTCAATCACTGAGCCTTTTCATTTGGTTATAAATATGTTATTTCTTTTATTTTGTTATATGCATTCCATGCTATTATTGGTCTTGGCATAAAAATAATTATATTGTATTTATGTAAGTGCTGGACAATTTATTAGTATTTAGTATTTTTATATAATTATTTTAAATTCTTTAATTTTAATATTTTTACATATACACTTCATATTAAATAGAATAATTTTCTAATCTTAAATACAAAAAAAAAAAAACTTAAAGTAATCTCACAATTTAAGTCTATAAAAATTAATAACATTGTTATAAAGAAAAATATCATAATTATATACTCACATTAATTCGACTATAGTTCACTTACGTTTAGATAATTGAAATGTGAATCATTTCCTTTACTAATTCAATGATTGATTTAATTTTCAAAACTTTACTAAATACTATGGCAAAAGAAATTTTCTAACACGGTATTAGAACAAACAGGAGGTATGCATAACAAAAACTAGAAAACAACGTGTTCAATACTTCAATTCATAGATCATTGCAAAGAAAATAAACTATTAAAGTGATCATGAATAGAGCCTAATATGCCGAAAAAGCATCGACCAAAATTTTCAGACGCTAGTACCGAGATAGTTTATTATTCTTCCTTTGAAATTAAGTAAAACACAATATGGAGAATCCGAATTATTCATTTTTGTCCTTGAGTGGTTACGTATTAGGAGCAAATGCTCATAGTATCGTTTTCTGTGAGACACACTTCTTAAAACATGAAGCTATGCTCGTGGAGTTGCCTTTTCTTCATGTGCGGCTATAGTGGGTTAGTGGGCACCATTTTATGGTTCCATTCTTGTGTGTAACAAAGATGCCATTTGAATGAAACTTGACATAAAAATTATTATTTCCTTCTATCAAATCAGAAACAGTAAAACATGAATTAGAAAGATACTAGTACTAGTACACGGGGAAAAGTAAATAATGTTAATCAATATTAAAAGATACAAAGGAATAAAATATGAAACAAAACTAAATCGTACATAAAGCATATACTATAAGCATTTGTCGAGAATTGTAAATGTAATATTCATGGAGTCTTCATTGAGATTTATAAAATATAATGTCCACAAAAAGATGGTTTTAAAGAGATTAAAGGAAGATATTACACAAGAAAAAAGAAATGACGTCCAGAAAATAATGAAAACCTGCAAATACACAGATCAAGATTAATAATTAGGATCAACAATTATATTTAATCATACACATATATAAGAGAATGGTAATAAAAAAATATAAAAATATTTCGTTGCCTTGTATTTAAATATTTTGAAACACTTATATGAAAACATTTTTGGTTGTTTTACATAGGTTACCATCATCATCAGAAATAAACATTTTGAAGTCATCCCCTAAATAAAACCCAAGAAAAAATACGGGTACCAAAATAATGTCCATCTATTGTAAATATTCAACTCCTATACAATCAAGATCTTTATGAATTTGTATTGAACCGCATTATTTCCTCAGTAAGCTATAGGCTTTGGTAGAAACAAACATTTGAGATAAATAACCCTTGACTCTTATTAATACTCATAGCAAATTAAATACTTAGGTAGAAATTGCCTTCTTTAAAATTTTAAATACATTACAGGAAGAAAAAAAATTTAAAACAATATTATTTTAGAAAATTCTATGCAGACATTTTAATTTAGTGCATTAGTACTCAGTTTTTCAATGTAAACATCAGACATGAGAGTATCATTCTCAAATCACTTCAATCAAGACTTGTACATATAAAACCCACTATCTTTTTTTCTTCCATAATTTATATCCATTATTGACCTTTACTGCACCTAACAATAACAGAAAATGTAAGCCTCATAGTAAAGCAAACTGGTGTAATATATTTTTCTCAAAAGCTACCTTTCATAGAATTTAGTATAACTTAATCTTCATTGTTAGTGTTGCAACATTATACTATCACAATTATAGTAGAAACGTATTCTCAGCAATATCACCAAACTTGTATGGTTTGAGGGTAGCTAAGTGATTTAACACCTTCACCCCTTTTGGTAAATAACTTAGACACCCTTCCGGGTCACCACCATTTTATAACCTAGCAGAAACAAGGTTTTTTCCTACATAGAGATCAAATTAAAATATTAAGTAGCCAACTTTATGATGCAATTATTTGTTATATCAGTACAGTTATCGATAGTAATTGGACTATTATATTAAAAAAATAGTCTTAAATGCAATTTTGATAACAAATGGACCATATTTCTGTCAAAAGAATCTTTAAAAGAATTTGACTTTTCAACAATTTAGTAGTAATGTACCGACGCAGATTTATTTACAGATTCATAGTTTAGATTCTCTTAGAAGTTTAGAAATAAAAACATATAAGCAAGGTCTTAATTTATACCAACTTATGCAACTAATTCTGCTTATCTTTCGAATGAGAGAATATTAAAGAGAAAAAAACCAAATGCTTACTTAGCCATATAATTGTGACCTTATCCTGTGCAAAAGTAGATGAGTCTGTCATGTCACTGATATTCCAAGATCAGAGCAACCCAAGCCAACAGCACCTTGAATACAAAGTTCAAATTTGAAGCATATTATCATCTATTATTTGATGCTCAAAGTGTAGTTAGATCATTATTATTTCCCTTCAAAATCAATATAAGAACAGATTCCCCTAAAATAAATGGTTTTAACAATAACTGAGGCTTGTGCACTCTTACATTCTCAAAAGCAAGGGAAGGCAGTGACTTTACGAAGATTGTAATAGCCAGCATCGTACTCACAACTATAGGAGAACATGGATGCCTTGTTGCATGAAACTCCTCCTAGGCAACCTACATGAACATATGAAATAATATCTCAACAAAAAAATATCAAACAGAAATATGAGTGTTTCAGAATACCTACAAAGGATATCATGCAAACCTTTCAACATCCTGGAAAATAAAATACTTTTAATAGTCATGAATAAAAATCAAGAACTATTCAAATCAACCATGTTCATGCAATATTATGGATAGGTCAACTGACCTTGAAGAGAAGCTTTTAAAGGCCGCACAAACTCTGGAAAATCAGTTTCTTCAAGAGCTTTAAAAACATCCTCAGCATTGATAATCTACCTCAGAACCTCCTTACAAATGTCATTAGCCCTCCACATCATTTCAAATCACATGCACCATTAATTAAATTAGGTAAAAAATGACATACATTAACATATACAATCACCACCATTTTTCAGGACCCAATCTTGAGCCGTGACCGGCACAAAAACTAGTGATACTCAGCACTCAACTAGCTTGGCAAACCTAACAATACAACATCAATTAAAGAAAATAATTTGAAACTTAGATCGGGACTTCCAAGAATCCGATAGAATTTCCTCTAAAAACTGAACAATCACACATTTCATTTAGACCTGATCAACAATACATATCCAGATCCAATACAAACATAAGCATCTAGCATCAGTCATAAATACAAACTGAACCAGCTATACAAAAGGGACATATCAAGACTTTATGGTCGTACGTATATACATCAAAAGAAAGAAATAAACTCTATCTCATATATAGCTGCAAAATACCAGAGTCAACGTGTAACACTAGCCATCAATGACAATGAAGGCCTACCAAAAGACAAATAATCCTAGGCAGAATAGCAAATTCCAAAAACCCGCTACTTAACAGTCTACGAATCTGAAGGGAGAAAGGAATGGTGTGAGTCATATAAACTCAATGAGGGCATAATAAACATAGTGAGCAAGAAGGAGAAACAAGTAATAGCATGAATATTTAAGCTTTGCAAACAACTCAAAACACAATAATCAAATAAATGAAGTTTATAAATAAAATTACTTTTTACGTGTTTTCCTTTCCAGAAGTAAATTTATAATCGTAAAGAAATTCAACTCTACTTAGCAAATCTCATCTCATATCCTAAATAAAATCTACATCTATTAAATGCACATTAGTCGTTACATCTTTTTGCCATGGCAGGAGAAACACATGCAGTTATCTCTCTTTGCCATTGTAGGCGGGACACACGCCGTTATCTCTTTTCATCACGGAAGGCGGGACACACACCGTTATCTTTCTTCGCCATGGCAGGTGAAACATATGTCATTATCTCTCTTCGTCAGGACACGCAGAACACACGTTGTTATTTGTCTTCACCATAGCAGGCGAAACATATGTCGTTATATCTATTCGTTAACAGTGAATGGAGTTTTAACATGCAACCCTTATTCTTATAACAAAAATTCAAAACCATCATAGGTTAGCTTTCAGGAGTAACAACTCAATAGGTCACAAGGTCAATAAAATACAACTCCAAAAGTATAATCATCATAAAATAAATTTATAAGCTAGCTTAAAGATTTTGTTTTCCCAAAATATGAAGCTTGATGCTATAACCAAAGCTATTATAAAGAATTCCAAATTTTTAACTTTTAAATATGAAGCTTGAGACTATAACCAAAGCTATTGTAAAGAACTCCAAATTTCTAACTCTTAAAATAATAATGGAAACTTGGTTTGAAATACTATTAGAAGAAATATAAATATGTAACAAGAGGTTTAAATTTCAAAATATGTCACATTGTAAAATATTCACTCACTGATATGAAGAACCAACTTAATCGGTCCCCATGACACTCGGAGGAGCAAGCTGTATAATGCCTACTAAATTCGGCCATAAACAAATATTTTGACAAGTAAAGATAAATGAAACAATGACTTACATTAAGAACCAACTTCAAAGGAGAGCATTTTCTTAAAACTTAGAGTTACCCACTAGATATTAGGAAATTAAAAAACAATTCACCATGAATAAATAAAATAACTACACTATAATTTAATTTTTAATTGATAAGGCTTTAAAAATTTCATTTAGAGTTGAACTAAAAAAGGGGTAAAGAGATTAGGTAAAATCCTGAATTATAGAATTTAGGGTTTTCAAGAAACTCATGAGAAAAAACCAAGGTTTGGCTTTCCCATTACCATTTACTAGAACCAACTTTCTTCACTCTTAGATTTCTACTTCAAAGACCCAAAATACACTCATCCACCATTTTTGAGAAAGCAAATCTTGAGGGAATATGAGATTTGACACAAAGCAAACAAGAATAAAAGTGCAAGTGAGTGCAAGGATTTGGTGCCAAAATGAAGGAAAGGTGGAAACTTGGTTATGACTCCAAATGGTGCAAAGCATGGAGGAAAAAGAAGAAGAGATAAGAAACGTCTCTATTTCTCATTCTTCCTTTTGTTTAAAACATATGATTTCTCTTTTTTTTTACATATAAGACAAATAGCCAAAATGCCCTCTACAAAAAAAATTATTTGTAACTTTATCCCTCCTCTAAAACTAGCGTCATCATAATCTTCCCCCTTTAAATGAAATTAGATCCTCGAATTTTTATTATTATTATTATTATTATTATTATTATTATTATTATTATTATTATTATTTATTTTACTAACCTTGTATATCAAAAAGGTGCGGATACATGTCACGCATAACCATATCGGGCTCCCACTTCATCTCTTCACCAGATGGTCCTCGCCAAACAACCTTGACAAAAGCAACTTCCTTGGAGTATAAGCGCTTCACTTGTCTATCTACTATAGCTACAAGTTGCTTTTATAGCTGATATTTTCGTCAAGTTGAGCCACCTAATGATGAATAACGTGAGAAGGATCCTAGACATATTTTCGAAGCATGAAAACATGAAAAATTGGTTAAACTCCTGTAAGATCAGGTGGGAGGGCTAATCAATACGCCACTTGCCTTACCCTGTCCAAAATCCATAGTGATCCTTTCTTATTTCCATTTAGGAATATCAATCTATTGAAGCAAACCAGCAAGCTTTTGATGCTCATCTTTCACCTGTTGACATACTAAGTAGCTGGACACAAACTCAATTACATCATTCTTCATCCCTTTGATAGCAATATATTTTATTCATTAATGATCCTCTCACTAAGCTTCTTAAGGTTCAATTTGGCTTAGTTAAGTTGGTTTTGTCACATTTTATGATATTGGGCCTAATTGGATCATTAAATGAATTATTGCATGAATTGGCCTTAATTTGTCTATTTGGTAATGTTTAGTAATTTGGCTATAATTTGAGTTTTAAATATTTGATTAATGTGATTTTGGTCTTGTAAGAAATCTAAGACAAATATCTACAAGTTTCTTGAAGACCTTAGGAGTTGGATCATACGTTTGGATAATTTAAACTGAATTTGAAATAAGAGCTAGAATGTTGGTCTTGACTATTTGACTTCTATGCACTCATTAGCCCATATCTTGAGTTATAGGAGTCTGATAGATGTCAAACTAAGCCCAACTAGAAGCTAAGATATAATGATACAACTTTTATGAAGACTCCTAAGTTGAACTATGTCATTTTTGGCTTGAAAATGAAGATGGAAAGTAGAGGCGAGTTACTGACGAGTTAGGCCACTTAATTGAGCATAACTTGAGTTTTAGGCCTCTAAATGACATGAGACTTAGGCCCAATGATTCTTAATTAATTCAGCTTTGTACCCATTATAATTCTGATCATGTAAGGCCAAATTAGTAGTTAGTTTAAAGGGGTTAGAATAGAAGAACGATAACCATCTTCTTATTCAGCATTTTTCATCCTCTTTAGATCTCTCTTCCTCTCCCTTCTCTCTAGATTTTTTTTTGTAGTTCTTCTCTCTAATTCATGGAGGGCTAGAGCATTTAATCAATCTTAGGGATTGACAATCTTGATGCTTAATTTTGAGATTCTGTTTTAATTGTTCTACATTCAATTATTAATCAAGTTTCTTTTCTTCCTTTTTGTTTAATTTTGATTGAGTTGCTTAATTTGATTGGGATTTTCATATGATAATTGCATAATTACCATGTGTTAATGGAGCATTGCAGATACTAAACAATGCATCAAAGGTGTTTGATGAAATGTTTAGCTTGGTTGGATCTTGTTTCTTATATCAATTTGGGATTAGATCGATGCTTAATTTATCTAACCTTGATTGATCAAATTCTGGATGCTTATTTAGTAGAGGATCCATGGATCATCTTGAGGCTTCTTGATGTGACATAAGACTAAGAATTCAGTTAATGATTGAATGGATCCATAGTGATCATGGACGGATTAAAATTAAGATTGGTTAATTCTCTTGGGTTAGTTGTTTTCCTAATTCTGATTGTTGTTTTAATTGCTTTCTATTTATAATCTTGCAAACTCATCCCCCCTATTGTTAATCTCTTAATTTGATTGGGTAATTAGAGTGATCTAAGGGCTCGACCCGGTGTTACCTTATACTGCAAGTAGTTTAGGTGAATCAGTTATAAATTAATATAATTTAATAATCTTGACGGTTACCAAATTTTTGGTGCTGTTGCCGAGGATCATTCTGATTTTGTTTAATCTTATTAGGAGTATATTTGGCTACTAATCCTTTAATAACCTTTTTTTGGTAGTGTTTTGGTGGTTTTTAGGCAAAAATAGGTGATTTCAAGTCATTTTTCTAAATTTTGTATGAACAAACGTGTTCAGAATGAGTTGAAACTTAGTCACCCCTACTTTGCTCAAATTCCATCATTTAGACCACTTTTTCAATTTTTAAAGATTTTTTATTATATTTTTTAGTTTCATTTCTGTGTAGTTTTCATGTTGTGGTGGTCCCATATTTTTAAAAAATGTCTACATAGGTTAACTAGATTTATTTTGGTAGCATTTTAGGGTTGTGTAGTCTATTTTGCATGTTTTGTGTTTTTGTGCTATGTATGTTGTATGACTAAGTCTTCCACTAGTCATTTACTTGATATTGATCTTGACATTAAGAGAACCTTGCATATACTAAATAAAGCTCGTAGGCTTGGTGAAAGAATTACATCTGAACTTGAATTTGATATTGAAACTGCAAGTGAACCTGAGAGCTTAAGTGATATTGCAACTATGGGTGATAACATGCATAATAACACATCAAGCTAAGAGCATTCTCCTTCTCTCTTGCTGATGCAACTAAGGAATGACTATATTACCTTTCACCAGGTTTAGTAATGTGTTGGAATGATATGAAGAGGTTGTTCTTGGAGAAGTTCTTTCCTGCATCTAAAGCTACTGCCATTAGAAAAGACATATGTGGTATAAGACAAATAACAAGAGAGACTTTGCATGAGTATTAGGAGAGGTTCAAGAAATTATGCTTAAGCTGTCCCCACCACCAAATTAGTGACCAACTACTGATCCATTACTTCTATGAGGGCTTGTTTCCAATGGATAGAAGCATGATTGATGCCTCCAGTGGAGGTGCATTAGTTAATAAAACTTCAGTTGCTGTCAGAGAGTTAATTGCTAACATAGTTGCCAATTCCCAACAGTTTGGAACTCGGATGATTACTTTAACCAGAGGAGTCAATGAGCTTCATATGTCTCATACTGACTAACAGAGAATAGAGCATAGACTTAATGAGTTGACTTCCCTGATGAGACAGTTGGTAATAGGACAACAATTACCTGTGCAGGGTCCTGCAAGCATGTGTGGCATTTGTTCTTCTTCATCTCATCCCACATATGCATGTCCTACACTTCAGGATGATGGTTCTGCATTTCAAGATCACTCTGTAGCTGCAATAGGTGTCTTTCCTAGTAAACCACAATACCAGCAACAACAGCAGTCTCGATATGATCCATACTCCATCACATATAACCCTAGCTGGAGAGATCATCTAAATCTAAGGTATAATAATGCAACCTCACAATAGTAGTAACCACAGTAGTACAGGCAACCATTCTAGCAACTATTCTAGCAATCACCTAGGTAACCACAGTTCCAGCCTTATACTAGACCAAGTAGGACACAATTCCACTAACCTATGCAACAACCAAGTCCAACAACCACGAAACTTAAGCCTTCATTTAAGGATTTAGTGAAGCATATAACCACCAACAATATTCAGTTCCAGTAGAGGATAGAGGCCACCATACAGAATTTAGAAACCCAGATTGGACAATTGGCCTCTTCATTGAGTTAGCTGCAGGTCCAAGTTTCTTGCTAACTTTTTTCACAAACAATTCACAATCCAAAGGGGAATATGAGTGCCATTATGTTGAGGTCTGAAAAATTTGTACAAGTACCAACTGAACCTTAACCTGTAAATAAGCAACAATTAGCAAAGAAATCAGTTTCTGATGAACTAGCCTAAAAATCTGAGGTAAGAAGAAATTAGTGGTTGTTGATGAGCAGTAGAAGCCTGTCGTAGCCCTTCCATTTCCACAGAGAGCCACTCAGTCCAGAAAGATAGATGAGGCTGAGAAGGATAGAAAGCTTCTTGATACCTTCAGGAAAGTGAAAGTCAATATTCCATTGCTAGATGCAATTAAGCAAATTCCAAAATATGTTAAGTTATTTAAGGAATTATGAACCCACAAGAGGAGGCTGAAGGGTAATGAGAGAATTAGTATGGGCTAAAACATTCACCCCATGCCTCAGAAATGCAAGGATCTAGGAACTTTTACAATTCTATGTATTATAGGCAATTACAGATTTGAGCGTGTTTTACTAGATTTAGATGCTTCTATTAATGTAATGCCTATGTTTGTTTTTAATTCTCTTGGACTTGGCCCTTTGCGTGCTATAGGTGTTGTGATTTAGTTAGCTAATAGGAGTAATGTGTACCCTTTCAGGTTGATTGAAGATGTGTTGGTACAAGTTGATGAGCTGATCTTTCCTATAGATTTTTATATTCTAGAGATGGAGGGGGAGTCACCATCCAGCAAGGCTCCACTCATTCTAGGGAGGTCATTCCTCAAAATAGGAACTCTATTCATGGAGTTTAGTGACTCTATTATTTAGTTTAACATTTTTTTATGCTATGAAGCATCCCATGGAGGAGCATTCTATTTTTCATATTGATTTAATTACTGATTTAGTTGAGGAAACTTATGATCAGTTATGTGATGAATTTCCTAATTTTATTGATTTTAATGATTCTATCCATTACCACTCATGTACTGATTATGATGGTGATATGATATGTGTTGTTTGTGCTGAGATTTCTGCATTCTTGTGAGATGATGATTCTATTTCTACAAATTATATAGTAGCTGCTAATTATAAGGAGATTCAGTCTACAAAAATAGTGCAACCCCCTAGATTACTCCCCTCTATAGTGCTGCCAACAAAATTGGAGCTTAAGCCTTCACCTAAGCACCTGAAGTATATATACTTAGCGGCTGATGAGCAGCTTCCTATGATTGTGGCCAAGAACCTACTTGATGAACAAGAGGAGAGATTGCTACAAATTCTGAGAAAGCATAAGAAAGCCATCAAATGGACTGTTGCGGATATTCCTGGTATTAGCCCTTCCATTTACATGCATTGAATATTACTTGAGGATGGAGCTAAACTAGTAAGGCAGCCCCAGAGGAGACTATATCTTTTGATTCTAGATGTGGTAAAGAAAGAGGTGACCAAGCTACTGCAGGCTGGCACTATTTATCCTATATCTAATAGCAATTGGGTGAGTCCTGTGCAGGTTGTCCCGAAGAAATTCAGGGTTACAGTGGTAGCAAACCAGAAGAATGAGTTGATCTCTACCAGAGTGTAGAACAACTGGAGAGTCTGCATTATTATAGGAGGCTCAACCAGGCCACTCGGAAGGATCATTACCCCCTGCCTTTCATTGATCAGATGCTGGAGCGATTGACTAGGAAATCACATTATTACTTCTTGGATGGCTACACTGGCTACTTTCAGATCCACATTGCACCTGAGGATTAGGAGAAGACCACTTTCACCTGTTCCTTCAGCACTTTTGCATACAGGCGGATGCCCTCCAACCTCTACAACGCCTTTAGCACATTCTAACGGTTCATGATAAGTATCTTCTCTGACTTTCTAAAGGAGTGAATAGAGGTGTTTATGGAAGATTTCACTGTATATGGTTCTTCTTTTGATTCCTATTTGGATAGCTTATCTAGAGTGCTGCATAGATGAAACTAACCTTATTCTAAATTTTGAGAAATGTCATTTCATGGCAGAGCAGGGTATAGTTTTAGGTAATGTAGTGTCTAGTAAAGGTATTGAGGTAGATCCTGCGAAAATAGATGTCATTACCCATTTATCTTACCCTACATGCGTGCCGGAAGTTCATTCTTTTCTTGGACATATAGGTTTCTATGGGCGTTTTATCAGAGATTTTAGCCAGATACCTATTCTGTTGTTCAACCTTCAAAAAGATGTGAAGTTTCTATTTGACCAGAAATGCAAGGATGCCTTCAATCATTTAAAGCAGGCTTTAACCAGTACCTCTATCATCCAACCACCTGACTGGATACTCCCGTTTGAGCTGATGTGTGATGCTTCTAACTATGTTGTGGGAGCTGTCTTGGCATAGAGAAAGGACAGAGTCTCCCATGTGATCTAATATGCTTCAAGAACTTTGGATGTTGCTCAAGCAAATTACACAACCACAAAAATTTTTTTTTTCCTACTGTGTTTGCATTAGATAAGTTTAGATCCTATTTGCTTGGTTCTGTGGTTGTGGTGTTTTTTAATCATGAAGCTCTAAAGTTTCTTTTAAATAAACCTGAGGCTAAGCCACAATTGATTAGGTGGATGTTGCTGCTCCGAGAGTTTGACATTGAGATATAATATAAGAGTGGAGTAGAGAACCTGATGGCTGATCACTTAAGCAAGATTGAGAGAGCCTTGGATCCCCTTCCCATCCATGATTCTTTTCCTGATAAGCAGCTGTGATTGATTATACTACAATGAAGATTAGTTTTGATGATAACAAACATGAAGATGATGAGAAAACCAAGTCCAAGAACTTTAAGATTAGCTTTAGGACTTAGAGTCTCTTTGTATGAAGATCTTTTTAGATATCTCATGGTTTTTACAAGATAAAATAAAAATGCTTTTAAAAATAAATTAAAAGGTTTTGGTGTTTTTGAAAATCATCTGGGCTATTTCTCAAAGTTTTTTTTTCAAGTGTTTTAGAAACAGAGTTATTCGAATAAAGCCATCTTTATTCGAATAAATCAAGTTTAGAAAAACTATGCTTAAACTGAGTTATTCAAATTACCCATGAGTTATTTGAATAATGTTTTAAAATCTTGCTGCGCGCCTCTGTTTTCACAAATGTTATTCAAATAACATATTTGTTATTCAAATAAATTGTTTTTATAATAGCCTGTTTTTATATAAACTATTCGAATAACTCCAGAATTATTCGAATAGACCTGCTTCTCAGAAATCTTTTTTAAAGCAGTGTTATAAAAATAAATCACATGTTATTTGAATAACCAATTCCAAAACTGGTTATTTTGAGAACGTGTCATTTGAATAACTCAAGGTTTATTCGAATAAACACGAGATCCTGATTTAGAAAAAAATGGCCATATTTGCATTCATTACGTGAATTAATTGCATCCAATGGCTATTTTCTTCTACGACTCTATAAATAGAGACCGTGGGTCTCTTCTGTTTTTGCCCAACTATGTAAATTATTTTATGCTTGCTTTGAAAACGTGATTTATAAGTTTCACATATTTTCTGTGCTTTTTTTACCAAAACTTTGAGATATCCTTAGAGAGCTTCTTAGCGCTTCAATTTGTGATGTTTATTTTGTGTGAGAGTTTCTCTTCATCTATTTTCTGCCTTTCTGTATCGAGGGTGAGGTATCCCTCAAGGTTTGTATAAGGGTGAGGTATCCCTGAAGGTTGAGGCTTTAGCACAATGGTAGAGTTTCTCTGTGTGTGAAAAGCGCTCTATTTTGTAACGGTTGCAAACACCTATTGAAATTTGTATTCATAGTGAAAAATCTTGGACATTCTTTGAGGACTAGACGTAGACCACAAGTGATTTGGTGGTCGAACCAAGATAAATATTATGTCTGCTCTTCTATTCTCAATCTCTTTATTTACTGAAATTTATTTATTATTGTTAAATTTTTTACTTTCTGTTTCCAATTTTTTTCTTTTTTTCTCTCTTATTTTCACGCCTTTTATTAAATAGCTTCAATATTTGTTTTGGCTTTAAAAGCATTTGCGAAAATTTTCTATACTTAATTCACCCCCCTCTTGAGTATTGGAGCCACTTGGTAACAAGTGGTATCAGAGTTAGACTCTTGTTTAAAAAGTTTAGCAGCTTCAAGAGAACATGACTTTCTCAAATGGTTTCTTAGAGGGATCTTCCATAAATCGACCACCCTTTTTCAAAAGGGATGGTTATGCCTATTAGAAGAAATGAATGAGAATCTTCATCGAAGCTATTGATCTTGATGTGTGGGATGCTGTCGAAAACGGTGCATTTATATCTACAAAAGAGGTCGATGGTGTAAAAACTAAGACACCAAGAAGTGATTGGTCTGACGAGGATAAAAACAAAGTTCAACACAATTTAAAAGTCAAAAACATCATTACTACCGCTTTGGGGTATGATGAATTTTTTAGAATTTTAAATTGTAAAATTGCTAAAGAAATGTGGGACACTTTACAAGTCACCCATAAGGGTACTAGTGAAGTAAAGAGGTCGAGAATCAATTCTCTTACTCACGAATATGAATTATTTAGAATGAACTAAGGAGAAAGCATTAAGAAAATGCAAAAGAGGTTCACCCACATTGTAAATCATCTTGCATCATTAGGAAAGAATTTTTCTAATAAAGATTTGATTAACAAAGTTGTGAGATGTCTGAGCAGGATTTGGCAACCCAATGTGACAACCATATCAGAATCAAGAAATTTGTCAACAATGACATTAGCTACCCTCTTTGGAAAACTCCATGAACATGAACTGGAGCTGAGCAGGTTAAGTCAAAGCAAAGAAACTGATAAGAAGAAAAAGAGAATTGCACTTAAAGCCACCTCCTCCAATATTGATAATAAAGATGAAAATGATGAAGATGAAGCGGGCAAGTTTGAGTTAAATGAAGATAACCTCAGTCTCCTAGTAAAGAAATTTGGAAGGTTCCTCAAAAAGAAAGAAACTCAAAGAAGACTGACGTTCCCCCGAAAGAAGACCCATCACAAAGGAAAAGGGGCATCATCAGCTCCAACCTGTTACGAGTGTAGAAAATTGGGCCACATGAAGATGGAGTGCCCAATTTACCAAAAGAAAATGGAGAAATTTGAAAAGAAACCCTCTAAGGACAGAAAAGGAATAAGAGCCTACATAGCATAGGATGACAATTACATGGATTCTACTGATAGTTCGGACAACGAAGAAGCCCATCCATGTCTTATGGCCAAAGGAGAAGAAGAAAAAGAAGAAAACGACAATGAGGTAAATTCTAACTATGACTTATTTACCTTCTTATGATGAATTACAAAATGCTTTTGAAGAATTACATGAAGAATCAATAAGGCTAACAAAATTAATTTTTTCTTCTAAGAAAACAATTTCTTCTCTAGAAAATAAAATTCTTGCTTTAAATAAAGAAATTGAAGAATTAAAAATTAAAAATGAAACATTAGGATTAATTGATGCTTGTACAAGTTGTTCTTCACATGTCTCAACTTTTTCATTTTGTCTATAATGCCAAAATCTTGAAAAAGAAATTGAAGATTTAAAGAACATTCTTTCTAAATTTACTTTTGGAAGAGATAACTTAAATATTTTATTAGGAAAACAAAGAGTTATTTTTCAAAAGGCTGGGATAGGTTACAACCCCAAAAATCAGCATTAATTCTATAAAAATTTCTTTGTTCATTCAAGTATTTCTAGTAGTCATTTTATTAAATGTTTCTATTGTGAGAAGAAAGGACACAGCGTGTCAATATGCAATGCAAGGAAAAATATAACTACAAAAAGTGAAACAAAAATGGTTTGGGTTCCTAAGGGTACTATTCCCAAAACTAACACTCAAGGACCCAAGAAAATTTGGGTACCAAAAGTTAAAAATTAAACATGTGTTGTAGGTGTGCTTGAAAGTCAGGAACTCAAATTGGTATCTCGATAGCGGCTGCTCTAAGCACATGACCGAAGATGACTCCAAGTTCACATTTCTTGTTCCCAAGAATCATGGACATGATATAAATATGGAGATAACAACAAAGGAAAGATTCTTGGAATCTCAAAAGTCGGTAAGAGTCCTAACTCCTCTATAGATAATGTATTGCTTGTTGAAGGACTCAAACATAACTTGCTTAGTATTAGCCAATTATGTGATAAATGAAATAGAGTAATTTTTTATTCAAATTGCTGCATAATTGAAGATAAAAATGATAAGCATGTTAAGTTCATCGGTTATAGAGTTAACAATATTTATATGATTAGTCTTGATGATATATCTTCAAATGATGTGAAATGCCTTTTAAGTAAGAATGATGATTCGTGGTTATGGCATAGGAGAATTGCACACATTCACATAGATCATCTAAAAGATTTGGTCTTTAAAGAGTTAGTAATTGGACTACCCAAGCTCAATTTTATAAGAAATAAATTATGTGATGCATGTCAAAAGGGAAAACAAGTAAATGTTTCTTTTAAAGCAAAAAATATAGTTTCAACTTCTAGACCTTTACAACTTTTGCACATGGATCTTTTTGGATCATTTAGAACTATGAGTTTTGGTGGGAATTACTATGCTTTAGTGATTGTGGATGATTTTTCTAGGTTCACATGAACTTTATTTCTTTCAAATAAAAATAATACATTTCTAGCATTTAAAAGACTTGCCAAAGTTATCCAAAATGAAAAAGGGTTTTCTATTTCTTCTATAAGAAGTAACCATGGTGGCGAATTTGAAAATCATGCTTTTGAAACCTTTTGTGATGAACATGGCATTGAACATAATTTTTTTGTCCCTAGAACTCCACAACAAAATAGAGTTGTAGAAAGGAAAATTTGATCTTTAGAAGAAATGGCGAGAACTATGCTCAATGAGGCTATTTTTCCCAACTATTTTTGGGCGGACACTGTAAGCACCGCTTGTTATGTAATGAATAGGGCCCTTATAATGCCAATTTTAAAGAAAATCTCATATGAATTATACAAAGGAAGAAAGTCAAATGTATCATATTTTCATGTTTTTGGTTACAAATGTTTAGTTTTAAATAATGGGAAGGATAACTTAGGCAAGTTTGATGCTAAGTCTGATGAAGGTATATTCTTGGTTATTCTAATCATAGCAAAACCTTTAGAATTTATAATAAGAAAACTATGACTGTTGAAGAATCCATTCATATTGCATTTGACGAAACTAACCCAAATAGATCAAGAAAGGATTTTGTTGTTGATGATGTTGCAAAAGCTTTAGCAAAACCAACTTGGATGACAAGGAGATAGAAGAAAGGAAGCAAGAACAAAGTCAAAAGGAACCCCCAACTCAAGAGAATTCACAAGCCATAGACCTTCCCAAAGAATGGTGAACCTCAAGATACCATCCGCTTGACCGAGCAATAGGTGATGTATCTAAAGGTATAAGTACTCGAAACTCAATTAGAAATGCATGCAACCATATGGATTTTATTTCTCAAATTGAACCTAAAGACTTAAATGAAGCTTTTGATGATGAACATTGGATCTTGGCAATACAAGAAGAGCTAAATCAATTTAAAAGAAACCATGTATGAGAATTGGTTCCAAGGCCCAATGATCATCTAATTATAGGCACCAAATGGGTCTTTAGGAACAAGCTTGATGAAGCTGGCCTAATAACAAAAAATAAAGCTAGGCTTGTAGCTAAAGGGTATAATCAAGAAGAAGGAATAGACTATGAAGAAACTTATGCACCTGTAACTAGACTAGAAGCTATTAAAATGTTACTTGCTTATGCTTGCATCATGAATTTTAAGTTATATCAAATGGATATTAAAAGTGCTTTTCTAAATGATTTTATTCAAGAGGAGGTATACGTTGAACAACCTCTAGGTTTTGAAAATCATGAACTACCCAACCATGTTTTCAAACTTAAAAAGGCCTTATATGGCTTAAAACAAGCTCCTAGAGCTTGGTATGAAATGTTGAGTAAATTTCTTTTAGAACACGATTTTTTAAGAGGCAAAGTTAATATAACTCTTTTTATTAAAATTAAAAAGCATGACATCCTCCTTGTACAAGTCTATGTAGATGATATTATCTTTGGTGCTACTAACGAGTCTCTATGTAAGGATTTCTCTAATATCATGCAAAGCGAATTTGAGATGTCCATGATGGGAGAGCTCAACTTCTTCCTCGGGCTTCAAATTCAGTAAACAAGGAGCGGGACATTCATTAGCCAATCCAAGTATTGCAAAGAACTCCTCAAAAGATTTGGAATGGATAACTCAAATCATATGGACACTCCAATGAGCACCTCATGCTATTTAGACAAGGATGAAATAGGTAAACCTGTTGAAATCACTAAATACAGAGGTATGACTGGATCCCTTCTCTATTTCACCGCTAGTAGATCAGATATCATGTTTAGCGTATGCATGTGTGTTAGATACTAAGTTAATCCTAAAGAATCACACTTAAGTGCAGTAAAACGAATTATGAAATATCTTGGTGACACTTCACAAGTGGGCTTGTGGTACCCCAAAGGTGCCACTTGTAGTCTTGTTGGTTATTCTGACTTCGATTTCGCTGGTTTCAAATTGGATAAGAAAAGTACTAGTGGAACATACCACTTATTAGTTTCTTGGTATAGCAAGAAACAAAATAGTGTGGCTTTGTCTACCGCTGAGGCTGAGTGTGTTGTGGCCGAAAGTTGTTATGCTCAAATCCTATGGATGAAGCAACAACTTCTAGACTTTAGTCTTCAGCTTGATCACATCCCCATAAGATGTGACAATACTAGTGCAATCAACTTGACTAAGAACCCTATTATGCATTCAAGGTCTAAACATATTGAGATAAGATATCACTTCATAAAGGATCATGTTCAAAAAAGTGACTATATTTTGGAATTTGTTGAAACATCTAATTAACTTGCTGATATTTTCACAAAACCTTTACCTAAATACACTTTCTTCCACTTAAGAAGAGAACTTGGAATTCTAGATCAATCTTGCATATAGTGCTTATATTTATTATTGAGCTATTAATCTTGAATTTTTACTGACTTAAGCGTTGGAGATATCCCCAAATTCTCTTTTTAAAGGTAAATCATCATGAGGTAAGTCTCTGGATCTTAAAATTATACTTCTGGTTGTGTTTAATAATGTTTTTCTAATAGGTTTATTCAAATAAACCTGTGGTTATTCGAATAAAGTCCATCAGCTACTGAGAAAATTGTTGCATATTAGTTTTATTCGAATAAAACTTAATTTATTCGAATAAACTGAGTCAAGCAACCACAGTTTTTATTTTCTCATATCTGTCTCATTCAAATAACTTCATGTTATTCGAATATATGTGATGCATGTGCCTTTGTCTTCATGCTTTTTTTGAATAAACAGTGATTTATTCGAATAAACCTGAAGTGGATCTCTTGATCCTATGTTTTCCCATATCTGCCTTATTCAAATAAGTAAAACCTTATTCGAATAATGCCTTCTCAAGGCATTTGTTCTTTTCTGGTTATTCGAATAACCTTATGGTTATTCGAATAAATCCTAGGCAGTCAGCCCCATTACAGAGCTAGTTATTCGAATAAACTTAGAGTTGTTTGAATAACTTCTGGCTGAATCGTCACGTCTGTTGGTCTTCATGCAAGTTTATTCGAATAACACCCTTGTTATTCAAATAAACATGGGCTCCTTATAAATATCCAACCCTGCCCCACATTTATTTATCTATTTTTCTATTTTTTTTCTCTTCTCTCTCTCTCTTGTATTTTCTCCACATGCTCCATCACCATTCTCTCTTCTCTGTTTTTCCACCACTTTTCTTTTCTCACTGTGACCACCTTTCCTCACCGTACACCTTTGTACATCCCTTCATGGCATCCTCTTCTTCCCGTGCCAAACGCCTACGAATGAAAACAGCCCCCTACAACAACCCATTAGATCTTCGAAGGCTGTCCTCCAATCAAGAGGAACTGGGTCGCTTCATTTCTCATTTTCGGGAGTGTAACCTTGTGCACCCAAAGATCCTTGATCTAAACTTCTTCCAGAACGAATGAGGCTTTGATTTCCTCAAGTTTTTGCCAACTCAGGGTGCGCTTTGCTTCTGCTCACACCAACCTGCTCTTTACCCTAACTTGGTAAAGATGTTCTATTGCGACATGAAGATTGTTGGCGAGGATCTGCACTCTGACAGCTCTGATGAACACATGGTTGTAACACCCCTCAATTTAATAACCACAGCACAATCGTCATTATACCATGAATACTAAATTTTGGTGTGTTACAACTTTCAAATAATATTTATCCAAATTAAACCATCATGCATATACAGAAAATATGAGCCATAGATGAAATAATACATAAGCCGTCATTAGCACATATAATTCAACAAGCCAAAATCAAAGTATAGTTCATAGGACTAGATAATTAATTTAAAGCATACATAGCACGGCGCATTTCACATACCGCTTAAAATAAAATACATCAAGTTGGGCTTCAGAATGCAGGTATACTCAAATTACACCTTAATAAAAGTAATGCAGAGGAAACATAAACTACCCACAAAGACATCCACGTCTAAGGAGTTGGACACTCCATCGGATCCACCTCGGGATCCTCCCCCAGGTCACCTGAAGACACAAAAATAGGATAGAGTGCAGTCTCGGGAGCAGGTGCCCTAGAAACTGATGTCATCGAATCCTCGTCGTCTCTAAAGGTGTGAAGTGGATCACCCTATAGCTCTCGAATAGGCAGAGCAAACTCCGGATGCACTGATGTAGTAAGAGTCAAGATAGGGTTTCCATCACGAGTCCGCCTCACA
Organism: Ormosia semicastrata; assembly: GCA_029884595.1. Classification (NCBI taxonomy): domain Eukaryota; kingdom Viridiplantae; phylum Streptophyta; class Magnoliopsida; order Fabales; family Fabaceae; genus Ormosia; species Ormosia semicastrata. The sequence continues at coordinate 5,258,025 of JAQQTO010000061.1, forward strand.
GTCAAGATCAGATCTCAAACGTACCGTACACGCTCTCCAGCCCAGTCGACTCGCCACGCATTGGCGCCACCAGTGAACACAATCCTGATGAACCCAATAAAACCCCTTCTTGATGACATCACTGAATATAGGAGATCGAACTAAGTGAAATCTGGAAGGAAACAATCACGTCCCCTCAACAGTCTTTAACCAAGAATTACGTAGGACAAGAATAATACATACAAGAGGTGAGATATCCAACTTCATTACCAAAATTATGGCAGTAAGAAACACAACGAAAGATAATAATGCCTTTCACATATAACAATATTAAGTACAGGCAGATAACATCATGTCAATACAGGAATATTACAGAATAATAAACATACTCATATTATTACGAAGATATCGCAAGTCAACAAGCATAATTACATTTTCAATTAGTAAGTTATTCAACAATATACTTCACAATATATGAATATTAACTATGCCATGACAGTATGTATGATGACTATGCATATGCACAATGCGTATGTTGGCCATTCACATGTACAATGTACTCATTTTCCTACTCCATGGAGCTAGACCCAAGTTTTCAGAGATGAACGTCCCAGAAGATCTGTCCCCCCTAAATAGACAGTCGACACCGAGCCACAAAAAGTAATAGTGGTTTGTCAGGCTACTAGTGCGTTGCAACAGTGTTCACGGCCAGGGGTATACAATGTGATAGCATAATCACTAGTGAATCACCGTGCCCTGACGTCCTCATAAGGCCTATTCAAGGCCCCACTATCCTGTAAGTTCTTGTTCACTCCTAGCCATAAAACGCCATAACTGTATGATGCTCAAACGCATATTCAATGAAATCAATCACATCCGACTCAATAGTCTATCTGATGTTTCTAGGGTCCAGTTCGTCGGCCCGATAGCACAATGATGCCAATGCATGTTCTCTCAGAGTATCTCAACTATACAAATTCAAGAATCATGCATTTTAAAATCATAAGTTAAAATAGTCATTAACAGATTTGGGTCCCACTTATGGGCCCGATAACAAAGTCTTCATTTATAATAAATTTAGGACATACCATTATCTCATAAGGTTTTATCATTGTTCTTCTCTTTGTCCTTAATAAGATTCATTTAATTAAATGTCTTATGATTCTCAAAGTCTCACTTACACTCTTAATTCTTGTTTCTCTAATTCAAATAGTCATTCTTTTTATTCATAATAAAACTTATTTAATTAAGTGTCTTATAATTCTCAAAGTCTCACTTACACTCTTAATTCTTGTTTCTCTAATTCAATTAGTCATTCTCTTCATTCATAATAAAACTTATTTAATTAAATGTCTTATGATTCTCAAAGTCTCACTTTAGTTTGGCATTTCTTATGAAGTTCTTTTCTGGAGAAATTCTCTCATTTTGTTAAGTTCCTTACTTTAAATTTAGTCACATTTACTTAGAAAATTATTCTAAGGCTTTCTAAGTTTCACACATCCTTATTCTTTTCTTAGGTTCAAAGGTTCCTTTAAGATTATCAAATTGATTTCTTTCCATTACATTATTAACTATTTAATCACTTAATTAATTAATTGTTATAGTTGCATAAAGTTACATGAATTGAGTCATAAATAACCCTAAATGCCGTGAGCCTCTCTAAGATTTGGATTCCCAAATTTTATTCAATTAATTACATATTATCCTTTCAATTAATCATATCTTCAACTTGTTACAAAATTTCACCAAGAACACCTAATTTTTGGGTTCATGGCCGTAAGCCTCATAGGAGAGGGCAAGAGCCATTTTGCTTCCATTCAAGTTTCCAATCCATCCAAGCACATCAATATACATATTCAATCAACCAAACAACTCAAACAAATTAAAAACAACACATAGTCATAAAAGTCATACAACAAAGAGAGTAACCCTAACTAAGGTTCTTCACAACCAATACAAAATTAAGTTCCCTATTACCAAGAAAGGTTAAAGAGGATCATCTCCCTCTTACCCAAGAGAAAGACAAGCAAGGAAAACTCCCTTGAAGCTCCTCGGAATTTCGGCCAACACCACCAAAAACCCTAAAAATTCCAACTTTAACAAATCAACACCAAAGCTTGAAAAATAAGAATTAAATAGTCATAAGGAGGACCTTAAAAACGAAAATGGAAGAAAGGTTAGGAGAAAACAAGAATCTCACCCAAAAGTTCCAAACTTGAAGCTTGAAGAAGAAGATGGTGAAGATAGAACCTTTTCAAGAAATCTCCAACTAGAAGTGTGTTTAGATGATGAAGGAGATTAAGAAAATGTGGTTGGTTAGAAATTTTGTGATGGTAGAGGGCAAACAAGAGGACTAGCCGTGTGGGTTGGTGTAGAGAGAAGTAGGAGAATATGAGAGAAATATGAAGGTAGAGAGAGAAGTTGATAGAAAAGTGAAATGAGATTGTTGGGGTTTCTGAAATTAGAATAAATTTGTTTAATTAGGTGAAGCACAAATCCTTTGGCTCCAAAAGAGTACAGCTGCCGTGTGGGGAGGGAGGAGAAAGAGAAGTGAGTAGCTTCTTTGAGAAGCTTAGGAGCTTCTCCAATAAAGAAGGATTTGATTAGACATAAAGAAAATTGCTTTGGGATAAGATAAGGTGATAAAGTAATTAAATAATAAGGTGATTAGGATTTTACTACAAGTTATTACCCAATGGATAATTGTTACAGTGAACAAATCCAGTATTAATTATCTAACAGATAATAGAGCGTATCGTAAAATTTTAATTAACGATACATACAGAGATTTTATTTATCAGATAAAATCTCAAAAAACGTAAACCTCGTAAACTGTGCCCAGCCTCGAGTTTAGTTAGATTTCCCATCGATGCTTTCACAGTTCAAAGTTTACCAGTCTCAGGGAAAACATTTCGTTTTCCCAGTTCCGCTGAGTGTGTACGTAAATCGAGAAATATATTAAAATATTTGACATTTCTAGAAAAATTCACAAAAATTCTCAAAAATCAAAAATATTGGAAAATGACCATTCACCACGAAACAAACAATTTTTGAGGTGTTACACCGACTCTGCTCAGTGTGCATGCAAAATGAGGAATATATTAAAATATTTGACGTTTCCGAAAAAATTCAAAAAAATTTCTAAAAATCATAAATATTATAAAATGACTATTTATGATGAAATAAATAATTTTCAGGATATTACAACTTTCCCATTCTAAAAAGAAATTTCATCCTCGAAATTTTTATACCTTAGAATCTAGCTCCCCCATTGTGCCCCCAATTACATCATTCCAAATCGCTTTTACTCACGTAGTATCTCTTCCTCTTGAATTTTTTTTTTTTTGCATCCCTTCCTAAGTCATCTTATCTTTATCCGTTGCTTGCTGTACAAGCTCGGGTCCAATCGTAATCCTTTCACTGTCTCAGTGCTAACATAAAAGTGTCTTACATACCATCCACGTAATGTCTCATATTTAACTCCTTCTAATCAACCAGATATTTCTAACTCTTTATGATTATTGTAGACGTTAAATGTTGCTCTATGTAGAAATGCCTCCATATCTTCAACGCAAGCACACAACGGCTAGCTCCAAGCTTGTGGAGGCTAGTTCTCCTCATGTGCTCCCGATCGCCTTGGAGCATACGCTACCATCTTCCCATTCTACACAAGTACCCATCCCGAACCTGGATGTGAAATACCAAAAATTTGCTGGAATCGCGAAGTAGTTAGTCATCTTTTTAACTCTTGAAAACTTTCTTCACATGCCTTGGTCCATAGAAAAACTTGATTCTTTCTCGTAGGCTGAGTGAGAGGTTCTGCTTTCTTAGAAAATCATGCAGTGGATCTCCGATACTAGCTAGCTAATCCCACACAGTGACAAATCTCCAATACAGTCTTTGATTTTTCCCATTGAAGAACTGCTTCAACTTTTGACGGATCTCCAACAATTCCTTCTTTTAAAGATCACGTGACTCAAAAGTTAAACTGCCTCAAACCGAAATTCGCACCTGGACAGCTTCTTGCGTAACTCCTTATTCTTCGTCAGAATTTGAAGAACAACACAATAATTCTGTTTCAATAGGTAAGAAAGATCCTGTTCGAGTAGTCGATGAGTGCTATTAAAGCGTTCGTTACATGGAACGACATTACGAAATACTTGTAGCATTCACAACGCGTCAGAGAAAGCTGCTTTGGAAATATCTCCTACTTTCAGGTGATTTTGATGATAGTTGAGAACTCAAGCTAATCTTGGAGAAAACAGTGGCTTCCTTCAGCTGATCTATGAAACCATCTATCCTTGATCTTAAAAGGAATTGTCTCGTAGGGCAAGTTCTTACCTAATTGTACTGCACTTGGCACAATGTTATGGTTCAAATTCGAGAACACATTTCCTCAATCGAAGTATACTAGAAACATTATAATGATTAGAAAGAAAAGTAGGGAAGTCACTTGGTTTACCACTAGACCCGTCCAGCGAATAATATGATATGGTCCAATAAAACTTAGGAAAGAGTTTTCATGGATTCAAATCCAAGAATTTCTGTCTCAAGAAACACTAAATTTCCATTGGAACTGAATGACGAGACCCGTTTACGAAACGACCAATCTCCTTCTTGAGATCAAGCCTATTCATGAAGAAAGTAGATAATTGAATTAGTAAAAGGGTTCAAATTTCTAACAACAATAGGATAGTCTCAAACAAACTTGTGTAATGAGAGCAAGCTTGCAAATGAGAACAATAATATTCAGGTCGAAAAGAAACAAATACACATATAACCCAATTCCAGAAACGAACTCTTAAAATTTCATTGGAATATTTTAATAGGATATGGTTGAAAGATAACCAATCCATTTGTTTTGATGTCATATCAGATTTTCGAAGAAGGTAAACAAATCCAATCAACAGAAAAGACTTAGTCTTTAATAGACATAGGTTAATTTAAACAACTAGGCTACCAACAACAGGTTCCTAGTAGAAAAAGTGGAAATGTCTTACTCAAAAGATGATGAAGATACAAACGATCCTAATAGACTCATATAATCATATGTCACAAGGGAATGGGTTATCCCCAGAATTATACAATGGAATCACAGGGTTATCTACTATAGCACAGTCCCCCTCTTCATTTCGGTCTTCAGTCTGGGTGGAGGAATTAACTCTCCCTTATCCGTAAGATTTTGAGGTACATACATCTCTGACGTAAGGCTTCATCCTTTGCGAAGTACAGTTCCTACCCACATGTCCTAGCTCTCTGCATTTGAAACAAATTATCCCCTTGATCGTACATAGAGGCTTCGTCCCATGTAAAGCACAATCCCTTGACACATGTTCTTGCTTTCCGCACTTGAAACAGATTATTCCTTCGATCGTACAGTCCTTTGTTAAGTGGTCCTTTCCGCACTTGAGGAAGATTACCCTTTTGATCTTACATTCCCTCGTTGAATGGTTCTTTCTACACTTTTTACATGTCTATTCAAGTATCATGGGATGACTAGGTCTGCCACCACTAGCATTACCCCCAGTTGGTTGCTGTCGTCATTGATTCCCTAGTGGTCACGAGTATGATTTCTACTTAAACTGATTGATCATTCTATTATTCCTCTTTTGCAACTTAGGTAGTCTAGAGTTACTCCAAAACTGACTTTTTCTCAACAAATTCTGAACCTCAACTTCTAACTCCTGTTGCTGTGCGGTCCTCTGACTTGGTTATACTGTTACACCAGTCATTCCCTGCATTGCTTCCACAGTTGCATCCATCCCTTTGTTGTTGCGTTCCACATTCCTATGTGTACGTCTTTCGCTAGCCATTGTCTTCCTTCGAAAATAGACAGTCAAGCACAATGGAGACAAGAAGTAACCATTTCAGACAATATTGTCTCCTTTCGGAAACCAAACGCAAGGAGTCACACAACACAACAAGACAAACCAAATCACTAAACCCAAAAGATTCTAACTTGAGCTCCTTCATGTTGCCTTCTATGGTGCGATCTTCCGCAAGTCTTTAACTTCCAAGCAGCTCCTCAAACCATACTTACGCCAGATATTCTTCTCCCAAGAGAATTCAGTTCTCCAAAACGTCTTGGACGCTTTAATCCACAAACTTTACAAGTTTTGTTTAACTACCCACTTCTAACCCATTGGCTCAAACAATTCTAGAAGTAACACAATAAGGGTATAAATGCAAGTAAACCCTAGACAAGTTTAGTCATACCACCTGAGCTTCTTACTAAAAGAACTTTTATTCGCTTAATACGCCTAGGTGAAGTCATAGTTTTCCGTCCACACAGAACATTACACATTGAGTAAGCCAATACTCAATATCATGTGTCTATGCAGCAGTAGCTACCAATATTCAACCCATGTCTTCCTTTCCCAAACATCTCTATCAAAAGACAAGGAAATGCACAACACACAAAGAAACTTCTAACATGTCTAAGCATAGTCAGTCCATACCCTGGCTCAATAGGATGAACTAAGCTCTGATACCACCTAATGTAACACCCCTTGATTTAATAACCACGGCACAATCATCATTATACCACGGATACTAAATTTTGGCGTGTTACAACTTTCAAATAATATTTATCCAAATTAAATCATCGTGCATATACAGAACATATGAGCCACGGATGAAATAATACATAAGCCATCATTAGCACATATAATTCAACAGACCAAAATCAAAATACAGTTCATAGGACTAGATAATTAATTTAAAGCATACATAGCACGATGCATTTCACATACCGCTCAAAATAAAATACATCAAGTTGGGCTTCAGAATGCAGGTATACTCAAATTACACCTTAATAAAAGTAATGCAGAAGGAAACATAAACTACCCATAAAGACATCCACATCTAAGGAGTTGGGCACTCCATCGGATCCACCTCGGGATCCTCCCCCGGGTCACCTGAAGACACAAAAACAGGATAGAGTGCAGTCCCTGGAGCAGGTGCCCTAGCAACTGATGCCATCGAATCCTCGTCATCTTTGGGGGTGTGAAGCGGATCACCCCATAGCTCCTGGATAGGCATAGCAAACTCCAGATGCACCGATGTAGTAAGAATCAGGATAGGGTCTCCATCACGAGTCCTCCTCACAATCAAGATCTGGTCTCCAACATACCGTACACGCTCTCCATCCCAGTCGACTCGCCACACATTGACGCCACCAGTGAACATAATCCTAACAAACCCAATAGAAGCCCTTCTTGACGACATCACTGAATATAAGAGATCGAACTAAGTGAAATCCAGAAGGAAATAATCACGTTCCCTCAACAGTCTTTAACTAAGAATTACATAGGACAAGAATAATACATACAAGAAGTGAGATATCCAACTTCATTACCAAAATTATGGCAGTAAGAAACACAACAAAAGACAATATTGCATTTCACATATAACAATATTAAGTACAGACAGATAACATCATGTCAATACAGGAATATTACAGAATAATAAACATACTCATATTATTACGGAGATATCGCGAGTCAACAAGCATAATTACATTTTCAATCGGTAAGTGATTCAACAATATACTTCACAATATATGAATATTAACTATACCATGACAGTATGTATGATGACTATGCATATGCACAATGCGTATGCTGGCCATTCACATGTACAATGTACTCATTTTCTTACTCCATGGAGCTAGACTCAAGTTTTTAGAGATGAACGTCCCAGAAGATCTGTCCCCCCTAAATAGACAGTCTATGCCAGGCCACGAAAAGCAATAGTGATTTGTCAGGCTGCCAGTGCGTTACAATAGTGTTCACAGCCAGGGGTATACAATATGATAGCATAATCACTAGTGAATCACCGTGCCCTGACGTCCTCATAAGGCCTATTCAAGGCCCCATTATCCTGTAAGTTCTCGTTCACCCCTAGGCATAAAATGTCATAACTGTATGATGCTCAAATGCATATTCAATTAAATCAATCACATCTGACTCAATAGCCTATCTGATGTTTCTAGGGTCCAGTTCGTCGGCCCAATAGCATAATGATGCCAATGCATGTTCTCTCAGAGTATCTCAATTATACAAATTCAAGAATCATGCATTTTAAAATCATAAGCCAAAATAGTCATCAACAGATTTGGTCCCACTCATGGGCCCGATAACAAAGTCTTCATTCATAATTAATTTAGGACATACCATTATCTCATAAGGTTTTATCATTGTTCTTCTCTTTATCCTTAATAAGACTCATTTAATTAAATGTCTTATGATTCTCAAAGTCTCACTTACACTCTCAATTCTTGTTTCTCTAATTCAAATAGTCATTCTCTTTATTCATAATAAAACTTATTTAATTAAGTGTCTTATGATTCTCAAAGTCTCACTTACACTCTTAATTCTTGTTTCTCTAATTCAATTAGTCATTCTCTTCATTCATAATAAAACTTATTTAATTAAGTATCTTATGATTCTCAAAGTCTCACTTACACTCTTAATTCTTGTTGTTCTAATTCAATTAGTCATTCTCTTCATTCATAATAAAACTTATTTAATTAAATGTCTTATGATTCTCAAAGTCTTTAATTTAGCATTTCTTATGAAATTCTTTTATGGAGAAATTCTCTCATTTTGTTAAGTTCCTTACTTTAAATTTAGTCACATTTACTTAGAAAATTATTCTAAGGCTTTCCAAGTTTCACACATCCTTATTCTTTTCTTAGGTTCAACGGTTCCTTTTAGATTATCAAATTGATTTCCTTCTATTACATTATTAACTATTTAATCACTTAATTAATTAATTGTTATAGTTGCATAAAGTTACATGAATTGAGCCATAAATAACCCTAGAGGCCGTTAGCCTTTCTAAGATTTGGATTCCCAAATTTTTATTCAATTAATTACATGTTATCCTTTTAGTTAATCATATCTTCAACTTGTTACAAAATTTCACCAAGAACACCCAATTTTTGGGTTCATGGCCGTAAGCCTCATAGGAGAGGGCAAGAGCCATTTTGCTTTCATTCAAGTTTTCAATCCATCCAAGCACATCAATATACATATTCAATCAACCAAACAACTCAAACAAATTGAAAATAACACATAATCATAAAAGTCATACAACAAAGAGAGTAACCCTAACTAGGGTTCCTCACAACCAATACAAAATTAAGTTCCCTACTACCAAGAGAGGTTGAAGAGGATCATCTCCCTCTTACCCAAGAGAAAAACAAACAAGGAAAACTCCCTTGAAGCTCCTTGGAATTTCGGCCAACACCACCAAAAACCTTAAAAATTCCAACTTTAACAAATCAACACCAAAGCTTGAAAAATAAGAATTAAATGGTCATAAGGAAGACCTTAAAAACAAAAATGGAAGAAAGGTTAGGAGAAAATAAGAATCTCACCCAAAAGTTCTAAACTTGAAGCTTGAAGAAGAAGATGGTGAAGATGGAACATTTTCAAGAAATCTCCAACTAGAAGTGTGTTTAGATGATGAAGGAGATTAAGAAAATGTGGTTAGTTAGAAATTTTGTGATGGTAGAGGGCAAACAAGAGGGCTGGCCATATGGGTTGGTGTAAAGAGAATGAGGAGAAGATGAGAGAAAGATGAAGGTCGAAAGAGAAGTTGATAGAAAAGTGAAATGAGATTGTTGGGGTTTTTGAAATTGGAATAGATTTGTTTAATTAGGTGAAGCACAAATCCTTTGGCTCCAAAAGAGTGCAGCTGCCATGTGGGGAAGGAGGAGAGAGAGAAGTGAGTAGCTTTTTTGAGAAGCTTAGGAGTTTTTCCAATAAAGAATGATTTGATTAGACATAAAGATGATTGCTTTAGGATAAGATAAGATGATAAAGTAATTAAATAATAAGATGATTACGATTTTACTACAAGTTACTACCCAATAGATAATTATTACAGTGAACAAAGTTAGTATTAATTATCCAACGAATAATAGAGCGTATGGTAAAATTTTAATTAACGGTACGTACAGAGATTTTATTTATCAGATAAAACCTCAAAAAATATAAATTTCGTAAACTGTGCCCCGCCTCGAGTTTAGTAAGATCCCCCGTTGACGCTTTCACAGTTCAAAGTTTACCAGCCTTAGGGAAAATATTTTATTTTCCTGGCTTGGCTCAGCACACACGCAAAATGAGAAATATATTAAAATATTTGATATTTCTAGAAATATCCATAAAATTCTCAAAAATCACAAATATTAAAAAATGACCATTCATCACGAAACAAACAATGTCTGAGGTGTTACACCGACTCTACTTAGTGTGCACGTAAAATGAAAAATATATTAAAATATTTGACGTTTCTGAAAAAATTCAAAAAAATTCCTAAAAATCATAAATATTATAAAACAACTATTTATGATGAAATAAATAATTTTCAGAATGTTACAATGGTCATCACTCCCAGTGATTAGCAACAGATGTTTGGGTTGCAAACCATTGGGCGTAACATTGATGATGACATTGATACTCTAAACCAAGAGTACAAGAAGCTTCAAGCTATTAAAGACCTGCTGAAGCCTGGTTTGGCCTTGCCTCCAAAGGGCATCAAGGAAGGCATGATGAAGAGCCAAGATAGGATCTTACATTATGCCTACGCTCACATTCTAGCACCTCGGGGAGGTAACTACGCCTACTTGAGTAAAGATTACATCTTCATAATGTGGCTTATAAAGAAATGGTACCAGGTTAACTGGCCTGCCTTTATCATGAAGCATATGATGAGATCAAAGGACAAAAAATGGTCTGATTTGCCCTATGGTTTGATCATCTCTGCCTTCTTAGGCAAGTACCTTTAAACTTTGGAAACTGAGCTAGCGACAAAGCTTACTCACCATCATGTTTTTGGGTCCTTTACCCTAAACAAAATGAAGATGGTCAAAACTTCTGATGGCTGGGTGTACCTTGACGAAGTTGAAGATGAAGACTAAGAAGACCTTCCTGCTACCCCTGCTGCTGATTTGTCTGCTCTTGCTCTTGCTGTTCCTGATCCAGTCACTTTGGATACATGGTAGCTTTGCAGGACAACAGGGCCTATATGGAGAACACATTTTCTATTCTGTTTGATAGGATAGGTAGAGCGTGAGCAAGCTGTGCTTCGCATTTTGCTGACTCAGCGAGCACCTAACTCCCCTCCTTCGCCACCGGATGCTTACTTTTAGGCTTTGTTTTTTGTTCTCTTTTGTTTCTTGGCTTATTTGGTTTTATGCTGGATGTTCTTATTGTACATGTAATTTCATTGGCAAATTTAACATAAATGTAATCACAGTTTTGATCATGTCATCTGTTTATTACTATACAGGCATTATCTATTTTATCTGAGATTATATGAATATCTTGTTTATGCCCATTATATGTTTTGCCTTGGTCCCCTGTGCTTTTTGATCATGCCAAAGGGGGAGAAAAATTATAATAGGTAATTCTTGAGAAAAGCCAAGTAAAAATAAAAAAAATTATTGGATTCCAAAAAAAAGGGAGAGTTGCACACATCTCTGATTTAAAACACCTTTTATGAAAAAGAGGAGGAGTAAGTTCTCCAAACTTTATCTTTGTGAATTCCAATTTATCTAAACTAATGCTTTTCTCTATGATAGTTTGTCATTATCAAAAAAGGGGAAAATGTGATTGGTTATGCTACAATGAAGATTAGTTTTGATGATAACAAACATGAAGATAATGAGAAGACCAAGTCCAAGAACTTCAAGATTAGCTTTAGGACTTAGAGTCTCTTTGTATGAAGATCTTTTTGGATATCTCATGGTTTTTACAAGATAAAAAAAAATTGAAAATAAATTAAAAGGTTTTGGTGTTTTTGAAAATCATCTGGGCTATTTCTCAAAGTTTTTTTTCAAGTGTTTTAGAAATAGAGTTATTCAAATAAAGTCCTCTTTATTCGAATAAATCAAGTTTAGAAAAATTGTGCTTGAACTGAGTTATTCGAATAACCCATGAGTTATTCAAGTAATGTTTTAAAATCCTGTTGCGCGCCTCTATTTTCACAAATGTTATTCGAATAACATCTTTGTTATTCGAATAAATGGTTTTTAGAATGGCCTATTTTTATATAAGCTATTCGAATAACTCCAGAATTATTCGAATAGACCTGTTTCTCAGAAATCTTTTTAAACTAGTGTTATTCGAACAAACCTCATGTTATTCGAATAACCAATTTCAGAATTGGTTATTTTGAGAACGTGTTATTCGAATAATCCAAGGTTTATTTGAATAAACACGAGATCCTGATTTAGAAAGAAATTGGCATATTTGCATTCATTGCGTGAATTAATTGCATCCAACGGCTATTTTCTTCTACGACTCTATAAATAGAGACCGCGGGTCTCGTCTGTTTTTGCCCAGCTATCTGAATTATTTTGAGCTTGCTTTGAAAACGTGATTTATAAGTTTCACATATTTTTTGTGCTCTTTTTGCCAAAACTTTGAGATATCCTTAGAGAGCTTCTTGTTAGTCATGGCAACCATTACCCAAGAGGGGGGGTGAATTGGGTATAAAAACTTTTTCACAAATGCTCTTAAAAATAAATATAAATATTTAAGCTATTTAAATAAATGCACAGAAGGAACGTGATGAAGAAAAGAAACTTTAAGAACAGCGAAAAGTAAATGTACAATAAAATAAATTGCATAAAATAAAGAGATAAAGAGAAGAAGAGCAGTGCACGATATTTATCCCTGGTTCGACCACCAACCACTTGTGGTCTACGTCCAATCCCCGAAACACAGTTCGAGATTTTTCACTATATGTACAAGCTTCAATAGGTGCTTGCAACCGTTACATGAAAGAGCACTTTTCACACACAGGAAACTCTACCCTTGTGCTAAAGTCTCAAATTACAGGATACCTCACCCTTATACAAACCTTGAAGGGATACCTCACCCTTATACAAATCTTGAAGGATACCTCACCTCAATATAGAAAAATAGAAATATAGATGAAGAGAAAACTCTCACAAAGAGTAGATTATACAAATTGAAGCTCTATGAAGCTCTCTAAGGATATCTCAAATTTTGGCCAAAAAGAGCACAGACATTTGGTAAAATATGTATCACAAAATAAAGCAAGAAGGAATCATTTCAGATAAATGGGTGTGTTTCAAAGATGTCCCAAAAACATATATTTATAGTGGTATAAGAAAAAGAGTCGTTGGGTATAATTTATTTCAACATTAAAAGCATAGAAAATAGCCGTTGCGAGATTCTGACCGTGTTTATTCGAATAAGCCAAGTCTTATTCGAATAAAACCTTCAAACGATACGTTCCTGAACATCTTTATTCGAATAACAGGTTTACTATTCGAATAACCCTTAAAAAAAAAGTTCTGGAATGCTTTAAGGGTCATGTTATTCGAATAGGCTTTTGGTTATTCGAATAAACCACTAAAAGCTCGGTCTGATATGAATTTTAAGGTGTGTTATTCGAATAACATTTGGTTTATTCGAATAAACCACTCAGCTTTTGAAAACTGACTTTAAACGGTCATAACTTCTTCATTTCTTATCCGTTTAAAGCAAATGACCAGTCATTGGAAAGATCTTTGAGTCTATTTTCAAATGAAATAAGTTTCAAAACAAAACTCAAAGTATTTTGAAAGATATGATTAAAAGAGTGACCAAAGGTCAGTTTTGCAAAACCCAAATTTGGCTATTTTTCATAAAATTGAACTACCACCATAAATAACTTTTCAAAACTTGTTTGTTGGGTATTTTAGCATACGAAAAACATTTGTAAAAACATATTTGAGATATCCATAAGGCTTCGTACATAAAGACACTAAGTCCTATAAGCTATACCATTTAATCTTCCTTTGGACTTGGTCTTTGACATGACTTCGATGTTTATCAATACCTTCATGAAATAGGCATTCACATTCTCCTTTGTGTTGAGCTTAATTGAGATCTTTTACTTTCTTGTTGCAAGCTCACTCTTGGTACTTGGACTATCCTACAAAGTATCACTCACTTAAACAAGCATAGTTAGTCCAAAAACATAATTTAATATCTTCATATGCATGAATCATAAATATATAGCTTTAGTTAGTTTAACATGCGTATAAGAAATTCATAGACACATCCAAATAAGATATTTATTAAATATTAATGGATATGCTCTATATAGAATGCAACAAAGAGTATAAGCAAGATATTCTTTTTGTCTTGTATTTGTCATCATCAAAACTTAACATATAAAACCATTTGGGGCAAACTTATATCCACAATCTCCCCCTTTTTGATGATGACAAATCACCAAAGAAAAATATGTTGAGCAATATACAAGAATTGATATTTATGTAAGCATATCAAGCAATTGAGCACAAGAACATATTTTTCTTTCTAATTTTCTCTCCCCCTATTTGACATCAACAAAAAGGCTTAGGAAGGAAAGATAATAATTTTCTCTCCCCTTATAGATAAAACTCATGATTCAAAGAGAGATGAAATAAATATGCTTTCAAGATATCGAAGATTATTCATGCAATGCTTGTCATATATTTGTATATCAACATTCAGCATATGATAGCAGTAGAATACTTTATGTAATCAAACAAGGATGTAAACCAAAAGATATAAACAACTTAAGAGCTAGGCTCCCCCTCAAAATATGCATATTTATAAAAAATAAAGCAAGGGCAAAGATATTTATTCTTAATCCAAAATTTTAAGACTTCTCCCCCTTTCAAAAAGAATTTTATAAGAGCAGCATTTTAGAAAGGTAGAGATGTTTAAAAAAAAAACCATATATTCCTTGAAAAGCATCTAGTCATTTAAGATTAATTTATCAATAAGTATCATACAATTCATAACATATAGAATACCATAAAAGTTAAGGGATAGAGATACTTATTGAGTCATATAAAGAGTGATGCTCCTTCTTTATTGGTCCTTTAACTTTGAGCTTTCTTCCTTTGAATTCTACATTTCATTGCACTAGAAGAAAGTCTTCTTTATCTTCCTCTTCATATGAATTCCATTCAGCTTTTCTCGTTTATGCTTGTATGTAAAAATCTGATGGCTATATTTGAAACACATAGAGAGACTTGCAAAGCTAACTTTAAAAGTCCTCTAAAACATAGGTTAGCATCAAATATCATTTAATCTCATTTACAAGCATAAATTAGGTTGATATATAATTTAAAGCATGTATCACATTATCAACCATGCAATATTAGTTCTAACAAGAATGCATGAAGCACATATGCACTTGAATCCAAAAAAAAAAAATATTTAAGCATTTTAAGGCATGATTCAAGTTTATTAAGAAATACATGATCAACATCAAAACTTATATAAGCATTTTGGGGCAAACAGTGATCATGTTAGGCATGTAATATCAAGTAAGGAATTTTAGTACTCACACATACCAAGAACAAAAAGTCCCTTATTGTAATGAAAGAATTGAAAAGCCATGGAGTCAGTAACTTTTGAAATTATTTACTTCTTGTTTTCAAAATTTAACATATCAAGCAAGAAGACATGTAATATTTTACTTTTCAATCTCCAAGTAAGTATATATGACAATTAGGCATCAAAGAGAAGGGATTAGAATGACTTCTGAGAATGTGAATTTTCATATTTAAACAAAGAGAATTGATCACTAGCTTAATAACAAAGATATTACCATAGCATGTCATTCCAAGCAAAAATGTATGCATATTTAGCATGTTAGCATATGTAGAGATACTTTCAAGACATAATGCTAGAAAAGCACAACTTAAAACATGGTAAGACATAAAAACAAATTTCTACTTATCCAAGTATCACATGATATTCAATAATAATTTGATATCACCAAAAGTGTATTCTTTGAGTTTTTGTAGATGACTCCCACTTTCACCAACTTCCAAGCTTCAAGCTTCCGTGAGGGAATGGAAATTTTTTGCACATCTTTTAAAAGTTGAGTCCTTTTAAGCTTTACTATCCTTAAGTTGAATAAATTCCATTTAAATGCTTGCTTGAGGTAGTTATCACCCTACAACACAATTCAAAGAATTTTCTTTGGTATCCATCAATTTTGGATCCATAGAGGTTAGTTATTATGCCAAACTCATAAACAAATAAGTATTCAAAATAATAGAATAATAAATGAGTTCACAAAGGTAAAAGATATTTCATGATCAATCAAGCCAATTATATATAAGCATTAAAGGAATTTTAACATGTATTAACGTAGCAGAACTTTTTGTTTAAAAACAAAAAACATGTTTATTCGAATAAGAAATGGTTTTATTCGAATAGATGAGTAGGAAAAGCCAATCGTTGTGGCATTTTAACAAGTTTTATTCGAATAACCTAAGGGTTATTCTAATAGGCAGAAGACTATCAGTTAAGACTGATAAACCAAAGGCTTTGGCTATTCGAATAGCCTGAGCTGTATTCGAATAAACAAAGGGAAAAACAGAGACTGATAAAAGAAGGCTTCTGGTTATTCGAATAGAGACGCCTTTATTCGAATAGACAGAGAGCATTTTCAAATAGGATTTAACACAGGAATCAGTTTATTCGAATAAACTAACAAAGAAATACAGAGATGCATACGTTCAAGAAATTCAAAGCATATATTCATATGATTTAAAGGTTCCAGAGAGATACAACTCATAAAAAAATGATTGATCAAAAACTCAAGCTCAAGAAAATTATTTCAAGCAAGGAACATATTTATCTAGCATATTAATATAAAAAAAAATATTTTCAAATTATAAGGCTAGAAAAGCATAATAAAAGGTTTCACTTATCCGGAAATTGTAAGTCCAAACTTCATGAAGACAAGGAAGAGAGCCTGAAATTATTTCTGGTCTTTGTACTTGCAGCAACCATTTTCAAGATGTCAAAGTCAGCTCTTGGCCTTCAAGCACACCTACAACACACTTTAATTTTTGACTTTTGGTACCCAAATTTTCTTGAGTCCTTGTATGTTAGTTTTTGGCTATTAATCTATTATGCTCTCATAAAGATCAATTTTTTCATAATATATAAATTGAGCACAATAAATTAAATAAATAAATACCATTAAGCACATAGTTGATAGCATGCTTACTTTCATGATATATAGACAGTTTTAAAGCATATAAAGCATACATAAGCATTATAGAACTTTATGTACCAAGATATATAACAAATTAATGAACTATGGTACAATAAAAAAATGAACATAATCATATGTTAAGCATAATATTCAAATTTTATCAAGTACATATGATCCTATTAATTACTTAAGGCCTACAAGAAATATACCTCAAATTTATTGACTTTGCATGTGAATGTGCATAAGAGGTAAAAACTTTTGATACCTTGACCTTGGTAATCGAGGGAACTCTTTTCCTTACCCATTGCTTCTCTTTTGGTGTTTTGAACTTTGCAAGTTCTACATTTTGTACTTGAGAAGCTTTGGTTGAAATCATCTTCCTTCTTTGACTAAAATCTTTTTCATTGGGCTTTGGAAGCGCTCTTCGTGATGATTCCTCTTTCCTTTGACCAATAGGTCCATTCTTTTGAGAAATTTTCTGCATAATTGAAATACTAGGAGGACATTTTGGTACCCACTTCATTTTGGGTCCTTGAATGTTAGTATTAGGGCCTTTAGGATTTTTAGGAACCCATACCATACAATTTCTCATATAATGATTTCTTCTATAATTGCATAAATGAGAAATATGTCCTAGATGACCACAAAAATTACAAACAATTGAATTTAATGATGGCTTGATCCTTTTAATATCATTTTTGAAAAACTTAAGCATTTTATTGTTATTATATTCTAAATTAATTTTGCCATAAGTCTTGCTTGAATTTTCACATGTAATAACATTAATTTTATTCTTATTAACAAGCATAGAATTTAAGCAATTACAATCATTAGCTTTGGCAAATTCAGAATATAAGTCCTCAACTTGATTTTCTAAATTAATGCATTTTTCACAAGAAGTTGAGGTTTTACATTTCAAAGACATTTCCTCATCAATAAAAATATTTTTCAAAGTTTTAATTTCATTTTCAATAAAGGAAATATTTTTCAAACACGATAAGTTTTTCTTTTCTAAATTCAACAAACCATCATACAATTCATTATATGCACTTTGCAACTCATCATAGAAAGGACTATAATATAGTTTAGAATTATTTACCTCAAAGTCCTTTTTAGCCATATGGGAAGTAGTTTCAATTTCTAGGGTACTTGCCTCTTTAAGAGAATCACATTCTTCCTCATCAATTTTGTTTTGCTTTGCCTCTTCTTCAAATTGAGCATCATTGTCACCAAGTGGCATTTGGCTCCCTTCAATAGTTTGAGTATCTCTTTGAGGATATTTTTCATGATAAGCTTCCTTCAATGACTTTTGCTCTTCTTGCTTTCTATATACACTTTATGCACAAAATCATCGTTAGCAAGATAAATAGCATTAAGAGCATCCCATATATCTTTAGCACAAGAACAATTTTTAATTTCAGCATAAGTATCATCATTTAAACAATTTCTCAAAATTTGCATAGCTCTAATATTCAAAGAAAAACATTTTTTGTCAAAACTATTCCAAATTTGTTTTGATTTATAAGTAAATCCATTTAGCACAATATCCCATAAATCCAAATCAATAGATTGTATATAAAACTCTATTCTAGCTTTCTAATAAACAAAATTCGCACCATCAAAGAATGGTGGTTTATCAATTTCAAAACCTTCCATTTTGAAAAACTTTCAAGGTTGCCAACAAGCAAGGATCTTTAACTCTAAGCGGTTAAGCTTTCACCAAAGCACGAAGCTCTGATACCACTTGTTAGTCATGGCAACCATTACCCAAGAGGGGGGGTGAATTGGGTATAAAAACTTTTTCACAAATGCTCTTAAAAATAAATATAAATATTTAAGCTATTTAAATAAACGCACAGAAGGAACGTGATGAAGAAAAGAAACTTTAAGAACAGCGGAAAGTAAATGTACAATAAAATAAATTGCATAAAATAAAGAGATAAAGAGAAGAAGAGCAGGCACGATATTTATCCTGGTTCGACCACCAACCACTTGTGGTCTACGTCCAGTCCCCGAAACACAGTTCGAGATTTTTCACTATATGTACAAGCTTCAATAGGTGCTTGCAACTGTTACATGAAAGAGCACTTTTCACACACAGGAAAACTCTACCCTTGTGCTAAAGTCTCAGCCCGCAGGGATACCTCACCCTTATACAAACCTTGAAGGGATACCTCACCCTTATACAAATCTTGAAGGATACCTCACCCTCAATATAGAAAAATAGAAATATAGATGAAGAGAAAACTCTCACAAAGAGTAGATTATACAAATTGAAGCTCTATGAAGCTCTCTAAGGATATCTCAAATTTTGGCCAAAAAGAGCACAGACATTTGGTAAAATATGTATCACAAAATAAAGCAAGAAGGAATCATTTCAGATAAATGGGTGTGTTTCAAAGATGTCCCAAAAATATATATTTATAGTGGTATAAGAAAAAGAGCCGTTGGGTATAATTTATTTCAACATTAAAAGCATAGAAAATAGCCGTTGTAGATTTCGACGTGTTTATTCGAATAAGCCAAGTCTTATTCGAATAAAACCTTCAAACGATACGTTCCTGAACATCTTTATTCGAATAACAGGTTTACTATTCGAATAACCCTTAAAAAAAAAGTTCTGGAATACTTTAAGGGTCATGTTATTCGAATAGACTTTTGGTTATTCGAATAAACCACTAAAAGCTCGGTCTGATATGAATTTTAAGGTGTGTTATTCGAATAACATTTGGTTTATTCGAATAAACCACTCAGCTTTTGAAAACTGACTTTAAACGGTCATAACTTCTTCATTTCTTATCCGTTTAAAGCAAATGACCAGTCATTGGAAAGATCTTTGAGTCTATTTTCAAATGAAATAAGTTTCAAAACAAAACTCAAAGTATTTTGAAAGATATGATTAAAAGAGTGACCAAAGGTCAGTTTTGCAAAACCCAAATTTGGCTATTTTTCATAAAATTGAACTACCACCATAAATAACTTTTCAAAACTTGTTTGTTGGGTATTTTAGCATACGAAAAACATTTGTAAAAACATATTTGAGATATCCATAAGGCTTCGTACATAAAGACACTAAGTCCTATAAGCTATACCATTTAATCTTCCTTTGGACTTGGTCTTTGACATGACTTCGATGTTTATCAATACCTTCATGAAATAGGCATTCACATTCTCCTTTGTGTTGAGCTTAATTGAGATCTTTTACTTTCTTGTTGCAAGCTCACTCTTGGTACTTGGACTATCCTACAAAGTATCACTCACTTAAACAAGCATAGTTAGTCCAAAAACATAATTTAATATCTTCATATGCATGAATCATAAATATATAGCTTTAGTTAGTTTAACATGCGTATAAGAAATTCATAGACACATCCAAATAAGATATTTATTAAATATTAATGGATATGCTCTATATAGAATGCAACAAAGAGTATAAGCAAGATATTCTTTTTGTCTTGTATTTGTCATCATCAAAACTTAACATATAAAACCATTTGGGGCAAACTTATATCCACAATCTCCCCCTTTTTGATGATGACAAATCACCAAAGAAAAATATGTTGAGCAATATACAAGAATTGATATTTATGTAAGCATATCAAGCAATTGAGCACAAGAACATATTTTTCTTTCTAATTTTCTCTCCCCTATTTGACATCAACAAAAGGCTTAGGAAGGAAAGATAATAATTTTCTCTCCCCTTATAGATAAAACTCATGATTCAAAGAGAGATGAAATAAATATGCTTTCAAGATATCGAAGATTATTCATGCAATGCTTGTCATATATTTGTATATCAACATTCAAGCATATGATAAAAGTAGAATACTTTATGTAATCAAACAAGGATGTAAACCAAAAGATATAAACAACTTAAGAGCTAGGCTCCCCCTCAAAATATGCATATTTATAAAAAATAAAGCAAGGGCAAAGATATTTATTCTTAATCCAAAATTTTAAGACTTCTCCCCTTTCAAAAAGAATTTTATAAGAGCAGCATTTTAGAAAGGTAGAGATGTTTAAAAAAAAAAAACCATATATTCCTTGAAAAGCATCTAGTCATTTAAGATTAATTTATCAATAAGTATCATACAATTCATAACATATAGAATACCATAAAAGTTAAGGGATAGAGATACTTATTGAGTCATATAAAGAGTGATGCTCCTTCTTTATTGGTCCTTTAACTTTGAGCTTTCTTCCTTTGAATTCTACATTTCATTGCACTAGAAGAAAGTCTTCTTTATCTTCCTCTTCATATGAATTCCATTCAGCTTTTCTCGTTTATGCTTGTATGTAAAAATCTGATGGCTATATTTGAAACACATAGAGAGACTTGCAAAGCTAACTTTAAAAGTCCTCTAAAACATAGGTTAGCATCAAATATCATTTAATCTCATTTACAAGCATAAATTAGGTTGATATATAATTTAAAGCATGTATCACATTATCAACCATGCAATATTAGTTCTAACAAGAATGCATGAAGCACATATGCACTTGAATCCAAAAAAAAATGTTTAAGCATTTTAAGGCATGATTCAAGTTTATTAAGAAATACATGATCAACATCAAAACTTATATAAGCATTTTGGGGCAAACAGTGATCATGTTAGGCATGTAATATTAAGTAAGGAATTTTAGTACTCACACATACCAAGAACAAAAAGTCCCTTATTGTAATGAAAGAATTGAAAAGCCATGGAGCTGTAACTTTTGAAATTATTTACTTCTTGTTTTCAAAATTTAACATATCAAGCAAGAAGACATGTAATATTTTACTTTTCAATCTCCAAGTAAGTATATATGACAATTAGGCATCAAAGAGAAGGGATTAGAATGACTTCTGAGAATGTGAATTTTCATATTTAAACAAAGAGAATTGATCACTAGCTTAATAACAAAGATATTACCATAGCATGTCATTCCAAGCAAAAATGTATGCATATTTAGCATGTTAGCATATGTAGAGATACTTTCAAGACATAATGCTAGAAAAGCACAACTTAAAACATGGTAAGACATAAAAACAAATTTCTACTTATCCAAGTATCACATGATATTCAATAATAATTTGATATCACCAAAAGTGTATTCTTTGAGTTTTTGTAGATGACTCCCACTTTCACCAACTTCCAAGCTTCAAGCTTCCGTGAGGGAATGGAAATTTTTTGCACATCTTTTAAAAGTTGAGTCCTTTTAAGCTTTACTATCCTTAAGTTGAATAAATTCCATTTAAATGCTTGCTTGAGGTAGTTATCACCCTACAACACAATTCAAAGAATTTTCTTTGGTATCCATCAATTTTGGATCCATAGAGGTTAGTTATTATGCCAAACTCATAAACAAATAAGTATTCAAAATAATAGAATAATAAATGAGTTCACAAAGGTAAAAGATATTTCATGATCAATCAAGCCAATTATATATAAGCATTAAAGGAATTTTAACATGTATTAACGTAGAGAACTTTTTGTTTAAAAACAAAAAACATGTTTATTCGAATAAGAAATGGTTTTATTCGAATAGATGAGTAGGAAAAGCCAATCGTTGTGGCATTTTAACAAGTTTTATTCGAATAACCTAAGGGTTATTCTAATAGGCAGAAGACTATCAGTTAAGACTGATAAACCAAAGGCTTTGGCTATTCGAATAGCCTGAGCTGTATTCGAATAAACAAAGGGAAAACAGAGATTGATAAAAGAAGGCTTCGGTTATTCGAATAGAGACGCCTTTATTCGAATAGACAGAGAGCATTTTCAAATAGGATTTAACACAGGAATCAGTTTATTCGAATAAACTAACAAAGAAATACAGAGATGCATACGTTCAAGAAATTCAAAGCATATATTCATATGATTTAAAGGTTCCAGAGAGATACAACTCATAAAAAAATGATTGATCAAAAACTCAAGCTCAAGAAAATTATTTCAAGCAAGGAACATATTTATCTAGCATATTAATATAAAAAAAAATATTTTCAAATTATAAGGCTAGAAAAGCATAATAAAAGGTTTCACTTATCCGGAAATTGTAAGTCCAAACTTCATGAAGACAAGGAAGAGAGCCTGAAATTATTTCTGGTCTTTGTACTGCAAGAACCATTTTCAAGATGTCAAAGTCAGCTCTTGGCCTTCAAGCACACCTACAACACACTTTAATTTTTGACTTTTGGTACCCAAATTTTCTTGAGTCCTTGTGTGTTAGTTTTTGGCTATTAATCTATTATGCTCTCATAAAGATCAATTTTTTCATAATATATAAATTGAGCACAATAAATTAAATAAATAAATACCATTAAGCACATAGTTGATAGCATGCTTACTTTCATGATATATAGACAGTTTTAAAGCATATAAAGCATACATAAGCATTATAGAACTTTATGTACCAAGATATATAACAAATTAATGAACTATGGTACAATAAAAAAATGAACATAATCATGTGTTAAGCATAATATTCAAATTTTATCAAGTACATATGATCCTATTAATTACTTAAGGCCTACAAGAAATATACCTCAAATTTATTGACTTTGCATGTGAATGTGCATAAGAGGTAAAAACTTTTGATACCTTGACCTTGGTAATCGAGGGAACTCTTTTCCTTACCCATTGCTTCTCTTTTGGTGTTTTGAACTTTGCAAGTTCTACATTTTGTACTTGAGAAGCTTTGGTTGAAATCATCTTCCTTCTTTGACTAAAATCTTTTTCATTGGGCTTTGGAAGCGCTCTTCGTGATGATTCCTCTTTCCTTTGACCAATAGGTCCATTCTTTTGAGAAATTTTCTGCATAATTGAAATACTAGGAGGACATTTTGGTACCCACTTCATTTTGGGTCCTTGAATGTTAGTATTAGGGCCTTTAGGATTTTTAGGAACCCATACCATACAATTTCTCATATAATGATTTCTTCTATAATTGCATAAATGAGAAATATGTCCTAGATGACCACAAAAATTACAAACAATTGAATTTAATGATGGCTTGATCCTTTGAATATCATTTTTGAAAAACTTAAGCATTTTATTGTTATTATATTCTAAATTAATTTTGCCATAAGTCTTGCTTGAATTTTCACATGTAATAACATTAATTTTATTCTTATTAACAAGCATAGAATTTAAGCAATTACAATCATTAGCTTTGGCAAATTCAGAATATAAGTCCTCAACTTGATTTTCTAAATTAATGCATTTTTCACAAGAAGTTGAGGTTTTACATTTCAAAGACATTTCCTCATCAATAAAAATATTTTTCAAAGTTTTAATTTCATTTTCAATAAAGGAAATATTTTTCAAACACGATAAGTTTTTCTTTTCTAAATTCAACAAACCATCATACAATTCATTATATGCACTTTGCAACTCATCATAGAAAGGACTATAATATAGTTTAGAATTATTTACCTCAAAGTCCTTTTTAGCCATATGGGAAGTAGTTTCAATTTCTAGGGTACTTGCCTCTTTAAGAGAATCACATTCTTCCTCATCAATTTTGTTTTGCTTTGCCTCTTCTTCAAATTGAGCATCATTGTCACCAAGTGGCATTTGGCTCCCTTCAATAGTTTGAGTATCTCTTTGAGGATATTTTTCATGATAAGCTTCCTTCAATGACTTTTGCTCTTCTTGCTTTCTATATACAGCTTTATGCACAAAATCATCGTTAGCAAGATAAATAGCATTAAGAGCATCCCATATATCTTTAGCACAAGAACAATTTTTAATTTCAGCATAAGTATCATCATTTAAACAATTTCTCAAAATTTGCATAGCTCTAATATTCAAAGAAAAACATTTTTTGTCAAAACTATTCCAAATTTGTTTTGATTTATAAGTAAATCCATTTAGCACAATATCCCATAAATCCAAATCAATAGATTGTATATAAAACTCTATTCTAGCTTTCTAATAAACAAAATTCGCACCATCAAAGAATGGTGGTTTATCAATTTCAAAACCTTCCATTTTGAAAAACTTTCAAGGTTGCCAACAAGCAAGGATCTTTAACTCTAAGCGGTTAAGCTTTCACCAGAGCACGAAGCTCTGATACCACTTGTTAGTCATGGCAACCATTACCCAAGAGGGGGGGTGAATTGGGTATAAAAACTTTTTCACAAATGCTCTTAAAAATAAATATAAATATTTAAGCTATTTAAATAAATGCACAGAAAGAACGTGATGAAGAAAAGAAACTTTAAGAATAGCGGAAAGTAAATGTACAATAAAATAAATTGCATAAAATAAAGAGATAAAGAGAAGAAGAGCAGGCACGATATTTATCCTGGTTCGACCACCAACCACTTGTGGTCTACGTCCAGTCCCCGAAACACAGTTCGAGATTTTTCACTATATGTACAAGCTTCAATAGGTGCTTGCAACCGTTACATGAAAGAGCACTTTTCACACACAGGGAAACTCTACCCTTGTGCTAAATTGAGGATACCTCACCCTTATACAAACCTTGAAGGGATACCTCACCCTTATACAAATCTTGAAGGATACCTCACCCTCAATATAGAAAAATAGAAATATAGATGAAGAGAAAACTCTCACAAAGAGTAGATTATACAAATTGAAGCTCTATGAAGCTCTCTAAGGATATCTCAAATTTTGGCCAAAAAGAGCACAGACATTTGGTAAAATATGTATCACAAAATAAAGCAAGAAGAAATCATTTCAGATAAATGGGTGTGTTTCAAAGATGTCCCAAAAACATATATTTATAGTGGTATAAGAAAAAGAGCCGTTGGGTATAATTTATTTCAACATTAAAAGCATAGAAAATAGCCGTTGCGAGATTCTGACCGTGTTTATTCGAATAAGCCAAGTCTTATTCGAATAAAACCTTCAAACGATACGTTCCTGAACATCTTTATTCGAATAACAGGTTTACTATTCGAATAACCCTTAAAAAAAAGTTCTGGAATGCTTTAAGGGTCATGTTATTCGAATAGGCTTTTGGTTATTCGAATAAACCACTAAAAGCTCGGTCTGATATGAATTTTAAGGTGTGTTATTCGAATAACATTTGGTTTATTCGAATAAACCACTCAGCTTTTGAAAAACTGACTTTAAACGGTCATAACTTCTTCATTTCTTATCCGTTTAAAGCAAATGACCAGTCATTGGAAAGATCTTTGAGTCTATTTTCAAATGAAATAAGTTTCAAAACAAAACTCAAAGTATTTTGAAAGATATGATTAAAAGAGTGACCAAAGGTCAGTTTTGCAAAACCCAAATTTGGCTATTTTTCATAAAATTGAACTACCACCATAAATAACTTTTCAAAACTTGTTTGTTGGGTATTTTAGCATACGAAAAACATTTGTAAAAACATATTTGAGATATCCATAAGGCTTAGTACATAAAGACACTAAGTCCTATAAGCTATACCATTTAATCTTCCTTTGGACTTGGTCTTTGACATGACTTCGATGTTTATCAATACCTTCATGAAATAGGCATTCACATTCTCCTTTGTGTTGAGCTTAATTGAGATCTTTTACTTTCTTGTTGCAAGCTCACTCTTGGTACTTGGACTATCCTACAAAGTATCACTCACTTAAACAAGCATAGTTAGTCCAAAAACATAATTTAATATCTTCATATGCATGAATCATAAATATATAGCTTTAGTTAGTTTAACATGCATATAAGAAATTCATAGACACATCCAAATAAGATATTTATTAAATATTAATGGATATGCTCTATATAGAATGCAACAAAGAGTATAAGCAAGATATTCTTTTTGTCTTGTATTTGTCATCATCAAAACTTAACATATAAAACCATTTGGGGCAAACTTATATCCACACTTCTTAGTGCTTCAATTTGTGATATTTACTCTGTGTAAGAGTTTCTCTTCATCTATTTTCTACTTTTCTGTATCGAGGTTGAGATATCTCTCAAGGTTTGTATAAGGGTGAGGTATCCCTAAAGGTTGAGACTTTAACACAAAGGTAGAGTTTCCCTGTGTGTGAAAGCGCTCTATTTTGTAACGGTTGCAAGAACCTATTGAAGCTTGTATTCATAGTGAAAAATCTCAGAAATTCTTTGAGGAGTAGACGTAGGTCACAAGTGATTTGGTGGTCGAACCAGGATAAATATTGTGCTTGCTCTTCTCTTCTCAATCTCTTTATTTACTGAAATTTATTTATTATTATTAAATTGTTTACTTCCTGTTTCCAAGTTTTTCTTTTATTATTTCTTATTTTCACGCCTTTTATTAAATAGCTTCAATATTTGTTTTGGCATTAAAAGCATTTGTGAAAATTTTATATACTCAATTCACCTCCCCTCTTGAGTACTGGAGCCACTTAGTAACAATAACTTTTATAACTACAAGGTAAGATCACTTCTCCTTAGTTTGCAGATATGGTCAATTTCTTGGTTGCTAGTATTTTTCCTGCATGTTTTACTAGGCCTAGAATGATAAATTAAAAAGTGAGTCTAAGTATTATGTGTGGGATGATCCCTACTTGTGGAGTTTTTGTAGTGACCAAGTTATTAGGAGATGTGTACCTGATCATGGGCTCTAGTCTGTTCTTAGTTTTTGCTATGCATTTGCATATGGTGGGCATTTTGGGCCTCAACGTATAGCTAGGAAAGTCTTAGACTCTAGATTGTATTGGCCTACCCTATTTCATGATGCATATATATTTTGTAAGTCTTGTGAACAATGCTAGAGAATAGGGAATATTTCTCACAGGAATGAGATGCCCTAATTGCCTTTGCAGTTCTATGAGATTTTTAATGTATGGGGTATTGACTTTATGGGACCTTTTCCTATTTCTTTTGGTTTTGTTTACATATTGTTGGCTGTTGGTTATGTATCTAAATAGGTGGAGGCAAAAAGCCACTCAGACTGATGATTCTAAAGTTGTTGTAGATTTTGTTAGATCACACATTTTCTGTGTAATTGGTTGTTGGACAATGAATATATGTTTTGATAATAACAAACATGAAGATGATGACAAGATCAAGCCAAAGACCAAGTCCAAAGGAAGATTAAATGATATAGCTTATTAGGGTCTTTATGTAAGAAGCCTTTTGGATATCTCAAATATGTTTTCAAATTTTTAAAAATATTTTTCACATGCCAAAATACCCAACAAACAAGTTTTGAAAAGTTATTTATGGTGGTAGTTTAAATTTATGAAAAATAGCCAAGTTTGAGTTTTGCAAAACTGACCTTTGGTTACTCTTTTGATCATATCTTTCAAAATACTTAGAGTTTTGTTATGAAATCTTTCATTTGAAAATAGACTCAAAGATCTTTCCAATGAATGGTCATTCGCTTTAAACGGATGAGAAATGAAGAAGTTATGACCATTTAAAATTAGTTTTCAAAACCAGAGTGGTTTATTCGAATAAGCAAGTATTTATTCGAGTAAAATACCCCAAAAAACGTTCCAGAACGTGTTTTTAAAGAGTTATTCGAATAACACATAGGTTATTCAAATAAGAAAGTATTTATTCGAGTAAAACAGCTCAGAAAATGCTCCAAAACGTGTTTTTAAAGAGTTATTTGAATAACACACAGGTTATTCAAATAAGCAAGTATTTATTAGAATAAAACACCTCAGAAAACGTTTCAGAATGTGTTTTTAAAGAGTTATTTGAATAACACACATGTTATTCAGATAAACACGGCCAGAAACACGCAACGACTATTTTTTTATGCTTTTAATGTGATATTAAATGATACCCAATAGCTATTTTCTCAAGAACACTATAAATACATGTTATTGGGACATCTTTTAGCAACACCCAATTGTCTGAAATAATTCTTTCTTACTTTAATTTGTGATTCATATTTTACCAAATTTTTGTACTCTTTTTCATCAAAATTTGAGATATCCTAAAAGAGCTTCATAGTACTTTAATTTGTAATACACACTCTTAAGCGAGTTTCTTCTTTCTTCTACTCCTTGATTCTTTGTAACGAGGGTGAGGTATTCCTCAGAGAAATTGTAAGGGTGAGGTATCCTTGAAAGTTGAGGCTTAAGCACAAAGATGAGGTATCCCAAGGTGTGAGGAGCGCTCTAGTTTGTAATGGTAGCAAGCACCTGTTCAAGCTTGCATTGATAGTGAAAAATCTCGAGTGGTTACTTGAGGACTAGATGTAGGCCACAAGTGGTTGGTGGCTGAACTAGGATAAATTTTGTGTTTGCTCTTCTAAACTCAAACTCCTTTATATTTATGTTTCAATTTCATATATTTGCTTGAATACTTTCTGTGTGGGTTGTTCATTTACAAGTGTTTTTTTTCTATCTTCTCTATTTTTTCATTTAATCGATAAATAGCTTTAAAGAAAATTACTTTTCAAGTATTTGATAAAAGTTTTCAAAGAGTTTTTATCTCCTTTGCATTTGTGCTTTAATTATATATGCTTGAGTTGAATTTGACATTTAGTTTATTTGCTTAATTTATCCCATAACCCAAGTTATTTTTGAGTAATCTATAATAGTTAGACTTATTTCGCTGCATGTGTTGATTGAATTTATCAAAATGCATAATTTTTCAAAGTTATTTTAAAAATTTGTAATCACCCAATTCACCCCCCTCTTGGGTGATGGTTGCCATGACTAATAAGTGGTATTAGAGTTTCGTGCTCTGTTGAAAGCTTAATCACTTAGAGTTAAAGATCTTTGTTTATTGACAACCATTGAAAGCTTTTCAAAATGGAAGGATTTGAAATTGATAAACCATCATTCTTTGATGGTGTGCATTTTATTTATTGAAAAGCTAGAGTAGAGTTTTATATGCAATCTATTGATTTGGATTTATGAGATATTGTGCTTGATGGATTTTCTCCTAAACCAAAACCAACTTGGAATGCCTATGATAAACAATATTTTTCTTTAAACATTAGAGCTATGAAAATTTTGAGAATTAGTTTGAATGATGAAGTTTATGCTAAAATTAAGAGTTGCTCTAGTGTTAAAGATATATTGGATGCTCTTGATGCTATATATCTTGCTAACAATGATATTTTGTATAAAGTTGTATATAGAGAGCAAAAAGAGCAAAAGTCATGGAAGGAATCTTGTTATAAAAAATATCCTTAAAATGATGGTCAATTTGAAGAGGTGGCAAAGTAAAACTAAATGATATATACTCTTAAAGCTTTGATAGGAAAGAATGAGGATGATAATTCCCATGAAGAGTCATTGATGCAAGAAATTGAGACAACCTCTCACTTGACTCCAAAGAATTTTGAGGTAAATGATACTTATCTTGATTATGGTCCTTCCTATTATGAGTTACAATGTACATATAATGAATTGTATGATGGTTTGTTGAATTTAGAAAAGAAAAACTTATCATGTTTGGAAAACATTTCCTTTATTGAAAATGAAATTGAAACTTTGAAAAATGAATATGTTTTTCTTGATGAGTAAATGCCTTTGAAATGTGAAACCTCAACCTCTTGTGAAAAATGCATTGATTTAGAAAATCAAGTTGAGAACTTATCTTTTAAATTTTCCAAAGCTAATGATTCTAATTACTTACATTCTATGCTTGTTAATGAAAAAAAAATTAATGTTATTCCACATGGAAATTCAAGTAAAACTTGTGGCAAAAATAATATAGAATGTAATAACAAGAAATGGCTTAAGTTTTTCAAAGATGATCTTCAAAATACTAAGCCATCATTAAATTCGATTGTTTACAATTTTTTGTTGTCATCTAGGACATATTTCTTATTTATGCAATTATAGAAGAAATCCTTATATGAGAAAATTGTATGATATGGGTTCCTAAAAATGTTAAGGGCCCTAGTACTAACATTCAAGGACCCAAAATGAAGTGGGTATCAAAATGTCCTTCTAATATTTTAATTTTGCAAAAAATTACTCAAAAGGATGGACAAATTGGTCAAAAGAAAGAGGAATCATCAAGGAGAATATTTTCAAAGCCCAATGGTAGAAACTTTGGTCAAAGAAGGAAGATGACTTCAACCAAAGCTTCTCAAGTACAAAATGTAGAACTTGTAAAGTTCAAGACTCCAAAAGAAAAGCAATGGAT
The DNA here is from genome assembly GCA_029884595.1 of Ormosia semicastrata. NCBI lineage: Eukaryota > Viridiplantae > Streptophyta > Magnoliopsida > Fabales > Fabaceae > Ormosia > Ormosia semicastrata. Next base: position 5,289,077 of record JAQQTO010000061.1, read on the forward strand.
AAGAAAAAGTATTTCCTTGATTACCAAGGCCAATGTATCAAAAGCTTTTACCTCTTATACACACTCACATGTAAAGTCAATGAATTTGAAGTATATTCCTTGTAGGCCTTAAGTGATTGATTGAATCATGTGTACTTGGTAAAATTTGAATATTATATATAGCACATGATTATATTCTTGTTACACCCTTTGCTCACTATTGTGCATATTGCTTGATCATAGGGTATTCTATAACTATGTATACTTTCTATGCTTTAAATTGTCTATATATCCTGAATGCAAGCATGCTATTAGCTATGTGATTGATTATTTAATTTGTTGTGGTCAAATTTACATACTATGAAAAAGTTAATCTTTATGAGAGCATAATGAATTAATATTAAAAAAATTAACACATAAGGACCCAAGAAAATTTGGGTACCAAAAGTCAAAAATTGAAGTGTGTTGTAGGTGTGCTTAAAGGCCAAGAGTTGACTTTGATATCTTGAAAGTGGCTACTCCATGCACTAAGACCAAAAATAATTCCAAGCTCTCTTCCTTGTCTCCATGAAGCTTGGACTTGCAATCTTTGGATAAGTGAAAACTTGTATTATGCTTTTCTAGTTTTATGTCTTGAAAATATTTTTACATATTAATATGCTAAATAAAGTATGCTCCTTGCTTGAAATGACATGTCTAATGATAATATCCTTGAGCTTGAGTTTTTTATCAATCATACATATAATTAAATACTTGTGTTTATTGTTTTATCATTGATTTATTACTGACTTAAGCGTTGGAGGTATCCTAAAACTTGTTTTGCAGGTAAATCATCATAAGGTAAGTCACTAGATCTTAAAACTACACTTCTGGTCATGTTTTCTAATGTTTTTCTGATAGGTTTATTCGAATAAACCTATGGCTATTCGAATAAACAAAGTTAGCTGCTCAAAGAAATGTGTTGTGCATCTGTGTTATTTGAATAAAACTCATTTTATTCGAATAACCTGAATCCAGCAACCACAGTCTGTATGTTTTATATCTGGGCTATTCGAATAAAACAAAATTTATTCAAATAAACTGATATCTAAATTAGTTTCTCACAACTTTTGGTTTCTGTCTTATTCGAATAATACTCTTTTAACAGAGGCCAATATTCTCTTATTCTATTCGTATAACCAGTTGGTTAATCGAATAAAACTTGGCAAAAATCCAAGTTTGGATGCTGTGTTATTCGAATAACAATAATGTTATTCGAATAAAGCCTAACAGAAAGACATTTTTGGGTGTTATGTTATTCAAATAACAGCACTGTTATTCGAATAATGCTTAGCAGAAAGGCAAGTCTGGTTGTTTTCCACAAGTTTATTCAAATAAAGAACATCCTATTCAAATAAACACAAATTATATGAAAGGTTTTGCTGTCTTTCCCCTTCATTTCTCAAGAATTTATTGTATATGCTGAATTCTTTGTAATTGGACTAAAAATACAAATGTTTAATCAAATGTAATTGACTATTCTTTTTATGATTATATGTACTTAGTTAAATTGATCAATTAAATAAAATATATTTTGCCCTTATGAACTCATTTGTTGTTTTATTGTTTTGAATGCTTATTTGCTTATGAGTTTGGCATAATGACTAACCTCTATGGATCCAAAATTAATGGATATCAAAGAAAATACTTTGAATTGTGTTGTAGGTTAATAACTACCTCAAGTAAGCATTTAAATGGAATAAGTTTATTCAACTTGAGGATGGTAAAGTTTAAAAGGATTCAACTTTTAAAAGGGGTGCAAAGAATCTTTATTCCCTCATGAAAACTTGAAGCTTGGAAGTTGGAGTCACCTACAAAAATTCAAAGAATACATTTTTTGTGACATCAATCTATTATCCTTATTTATACTTTAAATTACATATCAAGTGCATGTGTGATTCATGCATTCTTGTTAGAGCTAACATTGCATGGTTGATAATGTGATACATGCTTTACATTATATATTAATCTAAATTATACTTATAAATGGGCTTACATGATAGTTAATGATAGTTTATGATTTAGAGAACTTTTGACTACAAGTCTCTCTATGTGTTTCAAATATAGCCATCAGATTTTTTTTCATACAAACATATATAGATAAATGAGAAGAATTGAATGAAGTCCAAATGAAGAGGAAGATAAAGAATACTTTCTTCAACTACAATGGAATAGAATACTCAATGGAAGAAAGTTCAAACTCAAATGACCAATAAACGAAGAACATTATAAAGAAGCATCACTCTCTGTCTAACTCAATAAGTATCTATCTCTAAGTTATTGTGATATTCTATATGGAGTATATCATACTTGTTAATAAATTGATCTTAAAATGATTAGATGTTTTCCTTACATGAGAAGTATGCTTAGCATTGACAAAGTGCCTAATTGGATATTAACTTGCTAATTTTGTCATTGCATATAGGATGGATGATGTTAGTTCTATATATGCTTTGATCCCTATAGCATATTTCATCAAGGTGAATGTTTGGTATCTATGATTCTCTTGGAAAGAAAAATATGTTCTTGTGCTTATTGTTTGATATCTATGAGTCTCTTGATCCATGGCTAACATATGGCAAAATACTAAGAAATTGGTAAATGTAATTGGATTGCAAATGTAAATGATTATTTTGATGACTATACAATGTAATTGGCTGATCAATGAATGGATATATGTTCCTTTGAACTTCTTTGTGGTTGATGTGCTAAATATTATGTTTATCTTGCTAAATTTATAATATTAGACTTTGATGTTATTTTGGTCTGCTATGAATGAATTTATCTTGTTGGACTTGAATATACTTTGTTTTAGATTTATGCTTTCTCTTGCCCCATCTTTTTGAACATCACAAAAGGGGGAGAAAAACCTTGAGTACTTATAAATTGAGAATGTTTTTTAGAAAAGACAGGCAAAACTAAAATGGATCTTGGGATTCCAAAAGTAAGGGGGAGCTGTGCATATCTCTGATATAAATCACCTCTTATGAAAAAGAGGGGGAGTAAGTTTCTCTAAAAACTTTGTGGATTCCAATTTAATTAAACTAACTCTTTTCTCAATAATAGTTTGTCATCATCAAAAAGAGAGAGAATGTAATTGGCTATTAGACAATGAATATATGTTTTGATAATAACAAACATGAAGATGTTGACAAGATCAAGCCAAAGACCAAGTCCAAAGGAAGATTAAATGGTATAGCTTATAGGACTTAAGGTCTTTATGTAAGAAGCATTCTAGATATCTTAAATATGTTTTCAAATCTTTAAAAAAAATTTCACATGCAAAAATACCCAACAAACAAGTTTTGAAAAGTTATTTATGGTGGTAGTTCAAATTTATGAAAAATAGCCAAGTTTGAGTTTTGTAAAACTGACTATTGGTTACTCTTTTGATCATATCTTTCAAAATATTTTAAGTTTTGTTCTAAAACTTCTTTTGAAAATAGACTCAAAGATCTTTTCAATAAGTGGTCATTCGCTTTAAATGGATGAGAAATAAAGAAGTTATGACAATTTAAAGTCAGTTTTTGAAACTAGAGTGGTTTATTCGAATAAGTAAGTATTTATTCAAATAAAACACCCCAGAAAATGTTCCAGGACGTGTTTTTAAAGAGTTATTCGAATAACACAGGTTATTCGAATAAACAAGTATTTATTCGAATAAAACACCTCAAAAAACATTCCAGAACATGTTTTTAAAGAGTTATTTGAATAACACACAGGTTATTCGAATAAGCAAGTATTTATTCGAATAAAACACCTTAGAAAACGTTCCAGAACGTGTTTTTAAAAGAGTTATTCGACTAACACACAGGTTATTTGAATAAGCAAGTATTTATTCGAATAAAATACCCCAGAAAATGTTCCAGAATGTGTTTTTAAAGAGTTATTTGAATAACACACATGTTATTCGAATAAACACGGTCAGAAACACGCAATGACTATTTTTCTATGCTTTTAATGTGATATTAAATTATACCTAATAGCTATTTTCTCAAGAACACTATAAATACATGCTTTTGGGACATCTTTTAGCAACACCAAATTGTCTGAAACAATTCTTTCTTCTTTTAATTTGTGATTCATATTTTACCAAATTTTTGTGCTCTTTTTCACCAAAATTTGAGATATCCTAAAAGAGCTTCATAGTACTTCAATTTGTAATACACACTCTTAAGAGAGTTTCTTCTTTCTTTTACTCCTTGATTCTTTGTAACAAGGGTGAGGTATTTCTCAGAGAAATTGTAAAGCTGAGGTATCCCTGAAAGTTGAGGCTCAAGCACAAAGGTGAGGTATCCCAAGGTGTGAGGAGCGCTCTAGTTTGTAATGGTAGCAAGCACCTGTTCAAGCTTGCATTGATAGTGAAAAATCTTAAGTGGTTACTTAAGGACTAGACGTTGGCCACAAGTGGTTAGTGGCTAAACCAAGATAAATTCTGTGTTTGCTCTTCTAAACTCAAACTCCTTTATATTTATGTTTCAATTTCATATATTTGCTTGAATACTTTCTGTGTGGGTTGTTCATTTACAAGTGCTTTTTTCTATCTTCTCTATTCATTCATTTAATCGGTAAATAGCTTTAAAGAAAATTATTTTTTAAGTGTTTGATAAAAGTTTTCAAAGAGTTTCTATCTCCTTTGCATTTATACTTTAATTATATATGCTTGAGTTAAATTTGACATTTAACTTATTTGCTTAATTTATCCCATAACCCAAGTTATTTTTGAGTAATCTATAATAGTTAGACTTATTCCGCTGCATGTGTTGATTGAATTTATCAAAATGCATAATTTCTTAAAGTTATTTTGAAAATTTGTAATCACCCAATTCACCCCCCTCTTGGGTGATGGTTGCCATGACTAATATTCTGTAGATTTGGCATTCCGAGGGCTATCATTAGTGATTAGGGTTCACACTTCTGCAACCGGAGCATGGAGGCTTTGATGGGAAAATATGGAGTCTTGCATAAGGTTTCCATACCTTACCACCCTCAAACAAATAGGCAAGCTGAAGTCTCAAACAGAGAGATTAAGCAAATCTTGGAGAAAACTATCCAACCTAACAAGAAGGATTGGAGCCTGAGGCTTGAGGATACTCTTTAGGCTTACAGAACCACCTTTAAGACACTCATTGGGATGTCTCCCTATAGGATAGTCTTTGCTAAGGCATGCCACCTTCTGGTGGAGATTGAACACAAGGCGTATTAGACGGTAAAGGAGTGCAATCTTGACTTGAACCAAGCCAGATCCTAAGGAAAGCTCCAACTCCAAGAACTTGAAGAGCTTTAATTGGAAGCTTATGAGAACTCTCGGATCTACAAGGAAAAGACCAAGCTTCTTCATGATAAGATGTTGAAATTAGCCAAAAAGTTCTTCTCTATAACTCTCACCTCAAGCTCATGCCTGGAAAGCTTTGTTCTAGGTGGCTTGGTCTATTTGTAGTCACTAAGGTCTTTTGTTATGGTGTAGTGGAGATTATAAGTGAGGCCACTAACAAAGCTTTCAAAGTCAATGGACACTGCCTCAAGCCATTCTATGAGGGAGCTCAAGAGGACATATTGGAGAAAGTCCATTTACAAGAAGCTATCTACCTCACTTTATAAGGATGTTTCTTCTCTCTCCCTCTCTCTTTTATTTTACTTGTTCTAAATTAATTTATGATAATTGAGGGATGTTATTTTTGTTTTTTGAGCTTTACATTGAGGACAATGTAGAATTTAAGTGTGGGGGAGGAATTTATATTTTGTTTTCTATTTCATTTCTATTTTCTATGTTTAAATTAGTTTCTGTTTTAATTTTCTGTCTTAATTTTTTTATTCGCTATTTTAAATTTTTTTTTCTTTGTTTTAGTTTTTTGTCTTAATTTTTTATTTATGTTTTACTATTACCATTTTGATTTTTTTTTGTTTCTGGTTTTAATTTTCTATTTTTGCTATTTTTTATTGTTTCTATCAACTTTCTATTGTTTCTATTTTAATTTTTTATTTTTGTTGTTTTCTGCTATTTACAATTTTTTACGTTTATAAATATGTTATTCTATTTTTTTGTTGTTTTTGTTTCTTGTTGTTGTTTATTGTTTCTATTTTTTGTTTCTATTTTCTATTTTCTATTTTTGTTTTACATTCTGTTTTTAAAACTGTTTTCTTTGTTTTAAATTCTATATTTTTTCTATTTTATTTTAAAAAATGTGTTTTTAATTGCCTTCCAATGATGTTTTGGGATTTGTGAAGTTTGTGAGTTGGAAGCAATTGGAATTCAAGGTTCATAGCATGATTGAGTAAATTATCTTCCTTCTTGAACTTCACATGCTATGTTTTGGATGTTTGATTAGTAAATTGAGTTTGATAGATGTATACCTTGTGAGATTTTGAGCTTATTGATGGATGGATTTAGCATTTGTGTCATTTTTTTCTTTCATGTGTGATTTTCACTCATGAAAATTGAGCACTCTAGAACTTGTTTTGATTCTTTTTTAGGCTACACTTCACTTGCATACATAAACATGATTGAAGCATTCTTTCTTGAATTAGCTACTTTGGCCAAATAGTCAATCTTGCATCATTTCCATTTGATTAACCCCCTTAGGCTATTTACCTATCCTTTATCTTAGCTTATTATATACTTTGTTACCCAAGTGGCTTCTATACTCAAGAGGGGGGTGAATTGAGTAATTAAAAATTCTTTGAAAATTTTTCACAAACACTTTAAAGATAATTTTCATTGAAGATATTTATCGATTGAAATGAACGAACAAGGAAGATAGAAAAATTCTCGTAAATTTAATAGGCCAATAAAAATAATTTAATCAAATATATGAAACTAAAATACGAATATAAAGAGAAGAGTTCAGAAAAGCAAACACTCGAATTTTACTTAGTTCAACCACCAACCACTTGTGACCTACATTTAGACCTCGAACAACTACCCGAGCTTTTTCCACTATCAATGCAAGCTTTCAACAGGTGGTTGCTACCATTATAAACCTGAGCACTCCTCACACCTTGGGATACCTCACCCTTATGCTTGAGTCTCGATAGCAAGGATACCTCACCCTCGTTACAATCAAACAAGAATAGGAAAAGAATAAACTCTCTCAAAGAGTGTGTATTAAAACTTGAAGCACTATGAAGCTCTCTCAAGAATATCTCAAGAATTCCAAACACAGAGCAAAAGATGAGAAAATATGAAACTCAGATTAAAAGCAATAGAAAGATGTTTCTCAGTATGTGTTCGTATTAAAAGATGGCCTAATAGCATTTATTTATAGTGTTCTGAGATAAAAGGGTCGTTGGGGCAATTAAGGGTCACATTAAAAGCTCAAAAATTGACCATTGCAAACTTTTAGCCGTGATGTAATCGATTACAAGAGTGATGTAATCGATTACATTGTTCTTGAAACGTGTTCTGAGATTTCTGGGCTGATTGTAATTAATTATATACCTCATGTAATCGACTACCAAGCCTCTGGAAGCAGTGTAATCAATTACAGACCTCGTGTAATCAATTATATGACTTCTGACTTTTAAAAAAAAGTTTATCGTATGTCTGTAATCGATTACCAGGGCTTTGTAATCGATTACAAGCTCCCAAAAAAGCTGTAAACTAATTTCTAAGCCTGAGGATAAACTTACAAACATCCTTGAACTCATTACTTATGCCCAGATCAACTTTGGTTAGCATTTTTAATTAGAAAGCTTAGATTTTCAAAGATATAACCAAAACCTACATTATCCAAGATTAAAACATCATTTATTTTAAAAACCATTTTTAGGAGAATATTTTGAGAAGCATTTGAGATACCAAGAGAGCTTCTTACAAGATAACACTAAGTCCTATAAACTATACCAATCTTTGCCTTCCTTGGACTTGGTCATCATCTTGGCTTTATTATCATCAAAATCTTCATGAGCTCCATGACATAAGCATTCACATTCTCTCCTTTTTTGATGATGACAAACTAACATATAGAAAAAGGAGCAATATACTTATATAATATATCAAAGATTTAAAAACAAGCATCGCTCTCCCCCTGAGTGTATGCATAAGGCTTAAACGAAAACAATAAGATACGCATTAAGTATGCATTCCTTTTTTTATTAAGATACTCTCCCTTACTCATGCAATTTCTCCCTTTTGGCATTATCAAAAAGCTACAATAAAAAGAATAAGTGACATAAGCATTTAATAATACCAACAGAGTTTCAGCAACATAAGTATATAACTAGGGTCACCAAATATAGGAACAAGTCATCAAAACAGCAAATAAAGACCAAAAAGTAAATAACCAACAAGCCAACCAGGATATCCAAGGGTCGGGAAAATATCAGATCAGGCATTAGCTCAATATAGATAATAATTAGAAGATCATAGTATATAAGTAGCAGAGTCATAATAAGCAGAGGCATATACATAAAAGTATCAAAAAGTTAATGGTTTAGACAATAATAGATTATAGCAAATAATAATAATAATAATAATAATAATAATAATAATAATAATAATAATAATAAACATTATGACTAAGTCGCCCATCATCACTGTGTCGCCTCGTTATCACTTGTTACCAAGTGACCTCAAAACTCAAGAGGGGTGAATTGAGTTTACAAAAAATTTTCGCAAATCTTTCAAAAAACTATTTATTACCAATTTCCGTTGAAGCTATTAAGTAATAGAAATGAATGAATGGATAAGATAGAAAGATATTGTTCACCAATGAATCAATCAAGAGAGAAATATTCAAGTAAGTCAATAAGTCGAAGCACAAATATAAAGAGAAGGGTTTAGAGAACCAAACATAATGATTTATCCTAGTTCAGTCACCCCTTGTGACTTACGTCCAGTCCTCAAGCAATCACTCGAGATTTTTCACTAAATTCCAAGCTTAAATTAGGTGCTTGTTATCTTTACAGATTGGAGCACTCAACACCACCTTGGGATACCTCACCCTTGTGATTTGAGCCTCAACTTCAAAGGATATCTCACCCTTTTACAGATTTAAGGGATGCCTCACCCTCCTTACTGAGAATATAAGGATAGAATTGATAGAAACTCTCTCAAAGAGTGTATAATACAAATTAAAGCTTATTGGTATCAAGGATTCACACTATTGCTTAAAAACATACAATAATATGAAGAATATGTGCAAAAACACGTATTGATGTTCTAGTAAGGTTTTCAGAATATTTCTCTAACCTCTAACAATGCCCAACAACCTTGCATTTAAAGCCCATGAATGTTTAGAGTCATTGGGGTGGTTAAGGAGCATTAAATGCTTCATTGTAGCCGTTGCGTTCTATTTCTAGAAAACCCTTTTATTCGAATAACACAATAGTTATTCGAATAAATCTTTAAATAGCACCTTTAGGAAAAGCTTTCTGGAAATCGTTATTCGAATAACACTTCTCTTATTTGAATTACCCACTTAAAACAATAAAGCGCCTTTGTTCATTTTGAATGTTTATTCGAATAAAACAAGGCTTTATTTGAATAAATCTTGTTCTGTTAAAATTCTTGGCTTCTCTGACTTTTGTTATTCGAATAAAATAAGCCTTATTCGAATAAATCCTGTTCAGTTAAAATTCTTGGCTTTTCTGACTTTTGTTATTCGAATAAAAATATCCTTATTCGAATAAATCTTTGTTGTTATTCTAATAAGAGCAGCTTTATTCGAATAAAGCTTGATTAATCTCAATATTTGTTTTCACTGACTTATGTTATTCGAATAAAATTACCTTTATTCGAATAAACTATGTAAAATTCATTTTGTCAATAATGAGACAATGCCAAGTGATTCCAAGTGATTTTATATCCTTTTGGCACTTTAAAATTTGTTTATTTTGGAAATCAAAAACCATTTTGAAGCTTTCAAAACAAGTGCTATTCATGTTCTTTGAAAAATAAGTTTTGGAGCAATTGTGTGAATCACATTATACCTTTACATATTGATCTAAGTCCTAAAGCTAGTCTTGAAGGTCTTGGACTTGATCTTACAACATCTTCATGTTCGTTATCATCAAAATAAAGTCTTCATGGTTTAATGGCCAATTACATTCTCTCCCTTTTTGATGATGACAAACACACTATTGAGAAAAGAGTTAGTATCATAAATTGGAATTCACAATGTCAATAGAGAGACTTATTCCCCCTCTTTTTCATAAGAGGAGAACTAATTGCAGAGTTATGCATAGCTCCCCCTTTCTTTTAGAATTCGTTGATCCTCTTTAAAGTAATTTTTCTAACCTGTCTTTTCTCAACACAATCTTCAAAAAATCAAATCAAACTTTCTTCTCCCCCTTTTGTCATGATCAAAAAGATGGGGCAAGATACATTCAAGGTAAATAAATAAATTTAAGTTTATCATATATGCATTTAAGGAAGCAACTTAGCAAGGCCAATCATTATACCAAACTTATAAACAAGTAAGCATTCAAATCAACAAAACATAATAGCTATGGCTAATTCAGCAAACCAATATTGAGAAATATTTCATACACAAGGTATTTGTTTTCAAAGGCAAATTTTCATTTCTTTCAAAATGTCCGCCAATAACATTTGCATTTGGTACCTAAAATGGCTTAATTAAAGCAACAAAACAGCAACACAAAAAAAAAAATTCGGAGCAAGGACCTTAAGACTAAGAATCCTAAAAATATGTATCTAGTGGCGGAGGAGGGGTACTGGAAGCTTGGCCAGATACTAAGGCTCTCAAAGCAGCCTGTTCACCTCAATTGCCTCAAGCCTGTTAAATATAATGCAGTTGGTGTTTTCCATATAGGCTTTGAGGTTGAGCATAGTCATCATAAGTTGTTCATTTGACACAGGAGCAGTAGCAGAAGCAGCAACAACAGGAGCATCTTCCTCAAGAGTGTCTTCAGGTACAGCAGGGGCTTCATTTTCAGGACCCTCTTCTTCTTCAGTGCCAACTTCTCCTACTTCATCAGGGTATACCCATCCTTCGAGGTCAGTGTTGACCATCTTCATTTTCTTGAGTGTGTACTGCCCAAAAATATTGAAGTGAGTCAATCCAACAGCTTGCTCTGTCTTTAGTACTTGAGGATAGTCCCTTAGGAAAGCTGTAATCAGCAATGCATAGGGCAACTCTGCTCTTTCTTTCCCTTTACTCTTCATCATATGGTTCCCAATGAAGTTTGGCCAATTAATCTTGTGGCCCTTCTTCAGAATCCACATCATATAGATGTCATCCTCCGTCGGATAGGCATAATTCCCACCACGAGGAGCGAGAATATATGCATAGGCATAGTGAAGTAGCCTTTCCTGACTTTTGAGCATTCCGCTCTTCAAACCAGTTTTGCGAACCATGGTGCCAGGCTTCACAATCATAGAGATCGCTTCATCTCTGTTGTAATCCTGTGGCCTGCTATCCTCTTCAATGAGAGGCCCAGAAGCATTCATGCCAAATTTGTCCATCCATTTGGCTGGTGTGATGACAATCTGTTGATCCCTGACCTCAGAAATTATATTTCCATTTTCAAACTTCAGATTGCAGTAGAATATTTTTACTAGGTCGGGGTAGATTTTGTCCTTGTAGCAGCACATTGTCAGAACTCTTTGGTGTTGCAGCTCATCCAAGAACCCAAATCCTTCTTCCTTCTCAAACCAAGGAAGATCGATGTACTTTGGTTGCACTAGGTTTCTCATGATGAAACTCTATCTAAACTGGTTCTTGTGTTCCTCATTTGATGACAGCCTTCAAAGATCCAATGGGTTGTTTGTGGGTGCAGTCTTAGTGTGAGGACATTTGGAGGAGGAAGCCATGGTGAAGGAGAGGTGTGGGTATAGTGTTTGAGTGAGAGAGATGATGGGAGTGAGAGAGAGAGAGAAACGTGAGTGAGAGAGAATTTTTGAGAGAAGATAACAGTGAAGCTAAAAATTGAGAGGGAATGTGAGAATGAATCTGTGAAGTGTGCACAGGAATATAAAGGCCCGTGTTTTATTCGAATAAAACATGTGTTATTCAAATAAAACTGAGGAAAGTGAAACGTTTTGGCAATTCTGCTAAACATTATTCGAATAACATTCCTATTATTCGAATAAATATTGGGTAAGTGAAAGGTTTTGGCAATTCTGCCAAACGTTATTTGAATAAAATTTTGTTATTCGAATAACATAACACTGTGAAGACACTTCTTTGAAGCATTATTTGAATAAGAATTCCCTTATTCAAATAAAACATGCAAAACAACAAATTTTAAGGGCTACTAGAAAATGGTATTCGAATAAAATTTGATTTATTTGAATAAAGCTATTAAAAACACATACCAGCAAATAGGTTTATATCAGCAGAATGATTTGAAAAATCTTGCCTAACTTGTGGAGTACCTGCAAAACAAAATTAGGGGACTATCCGACGCCCAAGTCAGTAATAATTCAATGGAAATAAATCAAAGATAGAGTAATGCAAGCATTCATTCATATGCAAGATTGATCAATGATTCCTAATTCTCTTCTAATGAAGTAAAATGCTTCTTTTGTTAGAGGTTTGGTGAAGATATCAGCAAGTTACTTAGTTGTTTCTACAAATTCTAGCATGCAATCACCTTTTTGAATATGATCTCTAATAAAATGATGTCTTATTTCAATGTGTTTTGTTCTTGAGTGCAAAATGGGATTTCTTTTACAAGTTAATTGCACTAGTGTTATCACACCTTATAGGGATGTGATCCAGCTCTAGACCATAGTTTAAGAGTTGTTGCTTCATCCAAAGGATTTGAGCACAAGAACTTCCAGCTGCAACATATTCACCTTCAACTGTGGATAATGCCACACTATTTTGTTTCTTGCTATGCCAAGAAACTAGTGAGCTTCTAAGCAAGTGGTATGCCCCACTATTACTTTTCCTATCCATTTTGCAACCTTCAAAATCAGAATCAAAATACCTAATTAAGCTACAAGAAGCACCTTTAGGGTACCATAATTCCATTTGTGAAGTGCCTATTAGATATTTCATTATTCTTTTAATAGCACTTAGTGTGATTCTTTAGAATTTGCTTGAAATCTAGCACACATGCATATACTAAACATAATATCCAGCCTACTTGCTGTAAGATAAAGGAGTGAGCCTATCATACCTCTATATTTTGTAATTTCTATAGATTTACCTCCTTCATCCTTGTCCAAGTAACAAGAAGTGCCCATTGGTGTAGTCATTTGCTTGGCATCCTCCATTCCAAACTTCTTGAGCAACTCCTTGCAATATTTTGATTAGCTTATGAAGGTCTCATCCCTTGTTTGCTTGATTTGAAGACCATGAAAGAAGTTGAATTCACCTATCATGGACATCTCAAACTCATTTTGTATAATATTAGAAAATTCTTTACAAAGAAAGTCATTAGTAGTACTAAATATAATGTCATCAATATATATTTGAACAAGAAGAATGTCATGCTCTTTATGCTTGATGAAAAGAATGGTGTCAACCTTTCCTCTAGAAAACCTTTTTTCCAAAAGGAACTTACTTAACCTTTTATACTAAGCTCTAGGAGCTTGTTTTAAGCCATACAAGACTTTTTTCAATTTAAAAACATGGTTGGAAAGTTTAAAGTTTTCAAAACCGGGGGGTTGCTCCATATACACTTCTTCTTGAATGAAACCATTTAAGAAAGCACTTTTGACATACATTTGATAAAGCTTAAAATCCATGATGCATGCATAAGCAAGTAGCATTCTAATGACTTCTAATCTAACTATGGGAGCATATGTTTCTTTATAATCTATTCTTTCTTCTTGATTATAGCCTTTTACAACTAATCTAACTTTATTTCTTATTATTAAGCCCATTTCATCAAGTTTGTTCCTAAAGATCCATTTGGTGCCGATTATTTGATGATCATTAGGCCTTAGAACTAACTCCTAAACTTGATTTCTTTCAAATTGGTTTAGGTCTTCTTGCATGGCCAAGATCCAATGTTCATCATTAATGACCTCACTTATATTTTTAGGTTCAACTTGAGAAACAAAAGTCATATGGTTACATGCATCTCTAAGTGAGTTTCGAGTAATTGTCCATTTTGATACATCATCTATCACCTTGTCAAAAGGATGATATCTTGATGTCCTCCATTCTTTGGGTAAATCCAAGATTTCTGAATCCTCTTGCCATGAGTGATCAAGTTGTCTTTTATTGCTTTTTGGGCTCTTTTTCTTGATTCTCTAAGTGTGTTCTTGCCAAGATTTCTGCAACATCATCAATAAGCTCCTTTCTCAGTTCATTTGGGTTAGTTTCATCAAAAGCAACATGGATAGACTCTTCTATAGTCATAGTTCATTTATTATAAACTCTAAAGGCCTTACTATGTATAGAATAGCTAATAAAAATTCTCTCATCAGATTTTGCATTAAACTTCCCCAAGTTATCCTTTCCATTATTCAAAACAAAACATTTACATCCAAAAACATGAAAATGTGAAACATTTGGCTTTCTTCCCTTATATAATTCATATGGGATTTTCTTTAAAATTGATCTTATTAGGGCTCTATTCAAAACACAATAAGTGGTGTTAACCGCATCCGCCCAAAAGTACTTAGGAAGGTTAGCCTCATTGAGCATAGTTCTTGCCATTTCCTCTAAAGATCAATTTTTTCTTTCTACAACACCATTTTGTTGTGGTGTTCTAAGGGCACAAAAATTATGCTCAATGCCATGTTCTTCACAAAAGGTTTCAAATTCATGGTTTTCAAATTCGCCACCATGGTCACTTCTTATAAATGCAATACAAAAACATTTTTCATTTTGGATAACTTTGGCAAGCTTTTTATATGATTAAAAATCATCATTTTTGTGAGCCAAGAATAATGTCCATGTAAACCTAAAAAAATCATCCACAATCACTAATGCATAGTAATTTCCACCAAAGCTCATAGTTTTAGAGGGACCAAAAAGATTTGTGTGCAAAAGTTGTAAAGGTCTAGAAGTTAAAACCACATTTTTAGCTTTAAAAGAGACCTTTACTTGTTTTCCCTTTTGACATGCATCACAGAGTTTTTCTTTTTCAAATTTGAGCTTTGGAATACAATTACTAGTTCTTTAGAAACTAATTTGTTTAAGTGATCCATGTGAATGTGAGCAATTCTTCTATGCCATAACCATGAATTATTTTCTTTACTCATAAAGCATTTAGCATCATTTGAGGAAATGTCATCAAGGCTAATCATATATATATTATTGACCCTATGACCAACAAACTTAACATGCTTATCATCTTTACCCTCAATTATGCAATAATTAGAATCAAATATTACTCTATTCCCCTTATCACATAGTTGACTAATGCTAAGCAAATTATGTTTGAGTCCTTCAACAAGCAAAACATTATCAATGGATGAAGAAGGGTTCTTACCAACTTTACCAACTCCAAGGATCTTCTCTTTGTTGTTGTCACCATATGTTACGTGACCATTCTTCTTGGGGACAAGGAAGGAAAACTTGGAGTCATCACCGGTCATGTGCTTGGAGCAACCATTATCAAGATACCAACTTGAACTTTTGGTCTTCAAGCACACCTACAACACGCATTCAAGTTTTAACCTTTGGTACCCAAATTGTCTTGTGTCCTTGTGTGTTAGAGTTAGGCATAGTGCCCTTAAGAACCCAAACTCTTTTAGTTCCAATATTGGTATTTATGTTCTTTCTAACATTACATGTGGATGCACTATGTCCTTTCTTCCTACAATGAAAGCATTTGATAAAGGAACTACTTGAAGCATTTGTGGAAACAAAGAAATTTTTGTAAGAATTTTGTTGGTTATTGGGATTATACCCCAAACCAGCTTTTTGGAAAACATATTTTTCTTTCCCTAACAATACATTCAAGTTGTCTCTTCTAAGGGTAAATTTTGTAAGAGTGTTGTTTAAATCTTCAATTTCTTTTTCAAATGCTTTGCATGATGAGCATGGTAAGGGTATGGATGTGTTATCATATGAGGAAACATGCACAATGAGTTACATCAATAAGTCCTAAGGTTTCATTTTTAATCTTAAGCTTATTAATCTCTTTGTTTAAAATAGAAATTTTATTTACTAATAAGGAAATTATTTTATTTGAAGATAAAATCATTTTTGTGAGCCTCATAGATTCATCATGTAATTCTTGAAAAGCGTCTTGTAATTCATCATAAGAAGGTAAAGAATCTAAGTTAGAAGATGTTACCACGGTGTCGCTCTCTTCAGTTTCTTCTCCTTGAGCCATGAGACACAGATGAACTTCTTTATTCTCCGAGCTATCAGAAGAACTCATGTCATTGTCCTCCCATGCTATATATGCTCTCATTCCTTTCTTTTCTTTGGAGGACCTTTTCTCAAACCTCTCCATCTTCTTAAGATACACAGGACACTCCATTTTCATGTGCCCCGATTTTCCACATTCATAACATTTTGGAAGGGTTGAGGATCTTTCTCCTTTGATATAAGCTTTCTTTTGAGAGAAGGGTGACCTTTTTTGGAATCCCTTCTTCTTTAAGAATCTTCCAAATTTTCTTATAAGGAGACTAAGATTCTCCTCACTTAGCTCAAGATTTTCTGCATCTTCTTCACTATCTTTATCATCATCTTCAGTTATAGAAGAGGTGGCTTTGAGTACAATTTCCTTTTTCTTCTTATCATGCTCTTCATTTTGATTGAGCCTATTTAGCTCCAACTCATGTTCTTGAAGCTTCCCAAATAAGGTAGCTAGAGACATTGTTGATAAATCTTTTGATTTCGCAATAGCCGTTACTTTGCGTTGCCAATTCCTAGTCAAACATCTCAAGACTTTGTTAATAAGATCTTCATTAGGAAATGTCTTTCCCAATGAGATAAGATGATTAAAAATATATGTGAATCTCTTTTACATCTCTTAAATACTTTCACCTTAATTCATTCTAAACAATTCATATATATGAGTAAGAGTGTTTATTCTAGATCGCTTTACCTCACTTGTACCTTTATGAGTTACTTGTAGAGTATCCTGCATTTCTTTAGCGGTCTTATAATTTGACATCCTAAAGAATTCATCATATCCTAAGGATGTGGTGATGATGTTCTTAGCTCTCAAATTGTATTGAACCTTTTTTTTGTCCTCATCGGTCCATTCATTTCTAGGTGTATTAGTTGTCACACCATCTTTAACACGTGTGGGAACAAAAGTACTATTTTCAACAGCATCCCACACATCTAAATTAATAGCTTCAATAAAAAATTTTATCTTCTCTTTCCAATAGGCATAACCATCCCCATTGAAAAAGGAGGTGTATTTATAGAAGAACTTTCATTAGAAAAATCATTTAAAGTCATTTCTTCTCTTGAAGCTACTAAGCTTTTTATACAAGAGCCTAGCTCTGATACCACTTGTTACCAAGTGGCCTCAAAACTCAAGAGGAGGGGGTGAATTGAGTTTACAAAAACTTTTCGCAAATCTTTCGAAAAACTCTTGATTACCAATTTTCGTTGAAGCTATTAAATAATAGAAATGAATGAATGGATAAGATAGAAAGATATTGTTCACCAATGAATCAATCAAGAGAGAAATATTCAAGCAAGTCAATAAGTCGAAGCACAAATATAAAGAGAAGGGTTTAGCAAATCAAACACAATGGTTTATCCTGGTTCAGCCACCCCTTATGACCTACGTCTAGTCCTCAAGCAATCACTCAAGATTTTTCACTAAATTCCAAGCTTGAATCAGGTGCTTGTTACCTTTACAAATTAGAGCATTCAACACCACCTTAGAATACCTCACCCTTGTGATTTGAGCCTCAACTTCAAGGGATACCTCACCCTTTTACAGATTTGAGGGATGTCTCACCCTCCTTACTGGGAATACAAGGGTAGAATTGATAGAAACTCTCTCAAAGAGTGGATAATACAAATTGAAGCTTATTAGTATCAAGGATTCACACTTTTGCTTAAAAACAGAGGATGATATGAAGAATATGTGCAAAACACGTATTGATGCTCTAGTAAGGTTTTCAGAATATTTCTCTAACCTCTAACAATGCCCAACAACCTTGTATTTAAAGCCCATGAATGTTTAGAGTCGTTAGGGTGGTTGAGGAGCATTAAATGTTTCATTATAGCCATTGCGTTCTATTTCTAGAAAACCCTTTTATTCGAATAACACGATAGTTATTCAAATAAATCTTTACATAGCACCTTTGGGAAAAGCTTTCTGGAAATCGTTATTCGAATAACACTTCTCTTATTCGAATTACCCACTTAAAACAATGAAGCGCCTTTGTTCATTTTGAATGTTTATTCGAATAAAACAAGGCTTTATTTGAATAAATCTTGTTCTATTAAAATTATTGGCTTCTCTGACTTTTGTTATTCGAATAAAATAGACCTTATTCGAAAAAATCATGTTCAATTAAAATTCTTGGCTTTTCTGACTTTTGTTATTCGAATAAAATAAGCCTTATTCGAATAAATCTTATTCAGTTAAAATTCTTGGCTTTTCTGACTTTTGTTATTTGAATAAAAGTATCCTTATTCGAATAAATCTTTATTGTTATTCGAATAAGAGGAGCTTTATTCGAATAAAGCTTGATTGATCTCAATATTTGCTTTCACTAACTTATGTTATTCGAATAAAATTACCTTTATTCGAATAAACTATGTAAAACTTGTTTTGTCAATAATGAGACAATGCCAAGTGATTCCAAGTGATTTTATATCCTTTTGGCACTTTAAAATTTGTTTATTTTGGAAATCAAAAACCATTTTGAAGCTTTCAAAACAAATGATATTCATGTTCTTTGAAAAACAAGTTTTGAAGCAATTGTGTGAATCACATTATACCTTTACATATTGATCTAAGTCCTAAGGCTAGTCTTGAAGGTATTGGACTTGACCTTGCAACATCTTCATGTTTATTATCATCAAAACAAAGTCTTCATGGTTTAATGGCCAATTACATCACTGGTATCCTCATCATCAAGATCCTCAGTTGGAAGCATCGCATCATCATCACCAGCATCAAGAGTAGGATCACCACCAACAACACCAGCTGGAGATGAAGGAGGTGGAGCATGGGAGGTGGTAGCTCGCCCAGCCTGATGACTCAGATTACCCGCGAGCATAATGCGTATGAAAATAATATCCTGATATGAATAAGTGACACGCTCCTCAAGGCAATGAACAGAGGTGCACAGCTCACAAAATTATCATCAATATATGTGTGAAGATTGTAGATCTCCTAAAGCACAAGTTGCATGAAAGGCTCAGCTGGACCAGCCTGTGGAGGTGCATCCTTAGCATCCTCGTCATCTCCCTGTGGTATGTGACCATCCACCCTATAATGTAGGTAATACCAGCGATCGTCAATCTTCCTCAGCTGTAGCTTCTTCAAAGTGGATAGGTTGATGGACTCTGGCTCGTCAAAGCTCTCATCCTTTGCCTCCCCAAACAAAGGAATGTGGAAGTGCTCCAAGATAACAGTGACAGGCATAACATAGGACAGAGGATGACGAGTCTTCCTTGCTTTCAGCATATACTGAATGACATAATATGCCCAGTTGATGGATCGGTCAGTGTTCATAACCCATAAAGTGAGAACATCATCGTGTAGAACTTGTGAGTAATTACCTCCTCTGTCAATTAAGGCCCTAGCTACAATATAGTGCAGGACCCTGTAACACCCCAACTTTTGGGATAATTATAATATAGTCCCGAAATGTACTGTTTTGTGAATTCTGTGAGCAGTAAATTAAATTTGACTGTTCCGTGAGTGTATTTGACTGTTGTATGTGATTTGCTCCGAGCCAGGGAAATAAAAATTTTTTGGCCGAAAAAATCTTATTTTAATTAATTGGAGCTGGGGGATCTTACTAAACCTAATTGATTGATATATATATATTAATCTCGTAATTTTGTGGATTTAAGCTGTGTAATAAAATAATTTTATATTATTATAATATTATTTTGTATTACAGTACCTACTGTCTCAAAAATAGTAAAAATCTGCTTCAGTTTGACCACAAATCTTTAAAAGTACTGTGGGACCCGCGTTTAGGAAAAATAGTCAACTGTGCTGACTGGACAAATTCTAGCCAATGAGAGCAAGTCAACGAAAGTGGCTTGACTTTTTAAACCAATAGGAAAAGGTCAACAAAGGGAGCATGGACTTTGATTTGGACCGTTGGATGAAGACTTAGTTAGGAAGCCTTTGATTTCAACCGTTGATCAAATCAATGGTGAGATTAGAATTCAAGATTTATGACTAATTCATATCTACCTTAGATGACATCTATGGCTAGGAATTAAAGATGAAATCAATGGTTAGAATTAAGTCAAAAATAGTAGGCTTGAATTTGGTTAGTAGTTAATTAAGCTTAATTTGACTAATCTAATTACCTAATTAACAAACTAAGTGAACTAGCTTAGTTATTAATTAATTATAGTCTAAATACTAATTAGATATCCTAATATTGATTAAAAGTTATAATATATGTTAATATATATTAAACTAATTGATTATATGATTAGAATGTTGATTTAGTTTTAATAGGATAATTAACCTAACTAATTGCCTAATTAATTAGCATATAATTAGGTGTAAATGGAAAACAATTAAACCCCTAAAATCTAAGGAGGGCACACGGTTTGGGCAGCAGCCTTGAGAGGCTTGGTGGCTAAGTTCTACTACCTTCTTGAACCCTCCAAATGTCATAAACCATGTGCACACCATGTGAACTCAATTAGATCTTTACTTAGCAAATTCAAACACTCAACCTCACCCAAAAAGCCACTCACAGCAGCAGCCCCTTCCATTTCTCTCTCAATATTTGTTTCACACTTATCCTAAATCTAAGCTATTCATTTTCTCTCCAAAAATACCAAGAATCCATACACACTTTTTCTTCCATTTTCTTTTCCATATTCGGCCAAGACCTCCAACCCACACAACCAAACCTCTATAATTTTATCTCATCATATTTCCTAAACCCAAATCCTATTCTAAACACTTTTCATTCACAAAGTTTTTCCAAAAAACTACTCTATCTAGTCCAAAATCCAATCTTTTGCTTACTTTCTTAAGGGTAAGTTTTGATTTCTTGGTTCAAAATTTGATTTCTAATTTTTCTAACCATGATTGTTCTATGGTTTTTCAATATTGTACCTTGTATGTATTTTTACTAATTGTTTAAGAATTTTAGGGATTTGTTTGGGAGATTGCACAAAATTTCAAGAAAGAAGGAAACTAACCGATTAATTGTCTTCAAGACGTAAGAGGGAGATTTAATCTCATCAACCCTAAGTGGTGATGGGAAAATGGATTTGATTGTGTATGAAGAATCCATAAGGATTCGATTTGTGTGGTTGTTTATGGCTTTTATTATTTTTGTGATTATTTAGATGCTTTCCTATTTGTGATTTATTTTGCTATGCATGATTATAGCTTTCATTATTTTTGCTATGCATGTTTATGGTTTTAAATAAATTGTATGTATTTTGTATGTGATTATATAATTGCATATGTTTATAATTATATAATTATTAAAGTAGGATGTGAATAACATGTACGGTTTGCATGAGTGTTCCAAAGAACACATTATGAGGCTCACGGCCTTACATCCAAACCGAGAACCAAAATGTTCTCAGTAATTTTTTTAAATTACTGATTTGAGGAATCTAGGTAAAATAATCAAATTAAAGTTGATTTAAGTTAATTATGGCCAACATGCCATTTAGTGTATAATTAAATGCCATTTTATTTTGATTTGGCCAACATGCCATTTTATTTTGATTTGGCCAACATGCCATTTTATTTACTAAGATAGGTTAGGTAATCGTTTTACAACATAAATTGATTCCAATGAATCATTGAGAAAATAAAAGGAATAAATTCAGTTTTAGAATTTTAACTTAGCAGAAATTAGTTTAAATAAGAATTAAATTAGACGCTTGAAAAATACTAACGTAGAGCTCATTCCATAAATTTTGAAGCGCGTTAGTAAGTTTCAAAGTGAAATTATTGGGTAAAAATAAAATAAACTATATTTAGAGGAAAATGTTAAAAATACCTTATCTTGATTTTATAGGTAAAATTTGCCAAAATTTATTAAAATCAGACGCATAAAATGAAAAGATTCCATACTATATTTAGAACACAAGAAAAATACTCTACGTATTTTAAATATACTAGATATAGTTTTACACATATTGAAAATAATAATTATAAGCTATTCGGTTAAGAAAATGAATTAAAAATCCTACGCGATTGAGAAAATGATTTAAAAAGATTTTGCGATGTTTAAAAATGTCAAAATATATTTATGCGATTTAAAAATGTTTGTAAAAATGACGAGATTGTGAAAATGCGATAAAATTCCTACGCGATTGAACAATGCTGTGAGTTTTGCTGTCGGGCCAAAGTGGTGGACCCAGACATATTGCAGTGTAGTACTGTCAGGTGGGACGTACTATACTTTGTTATTTTGTGACTAAGGGTATTTTGGTAATTTTTTGTAATTATGGTAAAATTTGGATAATAAGGGTATTTTTGTCATTTTAGATCATACTTAGAGTGTTGTGCCAATTTGGGTTATAATTGGTGATTGATTGATGAGGCGAATTACACCGTGTTTGGTGTGATAAGCATAGTGTGGTTCATTTATGAACTTGGAGGCATTAGTGTGCGGAGGATCCCATATGTGGACAGTGGTAGCACCTCTGGGCCGTGGTAACGGGCAACACACTAATGATCTTGACAAGCACTATTCTTAATCGAGATCTTGAGGGGACTATTAAGTACTATGCCTGTGGTACACGATGTTGGACTGTGTACTACTACACGATGTTTTGGACTGTGGGCTATAGACACAAAGATTTGACAGTGCAATAATTTGGTTGGGCAGCCATAAAGTATTATTAGTTTCTAATCGGATCATTCCCTCAGATATCCGTGTTTAGCTCCATGGAGTAGGAACGAGTCAGTGTGTGTATCATTCATCATCTGCATTTTAAATGTTTATTATGTTCATGCATTATTTGCATTTTACTGTTCATGCATCCTCTGCACTTTACTGTTTACCATATTCTGTGATAAAATATATGATGTACTGTTTTAATATATTATGTATGATATGTGTTACTTTAATATTTATTGCTTTAATATATTATGCATGATATAATGGTATGTGTTATTTGAATATGTATTACTTTGTTATGTTATGCATGAAATGTTGGTATGTACTATTGGGATATTTGTTTGTATTGTCGTTTTCTTTATTGCCATGCGGGTAATGGTGTAGATTGTCTCACCTCTCTATATGTTTTCTCGATATTATTATATTATTTCCGTATAGAGTTTGAGGAAGAGGGAGAGGAACAGCCTCTTGAGATACTGAGATCGGAGGACGAGCGACGGTCGGGCGAGCTATACGAGGAAGAGGAGCGGAGATCACACCTGATCATCAAGACGATCTTGAGATCATGGCGTTGCCAGGATTCCTCGGGTTTGTGAGACTGGAGTTTCACGGAGGTTCTGAGGCCTGCCGTATGCATGTGGACAGAGGGACCGTTGCTTATGTGGGACGTTTGACTGTGTCCCTATGTAGAGAGTATGACGGAGATGTTATATTTACTACTATGTTGTATTTACATTTAGAGTTGCCGCTGACTCTTAGGCGTTACTGGCAAGAAATACTCCATGCGCCTAGTGAGCTCAGTAGCGAGTCAACCGCTCGAACTCGTGTCTGTAGTACTATGGGACCTAGAACTATGGGACCTCCAGGAGCTCTGAATTTCGAGGATCTTTCTGAGGATGATCCATCGGAGGATTAGAGAGCTCTGAGGTGCACTTGGGCAATACTATGTCTTAGTTTTATGTTGTCTTTTACTGTTTTGTCAAATGCTTGTAGATGTAAATTATGCGTGTACTAAAGAAAAATCACATGTATATTATGGTGAGTTTATGTTTCTTATATTTTGTGTTCCGAGTTATTTTATTTAATGTTATAATTATAAAAGGAAAATATATATATATATACCACAAATATTATTTAAGTATCAAAATGTTTTTACAACTTGGGTAAGGATTTTATTTATTTTTATTTTTCTACATCATAAATGTGACATCCCCAGAAAGGGAATTACATTAGTTGGTATCAGAGCCCAAGTTAGAGTCTTTTGGGTTTGTGGGTAGGTTTGTCTTGTTTGTGCTGTGTGAATCTCTGATATTAAACACAGAGATATGTTTCGATTTTCGAAAGGATACGACTTTGTGCGAAATAGCTACGTTTAGTTCGTTGTGTGTTGATTTTGTTTATCTTTGAAGAAAGATAATGAGGCGTTACGAACATGAGCGTGTGGACATGCAACGTGATGAGGATCGTATAGCCGCAGCTAGAAGAGTGATGGAAAAGGTGGTGTAAAGCTGCAGTATAACAAAGATAGATGATCGCTCAGCAGCAGGGACTGATAATTGAACTTCATAGCTTATTAGGATTGGAACAGCCAGCGGATGCGAGAAGCTGTAACTTAGAATCTTCAATAATTCAAAGTAGAAGGAAGCGTAAGGTCAATCGTTTTCAGCGAAAGTCATATGTGCAACCATCGGGGAAGTATCAACGAACAGAAAAAGAAAGTATTAGTGGCAACGATTTTGGTCAGACTGTGGCATCACCAATGAAGTACTTGAAGTGTGGAAAGCCTGAACACTTATTCAAAGAGTGTGATCAGCTGAAGATGGAAATTCCCGTTAGTAATACACGTGTTTTAAAATCTCGAAAAAGAAGAAAGAGCCGATGCAAGAAGTGTAATGAGAATGTTCAAAGACAAAAACTTAAGAAGCGAGAAAGTCGTGCCATAGAGGGTAATCTTAAAACTGTGCTGTATAATTCGCGAGGTAACTCATTCTTTTGTGATCTGTGACTGTGTGAGTCTTTTGGAGTTATCTGTGTTTTACTTCTTTTCATAATGTTACTTCAACTCCTAAACTTGCTATTACTACTTGAACTTGTTTAAAACTATCCTATTATTATTAGAGTTTGAAATTTTTCTATTGATCTGGTTTGTCTATTTCTTTCTCAAATAGACTGAGTAAATTGATTTGATTTATCTGTGCCTTTGTTATAGAGTGATTTGAGTATTTCTATTCTTCTTGTTGAAATTTTTGTTCATACTCAATTTTTCTCATTCTACCCTATATCTATTGAATATCAAATCTTTTCTGTTGATTTGATCTGTTTATTTAAAACCGTATCTATTTGAGAGTCTGACTTTTTAAATGGATTAGTTATTTTCCAACCATATCCTACTAGATTGTTGCAATGCAATTTTAGTGTTTCCTTGACCTGACATTTTTGGATTTGAATCCAGAAAGTTTATTTCTAAAAATTATTGGACCATATTCATTTTGAAATCTATTAGACCATCTCAAATTCTTTGTTGGACTAATCTAGTAACCTACTTAATAGTCTTATTACTATTCCTTATGATCTTCATAGTGTCTTTCATGTGTCTCAATTAAGAAGGATTATTCTTAATCCAACTTATGTCATACTACCAAATACAGTGCAATTGGAAGAAAACTTGATCTATGAGACATTTTCTGTTAAGATTAAAAATAGGCAAGTAGAATAACTTCTCTTGATGAAGAAAATCTAGAATAATGTGGCAACAGGGGCGCCAGAAGATCAAATGAAGAAACTCGTTGTTCGTTCTAAGATTGATTTGTGTGCTGGTAATTATCAGATTCGCGTAAAGGTAGAGAATGTTCCAAGACAGTTTTTCGGATGCGTTGCAAGCACTATGAATATTCAGTACTACTATGAATATTCAGTGCTACCGTTCGATGTAAGAAATATTTTGGTGGTGTTCACGAACTATATAAATAGGATCTTTCTTTCTCATCTAGGCAAATTTGTCATTATTGGCAATATTTTGACCTATTCTCAAAATTCAAAGGAACATGCTGAAGATCTTAATGCAGTTCTTCAATTTCTGAAGAAGAAGGAAAATGAGTTATGCGCGAAACCAGTCGGATGCAAGTTCTATTAGAAGGAGTTCAACTCGTGGATTTAGATTGAGTGTGGAAATCAAATGGAAAGGTGGTGGCATATACTTCAAGGCAGTGGAACATGCGTGAGAAGGATTATTTGATTTACGTTTTTGGGATACGCGGTAGTCGTTGTGCAAAGAAGATCTGAAGACATTTTCTTTCCTATAAAATTCACCATAATTTTAAAGGCTTGAAGTACCTGTTCAATCAAGAAGGGCTTGGATATCAGGAAGAGACGAATAGTTAGAATTTTCGAAGGACTTGTTGGGATGAATTTCTAGTATTGATAGAATTCATATACAACGATAGTCTTGTTCGAGTATAAGGATGACACCCTATGAGGCATTATATGGGAGACGTTGTGGAACGCCATTGTATTGGTATCATACTGTGGAAAGTAGTATTGTAGGACCCGAGTTTGTGCAGCAAACAACTGAGAAAGTGGAGATAGTTCGAGACAAGATGGGGACGACTCAGATGTAACAAAAGAGTTATGCTGATAAAAGACAGAGACCGCTTGGATTTGAAGAAGGTGATCATGTGTTTGTATGTATAACACCTGCGACTGGAGTTGAACGAGTGATCAAGTCGAGGAAGCTTATTCCGAAGTTTATCGGGTCATATCAGATATTTCATCGGTAGATCCAGTAGCTTATCAGATTTCACTACCACCATTCTTATCGAATCTTTATCTTTATGATGTATTTCATGTATCACAACTATGAAAATACATTTCTGATCCGACTCACATCATCGAATCAGACGCTGTACAACTGAAGGAGAATTTAACCTATGAGACGTTTCTAGTCAAGATTAAAGAACGAAGGACAAAGTAACTTTGATAGCAACGAATTTGCATTGGTTAAAGGAGTTTAGAACGATGTAGGTGGAGAAGCTACATGGGAGCTAAAAGATAGGATGAGGGAGTAATACCCTCAATTGTTTTGATGTATGATGAATTTCGGGGACGAAATTCTTTTTAGTAGGGGAGAAAGTTGTAACACCCCAACTTTTGGGATAATTATAATATAGTCCGAAATGTACTATTTTGTGAATTAATGTGAGCAGTAAATTAAATTTGACTGTTCCATGAGTGTATTTGACTGTTGTGTGTGATTTGCTCCGAGCTAGGGAAAAAAAATTTTTTGGCCAAAAAAATCTTATTTTAATTAATTGGAGCTGGGGGATCTTACTAAACCCAATTTTGATTGATATATATATTAATCTCGTAATTTTGTGGATTTAATTGTGCAATAAAATAATTTTATATTATTATAATATTATTTTATATTATAGTACCTACTATCTCAAAAATAGTAAAAATACATTTCGGTTTGACCACAGATCTTTAAAAAGTACTGTGGGACCAGCGTTTAGGAAAAATCGTCAATTGTGCTGACTGGACAAATTCTAGCCAATGAGAGCAAGTCAACGAAAGTGGCTTGACTTTTTAAACCAATAGGAAAAGGTCAACAAAGGGAGCATGGACTTTGATTTGGACCGTTGGATGAAGACTTAGTTAGGAAGCCTTTGATTTCAACCGTTGATCAAATCAATGGTAAGATTAGAATTCAAGATTTATGACTAATTCATATCTACCTTAGATGACATCTATGGCTAGGAATTAAAGATGAAATCAATGGTTAGAATTAAGTCAAAAATAGTAGGCTTGAATTTGGTTAGTAGTTAATTAAGTTTAATTTGACTAATCTAATTACCTAATTAACAAACTAAGTGAACTAGCTTAGTTATTAATTAATTATAGTCTAAATACTAATTAGATATCCTAATATTGATTAAAGGTTATAATATATGTTAATATATATTAAACTAATTGATTATATGATTAGAATGTTGATTTAGTTTTAATAGGATAATTAACCTAACTAATTGCCTAATTAATTAGCATATAATTAGGTGTAAATGGAAAACAATTAAACCCCTAAAATCTAAGGAGGGCACATGGTTTTGGCAGCAGCCTTGAGAGGCTTGGTGGCTAAGTTCTACTACCTTCTTGAACCCTCCAAATGTCACAAACCATGTGCACACCATGTGAACTCAATTAGATCTTTACTTAGCAAATTCAAACACTCAACCTCACCCAAAAAGCCACTCACGGCAGCAGCCCCTTCCATTTCTCTCTCAATATTTGTTTCACACTTATCCTAAATCTAAGCTATTCATTTTCTCTCCAAAAATACCAAGAAGTCATACACACTTTTTCTTCCATTTTCTTTTCCATATTCGGCCAAGACCTCCAACCCACACAACCAAACCTCTATAATTTTATCTCATCGTATTTCCTAAACCCAAATCCTATTCTAAACACTTTTCATTCACAAAGTTTTTCCAAAAAACTACTCTATCTAGTCCAAAATCCAACCTTTTGCTTACTTTCTTAAGGGTAAGTTTTGATTTCTTGGTTCAAAATTTGATTTCTAATTTTTCTAACCATGATTGTTCCATGGTTTTTCAATATTGTACCTTGTATGTGTTTTTACTAATTGTTTAAGAATTTTAGGGATTTGTTTGGGAGATTGCACAAAATTTCAAGAAAGAAGGAAACTAACCGATTAATTGTCTTCAAGAGGTAAGAGGAAGATTTAATCTCATCAACCCTAAGTGGTGATGGGAAAATGGATTTGATTGTGTATGAAGAATCCATAAGGATTCGATTTGTGTGGTTGTTTATGGCTTTTATTATTTTTGTGATTGTTTAGATGCTTTCCTATTTGTGATTTATTTTGCTATGCATGATTATAGCTTTCATTATTTTTGCCATGCATGTTTATGGTTTTAAATAAATTGTATGTATTTTGTATGTGATTATATAATTGCATGTGTTTATAATTATATAATTATTAAAGTAGGATGTGAATAACATGTACGGTTTGCATGAGTGTTCCAAAGAACACATTATGAGGCTCACGGCCTTACATCCAAACCGAGAACCAAAATATTCTCAACAATTTTTTTTAAATTACTGATTTGAGGAATCTAGGTAAAATAATTAAATTAAAGTTGATTTAAGTTAATTATGGCCAACATGCCATTTAGTGTATAATTAAATGCCTTTTTATTTTGATTTGGCCAACATGCCATTTTATTTACTAAGATAGGTTAGGTAATCGTTTTACAACATAAATTGATTCCAATGAATCATTGAGAAAATAAAAGGAATAAATTAAGTTTTAGAATTTTAACTTAGCATAAATTAGTTTAAATAAGAATTAAATTAGACGCTTGAAAAATACTAACGTAGAGCTCATTCCATAAATTTTGAAGCGCGTTAGTAAGTTTCAAAGTGAAATTATTGGGTAAAAATAAAATAAACTATATTTAGAGGAAAACGTTAAAAATACCTTATACTGATTTTATAGGCAAAATGCTGCCAAAATTTATTAAAATCAGACGCATAAAATGAAAAGATTCCATACTATATTTAGAACACAAGAAAAATATTCTACGTATTTTAAATATACTAGATATAGTTTTACACATATTGAAAATAATAATTATAAGCTATTCGGTTAAGAAAATGAATTAAAAATCCTACGCGATTGAGAAAATGATTTAAAAAGATTTTGTGATGTTTAAAAATGTCAAAATATATTTACGCGATTTAAAAATATTTGTAAAAACGATGAGATTGTGAAAATGCGATAAAATTCCTACGCAATTGAACAATGCTGTGAGTTTTGCTGTCGGGCCAAAGTGGTGGACCCAAACATATTGCAGTGTAGTACTGTCAGGTGGGACGTACTATACTTTGTTATTTTGTGACTAAGGGTATTTTGGTAATTTTTTGTAATTATGGTAAAATTTGGATAATAATGGTATTTTTGTCATTTTAGATCATACTTAGAGTGTTGTGCCAATTTGTGTTATAATTGGTGATTGATTGACGAGGTGAATTACACCGTGTTTGGTGTGATAAGCATAGTGTGGTTCATTTATGAACTTGGAGGCATTAGTGTGCGGAGGATCCCATATGTGGACAGTGGTAGCACCTCTGGGCCGTGGTAACGGGCAACACACTAATGATCTTGACAAGCACTATTCTTAATCGAGATCTTGAGGGGACTATTAAGTACTATGCCTGTGGTACATGATGTTGGACTGTGTACTACTACACGATGTTTTGGACTGTGGGCTATAGACACAAAGATTTGACAGTGCAATAGTTTGGTTGGGCAGCCATAAAGTATTATTAGTTTCTAATCGGATCATTCCCTCAGATATCCGTGTTTAGCTCCATGGAGAGAACGAGTCAGTGTGTGTATCATTCATCATCTGCATTTTAAATGTTTATTATGTTCATGCATTATTTGCATTTTACTGTTCATGCATCCTCTGCACTTTACTATTTACCATATTCTGTGATAAAATATATGATGTACTGTTTTAATATATTATGTATGATATGTGTTACTTTAATATTTATTGCTTTAATATATTATGCATGATATAATGGTATGTGTTATTTGAATATGTATTACTTTGTTATGTTATGCATGAAATGTTGGTATGTACTGTTGAGATATTTGTTTGTATTGTCGTTTTCTTTATTGCCATGCGGGTAATGGTGTAGATTGTCTCACCTCTCTATATGTTTTCTCGATATTATTATATTATTTCCGTAAAGAGTTTGAGGAAGAGGGAGAGGAACAGCCTTTTGAGATACAGTATCCGGACGAGCGACAGTCGGGCGAGCTATACGAGGAAGAGGAGCCGGTAGATCACAGTGATCATCAAGACTGATCTTGAGATCATGGCATTGCCAGGATTCCTCGGGTTTGTGAGACTGGAGTTTCACGGAGGTTCTGAGGCCTGGCGTACGCATGTGGACAGAGGGACCGTTGCTTATGTAGGACGTTTGACTGTGTCCCTATGTAGAGAGTATGACAGAGAAGTTATATTTACTACTATGTTGTATTTACATTTAGAGTTGCTGCTGACTCTTAGGCGTTACTGGCAAGGAATACTCCATGTGCCTAGTGAGCTCAGTAGCGAGTCAACCGCTCAGACTCGTGTCCGTAGTACTATAGGACCTAGAACTATGGGACCTCCAAGAGCTCTGAATTTCGAGGATCTTTCTGAGGATGATTCATTGGAGGATTAGAGAGCTCTGAGGTACACTTGGGCAATACTATGTCTTAGTTTTATGTTGTCTTTTACTGTTTTGTCAAATGCTTGTAGATGTAAATTATGCGTGTACTAAAGAAAAATCACATGTATATTATGGTGAGTTTATGTTTCTTATATTTTGTGTTCCGGGTTATTTTATTTAATGTTATAATTATAAAAGGAAAAAATATATATATATACCACAAATATTATTTAAGTATCAAAATGTTTTTACAACTTGGGTAAGGATTTTATTTATTTTTATTTTTTTGCATCATAAATGTGACATCCGCAGAAAGGGTGTTACAGACCCTATTTTCCATTGTAAGCCTTGTAGCCTTAACCCGCTTACTGGGTGTGTAATCTATCCTTAATAGGGAGTTCAAAGCATCCTTGTAATCATACTCATTTCCCTATTTATTAGCCCTAGAAAAGTTAGTACCATCAAAAGATAACCCAGATAGGTTATACCAAAGGTCATGATTTATAACTATCTTTTTCTTCTTCACTTTAGACACCAAACAAGCATTTTTCTATTGTAAATTGGCATAAAATATACGAACTAAATCAGGATAAGTGTCCTTTTTAATGCTAAGAAAAGTGATCAAATTTAGGTGCTCAATCAACCTAAAACTCTGTAAAGGTTCGCTAGAATAGAATTGTGTAGTGATATACCTGGGTTGGATAATTTTCTGCAGATAAAACTATTTGCAAAAAACTTCTACTTGTTTGGAGGTCCTGAAGTGCGTAGAGAGATCAAGCCCTAGAATGGTGAGAGCAGGAGCCTAGGAATGTGAAGCACTAGCAACCCCTATTCGTAGCTTCTTCGCCTTGCATGATGATTCTGCCATTTAGTTGAAATGTAGTGAAAAAGATGGAAGAAAAGTGAAGGGAATGGTGTTTAGGAGTGTTTAGGTTAAAAAAGTGGTGGAAAAATAGGAGAAAATGGTAGGAAATGTGAAAAGAGGGACGTGGTGAGGAGAGAGAAAGAACACAAATGGGTGAGGGATTTGGGTGGTGGTTTTTATGGTTTTTGGTGAGATTTGATCGAGGGGTTTTGTTGGGATGAGGATTTCGAGTGAGTGAGAGGTGAAATGGTGTGATTTGGTTAAGAAATAAGAGAGAAATTGGGGGTTTTAGGTGAGGTAGGTCGCAATTGAAGAGAGAGAAAGCTAAAGAATAGGGCAAAAATGGCATTCACATATGTTAAAACCCTTTAAAACCTCCTTGTAATCGATTACAAGGGGGTTATAATCGATTACATTTCTGGGAATTTTGTAATCGATTACATAGTGGATGTAATTGATTACAAGCATTCTGACTTTTCATTTTGTGCCTTCCAGAACTTTTGTAATCGATTACATAAGATATGTCATCGATTGCATAGGGTATGTAATCGATTACTATGTAAGCGATTACAAGCCTTCTATTTTGGGTTTTCTCACTTCAAACAACAAAGGACTTGTTCACTTTACTTCAAAATACTTCCATAGCCTTTCAAATTGATTTCAAACCTCTGGCAAGCTAGAAATTTGTCCAAATTTTGTTCAACAACACTTGTTCTTGTGTAAACATCATCTTCAGCAAGGATCAAACCAAGTCATGGGAATTTCTTCAAATTTTAAAGAACTAGACTGCACTATTGAGCAGAGGATATTTTTGAGCAATAGGAGGACTTAGTCAAGATAGGGGAGTTACCTGCAAAACAAATTTAGGGGAGCTTCAGACGCTCAAGTTAGTATGGGATTCAAAAATAAATTAAAGTAATTAAAAGTATGTAGAAAAACATATTATGCAGCAAAATTAAATGAAAGATTGATCCAAAATACTAAGTTCTCTTCTTATATGAAAGAAAGTATCTTTTGGCAATGGTTTTGTGAATATATCAGTAAGTTGATTATTTGTTTCAACAAATTCTAATACACAATCATTTTTTTGTACATGATCCCTTATAAAATGATGCATTATCTCAATATGCTTAGCTCTAGAGTGCATAATGGGGTTTTTGGTCAAATTGATTGCACTAGTATTATCACATCTTATAGGGATATAATTAAACTGAAGTCCAAAGTCTAGAAGTTGTTGCTTCATCAAGAGGATTTGGGCACAACAACTTCCAGTTGCAACATATTTAGCCTCAGCAGTAAATAATGTCACACTATTTTGTTTCTTGTTATGCCAAGAAACTAAGGAGTTTCTAAGCAAGTGGCATGTCTCACTAGTGCTTTCCCTGTCCAATTTGCATCTATTAAAATCGGAATAGAAATAACCAATAAGACTACAAGTGGAACCTTTGGGGTACCACAAGCCTACTTGTGAAATGCCAACAAGATATTTCATGATGCATTTTATTGCACTTAAATGTGACTCTTTAGGATTTGTTTAGTATCTAGCACATATGCAAACACTAAACATAATATCCATTCTACTAGCAGTGAGATAAAGAATGGATCTAATCATACCTCTGTACTTAGTGATTTCTATAGGATTACATGCCTCATCCTTGTCTAAGTAATAAGAGGTGCTCATAGGTGTGTCCATAAGTTTTGAGTTGTCCATTCCAAATTTCTTGAAAAGCTCCTTGCAATACTTGGATTAATGTTAATGAAAGTTTTATTCCTTGTTTGCTTGATTTGAAGCCTTAGGAAGAAATTGAGCTCTCCCATTATGGATATCTCAAATTTGCTTTGCATAAGATTAGCAAACTCCTTGCAAAGAGACTCGTTAATGGCACCAAAGATAATATCATCTACATATACTTATACAAGGAGTATGTCATGCTTTTATTTTTAATAAAGAGGGTTGTGTCAACCTTTCCCCTTGTAAAACCTTTTTTCCAAAAGAAAATTGCTTAACCTTTCATACTAAGCTCGAGGAGCTTGTTTTAAACCATATAAAGCCTTTTTCAATTTAAAACCATGGTTGGGCAAATCATAATTTTTGAAATCGGGGGGTTGTTCAATATACACTTCTTCTTGAATAAAGTCATTTAAAAAAATACTTTTAATATCCAATTGATATAATTTGAAATCCATGATGCATGCATATGCAAGAAACATTCTAATGGTCTCTAATCTAGCTACGGGTGCGTATATTTCTTCATAATCTATGTCTTCTTCTTGATTATACCTTTTAGCTACAATGCTAGCTTTATTTCTTGTTATTAAGCCCACTTCATCAAGCTTATTCCTAAAGACTCAATTAGTGCCTATAATTGGATGATCATTGGGCCTTGGAACCAATTCCCAAACTTGATTTCTTTCAAATTAGTTTAGCTCCTCTTGTATGGCCAAGATCAAATGTTCATCATTAAAGGCCTCATTTATGTCTTTAGGTTCAATTTGTGAAACAAAAGTCATATTGTTACATGTATTTCTAATTGAGTTTTGAGTACTTATACCTTTAGATACGTCACCTATTACTTGGTCAAGCTGATGGTATCTTGAGGTCCACCACTCCTTGGGAAGGTCCATGACTTGTGAATCCACTTGTTTTGGGAAATCCTTTTGACTTTCCTCTTGCTTTCTCTCTTCTTTCTCGTTGTTGTACAAATGCTTTTTTGCCAAAATCTCTGCAACATCATCAACAACAAAATCCTTTCTCGGTCCATTTAGGTTAGTTTCATCAAATGCAATATGAATGGACTCTTCAATAATCATAGTTCTTTTATTGCAAATTCTAAAAGTCTTATTATGATTTGAATAGCCAAGAAATATACCTTCACCAAACTTAGCATCAAACTTCTCCAAGTTATCCTTTCCATTATTTAAAACAAAACATTTACATCCAAAAATATGAAAATGTGAGACATTTAGCTTCCTTCCTTTGTATAATTCATAGTGAGTTTTCTATCAAATTGGCCTGATTAGGGCCCTGTTCATTACGTAACAAGCAGTACTTACTGCATCCACCCAAAAATACTTAGGAAATGTGGCCTCATTGAGCATAGTTCTCGTCATTTTTTCCAAAGATCAATTTTTTCTTTCTATAACTCTATTTTGTTATGGAGTTCTAGGAGCAGAAAAATTATGCTCAATATCATGTTCATCACAAAAAGTTTCGAAATCATGATTTTCAAACTCACCATCATGGTCACTTCTTATGGATGTAATACAAAAATCTTTTTCGTTTTGGATAACTTTAGCAAGTTTCTTAAAGACTAGAATGCGTCATTTTTATGAGCTAGGAATAAGGTCCATGTAAACCTAGAAAAATCATCCATAATCACTAATGCATAATAATTCCCACCAAAGTTCATTGTTCTTTAAGGACCAAAAAAATTCATGTGCAAAAGTTATAAATGTCTAGAAGTTGAAACCACATTTTTAACTTTAAAAGAAACCTTTACTTATTTTTTCTTTTAATATACATCACATAATTTATCTTTTTCAAATTTGAACTTGGGTAGTCCAATTACTAGCTCTTTAGAGACCAACTTGTTTAAGTGATCCATGTGAATGTGTACAATTCTTCTATGCCATAACCATGAATCATCTTCTTTACTCATGAAGCATTTCGTATCATTTGAAGATATATTATCAAGGCTAATCATATATATATTGTTTAATCTATGACAAACAATTTCACTTGGTTATTATCTTTTCCTTCAATTATGCAACAATGAGAATCAAATATAATTATATCACTTTTATCACATAATTGACTAATACTAAGCAAGTTATGTTTAAGTCCTTCAACTAGCAACACATTATCAATAGAGGAAGAGGGAATTTTACTGACTTTTTTGACTCCAAAATCTTTCCTTTGTTGTTATCTCCATAGGTTACATGTCCATATGTCTTGGGAACAAGGAAAGAAAACTTGGATTTATCTTTGGTCATGTGCTTGGAGTAACCACTATCAAGATACCAATTTGAACTCTTGGCCTTCAAGTACACCTATAATACAAATTCAGTTTTTAACTTTTGGTACCCAAATTTTCTTGGGTCATTGTGTGTTAACTTGTGAGATTGTGCCTTTGGGAACCCAAACCATTTTAGTCCCCACTTTAGTGTTAATATTCTTTCTCACATTGCATGTTGAGGCACTATGTCCTTTCTTCCCACAACGAAAATATTTAATAAAAGGATTACTTGA
The DNA here is from genome assembly GCA_029884595.1 of Ormosia semicastrata. NCBI lineage: Eukaryota > Viridiplantae > Streptophyta > Magnoliopsida > Fabales > Fabaceae > Ormosia > Ormosia semicastrata. Next base: position 5,325,311 of record JAQQTO010000061.1, read on the forward strand.
AGTGCTTGTAGGAACAAAGAGATTTTTGTAAAAATTTTGTTTATTTTTGGGGTTATATCCTAACCTACATTTTGAAAAAAGTACTTTTGTTTTCCAAGCAAAATATTTAAATTATCTCTACCAAAAGTAAATTTTGCAAGAATGTTCTTTAAATCTTCAATTTCTTTTTCAAGAGCTTGACATTATAAACAAGATGAAGATGTTGATGAATGTGAAGAACAAGTTGTGCAAGAAGAATTAGCATCAATTAATTCTAATTCTCATTCTCAATTTTTAGTTCTTCAATTTCTTTGTTTAAAATAAGAACTTGATTTTGCAAAGAAGAAATTGTTTTCTTAGATGAAGAAACTAATTTTGTGAGCCTTAATGATTCATCATGCAATTCTTCGAAAGTATCTTGTAATTCATTATAAGGAGATTAGTCAAGGCTAGAAATTACCTTCATGTCATTTTCATCTTCTTCTTCTCCTTTGGCCATAAGACATAGGTTAGCTTCCTCATTGTCTGAGCTATCTGTGGAGTCCATGTCATTGTCGTCCCACGCTATGTAGGCCTCCTTCCTTTCTTCTCGGAAGATCACTTTTCAAATTTCTCCATCTTCTTTTGATAAACGGGACATTCTATCTTCATGTGTCCTGATTTTTTGCATTCATAACATGTGGGTGTGGATAAGGTACTTTTCCCTTTGTGATGAGTCTTCTTTGGTGGAAAAGACGACCTTCTTTGAGTTCTTTTCTTTTTAAGGAATCTTCTGAATTTCTTCACTAGGAGACTGAGGTTCTCTTCATTTAACTCAAAGTTCTCTACGCCATCTCCATCATCTTCATCATCATCGTCAATAGTGGAGGAAGTGACTTTAAGTGTAATCCCCTTCTTCTTCTTATCATGTTCCTCACTTTGTTCAAGCATGTTGAGTTCAAATTCGTGCCCTTGAAGTTTCCCAAAAAGAGTCGCAAGAGTCATAGTTGCTAAATTTCTTGACTCTGAAATAATTGTCACCTTAGGTTGCCAAATCTTACTCAAACATCTTAACACCTTGTTAATAAGATCTTCGTTAGGAAATTTTTACCTAATGAAGCAAGATGATTAATAATGTGAGTGAACCTTTTTTACATTTCTTGAATGCTTTCCTCTGGTTTCATTTTAAATAATTCATATTCTCGAGTAAGAGTGTTTATTCTCGACCTTTTTACTTCACTAGTTTCCTCATGGGTAAACGTAAAGTGTGCCACATTTCTTGGGCAATTTTATAGTTTGATATTCTAAAAAATTCATCATACTCCAAAGCCGTGGTAATGATGTTCTTGGCTCTTAAATTATATTGAACATTTTTCTTGTCTTCGTCAGTCCATTCATTTCTTGGTATTTCAACTTTTACACCATCAACAACACGTGTGGGAACAAAAGGGTCATTTTCAACAACATCCCATACGTCTAGATCAATAGCTTCAATGAAAATTTTTATGCATTTTTCCAATAAACATACCCCATTGAAAAAAGGTGGTCTGTTTATTGAAGATCCTTCTGAAGAAAAATTGTTTGAAGAAGCCATTTTCTCTTGAAGCTGCTAAGCTCTTTACACAAGAGCTTAGCTCTAATACCACTTGTTATCCAAGTAGGTTCTATACTCAAGAGGAGAATGAAATGAGTAATTAAAAATTCTTTGAAAACTTTTCACAAATACTTTAAAGACAATTTTTGTTGAAGCTATTTATTAATTGAAATGAACAAACAAGGAAGATAGAAAAATTCTCACAAATTTAATAAGCCAATAAAAATAATTTAATCAAATATATGAAACTAAAATACGAATATAAAGAGAAGAGTTCAGAAAAGTAAACACTAGAATTTATCCTGATTCAACCATCAACCATTTATGACTTACATCCAGTCCTCGAGCAACCACCTGAGATTTTTCCACTATCAATACAAGTTTTCAACAGATGCTTGCTACCGTTACAAACCTGAGCACTCCTTACACCTTGGGATACATCATCCTTGTGCTTGAGTCTCGACAACATGGATACCTCACCCTTACAAATTTCTTGAGGGATACCTCACCCTCGTTACAATCAAACAAGAATAGGAAAAGAACAAACTCTCTCAAAGAGTGTGTATTACAACTTGAAGCACTATGAAGCTTTCAAGAATATCTCAAGAATTCCAAAAATAGAGCAAATTATGAGAAAATATGAAACTCAGATTAAGAGCAATAGAAAGATGTTTCTCAGTATGTGTTCATATTAAAAGATGACCTAATAGCATCTATTTATAGTGTTCTGGGAGAAAAAGGTCGTTGGGGCAATTAAAGGTCACATTAAAAGCTCAAAAACTGACTGTTGTGAACTTTCAACTGTGATGTAATCGATTACAAGAGTGATGTAATTGATTACATTATTCTCGATTACATTGTTCTCGAAATGTGTTCTGAGCTTTCTGGACTGATTGTAATTGATTACATATCTCATGTAATCGATTACCAAGCCTCTGGAAGCAGTGTAATCGATTACAAACCTCATGTAATCGATTACAATGCTTTTGACTTAAAAAAAAGGTTTCCTACATGTCTATAATCGATTACCAAGCCTTTGTAATCGATCACAAGCTCCCAAAAAAGTTGCTAAACTTACAAACATCCTTGAACCCATTACTTATGCCCAGATTAACTTTGGTAAGCATTTTTAATTTAGAAAGCTTGGATTTTCAAAGATATAACCAAAACCTACATTATCCAAGATTAAAACATTATTTATTTTCAAAAACATTTTTAGGAGAATATTTTGAGAAGCATTTGAGATACCAAGAGAGCTTCTTACAAGATAACTCTAAGTCCTATAAACTATACCAGTCTTTGCCTTCATTGGACTTAATCATCATCTTGGCTTTGTTATCATCAAAATCTTCATGAGCTTCATGACATAAACATTCACATACTTTATGTGAAAAACTATGTTTTTACCTTACCTTAGGGAATATGAGATCATTGGTTCATTTTTATTGGAGGAGCTCTTTTGCTTGTGGACAATTAATATTTCAAGTGTGGGGTTTGTGCAAATTGATGTGCAATATGCAAAGTGTTTGGTGAAAGAAAAAGAAAGAAAAAAAGCCAATTGAAAAAAAATGAATAAATGCAAGGTTGTGAAAGAAAAGAGAGCAAAATAAAAAAAAAAAAAAAATATGTAAAGAGAATGTGCATTATATGGAATTGGGAGTAAAATTTCATGCTTGTCATTTGAGTTCCTCCTCAATGCTCTTTTATTCTCTTGGATATTTAGTTTGTCATATCCATATTGTTTCCTTCCCTTACCTTGGCCTTATTACAATCTTGAATAAAATTTTCTTGATTTGTGTGTGCATGTATTTGAGTAATGGAGAAGTAGAAGATAAACATGCTTATGATAGTGCATTTTTTCATGGGTTGAATTGAGTGAAATACCTACATTTTAAACACTTGAAAAATTGAGAATATATCTTGTGAGGATCTATCATTTTTGACTCATGCTTTTCAAATTGAAACTACCTTGCTTGTTAGTTTGAGATGTGAAGAAATGTTACCTTATGAATATTTTGATCCCTTGAATCTTTGGTTGCTCTTCTTACTTATAAACTTTTGCATTCTTGAATATCTTTGGAAATTGAATCTTTAAGTTTTTAGTTTCTTTTAGTTTGTGTTGTTTTTGCTTGTTCCCTAGTTTTGGTCTTATATGTTTTGTCCGAGAGTTCAAAAGTTAAGTATAGGGTAATTTGATAGCAATATATTTTATTCATTTAATGATCCTCTCACTAGGTTTCTTAAGGTTCAGTTTGGCTTAATTAAGTTGGCTTTATCACATTTTATAATATTGGGCCTAATTAGATCATTGAATGAATTATTGCATGAATTGGCCTTAATTTGTCTATTTAGTAATGTTCAGTAATTTGGTTATAATCTGAGTTTCAAATATCTGATTAATGTGATTCTAATCTTGTAGGAAATCTAAGACAAATCTCTACAATTTTCATGAGATCTCAGGAGTCAGATCTTACGTTTGGATAATTTAAACTGAAGTTGAAGTAAGAGCCATAATGTTGATCCTGACAGCTTGACCTCTATGCACTCATTAGCTCATATCTTAAGTTATAGGAGTCTGATAGATGTTAAACCAAGCCCAAATGGAAACTAAGATATAAATCTACAACTCTTATGAAGACTCCTAAGTTAAAATATGTTTTTATTTTCATGAAATTGAAGATGGAAAGTAGAGGTGAGTTACTAACAAGTTAGGTCACTTAATTGAGCATAACTTGAGTTTTAGGCCTCTAAATGCAATGAGACTTAGGCCCAATGATTCCTAATTGACCCAACTTTGTACCCATTAGAATTCTGATCATGTCAAGAAAAATTAGGAGTTAGTTTAAAGGAGTTAGAGCAAAAAGAACGAGAATCATATTCTCATTCAGCACTTTTCATCCTCTCTCTATATCTCTCTTCCTCTCCCATCTCTCTAGATTTTTTTTCTGTAGTTCTTCCCTCTAATTCATGGAGGGTTAGAGCCTTTAATCAATCTTAAGGATTGACAATCTTGATGCTTAATTATGATATTCTATTTTAATTGTTCTATATTCAATTATTAATTAAGTTTTTTTCCTTCCTCTTTGTTAATTCTGATTGAGTTGCTTAATTTGATTAAAATTTTCATATGATAATTGTGTAATTACTATGTATTAGATGGATGCTTAATTTGTCTAACCTTGATTAACAAATTCTGGATGCTTATCTAGTAGAGGATTCATGGATCATCTTGAGGCTTTTTTATGTGATTTAAGACCAAGAATTCAGTTAATGATTGAATGGATCCATAATGATCAAGGATGAATTAAAATCAAGATTGATTAATTTCCTTAGATTGGTTGTTTTTCTAATTCTATTTACTGCTTTAATTACTTTTTGTTTATTAATCTTGCAAACTCATCCCCCCTGTTGTTAATCTCTTAATTTGATTGTGTAATTAGAGTAATCTAAAGGCTCGACCTAGTGTTACCTTATACTGTAAATAGTTTGGGTGAATTGGTTATAAATTGATATAATTTGATAGTCTCGACAGTTATCACCCTTCCCACTAGTAGAAATCTTCAAATCTTGATACATCTTTGTGGAACTTGGATGAATAATATAGGAGAAATGATAGGCTTCTTCTGAAATCTTCTTTCTCAAATTTCCTTCATCAGGGACACATAGGCGAGTGCCAAAACATAAAACACTCTCAGAGTAAACCACCAAATTAGAAACCCTGCCCACTCATACCTCCTCTATGATCTTCCTCAAGTGAGGATCTTGACCCTGCGCTGGCTTAATACTATCCACCAAAGTAGAACGAACTTGAACATGGGCTAGTAATGACTCTGTGCCTGTGACCTCAAACTACACTCCACTATCTACATGGTCTTGGAACTCCTTCACTATTGGTCTCCTGACATTAACTATATGTGCAAGACTACCTATGGACTTCTTACTCAATGCATCAACAACGACGTTTACCGTCCTTGGGTGATACAAGATCGTGCAATCATAATCCTTCAAAAGTTCTATCCACTTCCTCTATCTTAAGTTCAAATCCCTCTGTTGAAATATATACTTAAGACTCTTATAATTAGTGTAGATCTCATATGTCACGCCATATTAATAATTCCCCCAAATCTTGAGGGCAATTATCACTGCTGCCATCTCCAAATCATGTGTAGGACAATTCTGCTCATGCTTCCTAAGATGCCTAGAAGCGTAAGTAATAACTCTTCTATATTGCATCAACACATATCCAAGACCAACTCTAGAAACATCATAATAAATTGTATATCCACCACCACTTAAAGGTAAGGCTAAGACTAGTGTTGAGGTCAAGCAATCCTTCATCTATTGGAAACTCTTCTCACATGCATCATTCCATTGAAACTTAACTTGCTTTTGTGTCAACCTAGTCAAAGGAGCTACAACCTTGGAGAAATCCTTGACAAACCGATGGTAATACCTAGCTAATCCAAGGAAACTACGGATCTCAATCACTGATGTGGGCCTAGGCCAACTTTGAACGACTACCACCTTCTTTGGGTCCACGCTTAGACACCACGTGTCCTAAGAGGGGGCACACTATCCAACCAAAACTCACATTTAGATAACTTAGCTTATAACTTATACTCTCAAGGTTTGTAAGGCCAACCTCAAGTGTTGGTCATGCGCATCCTTAGTCTTAGAATACACTAGGATATCATCAATGAAGACTATTACAAAGTGATTCAAAAATGGCTTGAAGACTTGATTCATCAAGTCCATAAAAGTTGCGGGAGCATTGGTAAGACCAAAAGACATAAAAACTCATAGTGTTCATAAAGGGTGTGGAAAGCTATCTTAGGAATGTCCTTACTTCTTATTTTCAATTGATGGTACCTAGATCGCAGATCAATCTTTGAGAAACACTAGGATCCCTGAAGCTGATCAAATAAGTCATCGAAACGAGGAAGGGGTACTTATTCTTCACTGTCACCTTGTTCAAATACCTATAATTAGTACACAAACGAAGTGAATCATCCTTCTTCTTTACAAACAATGGTGCACCCCAAGGAGAACAACTAGGACGGATGAAACCCTTATCAAAAAGATCCTCTAATTGCTCATTTTAACTCCTTAAGCTTAGTTAGATTCATCCGATATGAGGGTATAAAAATTGGTTGAGTGTCTGGAAGCAAATATATACAAAACTTTATTTTCCTATTAGGCGATAACCCTGGTAGCTCTTCAAGAAAAACATCAGAGTAGTTACACACTACTGGAACCTACTCCAAACCCACCTTTGACACACTAGTGTCTTTAACCATGGGTAGGTGCCATGACAATCCTTTCTCAATAATCTTTGAGCCACGATTGTTGAAATCAGGTTTCTTGGTAACCAATTTCAATCACCCTGAAACATGAAAACTAGTTCCTCTAGCATATCAAACATTACTACTTTATTGTGGCAATCTAAGGTGGCATGACAAGAAGTCAACCAATCTATGCCTAGTATTACGTCAAAGTCTACTATATCAAGCACTATCAAATATACTGATAAGAGTTTGCCTCCCACCAAGATCTCGTAAGACCTATACACTAAGTTAGCCAACAAGGAATCACCCATAAGTGTAGCTACCGTCAAAGGCTCACCCAGAGGTGAAAGGTCTCTCCCAAAACAAGAAACAAAGAAAAGAGATACAAAAGAGTGCGTAGCTCCAGAGTCAAAGAAAACACGTGCATCTTAAGAACACACTAAAAGTATACATATTATAACAACATTGGATGCTTGGGTATCTTAATGAGTCATGGTAAACACACAAGTCTGTCCTCTACCGACCTGCCCCTGAACTTTACCTCCTGGTCTTCTACCACCCTCCTGAGCATTGTCAAATCCTCGTATTCTCAAACTACTGAATTGTCTCACTGTAGCCACTGGTGCTGAGGCTTTGCTAGAAGGCTGAGAAGATAATATAGGACAGTTTCTCGCAAAGTGTCCCACCTGACCACACTGATAACACCTTACTGAACCCTGCCTACAAGGTCCAACATGCACCTTCCCACACGTGACATGTGCCAGGAGTCCAATTAGAATGCCTCTAGTGTTGTGAAACACCTTAGCTATGAGTTGTGCTAGTTGTCTGGATGTCATGAGTGTTTAATGGTTATCGACCCCCATGTTGACCCTAACAGCCCTGACTAACATTATCTATCATCTTTAAAACCTCCACCACCATGGCCCTGATGGCCACCCTAAGATATATCAGAGCACAACCTCTTACGCGAATCATGAGAAGCTCCACCTCTATCTTTGTTTCCACGCTCAATCTTTAAAGCCCTATTTAAATCCTGCTTGTAGATCATATCATCATGTCCTGCAACTACCCTTAATAAATGACCTTTCAAGCCCTCAATAAATTACTGAACACGTAGCTCCTGTGTGGCTACTAGGTGTGGTGCATATCTGGCGAGTCGCATGAACTAAATGTTATACTCTGTCACTAACATCTACTATGTCTACACAAGGGCCTTAAACTCCCATGCCCTACTATCCTGGACACTTTAGGGAACGAAATGTACTAAGAATAGTTGAGCAAACTCATCCCATACTAAAGGGAGTGAACCTGTTGGCCTAGCAGTGAGCATGGTCTCATACCAACCCTTAGAAACATCATGTAGTTGGAATGTCGCCAACTATACCATCCTGGCTGGAAAGCAACCCAATCCTCTACATATCAATGTCACTTCATCAATAAAAGTAAGAGGGTCCTTGTTAGTGTCTAAACCACTAAATGCAGGAAGATTAAGCTTCATAAATGCAGTCAAAGGAACCTCAGTCCCTCTATGATGTACAAGTTGTTGTTATCTCTACCTAGCCTCTTGGCTAGACTTTGACTCCAAATGGGTATGGCTCCCATATGTTTACTACCATCCACCAACAACATCTACTAACTACTATATAGCTTGCTGCATATCCTACATCCTAGCAACTAACTGAGCTAGTATGAGGTCACCACGTCTAGCCCTACGAATCTCAATATTAGGTACCCTGTCTACCCCGACCATGACCATGACCACGTCCACGACCTCTTAGGGGTGCTTCATGAGGTTGAGTAGAAGCCTCATCATAAATTGCTCATCCAACAGGTCTAGCCCTAGGTGGCATCCTCACCAAGGACAATAATAAAGATTAGGCAAAAGACAATAATATTAGGGAAAGCTGAAGAGAAAAGGCTAAAATTGAACACAACAATTTGAAAAAGATACTCCAGTTTAACAAATTGGTGGTTATAGCCTCTTGCATGTAAGTTGTGCCCAATACACAATTTACAAACAAGATTATAAAATTACCCCAATTTTGCAGCTATTAGGACCTACAAACCCAAATCTCTAATACCAACTTGTCACAACCCAATCTTAGGCCGTGACCAGCGCACAAGCTAGTGATACTCAGCACTCAACTAACCTAGCAAGCCTAACAAAACAACATCAATTAAAGAAAATAATTTGAAACTTAAATCCGGGCTACCAAGAATCCGACAAAGTTTCCTTTAAAAACTAAACAACCACACATTTCATTTAGACCTGATCAACAATACATATCCAGATCCAACACAAACATAAGCATCTAGCATTAGTCATAGGTAAAAATTGAGCCAACTATACAGAAGGGACATATCAAGACTTTATGGTTGTATATATATATACATCAAAAGAAAGAAATAAACTTTATCTCCTATAGCTGTAAAATACTGGAGTCGACGTGTAACACTAGTCACCAATGGCAATGAAGGCCTACCAAAAGACAAGCACTCTTGGGCAAAATAGCAAATTCCAGAAACCCGCCACTCAACAACCCACGAATCTGAAGAGAGAAAGGAATGGGGTGAGTTACATAGACTCAGTGAAGGCATAATAAACATAGTGAACAGGAAGGAGAAACAAGTAATAGCACGAATATTTAAGCTTTGCAAACAACTCAAAACACAATAATCAAATAACTGAAGTTCATAAATAAAATCACTTGTCACATACTTTCCTTTCCAGAAGTAAATTTATAATTGTAAAGGAATTCAACTCTACTTAACAAATCTTATCTCATATCCTAAACAAAATCTCAACATCTATTATATGCACATTAGTCGTTACATCTCTTTGCCACGGCAAGTGGAACATACGCTGTTATCTCTCTTTGCCATGACAGGCGAAATACACACCGTTATCTCTCTTCGCCACGGCAGTTGAGACACACACCGTTATCTCTCTTCGCCATGACAGGTGGAACATATGTTGTTATCTCTCTTCGCCACGGCAGGCGGAACACACACTATTATCTCTCTTCGTCACGGCAAGCGAAACATATGCCGTTATATCTCTTCACTAACGATGAATGGAGTTTTAATACGCAACCCTTATAGCTTAATTATCATAACAAAAATTCAAAACCATCATAAGTTAGCTTTCAATAGTAACAACTCAATAGGTCACAAGGTCAATAAAATACAACTCCAAAAGTATAATCATCATAAAATAAATTCATAAGCAAGCTTAAATATTTTGTTTTCCCAAAATATGAAGCTTGAGGCTATAACTAAAGTTATTATAAAGAACTCCAAATTTTGAACTATTAAAATAATAAAGGAAACTTGGTTTGAAATACTATTAGAAGAAATATAAATATGTAACAAGAGGTTTAAATTTCAAAATATGTCACGGTGTAAACTATCCACTCACTAATATGAAAAACCAACTCAGTCAGTCCCAACAACACTCAGAGGAGCAAGCTGTGTAATGCCTACTGAATCTGGCCATAAATAAATATTTTGACAAGTCAATATAAATGAAACAATGACTTACATTAAGAAGTAACCTCAAAAGAGAGCATTTTCCTTAAAACTTAGAGTTACTCACTAGATATTAAGAATTTAAAACACAAGCACCATGAATAAATAAAATACCTACACTACAATTACAATTTGCAATTGATAAGACTTTAAAAATTTCATTTAGAGTTGAACTAACAAAGGGGTAAAGAGATTAGGTAAAATTCCTAATTATAGGATTTAGGATTTTCAAGAAACTCATAAGAAAAAACTAAGGTTTGACTTTCCCATTATCACTTACTAGAACTAACCTTCCACACTCTTAGATTTCTACTTCAAAGTCCCAAAATATACTCACCCACCATTTTTGAGATAACAAAGCTTGAAGGAATATGAGATTTGGCATAAAACAAACAAGAATAAAAGAGTAGAAACTTACCTCAAGTTCTTAGTGCAAGTGGGTGCAAGGATTTAGTGTCAAAATGAAGGAAAGGTGAAAACTTGGTTATGACTCCAAATGGTGCAAAGCATGGAGGAAGAAGAAGAAGAGACAAGAAACGTCTATGTTTCTCGTTCTTCCTTCTATTTAAAACATATGATTTCTATTTTTTTTACGTATAGGACAATACCCAAAATGCCTTTTACAAAAAAATTATTTTCAACCTTATCCCTCTTCTAAAACCAGCGTCATCACAACCACTAACAACACTATTCACTGCTTGTATCACAAATTGCTCAACTAAGTGTCCGAAATCTTGCAAAAGTTCCCATGTCTCATTTTTGTGTAGTTCAAGTATATCTATTAATCATCGATTTCATTGCAAGGTTTTCCTAACTCCAACTTGGCTTACTTAAATTGCCTTCAAAATTTGAATTCAACTTTTACTAATCTACCAAAAAGGAGAAAAGAGGTTATGTTACTGTTTAGAGTTTAGAATCACATGAAAAGGGTTTAGTGCAAACCTCTTCATTAATACTCTTTTTAGTATTTTCTTTAACATGTAGCATTTTTTGTTGAGTTTCATAAATTGACATTTTAAACTTGAAGAGATGCATAAACACTTCATAGATGACATAAGCATGTAGAGCATACATAAAATATAAATCAAATGCCACTTGAGAAAAACTCAAGTAGATGGGATTTGCATTGAAGGTCATTGGTTCAAGTCATGATAACAACTCCACGATGTACCAAAAGAAAATGTAAATATCTGTATTCACCCTGTCATCAATTTCTAGTTCATTAGGAAGGTCTACCGATCATGATCCTTCTTCACCTAATTACCTTTCATTATTATCATTGGAACTGATATGAAGATTAAATTCACATTCTATACATAACATAATAGGGACTTGAAGTACATCAATAAAAATGGAGGCCTACCTCTGCAACTATTTTGGGGGTTCAAGTTTAAATATATGAAAGCCCCTATTTCTCCTCTCTTTAGACTATCAATAGAAAACTAAAACATCAAGACCTTTAGAACCTCCTACGTATTTTTGTAAGGGGAAAAAAAAAATTGACTGCATTATCTACAATGATAGCACGAAAAGTCAAGAGAAAAAGGAAACAAAGGTTGAGACATTTCCCATAGAGCATTAATCATTCAGGCAAAAATTGAACATTCAATATTTTAAAGAGCAAAATACATATTCCTTAAAACCATTCACAATAAATTTTATATTTCCATGGATTTGACACAGTAGCAATCTCTCCTCGCCGCCATCATCATTAGTCTTAACCCAATCAAGCCAAAAGGAATTACAAAATTTTGACTTCCCCTTCCAAACAGAGCAAAACATAAAAACAGATAACTATGAGACTTACTTATGGTGCTTCAGTAAACTTTAAAAAAAAAATTGAAAAGAAAATATAATTGAAGGAAATACTGGGATTAAGTGTATACAACTTCATGAATAGGAAGGACCAACCCATAACCATTCCCACTCATGAGCATTTTATCTACACTACTAGAAAAGGGGATTCCCCCTGTTTACTTCTTTTTTATATCAATTAATTATGAAATAACTTATTTAACAGGCAAAAGGCATATAGAAATCCTCAAAAAAAACTAATCATTGAAGATGAAGACATTAATGTATAATAGTACACGTATTGGTCAACTGCATCTAAAATAAAAAAAATCTTGGGATAGAAACTTTTCCTAATTGAGGCATTTTTTATCTTATGAAAAAAATTGGAGAAAACAATTATATAATTCAAGCAAGGGGGTACAATATATGCAGGTTAGTAGTTTCTCTATCGCTTTAAAATTGAAGGTTTATATATTTCTCCTTTCATATCTTTTATAGAGCACCAAAACTCACTCTATTCAGAAAATTGATTGAACATGGAACCGCAATATTATCAAAGAAACTGTGTTAAAACTGACATTTTCATCCACAATAAACCACAGCTTGTTCACAACTAAAGAATTTCTACAAAATCAACATTTCACAGGATTTTACCCGAAATAGTATCAATAGGGAAGTATATGAGTATAAAATATAATAATAAGTGTACCAAAAATCAGAAAGAAGGAAAGGAACAAACTTTATCATGGCTTGTCTAAATAAGAGAACTTGGATGGAAGAATTTTCATGTGCCTCTGCAGCAAAAATAAAAAATAAAAAAAAATCATGGAACAACATCTGATCAATAGAAAAGATGCAGTTCACAGACATTCTCATCTTTGGCAAAACTTATCTTATAATGAGCACCATATTGGAGATCAAAAGCATAGCCAATAATATCATAGTAAAAATTCAATATATGTACTGCAATTTGAAACTTGACATCAATCTCCTTGGAAATTGTTTGTGGAATAGACCCTATTTGTTTTTATCTTTTATTTCATTCTGCTGTTATACGTACCATTTGATCAAAACAGTTGGCTCAGTCCAGCAAATCCAGTTCTTGCAATTAATAATTAAGTGCAAAAATAATATACACCATTCAAAAATGAAGCATGGGAGCAACAATAGTAAAAGGATGTTCTTTCATCTTTCTCTATTTCTGCTTGATGGGTATTCTCCTGTTCTTATCTCTCTTTCTTCCACTCTCTTTCCATGGCAAAAATAATCTCAGAATGAATACTATAAGGGGTACATTAGCAACTTATTGCTATATTGAAAACATTGGGAGCACAAAGAAGCGACATTTAATCTATTTTCTCAAAAGTAATATATGGATTTCAAGCAAGCTTCGGATACATGTAAAATATTTTATAAAAAAAAAAAACCCTTCTAGATTCATACCCGACATTTGATTCAATGATTCACGGCAGATGTTTCAAGTCAAGCAATGTTGACTCAATGATTCATGGCAGCCACCATTCAAGGAGCCTACCTTGATTCATTGAAAGTGAAACCTTATGTCCATCTCTGCTCGAATATCAGTAGTAAGTTGCACAATGGAAGCATCATCATTACACAGAATGGTTGTACATTAAAAGATTATACCTTCGGGAGCCCATTTGAGAACAAAACATGCAATTGGTTTAGGCTGCCAAAAATATACATATAATAAATAGGTAAGAATATAATTGAAGACCAGAAATTTCCCATGCTCAGATCAAATAGATCTCAGCCACTTCCAATTTCCAAGGGGACCTCGACGACTTTCTCCACCAAATTTGATGATCCGGGTTGTACCAAGGTGACCTTGATGGCTTTCTCATCACCGAACACAGGTTGCTTCCCTTTCCCGAAGAGCTAGATATTAGCTTCCCCAATACGTTGGCAACATCTCCATAATTGAAGAAATAATGTAAAGAAAATAAAGGAAAAAAGAAACAACCTGGTCCGAATTCGTCATTGTTGTTTCAGAGTCATGTAAAGCGAAAAAAAAATGGTTTGTGGTTGTTGTACCTTCTACATGATTCCAGCTTGGAGTACCGTTTGAGTTTGACCGTGATCTTCAAGTTATGATTTGATGCAAATGAGAGAAAAAAATGACTGAGAAAGTAGAGAGGGAGAAGAGAGTGAATCGGAGATTGAGAGAGAAAAAGAGAGGGAAACGTGAATGCTGAACAATTTCTAATTTTGAAATTAAAAATCTAATCTGAAATAAAAGGAAGTCAAGAGATTTTTATCTGAAATTTAAATTTTAAAATAAAAAAAACATGTTAATTATATTATATAAAACACAGTATATAATACAGTGAAAAATGCTACCTGACATGCAGTGGTTAATTTGGTTTCCCTCCTATATTTGAGCCTCCATTGATGGCCAATCAGATTTCTTTCATTTATTTTTATTTCTTCTTTTTATAATTCACTTTTGGTTTTCCTTCAATATTTGAGCGTGCATTCATTAATATTTTCGATATTCCCACTTTTCATTTTCCTCTTATCGTTACTCTTTCTGATTCCTACAACTCCTATTTTGTCTTGTTCTTTCAGCCCAGAGCCCATTGAACGGAACTTTTCACTTACCCATTTACTCTTCGTTTGCACCGGTTTTTCGTCCATTCAATGTTTGTTCAGACGCGAAAATTGAATGTTGTTTGATGTAGTAACAAGGCCGTTTAGTACGAATGATAAGATAAATGTTAATAATATTAGATTTAATAATATAAAATTTGATAATATAAAACTTAATAATATAAAGTCTAATATATAAGTATTAGTGATATTGATATATTTAAAATTGTAATGAAAAAGATTTTATAAGAGTTTATATATAAAAATCTTATCAAGTTTAATCCCGTTCTCTAAGACTTGATTAAGTTATCCATCATTTTAATGTATAAGAAAAATTTGATAAATAAGCTTATACAATATATTATTTATACCAAATAACTAATAAAGTTATAATGTATTGTATTAACTTATCTTATCATACCTAATACGACATGTCAAATAAGTCTCAAATCATCTGCAACCAGTATATATATTACCCTTTTACTCACTACAAAAAAAACGCTAAATTGTGGGAATTTTTATTGCAGGAATTATCAAACACTGCAAATCAATATAAATTGCGGGAGTTTTTTTCATATTAATAGAGGTTATTAACCTCGCAAATTAAAAAACGTGGATTTTATTTTTTGCTTGACCCTCATTCTGATTTCGTTTCCCCCCTCTGATTTCACTCTCACACCCTCTCTCTCACTCTCGCGCGTTCTCCCCCTCACTCTCTCGCAGCTTTCTCCATTTGAACCCTTCGCCATTTCTACCTCCTCTCACTCTCTCTCTCTCTCGCTCTCACTCTCTCGCTCTCGCCCTCTCCATATGAACCCTCACGACCCATCCCCGTAGCCACCACTACCTCATCGCCCCTTGCATTGCGACTCACCAAACAGAGCACGACGCCAACGGCCGCGCAACCACCAACCGTCAAACAGACCAGTAGCCACTCGAAACGGAACCACCGCAATCCTCTCTCCTCCGCTCTGTGTCAATGCGTAACTAACCGCTCCGTCAACCTCCCATGCCAGATCGGAACCAACCAGATCCGATCCGTGCGACCCGAACACGAACCGAGCTTCGTCGCACCAATTCGGAACCAACCAGATCTGAGTGACCCAACACTCACGCCGTTCCGTCGAATACGCAAAGCTGCGACCAACCACCTGCCCTCACCGCAACCACTGTTCAACCACCACCTCATGCCGAAGGTCACCACCATTGCCCAGCCTCTTTTGAAAGTTGTGGTGGTCACTGAAAAACCTCTCGATCTGACCTCAGCGCAGTGCCGTGAAACCTCTCGATCTCTCGATGTTCTATCTCAACTTTTCATAACCTTTATCTTTCAACTGATTTTATTTTATATTTTTTAAAAAAATTTGTAAAATCTCTAGCTGAGTTCTTCGCAGAATCTCCTAAGTCCTAAGTACCTAACAGTTATGCAATTTGTAGGGCAGCATCCTGGTGGTATAGGAGTTCTTGTTGTTGGCATAGCATTCCCTGGATATGTTGCTCAGCCTCAACTTGGTTTAGGGAATTCTGAAATGACATGGTACGGATATGATAGAGCCATTAAGGTCTATGAGAGGAAAAAGAAGAGGTGCGATGTAGGGGATCAAAACCAAGAGAGAGAGGAGGGAGAAAATAACTAACTTGCACGATTGGGGCTGAAAAGAATGTGGGAATGGGGTGAGGTCAGTTATAAAAGATAGGAAAGAGAATAGTGAAGGAGGCTGGATTTAGGCTGGGAATTGGGAGACCCTAGGCTTCTCGAAGTGCCTAGACTATTTTTCATTGTAATACAGGTTCTGTTATCACCTTGATATCAGACTAGAATATCATATTAATACAAAGATTATTCAATTTATTCTCTTCATTTATTAGGAACCTATCAATTTAGTATCAGAGCTCACATCCTGGAGCTTGAATGGTCGTTACGCGCAACGTAATGGAATCACGAGTGGAGAATTTGGAGTGAGGGGTTAGAAAATTGGAGAAGGCGATGGACGAGATTAAATAACTTCTCCAAAGGAGAAATCAGAGGCGCAGGGGACGGACCCAACGTCGGAGAACCCCGGACAGTGAAGAGGGTGACAGAGGCGGAGGTAGTCAGTTGGGTGGGTCACGCTCACGATCAGTGAGTAGGGAGAGTAGCCAAACACCGATGTTCGCAGGGAGGAAGGAAGCTGGAAATCCCTATGTTCAATGGGGATGATGTGTATGGATGGATTGTGAAGGTGGAGAGGTTCTTTAAGCTACAGTCGGTGCTCGAGAATAAGAAACTTGATGTGGTACTGATGGCTTTGGAGAATCATGCCTTAAACTGGTACCAGTGATGGGAGGAACAAGCCAAGCAGAGGAGTTGGGAGGAGTTCAAAAGGGCTGTTATCCGCCAATTCTAGCCAGGGCTGGTCCAAAACCCTTTGGGTCCCTTGTTGAGCATCAAACAGACGGGATCGGTGATGGAATATCGAGAAAAATTTGAGATGTTCATTGCATCTTTGAAGAAGGAGGAGCGGGTGATGCTGGAAAGTATTTTTCTGAATGGTCTCAAGGAGGAAATCCAGGCGGAGCTTAAGTTGTATGAGGCGAGATCCTTGTCGGAGCTCATGGACAGGGCGTTGCTGTTGGAGGAAAAGAATTGGGCGATGCAGAAAAGGGGGCCCACACTGAAGGAGAAGGTGAACTGGAAGGATCAGGCCTACAGCTCCAAAACGCGGCCCATGGGGGAGGGTAATTGAGCCAACACTTTCGGGTATAAGCCCAACTATGGTAACCCACGGTCTAACGAACCTAAATCAGCCGAGGAGCCCAAAGGAGAGAAGAATTTTGGAGCAAGAGGAAGCTCAGTCAAGCCGAGCTTGAGGAGAGGAGCAGGAAGGGCCTCTGTTTCAAGTGTGGGGAAAAATGGGGAAAAGAGCATGTGTGTAAATTCAAGCATTTCCAGCTAGTATTATGGAAAGGAGGTGAGGAGGATGATGCAGGGGAGGAGTCAGAGGAAGAAGAGGAGCTTGAATTAGAGGCCAAAACACTCCAATTGTCTTTAAGGAGTAAAGAGGGCCTAACCTCTAATCAGTCCTTTAAAATTTGGGGCAAGATTGAGGAGAGGCCAGTGTTGGTCTTAATAGATTCAGGAGCAACCAGTAATTTTATCTCTAAGGAGCTAGCAAGGGAACTGAAACTGGTAGTGAAGGATACTCTGGAGTATACGGTGGAGGTTGGCTCAGGGGAGAAGGTGAGAAATAAAGGGGTGTGTAAAAGGGTGAAATTCACGGTGCAATGGGTGGAGTTTGAGCAGAATTTTTTCATGATGGATCTAGAAGGCACAAAGGTAGTATTAAGTATAGATTGGCTAGCTAGTTTGGGGGATATTGAGGCCAATTTCAGGAACCTGATTATTAAGTGGAGGAAGGGGGACAACAAGGTGATTTTAAGAGGAGATTCATCCCTCTGCAAAACTCATGCTTCCTGGAAGACCATGATCAAAGCCCTGCAAGATGAAGGAACAAGTTATTATGTAGAGTATCACCCATTCTATAAGGAGGATGAGCATTCCCTGATTCTAGCAGCAGACATGGAGGACATTTTGGGAGCCTTCATTGATGTATTCCAGGAACCCAAGGGGTTACCCCCTAGGAGAGAACAAGATCATGCCATTACCTTGAAGGAAGGAGCTCAGATTCCTAATGTACGGCCATACAGGTATCCCTATTACCAAAAAAATGAGATAGAAAAGATCGTGAGGGAAATGTTACAAGCAGGCATCATTAGGCCTAACACTAGCCCCTTTTTTAGCCCTGTTATTTTAGTTAAGAAAAAAGATGGAGGATGGAGGTTTTGCACTAATTATAGGGCTTTAAACAGAGTAACAATACTTGATAAATTTTCAATTCCTGTAATTGATGAGCTATTAGATGAGCTAGGGGGTGCAATCATCTTTTCCAAACTGGACTTGAAAGCGGGATATCATCAAATTCGCATAAGAGATGAAGATATCCCAAAAACAGCTTTTAGGACTCACGAAGGGCATTATGAATATATGGTTATGCCTTTCGGCCTTACTAATGCCACTTCAACTTTTCAAGCACTTATGAACCGAGTCCTAAGGCCCTATTTGAGGAAGTTTGCCCTTGTTTTCTTCGATGATATTTTAGTTTACAGCTGTGATGAGGGAAGTCATAAGGAGCACCTAAAGCTAGTGTTACAAGCGCTTAGGGACAATAGGTTGTTTGCTAACAAGAAGAAGCACACCTTTGGCCAAGGACAACTTGAATACTTGGGACATTTGATTTCAGGCAGAGGAGTTTCAGCTGACCCCAATAAGGTTAAAGATATGTTACAATGGCCCACTCCTACAGATGTGAAAGGACTAAGGGGATTCTTAGGTTTGACGGGCTATTACCGGAGGTTTGTGAGAAACTATGGGAAAATTGCTTGGCCACTGACACAGCAGCTCAAGAAGGACAATTTCAAGTGGGACAGTGAAGCACAAACTGCCTTTCAACAACTCAAGCAAGCCATGACTACCTTACCCATATTGGCAGCCCCTGACCTTGAGAAAACATTTGTGTTAGAGACGGATGCATCAGGGAAAGGCATAGGGGCAGTCCTTATGCAAGAAGGTAGACCCGTGGCTTATATGAGTCAAACCTTGTCAGAGAGGGCCCAAAGGAAGTCAGTGTATGAAAGGGAAGTCATGGCAATTGTCCTAGCAGTCCAGAAATGGAGGCACTATCTATTCGGCAGACATTTCAAGGTGCACACTGATCAGAAAAGTCTGAGATTCCTTGCAGAACAGAGGCTCATGGGTGAGGAGCGGCAAGAATGGGTTTCCAAATTGTTAGGGCTTGATTTTGAAATTAAATACAAACCAGGAAAGGAAAACAGTGCAGCCGATGCTTTATCAAGGCAAATGCAATGCTGGATTCTCATTACCATTCACTATCCAGCATGGGAATGGTTAGAAGAGGAGGTAGAGGCAGATTCGAAATTGAAAGGAATTGTCCAAGACTTATTGGGTAATTCGGAGTCACATCCAGGTACCAAATGAAAAAGGGGAGGTTGTTCTATAAAGGGAGGATGGTGATTCCTAAGGATTCTCCAAGGATTTCCATAATCCTCAAGGAGTTTCATGATTCAGCAGCAGGGGGCATTCAGGGTTCCTTAGAACCTACAAGAGGATTTTCAGATGGGTATTCTGGGAAGGCATGAAGAAGAGCATTCAGCGGTATGTGCAAGCTTATGAGGTGTGTCAAAGGAATAAATATCAGACTTTGAGCCCAAGGGGTTTATTGTAGCCTCTGCTCATTCCTACTCAGGTTTGGTCAGATATCTCAATGGATTTTATAGGGGGACTGCCAAGAGCTTATGGGTTGGATACGATTATGGTGATGGTGGATCATCTAACCAAATATGCCTATTTCATTCCATTAAGCCATCCATTCATGGCCAAGGACATAGCAGCATCATTCATCAACGAGATAGTTCGTCTTCATGGGTTCCCTTCCTCAATAGTTTCAGACCGGGACTAAGTTTTCCTTAGTTCCTTTTAGACTGAGCTATTTAAGCAAGCTAGAACAAAGTTGAAATTCAGCAGTGCTTATCACCCACAGTCGGATGGACAAACTGAAGTAGTGAACAGGTGTTTGGAGGCTTATCTGAAGTGTCTTACAGGGGCAAAACCGCGGCAGTGGCCAAAATAGCTTAATTGGGCAGAATATTGGTACAATACTAATTATCATTTAGCCATTAAAACAACTCTTTTCCAAGCTCTATATGGAAGGGACCCTCCTGTTTTAATTAAGGGAGATGTGATTTTATCTTCAGTAGAGGAGGTTAATAGGTTAAATGCCCAGAGGAATTATATGCTAGAAGAAATGAGAGAGCAGTTGTTGAAAGCACAAAACAGAATGAGAGTTCAGGCCAATAAACATAGAAGAGAAGTGGAGTATCGGGTGAGGGACATGGTGTACTTGAAAATTCAGCTGTATAAGCTCAAAAGCTTAGCTAAACGGGTGAATCAGAAATTGAGCCCCAGGTATTACGGTCCTTATGAAATTATGAAGAAAATCAGCCCAGTTGCCTATCAGTTGAAGCTACCCGAAGAGAGCAAAGTGCATCTTGTTTTTCATGCTTCCCTGTTGAAAAAGTCCATTGCACCTACTACTTTCAGCCAGCCTTTACCTTCATTTATGGATAAAGAATGGGAATTAAAAGCCCAACCAGAAGAAGCTCGAGCTACATGCAGGAACAACCAGGAAGAAGTTGAGGTCTTGGTCAAATGGCAAGGTTTACTCGAGTTTGAGAATTCTTGGGAGCTGGTGGATGACCTCAGGGAACACTTCCCTGGGTTCCTCCTTGAGGGCAAGGAGAGTTTTGAGGGGGGGGAGAGTTGATAGAGCCACTATGGTCTATGAGAGGAAAAAGAAGAGGTGCGGTGTAGGGGATCAAAACTAAGAGAGAAAGGAGGGAGAAAATAACTAACTTGCACGATTGGGGCTGAAAAGAACGTGGGAATAGGGTGAGGTCAGTTATAAAAGATTGGAAAAAGAACAGTGGAGGAGGCTGGATTTAGGTTGGGATTTGGGAGACCCTAGGCTTCTCGAAGTGCCTAGACTATTTTTCATTGTAATACAGGTTCTGTTATCACCTTGATATCAGACCAGAGTATCATATTAATACAAAGATTATTCAGTTTATTCTCTTCATTTATTAGGAACCTATCAGGATATTAATTTCTAAATTTTAGAAAATGTTGAATAATGTTTGAAGAGCTAATTATGTGGCCAGTCTTTGACATGGTTGAAATGTCCTTCTCCCTGTGTGTGTGTATGGTCGCCACTTGTAATTTTCTTTGAGAATACTCTATAGCAATATGACAATAAATCATGATAATAGAGATGTTTTGAGAACGATTATGTAAAATCATGATAATTATTCAAGTGTCTTATATTAGTGTCAATGAATCCTGACCCATTGTTTAAATATGCTATTTTTATTTGTTTTAGATTTTTATTTTAGTGTGGTTAGTTTTTTGAAGCTTGCTTCTATGTTAACAGAAAGGTAAAAAGTGAACCAGAAAGGCAACCCCTGGCAAATCATCTAGGGAAGCATCTACGGAAACATCTGCCAAGGTGTGTTGACATTGCTATATTCTGACTTCATTCTGGCTTGCTGAATATCTGTTATGCACTAACCTTTGATGGGCAATCTCTCCAACCAGAACCTGACTATGAATGTTTCATTCTTCAAGTTGTATGTAGTGATCTGGTTTTGGTGATGATGTATAGTATATTTCTAATTTTGACTTTAGTAAATGGTTAATATGACAATTTTCATTGTTAATTGTCTTATCCTATTCCTATGAGCAGCATTTGAATTTATTATTTGTGATTGAGGTGAACTTTGAATAGAATTAATAGAAATTTGTCATCCTACAACAGTAGTTTCACCATATGTTGTCTCATTAGCAGGTTAAGTTTAGTGTTGATGATAGTTTGTTTCTGAAATTGACCAATGCCATTCAGCCTTGAAGATATTACATCTGTTCTGCTGTTAGTCCTGACCAGCCTATTAACTGGGTTGCACTTTTTCCTTTAACCATTGCAAAAAATTCTTTGTAAAGGGGTAACAACCAGAAAATTTCAACAATGCTTGTTTAAATCTAAAAAATGATTTCATTACTTGTAATATGCTGTTTTTACTAGCAAAAGTAAAAAAGTTCCTTTTGATTTTTAAAGCAATTGGAGATTTAAATTATGAGTTTCATTGGTAGTTATGACTTATGACATTATGCTTTTGGTTCATTGATCTCTAGTTTATTCTATTTATTAGGGAGGTGGAGTTTTCATCCAGTTTAATAATGAAAGGTGAAGCTGTTTTTAATAGCTGACTTCATCTGTTAAAGATTATCTGTTTGTAGATTTTCTTCAGTTCTAGTTGCTTTGTGTTGCACTTTTGGGCTGCTCTAATTGTGAATGTAGTGGCTCAAGCAAGTTACTATTTTAATTATTGGCAGTTTCTGCTAAGTTTTTCCTATAGTGTTAATGACTATTTTGCATTTAGATGAACAAACATATCTTGATTTCCTGTTAAGTTTCTATGTTCTGTTGTCAATTGTGAAAGCAAAGACGCTGTCTCAGCTTTTCATCTGGATATATAAATTCAGTTGCTGGTTGTTATCCAAATTGTACATGTATGATCAAGTTCCTATCTTTCTTTGACTTACTTAAACTTGTATTATTTCAAATAGTTTTTTGAACACTTCAGTTGCACCCTGGCATGATGCATATAGTGGTCAGATATGTGAGCACTGAGCATGAATTATTTTGTTGAGCATTGTGGTTTGGTTTTGTTGCATTTTATGGTATCTTTATTAATGGAAGCATATCTAACATGTTTAAATTGATTCTTGTATATGTTGATTTCCATGTTTAGCTTATGAAGCATGGCATGAACAGTGCTATTTATATTGTATTTCACTGGGGTGAAAACATTTAATGAATAGCATGTTATATTTTTCTTGCCTCCATGCTAGCTTTCATGTTGTTGTAGCTTTTTGTTGGTTTTGTGATTTTTGTTTTCGTTATTGAATCTTTATAGCAAGGAAAATAATACTAATAAAGTTAATAATGAATGGAAGCCACCACAAAGACCTAGTAAGACATTGATATTACTCAAATCAACTTAATTAATTGATAGATAATCATTCACCCGAATCAAAATTTCAATATTTTTAATCTAGTTGAACTAAACGGTCTTCCTCTCATTTGGCATTATATGGTATAAGGGGATTTTATCTGTTGTATTTAGGGAAAACATAATGCCCATTTGTAGGTTCTACAATTATTACTCTTATTTTATAGTATCTCATCTTTTTATTGACGGGATATAGTATCTTATCTTGTCCATATATATAGTATCTTAACTTGACAATCATGATATTTAACTTTTGCAATTTGGTAATAAATCAACTTCAAATGTTACCGCTCATAGGATTTTATTTGAAGAATCAAAACGTTTTCCAGGTGTTCTTGCCTTTCTTTTGTGATGCTTTGTAATTTTTGTTTTGAATTTATTTATGCATCTGATGCCTATACAAAATTATTGGATTAAATATATCATTTTTTCTGAGATTATATATCTTTTCATTTATGATGATGTATGAGTTTTGACTTTTGAATTAGGATACTTTCTCAAAGAATAACATGTTTACCCAATTGGGAGAGTGACTTTTTTTTTCTTTTTTTGGTATTTTGCGAGAGTGACTTCTTACTAATTGTCATATAGTTCACTAACTAAAATAATTGAATTGCAGAATAAGCCCTGCAGGCAAGTTGAATTGCAAAAGCATATCATTTTAGTCATTTTAATGATTGTTTTGTTTATGTGCCTAAGCATGGTTCTGCTGCTTCTTTTACTGGTCTTGTTTTTCTTTAGATTCTAGGGGTGGTTTAGGGGGAGGGTGGGAATGCACCTGTTGATACTATCGGCATGATTTTTAATTAGCTCAAATCCCAATGAATGTTGGTCACTATGCAGATACTCAGAGATGAATTTTGGGCAGTGAAGTATTATATAGGATGCAACTTGTTTGAATAAAAAGAAAAAGGTTCCATATGCCTTGTTATTTATAGTTTGAGTTAGGTTTGTTATTTCTAATTGTCATATCCCTTGTTAGGCACTTAGGACTTACTGCGTTCAATTATAGGAATTTTAGATTTAAGCTACTGCTAATTTAGGGTATGCTTAGTCTGATTACAAGTGTCTTGTTTGCATAATTTCTTTGAATATGTTTTGCATTTCTTTTCTGTTTAAGTTTCAATGAGTGTCTAATTAATAAGGTTCATAGTAGATATAAATGCAAGGGATTGATATAAAGAAATTGTTGTCTCAATTTTGAATATTTTGTTTAAAGCTTCAAATATGAAAAACTTGTAGTATTAGAAGGAATGCACAATTTATACCATAGAGCAATTTTGTTTTACTTGCATGACCTATTAGATATTGGTTATGTACTTTTTATCTAGATATTGATAATATTTTCTCTCACTCTCTCTCTTTCTTTATCTCTTTGTAGTTTCTTACCAAATGTCTTTTACTATTTTAACCAAGTGATGCTTCAAGTAAACCTACTACGTCATTAGATGCAAAAAGATCATTTGGTGGTAGCAACACAAACCACTAACAGCATATTTAGTGTTGATTTTTTATGTTCATTTATTGTGGCACTACTTTAGGTTATTAAGAATTTTAAGTTGTAAGTTTAGGTTATAAGGGATCAATTTATTTAGCTTATTATGGATTTGAACTTGTGATGTTTATGTTATTATGAATATTTTTAATGCATTTTAATTCACATTTATATCAATAATTTTATAAAATTAATTGTTTTGATTGTACATCCTAAACATTATTAGAATTAAAATTAAATGTAAATCCTTTTTTAAAAAAATTATCAAATGAATTGCAGCAGTTTTTAAACCCCAAGAAAGTAAAAAATGTTGTTTACAACAATCTGTAATTTTTTTATAAATAGAATCAGGCAAATAGATAGTAGAGGTTAAAAACTATCGCAAATTGAAAAAAAAAATTGCCGCAAATTATTTGGTAAATAGAATTAGGCAAATAAATAGTGGAGGTTAAAAATTGCCACAAATTAAAAAAAAATCACCACAAATTATGGGGGTTTAAAACTACCGCAAATTAATCACTGTTGTAGGGGTCGTTGAAAAACTGCTGCAATATATTGCAGCAAATGTAAATGCAGCATTTTTTAAACCGCTACAATTTAATTAGCGGGGGTTAAAAATTGCAGCAAATTGAAAAAAAAACCGCCGCAATTTAGCACTTTTTTTGTAGTGACTTTTCTTCGATTGTTATTCCCATTCCAGTTTCTCATACACAAATCTCTTCACAAGTCGTTATTTGCTGTTCGTTGCGCTTGTTGTAAGGGTTCATGCGTTCTATAATTTTTCTTTGTTGTTTGTTCTTTGCTCTGTAATCACATTACCCCTATCATTCTTTATGTGTGGCTAATTATATATGGTTTTGTTAAATTAAGGATGCCCCCTATTGAAAGAACTTTCGAGAGTCGAGTCGAGAACCGATTCAAGAGATTCTCATTACCAAAAAAGTTAAACAAGTTTGGGTTGGGGTGCAAAGTATCTCTGGAGGAAAAAATAGGGAGCATGGCTCTGGAAAAAAAGAATGATAAGGATAAAATGAAGCACATTCCTCACCTGAAGGAAACATTTCCAGCACCAACCGAGATAATCATATATGAAGAAATCATTCACCCCCGATGTCATCTCACTATTAATACAGTGCATGAAGAAGACCCAAAAGAGTGTAAGGCAATCCATCCTTTTTACTGATGAGGAGCCACTGAAGAACTGACAATCCAAACTAATGATTGATGTGATTGTTTCCAAGTAATTGTCTAGTTATATTGTACTAAGCAGATATTTAAGACTGGCTATGTTTTAAGCTTTTATTTATGTTACTTGAGACATTAACTAAATGAATTTGCGTGAATATTCAACATTCCTCCTCGTTGCACCTTTGGCTTGTCCTTTTGCATTTATCAATTTTCTTTTTTACATTTCTGTATAATATTTTGTTATTGGTTCATTTATATAATTCTTGCTTTGTCATTCCTACTCTAATTTACCTTTCCAACTCCACACAAATTACTTTCTAGGGATTTGAGTCTTCTAAAAAGTTCACCTCATGAAAGGGACCTCAAAAACTCATCAATTGATTCCACTGCGACGTTTGATGAAGAAGACCCTGGATCTGGTGAAGAGGAAGAAGTTGTCAAAAAAATTATAAAATTACTGGAATATTCAGAGAAGGGATTTGACTTGAATGGCGAGGTAGCAAAGGTGATCAACATGGGGACAGAGGAAGAGAAAAAGGAGTAGAAAATGATGGAAAACCCCGAGCGCGAAGAAATGGTTGCATTATTCAAAAAGTATATGGATGTTTTTGCTTGGTCTTATCGGGATATGCCTAGATTAGATCCGGAGATAGCGTCACATAAAATCCCACTATATCCGAATGTTGAGGCAAAGAAGTAAAAGTTAAGGAGGATGCATCCTAATATGTCCCTGAAGATCAAGGAAAAAGTGACTAAGCAGCTAGAAGCAGGATTTGTGGAAGTGTCAAGACACCTAGATTGGGTAACCAATATTATGCCTGTGCCTAAGAAAGATGGAAAAGTCAGAATGTGTGTGGACTACAGGGATCTGAATAAGGCCATTCTGAAGGATGATTTCTCACTCTCTCATATTGATGTTATGGTTGATAACACTGCTAAGAATCACATGTTTTCATTTATGGATGGATACTCAGGATATAATAAAATCCCCAAGGATGTCAATGACAAAGAAAAAATCACTTTCATCACTCCTTGGGGAACATTTTACTACATAGTGATGCTGTTTAGATTAAAGAATGTTGGGGCTACTTACCAACGTGCTATGGTTGTGCTGTTTCATAACATGATGCACAAGGAGATTGAGATATACGTGGATGATATAGTCACCAAGCCCAGAGAAGGAGAAAGTCATGTAGCGGTTTTGCGTAAGTTGTTTGAAAAACTCAAAAAGTACAAGTTGAGGTTGAATCATGCTAATGCATTCTTGGAGCATCTATTGGAAAACTACTCGGATTCATCATTAGTAGAGAAGGAATAAAGGTAGATCCTGATAAGGTGAAAGCAATACAAGATATGCATGCTCCTAAGACAGAGCGTGAAGTGAGAAACTTTCTCGGGAGACTTAACTACATTACAAGATTCATTGCTAACTTAACTAGCACTTGTGAGCCTATATTCAAGCTGTTAAAGAAGTATCAGTCGGGTGAATGGGATGAAGAATGTCAAGGAGCTTTTGACAAGATAAAGACTTATTTAATGAATCCTCTTATTTTGGTACCACCTATATTGCGTCGTCCTTTGATATTGTACCTAACCGTATTGCCAACCTCAATAGGAGCAATGTTGGGGCAGCATGATGAACCAGGAAGAAAGAGCAGGTAATTTATTATCTGAGTAAGAAATTTAATGAATGTGAAACTCGTTACATGGCTATTGAGAAAACTTGTTGTGCTCTAGTATAGACCTCAAAAAGGCTAAGGCAATACATGTTGTTTTACACCACTTGGTTGATCTCCTGAATGGACCCTCTGAAGTACATATTTGAAAGCCCTTATGTTTCATTAAGGGTTTCAAAATGGCAGGTTATGTTATCGGAATTCGACATCAAGTATATGACTCAGAAATCCATCAAAAGAAGTGCGATTGCTGATCATTTAGCTAGAAACCCTCTTAAGGGTGGACAACTTGTAACATCTGAGTTCCCTGGTAAATAAATATTGATAGTGAAAAGGCAAAGAAGAAGAAGAAGAAGAAGAAGAGGATGAGCTTGTTTGGAAGATGTTTTTGACGGAGTAGACAACATATATGGTAGTGGCATAGGAGTCTTGGTTGTTTCACCAACTGGAAAGCAATACCTAATTGCTATCAAGTTGGATTTTAAATACACTAATAATATTGCAAAATATGACGCATTTGCTAGTGGATTACAAGTTGCAATCAACTTGGGGATCAAGTAGCTAAGGGTATTTAGAGATTCAACACTCATCATTTATTAGGTGAACAGTGAATGACAAACCAAAGATCCAAAGTTTTTATCAAAAGTATTTGACCCGGTTGATTGAGAAGTTTGAGGAGGTGACCTTCTCCCATTTGACTCGAGATAAGAATCAGTTCGAAGATGCCATGGCCACTTTGGCTGTAATGACCAAGTTAGATATTCACAATAATGTTCAACTCATCCAAGTGAAGACATGAAGTGAGCCTGCTTATTGTGCCAATGTGGAAGGCAAGGCATATGGTAAACCTTGGTATCATGATATCAACCAGTACATTCAGCATAGAGAATACTAAACTAGGACAACTAAGGTGAATAAGAAGACTATCCATCGGTTGGCAATAGCCTTTTTCTTGAACAGAAAGGTTTTGTACAAAAGGAGTCATGATGGCACCTTACTTAGATATGTTCATGCTCGTGAAGCTTGTTTAATCATGATTGAAGCCCATGAAGGAATCTATGGAACTCATGCTAGTGGTCATATGATGGTACAAAAAATTCTAAGGAGTGGTTATTATTGGTCTACCACGAAAACAAACTGCATAGAATATGTTCAAAGTGCCAAAAATGCCAGATATATGCAGATCGAGTCAATGCACCTCCATTCCCCTTGCACAATTTGGTATCTCTGTGGCCCTTCTCGATGTGGGGAATAAATGTTATCGGGTCCATTAACCCCAAAGCTTCCAATGGTCATCCCATCATTTTGGTGGCAATTGACTATTTCACCAAGTGGGTATAAGCTTCCTCTTATGCTAATGTCACTCAAAAAGTGCTTTTGAGATTCCTCAAAAGGGATATTATCTGCAGATATGGAATTCCAGAAAGGATAATGATAGATAATCCTACCAATCTTAATGGTGTTGAGATTCAGAAGTTTTACGAAAATTTTAAAATTAAGCATCATAATTCAACTCCCTATAGACCTCAGATGAATGGTGCAGTTGAAACAACAAATAAGAATGTCAACAAAATTGTTGCTAAGATGACTGTGAATTAAAAAAATTGATATGAAATGTTAACCTATGCTTTACATGTGTATCGTACCAATATACGATTGTGCACTGGGACAGCACCTTTCTCTTTGGTGTATGGGATGGAGGTTGTCTCTCCCATAGAAATTGAGATTCCTTCTCTAACGGTTTTGATGGAAGCAGAGTTGGAGGAATCCAAATAAGTGAAGACTCGATATAAGCAGTTGAATATTATAGAAGAGAAAAGACTGGCAGCTATTTGTCATCGACAATTGTATCAAAGCAAAATGGCCAGAGCCTTTAACAAGAAAGTTCATCCTAGAGAATTTTATTCAGGAGATTTGATTTAGAAGAAGATTCTTCCTAATTAAAAGGATGCTAGAGGAAAATGGGCTCTGAGTTATGAAGGCCCTTACATAGTTAAGTAGATATTTTCAAGAGGAGCATTAATTTTACATAATATGGATGGAGAAGAATTGCCAAGGCTAGTAAACATTGATGTTGTTAAGAGATTTTATGCCTAAAAATATTTTTTTTAAAGAGAGGAAAAGAGCCTGTTAGAATGAAAACCTGAAAAGGCAGTCTAAGCAAAATTTAGGGCAAATAAATAGGCAAAATCTCAAAGAAAGTTAGTCTGAAACTCCTTGAATGGATCACCAAACTGGGGCAATTTTTATTTGCATTCAATTGGCTACACAGGGGCAACTTTGTTTGCATTCAATTAGTCATACTGGGACAAAATTTTTGAAGGATTAAGGAGAAGATATGTTTATGGAAGTAGCAACAAAGACAACGGTTGAGTTATCAAGCAGTTGTAGGGAATCAATTGAATGAGGGACAAGGAACTAATATTAGGGCAAATTATTTTTTATATAAAATCCTTGCAACTTTCTTTTGTTTCTACGTTTTCATTTTTCAAATATATGTCTTACCAAAAGTTCATGTACAATTAGATTACTAGAGTAATGAAAGGAAGTTTGTTCATTCAACGAATTTTTATCCATTCATGAATGCATGTTTACTCATTAAGTAATGTATCAAATAAGATAAATTTAAGGTTAACAGTTGGATTTGACAACTCTAACAGCAAGCCTTCAATGATTGAGTTGGACTAAAAGATCTCAGTAACTTAAAGTGCATATTGCAATACGACATTTGTTGTAAATTATTACAAGACTAGTCATATAAGCTTTCGTTGCTAAGAAAAAAGAGGGGGTCAAGGTAAAAAAAATGAAAATTAAAGAAGGGAAAAGAGCAAGTTAAAAGGATTCCAAGCCAACCGAAGGGTCCAATGAAGAAAAACACGTAAATAAGGGTTTGATTAGTCAAAACTTTCCAGAGTTGTCATTGGTTCAAATGACTTTTAATAAAAAAAAAGGAAAATAAAGGGAAAAAAAAGAAAAGGAGAGAGAAAAGGAGAGCGAAGAAAACGATTTAAAGTCCATGTCTAACTAGCACAAATATATTCATGTCATTTACCTTTTGAGTGCATCGGCTCATTGCATTTTAAATTCAAGTCATTTACTTTTGAGCACATTGGCTCTCTGCATTTTAAATTCTTGTCATTTACTTTTGAGCGCATTAGCTCCATGCATTTTAAATTCTTGTCATTTATTTTGAGCGCATCGGCTCATTGTATTTTAAATTTATGTCTTTTACTTTTGAGCACATCGACTCTTTACATTTTAAATTCTTATCATTTATTTTGAGTGCATCGACTCCTTGCATTTTAATTTCCTATCATTTATTTTGAGCGCATCGACTCCCTGCATTTAAAATTCTTGTCATTTACTTTTGAGTGCGTCGGCTCCATACATTTTAAATTCTTGTCATTTATTTTGAGTATAACGGCTCCTTATATTTTAAATTACTGTCATTTACTTTTGAGCACATCGGATCCTTGCATTTTAAAATTGTCATTTATTTTGAGTGCATCGTCTTCTTATATTTTAAATTATTATCATTTACTTTTGAGCGCATTGACTCTTTGCATTTTAAATTTTTGTCATTTATTTTTTAGCGCATTGGCTCCTTGCATTTTAAATTTTTGTCATTTATTTTGAGCGCATTGGCTTACTGCTTTTAAATTCTTGTCATTTACTTTTTGAGTACATAGGCTTATTGCTTTAAACTCATGTCATTTATTTTTATGCGGTCTATCCAATTAATGTCCCTATAAATTATTTTCAAGCACATCAACATGCTGCATATTTACATATTCACAAGATTTTCGAACCAAAATATGAGTTCATATCTTTACTCATTCATTACTACAAAAATATAAAAAAAAAACTATGGTTATTTATATTCTCTAGTAAGAAACAAGTAAAGAATGACAATTGTAAACACCAAATTTTGACTGGGTCAATTTTAATTTATTTTCTCTTTATTTAGAAAAAAAAGTGAAAATTAAAAATTAAAAAATTAAAGAAAAATGAAATAAAAATTCAATTAATTACATTAACAAAAATCCACATTCTTGGCCCATTTCTTTTCTTTCTTTTAGCCCAAATATGCAGTCCACCTTAGCTTAGATTTAAAAAAAAAAGAACCAAAAAGAAAAAAAGAACAAAAACAAAAAGAGAAGAACAAAAACAAAAACAAAAAAATTAAAAAAAACAAACAAACAACAACAACAACGTAGAACTCCTCCTACTTGATTGTTTTTCTACTTTTGGGTGACAACAAAACTTTTTCTCCTGCTCTATGTTTTTTTTTTCATTCTTGGCTATACATTATGCATTTCTCCAACAAAGACCAAGCTTTTTTTTTGGTTCCCCACTTCTCTTTGGTTTTTTTCCCTGCACACACAACACCGCATAGGAGACAATGATGTTTTACTCCCACTGTACCACTGCACTCACGTACATAACCTACACTGCTGCACATACACACTGACTTTCATTTACATACCACCCACATCCTCACTCAAGCATTCCACGCCACTGTCACGTACACACCAGCAACTGCCTAACTCTCACGTACACAACACATCCTGTCTTTCTCATATATTTCATAAACATAACAAGAAAAGAGGGGGACGATTGAAAGAGGGTGACGATTGAAAAGGGGAGCATTTCGAAAGAACTGAAAACGGGGAATGAAGAAGGTCTCTCTTCAGTTGGGGTCTCTTTGGTTGGTCCTGGGCAGCTTGAGAAATATACCAGGAAGTAAGGGACTCTTGGATGGCTGACATTCTTGCTAAAAAATCATAGTAAATGCAAAGATCTTGAGTAAAAGCCAAAAGCAGAGAGGGCATTCAAGCTAGTTTTTCTCCTATTTCCTTTAAGTTCAGAAGGTAAGAACCTCTATCTCCTTTTGCTTTTAACTTTAACATGAAATGAGGCTTTCTTTCTTTTGATTTTGGTTTATCTGCACTCTGTTCAACTGCACCCAGATAAACTTATATAACACTTTGAACACATTCTTCACTTGTCACACACCACATCAAACCACAATAAGAATGGAACAAAATCCACATCTTTTCCAAAATAAAACTCAGTGAAGAAACAACACAAACTTTACCATAAATAAAAACAACCATTCAAAATAACCCATTGTCAATGACCTTAACCAAACCATCACCGTTTGTTTCCACCAAAGAACTAGAACCCAACATCCCACTACTTTACTAGAAGCCACTGCTTTGACACACCACCCTGCGCCTAACCACCTGAAAATCACCATAGTCCACATGCCTTGCAAGGCTACAACCCATTCGTACAAAAAAAATAATAATAAAAAAATGAATCCACAAACTCAGCCTCTAACTTGAAACCAAACCTATAACCTGTGAACACTGAATTTTACTCAGGGCACAAAAAATATAATAATGAAAGGAAAAAAATTAAAAAAAATTAATTAATAATTATCCACATTCTTGACCAAAACCAAAACCAAAACCAAGTTTAACTAGTAGTTGAAATGCAACTAACATCCCATTGTCTATTTTCTTTTCAACTCATTGTCAAGTCTGTCATATTGCTACAAGTCTACAACCTAAGGCTCAATGCAAAAGGAGATGCACAAAAATGGTAAAAGTGCGAAGAGTACGAGGTGGGAGAAAGTCTTAATCCAAAGAAAATTAATGGAAATAGAAACTGTGCTAAAATGGAAGAGTCACTCTATCTGCCACCTAAGATGGCTTCCTTAGGTTACAAAAGACCCACTTCTGCCTATAAGAAGGGGAAACGAAAAGAGAAGAAAAGGGGAGAACAATTTTCAGAATCTGTTTTTTTATTAAAAGCAGAAGAACACTCTTTCCATTTATCATCATTATCATTCTTCAACCAAAACCATCAAACGATAATCTCCATGTCCAGAAACCAATCCAAATAGCAACAAAAAAAAAAACTTAACTCAATCCCCAACACAGAATCAAGAACACAACAAAAATTAATACAATAACAAATTTTGAAGAAGTAGAGTAAGGAGAACGAGAAGGAGACAGAAAGTTTGCTGGCACCAAGGGGGAGGATTCACTTCAAGCTGCTGCACTTTGAGGTCCATAGGTAAGATTCTCTATCTAGTGTCATGTAGATCATTTTGTTAATCATTCTTACTTGCACACAACACCTTAATCCCTTTGCACCCAACCTGAAATGGCTACCACACACCCATTCAAGCCTCCATGACTGAAACTTAACATCCACCCAAAATCACACTGAACCCATAGCGACCAATAGCTAATTGAAATCCCAACAGAACAACCACAGGCTAGAAACTCCCATCATCACAAACACCCTCACAGGGACACAAGTCCATCACCAACTCACAAAGCACTCAACCTTCATCAACCTCAAACACCCACCATCAACCTCCATCAACCACCGTGACCCACCACCCATGAAGGCCACCACTACATCCAAGTCATCACCTCCAATAGCCATCCATAGCCACTGTCCCTTCATCACCACCTAAACAGAGTAATCCACAACACAGCCACCTCCATCCTTACCCATCTGTAGCCACTGTTCCCTAACCCCAACAAATAGCCCAACAACCACCACATTTTCCTTCAACCAATCGTAACCACCCAAGTAGCCTCCATTACCATCATCTGTTTTCTGCCAAAAAATCTCCACGCGCAGCCCCTCCTCCGTCAGAACCCAGATCTGACCAACCATCATCTGACAGTGATGCTCAGATCCATTAACCATGGTCACCACGAACCCAGATATGTAGCCTACAACCACTAGAGATGCCACGCGCTAGCCCCTCTGCCACCGTTGCAAGCTAGCGCCGGTAGATCGTGCTTCTTCCTTGTCCACCGGACCACAATCCACCCCACCATGCCATCTCTGCACGCGCACCCATGAGCTACACCACCAGATCTGCGTGAACCACCATTTCGCCCAACCTAGCCACCAAAATGGTCCACCATTGAAAACCACAGCTCTTCTCACCCACTAACAATCCCCTAAAGTTTCAATCTTTTGTTTTTTTTCGTGTCTCCAAAGTCTTCTTTCTTTCGTTCAATTTTTTTTTATTTAGTTGGGGGTTAAAATTAGGTTTCTTTAGGATGTGGGCTAAGTGAAGGCTGTTTTGGTTGGCCCATTTTCATTTTGCAAATTTTTTCTTTTTTTGTATGGGCTTTAAGTCATTAGGATTTTTTTTAGCTTCATGTTTAGTTTTTTTAGTTAACTAAGCTTGTTATTTGGTGAGATAATTTTAGAGTGCTTTATTAAGCATAAAAAAATACAAATAAAAAAATGAAAACACAAAAAATAAAAAAATGAAAAAAATGAAAAAAAATTCAAAAAAAACCAAAAGATAATGAAAGTAAATTTGTGGGGTTGGTCTGACTTGGACTTGGTTTTTCTTTGTCTCTTTAATGATTTATTTAGTTTGTTGTCTCACTTTTATGCCAGTTGACATATTGCTTGAATTAATCCATTGATGATAATTTAATTTGCAGGTTTTAAGTTCCTTCCTCTTATTAATTAAAATTAACCAATCTACAATCATTTTCTCAAGAACTACGTGATTTTGAGTTCCTCATTGTATCAGGAGATACGTAGGAGCGGAACTCTTATTTCGTTAAGCCAAAAATTAAATTTTCACAAATTATTTGTCAATTTAGTTTTTTTGTACAAAAGGGGTGAAACAAATATTTTCAAAAGTTATCAAGAATTTACACAATTGACTTAAGATACCGTCTCAGGACAGGTGTGTTAAGGGTGTTGTGGGATAAAGTTTTCGCCCTTCCCTATACATAATCGACTCCTGAATCCAATCTGGTTTCAAAGACTATTTTCTAAGAATGGTTTTCAAATTTTTCTTATTTCAAATAAAATTTGTGGCGACTTCATTTTCCATTGTAAAATCATATTTTGTTCATCGTTCCCGTCGTAGATTACAGTCACGACACATGCAAATGAAAACCAAGTAGAACACTTATGGCCTCACTCACCATAGCAAACGAACTCTTACCCAACGCAAACCCACCATGAAAGTGGAACCTGGAATCTGCTGCCACCAATAGTCACTAATGGAACCACCACCCACCGTCGCCATCAACCTCCAAACCTTATTGACCTTGCACCACACTGCCACCGGACACCCAACAACCTCCAACCAACACCCCACGTCACATTTCCCCTACATCGCTCAACATTCACCCAAAGCCACCTTCGATCCCTACCATGCTAAGAACCCAGATTCAAATCACCACCATTAAGCCACCAGAGACTCCCTTTTAGCGCCACCTCCGTCACTAGAAAACCCAAAACCACCCACGAGCTGGCGCCTTGAACCAGAACTTTCATTCTCCGCCACCTAGATCTTCATCGCTCCTCCAAGCCAACCGCGACCCAATGTCTGCAACTTCGTATATCTGCAGCCATTGTGCCGTGGCACCGTTGGCCATACCTCCAACAAGTCGCGCCACCATTTGCCATCGAGCCACCACCAGAGTCACTGTCAAGTCCACTTCTCCAACCTACCGCACCCCAACCCTGTTTATGCACACCAAAGTTCATGACCTCAACCACTGTCAACTCTATTTCGTTTCTCAGTTTTAGAGATAAAGTCTCTTTCTTTGTTTTTTTTTTAAATGGATTTTGACTCTTTTGTTTCTTTAATCTGCTGAAAATATTAAAAAAAAATTAATCAGATGAACTTTGGGTTTAAAAGGCTTTTGGTGAAATTAGTAAAATGGGCCAAAGTTTTTTTTTCTTAGTGAATTATATTTTTCTAGAGTGTCTTGTTATACATAAGTAAAAAAATACCAAAAAAATGAATGGATAGAAATAAAAAAAAATACAAAAAATGAGATGATAAAAAAAAGCTGAAAAATATAGAAAATGATAAAAGTAAATTTGTGAGTTGGTTTGACTTGAATTTAGTTTATCTTTGTCTCTTTGTGGATTTATTTAGTTTGTTGCCTCATTATTATGCTAGTTGACATGTTACTTAAATTAATCCATTTGTTTTAGAATGTTTTAAGCTTATTTTTTAAATTAATTAAAATCAATCAACCTATAATTATTTTCTAAAGAACAACATGATTTTGAGTTCCTTATTGTTCCCAGAGATACGTAGGAGCGAAACTCCTATTCTGTCAAGTCAAAATTAAATTTTCATAATTTATTTGTCTATTTAGTTTATCTTTTAACAAAAAGGGTAAAACAAATATTTTCAAGAGTTATAAAAAATTTGCACAACTGACTTAGGGTAACCGTCTCATGATGGATGTATTAAGGGTATTGTGGAATTAAGTTTTCACCATTCACTATACATAATTGACTCCCGAATCCAATTTGGTTTCAAAGACTGTTTTCTAAGAAAGGTTTTTCAATTTTTTTCTAAATAAAATTGGTGGCGACTCCATATTTTTATTTCCTTTTAAAAAAAATCCCATTTTTGTTCATCGCTCCTGTCGCGATATCTATCGCAACACTAAGAGAATAGTTGGATCAGACTAATCACAACCTACCTTCGAGGTGGAGAGCTCCCTTTAAACCTAAAGGAAGCAAAGAAGATTGTCAAGACAGCAACGTGGTACATCCTTGTAGATGATAAGCTCTACCACAGAGGCTTTTTCCTCCCATTACTCAAGTGCCTCACTCCAGATGAGGCCAGTACATCTTGGTTGAAATTCATGAAGGCTATTGCAACCCACATCTAAGAGGAAGATCCCTGGCTAAGAAAGCCCTACAAGCTGGGTACTTTTGGCCTACTATGCCGACAGACGCAATGAACAATGTCCAAAACTACGACAAGTGTGAAAGGCTCTCTAACATCTAGATAGCACCACCTGAACAACTCTATACAATCTCTGTTCCATTGCCTCTTTGTAGATGAGGTTTAGACTTGCTGGGACATTTTCTATAAGTGCCCAGCCAATTGAAGTACTTGGTGGTTACTGTAGACTATTTCACAAGATTTAAGTGGAGCCTTTAGAAACCATCACAATGGACAGGGTCAAGAAGTTTTTGTAAAAGAATATCATTTACAGGTTCAGAATCTCAAAGTCCATTGTCACAGATAATGGAACACAGTTTGTTGATAAGAAGTTTAGAGAAATGTGTTCCGACCTCCATATCAAACAACACTTCACTTTGGTAGAACACCCCAAGCCAATGCATAGGTTGAAGCTACTAATAGGGTGATTCTGCAAGGTTTGAAAGAAGACTTGAGGACACCATGGGTGAATGGGTTGAACAGTTGAGCCATATGATGTGAGCATACTGAACAACCCTTCACTCGACCACTGGAGAGACCCCTTTCAAGCTCACTTATGGTTGTGGATCTATGATCTCGGTGGAGATCAGAGAACCAAATTGGAGAAAGGAGCATTCCTCTAGTGATATAAAGGATGGACTTCTAAAACAGGAGCTAGACTTGAAAGAGGAATAATGCGAAATAGCCCACATCAAAGAGGTTGCCTACAAGCACCGAACTGCCCAAAGATATAACAAGCAAGTCTTTCCACGAAGATTCAAAGTGGAGGATCTCATCCTCAGTATAGTTGGCATTGGAGGACAAAATGCCAAGCAAGGGAAGCTCATACCAAACTAGGAAGGGTCATGTCAAGTCACAGAAGTACTGGACAAAAGAGCTTACAAGATCATCAACTTGGTAAGACGGGAACTTCTGAGGCCTTGGCATGCCTCCAACTTAAAATTGTATTGCAGTTAGTTTTCTCTTTGTAATTATTTGAACTAAACAGATATAATGAAGTTGAGGTTGGGCACAGTCAATGAATGATAATTTTATCTAAAACAATAATTTGCATTACATTACCCTCAAATTTTAAAAGTCCAAGGTGTTCATGATAACGCTAAAAGGATGTTGGATCCCTCAAGCGCGGAAGAAAAGCCAAAGTGTGGGACCTCATATTCCAACTTAGGCTAAAAGAACATCGTATCCCTAAACGTGAATAGAAAGATAAGAATAGGACCTTGGATCCCAACTTAGGTTAAAAAAGAACATTAGATCCCCTAAACGTGAAGTAAAAGGCAAGAATGGCACCTCATATCCCAACTTAGGCTAGAAAGGGACATTGGAACCCTTAAACGTGAAGTAAAAGCCAAGTATGAGACCTCAGATCCCAGCTTATGCTAAAAGGACATTGGGTCCCTAAACATGAATAAAAAACTAAGTATGGGACCTTGGATCCTTTACTTAGGCTAAACATGATAATACAAAAATAAAGGCAAGCAAAACAGAAATAAGCACAAGTACAAATATAAATTTAAAAAGCCCTAATAGAGGGGAGTAGTTTATCCTTACAAATATAAAAAAGCCATACAAGGGCCATACAATAAAGAAATATAAAATAAAAAGAAAAAAACATTAAAGAGCAGCTAGTTGACTAAAACTTCTAGAGTCGCAACCTCAGCGTTGGCATTAACATCACCTCCCTCACCTTCTCTGTCCTCTACAGGGACCTCAATGATCTTCTCATTAACTGCCATCTTCATATGGTCAGTCCTCGCGAAGGTAAGGTTTGGATAGAGAACAGAAATCAGGGCTAGGGCATTCTAAAAAGACTCAAAGGTGTCTCCTAGGGTGCTCATGGATCGGCCTTGCCCGGCCCAAAGCTAAGTTGGTTGGGTTGGGTTCTTAAAATTAGACTCAATATAATTTTCGGGTCTGGTTCGGGCCACACTTCGGGTTAGCCCAACCCGACCTGATGTTACATAATATATTAAAACTTATAATTTTATGAAAATTAGTAACAAGTTATAAGACTTCTTAACTTAAATTAATACCTTTTACATTGATATTTTTTATTTCAAAATATATATTGTAAAACATCCCATAATTTTTTTTAAATTTTTAAAATTTTATGATTTAGCTATACATAATATTCAAATTTATAAATTTTATCTAAATGTTGGGTTGGCCCAATCCTGGCCTGGTTATTAGGCCATGATTGGGTTGAGTCTAGGTCTCAAAATTTGGCCCGATAAAAATATCTGGTCAGGTGCGGGCAAACCTAGACCATAAGCACCCCTAGTGGCTCCTTCCCAACCATAAACTAACTCGACCCTCTCTATGGCCCAAGCCTTTCGTTCTGCTTCTATATTTTTCTTGAGCTCCGAGATCTTTGACGCCTGAGTCAGGCTATCTTTTTAGCCTCCAACGCCTTAGTGCTCTAATCCTCTAACTCTTTGGCTTTAGCCTCAAAGTCTTTGGCCTTAGTCTTCCAACTCTCAGCTTGGTTCTCGACTTCCACCATTTTCTGCTTAGCCACCTTCAGGTCGCTTCGAAGCTTGGTCAAGTTGCCCTTCATCTCTTTATTTTCTTTTTCCCAGGCCGAGCTCTTCTGTTGAAGCCGCTTAAGGCTGACTTCCAAAGCGACTAGCTTTTTTTGCGTCTAACATAGTTGTTTCCAGATAACAGGTGATGCTGGCCACCTGAAACTCGTCCTTCTTAAGCATCAAAAAGAGCTTGCTTGAGGAATACTAGGTGAGGGTCTTGATGTCATCTAGGGTCTTAAAAAACATGTCCACATGACCCTAGATGTCAAATGCCTTACTCTAGATAGTTGTAGAGGAAGACAGAGAAGCCTCCATGAGGTTGATGTGGGCCCCCTAGCTGAAGTCTCCACAATAGCCTCAAGCGTTGGACTATTATTCACAGTCATAACCTTCTTTAAGCAGCTTTCATCTACCTGATCAGATGCCTTGCGCTTGCGGGTGAGAGGTTGAGGTTGGAGGCTGGACGACTCCGAGTGCGTTTCCTTGGACCCTATCTCTTGCTAGCCACTAGCCATATTACAGAGGCCGGAGTCCATGTGCTTGGCCTCGGAGTCAGTCGCAGATGTGTTTTTCTTTAGGAACTTCTTCAACCTCTGCAAGTTGCTGGGTGGTGCCATCCTCTTTACAAACAAAGTAAATCGTGATTAGAATAACACCAACGTAGAGAAAGCGATGAATCATAAAGGAAAGCATGAATATGCTAAGGCAAAGATCTCGAGACAAAATTGATCACAGACCACAAAATTTACCTAAGATGGCTTTACCTCAGCATCATCTTAATTTATTAGCTAGGAATAACTGAGGTTTTCCACCTTCGTCATTTCCATGAGGAAGTAAGTTGTTTCCTACTTAACCTCCGATGTCCTTTGCCATTTCATTTCTAGCTACTTCTTTTTCTTAAACTTCCTATTCCAATAAAGATTGATCTAGGGCTCCTTTTCCAAGGTCAAGAAAAAGGGCAGGTGACCCTTTACAGCCTAAACCAAGAAGAGTGCATTTTTAAAGTCCTTGTAGGACTCATTGTAGAGCTTGAAACACTTGTGTCCAATGTGATTCCTCCACCTCGAATTCTTGCTGCCACTGGTCAATTCAAACATGGAGAATAAGAAAAAGAACGCATCCATGGAGGGTGAAAACTGGAAGTGGTTGCAGAATATCTCAAAGGAGTGAATGAAGGCCTAGTTGTTTGGATGCAGCTTCGAAGGAGAGGCCTCAATCTTGTTCAACACTTCGATTTGAAACTCAGGGAATGAGATATGGATCCTAAGGCGTATGAAGAAGGTCTCATACATATATATGAAATCTTCCCTTTTTTCCTCTAGCTGTAAATCCTCTCGTCAGTTGTGCAGGGGACATAGATGTAATGATCCTTCTCTCAATCACCAACTGTCAATTGCATATATTTCTCAAGGTCGTTGGCATCAACCTAAGTATGAATAATGGACAGAATGCCTAGTGACTTCGTCATCCTTGTCTAGGAAAGGAGGAAACTTCTTCAACCTCTCATCTAGCTGCAATTTCTTTCTTCCCATTAGTATGGATGACAGAGCAGGGACAAACCTACAAAGGCCAAAGAAATGTCAAAATTACTACTTAGTGCCCAAAATATTTTTCTACGGACTCCTTAAGCTTGGTGTACGGATGTAGTCCCTGAAAAATACCCCTAAAGCTAGAAACTTCAAGACACCTACTACCCTAAGCACGAAACTCAACATAATTAGGTAGCCTCCATACCCTTTAGGGCCCTCCTCTACCACGAGCGGCGCGGCGGTGGTAAGGGTTGTTCTAGAATCTCCAGAGAAGACCTTTCTTCTCCATTACCCCTCATCTCCCTAATTCTAACCATGACACTAAAAAATCAAAAAGAAAAGGGAAATGGTAGGTACCTTGGAAGAAAAAAAGGGAAAGAGTGGAGGCTGTTAGACAAGAAGCATCACTAGCATTCGCTGAATAGTGAAAATGCCTGTTGGAAAGTTTCTAATGAAAACAATATGTTATTGTAAAAAGTGGCTGGAAATCATAGAGCTTAGTCGAAAAAAGAAAAAATGATAAGAAAATAAGTAAGCTTGAGAGTAGGGGAAGTAGAAAATGAACAATCGCTCCCTTTACCCTCTATTTATAGGGGCGTATCAATGCGAACTACCTGCCACACTTAGGGGCAGTTTTGTCGAAAGCCTTAAATTTAAAATGATTGTTGGCCCCAAATACAAAGTGATAGTTGTGCACGAATACACCTATGCTCGCCACATGGCAAAAGGCTACTAGCTCACAAGTGAAAAGGCGCCATCGTAGTAGAGGAAGCGTCCCAAGCAAGCCAAAGGTCTCAACTTCTTACATAATGGACCATTCCAACATGGAATGCAGTTTGGATCTCAGAGATGTACGTTGTCCAACCAAATACGTACTCAAACTTGCAACAAGGAATCGCAACCACGCGAGAACTATTTGATGCCTGTGATCCCACTTTAAGGCTAGCCATGCCAAAGTGGAATGAGTTCCGTGGTCAAGAATTAAAACTAGCCTGACCTCGGAATCTTTCCAATGCATATCAAGCCAAGCCCACGGAGCATGGCCCAAAAGCACTAGTCATATTAGAGCTTGACATTGTGATTGTCATCAAAGCACTAAGCTGGGGGCAATGATCTGAGTTGGAGATTTGGGCCTAACAAGGCCAAGCCCAGTACCCTTTTAGATATGACACTCAATCATTAGGAGATGTCATCATCCTTATCCAACAAGAGAACATTCTCCCTTAAATGTCAATCATTAGCTGTAACATCCTCTCTAACCAGTTAGTCTTAATTAGGGTTATGAGAGTTTAGTAACTCTTGTAAAAGTTACCTGTTGACTTTGGCAATCTTTTTAAGATAGTTAAGCTATTTTGTTATAACGCTGAATGTGAAAAATAACTGTTAATAGCCCAGATTGTAGTATAAATAGCTTAGATGAGAGAAATAAATATGAAAAATTTATTTTTAGGTCACAAGCAAATAGAAAGTGATGTGGTTAATTTTGGAGAATTAACTGAGACAGTTTAGTATTTTTACTAACACAGAATGAGTGTTTAAAGACCAGATTAAATAAATAGATA
This sequence comes from Ormosia semicastrata, assembly GCA_029884595.1. Taxonomy (NCBI): domain Eukaryota; kingdom Viridiplantae; phylum Streptophyta; class Magnoliopsida; order Fabales; family Fabaceae; genus Ormosia; species Ormosia semicastrata. The sequence continues at coordinate 5,368,494 of JAQQTO010000061.1, forward strand.
TCTTGAAAAATTGTGAGAATTTGTGAAGATATCAAGTAAAGGATGGAGAACTTTCTAGTAATGAGAACATGTTAAGGTAGATACTTGTAAGCTCATTAGCTTATTTCCTTAGGTTAAGTACAACTTAAGGAATAGTAATAGAACTTGAATGATAGTTTTAGGTTTATGAAAGTTTATGAAATAACGAGAATAAGATTGAGATGAATCTTAGGATTTTTCATAACATCTATGAAAAGTTAGGAAACTATGATTAGTAAGATCAAAGTATTCTTAAGAGATATAAAGTTCTAGCTAAATATCCTAGCCCGTCCTTATCTTCCCTTTTGTTTCCACTATCCTTAGCCTTTATCTTTAACTTTCTTGCCATTCATTTTCTCTCATCTCACGTTCTGGCCAGTAGAAGGAGAAGAGAAAAGAAAAGGGTAAGAAAAAATAAAAGAGAAGAAGGAAAGGAAGAAAGAGGAAGAGAAGAGAAGAAGAAAAAATAAGAAGAAAGCTTGAGCATCAATCACCATCTTTGGGAGTCAAGGTAGGGGTGTTTGTTTCAACTTATATCTTTCCCTATCTACTTTTTATGCTTGGTGCCAAATTAGCTTAGTGGAACTGGGTTTGAGAGGGATTCAATAGTTTTTGTATTTAAATATTGTTTTCAATGGTTGTAAATGATTTGTTTATGACTTATCCTATGCATGGTTGTGAGTTGTGAACCTAGGGATATCCATTTAACCCTTTAAGCTTGAAGTTGAGAAATGAGTATTGAGGTTTTGATTTGTGGTTCATGGATCCATGCTTGTTTGAGTTGAGAATGTGCATGAAAGTCATAACATGCTTATAGACCATGGTTGTGGTTGAAAAGCACTTAGAGTCTATGTTTGAGGGTCTAAGAGGAGTTAGAAACTCATTAGAATAGGGTATCTAAGTTTGATGATGGGCGCTTAAGCACCCAGAAAATGGGTGCTTAATCACCCATGACTAAAGGACTTTAGCGTAGTGGGCGCTTGAGTGCCTAAGAGTGCAAGACCAAAAAACTCTGGTGCTGAGCGATTAGTCACTCAAAAGTTGGCTGCCTAAGCGCCCAATGACAGAAGAAACAGGGGAGGGTTGTTTTCATAGAGAGCCTAAGCGCTAAGAAAGTAAGCGCCTAAGCGCCCAGACACAGAACTCCCTAGGTTTTACATGTTGAGGAATTGGAGTTCCTTACTCGTAGGAATCTTTTATGCATGTCTTTTAGTGTAAGTTAAGACACTATTATGAATATTTCATAAAGGAAAAATCTACCTTGTACATGTGTAAAAGAATAGGCCTTTGTACATGCAATAGTAGCAGATTGACATAGGTAAGGTGCTAATCATTAAAAAATAATGATGTTGCACTTGATATTACTTGCTATTCCTACTTAGAGTAACCTTATATGATGTGCACAATTATTTGACTAGAGAATTATAGAAAATGATGCTCGATAAAGAAGGGGATTCTCAATTCTCAAGCTGGGATTTCTCAATAAAGTCCTTATCACAAATGAGAATCTTAGGAGTTGATCCTCGATGGAGAAAGGTATTCTAAATTCCTAGTATGAGACTTCCTAATAGAGTCCCTATAAATAGGGACAAGGTTACAAGTTTTATATAGTGGAATTAGTACTCTCATTATTGTGAATAGAAATAAGTTCATTACCAGGTAGTATGAGGATGTCAGTTTTCCTCTCTACAATTTTAAAGAGAGCGAGGAATTATGCAAGTGACACAAATCTACATAAACATAATCACATTGCATTTCACAAACATTATTCTAGGACATTGCATAAGCATGAGCATATTGCATGCATAAGCATTTGCATTTCATAAACAATTGTATGAGCTATTATCTTATCTTTGAATGAGGTTCGTTAAGGGTTGTGGATTGACTTAGTGAATGCTTACATAAAATTAAATGCGAGTATTCCAATGGTATAGAGTAGATTTTCTTCTACCTATTGCAAATCCTAATCCAAAGTTAATAGGTTTATTCATAGTGAACGGTTATTTGTGTAATATACCTATAACACATTTATGAATAACTAAGCTATGATATTTTACAATTGTATAGGAAGTTGTTTTATCATTGGAAAGATGAACTTACGTACATAGATTATGTATTCACTTAGTGAACTTTTACATAAGGAGGATATGTGAATGTTTTAGTGATATTGAGTAGAGACTTAATTTCTTATTGAAATCATAATCTATTATTTGTAAGTTTAAGTATTGTGAATGTTTAATTAAGTAATAATTGAACATTCTGCCTCGGGAAGAGAAAAGAATAATTTTTAGCTTTTGCTACCTTTCTAAAGTATAAAATGAGTTTTATAACTAGTTTTCCTCGAAGCAGCTGGAGTTAGCATGATGACATGTTTTTATAAACTATTATTAAGAATTGTGAATTTTCACCTCTTTTTTTGTTTCCATGTTAAATTCAGGTCGAGACTCTTCTAAGGGGAAGAAGAAAAAGTAGATAAACTAGTGTAGTTTTTATTGCTTTAAGACAAAGCTTGTATATTATTATATTCACTTTGGTTTGTACGAAAGTTTTATGTATTACAATATATCCTTTTGAGGCTGAGGTTGTATTTATATATTCTTTCTTTTTTGCAAGGCTATTTATAATGACATGTATGATTTTTATGAATTTAGTTTTATGTTATTAGTTTAGAAGTGACATGACTAATACTATTTATCCGAATATATTCCAGATATATTAGGGTAATGGTATTAGGATGTTACATTGGCCATCACACCATAAGAGAAAAGTCCTAAGAAACTTCTTCTTAGATATTTACAAGGCATCTAGAAGGACCAACTTGTCCCTAAGCTCTACTTGGTTCCCAAAACGCTCTCTTCTATAAATAGCTACATTAACCTCAAGTGTAAGGACTATGGATCTTCTCCTTCACTCTCTACCTCCTCACGCCCTAACTTATTTGAGTATTAGAGTGTCTTGTAAATATTCAACCCTCCTTTTCAACGCATTCAAGAGGCTATAGAAATGGGCATGGATCTATCCAAGAAGGATTCTACCAACCTTCCACTTCGGTACAGAGCAAGTCTATTATCCTATCACAAGTCCAAGAGCCACCTAATGTGCTAGATCTGGTATGCCGGGAGCCATTGAAACTACAAAACGTCTAGAGCTTTGTTTGGTTTACATTTCTCTGAAAGGAAATTTTATTTTTTTTTCTTCTTTGAAGAGTGCATTGGTTATCATGAGAATGCTAGTTGGGGTTAGAAATAACTGAAAATAAACATGCTTTAGACCTAGAAAAATTGGCAGCTGCACGAGATTCCGACTCTCGTTTGTGTATATGGTCTATACGTGGTGAAAGACAAGTTTTAGTGATATATGTTCCTTTACAAACTCTGCTGTCTAGAAACTCAGGTATCAATTTCCCGTGGTGCCAAGCAAGGTGGTATTTTCAATTCAAACAGTTCGTATAAGCGAGATAAAAGATGATGAAATAAGAACAAATTATCTAATATATGAAGCGCTAATGCCATTTTTGCCAAAACATTAAACATTCTTGGTCCCATGTGTTGTATTTTCGGTTTTACAACTTTTTTTAGACCACATTGCCACTGTAACGGAATGAGATCGCAAGCAACAGAATTTCGAGACTAGAATGTTATGTGGTTGTCTATCACCCAGAACCAGATGTGAATTATCTCCTGCGTTAAGGATGTGAATTATTTCGAGACTAGAATGTAAAGTGGTTGTCTATCACCCAGAACCAAATGTGAATTATCTCCTGCGTTAAGGATGTATTCATTCTACCCACAATTCATTAAAACAAATTCATTTAATATCCCAAGACATAATTCGATTTGTAAAATTTTAATATAATGAATGGAGGTAATTACCGTGCGGCACCTTTTACTTATTATGTTTATTTTAGCTCTTCATAGATAGAAAGCAAATTTGTAAGAGTCGAAGTTGCTGTCTTTTATACAGAAAACCAATTTGTTGGGTGGACCACCTTTTGGCCAACACGAAGGCTTATCATTAGTGTAGAGGTTACTTCTCCTTCATCTTTTCACCAAATAGCGATTAGCTAATGATAGCAAGAGTAACTGAAAGCCTAAAACAGTGAACTGTTTTTCTAAAGATTAGTACTAGCTAATAGTAGTAGCACTGCATTTAATAAATTTGATGCATAAAGCAGATCGTTTTAATGGGAGAGGTCCCTCTTTCATTTTGGACCTCTGTCCTCAGCTGAACTAGAAAATTATCAAAGGCTGGTTCTGAAACCATAACCAATATCCTATTGCTTAATGGCTTGGCAGGATAACCAAAAGCCACCTAAACAATTATCAATTACACAGATGACTCCAATTTAAGGCTATAGCTTGCCTTAAAAAGAGAGAGAGAGAGAGAGACTACTATTTCTTTGAAAGTTACTTTAGTGCATCAAATAATCACTATAATGACTTGAATTTTTGACATCTACTAAATCACCACTCATCCCAACCACCCAAGATACACTTAGATGACTTTTAGGGGAAATTTTGCAGCAAATTTGCAATGATACGTAGGGCAAACCCCCTAGCTTAAACTGCTAAAAACTAGAGCAGGAAAGCGGCCAAGGAGCCCCTCATTATTGAATTGATTTGCGCCTACGCACCTTAAAAAGAGTGCGCCACATAGAATAACCTCTCCTGTGGAATACCACGCTACCCATAACTCGAGGGAAGCGCTCGGCCTTAGGCGCACTAACAAGTAAATCCATAATGGCTGCAGAAACAACTAAAAAACAACGAAAATTTTATAAAGACAAGGAGTTGCTCCAACCAGTGCTCAAAACCATAGTAGTCAGTATCGTAAGAATCACAATTCAATTCTTACGATTCGATACAAGTCGGTCCTCCAACAATACAGATCGGTTGCTGTATCGTTTTCGTCTTCGAATCACATTGCAAATGGATTGATTCGCAGTGAAATGCAAGAATTGCGAATCTGCAACGATTCGTGCGATTCTTGTAGGGACGGGTCGCGAATGCAGAAACGGGTCGCGCAGAGCAGCTAGGGTAGCGCAAAGCAGAAGCTCCAGAATGGTCGCGCATGGAGAAGTTGCAAAATGCCAAACCAAAAGCAACACAACCGATCACGAAGCTACAGAACGAGAAGCAACAAAAGGGTTGCATGAAGCTCAAACGGGTCACGTGCAAAAACAAGTCTGGTTTTACGCGACCTGATTCTAAAAATCCATTTTTTAAATTTTTTTTGCAAATTCTTTTATGAATTTGGAGGAAAAGTGCCGAATTTTTCCCTCCTATCAATCCCAAACAATAATACTAAATAAACAATGACCTAATATTAGTCCCAACTCTCTACCTCTCTCTCCCACATTAGGTTTATATTGGTTTATATCTATAATGATGATCATTGATCTTGAATATTAGTTTATATTTTAATTTATTTGTCTATGTAATGAGTTATTTGACTTCAAAATATTAATATCTAGATGTTTTTATTATTTCTTTATGTGAAAATATATTTTATATTATTTTTAATTATTGATAAAAAATCTTACGATTCATGATATGATTCGATTCACGATTTGAAAAACGATTTAAATCCCTATTTGACAACCATGCTCAAAACTACTAATAAAAACAACTTCATCCCAATGGAATGAAAAGACAAATAAATGAGGTGCCTTTAAAACAAAGAAAATTAATATTCAGGGAGTACATACATGCTTAATAATATAGAATCAATAGTCACATACGCTCTACTACACAAACAGGACAATCCCTACAGAAAAAAAGACAGCCTAATACATCAAGCAATTCCGGTTATAATTGCTGCCTTCCAAGATAATGGCTACAGTATATAGAACAGAGAACTACAGGGCGTGTAGCGTAATGGCCAATTTTATGGAATCAGTTTTGCGTGTATCACATGTACATGAACACAAGAACATCATACGAACAAACGGATGCAAGTGCACTCTCTAGAACATGTATTATAAAATTAATATCCAACAAAACCATATTCACTGCAGTAAAGAGAAATGCAAGAATGGGTGGTATCCTTAAGTCTTGGAGAAGATTGGAAGATAAAGTCTTACAATTTAACAAAATTAATATATCATAACAAAAATTGATTCCATCTTACACCTAGCAACTGAAACTCTTCAATCACATGGAAAAAGAAAAGTTATCGCACCATTCAGTCCCCCTTCTTCCTAAATGAGCAACCCTCAGTTAGCCTCGCCCGTCCACCTGTTGGCTGGCATAAGACAGTCTGGCAGTTGCCACATACCACAACTGTCTGAGAGTGGCTAAAGACAGTGGTTCTGCATCCAAGTTAAACATAATCAAATTCAGACCACTTAAGCTATTAGAATTAGAATATTATTACAACCGAAATCAACCCCAAAAATTTAAAAACAAAAACAAAAACAAAAGGATCCTACTTACATGTTGAAGCAACCCTGGCACTTAACATCCTGAAATAAAAGAGCAGTCCGGGTAAACAAGGTGACAAAATTACTTATTAAACAAATAATCAAAACTCCAGAACGACCCAAAAATACTTAAAAAAAAAAGTTACTTGCAAAAATAGTGCACTAAAGCAAATTTCTATTTCAAATCAAAGAATAATAATAATAATAATAATAATAATAATAATAATAATAATAATAATCCATATAAAAAAGAGCATATAATACCATGAAGAAAGAGTTTGGCGACTGAACAAGACGCTTGAGCTTGTGCTTTCTCTTCTCCAACTCAGCTGGGGGATTTAGCAAATCAATATCATTCTGAAGAACCTATTCACCCACAAAGCAGAGAAACGATTGTCATTCAGAAAACCATAAGCACACTATCATAACAAAAAAAAAGAATGAAATCCCACTGCTCCAATATTGCACAAGATGTTAAAGTGGAAAGGAAATCAAAACTCAAAATACCACATCTTCTAAACCATAAAAACAGAGAAAACCGCTCGTAAAAGTAAAAATAAAAATAAAAACCTTTGTTTCAATTATCTTCCCAAAGAAAACCAGGAAGCAAATTTGCAAGACGAGAAACAAAAAAAGATCATTTTATTTTTTCCTCATTCATTTCTTACTTTTTACTAATTTTTCCTAGCAACAAAAAGAGCACAATGGGGAAAAAATACAAATGCAAAATAGAAGATTGAAAACACAACGCAACTATTGGAGGAATAATTTCAGATCTGACACGAGAATTAAGGTAGGGAGATGTTACTCACCATCTTGGGAGAAAATTTGAAGCAGTGGAAAACCTCTGAAAAAACCCTAAGCCTAAGTTTTGCAGCAGCAGAAAAGAAACGCACAGCGGCGAGAGAGGAGATAGAGCAATAGCGTGAAAATGGTTATAAACGGATCATCTAGGCCGGCCCAAACGGCCATACTAGACCCATAAGATGAAGAGTATTGAATCTCAGACGTCATCGGATTGGCCTCATTACACAACAACAGTGGACCACAAAAAAAATAAGTAACAAAAAACAGGTCCAATAAAAAAAAATACAAAAATAGGTTTAAAAGTGACTACCCCACCCAAAGTTATGGCCGGCTCCAAAAGCTAGTAAGCACATATTGGAGTACTTATAGATCCTAACAAGATTTGAACCCTAATCAAACTTAGTTGACATGATTCGTTTTTATTAATAATAATAATAATAATAATTATTATTATTATTATTTAAGACTTATATTTAATAGAAAAAATAATAATATAGGTTTGGATGCTCAAAATATATGTTTCTTTCGTTAAAGTTATTTCACTTTCTATCGAGGTTTGAAGGATTTTTATTGGCTTAAAATATAACCAAGTGCAAGGATATAATCAAGGGGGAGTTGAATATATTTGTTGGTAATTTAGTTCTATGATTTTGACATAAATTTTAGAAAATAAATGTTGAATGTATCATTGTAATAAAGTTAGAATTCAAAGGCTTTTATTATAACTTATATTATATTAAATAGAAACTAGTAAGTTTTATATATAGAAGACAAGTAATTGTGTTATAAAGTTGTGGTTTAAATTCAGTTATCAAGTATTACTGAATATCCTTTCAATATAATTAACCACCAGAATTATTTTAAATTTCTTTTTGACAATTTTGTTAAAATTAAACTAACCAATAAATTGAAAAACTTTTCAATTTAAGTTCAACTGATTTAATAGATTAGGTCAGCTAGTCGAATCAGTGACATCATAAAGGTCTTTTATTCTATAATGGTCTTTGGTGTAGCCTCATAAAAGACAAGAAATTGCTTCAGCCCATTTGATTAACAAAAAATAAAAAATAAATAAATAGTTTAATCTTATTAAACACACACAACTGGAGTCATTGGAGTGAGACGACGCACTCACACAGGAAATTGAATGACCTAGACAATGTGATGCTTAAAGACTTATATGCAAATGCAAGACTGTGAGCAGTGTGGATAGTGACAAATAAGCAATGCACAACAACCATGAACAACAACAAACAACCACAACGATAGATGATCACGAACAACGCAAACAACCATAAATGGTGGCAAATGACCATGAACGACAACAAACAAATGGAGGACCTATAGGTAGTGAATGGAACCTTCAGTGGCAGGTTTTAGCAATTTCAATTTTCAGGCTTCAAATAGGGTATTAGGGTATAGAGGAATTGAGGTTTCCTTCAAGTTTTTTTCTTTTTTTAATGGTGAATGCCGATTTAGTGATAACCACTGGTTTACTCGGTCAGACTCGATTTTTGGCTAGTCTTGACTGGTTCAACATAGTCTAACCACAAATCCAGTTATGTCAATGAACCATAATCAAATTGAAGGTCGATTCGCGATTTGGGCAATCAAACCATCTAGTCTGGTCCATACCTAACACTACTTTTTGGGGATTTAGAAGCTTGGAGCAACATTTTTCTTCATAAAAAGCACTGTGCTTAACTCAGTGTTGACGATATTCTTGCATTGACCAAATCACCTAAAGATAAGGTTTGGAAGGTTGTTAAAAGCATGGAATCTTACAAGGCCCTAAGGATAGTGGGCTACAGCCTACAACCTATTTTCCTAACGAAATATTGGCATATTGTTGCAGACTCAATATTTTCCATTTTTTGTCAAGCTTATGAGATAAGTTGCTTTCCTCACGAAATTGTAAAGACTTTTATTATGTTAGTCCCTAAAAAAGATCACCCTTCTCGGATTACTAGTTTTTTCCCTACTAGCTTATGTAATATGGTGTTCAAAATTATCTCCAACATTCTAATGAATATATGGAGATAATTCTTAACCGATATTATTAGCCCATTACAAGGGAGCTTCATCCCTAGTCATGGAACAACTAATAATCTTCTTATTGCCTTGAAATGATCAATAATGTTCGAAGGGCTAAAAACACAAAGCGTGCAATAGCAATTAAAATGATTTAGAAAAGGTCTATGACTACCTTGACTCGGATTTTCTCCAAAGGATGTACATTAGCTAATTTTGGCTTTCTTGAGATCACTCAAAAACTTATCGTGAACTCGTGTTTCATCTACTTTATTGTCTCTAATGTTAAAATGGTGAGAACTTACCTCTTTTAAAGTTGAATAAGATATAAGACAAGGTAATCCTTTATTCACATACTTATTTGTCTTATGCATGGAATAGTTATTAGTACTAGAGTAGGAAAAAAAACTCTAAAGAGAGGAATGGGAAGCCTATAAAATGTACCAGACATGCACCCCCATTTTCTCATCTTTTATTTCCTGATGATATTCTCCTTTTCTCGCAAGCGACTCTTGCACAAGTAAAAAAAAATAAAAAAAAAACATTTAGAGAGGGTGTTCTTCTCCACACTTTTTAAATTTTGCACTTAGGTTTGCAGGTTAGTTAGATCAAATCTAAGGCCACTTGTGCCAATTGTGTCCTTCATTAGAGATACGAAATACTAAAATGGATTATTGATTTAAGGTTTACTAACAATCTAGGGAAATATCTTCGTGTTCCCTTGATATATGATAGAGTGACTTGAAATACATATTTTGAGATCGTTGACAAAATTAAATCTTGACTTACTTCATGGAAATCCAAATTGCTTTCTTTTGGTGGGCGTGTTACTTTTAGTGCAAGCTTTTCTTAGTGAACTTCCATCTTACACCATGCAGACAACTTAGTTGCTAGAAACCATACATGACTTGATTGATAAACATGTTATAAGCTTTTATTTGAAACTCATTTGAATCTAGTCTTGGGTTCATGAAGCTAACTGTAAATGTGTGGTCCAACTTAACAGTGTTGGTGGCTTAGGAATCCAAACAGAAAGACTTAGCAACGTCACTTTCTTGAGAAAATAAGTTTGGCAAATAGTTAATGGTAGTAACAAGCTGTGGACTAATATCGTACACGGCAGATATCTTCGCCACTCAAAGTTACTGCCATGGACACTAGTACCTGGTGTGGAGTTAGGGGTGTTCATTAAGTCAAATTGACCTGATGAACCCAAAAAACCCATCTAAACTAATTAAATTGGTTTGGTTTAGGTTGAATTATTGGGTTAGATCGGGTCAAATCCAACCAAACTCAACTTAAATTGGTTTGGTTCTCATTTCACTAAAATTTGAACCTGATACCCGAATACTAGACCAGTTGACCTGAGGCAACACTGTGTGTTTAACATGTGGGTTCATGTTTTCTTCACCTACACTAAAAGAAATTCGATGATTAGCGATGGATTTTAGCAAGGGAATAGCAACCAAAATTCATTCCCTCGCTAACTTTCTCAAGTACAAAAAAAAAAAATATAGGATAAGTTACTAAGGTATAGCTATAGATTAGTGATTGAAATTTCTGTCGCTATACAGATTTAATAGCTAGTCAATTTAGTAAGGAATATTCCCTTGCTAATATGATATTAATAGTAAGCTCCTTTTGCTAGGGAGTTGGCGAGGGAATTCCCTTGCTATACCCTCACTACTTGTTTTTAATTATTTTAAATATTGAAAATATTGAGTTCTCAAATTGTAACCTAACTCATTTTACTCATCTAGCAATTTTGATTTCACTTAGTCTCAAATAGTCGTAGCCTTCCCTCTCTGTCACTCTCCACTGCGGCAAGCTCACTTCGTCATTATGGTACTATTTCGGCTATGAGCACGCATCTTCATCTGGTAAGCGCTTCTCTCATCGTTTCACTTCATCAATAGTGGTGATTTAAGGGCGATTTGGGATTACGATTGGGTGTTGGTGATGGATTGAGGCGCTATGGGAAGGGTTGTGTGGTTTATGTATGTGTGGTTCTATAATTTCTAGTGTATATGTGCGGTGGCTTAGGGAAGGGCTATGGGTTTGTGTTTTGGGTCTGGCTTAAGGAAGGGCTATGCTATAGCTCACATCATTCCTGGGTGTTTTCCTTTGTCCTCGTGGGGATTGGTTATAATTTGTAGCTTGCTCTTTCTGGTTGTTTTTTTCTGTTTCACTACATATATACACACACACAAAATAAATAACATTAGAAGATGAATGTGCTATTTTTTTTGGTAATTTATTCCTTAGAAAGTTTTTTGATCATTATGTTTTCTAGTGAAATATGCCTTTCTATGTTTCTATTCTTGGAACTTTGTAGTGAAGATTGTTTGATCATTTGCTCTTGTAGGATAAATTGTTAATAATAGAAAGACTTAAGTTTTCTTATCACAAATCAGTTCTATTGATGAATGATGATTCAAGGATTTTTTTTTCTAAATGTATCTGTAGCAGAGGTGGTGAAGATTGGACAGTTTTTGTTATTACCTAATGTGAAATCCAATTTTAATTTTAATGTCTTGTTTTAATCTTCTAGTTATTTTTTGGTTCAAAAATTATTCCAATCACCTTAAAAGTTAATCATCAGCTTCCCATGGGGCCACCTTTGAATTTCTAACTCCATGCACCTTTTCTTCAAAAGTGTCAGGCCTACATTAAGCTCCTTGACCGCTTATGCTATGGGCATGTAGAAGTATTGAGATATGGTCTTCCTTGATAATATTCTATTACTGTTATTTCTTGCTTCTCTACCTTGCTTACCTTTTCGATCTTCCATCATTTCCTTTCCACTTTCTTCATTGTTGCAAAATATAAAAAAAAAATTCTTTTGCAAACCTAACATCAATTTCATTCCAGAAAAAAAAACCCTTTTTTAATATCATAAAAGTCATAATCTGTAGTAACATTGTGAAGATAACCAATATCTAAATAAGGACAAGTACAATGTAGTAGAAGTATTATGTTAAAGACTTGGGAAACAGAAACTCATATTGATAACCTTGTATGCGTAATATAGGTTCAATGGCTAGTGTTTCATATAAATAGATACTCATTCAACTTAGATTCTTAATCTTATACATGGAGACAAATGGCTGCCACATTGAGATCCAAAATGGACACCTATCACAATCTTACATAAACTATTATAAAGTGACTCACAATGGCTAAGACAAAGGTAAATATAGCAAACTAATTCACATGCACACACCTAGAGGCATAACAACCAATGGCAAACTAATTCATACATACACCTAGCTGGATTTGTGTGGTTTACAAGGGAATTTTGGTTGTTGTTTGGAGTGGTTGAGATTTTTTTTTCTAGTTTTTGTAAAGTGATTATGAGTGGTGTGAAGCCTTTGTTCTACATTTCTATTTGGAAGAAGTGTTGGTTGAAGTTGGTTTTGTTTTCTTGTTGTTGTACAATGATTGTGAGTAGTAAACTTTTATTATAGCTTGTGATATGGTCACGAAAACATGCAACCTTTTATACCTTACTCGCTTCGCTAAGGAAATGATATATAAATTTCTTATTATTGATGTATGGTACATGTTTTATTACAGATAAACAAGCCATATCTTCCATTGGCATCTGGAGAATATTCCTTTAGAACTTGTAACATATATAGAATTATCCTTTTCGGAAACTTGGATCTACATAATGTCTCCTGCTTGATTCTCCACTTATCATTAATATAAATTTTATGTCTTCTACTTGATTCTCCTCTTGGCTCACTCTTCTTCTCGCTTTGTCTATGGTGGCCATCCCTGACCTATAAGTAATAATGAATTTCATCTTTTATTAGCTTTATTTACTTTTAGATTATTGATGCATGTAAAAATACATACATCTTTGATTTTATTTATTAGGATTTTCATTTAATTTTATTTAGTTTTTATTTTATTTTAATTATTTTATTTGAGTTTTCGATAATTGTCTCTTCTCCTAATCTTTTATTAATATATTCTAATTTTTAGGATAAATCTAGAGGATTTTGAATAAAATAAGGAGATCCAGAAAATAGAGTTTTGAAAAGATCTTATCCAAATCTTATGTCTCACCTAAAGTCCCAATTATGTGTAGAAACTTGAAGATAGGGAGAAATGAACATTGGATAATGATCCTTAAAGAGCAAGCATTTTGTTTCAATCTCGGATTTAACTCATATTTCTTGACCTTACTGCTATATTTGGACTATATCTTAGGCTACAGAAATCAGATTTACGTGATTCTTGCAGTGTTGGAAAGCTAACAAAAAATGCAACAACTCTTCTATTAATCTTGAAGGCTAATTTTGTCATATAAAGGACAAGAAAAATAAAGAGAGAAAAGATAAAAATCTGACAGCCTTCAATTAAGGAGATTGATATTCATAAATCCAATCAATATCTTTTTTTATTTGGGAGAAATTAAGATTACTTAGGGACTAATTAAGGAGATTTTGTGCAAGGTATACTCCTATTAGGTTAATTCTCTTATTAATAGACAAGGATAAAGAAGGTGGGCAACTTTTACCAAGGATTAGAGGCACAAGGTTTGATACGAGTTCAATGAGGCATTCATCGAAGACATCTAGTTTTCTTCTTCTTCTCTTTCTTCCTTTTTGATTTCTTATTTTTAGATAGAATCATGATTGTCTCTTTGTCTATATATTATTTTTATTTGTGCTACAATGGCCATGTATGGCTAATTTTTTAATTTCTAAGATTGGGATGTAACTTTTTGCTCTTCTATGTTGAATTATTGATTCGATTCTTTGTTAATAAGAAATTATTGCTCTTGATTCATTCTTAATATTCTTAATACTTGTGGTATGTTGCATGTCATATTTACATGATCTTAGGTATTAGGTGAAAGATTGAGAGATAAAATCTAATTACTCGAAAATCTAAGAATTGAACTTAGGAATTGAGACCTAGAGATGAGCTCAAATCATTTGAGGAGAAAAACGGTCGTCATGAAACTTAATGGTTATAACTCAATTAATTGCTATGAGAATGAGATTAATAGGGTTTTAACACATTTTTAGTGCGAAGAGATTGGGCTTAAAATAATTTAGGATAAACCACTTTCAAGAACACAATTAATCAATATAAAAGATAGAATTGGTATTCATCATAGTGAGTATTGTAACACCCTTGTGGGGATGTCACATTTATGATGCAGAAAAAAATAAAAATTAATAAAATTCTTACCCAAGTTGTAAAACTTTTGGTACATAAATAATATTAGTAGTAAATTTTTCCTTTTAACACTTATAACATTAAATAAAATAACATGAAACACAAAATAAAGCAAAGTTAATCACTCACCTTAATATACATATGATTCTTGTCTTAAGTATACAAATAATTTACAACTACAATATTTAATAGAAACAGTAAAAGACAGCATACTACTAAAATATAGCCCCTAAAATATGAGCCCTTGTCATAAGACAAATTCCTTAGTTGGGAATGTCTTGACCGATAAAAATTCGACCCAAAACTATGTCGAAGTTCTTTCTAGGAGTATAGTGAAACTCATCCCACAACTCCCTAATAGGTAAAATAATCTCTACGAAAGTAACCGTATAACATGTAGTAACGAACCCCTGTCGAGTCCTACTTACTGATAAAGTAACGTTGCCACTGTACTCTATGTGTCCTGTGTCCCAGTGGACATACCATGCCTCTGCGCCTTCAAGAAACTGAAGTCTAAAGAAACCTACTTGATCTCCCCTTGCCGCCATTGTAGTCTTCGATGATATAAACATAAAATAGAAACAGATAGAACAATACAATAAAGAGGTGAGACAATCTACATCATTACCAGCATGGCAATAAAGAAAACGACAATACAAACAATTATCACAATAATACATACTAACATTTCATGCATAATACAACAAAGTAATACATACCATTATATCACATGCAGTATAGCAAATTAATACATCATGCATTTTATCACAAATTATAATAAGCAGTAAAATGCAGATAATGATGATATTAAATATTAAAATACAGATGATGAATGATACACACACTGACTCGTTCATACTCCATGGAGCTAAACACAGATATCTGAGAGAATGATCCGAATAGAAACTAATAATACTTTATGGCTGCCCAACCAAACTATTGCACTGTCTAACGTCGTGTCTATAGCCCACAGTCCAAAACATCGTGTAGCAGTACACAATCCAAACATCGTGTACTACAGGCATAGTACTTAATAGTCTCCTCAAGATCTCGATTAAGAATAGTGCTTGTCGAGATTATTAGTGTGTTGCCCGTTACCACGGCCCAGAGGTGCTACCACTATCCATATATGAGATTCTCCGCACACTAATACCTCCAAGTTCAATAAATGAACCACACTACGCCTATCACACCAAAACACGATGTAATTCGCCTCATCAATCAATCGCCAATTATCAACCAAATTGACACAACACTCCAAGCATGATCTAAAATTATAAAAATACCCTTAATATCCATATTTTATCATAATTACGAAAATACCCTTAGTCAATTACAAAAATACCTTTAGTCACAAAATACCAAAATATAGTACGTCCCACCTGACAGTACTACATCACAACATGTCCGGGTCCACCACTTTGGCCCGACAGCAAAACTCGCTGTATCGTTTAATCGCATAGGAATTTTATCACATTTTCATAATCGCGTCGTTTTCACAAACGTTTTTAAATCGCGTAAATATATTTTGACATTTTTAAACATCACGTAATGTTTTTAAATCATTTTCTCAATTGCGTAGGATTTTTAAATCATTTTCTTAACCAAATAGCTTAAAATCATCATTTTAAATATGTGTAAATTATATCTAGTACATTTAAAATACGTAGAGTATTTTCCTTGTGTTATAAATATAGTATGGAATCTTTTCATTTTATTCTTCTGATTTTAGTAAATTTCGGTAGCATTTTGCCTATAAAATCAATATAAGGTATTTTCAACATTTTCCTCTAAATTCTATTTATTTTAATCTTACCCAATAGTTGCACTTTAAAACTTGCTAACGCGCTTCAAAACTTTAGAGAGTGAGCTCTACGTTAGTATTTTTCAAGTGTTCTCTTTAATTCTTTAAAATAAATTCTGCTAATTTAGAATTCTAGAACTAAATTCATTCCTTTTATTTTCTCAAAGATTCATTGGAATCAATATCTTTTGTAAATTAATTACCTAACTTATCTTAGAAAATAAAATGGCATGTTGGCCAAAATCGAAAATGATATTCAATTATACATTAAATGGCATATTGGCCATAATTAATCAAAATCATTCTTTAATTTATTATTTTACCTAAATTCTTTAAATCATTGATTTAGAAAATGGTTGAGAACATTTTGATTCTCTATTTTCATGAGAAGGCCGTGAGCCTCAATGTGTTCTTTAGATCACTCATGCAATTCGTCACATGTAATTCACATCCTATTTTAATAATTATACAATTATAAACACATACAATATACATACAATATATTTAAACTATAAACATACATAGCAATTAAAATCAATAATAATAAAAACTATAAACATGCATAGCAATGAAATCAATCACAATTAGGAAAGCATTTAAAACAATCACATAAATAATAAAAACAATAAACAACCACACAAATGAATCCTTATGGATTCTTCACACACATACAAATCCATTTTCTCATCACCATACAAGGTTGATGAGATTAAATCTCCCTCTTACCTCTTGAAGACAATAATCGGTTAGTCTCCTCCTCTCCTTGAAATTTCGTGTAACGTCCAAAATAAATCCCTAAAATTATTAAACAATTAGTAAAAGCACATACAAGGATCAAGATTGAAAAACCATGGAACAAATATGGTTTAGATAATCAAAAAATCAAATTTTAAACCAAAGAATCCAAACTTACCCTTAAGGAAGTGAATAAAAGCTTGGATTTTGGACTAGATAGAGTAGGTTTTTGATAAAACCTCGTGAAGGAAAAATGTTTAGAATATGATTTTGGTTTAGGAAATATGAAGAAATAAAATTATAGAGGTTTGATAGTGGTGTTTGGGTGTAGGGCCGAAACATAGAGAGAGAAAGAAAGGAAAAGTTGCCTGGTGTTCTTGGTATTTTTGGAGAGAAAAAGATGAATGCTTTTGATGTGAGAGAAAATAAATATTGTGTGAGTAAAAAATAAGTGGGCTGCTGTACTGTGGGATAAGCATAGAGAAATTAGGATTTACTTGAAGTAAAATATCCTATTTTGAGTGCACATGGCTTATGTCACCTTTTGGCCACCTAATGTGCATGCAAGATGGTTCAAGAACCATGTAGAACTTGTCAAATTTGCCTCCCAAGGCTACTGCAAAATCGTGTGGTTCATGGGCATTTTGGGATTCAATTTGTTTTTAATTCAAGTCTAATTACTTGCTAATTAAGTAGCTAATTAATTAGGTTTATTTTCCTAATCAATCTTAATTAATTATCCAACTATATATGCCTCTGGCGTACAATTTGTGAGGCTATCGTTCGACGAAAAATAACATAACAGAATGATATAAGATAGGAGAACATTATTTCACAGGAATGGCTAAAAGTCAAGTTCTGTCGAATGAAGATAAAAAACTGTCGAATATACTAAAAAGTCAGCAGAAATCCTAATTCGACGGACGGGTGTTGACGTTGGAGAAACCTTCCAAATGTTGAACCGACGAAAGTACTATATGGTTAGAAATTCTAATTCGACGGATATTGACATTGTCCTAAATGATCAGAAGATCAAATTCGACGATAAATGTTTATCCAACAATGAGCAGCCTTCGACATAGAGCAGTGTTCGACAATGAATAGTAGTACTATTCATCATCAGTTAGGTCGATTACATAGCAGTCATCTTCATTTTGATTTGCAGAATTGTCCGACAAGATTGAGGGAGAAGGAGAACCAGATTGTTTTTATTGACTGATTCTCTGCTAATAGCAACGTTCGTCTCTTTGTCGAGTCTGAGGACGTCTTCCATGTTTTTGAATAGATGGTCTTTGTCGGAATAGATGGTCTTGGTCGGAAGAGACAGCAATAACAGCCAAAATCTTTGATTTATGATTTAAGAACTGAGAATCAGCTTCATCCAGTCTTGAGGTACTTTGGGTTCTGTCAAACTACCGGTTGATGTTGTCGGGAGATGCTCTGGAGATGTCGAATTCAGCTCACTATTTAACATATGCTTGCACGTAATCTCAGTAATTAAATCCGACGGGATCAAAATGTTAGGAAAATTTCTTCAAAAGTGTTTGGATCTTGTCCAAATTCTGTTGGTGTCAAGACCTTAAAAAAAATCTGGATTGTCGAATGAGTTATGTGAGATTGGTCTTTTGGGTCCCTGTAATGCTTGAGAGAGACCGAGTCAGTATCGACGAGAATGTATTCATAAAATTGTAGTTTTGTTTGTCGAAATAGGCTTGAAATGAAAACCATTAGGGAAAATCTTGAGGAACTTTGGTCGGATTGGGATCCCAGAATTTTGGTCGGTTGATTATAATGGCAAATTAAACTATACCGGGTCAAATAATTCATAGCAATAGTAACCGTGAATAAAGCAGCAGATATTTATCAGTAAAATAGAATTATTTTACAGATAAATTCTAAAAATTAAGAGATTCCATTCTGTGTTACTCATATTCAGGTTAAGTAAGATCCCCCATATCTAAATAAATCAGATAAGAATTTTTTCGGCCCGAAAATTATTATTTTCCTGACCAGGAGCAAATCACACAAAATAATCAAAAACAGTATCGAAACAGTCAAATTCATTTTACTACTCACAGAAATTGCAAAACAGTGCATTTCAGGATGATATTGTAATTAACCCAAAAGTTGGGGTGTTACAAGTATTATAGTGAAATCATAGTCCCAGGCTTTTAAAAACTTGGTTGAATTATATCCCTTTTAATTTATTTACTTGCTTTATTAATTAATCTCTTATTTTGTTTAAAATTGTGATTTCATAATTATTTTTTATCGCTTAAATAATTAGTATTACCGTAAGAGTTAATACTCAAATCGATCCTCGTGGAAATGATTTTTTTTATTAGTTGAACGATCCGTGCACTTGCAAAAAATTCACAATTATTAACATATCTTCTTTTATTAATAGGTGTCCCACAAAGAGTGACCCATGACATTATGTACAATGTCATCATGAGGATGCTTGTTTCGGCTGATAGGTTGAGAAATACTATTTAAGGATTTTATGGTAAATTATTATGTTTCTAGCATTATATATTATATGTTCATTAAAAAAAAATATACTTACATAACATTGGTGTAGGATAAGTATCAGTTTGCATCCAATTATGATCACAGCATGGGAAAAATTATCTAGGAATCGACATGCATGGACTGCTATCCAAACCATTTGAGTAGGGCAACGGAGGTAGCCATAGATTAGGTAAAACTAGATAACTTAGATGACATTAAGGGCCATGGGCCTAGAGGAATGAGGACAGAAGTATATAATGGCCTGGTCGACATCTGGATGATGCCAGAGTGGACGAGGAAGTCTAAAGCTGCCTGAAGCAACAGGATGGCCATTCTCGATTCCATGTTGCACATAAGAGGATCCTTTAGTCAACATAAGAAGAAGATGATAATATAAAAATAATTTAAAGTTTTGGGTTGTGAATTTAAAGTAGTTAGAATTTCAAAAAGAATCAAAATTTATCTATTATCTTATTTTGGTTATGAATTTACCATTTCATAGTTTCCTACTTAGCTCTTAGTATGTTGCTTTATGTGAATTTAAACTAGTTAGAATTTCAAAAAGAATCAAAACAGTTTTGTCATACTTCCTAGAATGTGAGTTTGAATTAGTGACATCTTAGCAGTTTAGGATTTTAGTTGGAAATCCTAATTGATTAATGGAAAAATGGGGGTACCTTGGCCTTATGTTGCTGAAATTTTACTTAGATGGACATTCGACTCTTGAGACAACAAGGAAGATATGATTAGGAGGAGTTAAATATGGTTTTTATCTTTAATATTGATCAAGTTACAAAGAAATGAATATGGGCTTTTGGAATCCTTTTACAGAAAGTAAGACTTTGTTTGAATGAATATATGCTTAACATGGCTAAATGTTGAACTTTCTGAAGAGTGGAACAATGGTAATAGTTCTACCTCTGGCTACAAAAACTTGCACCCTTAGCTTTGGATCTTTAAACTATCACTTTGTTTTCTTAAATTCTTTTCCATGAATATGCCTTTGGCTATGAGATGAGCAAAGCTTATTATACATCAAACTTTTGATATGCATTTATTATATATTCTAATAGATGTGATTACAAGAGGCAAAGTTGAAGTGTCTAGTTTCTTATAGAGATGTCTACGCCAAAGTTCACAAGAAGAAAGATGGGGAGTATGTCTCTGAGCACTCAAAGAACTTCATTGTAGGTGTCTTTAAAATTAAAAAGTCATTATATTTGTTAAGCTATTGGTTTTCTTGATAATATATTTCTTGATTTGTTATTTTAGGAGTAGTATGAAACCACATTGTCAAAGAAGTATGGAGAAGACTCTTCAACTCATCCTATGGTTGACCCAGAGGTGTGGTTGAACATGGCGGGTTCCAACAAGAAGGGACAGGTCCATGGCACAAGTAATAGCTTCCATATTGACATTAATGACTCCATGCATGCTGCATCCTCAGAGGCCACGGGTCCCTCTCACACTACAACTTTGACATAAGTAGACATAACTGAAGCTGTAAATGTAGCAATGGCAACAACGATGGCTACCTTTGTCAAGATGCAACTATTCCCAATGTTGGTGCCCATCCTATTTAGGATCTAAGCAGGAAATCTTCCCCACAAGCACCACTGCAAGGTGAAGCAGCTAGGGAGGGTCGAGAGGATGATGATAATGATGATGATGATGATGGAAAAAACTTAGACTAATTACTTATGCTTTTATTTCTTTTTTTGTAAGATATCATTTGAACTATTTCTAAAACTTCTTCCAAAACATTTATATAACTTTTAACCATTCGGAGGACTTCTTTTCATCTATTTGTATAACATTGAACATTATATGTATAATAATTTTATGGATAATGCTAGGAACACACTCTTTATCATACTCTTTTGAACACACTCTCTTCTATTGAGCCATGTTATACACTAAAATAACATTCAATCTCAATTAGCGTGTAATCAACTTTAAGTGGTATGTAATCAAGTTTAAGTATTATTTTGGTGTGTGACGTGGTTCAATAGAAGAGAGTGTGTTGAAAGGAGTATGATAGAGAGTATGTTCCTAGAACTCCTCTAATTTTATTGCTTTGCATAAATTTATTTGCTAGATTTGTTTGTTTTGATTGAGAGTTTATATAGGTGTAATTTGGATATCAAAAATTAATTTTTTATATTTAATATTGAATAAAAGCAACATTAAAATTGATTTGTGAGGGAGTAGCGAGGAAACAATGAGAAAATTATAAATAATGAACTCATTAACGGCCAAATACCTACGTATTAGTAAGGGAAAGCGTACTATTTGTTAGAGGTTAGCGCGACGGAATTGCAATGGAATAGCTATAGAAAACTCTTAGAGGTTAGCGAGGGATTCGTGATGGAATAATTACAGATTTTGCTAGTACTAGTTTCAAAATTGTGATGACTTAGTGACGAATAACCTTTTGTTTGTGAGCGTCATACCTACAAATTAGCTATGGTTTTGCTATGGATTTCTAGACCTATGGATTAGTGATGGAAATAGTTATTGAACTTCCCTAGCTATTTTGCAAGGAAATAGAGGAACATTTTTTTTAAAGTTTAGCAACGCCATAGCTACAGAATAGCGACAATCGTCGCTATAGATACTTAGGTATGAGTTAGTGATGGAAAGTATTCCATCGCTAATTAGAAATGATAAAAAAAACCAGTAGATATATCATTTACAAATCCCTCAAAAAGTTTCTTTTGCGAAAGATTGGTGAGGGATTGTTTCATTGCTAATCTGCGAATTTCTTGTAGTGCTACTCATTCTTATCTTATTTGAAGAAAGAGAAGTTAGAGAGCCACCACCAAACGTCCAAGACCTAGAACCATCGCCTCCACAATTGCTATGAGATGCCATTGCTATGACCGTCGACCTATGTCTTGTTGCGATGGTGATGGTGACTTGCAACGGTAGCAACGGATTTCTTGTACTTCTTTCTTGTAGCTTATATTTAATATATTTAGATGTTTTGATAATTTACAAACTCCTTATTTCATGATCTTATGTGTTACTTACATAAAAAAACTTACTATGCATGTATCTTTCTGAGCTCTATATATGAAATTTTTATTGAATTATGCCAAGTCTTTCTAATAGTTTGATTGAAGTGTGTTAGGACTTACAAGTTCAAAATTTTATGAAGAACATTATCTTCTAATCTGTAAGCTCTTCAGAATATTGATAAGAAAGAGTTTAGAAAGTTAATTAGAAAGATATTAGAAAATAAATCAAAAAGCTTGGAGTTAGAAGACTATTAACTTCACAAGGACATTTGCTATGTCTTCCAACACATTTCTCTCTCTTTGAAATAGTACAAAAGCTACACAAAAGTTATCCAAAAGCTTTAGCACAATGAGACAAAATAATGTCTAGAAGTTGATTTTCTTATCGAAAAGTAGTGCAGGTGAATTTAATGCACTCCAATGGCTAACTTTGGTTGCTACCTATATATTTGAAGACATTCAAATGCATTGATGATGGTTATAGGCTAAATTAATGTTGAGTTGATGAATTGCAAGTCTTTCTGATAGTTTTCTAATAATTTTCTCAACTCCTAGTTTTCTTTCTAAAGACTAGAAAGTTTGTCTACTTGTATCTCTTGTACATTCTTTAGGGTAGAGATTTCTAGCTATGTACCTAAGTGTTGTATATTCACTTAGTGAGTGTTAGTGAGAGCAAACACAAACCCAAACCCTTATAATCATTGTGACCTAGGCCTGGTAGTGGTCTATAAGTTTTTGGTGTGAGCCTAAAGAGGTAAGGCATGAAAAGAATACTTGTAATCTAGTTTAGAGAGGCTAAGGTTGAAGAAATATTATTCAAAGTTATATAAATCTCATGTACTCGAAATATAAATACTATGTGTTAAGCTTCTCTACCTCTCTGTTTACTTTCTGAACTTATTATCTATCTTTCTGATCATTCGAAGTTCTTTCTAATAAAGAGAAAATTTTGTGAAATTTGATTTCTGATTACAAAATAATTAGTAAAGCTTTTTCAAAGTAGTTTAGAGAAGTTGTTTAAGCATTAAGTGTTTTCTAAACTTAGTAATCTTTTTTATCTTTTCAAATTAACATACTCTCTTAGTCATCCAAGTATTTGTGCTTAAGAAACCTTATTTTAAGTTTCATAAAGTGTTTAGAAAATTCAAGAAGGCATGACTCAACCATTTTCTTGTGCAATTAGCCATCTTCAATTACTATTAAACCTTAATCTTTAGGTTGAGTGCCTGACAAGTGTAAAGGAAAATATCTAGCTGGTGTGATGGCAAATCAGAATGTTGTTTCCTTTGTTGCTGAAGGATCCTTAGTAAATCAACCACTTGCCTTCAATGGCTAATACTATCACTACTAATCAGATAGAGTGCATTTGTTCATTGTTGTGTCAAATCTGCAAGTGCACAGATCATTAGCAAATAATAAAGTGATGAGTAGAGTATCATTCCCACAAAAATCGTGTGATTACCAAACAATGGTAATTTTAATTATTTAAGTGAATGAAAATAATAATGTAAAATAAATTGAAAGTAACTAAAAAGAAAGAAAACTAATGGAGGTACTAAGGAATCAACAAATTGATGAGATCTTAATAATAGAATTTCATTACAGCTACCTATATTATGATAAAATTAAATTAATTTTCATTAATGATCTATTACATTCTTGAATGTGGTTTATCCTAATTTATTTAATGACCTCTCTCGAGCATAAGAAACATGTTAAGATTAAAATACGATCATTTTCATGGCTACTAAGTTATTCAAAACCTATTAAGTTTTATAACATCCATTACTTCTCGAAAGGTTAAAGTCTATCTCTAGGTCATAATTATCACCTAAAATAATATAGTCTAGTGTAAAATATTTAAAAATATGTATGAAATAAGAAACTAGATGGCTACTCATTCTCATCAATAGGCCAAAAAACATTTACGAGCCAAAATGACATGTCATTTTTTACAGATAATATGCAGTAAGTTAAGCTTTTTTGTTTAAAATCTTTTCATTGCTTGGACGCCCCACCCTCTAGTATGTATATATAGTAAATTCAATATATATACTATAATAAACAAAAAAGAGGAAAAAAACTATCCATTGTTAGGAAGAGGGGGAAGGAGCCCAAAACATTGTTGAGATTTAAAGCCAATAGACTTAAAAAGGAACACCAAAGTGGGTTGGATGCGATGTTTTAACTCAAAACCTTAAGGTATTAAGTTCATGGGTTCATCCATTATAAAGTTTTCACTTTGTCCATTATTTAACAAGGTGAGACTTCTTTTACTCTCATATGCACTTAGAATTCACATTTTAATTCCCAATAATCTCCCTCTCAAGTGTGAGTTCATACACAATGACACCACACCAAAGAACATTCATCCTTGAGTGGAGTAATGGGTCAACGATCTTGCCCAAAGTTGGCACTTTTCTTTAATGGTGGTATCAAATCATGAGAACAACAACTGTGTCCAAGTGTTCCCCTTAACCAAACCATCGGCTCTGGTACCACTTGTTAGAAAGAGGAGAGCCAAAAATTCTGGGAAGATTTGATAACAGTATGGACTTAAAGAGAAACACCAAAGTGGACCAGACACCACATCTTAAATCAAAACCTTAAGGATCTAGACACAACACCAAAGGAACACCAACAACCAATAAGATCTAAAACAATGGGCTTAAAGAGAAACACCAAAGGGAGTTGACACTATATCTCAACCCAAAATCTTAAGGCAGTAGGATTATGTGTTCATCCACTTATAAAGTCTTCACTTTATTCTTTCCTTAACAATGTAGGACTTCTTTTACTCACATATACACTTGAAACTCACACTTAAATTCCCAGTATCCACAACTTTGGCTAAAAACAATATCATTAATACGATCAAGCCACATAATTCCACAGGCAATAGAGGCTCAAAGAAGGAATGACATACAGGAACTCATGACATTAACTACACCTTACAATAGGTCCACAGTATAAGGCATGGGCACAGTTGAATATATGGTGTGTCCATTTCTACAGAGAAGCAGCACCTAATGACATGCAGCAAGCTACCAATATTACAAAAAGAAACCCACTTAAAGACATATTACAAACATGAGATTGATCCTGTAAAGGAGAAAGGAACAACTAAAATTACTTTATTAAACAACTCTACTTTATAGTTCATACACTTTACAAAGATATTAAACATCATTAGAGAAGTGATCTCATTAATCCTAGTCTTCAGCTCAAATCCTTCACAGCATTATATTTGGCTTGCAATTCAGAATACTACCTTTTCGATGCTGAATAGTCCTCAACCTCAGACTTCAAAATAGCTAGTTGCGTCTCTAATTCCTCAATCATTTCCTTTAAATGAGCAATTTCCACCATGGCTAATTTTTTAATGCAAAAGTAGAAGAAAAGATAAACCATGCAATCTATAAAAGGAGCTATATTAGAAAATGAAAATGGGAGGAAATTTGAAAGAAAACATCTAGTACAAAAACCATAAGAAGAGAAACCAAGCATATATCCTTGCCACCACAAGTTGCACACAGCTTGAGCTTCACCTTTCTCTACTTGTATTTTTTTCTAGCTCACCAAACAGCTTGGGTGAATATATCTCTAACAATTTTTGCACCTGACTTCGAGGGATTGGCAAGCAGGGAGCAAAGCCTTCGCCACTGGTTTCACCACTAGGAAGTGGTAATGCTGGTGAGGCTCTTGCCTCAATTGCAATATTCTTCACTAGAACTTTACCACGACTATGGTTGGCAACTTCCTTCGGAAGAATGGTTTTATCAGGTGGTAGCATATCTTTTTTGGGAAGGAAAAGAGCTGGAGCAGGGTTCGGGCTCACAACTATCATGACCATGATCGCGGCAGAATAGTAACTTAAATTAAAATAATAATAATAATTTAGGAGTCGCCACTAATTTTATTTTTTTATTAGAAAATATTGGAAAACTTAAGAAAAATGATCTACGTTCAAAAATTTAAATTTCAGAGTCTAATTATGCATAGGGAAGAGTGAATACTTAACCTGACAACATCCTTAATACATCTGTCCTAAAATGGTTACCTTAAGATAATTGTACAACTATTTAAAATCTTTAAGTATTTATTTTACCCCTTTTCATAAAATAAAAAAAAAAAGATAAAATAAAACAAGAACTACTAAATTAAGTAAAATTAATTTTCGGCTTGACTTGCATACCTACGTATCCCTTGATGCAATAAAAAACTCAAAGTCACGTAGTTCTTTTAAAAAGTGCTTATGTGCTAGGTTGATTTTAATTAAAAAATGATTTTTTTATTTTAAAAATTTAAATTAAGAAGTCGTCGTGACTTAGTTAATCCCGTTAATATTTGAATAGGTGGAGCTTGACGTCATGCTAAAGATGTCACTCATTGGTTATCGAGTTCATTGTGATTAAATGGAATAATAATAGTAATAGTAATAATAATAATAATAATAATAATAATAATAATAGTAATAATAATGATAATTATTATTATTTGATTTAATTTTTAAAAAGAAAAAAACCTTGGATCGACAAGTCGTCGCGACTTGTTTGACCTATTTTAAGTTTAAAAAGGGTAAGTCCGGGCATTATGCTAAAGATGTTACGCATAGGTGAACGAGAACGATGATGCACTTTGGAATATTACATAGAGGCAACATGGTGTAAGATCGTACAAACTAAAATAAAATAAAATAAAAGCAAAACCAGAGAAATCACTAAATGGAAACAACATAATTTAGAAAGATAAATGAAAGAAATAGAAGAGAAGGGCAACAAATAATGAAATCAGAATTCAGGTGTAGAAAAATGAATGAAATCCAGGTGTAGAATTCTTAAATCAGAATTTTAATGGTCAATAAAATCTTTTTAGCAATACCATGCCTTCGTTCATAAACATTTCTAATCGAACCAAGATGAGCTTAAGCATCAAGGTATAGAAAAATAGAGAATGATGATTAGTGATGAAGGCATCAGAGACACAAACTAGCATTATTATCTCATTATTTGGGTAATAAATCAACACATTAACTAGTATCAAGAAAGTGCAAAACATAAGCATCACTTAGCATTTAACCTCATTCATTCAGAGATCAGAGCGTCAAATCGATTGACACACTGCCTAATCCATAACCATTACTCAAGATAAAGCATCAACAAGCATACAGAATAATTAACAAGTCACATACACATGACAGAGATTGAGCTCCAAAACCAACAGAGTCCATACACCTTGATCAAATAAGGTCACACTAATAAAAAAAAACAAAGGGGTAAAATAGATACTAGACATCTTATGCAATTGCGAGAGCACAGGTCAGATTCCAAATATCATTCTCATAAAAGCATAGCACCAAAACCTCAAGTCTTTCCAAGTAAAAACTTACCAATAGGCAAACAAGAGAATGTGTCATTTAATAAGCAATCATAAGATTAACATTTAAAGGAAAAGGTCAAACAAACTCTTCTGGCCATCAACGTTAGAACAAATAAACTTGGCCTAGGCATTTCATCAAACAACTAGTACTCATGTGTGAACAAGTGATACCATAGAATTGATCAACTCAAATTGGGGTGCAATAATCAATACAGAGCCATCAAAATCATTGACATACACCAATTGAAATAGAAAAACTAGAGATCATAAAATCCAATTACAATTAACTTATTATTCAATAGTAGAAACATAAGAACAATTATGTTGCCCCTAGTGAAATTGAAATGGTTATGGGTTGTCGAGTGCAGTTGCGGCCTGTTCACCTTATCTGGGTCTACCCGAACCCAATAGAAACTTGGCACCACCCTTTTGTCTTGTCCCTCTACAGTCTTGGTTACCCAGACTTTGCTCTCTCACTCTTTGTCTTGCTCTTAGCCACTAAAGGTATCAATCTGTGTGTATTTCTCTATGTCTCTTTTTTGCTTTCTCTATTAAACACAACAACACGCTTCTCTCTCAATCTCGCTCTTTCTCAACCTTTGAGGACGTTGCTTCTGAGTATGAATCTGTGTGTGTTTTACTGCCTCACTACTTGGGGGTTTTATAGGGTTGAGTTTGCATCCTTCCAGCGAGAAATTCATGCGATTTCCCTTGATTGAAATCAAAACAAAAAAGGGAAAATACTTTCATGACAAAGGGAAAAAAGGAAGGAATGATGCTTACCTGATTCGTGCTCTCGTGATTGAGGGGTTGTGCGTAATCAAAAAAGGAAAGGATCCAGGTCTTGGGCGTGACTTCAATCCGGGTTGGCTGCTTGGGCGCGAGATTGGTGCGTGATGAAAGGGGGTGGTGTAGCTAGGGCATGAAATTGGAGCATAATGGGGAAAGAGGTGCGCTGTTAGGATTTCAGTGGAGGTGGGAAATTGTTTTGGGTCGTGGGTGGAGCATCTAGGTCATGGGTGGAGGATCCGGGTCTACTTAGGCCTAGACTGCAAGCCATGAAGAGATTTGGGTCTGCCCTATGTCTGTTCTATGAGGATTGAATCATTTTCCTTTTTTATTTCATTTTCATAACTTCGTATTTTTTTATTTTGATTTTTGATTTTTATTAGTGTAGTTGCTTTGTAATTGTAAATTTTTATATTTTTATATTTTCTAAATTTTTTTAATGACCCGAACAAAATCTAGTATTCACGACAACAATCCCACTACTCTTAGCAACCGATATTAGAAGGCTGTTAGAAGCATCCTCAGCATGCTTAGGGAGGATACTTGGCCTCCATTTCACTCCAGGTGGCACCAGGCCTTCGTTGGCCGTCATAGCAAACCTGGCCGCCTCCTTCTTTGACTGTTCTACAGCTTCCATATAAAGATATTATTGATCACTTGCCATTGGCATCCAACAGGCATCATCAGTCATCACGATACAATCAGAAGTGTGATTATGGTCATTTTTATGTTGATAATTAACTCAATTACAAAAATACAGAACTTAATTCCACAGTATCAATATTTTAGACTACTCAACTATTTCTAGACATTGCAAAGTGTGTTAGACAATTGTTTATACATATGTAAGTCAGTTTGAAAGAAAAAAGAAAAAAAAAGGAAAAAACTTCTCCCTAATAATAGGAGACTTAAGATAATTGTATCAAAAATTGATGTTACCTGAAGTTGGGAGGTCAATGTTACCAGAAAGACTCAGTTGCAATTGAGAGAGGTTGCGTTGTTTGTGAGGAAGAAAAATTGAAAGGAGGAGGCACCTCAATATAATCAATGAGTTGCAATTTCTCTAGTGCTGAAGCCTTGGAAACAGTATTGCTTGTACGTTCCCATGGCATTTAAGTTCGTAAACCAATTTTGTAGCTACTCCTTTGAGAGTGTTAGTGGCAGCTTTGTTATCTTCATGTGCTTGTTGTTTATCCATCAAAGTGGATGGTACTTTTTCAACTAACTCCTATGCACAGTGGCTAACATGCAGAAAGGAATTAATTGGTCTTATATATGTCCCTTTTATACTACAAGTACAGTGTAATGAATACAGAATAATTAATATTCAATATATCACGAGTGCATAAAAACATTTATAGTATCACTAATTTTACACAGCTACTTTTTAAAATAATTTCTAAAACCTATGTATAAATATAATTAATATTCTAAGTATGTTAAATACATTCATGCATTTAGTTTAATATAAAAACTATTACATGTCTTTTTTACAAAATATAATTTTCAGTAACTGAATGTTTTAAATTTATGAACTTTAAATTATAATTAAAAGTTGATTTTAATATTATATATATATATATATAATTAAATGCTAACATATATTAAAAAGCTATTGTACTTGGTGTTGAGAATATGTATCATGCACAGGTAAAAAAAAAATGTATCATGTAAATAGTGTCTAGATTCATGGTATAGGCTAAAGTCCAACTAAATCATGTTATTATGCTAATTTGGAAATTATATCATTGTAATTTATTACATTAACATTATATATACATTCTTTGTTGTGTGATTAAGACATACGGTTTCATCATATATCTTTATTTTCTCTGTCTCACTTCATAGTATCTAAAGTCTAAAAAGAGGTAATCATAAAACCATGACTGCCTAGTGGACCCACTGCCCTATGGTAAAAACATTTTTCTTGCCAATTATCTTTCAACTCTGGTTTGCCAGTCTCCCCCTATCGTGTCATCTTTCTGGCATAAACCATCTCCTCCATTGATGTCCATCGTCGTTAGCCTACTTTTTGACGACCTTTCTGGCCGGCAACCCCTCCACTAAACTTGTCTCTCTTTGGTCGGTCATCCCCCAAATACCCATCTTGAACAACCCAGCCACGCACCCACATGCACATTATCTAGGTTCTACGACTTGCCCCACGGGCCATTCTTCCAACCACGCATGCCAGCATGTCCGATGACATCTTCAGCCGCCATCTGGTCCACTCGACTAGCCCTGCCCTCCTCTATCCAGACTTGCCTCTACCTCTTTTGTTTGAGACTTGAGTTAATGAATACACTCGCTTGAAGTGTTTTAGGTATCTTGTGTTTTTTGTTTTTGCCTTTTGTGATCGCTAGTGCTAGTGCCTCAAATCTGCCGAAGATCAGCTCGAAGGTTGAGCTTGCTATTTTCACCAATTATATTACTGTTCCTCTCCCCACTGAAAAATTGGATGGAAGTAACTATGATAATTAGGCTTCTGACATCAAATATTGGCTCAACGACTAAGGGTACATAGAACATCTCACCAAGAATATTGATTCTGTGCCTGAGGTTGATCGATCCAGGTGGGAAAAGGTTGATGCTCGTTGTGCAATATTATCAAGTACACCAATCATTCCTCGCTCAACCAGATCTTTCATGCTCATATCAAATACGATTGTGTTCGGGAGCAATCCAAAGTTCTATACACTAATGATACTCAACGTCTCTATGGGGTCTGCCATAACCTTATGAGTGTCACTGCCTTTTAGAAGTTTGATAGTCTCTGAATGATTTCAATGAACTATTGCCACCATTAGAGACCTTGGCGAAGGAACTTGAGCAATGCACTACCTTCTTTATATTGCTAGCCCTATATGGTTTACCTCCGAAGCACTAGTCGTGGCCGTTCTTGGAATATCATTTTCTCTTATTGGGCCATACCATTGACAAGTGTTGGACTTTACATGGCTGGCCCCACGAACTGCAACGTTGCCTAGGCTATTGCACCAGATACACCTGAGTCCTCAGATCAACCAAAAGCATCTTCGACTGACTATGCAGATTTCTTGAAGTGGTTTGAACAATGACAAACCTTTGGTTTCATTGCCTCTGTTGCATAAATTGGTAATTTATTTTCTTGTCTCTCTTAGTCATCATGCCTAGGTCCTTGGTTCCTTAAATATAGTGCGACTGATCATGTCTCTGGTAATAGCAACCTTTTCTCCAACATTTCTAAATTTGGTTTTTTTACCTATAGTCACCTTAGCTTACGGTTCCAAAACACAATCCCAAAGGATTGGCACTGCCTATCCTTTCCCTTCCCTCTCAGTTGATTTTGTGCTTTATATTCCTTGTTCCCTATTTAATTTACTTCCGATTAGTTGTTTGACTTATTCTATTAATTATATGATTACCTTCACAAAAGATTATATCATTTTGTAGGACTAGAGTGGGATGAAGATTGGTGTCGAATGTGAGTCTAATGACCTCTACCAACTCTCGAACCCTTTTCATGTTTGATCAATCATGACTTCCCCTCTCACATCCATGCTCAATTGGGTTATCCTAACCTTGCCAAACTACAGAGAATGGTGTTGAGCCTATCCAAGTTGTCCAATTCACCATATGAGTCATGTAAACTTGGGAAAAATACCAGTAGTTAGGGGTATAAATGAGTTGAGCTATTCATAAACTATTCAAATTCGACTCGTTAAATACTCATTCACGCTCGCTTGTTTAACTAAATAAACAAGCCCAAACTTTAATTTAAGTTTTATTATATAAATGAGTCAAACCCAAACTTTATAAGCTTGACATTAAAAGCTCACGAATAGTTCGATTACACACACACACACACACACACACACACACACATATATATAATGTAAGTAGAAATTACCATAGTTAACAAGAAAATAAAAACTATAGGATTCCCAAAGTTATTTATCTTAATAAGTATTTATAGAAGGTTAACAATAAGTATATATAATTATTAACAGGCTTTATCTCCGTGTACAAAGGAAGAAGTTCATTTCATTGTGGAAATATATTAAACATTTTTAAGCATTAAAGCTTATTTTGAAATTTCTTTTTATAATAGTGGAAGGCTATGAATTTTTTTTTATCATTTTATGAAATGAATTATGAAAACAAAAGTCTTTATTTCTATTTTTAATTCATCTTTTACTATAAAGACATTTACTAATTATTAGCTTAATAAATTTTAAAACATAAAAATACTTTTAGGAGAGATTTGATAAAATGAAAGAAAATAATTAAGCCATAAACAAGATAAACGAGCTGAGTCCAAGCTTTTATATTTTTAAACAAGCCGAGCTCAAGGTTTAAATTTGGCTCGTTTAAATAAATGACAGCTTCAGCAGCCCATTTTTTTTCACAAGTCAAGCTTGAGCTTCAAGTGTTTAGCTTGGCTCGGCTTATTTGCACCCCTACCCATAGTTTATTTCTCGATAAAGTTGTAGTTGAGCTACGCCTCCATTTTCTTTAGTTCATTCTAATGTTTGGGGTCTTAGTCGTACTATCTCCACTTTAGGATCCAAATACTTTGTTACTTTCATTGTTAATTATTTTTGTTGTACTTGGTTATTTTTTATGCAAAACAAGTCTAAGTTGTTTTCCATATTTTAAATTATTTATTAAGAAATCAAAACTCAGTTTGGTGTTCATATTCATACTTTGCGCAGTGATAATGCCTATCAATATTTATCTTAACAGTTTCAGAATTTTATGACTTCTAATGGCATTCATCACCAAACATCATGTGTGCATATCTCTCAACAAAATGGGTTACCAAATACAAAAATAGACACCTTATAGAAACAACTCGAACACTCCTACTTCATGGTCATGTTCCTTTTCAATTTTGGGGCGATGCAGTTCTTACTAGATGCTACATACCTAATTAACCGCATTAGTGATTGCTAACCAAGTACCTCAATCTGTGTTGTTTTCTTACCAACCTCTATATTCTATTTTGCCTCGTGTATTCGAGTCTATTTGTCTTATCCATAATTTCACTCCCAGTCTTCACAAACTTTCGGCCCAATCCATTAAGTATTTTTTCTTGGTCACACTCAGTCCCAAAAGGGTTATTGTTGTTTTTCCCTTGATCTCAGACATTACTTAGTCTCGGGAGATGTTACTTTCTTTGAGTTTGTTCCCTTCTTTGAGTCTCCTTCCTCAAGTCCTAAGTATATCTCTAAAGTCTTACCTATTTTGCTTCTTCTTATCTCTATTGAGTCATACACACCTCAGACCCCCATGTAAAGGAACCCACCACTATTACTCACATTTTCCATGTCTATCATCACCGGTCACATCCACCTCCAGAGCCTCTAGCTCTTCCTACTGCTGATAAGGCCACTATAGACTCATCACTAGAACCAACTCTTCACCTTATAGAAACAACTCAAACACTCCTACTTCTTGGTCATGTTCTTTTTCAATTTTGGGGCGATGCAGTTCTTACTAGATGCTACGTACCTAATTAACTGCATTAGTGATTACTAATCAAGTACCTTACTCTGTGTTGTTTCCTCACAACCTCTATATTCTGTTTTGCCTCGTGTATTCGAGTGTACTTGTCTTATCTATAATTTCACTCCCAATCTTCACAAATTTTCCGCCTAATCCATTAAGTATTATTTCTTGGTCACACTTGGTCCCAAAAGGGTTATTGTTGTTTTTCCCCTGATCTCAAACATTACTTAGTCTCGGGAGATGTTACTTTCTTTGAGTTTGTTCCCTTCTTTGAGTCTCCTTCCTCAAGTCTTGAGCATATCTCTAAAGTCTTACGAATTTTGCTTCTTCTTATCTCTGTTGAGTCATATATACCTCAGACCCCCATGTAAAGGAATCCACCACTATTACTCATATTTTCCATGTCTATCATCATCGGTCACATCCACCTCCAAAGCCTCTAGCTCTTCCTACTGCTGATGAGGTCACTATAGACTCATCACCAGAACCAACTCTTCTACCAGTTCTGAAACTGCCTGCTTAGCCTGACCTTCCCATTGCTCTCAGAAAAAGGTATACAGATTATTTGTAACCCTTCTCAATATGTCATTTTGAGTTATCATCGCTTGTCTTCTTTCCATTATGCTTGTCTTTCTTCCTTGTCTTCTGTGTCTATTCCTAAATCCCCAAGTGATGCTTTATCTCATCTTAGGTGAAGACAAGCTATGATTGATGTGATATTTGCCCTTCAAAGTAGTGGTACTTAGGAATAGGTTCCTCTACCTCCAAGAAAGTATGTTGTAGGATGTCAATGGATGTATATCATCAAGGTTGTTCCTGATGGCAAAATTAATCGTCTCAAGTCTTGTCTAGTGGTAAAAGGGTATACCCAGATCTTTGGCTTGGATTATGGCGACACTTTCTCTCCAATGGCCAAGATGGCTTTTGTTCGACTCTTTCTGTTTATGGTCACTATTCATCATTGGCCCTTTTATCAACTCAACATAAAAAATGCTTTCCTCCATAGTGATCTAGAGGAAGAAGTTTACATGAAGCAACCACCAAATTTTGTTGTTCAAGGGGAGTCTTCTAGACTAGTTTGTCATCTTCATAAATCTCTTTATGGCCTCAAACAGTCTCCTTGTTCTTGGTTTGGTCGATTTAGTACTATAATACAACAATTTAGTATGGCTCAAAGTGAGGCTGGCCACTCTGTCTTTTATTGCCATATAGCTCATGGGTGCATTTCTTTGATTGTGTATGTCGACGACATTGTTATCACTAGCAGTTATCACCATGGCATACTTTAGGTAAAACAACATCTCGGTCATCACTTTCAAACCAAAGATCTAGACAAACTCCAATACTTCTTGGGAATAGAGGTAATACAATCCAAGGATGGTATAGTCATTTCCTAAAAGAAGTATGATATGGACATTATTGAGGAAACATGTTTGTTGGGTGCAAAGTCTATTGACACTCCTATGAATCCAAATGTCAAACTTCTACTAAATTTAGGGGAGCCACTATTAGATCTAGGAAAATACAGAAGATTGGTTGGGAAAGTAAACTATCTCATGGTTACCTATCCAGATATCTCCTTTGCATTCAATGTTGGTTAGTTAATTCTTAAATTCCCCAAGTGAGGATCATTGGGATTTGATGATCTGTATCCAGAAGTATATCAAAGGAGCTCTAGGAAAAAGACTTCATCTATGAAGATAAGGGTCATACTTAGATTGTTGGAAATTCAAATACTGATTGGGCATATTCTCTTACTGATAGAAGATCTATTTCTAAGAATTGTATATTCATTTGGGATAATCTAATTTCTTGAAAAAATAAGAAACAAAGTGTAGTCACAAGATCAAGTGCCGAAACAGAATATAGAGCAATAGCCTCAACTACTTATGAACTCATTTGGTTGAAATAACTACTTAAAGAACTTCAATTGGGAGGATTATGCAAATGACACTCGTATATGATAATCAAGTTGCATTGCATATCGCCTCCAATCTTGTGTTCTGATAGATCGTTTTACTATCAAATTAAAACACTTTTAACGGTTTTAAAAATTAAATTTTAGCACAATGGCAAATAAGGTATCATTCCCCAAGGAAAAATAATTGATTAAGCTAAATAATTAATATGGATAACAGAAACACAAAAGAACAATTAAAATTAAACTTAAATGACTAAATTAACCAAAATAAAAAATTATAAAAGGTAATGAGTCTAAAATTGATTAATTGATGGTCTAAGGATCGGTTTCCACCACTAAGATTATTATTTTCCTAATTCAATTTTAATTAATTCCTCTATTCACTTGAGCTAATAATCATCCCTCCAAAATAGCTAGGATGAAAACATTCCCTCTTAATCATAACTAATAATTAATTTTAAAATTTATAGAATCAAATTATCAATTGAAATAGAGGGCAACTTATTCTACGTAAAACATCACGTGTACCTTATGAACCTATGTCGAATTCTGCATTGAAAATTAATCATTACTTTACCATAACAATTACTCCCAAATATTACAATTAATTAGAATTTTATGGAAGTACAAAATTCGAATATAGCAATAAATAATTTCAAAATAAATTTAGATGATCAGGCTAAGAGAATTTTGAATATATCATAAATATTAAAGTGTTGAAGAATTGTAAATAATTCAAGTATATGAATAGAGAAATTAATGTCAAATCAAATTAGAGAATATAACATTCTAGAAATTCAACATACCCTTAACTAAAAGAAAAATTAGCCTAACATGATAGAAATAAATATATCAAAATATTCAGAATATATCAAAAATAAAAAAGGAAAAAGATAAAAATTCATTGAAGAATAGTTCTCCAAATTGTAGTTAGCTTGCTCTTCTTTAATTCGTGTTGCATGTTGCTTTCCTCACACTGCTACGACGTCTTTTTCTTCCTTCTACGCTCTGCTCTTTTTTCCCCAATTTATAACTTGCTGCACCGCCATTCAAGAATCACAACCCAAACATCTTTTTCTTTTCAACTTAATATCCACGGCCCATGTGACTTTTAGCCTTTATTTTTTTTATTTTTTATTTTATTTTTTACTTTAACATCTAATTGGTCCCACTAACACAAATTGTAAATAAATTCTTCGTGTTTACTACCCGCACAACATACATTCAAAGTGGGTTGGGCTTTGTAATTTCGGCTTCATCATCTAAAAATTGCTTTCTCATTACTTTTATTCAAATTATTCTATAAAGTAAAATTATCAAATAATGAGATTAAATTAATTAAAATGAACATAAGACTAGTAAAATTATCAAGTTTAGAGGTGTAAATATATATATATATAATGTACATCAAATACCCTTAAACTTGAACATTTACTTATCCTCAAGCAAGAAAAGCATAAGCACGGACAAAAGATGACACAACAAATGAAAAAAAAAATTTGTAAAAGAAAACTACAAGAAATTTGACATGCCAATAGCCCATCAATGTACGAACTCAAGAAAACACTTAAACCGACTTAGAAATAACAAAAAAGAAAATAAAACAAACTAAAAACTACTTTAGCCTCTCCCCCACACTTAATCCTTATATTATCCTCAATGTAAGGCAATAAAAGACTAAATGATTGGAAAAATGGCAGAAATCCTAACTTTGCTACTAAAATCAAGGAAACAAACTCAAAGTAATAAAATAAAAAGATAAGGAAAAAGAAAGCAAATCTGAATGAATCTCCCTATCCATTGTGTTGCCTCCTAATAAGCGCTTGTATTATTGCCTTTTAGCCTGACACCATCATGCTTTCTCATGAAATCGCAACGGAGGGCTCATCTAGCCTCACAATAAGTTACAGGGAGTCCATAATATGGATTTAGTCTATGGCCATACACCTTGAAGATCTTTCTTGTATCAATTGATTGGATTTCTACTGCACCATGAGGAAACACATTAGTTACAACAAAAGGACCAATCCATCTAGATTTTAACTTACTAGGAAAAACTTTAAGCTTAGAATAAAATAGGAGAAATTTTTGGCTAATGTTGAATTACTTCCTAGTAATTTGCTGATCATGATAAAGCTTTGTCTTCTCCTTGTATATCCTATCATTCTCATATGCATCATTCTTGGTTTTCTCATGTTCTTGAAGCTACAACTTCCTATGAATGCCAACTGCATCCACATTCATGTTGCACTACTTCACAACCAATAAGCTCTGTGCTCAAACTCCACAGGTAAATGACATGGTTTCCCATATACTAACTTATAAAGATACATCCCTAATGGCATTTTGTAAGCTGTCCTATATGCCCATAGTGCATCATTTAACCTCAACCTCTAATCCTTCATATTTGGTTGTACAATCTTTTCTAGGATGGACTTGATTTTTCTATTAGACAACTCAGCTTGTCCACTTGTCCATGGATGATAGGTAGTGGAGACCTTGTGAAGAACATTATATTTTCTAAGAAGAGTAGCAAAAAATTTGTTAACAAGGTGGTTGTCCTTATCACTAATGATAGCTCTTGGGGTGCCAAATCTAGCAAAAATATTATCTTTCACAAAATCACACACAGTCTTTGAATTATTTAGGTATGTAGCCTTAGCCTTTGTTAAATTGGAGGGTTTTAGATAGGAAAGGAGGAAAAGAGAGAATAAAGACTCAAATAATATGATATTGATATTGATTTGATGTGACGATAATATGATACAAAAGACAAACTTAATACTCCTATTTATACTAATAATAGGCTCTTAATCCTAATTAATAAGGAAACAAATCAGAAAATATAATAAATATAAAATAAATCCTAAGAGATCCTATAAGATACTCTAAAATATTTCAAGATACAATAAAGATACTTTGAGATATTTTTCAAATATTCTAACACTTTCCCTCAAGTTAAAGCTTATTAAGCTTTAAGCTTGTTACAATTAGACACACTAAAAGAAAATAGTGTGTGAGTGTGTGTGTGTGTATATATATATATATATAATGCACTAAATAGTGTGATGGTGGTAGGCAACTGCATTTGGGACTAAGAGATGATGCTAGTGCATCTAGGACAGAGACGGTCCCAGAGCATCTGGGACAAAGAACCAGACTAGAGCATCTAAGACAAAGAGTCGGGTTGGTTTAAGTCATAACTAACATAAGTTATCATCAAAATGATTGTCAATGGGAAGAGAAGTCACCACTAATTTGATTCATCTGT
Organism: Ormosia semicastrata; assembly: GCA_029884595.1. NCBI lineage: Eukaryota > Viridiplantae > Streptophyta > Magnoliopsida > Fabales > Fabaceae > Ormosia > Ormosia semicastrata. The sequence continues at coordinate 5,407,887 of JAQQTO010000061.1, forward strand.
GGGAGAGAAATCACCATCATAATGATCGTCGATCGGAAGAGAAGCCACTGGTATGATCCATTAGTGAGAAAAGAATAACATGACAAACACTAACATTGAAGTATATGTTGAGATGAATTTATTCTCATTCTCCCTCTCAATGTTATGCTAGCATTGGAAAAGAACCAAACAGTAGCTAAAACCAAAGATAACCATCACAAAGAATACCAAACAGCCACGTGGAGGTCAAAGATGGTGTGGTGAGGCAAATGAACATTGGAGGAGCTTGGAAAGATGGTGAAACAGCCATAGGTCAGTGTACAAAGGCCAAAAACAGAAACTCTAATACACTTGAATATCTCTGCGCGAGTGCACAAGTTTGCACAGAGGTCGGTTGAAGAAGGTGAGGGTAGATCTTGGTAGAAGAGACCAAGATGAGTTAAAGGAGACCAACGGTTGTCAGAAAAGCTTGACGGATGGGTCGTCACGCACTGAAGGAAGGGCGACGCATGAATCTATGCTCAAAACAGTAGGGGAGGCACGTAGGAGTGCGCGAGAAAGCTATTGGAGGTGCGACTTTGGTGGTTGGCCGATTAGAGACCTGCTGTGCAGCTGGTAAGGTCATCAGTTAGAAAATGTGATGGCAACCAGAGGCAGAGGGTAGTGGCAATGGCGAGAAAAACATGGAATAGAGAGTTCGCAGCAAACGGCAGCAAAGGAGATGGTGTTTGCCTGCAAATCGGAGTGGAAACACAGTTGGTTGAAAAAATATAGAAAGATGCCTCTATCCACTTAGACATATAATCAACAACTAATAGAATATAAACATTACCGAAAGAAAATACAAATGATCCCATAAAATCAATTCCCTACACATCAAATATTTCAACTACAAGAATTGGGGATCGAGACATCTGATTTTTAGGTGAAAGGTTACCCACATATTGGCATCTACCAAAAGACTTACAAAATAAGTAAGCATCTTCAAACAAACTCGGCCAATAAAACCCAGATTCAAGTACCTTCATGAATGTACTCTTTGGTCCAAAATAACCTCTACAAGTATAAGAATAGCAAGATTTCAAAATAGACTGAATTTCAATCTTAGGAACACATCTTCTCAAAACAAAATCAGAACATTATTTCGAAAGATAAGGATTATCCTAAATATAATATTTAGCATCAATTACAAGTTTGGCCTTTTGCGCTCTAGACAAATCAGGATGCAGATATTTAGTCACCTTGTAGTTTACTAAATCAGCATACCAGAGAGATGTGGCAATGGCAAACAGTTGCTAATCTAGAAATCTCTTATTCAATTGCACAGTGTCCTTCTTAACCACGAGCCTACTGAGATGATTAACAACCAAGTTCTCATTTTCTTTCTTGTCCTTTACCTTCAAGTCAAATTCTTGCAATAACAGAATCCACCTAATCTGTCTAGGCTTTGCATCTTTCTTGGAAAGGAGATACTTGATAGCCGCATGGTCACTGAAAATAATCACTTGTGAACCAATTAGATAAGAATGAAATTTATCAAAAGCAAATATAATAGCTAGAAATTCTTTTTCTGTGGTGCTATAATTCAATTGCGCATTATTTAAAGTGCAAGAAGCATAATAAATAACAAAAGAATTCCTCCCATCACGTTGACCAAGAATAGCCCCCACAACAAAGTCACTTGTGTAACGTCCTAATACCAATACCTCGACATATCTAAAATATATAAGGGTAAAAAGTATTAGCCACGTGTCGTGACCGTGATCGAGGTAAAACATAGCAACTCGTAGGATTTTAGAATATGAAAATGGAGTCGCCACCAATTTTATTTAAATTAGAAAAAATTAGAAAACCCTTATTAGAAAATGGTCTTTGAAAATCAGATTGGATTCGGGAGTCAGGTATGCTTAGGGAAGGGTGGAAACTTAATCCCACGGCACCCCTAACGCACCCGTCCTAAGACGGTACCTTAAGTCTGTGAATGCTTATGTCCCTAAAGCATGTCAAATAGTTTTTGATGATAACAAAGGCCAAAGTGAAGATCAAATGCAAAAGTGAAGATCAAGCGCAAAAGGAAAAATCAAGATCAAAGAAAGAAGTCAAGAGGTTTATTTAGTTATAAGACTTAGAACATTAATGTTAAATGCTCTCAAGATTTCTCAAATGGTTTTTCAATATATCATTTCAAAATAAGTGGGAAATTACAAAGTTAAACATGTTTTTCAAGAAACTTGAGTTTCTATCTTAAATCTAACACTATTAAAAGGATTTATGTTTAATCAATTATCTTAAGGTGTTAGAAATGGCTTACAAGCTTTATTGGACTTGAAAAATGTATTCAAAGGCTAATATAATCGATTACATGATGTTTGTAATCAATTACACAGCAAACAGAGGCCTTGTAATCGATTACATGAGCAATGTAATCGATTACAAGCAAGTCAGAGGCCATGTAATCGATTACACAATAAATGTAATCGATTACATTAAGCCCAGAAAGGCAGGAACACATTCAAAGAGTCATGTAATCGATTACATGGATATTGTAATCGATTACACAGCAAGTCAGAAGTCATGTAATCGATTGCATGGATATTGTAATCGATTACAAGCAAGTCAGAAGCCATGTAATCGATTACACCAATAATGTAATCGATTACACAGAGCCCAGAAAGCCAAGAGCACGTTGAAACAACAATGTAATCGATTACATTTGTTGTGTAATCGATTACACGCACTCTGACAACGTCCAACGACTATATTAAATGCATTAAATGCATGGCTAAAACCCCCCCAACGGCTTCATTTATTGAGAAACTTATAAATACCAATGTTGGGTCTTCATTTGAGGTTGACCTTGAACCAAAAACTGATTACCAATACTTCCAAACGTGAATCAATCCTCAAATCCATTTCTTGCTCTGTTTTTTGTAAAAACGTAGAAAAATCTTTGAGAGCATATTAGAGCTTCAATTTGTAATCATCTACTCTAGTGAGAGCTTCATTCAATCATTCTATATTGCTTTGTAAAGAGGGTGAGGCATCCCTCCAAAAGTGTAAAGGGTGAGGTATCCCTTAGTTGAAGAGACTCAAGCTCCAAGGGTGAGGTATCCCAAAGTGTTGAGTGCTCAAGGTTGTAAAGGTTATCAAGCACCTATTGAAACTTGAAGAAATAGTGAAAAATCTCTAGTGGTTGCTTGAGGACTGGACGTAGATCACAAGTGGATTGGTGATCGAATCAGGATAAATCATTGTGTTTGTTTTCTCTAAACCCTTCTCTTTACATTGAGTACTGTTTTATTGAATTGCTTGAATATTGGTACCTTTGGCTATTGCATTTATAAGTGAAAGTGTTTATCTCTTATATCTAATCATCTCTAATCATCAATTAGCTTTAACGAAAATTATTTATCAAATGATTTGTGAAAGATTTGTGAACTTAGTTTTCATACTCAATTCACCCCCCCTCTTGAGTATTGAGGCCACTTGGTAACAAGTGGTATCAGAGCTAGACTCTTGTATAAAGAGCTTAGCAGCTTCAAGAGAAGTGATGGCTTCAAATGGCTTTTCAAATGAAGGTTCTTCTATAAACAGACCTCCATATTTCAATGGGGATGATTATGCCTATTGGAAAGAAAGGATGAAAATTTTCATTGAAGCTATTGATTTAGATGTGTGGATGCCATTGAAAATGGTGCTTTTGTTCCTACACAAACTAAACATGGTGTGAAAATTAATACACCTAGAAATGAATGGACCGATGATGATAAAAAGAAGGTTCAATACAATTTGAGAGCCAAGAACATCATCACCACATCCTTGGGGTATGATGAATTCTTTAGGGTGTCAAATTATAAGATCGCAAAAGAAATGTGGGATACCCTACAAGTAACTCATGAAGGTACTAGTGAAGTAAAACGATCTCGAATAAACACTCTTACTCATGAATACGAATTGTTTAGAATGAACCAAGGTGAGAGTATTCAAGATATGCAAAAGAGATTTACTCATATTGTTAATCATCTTATCTCATTGGGAAAGACATTTCCTAATGAGAATCTTATTAACAAAGTCTTGAGATGTCTAAGTAGGAATTGGCAACCCAAGGTAACAGCTATTGCGGAATCAAGAGATTTGTCAACAATGTCTCTAGCCACCCTATTCAGAAAGCTTCAAGAACATGAGCTGGAACTAAATAGGCTCAATCAAAATGAAGAGCATGACAAAAAGAAGAAGGGAATCGCACTCAAAGCCACCTCCTCCACAATTGAAGATAATGATGAAGATGGTGAAGAGGATGCTGAAAGTGTTGAGCTAAGTGAGGAGAATCTTAGTCTCCTTGTGAGAAAATTTGGAAGATTCCTAAAGAAAAAAGGATTTCAAAGAAGACCACCCTTTCCTTAAAAGAAAGTGTACCACAAAGGAGAAGGATCCTCTACTCCTCCAAAAATTGGATCACAAGTGGATTGGTGATCGAACCAGGATAAATCATTGTGTTTATTTTTTCTAAACCCTTCTCTTTACATTGAGTACTGTTTTATTGAATTGCTTGAATATTGGTACCTTTGGCTATTGCATTTATAAGTGAAAGTATTTATCTCTTATATCCAATCATCTCTAATCATCAATTAGCTTCAATGAAAATTGTTTATCAAATGATTTGTGAAAGATTTGCGAACTTAATTTTCATACTCAATTCACCCCCTCTCTTGAGTATTGAGGCCACTTGGTATCAAAGTCAGTTGTGCAAAACTTGATGATCTCAAATATATTTATTTTACCTCTTTAAAAACCTTGTGACCATTTTTTAATAACTAAATAAATAAATAAAAAATAGATTGTGAAAAAAATTAATTTTTGGCTTGACAGAATAGAGATTCTGCTCCTACGTATCCTCAAGTGCAATGAGGAACTCAAAGTCACGTAGTTCTCTAAAAAAATACTTGTGGGTTAGTTGATTTTATTTAAAAATAATAATTTTAATTTTATAAAAAATTTGAATTAACAGGTTGTCACGACTCTGTTAATCAAATTAAGGTTTGAATAGGTGAAACTCAGCGTCATGCTAGAGACGTCACCCATTGATTATTGAATTTATTGTAATTAAATGAAATTTTAATTTAAAATTATCTAAAGAAAGAAAAAAATGAATTTTGAGTTTTCATTAAATAGTAATTTATTTTTAAAAAATGAATCATCAAGTTATCACAACTTAGATGATTACAAAAGTTACTGTAATTAACGAGATGTCACAACTCAAATAATCATATTTTATTCTTCTTTTAAAAATATTTTACTTTTTTTATATTTTATTTTTATCATTTTTTTCTTTTCATTTTTTCTTTTTTTTTTACTATACTTAACAAAACATTCTAAGATTATCTAGCCCAAAAGAGAGGAAAAAAAAATTACTAAACCAAATAAAACAAAAAAACTTTATAGACAACTCTAGCCCAAACAACCCTAGCCCAAAAGGAAAAAAATACAAAACCAAAAAAATGGCCAATAAAATAAATAATAGAAAAAACAATGAGTCAATGAAAAGGAAGAAACTTTTGGCTGCAAAGTGAACAAACAGGGCACGATCAAATAGAGAAAAAATGAAAAGGCAACAAATAAAAGAGATCAACTTTCTGGCTTTGACAGAGACTCGATGGACAATCATAGGGGAAGGGAAATCGCGAACTTGGTGGTGGAGTGTAGAGAGATGGAGGTCCTGGCCACGTGACGATGCTGCTATTCAGGTTGGCGCGCGATTGTAGATCTATGGTGGTGGTGGCATGCACAGTGCGAAGAAGGGGCTGTTGCCGTGGTGCTTTGTTTCGTGGGTTTGGAAGCAGAGAAGTGGGACGGTGGCGAAGTGGGGGGAAAGGACGGCCAGATCTGGTTTTTTAGGTAGGGGAAGATGTTGAAGATGGTGTTTTGGGAGTGTAGGCCGTGAATGGGGGTATAGATTTGGTGATGGTGGTTTGTATGTGGGGGCCGTGAATGGTGTTGTGATGGAGGGGATGGTGGGATTCGGTTGTTGAAGATGGTCTTGACGGTGGAGATGGTGATGATTTGGTGGAGGTGGGTTTTTTTGGTGAGAGTGAAGGTGATGATGAAGGTTGGGGAACAAAGTGGAGATGGTGGGCTTGTGAGATAGATGGTGAGGATTTGGTGGAGTGGTTGTAAGCTCACGGTGGAGAGAGGATGAAAGCTATGGAGGTTGGGTGATGGAGGAAGGTGGTAGGTGTTTATGGAGAAGAAGGATGGAGACAATTGGTTCTGTTTTGGGTTGTGGTAAAAAGGGCTGTGTGGAGGCTTAGTGTGGGTGTGTGATTAATTGGTGAAGATGATTTTGAATGGTTGAAAAATGATGAATCCGAGAGTGGAGAGTTACGGTTTGGAGGGTGTGGTAGTGAGGGGAAGAAGGTGATGGTTGGTTTGAGGGTGATGAAGGTTATTGGCAGCAAGGTGGTAAGTTTGTTTTGTGGAGATGAAGGACGTGGAGATGGAGAAAAATAATAGTGTGTGTGCTGTTATGGTATGACTAGATGATAAAAAATGTGTAATGGTCTGTGTAGTGGCATGGAAAGAGGAATCAAATAAAGAGTGTTGTGCGTGTGTACTAAGTGTGCGGTGTGGGTGAATTAGTGAAATCGTGCAAGGTGGAGAAAGTCAGTGTGGAGTAGTGTAGGGGACGTAGTGAGTATAGTGAGTGGTGTAGGTGGTACATGAAGGTAGTGGTGAAATGTGAGTGGGGGGAAAAACAATATTGTCTCCCCTGCCAAAACGTTGTGGGTGCTGCAGTGCAATGGAGTGAATGCATAATGCATGGCCAAAAATAGGAAAAGAACGTAGAGTAAGAAAAGAAAATTGTTTCCTTCCAAATATAAACAAGCAGCAGCTTTCCCTTTTTTTTTTCATTTGGTTAGCTTCTTTTTTTTTTTTTTTAAATGGGCTTAAGTGTTTGGGCTAAGACTAAAGATAAAAATATGGACTTGAATTAATTTTTTTCTTTTTTTCAAATTTTTTTTAGTCTGGTCAAAATTGAGTGTTCACAGTTGCCCCTCTTTACTTGTTTCTTATTAGTTAAAAAGAAAAACTATGGTTTTTCATTTTATCGTCGTAAGAAACGAGTAAAGACACGAACTCCAATTTTGTCTGACAATGCATGAGAGGATAAATGCAAAACAAAGCAAGAACAATGATAGGAAATTAAAATGCAATGATGCGCTCAAAAGTAAATGACAGGAATTTAAAATGCATGGAGCCGATGCGCTCAAAATAAATGACAAGAAATAAAAATGTATGAAGCCAATGCGCTTAAAAGAATTTAAAATGCATGGAGTCGATGCGCTCCACAGAATTTAAAATGTATGGAGCCGATGCGCTCAAAGAAATTGATAGAAATTTAAAATGCATGGAATGCATGGAGCCGATGCACTTAACATAACTTAAAATGCATGGAGCTGATGCGCTTAAAGAAATTGACAGAAATTTAAAATGCATGAATGCAGGGAGCCGATGCGCTCAACAGAACTTAAAATGATAATGAGCAATTGAGTCCCGAAATTTAAATGACAATGGGCAACTGAGTCCCAAAATTTAAAAGACAATGGGTAACTGAGTCCCTGAATTTAAATGACAATGGGCAACTGAGTCCCTGAAATTTAGAAGACAATGGACAATTGAATTCCGGAATTTAAATGACAATGGACAACTGGGTCCTAGAATTTAAATGACAATGGGCAATTGAGTCCCGGAATTTAAATGATAATGGGCAACTGAGTCCCGAAATTTAAATGACAATGGACAACTGAGTTCCTGAATTTAAATGACAATGGACAACTGAGTCTCGAAATTGAAAAGACAGGCGGGCTACTGAGTCCCTGAAATTTAAAAGACAATGGGCAACTGAGTTCCTAAAAAATAGAAATTTAAAAGGCAATAGGAATCTTGATCCAAAAAGGTTTTTCTTCTTTTTCTCATTTTTTTTTTTTTTTTTTTTTTTATCTTTTTTTTCTCTTTTTTTCTTTGTTTTTCTCTCTTTTTCTTTTCTTCTTTTTTTGTTCCTTTCTCTTTTTTTATTTTATTAAAAGTCCTTTGAACCAACGATGACTTTTGGAAAGCTTTGACCAATCAAACCCTTTGTTCATGTGTCTTTCTTCCTTAGACCCTTCGGTTCTTTCCTTCTTCTTCTTTTCTTTCTTTTTTTTTTTTTTTTTCGTTTTTTGCTCTTAGCCCTTCTTTTGAGAAATGAGATGAACCCTTGCTTAGCTGATTCCTTGAGAGAAAATTTTGCCCCAGTATTTAACTTTGTCTATCATCCAGTTGATTCCCTGCAACTGCTTGACAACTTAATCGCTGTTTCTGTTGCTACTTCCTTCAGCATACCCTCTCCTTAGTGATTCAGAAAATTTGCCCTAATGTGACCAACAAAGTTGCCAAAAATTGCCCCAGTTTAAGCAATTCTAATTTATTGGCCCTAACTTTCGCTTAAATCGCCATTTCGGGTTTTCAGTCTGATGAGCTTTTTTCTCTTCTTTTTTTTATTTGCTCTAACTTTTACTTAGGCTGCCTTTTTGGATTTTCAGCCTAACAAGCTTTTTTTATTTTTTTATTTTTGCTCTAATTTTTTTGCTTAGGTCACCCTTTCGAGTTTTCAACCTAACTAGCCTTTTTTTTTGCTCGGGTACCTCATCTTCCTTCAATTGGGATTTTCAAGTTCTTTTTTATCTGAATTGTTCATCAAGAGATTGCCATTAGATGGTCAAATCATAGTGTTGTACTTATGTTCACCTTACCTGAAGCATTACGTAACAGACAGACATGAATTCAAAAGTGCAACAGAAGAGGAATTTACTAATTGAGTGACTTTTTGACTAAGTTTGGAAGTATGACTACACAAAGGGCATTTCCAAAGGATAAAGACGCAAGCAGTGGAATAACAAGAAAGCTAGAGGGTTTTTGCCCCAGTATGGATGTGATTAAACCTTACTCAACAACTGGATATCATGACCATTGTTTTATCAGGTATCTACAAAAATATGCCCTTGTGTAGGGTATCAAAAAAAGAATTTGACTTAGAGTGTGTCGTTTGTGAACAAAGTTGCCCCTAGTGTAGGCCATTTGACAACAAAAATTTGCCCCAGTGTGGGGCAATTGAGAATTTGTTTTCCCCAATTTAGAGATGAATTGAACAGGACAGAGACTTGCTCCAATTTAGAGCCACATTGAACCAAAAGTTTTGCCCCAGTATAGACCAAATCAAGCTAGAGAGACAAAAAAATTTTACCCCAGTGTAGGGCCGAATTAAATAGAGTAGAAATTTGTCCTAGTCTAAGACTGAATAGGGCAGAAACTCGCCTTGGTGACCAAAAGATTTGTCCCAGCATAGGTTAAATTGAACCAGGGAAAAGAATGCCCTAATGTAGGGCCAACTCGAATAGGGTAGAAACTCGTCTTGGTGACCAAAAGCTTTGTCCCAGCATAGGTTAAATTAAACCAGGGAAAAGAATGCCCCAATGTAGGGCCAACTCGAATAGGGTAGAAACTTGCTCTGGTGTAAGTCTCTTTTTTCTTTTTTTTCTTTTTAAAAAAGAGTAATGAATTAGATACTTAGATGAGCATAACCTTTGTCTCAAAATTAAAGTTAATGAAAATGACAACCTTTCATTGATCCGAATGGACTTTTTGAGGCTTGAAACGTAGCCAAGGTTAGGGGTTATGAAAGAAAAGATATAAGGCTCAAACAAGTGTTTAAGGATTGAATGAGACCAAGAATCCTTGTTCAAAGTTAAACTTTGCTTTTGTTTTTGCACTTTCAAGCACACTTTTCTCTTACTGTTCTTCATTTCTTCCCTATTTCATTTTCTTTCATTCACCTTTGTCATGACTCATTTTATTTCATTTTTTTCTTCTTTCTTTCTCTTCTCTCTCTCTCTCTCTCTCTCTCTCTTAGTTTTTCATCATTTTTATTTTTACTTTTTTCCTTTTTCACCTTTTCTTCCTTTTCCATTATGCTTCCAAATAATCGTCATGACAATCAACCTTTTGTTTTGTGCTATCCCCCAGTATAAGGGTGATCCTTGTCCAAGGTTTATTGAAGAAAACTTTCAAGCTCAAAAAGGGACAACGAGAGATAATGAAAAGATGAATTCTTATGAAGGATAGAGAAAAATGGTCAATCTTCATTTCAAATCTTGATTGCTCATTTTCAAAAATTTTAATTTAGAGACAAAAGAATAATGCACACCAAGTGATTACTTCTTTGCTCTCTTTTATTTTTCTTTTTGATTTATTCTTCTTTTTTGTTGTTTTTTTTGTTTTTATTTTTTTGTTTTTGGGTAATGGATACTTGCACACGTGGACTTCATGACCACCAAAAGTTTTCTAGAATGAGAGTCATATGGGATTCGAACCAAAGGAAAACAAGTAAAGGAAAAAGAAAAATGACAAGAAAGACATGACAAGAACATGAATGCTAAGAGCATAGGAAAAGGAAACAATGTACGTTGAAATCCATACAAATCCATTACATTGACGCTTCAAGAAAGTTAACATGAGTTCAAAAACCCAAAAGTCTAACATGATAACGCCTTAGATCACTAATTGTTTAGAAGTTTCAAGTTGTTGGAGGGCGAATGACTTCTTCAGATATGATTATCTCGACTGGTGCTGGGAATATTTCCTTCAGATGAGGAATATGCTGCATCATTTTCTTCTTTTAGAGATATACTCCTCACTATTTCCTCCAACTCTACATTGACCTCTTCAGAGGAATCTACATCTTGCCTAGCTTGTATTACCCTTGAAGCGAGTAATTCTTGGATTCGCACCTTAAAATCCCAACAATTCTCAACATCGTGTCCTATCCCCTTACAGTGATAAACACAACTTGACTCTTCATCCTACTTCTCTTCTTCTTCCATAGTTGCAGTTGGTGCAGTGCTACTACAACCTGCTTTCTTCAGCCCCTCGAATATTTCAGCCATTGGCGTACACAAGCTCATGACTTTTCTTATAGGTGATCATTCTCTCTCTAAAGCATTTACCTTATCCCCTCCATCATGATTAGGAATTGGGTTGTTAACAATATTGGGTCCAGCTACTTCTTCAATGTCAAGCTTTCTATAAGCAATTAGCTTCCTTACTACAATCTTGAAGGATTCACAATCTTCAATTGAGTGCCCTGGGATGTCTATGTGGTATTTGCAAGTTAAACTCAGGTTATACCATATTGGGAATGGTGGTTCCAGGGGACGTACAGGATTCCCAGAAATGAGGTGAACATCAAACAGCCTTTGGAATAAATATATGTTTGAAATGGATAGCTTTAGGAAAAGGGGTAGGTTTTGGGGACGGAAACAGCCTTGATTTTGGAAGTCAGGTCGAGGCTGTGGGTGGCTTGAGTGATTTTACAGAAGTGAAGGTGGATATCGGGTATAGGATGGGCGAGTTGGTTCATATGGTTGTGGTATGGGAACATTGTTGATTTGGAATTGTGGAGTTAGGATGTTATTTATGGTTGACACAATTTGGTGGGAGGGGTAACAAGGAGGTGTAGGTGTAGGTGTTTGGTGTGGAAAGTGAAGGTTAGGGTTATATAGTTGTTGATGACTTAGGTATTGTGGTGGATATCGAGGTCCAAAGGTCTGTTGGTGTTGGACATGATTCACTTCAGATTTTTTCTTTTTCAGATGGAATCTTTTCTTAGGAGTAGTATCCTCTAAAGCACTATTTAAGGCCCTTCCCACAACAGGCATCTCAGTAGTGATCCTAGGGTTTGTCCCCATGGAAGGGATATTTGGCAGGCGCGGATGTGCTCCAATCATTCCTGTGCTTCTACCTGCCCCAATCAAGGTGAGAGTCTCTCTCATGGCTAACAACATTCCCTCCATTCTTCTCTGAAACTCTGCCATTTCATTTGTCCTCTCTTTCATCTCATCTATTTCTATACTCAGGTTTCTTCCTTCATTTTCAGTTGCCATCGTTGCGAGTTTTGTTCGAGCCTTTGTGTTATGAACTTGGGTTTGATTAGTGTCTTCTTTCCTAGGCCGCACAATGGTTCCTTTCGATTTATCAAAACAAAATAACGTTAGACAAAGAATAAGATGAAATGGATGCTATGCATGAGATGCATAAGATGAAATGAATGGATTTTGGGATGAAAACATTTTCTCTTCTTTCTTTTTTTCTTTTTTCTTTTAAAAAAAGCTAGTAATGCCATAAAAATGCAAGATGATGTATCTTTTTTATTTTTTATTTTTTGAATGGTAGGAATGCCATGAAAATGCAAGATGAAGTTTTTTTTTTCTTTTTGAATGCTAGGAATGCTATGAAAATGCAAGATGATGTATCTTTTTTATGCAAAAATGAATGATATGATAAATAGATAGATAAAGAAGAATTTTTTTATTTTTTTATTTTTGCTAGGAATGAAAATGTAAGATGATTTTTTTAATGCAATAATGAATAGCATGAGGAAGAGACAAAGAAAAAGTACGCTCCCTTTGTGTCCTAATTGGATTGCCTTAAACTTGAGAATTTCTAGCCAAAGGATTTATGGGTGCTTCTAATTCGTAAAAACTTTCATTGGGTGGCTCTTCTATTCTAAAGGCCTCTAGAGCTAAGTCTCATTTCAAAATATTGACCACAAACAGTGGGTAAACCACTAGGTGTGGGACATTAATGAAAAAGGCACACTCTAGATGAGGTTTTCGCGATAACCAAACAGGATATACATCCAAAATGGCTACCACTACGCAACTTCTACCTAACTTAGGCTTCACTCAGACCCGAGTATAGGGCCCCACTCGGATGTGTGTGATAAACGTGTAGATGCAGTAGGTGTAGGGAGCATAAAAACATTTACAATCCTAAAGACTACATATATCCTGCAAAACAAAACAAACACAAAACAAACTCCAAAAGTTTTCTACCCTAAGGTTTACATAATAAAGACAATTAACAAATAAAAAAAAAGGTAAAACAAACATATAAAGATCACCAAAAATTTTGCATAACCAACTTGTATAGGCTTGACTCTCAAGCATCCCTAGTGGAGTCGCTATCTGTCGTGACCGTGATCGCGGTGAAACATAGCAACTCGTAGGATTTTAGAATATGAAAATGGAGTCGCCACCAGTTTTATTTAAATTAGAAAAAATTAGAAAACCCTTATTAGAAAATGGTCTTTGAAAACCAGATTGGATTCGGGAGTCGGGTATGCTTAGGGAAAGGTGGAAACTTAATCCCACGACACCCCTAACGCACCCGTCCTAAGACGGTATCTTAAGTCAGTTGTGCAAAACTTGATAATCTCAAATATATTTATTTTACCTCTTTAAAAACCTTATTTTTTTATAACTAAATAAATAAATAAATAAAACAAATTGTGAAAAAAATTAATTTTTGGCTTGACAGAATAGAGATTCTGCTCCTACGTATCCTCAGGTGCAATGAGGAACTCAAAGTCACGTAGTTCTCTAAAAAAATACTTGTGGGTTGGTTGATTTTATTTAAAAATAATAATTTTAATTTTATAAAAAATTTGAATTAACAGGTCATCACGACTCTGTTAATCAAGTTAAGGTTTGAATAGGTGAAGCTCAGCGTCACGCTAGAGACGTCACCCATTGATTATTGAATTTATTGTAATTAAATGAAATTTTAATTTAAAATTATCTAAAGAAAGAAAAAAATGAATTTTGAGTTTTCATTAAACAGTGATTTATTTTTAAAAAAATAAATCATCAAGTTATCATAATTCAGATGATTACAAAAGTTACAGAATTAACGAGATGTCATAACTCAAATAATCCTATTTTATTCTTTTTTAAAAAGATTTTAATTTCTTTTATATTTTATTTTTATCATTTTTTCTTTCCATTTTTTCTTTTTTTTTACTATACTTAACAAAACATTCTAAGATTATCTAGCCCAAAAGAGAGGAAAAAAATTACTAAACAAAATAAAACAAAAAAACCTTATAGACAACTCTAGCCCAAACAACCCTAGCCCAAAAGGAAAAAAATACAAAACCAAAAAAAAAAAAACTACCAATAAAAAAAAAAAAAACAATGAGTCAATGAAAAGGAAGAAACTTTGGGCTGCAAAGTGAACAAACAGGGCACGGTCAAACAGAGAAAAAATGAAAAGGCAACAACTAAAAGAGATCAACTTTCTGGCTTTGACAGAGACTCGGTGGACACTCACAAGGGAGGGGAAATCGCAAACTTGGTGGTGGAGTAAAGAAAGATGGAGGTCCTGGCCATGTGACGGCGCTGCTATTCAAGGTGACGCGCGGTTACAGATCTGTGGTGGTGGTGGCGTGCACAGTGCGAAGAGGGGGTTGCTGTTGTAGTGCTCTGTTTCGCGGGTTTTGAAGCAGAGAAGTGGGATGGTGGCCAAGTAGGGGAATAGGACGGCCAGATTTGGTTTTTTGGGTGACGGGAAGGTATTGAAGATGGTGTTTTGGGAGTGTTAGCTGTGAATGGGGGTATGGATTTGGTGATGGTGGTTTGTATATGGGGGCTGTGAATGGTGTTGTGATGGAGGGGATGGTGGGATTCGGTTGTTGAAGATGGTCTTCATGGTGGAGATGGTGATGATTTAGTGGAGGTTGGTTTTTTTGGTGAGGGTGAAGGTGATGATGAAGGTTGGGAATAGTGGAGATGGTGGGCTTGTGAGATAGATGGTGAGGATTTGGTGGAGCTGGTTGTGAGCTCACGGTGGAGAGAGGATGAAGGCTATGGAGGTTGGGTGATGGAGGAAGGTGGTAGGTGTTTACGGAGAAGAAGGATGGAGACAATTGGTTCTGTTTTGGGTTGTGGTAAAGGGGTTGTGTGGAGGCTTAGTGTGGGTGTGTGATTAATTGGTGAAGATGATTTTGAATGGTTGAAAAATGATGAATCTGAGAGTGGAGAGTTACGGTTTGGAGGATGTGGTAGTGAGGGGAAGAAGGTGATGGTTGGTTTGAGGGTGATGAAGGTTATTGGCAGCAAGGTGGTGAGTTTGTTTTGTGAAGATGAACGACGTGGAGATGGAGAAAAATAATAGTGTGTGTGCTGTTATGGTATGGCTAGATGATAAAAAATGTGTAATGGTCTATGTAGTGGCATTGGAAGAGGAATCAAATAAAAGAGTGCTGTGCGTGTGTGCTAAGTGTGCAGTGTGGGTGAATTAGTGAAACCGTGCAGGTGGAGAAAGTGAGTGTGGAGCAGTGCAGGGGACGTAGTGAGTATAGTGAGTCGTGCAGGTGGTACATGAAGGTAGTGGTGAAATGTGAGTGGGGGAAAAGCAATATTATCTCCCCTGCCAGAATGTTGTGGGTGCTGCAGTGCAATGGAGTGAATGCACAATGCATAACCAAAAATAAGAAAAGAACATAGAGTAAGAAAAGAAAATTGTTTCCTTCCAAATATAAACAAGCAACAGCTTTCCCTTTTTTTTTTCGTTTGGTTAGCTTTTTTTTTTTTTAAAGTGGGCTTAAGTGTTTGGGCTAAGACTAAAGATAAAAATATGGACTTGAATTAATTTTTTTCTTTTTTTTTTTCAAAATTTTTATTTTATTTTTTTTAGTCTGGTCAAAATTAAGTGTTCACACCACGCCACTTCTAACTTAAGAACAACATTCTAGATTTATAATAAGCATACACATTATTATTAAGAGCCAAGAGGGAAAGAAAAGATCATATATATATAACATTAACCTCAAAAGGGCATATAGTAATAGACAAACCTTTATACAAACCAAAGCAAATATAATAAAATACAAAAACCAAATAAAACCATCTATTATATTTTTTCTCCTTCTTCCCTTTGAAGAATGTTGACCTAGATTTATCACGGAAACAACAAATAGGGTGAGAATTCACAATTCTCAATAGTCTATACACATACACCTATATGGCATCATGATAACTCCAGCTGCTTCAGGAAAAACAAAATCACTTATTAACATCTAGAAAGGTGGCAAAAGTCAAAAACTGTTCCTTTCTCTTCCCGAGGTAGAACATTCAATTTTATTATATCTATAGTACAATTATCACATAATTAACCATTTACAGTAAATAAACTGAACAATAATAAATTAAGACTGCAATAAGTAATTGAGTCATTACTCAACACCACAAGAACGTTAACATACTTTCTCTATGTTACATTCACAAAATAATCCATAATCCTTTTACATAGCTAATAATGATCATCAACTACCCATATAATTATAATATATCATTTTTCCTTAGCAAATGGTTTTTCTCACTCCTTTGCATGGCAAAGAGTCTTACTCTTATTGCCCTTAGTAGAGAGTTTTTCTCACTACTCTACCATGACAAAGTGCTTTTCTCACTCCATTGTCTCACAAATCCATCCTTAGCAAATAAGGGAAACAACTACCATTCATGCATCTCTAGCTCTACTTTCATAATAAAAGAGCAATTCATGTACTATGACAAGTAACTATTGTAAAAAAAACTCAATATACTTACATCTAGTATACCACATCATCACATCATAAGTGATATCGAGTGCAACATCATTGCTCTTCAATGATTAGCAACTTACCTATGTCAATTCATTATCATTGGATGTATAAAGGCCTATTCTTCTACACATATATGAGGTGATTATTTCCTTTATAAAATATTCCTAATGATGTCTTAACTCACACTAGAAAGCATGCATAAAATACCTTCATTGAATCATTGGAATTCATTACCTAGCTTAAACAAGTTTTAATTGAAGCCCACTAACATAAAACTCTATTTTTATGAGTCCCTAACCGGTTATTCCTCTTGGATAATCAATTAGGACCACCCAATATCCTATTTCTACAAGTCCCTAACCGGTTACCACTCTTGGCTAATCGGTTAAGACCCATTTCATGCTAATCTGGAAGATAGAATAATTGATTAGGTCATTACTCTAATTGGTTAGTTGAAAACATGAATTTCTATCCACGTTGAATAATCGGTTAGGCCTTATCCCTAAAAGGTTATTGCCTAACGTGACACTCTGAGTTGCTTAAATAATTGGTTAGGCATTTTCCATAACCGGTTATTTTGCTCTCATACCATTCTGGTATGCACCAATAATCGGTTAGGCTACATCTCTAACTCGTTATTGGTTGCATTTTCAACTAGAAAATAGGGTTCTGATGCAGAACTTACAAACTGAAACCCACATATAACAAAGAACAACACCTGTCAACATAAATGCTTTCAAAACAAGGTTAAAAGGGTTCAACTACAACAACCAATTCATCAAAATCATATATAGACACCATGTTTGGAAAGCTTCAAAGTTACACATAAACTCAACTTTATAAACACATCATATTCACCATTTCCAAACTTCACCAAACCAAGATTCTCAGACCAAAATTTCATCACACATAAAAATTGGTAAACAAGAGAATAAAAGTGAAGTTATGGAAACATAAACCCCCTACCTTAACTCCTTGAAGATGATAGTAGGCTATGGTGCTTCCTAGCTTTTCTTCCCTTTCACTTTCCTCTTCCTTTCTTCCTTTTCTTTCTTTTTCCCTTCTTTCTCTGTTTCCTCAACTACTCCAACGTGAGCGTGAGAGAATGAGATGAGAACAAAAGAAAAAATGAGATAAGAACGAAGAGAAAAGAAGAAAAGTCAATGAAATAGTGGCTGGCGGTGGAAAGGAGGAAAACTGGTAATATCAAATGACTTTGGTACCCAACTGGACGTTTAAGGATACTTTAATCTTCCATTACCTAGCTTTTTAACTTTAATAAGTGTCAAAGAAAATCCTTGGACTTCATCTTATCCTTAAACGCATTTTTTAATGACTTTCTGTACACTATTAACTATCACTTAAGTTTTATTACTCTTCTTTAAGTTAAATTAAACCTTCGAAATAAAGCTAATAGACTTTCAAGTATCTGCCTTAACATGTTCTCATTATCTAAAAAATTTCCCATCCTTTACTTGATATCTCCACAAATTCTCATAATTTTTCAAGATATCTACTTATTTAATTTACCCTTAAATAATCACTCAATGTTTTTAAAAATACTAAACTAACTCAATTAATTCTCCAAAATTAATGGTATCATATTCTATTTATTTGTGACCTAGAAATTAATTCATCATATTTATTTCTCTCATCTAAGTAGTTTATGCTACTCTTTGGGCTATTAATAGCTCTCTGTCACATTCAATGAAATAGCAAAATAACCTGACTAACTTAAAAAAGGTTACCAAAGTTAACAGGTAACTCATACAAAAGTTACTAAACTTCTATAACCATGATTAAGACTAATAGGTTAAGGAGGATGTTACATTTCTCCTCTTTTTTAAAAAAAATTTGTCCTCAAAATTAGTTTCTCGCTTTTGAAAGTCCTAAGATCTCTATCAAGTATCATACTCAAAGGAATTACTTACTGAATCTAAAAACTATCTAGCAACTTAACTTGTTCCAAGCCTTTAAGAATATCTTAATGAGTTCTCATCTATTGGTACATGTAACACCCTCCTTAGGGCGTCACATTTCATGTTACTTAGTTACCAATTACCTATTCATTTGTATTCGTGCTTGTAATAGAAATACGAGTTGGAAAATTTCTTAATAACAATAAATTAAACTTAGCGGAAAATAAAAACATTACAACATCATATCAAATAATTCACATCATATATATACATACACAAGTCTTAGTATTGTCATACTTAAATAATTACAAACTAGACTTTCAAAACATTTAAACTTTAAACTTTAATTTAAACTATTATACTGCCTAAGTCCTACTAGACAGCAGAACCCTCAAACGGGTCCTCCCCAAATTCCTCAGCATATAGGAATCCAGCTTGACGTGAAGTCCTACGGATAGGTGTCTGAGCAGACGACACAACACTGGCCTCACTAGGGGTACGATAGTAAGCCCCCTGGTACTGCTAGATATTGGAAACTCTAGGTGTACATATATGTTAACACTAAAGTATGGATGTCCTAGATGTAATCTACTCGATCTAATATTTAAGTCTCCCATATAGTAAATACTCTCTCTATCCAAATCGACATGCCACGCCTCCTCTCCTCCAAGAAACGTCAACCTCATATAGCCAAGGAAACAAGGCATCTCCATCTCTTCAAAACTCAGCATCCTCAACAGGGATCTGCTCTTCCTCAGCTTCTCGCTCAACTTCTTGCTCAACGTCTTTCAAATTATAAATACAATATAGAATAGACATACAAAGAGGTGAGATCACCTACGCCATTACCAGTATAGTAGCAATGAAGATAAACACATACAATATTTCATACAATTAACATACCATAATTACAGTCATGCCTCTAACATCATTATCATCACAAAACATGTAATATACAATAATTACAATCATGCCACTACCAATAGTCAAATATTCAATAAATCAATTATCATAAATAATATTTACGATAATACCCTCAATCACTATATGTATGCACACAGGCTCAATTTCCTACTCCATGGAGCTAAAACTCAGGTAAAAGAGAGTGATTGAAAAGATTTGTCGGTACCAATATGCCTCGGACCACGTGCTCAATCTTGCACATCTAGTATATACACGACAGTCTTTATCAGATCTTGATTAAGAATAGTGTCTCGGTTAGGATCATTGGTGTGTTGCGTCGGTCTAACCCACGGTACAGAAGAGCTACCAACTACCCATTGTAGGCAACCCGCACCCAATGCCCCCAAGGTCAACAAGTGACTTACACTACGCATATCGCACCCACTCAAGAGTTATAGTATCTCCTAGGCAACTAGCCTCATACAGTCCATCGGACCTTTCCAATGCATGTACTATGCGCTATTCACATTTTCAATTATTATTACATATTCGGGGTTTATACATTAACCCTACAGTACCTTTACTGTAATTTTATCGCATAGTCATATTTTCGCATTTTCTTAATCGTGACTCAATTTTGTCGCCTTTTCAAATTGCGTAGCGATTTTTCAATGTTTCTTAATAGCGTAAATATTTTTCATACGTTTTAAATCCAAAAATACTAATTTTCTCATTTAATACTAAAAATTCACTTTATTTTCCATATTTTCATAATAGCCCCTCAAAACATAATATTTACATTATAGTCCTCATTTAAATAATATTTTTATAACAGTCCCTTATAAAATTCATATTTATGAAATAGTCCCTCTTTTATAAAATATTTGCAATATGACCTCTCTAAAAATAAGTATTTATACAATGGCCCCCTATTTAAATAATATTTACAATTTAGTCCCTCTTTTATAAAAAAATTACAGCATGCCCCTCTAAAAATTAGTAATTGTACTGTTTCCCCAAAAATGATATTTCTTTCTTTTACTTCACATATTATAGCTCAAATTTTACGGACGCGCTTCAAAACCCGTAGGGTGAGCTATACGTCAGTAACCTTCAAGTATTGATACTCATTTTATTTTATAACCTATTTATTTAATTATATCAGATCTTTTTCCCAAAATCATTTTGCTTGCTACATTCAAACTTGTTCAAATTCATTTTCTTTTCATTTAAATCCTTCATTCTCATTTGAATCCATCATTTTCAGGACTTTGGTCCTCTAAACCCTAGTATGGCCGTGAGCCTCATTGTTCTTTGGAGCATTCATACAATCGTTTCATCATGTTGTTCACATCCTAATTTATACATACACTTACATGTATTCAAATTCATACATACAAACATATATCAAAGCAATAATCATGATAGCACACATGCAATTATAAAAACAAAGCATAAATACCACAAACAAAAATCAAAGAAGCATTAAACAATAGATGAATAAACCCTTATGGGTTTTTCACCACACACAATCATCTTCTCACCACCAAAACATGGTTGTTGAGGTTAAATCTCCCTCTTACCTCTTGAAGACAAGTCTTTTAAGCTCCTCTCCTTCTCCTTGATTTCGTGTGAGTCAAAAACAATTCCTTAAAATTCTTAAACAATAAGTAAAATCACAACCAAAGCCTAATAATGGAAAGCCATGGAACAATCATGGTATATAAAATCAAAAACTTAATTTTAAACCAAGGAATCAAAAGTTCACCTTTAGGAAGTAGGATAGAACTTGGATTTTGAAGCACTTAGGGTAGAATTTTGACAAAATCTCCTAAATGAAAAGTGTTTAGGAGGTTGTTTAGGTTTAGGAAATGATGAGAGTAGAAATTATGGAAGATAGGTAGTGTATGTAGGTGTTGGGGCCAAACCACAAGGAAGAAAAAAGGAAGGAAAATGTTCTTGAGTTCTTGGGAAATTTGAGAGGAAATGATGCTTGCTTTTTGGTGAGAGAGAAAAGTGAATATTGATTGTAAAATGGAAGTGGGCTACTGTGTGATTATAGGAGAGATTAAAGGGATTTGCATGAAATAAAATATCCTATTTATGTTCACACTTGAAGCACATGGCTTGGTCATCTTTTGATCATCAAATTGTCATGCAAGATGGTTCAAGAACCTTGGAGAAGCCTCCCAAGGCTGCATGGTCGTGTGGCTCTAGGGTGTTTAGAGACTAAATTTAACTCCACTTAATGCTTAATTGCATGTTAATTAACTAGTTAATTAATTAGGTTAAGTTCCCTAATTACTCTTAATTAACATTCTAATTACATAACTTAATTAATTAAATATGTAATTACATATATCATAGTTTCTAAATAAAATTAGGATATCTAATTAGTAATTAGGTTATAACTAATCAATAACTAGATTAGTCTACTTAGTTTGTTAATTAAGCAATTAAGATGATTAATTTAGGTTTAATTAGCTACTAAGTAAAAGTCAAGTCACTATATTTGACTCTATCCTAGCCTTTGAAATGAACTTTGTTTCCTATCCATTGATCTCATCTACGGTAGATATTACTTAGTGATTTTATCAGATTCATTTCACACAATTGATCGATCAATGGTTATGATCGAAAACATCTTAATCAAGCTTTTCATCCGATAGTCCACAACAAAGTCTATGCTCCTTTGTTTGACCACTTCCTATTGGATAGAAAAGTCCAGCCACCTATTTTGACTGATTCCTATTGGTTCGTTTTCATTTAGCTTACAGAAAATATTCTAAGCACATTTTCTGTCAACTGAAATTTAGCGGGTCAAATAATTTATAGCAATAACTGCTATAAATAAAATAATAGATATTTATTTGTGAAATATTTTTATTTCAAAGATAAATTTTAAAAATTAAAAGATTCTTTTCTGTGTCACTCAGATTTGGGTTTAGTAAGATCACCCGCCTCCAAATAAATCAGATAAGAATTTCCCTGACCCGAAAATTATTATTTTCCTGACCAGGAGCAAATCACACAAAACGATCAAAAATGATCTCAGAATAGTCAAATTATTTTTATAACATACAGAAAATGTAAAACAGTGTAATTCTGCTATTACTATTAACATAGTCAGAATTTGGGGTGTTACAACTCTCCCCCTCTAAAAATAAGTTTCGTCCTCGAAACTTGACACACACTCAAAACAAAAACGGATATTGCTCTCTTATCTTCTCTTCCAACTCCCATGTGGCTTCACCACTTACATCGTTCTAAACCACTTTAACCAATGCAATTTCTTTACCTCGAAGTTGCTTTGTCCTTCGATCTTCAATTTTGACTAGAAACGTCTCATAGGTTAAATTCTCCTTCAGTTGTACGGTGTCTGGTTTGATAACATAAGTCGAATCAGAAATATATTTCCGTAGTTGTGATATGTGAAATACATTGTGAAGATTTGATAAGAACGGTGGTAGTGTAATCTGATAAGCTACCGGACTTACCCGACGAAGTATCTAATACGGCCTGATAAACTTCGGAGTGAGCTTCCTCGACTTGATTACTCATCCAACTCCAGTCATAGGTGTCACACGTAGAAATACATGGTCACCTTCTTCAAAGTCAAGCGGTCTTCGTTGTTTATCAGCATAACTCTTTTGTCGTGTCTTAGTTGTCCTCATCTTGTCTTGGATCATCTTCACTTTCTCAGTTGTCTGCTGCACAAATTCGGGTCCTACCACAGTACTTTCACCATCGTGGTACTAACACAACGGTGTTCTATATCTTCTCCCATATAATGCCTCATAAGGTGCCATCCCTATGCTTAAATGGAAACTATTGTTGTATATGAATTCTATCAATGGTAGAAATTCATCCCAACAACCAGTTTGCTCTAGAACACAAGCCCTCAACAAGTCCTCCAATGACTGAATCGTCATTTCTGACTGACCATCTGTTTGTGGATGGTAAGCAAAACTCAAACGTAGCTTTGTTCCCATCACTTCTTGCAAATTATTCTAAAATCTTAATGTAAATCTCAGATTTCGATCAGAAATAATACTAGATGGTACACCATGAAGTCTAACAATTTCATTGATGTACACTTAAGCTAACTTTTCCATTGAGTACTTAATATTAATTGGTAAAAAGTGTGCTGACTTTATAATCCGATCAATAATTACCCATATAGAATCGTGACCCTTCCGAGTCTTTGGTAGTCTCGTGACGAAATCCATTGCTATGTCATCCCACTTCCATTCAGGAATAGGCAAAAGTTACAACATTCTCGATGGTCTTTGATGTTCCACTTTGGCCTTCTGACAAGCTAAATAGGATGATACATATTCAGTGACATCCCTCTTCATTCCTTGCCACCAATACAGCTGTTTCAAATCTTGATACATCTTCGTGGCTCTTGGATGTAGACTCAACTTACTTCTATAAGCTTCATCCAAAATCAACCTTCTAAGTTCTGAATCGTTCGGTACGCAAACTCTCCCTTTGAACTTCAGAATTCCATCGACACCTTCGCTGAATTCCAATTCTTCCCCTTGACTTCTTGCTTCCTTTGCTTCTTGCAAATGCTGATCACTGTGTTGTCCTTCTCATATTCTACTCATTAAATCATTCGAAATAGTGATCATGCACAAACACATATTCCCCAGTGTCAACTTCACGGATAATCGCATATCCCAAAATTCTTCTATCAGTTCTTTCTCCTTAATCATCATAACAAAAACATTAAGCGTTTTCCTACTTAAAGCATCTGCTACAACATTCGCCTTTCCGGGATGATATTGTAACTGAAAGTCATAGTCTTTCAAAAACTCTAGCCAACGCCTTTGTCTCATGTTCAACTCTTTCTGGTCAAACAGATACTTCAAACTTTTATGATCACTAAAGACAATGAACATTGCTCCATAGAGAAAATGTCTTCATACCTTCAATGCAAACACTACTACGGCCAAATCCAAGTCATGAGTCGAATAATTCCTCTCATGCACTTTCAAATGTCTTGACGCGTATGCCATAACCTTACGGTTCTGCATAAGTACACAACCCAATCCTTGATACGAAGCATCACAATATACCTCGAAAGGTTCATTCGGATCAGGCAGAATCAAAACCGGTGAAGTAGTCAGTCGTCTTTTCAACTCCTGAAAACTTTCCTCACATGCTTCAGTCCATACGAACGGTTGATTCTTTCGTGTAAGTTAGGTAAGAGGTCCTGCAATCTTCGAAAACCCCTCAATAAATCACCGATAGTAACCGGCCAATTCGATGAAACTATGGATTTTCGATACAGTCTTCGGTCTTTCCCATTCAACAACTGTATCCACTTTTGTAGCATCTACTTTAATATTATCTGCCGATATGTCGTGTCCCAAAAATTAAACTTTGCTCAACCAAAATTCACATTTGGACAACTTGGCATACAACTTATTCTCCCTCAAAATCTGGAGAACCACTCTGAGATGTTCAATATGTTCCTCCTGATTTCGAGAATAAATCAAAATGTCATTAATAAAGACAACAATAAACTTATCCAAGTATGAACGAAAAATCCAGTTCATAAAGTCCATGAATATCGCAGGCGCATTAGTCACACCAAACGGCATCACTTGATACTCGTAATGCCCATATCGAGTCCGAAACGCAGTCTTTGGGATATCCTCCACTTTCACACGTATCTGGTGATAACCAGAACATAAGTCAATTTTAGAAAATATTGCGGCTCCTCGCAATTGGTCTTTCAAATCATTGATCCTTGGTAATGGATATTTGTTCTTGATTGTAATCTTGTTCAATTGCCAGTAGTCTACTCATAGACGAGAAGTCCCATCCTTCTTCTTTACCAATAATACCGGAGCTCCCCAAGGTGATACACTTGGTCTCACAAATTGCTTCTCCAACAAATCCTCCAATTGTTTCTTAAGCTCTGCCAACTCTACTGGCAACATCTGATAAGGCGCCATAGATATAGGTCCAACTCTAGGCACTAAATCAATAAAAAATTCAATTTCTCTTTCTGGCGGTATTCCAGGTATATCTTCAGGAAACATTTCAGGAAACTCATTCACTATGAAAATATCTTTCAGAATGTCTTCACATTGAACCTCTATAGCAGACATCAACAAGTACCCTTGATCTCCTTCCTTCAAACAAGCCTCCACTTGAGTAGCCGTTAGGAATCTAGAATCCTTAACCTCAGGAAAAACTAATGTCTTTTTCAAACAGTCTATCAGGATATGGTTAGAAAATAACCAATCTATTCCTAAGATTACATAATCTTGGAAAGAGGCAAACAAATCAAATCCACATGAAAGATTCTATCTCTAACACATACAGGGCAATTCAAACATACTTTTGTAGTTATCACAGGCTTATCAATAGGAGTACTAACACTCAAATCATATGGCAATGTAGTCACAGTCAATCCCAAACGCTCTACACAATCACATGCAATGAAAGAATGTGTTGCTCCCGAATCATATAATACTGTTAAAGGATTACCTTTAATGGCACACTCCTCCATTATCAACTCCTCGGATTTAGCGGCTTCTTCCTCGCTCATAGTATACACTCGACCACCCGCCTGTGGCCTTGTAGTGTGAACTCTTCCCACAAATGGTTCCGCCTTCTGCTTATCACACTCTCTAGAGAAATGTCCAGACTTCCCACATCGATAACAAATCACCCCCTTATGTTGACAATCCTTAGTGAGATGTCCTTTCCCACATTTAAAACATTTAAGTGCAGAAGTTTCAGTTGAAACTGTCCTACTGCCACTTGAACTTCCTCCAAATGATTGTTTCTGATTCTGACCTCCAGCTGGTCTGGCATATGGTTTCTGTTGGTAACGGTTGCCACCGCTACTCTTCCCCCTTTGGAACCGCGTAGGTCCAAAGTTCTTATTCCTAGCCTCTCGCAGATGATCAATTTCTTCGACTTTGCGACATTTGTCCAACAATACTGGAAACTGATAGATATCCACTGTTTCTAAAGCTCGCTTGATATCAAGCCTCAACCCTTCTTCAAACTTTCGGCACTTCCACTCCTTATCTGGATGCATCTGGAAGTACCTCAAAAACTTAGACAAGCTTTCGTATCTTGCCGCGTACTCATTAACAGTCATCGCTCCTTGTCTCAAACTAAGGAATTCCATCTCGTTAGCATGTCGAACACTGGCTGGGAAATACTTCTCAGAAACTTTTGTTTAAAGAACTGTCATGTCACAACTCTCCCTTCAGCTTGAATTAATCTCCGGGCTCCTTCCCACCAAGCTTTTCCATCACCAACTAGCACAAATGTTGCGAAAGTAAGCTTCCTTTAACAGTACAACCATACCATCAAATATCTTTTCCAATTCCTTGATCCACAGATCAGCTTTCTCTGGATCAAACTCTCCATGAAACTTCGGTGGATTATTCCTCCGTAATTCTGACAAGCTGTGAGCATCATCAGTTGCTCTTTAGTTTTATTGTGCAACAACCTCAGCTATTTGTTGTATCGCTGCTACAGCTGCAGCCATGTTCTGATTATCATCGCCGACATTTCCAGCTCCTGCCCTCGCATTCATGTGTCCTTTTCCGCGTCCAGCCATTTTGTTCTATCAATCAGACTGAACAACACAAAGAAAAGTGAGGGTCAGTCTTCAAACAATATTGTTTTTCTTTTGGAAAACAATCATAGAGAATCACATAATTTAGACAAGACAGATCTAACCACAAACCCAAAAGGCTCTAACTTGGGCTCTGATACCAACTAATGTAACACCCTTCTTAAGGCGTCACATTTCATGTTACTTAGTTACCAATTACCCCTTCATTTGTATTCGTGCTTGTAATAGAAATACGAGTTGAAAAATTTCTTAATAACAATAAATTAAACTTAGCGGAAAATAAAAACATTACAATATGATATCAAATAATTCACATCATATATATACATACACATGTCTTAGTATTGTCATACTTAAATAATTACAAACTAGACTTTCAAAACATTTAAACTTTAAACTTTAATTTAAATTATTATACTGCCCAAGTCCTACTAGACAGCAGAACCCTCAGACAGGTCCTCCTCAGATTCCTCAGCATATAGAAATCCAGCTTGACGTAAAGTTCTACGGACAGGTGTCCGAGCAGACGACACAACACTGGCCTCATTAGGGGTACGATAGTAAGCCCCCCAATACTGCCTAATAAATATTGGAAACTCTAGGTGTACATATATGTTAACACTAAAGTACAGATATCCTAGATGTAATTTACTTAATCTAATATTTTGAGTCTCTCATATAGCAAATACTCTCTCTATCCAAATCAACATGCCACGCCTACTCTCCTCCAAGAAACATCAACCTCATATAGCCAAGAAAACAAGGCATCTCCATCTCTTCAAAACTCAGCGTCCTCAACAGGGATCTGCTTTTCCTCAGCTTCTCGCTCAACTTCTTGCTCAACGTCTTTCAAATTATAAATACAATATAGAATAGACATACAAAGAGGTGAGATCACCTACGCCATTACCAGTATGGTAGCAATGAAAATAAACACATACAATATTTCATACAGTTAATATACCATAATTACAGTCATGCCTCTAACATCATTATCATCACAAAACATGTAATATACAATAATTACAATCATGCCACTACCAATAGTCAAATATTCAATAAATCAATTATCATAAATAATATTTATGATAATACCCTCAATCACTATATGTATGCACACACACTCAATTTCCTACTCTATGGAGCTAAAACTCAGGTCGGAGAGAGTGATCGAAAAGATTTGTTAGTACCAATATGCCTCGGATCACGTGCTCAATCTTGCACATCTAGCATATACACGACAATCTTTATCATATCTTGATTAAGAATAGTGTTTCGGTTAGGATCATTGGTGTGTTGCGTCGGTCTAACCCACAGTACAGAAGAGCTACTAACTGCCCATTGTAGGCAACCCGCACCCCAATGCCCCCAAGGTCAACAAGTAACTTACACTACGCATATCGCACTCACTCAAGAGGTGTAGTCTCTCCTAGGCAACTAGCCTCATACAGTCCATCGGACCTTTCCAATGCATGTACTATGCACTATTCATATTTCCAATTAGTATTACATATTCGGGGTTTATACATTAACCCTACAGTACCTTTAGTGTAATTTTATCGCGTAGTCATATTTTTGTATTTTCTTAATTGCGACTCAATTCTGTCGCCTTTTCAAATTGCGTAGCGATTTTTCAACGTTTCTTAATAGCGTAAATATTTTTCATACGTTTTAAATCCAAAAATACTATTTTTCTCATTTAATACTAAAAATTCACTTTATTTTCCATATTTGCATAATAGCCCCTTAAAATATAATATTTACATTATAGTCCTCATTTAAATAATATTTTCACAACAGTCCCTTATAAAATTCATATTTATGAAATAGTCCCTCTTTTATAAAATATTTACAATATGACCCCCTAAAAATAATATTTGTAATATGACCCCTCTAAAAATAAGTATTTATACAATGGCCTCTTATTTAAATAATATTTATAATTTAGTCCATCTTTTATAAAAAAAATTACGGCATGACCCCACTAAAAATCAGTAATTGTACTGTTTCCCCAAAAATGATATTTCTTTCTTTTACTTCACATATTATAGCTCAAATTTTACGGACGCGCTTCAAAACCCGTAGGGTGAGCTATACGTCAGTAACCTTCAAGTATTGACACTCATTTTATTTTTTAACCTATTTATTTAATTATATCAGATCTTTTTCCCAAAACCATTTTGCTTGCTACATTCAAACTTGCTCAAATTCATTTCCTTTTCATTTAAATCCTTCATTCTCATTTGAATCCATCATTTTCAGGATTTGGTCCTCTAAACCCTAGTATAGCCGTGAGCCTCATTGCTCTTTGGAGCATTCATACAATCGTTTCATCATATTGTTCACATCTTAATTTATACATACACTTACATGCATTCAAATTCTGACATACAAACATATATCAAAGCAATAATCATGATAACACACATGTAATTATAAAAACAAAGCATAAATACCACAAACAAAAATCAAAGAAACATTAAACAATAGATGAATAAACCCTTATGGGTTTTTTACCACACACAATCATCTTCTCACCACCAAAACATGGTTGGTGAGGTTAAATCTCCCTCTTACCTCTTGAAGACAAGTCTTTTAAGCTCCTCTCCTTCTCCTTGATTTCGTGTGAGTCAAAAACAATTTCCTAAAATTCTTAAACAATAAGTAAAATCACAACCAAAGCCTAATAATGGAAAGCCATGGAACAATCATGGTATATAAAATCAAAAACTTAATTTTAAACCAAGGAATCAAAAGTTCACCTTTAGGAAGTAGGATAGAACTTGGATTTTGAAGCACTTAGGGTAGAATTTTGACAAAATCTCCTAAATGAAAAATGTTTAGGAGGTTGTTTAGGTTTAGAAAATGATGAGAGTAGAAATTATAGAAGATAGGTAGTGTATGTAGGTGTTGGGGCTGAACCACAAGGAAGAAAAAAGGAAGGAAAATGTTCTTGAGTTCTTGGGAAATTTGAGAGGAAATGATGCTTGCTTTTTGGTGAGAGAGAAAAGTGAATATTGATTGTAAAATGGAAGTGGGCTACTGTGTGATTATAGGAGAGATTAAAGGGATTTGCATGAAATAAAATATCCTATTTATGTTCACACTTGAAGCACATGGCTTGGTCATCTTTTGATCATCAAATTGTCATGCAAGATGGTTCAAGAACCTTGGAGAAGCCTCCCAAGGCTGCATGGCCGTGTGGCTCTAGGGTGTTTAGAGACTAAATTTAACTCCACTTAATGCTTAATTGCATGTTAATTAACTAGTTAATTAATTAGGTTAAGTTCCCTAATTACTCTTAATTAACATTCTAATTACATAACTTAATTAATTAAATATGTAATTACATATATCATAGTTTCTAAATAAAATTAGGATATCTAATTAGTAATTAGGTTATAACTAATCAATAACTAGATTAGTCTACTTAGTTTGTTAATTAAGCAATTAAGATGATTAATTTAGGTTTAATTAGCTACTAAGTAAAAGTCAAGTCACTATATTTGACTCTATCCTAGCCTTTGAAATGAACTTTGTTTCCTATCCATTGATCTCATCTACGGTAGATATTACTTAGTGATTTTATCAGGATTCATTTCACACAATTGATCTGATCAATGGTTATGATCGAAAACATCTTAATCAAGCTTTTCATCCGATAGTCCACAACAAAGTCTATGCTCCTTTGTTTGACCACTTCCTATTGGATAGAAAAGTCCAGCCACCTATTTTGACTGATTCCTATTGGTTCGTTTTCATTTAGCTTACAGAAAATATTCTAAGCACATTTTCTGTCAACTGAAATTTAGCGGGTCAAATAATTTATAGCAATAACTGCTATAAATAAAATAATAGATATTTATTTGTGAAATATTTTTATTTCAAAGATAAATTTTAAAAATTAAAAGATTCTTTTTTGTGTCACTCAGATTTGGGTTTAGTAAGATCACCCGCCTCCAAATAAATCGATAAGAATTTCCCGACCGAAAATTATTATTTTCCGACCAGAGCAAATCACACAAAACGATCAAAAATGATCGAGAATAGTCAAATTATTTTTATAACATACGAGAAAATGTAAAATGTGTAATTTCGCTATTACTATTAACATAGTCAGAATTTGGGGTGTTACAACTCTCCCCTCTAAAAATAAGTTTCGTCCTCGAAACTTGACACACACTCAAAACAAAAACGGATATTGCTCTCTTATCTTCTCTTCCAACTCCCATGTGGCTTCACCACTTACATCGTTCTAAACCACTTTAACCAATGCAATTTCTTTACCTCGAAGTTGCTTTGTCCTTCGATCTTCAATTTTGACTGGAAACGTCTCATAGGTTAAATTCTCCTTCAGTTGTACGGTGTCTGGTTTGATAACATGAGTCGAATCAGAAATATATTTCTGTAGTTGCGATATGTGAAATACATTGTGAAGATTTGATAAGAACGGTAGTAGTGTAATCTGATAAGCTACCGGACTTACCCGACGAAGTATCTAATACAGCCTGATAAACTTCGGAGTGAGCTTCCTCGACTTGATTACTCATCCAACTCCAGTCATAGGTGTCACACGTAGAAATACATGGTCACCTTCTTCAAAGTCAAGCGGTCTTCGTTGTTTATCAGCATAACTCTTTTGCCGTGTCTTAGTTGTCCTCATCTTGTCTTGGATCATCTTCACTTTCTCAGTTGTCTGCTGCACAAATTCGGGTCCTACCACAGTACTTTCACCATCGTGGTACTAACACAACGGTGTTCTATATCTTCTCCCATATAATGCCTCATAAGGTGCCATCCCTATGCTTGAATGGAAACTATTGTTGTATGTGAATTCTATCAATGGTAGAAATTCATCCCAACAACCGGTTTGCTTTAGAACACAAGCCCTCAACAAGTCCTCCAATGACTGAATCGTCATTTCTGACTGACCATCTGTTTGTGGATGGTAAGCAAAACTCAAACGTAGCTTTGTTCCCATCACTTCTTGCAAATTATTCTAAAATCTTAATGTAAATCTCAGATCTCGATCAGAAATAATACTAGATGGTACACCATGAAGTCTAACAATTTCATTGATGTACACTTAAGCTAACTTTTCCATTGAGTACTTAATATTAATTAGTAAAAAGTGTGCTGACTTTATAATCCGATCAATAATTACCCATATAGAATCGTGACCCTTCCGAGTCTTCGGTAGTCTCGTGACGAAATCCATTGCTATGTCATCCCACTTCCATTCAGGAATAGGCAAAAGTTGCAACATTCTCGATGGTCTTTGATGTTCCACTTTGGCCTTCTGACAAGCTAAATAGGATGATACATATTCAGTGACATCCCTCTTCATTCCTTGCCACCAATACAGCTGTTTCAAATCTTGATACATCTTCGTGGCTCTTGGATGTAGACTCAACTTACTTCTATAAGCTTCATCCAAAATCAACCTTCTAAGTTCTGAATCGTTCGGTACGCAAACTCTCCCTTTGAACTTCAGAATTCCATCGACACCTTCGCTGAATTCCAATTCTTCCCCTTGACTTCTTGCTTCCTTTGCTTCTTGCAAATGCTGATCACTGTGTTGTCCTTCTCATATTCTACTCATTAAATCATTCGAAATAGTGATCATGCACAAACACATATTCCCTAGTGTCAACTTCACGGATAATCGCATATCCCAAAATTCTTCTATCAGTTCTTTCTCCTTAATCATCATAACAAAAACATTAAGCGTTTTCCTACTTAAAGCATCTGCTACAACATTCGCCTTTCCGGGATGATATTGTAACTGAAAGTCATAGTCTTTCAAAAACTCTAGCCAACGCCTTTGTCTCATGTTCAACTCTTTCTGGTCAAACAGATACTTCAAACTTTTATGATCACTAAAGACAATGAACATTGCTCCATAGAGAAAATGTCTTCATACCTTCAATGCAAACACTACTACGGCCAAATCCAAGTCATGAGTCGAATAATTCCTCTCATGCACTTTCAAATGTCTTGACGCGTATGCCATAACCTTACGGTTCTGCATAAGTACACAACCCAATCCTTGATACGAAGCATCACAATATACCTCGAAAGGTTCATTCGGATCAGGCAGAATCAAAACCGGTGAAGTAGTCAGTCGTCTTTTCAACTCCTGAAAACTTTCCTCACATGCTTCAGTCCATACGAACGGTTGATTCTTTCGTGTAAGTTAGGTAAGAGGTCCTGCAATCTTCGAAAACCCCTCAATAAATCACCGATAGTAACCGGCCAATTCGATGAAACTATGGATTTTCGATACAGTCTTCGGTCTTTCCCATTCAACAACTGTATCCACTTTTGCAGCATCTACTTTAATATTATCTGCCGATATGTCGTGTCCCAAAAATTAAACTTTGCTCAACCAAAATTCACATTTGGACAACTTGGCATACAACTTATTCTCCCTCAAAATCTGGAGAACCACTCTGAGATGTTCAATATGTTCCTCCTGATTTCGAGAATAAATCAAAATGTCATTAATAAAGACAACAATAAACTTATCCAAGTATGAACGAAAAATCCAGTTCATAAAGTCCATGAATATCGCAGGCGCATTAGTCACACCAAACGGCATCACTTGATACTCGTAATGCCCATATCGAGTCCGAAACGCAGTCTTTGGGATATCCTCCACTTTCACACGTATCTGGTGATAACCAGAACATAAGTCAATTTTAGAAAATATTGCGGCTCCTCGCAATTGGTCCTTCAAATCATTGATCCTTGGTAATGGATATTTGTTCTTGATCGTAATCTTGTTCAATTACCAGTAGTCTACTCATAGACGAGAAGTCCCATCCTTCTTCTTTACCAACAATACCGGAGCTCCCCAAGGTGATACACTTGGTCTCACAAATTGCTTCTCCAACAAATCCTCCAATTGTTTCTTAAGCTCTGCCAACTCTACTGGCAACATCTGATAAGGCGCCATAGATATAAGTCCAGCTCCAGGCACTAAATCAATAAAAAATTCAATTTCTCTTTCTGGCGGTATTCCAGGTATATCTTCAGGAAACATTTCAGGAAACTCATTCACTATGAAAATATCTTTCAGAATGTCTTCACATTGAACCTCTATAGCAGACATCAACAAGTACCCTTGATCTCCTTCCTTCAAACAAGCCTCCACTTGAGTAGCCATTAGGAATCTAGAATCCTTAACCTCAGGAAAAACTAATGTCTTTTTCAAACAGTCTATCAGGATATGGTTAGAAAATAACCAATCCATTCCTAAGATTACATAATCTTGGAAAGAGGCAAACAAATCAAATCCACATGAAAGATTTTATCCCTAACACATACAGGGCAATTCAAACATACTTTTGTAGTTATCACAGGCTTATCAGTAGGAGTACTAACACTCAAATCATATGGCAATGTAGTCACAGTCAATCCCAAACGCTCTACACAATCACATGCAATGAAAGAATGTGTTGCTCCCGAATCATATAATACTGTTAAAGGATTACCTTTAATGGCACACTCCTCCATTATCAACTCCTCGGATTTAGCGGCTTCTTCCTCGCTCATAGTATACACTCGACCACCCGCCTGTGGCCTTGTAGTGTGAACTCTTCCCACAAATGGTTCCGCCTTCTGCTTATCACACTCTCTAGAGAAATGTCCAGACTTCCCACATCGATAACAAATCACCCCCTTATGTTGACAATCCTTAGTGAGATGTCCTTTCCCACATTTAAAACATTTAAGTGCAGAAGTTTCAGTTGAAACTGTCCTACTGCCACTTGAACTTCCTCCAAATGATTGTTTCTGATTCTGACCTCCAGCTGGTCTGGCATATGGTTTCTGTTGGTAACGGTTGCCACCGCTACTCTTCCCCCTTTGGAACCGCGTAGGTCCAAAGTTCTTATTCCTAGCCTCTCGCAGATGATCAATTTCTTCGACTTTGCGACATTTGTCCAACAATACTGGAAACTGATAGATATCCACTGTTTCTAAAGCTCGCTTGATATCAAGCCTCAACCCTTCTTCAAACTTTCGGCACTTCCACTCCTTATCTGGATGCATCTGGAAGTACCTCAAAAACTTAGACAAGCTTTCGTATCTTGCCGCGTACTCATTAACAGTCATCGCTCCTTGTCTCAAACTAAGGAATTCCATCTCGTTAGCATGTCGAACACTGGCTGGGAAATACTTCTCAGAAACTTTTGTTTAAAGAACTGTCATGTCACAACTCTCCCTTCAGCTTGAATTAATCTCCGGGCTCCTTCCCACCAAGCTTCTCCATCACCAACTAGCACAAATGTTGTGAAAGTAAGCTTCCTTTAACAGTACAACCATACCATCAAATATCTTTTCCAATTCCTTGATCCACAGATCAGCTTTCTCTGGATCAAACTCTCCATGAAACTTCGGTGGATTATTCCTCCGTAATTCTGACAAGTGTGAGCATCATCAGTTGCTCTTTAGTTTTATTGTGCAACAACCTCAGCTATTTGTTGTATCGCTGCTACAGCTGCAGCCATGTTCTGATTATCATCGCCGACATTTCCAGCTCCTGCCCTCGCATTCATGTGTCCTTTTCCGTGTCCAGCCATTTTGTTCTATCAATGAGACTGAACAACACAAAGAAAAGTGAGGGTCAGTCTTCAAACAATATTGTTTTTCTTTTGGAAAACAATCATAGAGAATCACATAATTTAGACAAGACAGATCTAACCACAAACCCAAAAGGCTCTAACTTGGGCTCTGATACCAACTAATGTAACACCCTCCTTAGGGCGTCACATTTCATGTTACTTAGTTACCAATTACCCCTTCATTTGTATTCGTGCTTGTAATAGAAATACGAGTTGGAAAATTTCTTAATAACAATAAATTAAACTTAGCGGAAAATAAAAACATTACAATATGATATCAAATAATTCATATCATATATATACATACACATGTCTTAGTATTGTCATACTTAAATAATTACAAACTAGACTTTCAAAACATTTAAACTTTAAACTTTAATTTAAATTATTATACTGCCCAAGTCCTACTAGCAATGCACAGAACCCTCGAACATGGGTCCTCCTCGATTCCTCAGCATATAGAAATCCAGCTTGACGTAAAGTTCTACGGGCAGGTGTTCGAGCAGACGACACAACACTGGCCTCATTAGGGGTACGATAGTAAGCCCCCCAGTACTGCCTAATAAATATTGGAAACTCTAGGTGTACATATATGTTAACACTAAAGTACAGATATCCTAGATGTAATTTACTCAATCTAATATTTTGAGTCTCTCATATAGCAAATACTCTCTCTATCCAAATCAACATGCCACGCCTCCTCTCCTCCAAGAAACATCAACCTCATATAGCCAAGAAAACAAGGCATCTCCATCTCTTCAAAACTCAGCGTCCTCAACAGGGATCTGCTTTTCCTCACCTTCTCGCTCAACTTCTTGCTCAACGTCTTTCAAATTATAAATACAATATAGAATAGACATACAAAGAGGTGAGATCACCTACGCCATTACCAGTATGGTAGCAATGAAAATAAACACATACAATATTTCATACAGTTAATATACCATAATTACAGTTATGCCTCTAACATCATTATCATCACAAAACATGTAATATACAATAATTACAATCATGCCACTACCAATAGTCAAATATTCAATAAATCAATTATCATAAATAATATTTATGATAATACCCTCAATCACTATATGTATGCACACACACTCAATTTCCTACTCTATGGAGCTAAAACTCAGGTCGGAGAGAGTGATCGAAAAGATTTGTTAGTACCAATATGCCTCGGATCACGTGCTCAATCTTGCACATCTAGCATATACACGACAATCTTTATCATATCTTGATTAAGAATAGTGTTTCGGTTAGGATCATTGGTGTGTTGCGTCGGTCTAACCCACAGTACAGAAGAGCTACCAACTGCCCATTGTAGGCAACCCGCACCTCAATGCCCCCAAGGTCAACAAGTAACTTACACTACGCATATCGCACTCACTCAAGAGGTGTAGTCTCTCCTAGGCAACTAGCCTCATACAGTCCATCGGACCTTTCCAATGCATGTACTATGCACTATTCATATTTCCAATTAGTATTACATATTCGGGGTTTATACATTAACCCTACAGTACCTTTAGTGTAATTTTATCGCGTAGTCATATTTTTGTATTTTCTTAATTGCGACTCAATTCTGTCGCTTTTCAAATTGCGTAGCGATTTTTCAACGTTTCTTAATAGCGTAAATATTTTTCATACGTTTTAAATCCAAAAATACTATTTTTCTCATTTAATGCTAAAAATTCACTTTATTTTCCATATTTGCATAATAGCCCCTTAAAATATAATATTTACATTATAGTCCTCATTTAAATAATATTTTCACAACAGTTCCTTATAAAATTCATATTTATGAAATAGTCCCTCTTTTATAAAATATTTACAATATGACCCCCTAAAAATAATATTTGTAATATGACCCCTCTAAAAATAAGTATTTATACAATGGCCTCTTATTTAAATAATATTTATAATTTAGTCCATCTTTTATAAAAAAAATTACGGCATGACCCCACTAAAAATCAGTAATTGTACTGTTTCCCCAAAAATGATATTTCTTTCTTTTACTTCACATATTATAGCTCACATTTTACGGACGCGCTTCAAAACCCGTAGGGTGAGCTATACGTCAGTAACCTTCAAGTATTGACACTCATTTTATTTTTTAACCTATTTATTTAATTATATCAGATCTTTTTCCCAAAACCATTTTGCTTGCTACATTCAAACTTGCTCAAATTCATTTCCTTTTCATTTAAATCCTTCATTCTCATTTGAATCCATCATTTTCAGGATTTGGTCCTCTAAACCCTAGTATAGCCGTGAGCCTCATTGCTCTTTGGAGCATTCATACAATCGTTTCATCATATTGTTCACATCTTAATTTATACATACACTTACATGCATTCAAATTCTGACATACAAACATATATCAAAGCAATAATCATGATAACACACATGTAATTATAAAAACAAAGCATAAATACCACAAACAAAAATCAAAGAAGCATTAAACAATAGATGAATAAACCCTTATGGGTTTTTCACCACACACAATCATCTTCTCACCACCAAAACATGGTTGGTGAGGTTAAATCTCCCTCTTACCTCTTGAAGACAAGTCTTTTAAGCTCCTCTCCTTCTCCTTGATTTCGTGTGAGTCAAAAACAATTTCCTAAAATTCTTAAACAATAAGTAAAATCACAACCAAAGCCTAATAATGGAAAGCCATGGAACAATCATGGTATATAAAATCAAAAACTTAATTTTAAACCAAGGAATCAAAAGTTCACCTTTAGGAAGTAGGATAGAACTTGGATTTTGAAGCACTTAGGGTAGAATTTTGACAAAATCTCCTAAATGAAAAATGTTTAGGAGGTTGTTTAGGTTTAGAAAATGATGAGAGTAGAAATTATGGAAGATAGGTAGTGTATGTAGGTGTTGGGGCCGAACCACAAGGAAGAAAAAAGGAAGGAAAATGTTCTTGAGTTCTTGGGAAATTTGAGAGGAAATGATGCTTGCTTTTTGGTGAGAGAGAAAAGTGAATATTGATTGTAAAATGGAAGTGGGCTACTGTGTGATTATAGGAGAGATTAAAGGGATTTGCATGAAATAAAATATCCTATTTATGTTCACACTTGAAGCACATGGCTTGGTCATCTTTTGATCATCAAATTGTCATGCAAGATGGTTCAAGAACCTTGGAGAAGCCTCCCAAGGCTGCATGGCCGTGTGGCTCTAGGGTGTTTAGAGACTAAATTTAACTCCACTTAATGCTTAATTGCATGTTAATTAACTAGTTAATTAATTAGGTTAAGTTCCCTAATTACTCTTAATTAACATTCTAATTACATAACTTAATTAATTAAATATGTAATTACATATATCACAGTTTCTAAATAAAATTAGGATATCTAATTAGTAATTAGGTTATAACTAATCAATAACTAGATTAGTCTACTTAGTTTGTTAATTAGGCAATTAAGATGATTAATTTAGGTTTAATTAGCTACTAAGTAAAAGTCAAGCCACTATATTTAACTCCATCCTAGCCTTTGAAATGAACTTTGTTTCCTATCCATTGATCTCATCTACGGTGGATATTACTTAGTGATTTTATCAGGATTCATTTCACACCATTGATCTGATCAACGGTTATGATCGAAAATATCTTAATCAAGCTTTTCATCCGATGGTCCACAACAAAGTCTATGCTCCTTTGTTTGACCACTTCTTATTGGATAGAAAAGTCCAACCACCTATTTTGACTGACTCCTATTGGTTCGTTTTGATTTAGCTTACAGAAAATATTCTAAGCACATTTTCTGTCAACTGAAATTTATCAGGTCAAATAATTTATAGCAATAACTGCTATAAATAAAACAACAGATATTTATCCATGAAATATTTTTATTTCAAAGATAAATTCTAAAAATTAAAAGATTCTTTTTTGTGTCACTCAGATTTTGGTTTAGTAAGATCTCCCGCCTCTAAATAAATCAGATAAGAATTTCTCCGGCCTGAAAATTATTATTTTCCTGACTAAGAGCAAATCACACAAAATGATAAAAAATGATCTCAGAACAGTCAAATTATTTTTATAATATACAGAAAATGCAAAACAGTATAATTCTAGTATTACTATTAACATAGTCAGAATTTAGGGTGTTACAGTACACACAAAAGGATACCTTGTAAAAGGTCAGAAGATTAAGCATCCTCTTTTTCACTCAGAGTATATACTCTTCTTGTAGCCTGAGGTTTAGGGTAGGACATAACTCCTTATCTCTGTGGACACTCTTGAGCAAAATGTCCCAGTTGACCACACACAAAACACACCACACAAGGTTTGTCGTCATATAGTTTTCCACACTTAGGGTATTCCGGCTTTATGGTTTCTATCTAAACTTGCTCATCTTCATCGTCTTCATCTTATGGATAGCTAGGTTTAGAAACACTTTTCTCGTACCCATTATCCACTCATTTCCTCCTTTGAAAACCTTGTGATCTTTGCTCCACTTAATATTCAAAGGGGTTGACCCTTTGAATATCATTCCTCAACCCCTCTTTGAATTTAACATACTTCCACTCTCCATCTAGGTTGAGTCTAAAGTGGGAAGAGAACTTCAACAGTTCTTCAAACTTGGCTATGTATTGACCAACCGACATGTCACCTTGTTCTAGTCTCAAGAACTCTATCTCTTTGGTGTTCTGTAGGTTCTTAGTGAAGTATTTATCCAGAAAAGAATTCCCAAACACCTCTCAAGTAATCTGAGTACCAAATGTCTCAAGCTACCTCTTGGCATCCATCCACGAATCCTCTGCTTCCCCTTCTAATATATATGATGCAAACAAAACCCTCTCATCATCTAAACATACCATAACCTTAAATATTGTCTCCATTTCCTTAAGTCACCCCTCTACCCTAACCAGGTCATACTCTCCCTTAAAGGATGAAGGGTTAGCCTTCCTAAATTCTGAAAGGTCTTGAAAGTTCTGGTTCCTTCCCACTTGTACTTCTCGCACCTATTGTATTAATGGTGTTGTTGGCCGCTGTGGTGGATTAGCTTTCACCCTCTCAAGCATCCTAATAGTAACAGCAGCCTACTCCCTCATAGCAGCTGCCATTGCCATAACCGCTTTAGCAAATGACTTTGGTACCCAACTGGAAGTTTAAGGATACTGTAATCTTCCATTACCGAGCTTTCTAACTTTAATAAGTGTCATAGAAAATCCTAGGACTTCATCTTGTCCTTAAACTTATTTTTCAATGACTTTTTATACACTATTAACTATCATTTAAGATTTATTGCTCTTCCTTAAATTAAATTAAACCTTCAGAATAAAGCTAATAGGCTTTCAAGTATCTGCCTTAACTTGTTTTTATTATCAAAAAATTCCTCATCCTTTACTTTATATCTCCACAAATTCTCATAATTTTTGAAGATATGTGTTTATTTAATCTGACCCTTAAACACTCACTTAGTGTTATTAAAAATACTAAACTAACTAAGTTAATTCTCCAAAATTAATCATATTACATTCTATTTATTTGTCACCTAGAAATAAATTATTCATATTTATTTCCCTCATCTAAGCAGTTTATGCTACTCTCTAGGCTATTAACAGTTATTTCTCACATTCAGTGATATAGCAAAATAACTCAACTAACTTAAAAAAGTTGCCAAAGTTAATAGGTAACTCTTATAAAAGTTATTGAACTTCTATAACCATGATTAAGACTAATAGGTTAGGGAGGATGTTACAGCTTGCATCACACATGATCTCAAATGGCAAACTCCAATTGGGGGTTGAATTATAGGGGTAGATGTGAGCTTCTCCTTCAAGCTGTCAAATGCTTTCTTGCACTCATCTATAAACTCAAACACCATATCTTTCTAAAGCAACTGGCAAAGAGAATGAGATATCTTTAAAAAGTCCTTGATAAATCTCTTGTAAAAATTTGCCTGTCCAAGAAAAGAATGAACATCCTTCACTGAAGTGGGGCATGGTAAAGATCTAACAAGGTCTATTTTATAGTTATCTACCTCAATGGCTCTAGCTAAAATCATATGATCTAACTATCCTATGATCCACCATAAAATGACACTTTTCCCATTTTAAAATCAAATTTGTTTCAAGACATCTTTTCAATACAAGAGACAAGTTATTAAGGCATTTAGAAAAAGAGTTACCATACAAAGAAAATTCATCTAGAAACATTTCAATAATATGTTCAATATAGTCAGAAAATATACTCACCATGTACCTCTAAAAAGTCACAGAAGCATTGCACAATCAGAATGACATTCTCCAATAAATATGCACACCATAAGGGCAGGTGAAAATGCTTTTGGCTTGGTCTTCAAAATCAATAACCCTTTGGTTATATCCACTGTAACCATCCATGAAATAGTAGTAGGAAAGTTCAACCAATCTCTCAAGCATTTGTTCCATGAATGGAAAGGAAAAATGGTCCTTCATTGTTACAGTATTCGACTTTCTATAGTCTATGCACATTTTCCATTCTGTCTGAATTATGGTGGGCATTAGCTCATTTTCCTCATTTTTCACCACCGTGATTCCTGATTTCTTTGGAACCACTTGCATATGAGACACCCATTTAGAACCAGTAATAAAATAAATGATACCTACCTCAAGAAGCTTCTGGGTTTCTTTCTTCACCACTTCCATAAGATGAGGGTTCAACCTCCTTTGTGCTTCTCTAATAGGTTTGGCACCATCTTCTAGGAGAATTCTATGCATGCACATATATGGACTAATTCTTTTATGTTTACAATTGTCCATACTATGGTTGACTTGTTATCCTTGAGCACACAAAGTAATGCTTCTTCTTGTGAGGGAGATAAATTGTTGGCAATTATCATTGGAAAAGCTCATTGTCCCCCAAGAAAGCATATTTGAGGTGAAGAGGAAATGGTTTCAATTCTAACACAAGAGGTTGTACAATGGAAGGATGAAGTTGATTTTCTGGGGGAAGCAACTGAATAGTACATGCCACCATGGGGTGGACTTTAGGCATAGCCTCCAATGCGAAAACATTCTCAACAATATTCTCAGATAGCTCCAATTCCCTGTACATTTTATTTAGCTTATCTTGGTCCAAACTGTTGATAGAGGTAGATTCTAAGCCATCCTCTTTATCTAATTCATAAACTTGCTGAACTAGCGTATCAATAACATCAATAATTTCAATGGAATATAAAGAATTAGAATATTCAGGGTTTTTTTTATAGCTTCAAAAAGATTGAATCTAACTACCTTACCATCAAATTCCACAGTGAGAGTTCCTTCAGACACATTAATCTTTGTCTTAACAGTTATTAAAAATAGTCTACCCAACAAAATTGGACTGGATGCAAAGCACCCTCATCCTCTACATCAAGTATATAGAAATCAGTAGGAAAAATTAAATCATTTTCCCTAACCAAAACATCGTCAACCACCCTTACAGGATAAGAAAGAGATCTATCAGCTAACTGAAGTATCACACTAGTTTTCTTTAAAGGCCCTAGATGCAATGTTTTTAAAATAGACAATGGTATAACACTAATTGCAGCTCCTAAATCAAACATACATTTTTTAAACTCTTTTTATCCTATAGTGCGGGGAATAGAAAAAGAACTTAGATCTTTGCATTTCATAGGGAGTTTCTTTTGATACACTGCTAATACATATCCACCCAAGATAACCCTTTCATTACCTTTAAGCTTCTTTCTATTGGTGCATAAGTTCTTCCAAATTTTGGCATATTTGGGCTTATTTTTTATGGCTTCTAGCAAGGAAATGTTCAACTCAATTTTTGTAAATGTGTCCAGAATTGATTTTTCTTGTTCATCCTTCTTTGTCTTTGCAATTCTTTAAGGGAACGGAGGAAGTTGATCAAAAGATTCATGGACAGGAGTAAGGGTTATCGTTATGGGTTCAGAAACCACTAATTGTTCTTCTTCAACTTCCCTCTTAATGTCTGCAGACTTTTCAAAGGAAGTGTTATTTAGCTGTTTATCACTCTAAAGGGTGATGCCACTTGCATTTTGCATATTGGAATTGAGTAATGGCTGGCTAGGAATCTTGTTAGAGTTCTACGACTCTAACCAGTTTAGAGAAGTAGCCAGCTGACTAATTTACTTCTCCAAGTCTGTATCCCAATTTTGGTTTTCTGTTGAAATTGAGAATTATTTTGACTCAATTGGGATATTGCCTGCTGCAAGGCAATGTGATTGGAAGTCATTTACTTCATCATATCCTCCAAAGAACTCACAAAAGTTTGTTTATGATTATTTTGCTGTTGTTAGGGTCTTTGCAAGAATTGTTGTCTTTGTTAGAAGCCAAGAGGCTTGTTGTAGTTGACCTGGGACTACTGATTGCTCCCCCAATTCTGATATTGGGGTTGTGAATTATCTACCAAATAGTTTCCTACCATATTACAATCCTCCTATTGCAAGGATGGACAATCATCAGTATTATGTCCTATTTTCAAACAAATTCCACACTTTGCAACTATAGTGGTTTAGTTAATGACAAGCTTTTCAACAATTGAAGTCAAATGATTTAGTTTCTAATCTATAGTAGATATATCAATCTCATTTACCTTTTTTGGTTTCACCTCTTTCACCAAATTGCTGAGTATTTTAAACCAATACCTATATCAAACGTTTGGCCTATGCAAATGTTTTGTTCTGTAATGATCCTCCACTAGAAGCATCAAGAATCTGTTTGTTTGCCCAAGTTTGCCCCTTATAGAAATATTGCAAGAGTAATTGCTCTGGTATTTGATGATTCAGGAAACTTGATACAAGTCTCAAAAATCTCTCCCAATATTCAGGAAATGTCTCTCCAGAGTTCTGTTTAATGCCACAGATATCCTTCCTTAAGCTAGCAACTTTCGAAGCAGGAAAATGCTTCTCAAGGAAAGTTCTCTTCATATCATTCTAAGTAGTGACAGATCCAGAGGGCAAGTAGAAAAGTCAATCATTTGTTGTTCCTTCAAGGGAGAAAAGAAACACTCTAAGCATAACCTGCTCCTCTATCATGTTGGCAACCCATAGAATTCGGGAAGCATGTTCACCAACCTTAACTTTACTTCAAATCCACTATCAACTGGTGGCAATTGGATG
Organism: Ormosia semicastrata; assembly: GCA_029884595.1. Taxonomy (NCBI): domain Eukaryota; kingdom Viridiplantae; phylum Streptophyta; class Magnoliopsida; order Fabales; family Fabaceae; genus Ormosia; species Ormosia semicastrata. The sequence continues at coordinate 5,452,490 of JAQQTO010000061.1, forward strand.
CATAAAGGCTGCACATCAAGGTTAGGTTGTGCCAATTCTCTCAAAGTTCTGTTGTTTTATAGTCTAGTCATCTCTTCTTTTCCTTCTTGTATTGGTGAGCTATGAAGTAAAGTTATGATAGAATCTTCGATCCTTTGAAGTATCCTTTGTTCTTCTAAATCAATTTCAGAAATATAGGGAGAAGATGGTGTAGGTTCAGAGTTCTGCTCAGCTGCTTTCTTTTCTTTCCTGAGTTGAAAAAGTGTATGTTCAATCTCTGGATCAAATGACACTAGAGGCTGAGATCTATTACTGCGCATGTATCTGAAAATCACACAAGAAGAATTAAGATTAACTAAAAATAATATTCACTAAATTAAACAAGAAATAAAGAATAAAGATAAACAAATCTAACTAAATGAACTCAAGCAACACGAACAATTTAATTAAATTCTCACATCGAAAATATTATCAATGCAAAAATATGAGTAACTCACAAAATTAATAAAAAAAAACCTAAAAAATATTAAAACTAAATGGTAATTAAAAACAAAGAACTAATCAAGCACGAAAATTAGAAAAATTTAAATTCACACTATAACACTTAATCAAGTAAACAAAAATCACAAAAATAGAAATTTCAACAAGACAAATAAATTGATACCGAAACAAAAAAAAAATACCAAAGAAAGAAAACAACACAAATGGCCAAAATAAACAAAAATTCCTAATCAATTATATTAGCTTAATTAATGATAATTCCCCCAACAACGGTGCCAAATTTTGATAGGTTGTTTTGCTATCAAATTAAAATCCCTTTACCAATTTAAAAAAATAAATTTTAACACAGTGACAAATAGGGTATTATTCTCCAAAGAAAAATATTTGATTAAGCTAAATAATTAATATAGATAACAAAAACACAAAGAACAATAAAAATTAAACTTAAATGATTAAATTAACCAAAATAAAAAATTATAAACTGTGATGAGTCTAAAATTGATTGATTGATGGTCTAATGATCACTTTCCACCACTAAGATTATTATTTTCCTAATTCAATTTTAATTAATCTCCCTGTTCACTTGAGCTAACAAACATGAGTAATTAAATATAAACTACTCATCCCTCCAAAATAGTTAGGACAAAAACGTTTTCTCCTAACTCTAACCAATAATTAATTCTAAAATGTATAGAATCAAATTATCAATTGAACCTATGTTGAATTCTCCCTTGAAAATTAACAATTACTTTACCATAACAATTAATCCCAAATGCTACAATTAATTAGAATTTCATGGAAGCACAAAATTCTAATATAGCAATAGATAATTTTAAAATAAACTTAGATGATTAGGCTAAGAAAATCTTGAATATATCATAAATATTAAAGTGTTGGAGAATTACAAACAACTCAAATATGTGAATAGAGAAATAAATGTCAAATCAAATGAGAGAACATAACATCTTAAGGACTCAACATCGCCCTTAACAAAAAAAAAAGCCTAACATGATATAGATAGACATATTAAAATATTCAGAATAAGAAGAGAAAAGATAAAAATTCTTTGAAGAATAATTACCCAAATTGTAGTTAGCTTGCTCCTCTTTAATTCATGCTGCACGTTGCTTTCCTCACACTGTTGTGGCATCTTTTTCTTCCTTCTATGCCCTGCTCTTTTTTTCCCCCCCAATTTATAACTTGGTGCACTACCTTTCATGAATCACATCCCAAACATCTTTTTCTTTTCAACTTAATATGCACGACCCATGTGACTTTTGGCCTTTATTTTTTTTTATTTCTTACTTTAACATCTAATTGGTCCTACTAACACCAATTATAACCAAATTCTCCATGCTTACTACCCGCACAACATACATTCAAAGTAGGTTGGGCTTTGTAATTTGAACTTCATCATCTAAAAAATGCTTTCTCATCATTTTTATTCAAATTAATCTACAAAATAAAATTATCAAATAATGAGATTAAAATAATTAAAATTAACATAATACTAGTAAAATTATCAAGTTTAAAGGTGTAAAAACATATATATAAATCATGCACATCATGTTCCATGAGATGGCCAAACACTTTGAGGTAGATTTTCACTTTATCAGATAGAATATCCTATCTAGAGACATTATCATTAGCTTTGTCAATTCAAATGATTAATTAGTTGATATTTTCACTAAGTCCTTGACAGGTCCTCAGATAAGTTATCTTTGTAACAAATTTGGTGTATATGACATATATGCTCAAACTTGAAAAGGATGTTGAGAATATATATGATATAAATAGTGTCTAGATTCATTATATAAGCTAAAGTCTACCAAATCATATGATTATGGTAATTATGAAATTGTACCATTGTAATTTATTGTAACACTATATATATAGCCTCTGTTGTGTGATTGAGACACACAATTTCATCATATGCAATCTAGTTTACTGGTTTCCAGATTACTATTTCTCAATTTTAAATCAGCTAAAGAAGTACTCATTGTAGGTTTCGTTGATATATACAAATAATCTCGAACACTCTCCTTTGTTATCATTCAATATGTTTCAAATTATATACATACACAAAAGAGAGAGATATGTGGGAGAGGTTACAACTAGATACAACAACTTACACCTAGATATAGACAAATAAAAAGATAATGCAAGCTCCAAAATTTCTCTGACAAACCAAGTGTTTGTGTTACTTTACCTTAGTGAGGTCAGAAGCTCAATGTTTATAATTCTTAGTAGCACATTAATATGATCCTTTATTCTATTATATTATTCCTAGAAATTTTTCTCAAGTATATTAAAGGTACCCACTGATAAGTGAATGTGTATCAAAGTTGCTTTCTCAAGTTAAAAAGTAATGAAGTCAAGTCATGAAGAGCTTAAGCCACAATTAAGAGACATATGATGTTAACAAGCTCAAGTTGTGTGAGTTCATTTAACACTCAAAGGACTTCAATCTACATTAAGAAGAATATGAAAGCAAATGTTCAAGAGTGCAAATAAAGTTGAACTGAATCCTTAACTCTAGGCCAAATGGTATGACTGATAGGCAAGGCACAAATTTTCCTACTTAAGTGAATCAAGCCAAGTGTCAAAATTCTATTTAACTCTGAATCGATACCCTTTGGCCTTGACAGGGCATGATGCTGATCCACTTAATCAAGAATCCTATAGCATATGCCTCCTGCAGTTACTATAACTTTTCGGGTAATAGAATATTTGATCTTAGCTCTAATACCACTTATCGCATCGAGCTCTTCTTATTAGGCCAAAAGCTATAGTTGATATACAAGAAGCATTTTTTCTATTATAAGTGAACCAACTAAAATAAAATAGTTTGATTTGAATATGACCCAAAACTCCTAGGCCTTGCCAACACAAGATGTTGACCCACCAAACTAACAATTAAATTAGCTTTAGGATGTCTTAAGTTAGCTCATGAACTCTAGAAAGCAAGCATTATGTTCCAGTAAAGTTAAGATCTATGAAGCATAGACATGGACACGGACACGGGCACGAGGACACACCAAATTCAAAAAATTATAGGACACAGACACGACAGATATATATATATATATATATATATATATATATATATATATATATATATATATATATATATATATATATATATATATATATATATATATACATACATATATATATAAAATTGTAAAATTTAAGAAAAATTATAATTCATTGATATTATTTCTATAAGCTTGAAGATTTACAATATCTTAATATATGTCATATATGTCAATATTTGCTACTTAATAAGCCCTTCCTAAAAAATATAGAGCATAATTTCTATTAACATTTACTAAAAAATCATCTAAACTAACTTCTCCTAATAGAACTAATCATGTACAAGTACATGTGCATAAAAAAATTAACTAAAGGGAATATTGATGTGAGGCAAGTTTCGATGACGACGAAGTAGATGACTTGGTATGAGCAGAGGTAGAAGGAGTAGTTGAAAATAGTGGTAGGTGAAAAGATAAAACTTAAAATACTGGTATGTTAAAATAGTAGCTTGGGATGTCAGTCATGTGATTTGGCTTGAGTGGGTTACGGACTTACTAATTGAACGTTAGTCATAGAAACTAATTTTTTTTTAAAAAAATATTAATGAGTCATGTCCAAGTCGTGTCCTAGATGTGTCCAAGCGTGTCCGTGATGTGTCCAAACTGAAAAAATAATAATCTTTTTAATCGGACACATTCAGACATGCAAGACACGTGTCGTACAAGTGTCCTCATGTGTCTGACACAGATACATGTCTGACACGCAGACATGCCTCAAAAATGGTGTGTCTGTGCTTCATAAGTTAAGATTAAGATACTCCAAAACTACCTAAGCTAACTCAGTTACAAAATATGCAAAAGAATTCATATGAGTATAACAACATCTATATTTTGGATATGAGTTAGTTTGATGATTTTTCTAATAGTGTACTCATCTATATATAGACTATTGACACTCAATTATGGGTATTGAACACAAAAGCTTCTTATTACATACCAAGGTTGCATCACTCACTCAAAGAATATTTAAGGTTTTGAGCTAGAAAAGGAAATAGTTAAATTGCTTTTATTGTCATAAAGAAATGAGCTTTCCTTGAAAAAAATATACTCCATATTTAGGGTATCAAATCTTCAATCCTTGTTTTTTTTGGTTTCCCTACCTAACCTCCCAATTAAATGCTACTAAAAACTAAATAAAAAATTCTTTCTCTCTCTTAATTGATGATAACTTCTCTTTAAGTTATTAGTTGTTTACTTATTTGTCACCATTTAACTCCGAGGCGGGGGGAAAGGAAGGAAACGGGAAAATGAGACAGAAGAGTTGAATCTTGTATTTTGAGGCTTTGTGAGAAATTTGTATTATCTTGTGGAGTTTGTATTTTTAGTTAGGCGAGCTATTTGTAAAGATTCTCAAGTGAATATCATGATGTTAGTTTAAAGAGGTTAGAATTGAAGAAAAAGTACTAGTTTCTAGCTTGTTGAGGTTAGTTTGAAGAAAAACTACTACTATCAAGCTTGGAGAGGTCAGGGTTGAAGAAATAAGAATTGAAAGCAATAAAAAATCCTAACATTTCTGTATGTAAGCCCTCATTTTGAATTAGCTACAAAAAAAACATGTGTTCAAGCTCTCCTTACCATTTACCTTTTATTTTGAGCTTGTATTCTTGTTTTTCTACTTCCTTCTAGCGTTTGTGTGTTTGTGCATTTAAGCTTGCAGGTGCAACTTTTCCTTAGCAAAAACCAAAGTTTTATATAGTGATATACTTAAAGTTTATATTTGGTAATTTTTAATCTAGCACCATTTCAGCTCTTCATGTGTGTGTACGTGTATGTTTGCGTGTTTAGGTTTCTTTATCTCTAGCTAATTTTCCTATATCACAAGATTGAATCATTCCAAGCATTTCTTAAAGTTTATTTTCAGACTTGCTTGCCTTCTTTGTGTAATTGGTAATTGGCAATGTTTTTGATGATCACAAACAAGAAGATCTATGCAATATCAAGTCCAAGATCCTTCAAGACTAGTTATAGGACTTAGATATTATGTAAAGGTAAAAAAGGTTCATACTAAGCTCTAAATTCATTTTTCAAATACCTAAGATAGCACTTAGTGAAACAATGAGTTTTTAAGTTGCTAAAGATTCTTGGAGAATCAAGCAAAATGGTTTTTAAGTGTTTGAAAAGCTTTGGGACAATTTGGTGCATGAGGCTTATATTGGTTAAGTCTTTTTTAATGTTGATAATTGAATATGAGCTTGCCATATTCGACTAGCAAAAGTCAGTAAGTCAAGCTTCTGTTTTAATGAGGCAATAATCGATTATTCCATGACAATAATCGATTATTGATCAATTCTGTGAATGTGCGCCCAAATTGATTTAACATCAATAACTAGTTATTACTTAGAATAATCGATTATCACTAATCCTGAAACTTACCCTTTTTTGTGTTATCTCGCAAATAATGATTTTGGGCTTCCAATAATTGATTATCTAGGTTTCTAAAATTAGTAATAATGGCTAGTAGCTCACATTAAATGCTCCCAACTCACTCCCAAATGACTATTTAATTACTTGGACTTTAAATACAAAGCATTGGGGACTCAAGTAGAGTTGGATATCACTCTAAAAAACTTTCTTCAGCATTTATTACGAACTATAGCATCCTTCATTCATACTTCTTTATTTTTGAGGTTAAGTGTGTGATCATCTTGCTACCTCTTGAACTTCAATTTGTAATATCTACTCTTATGAAAGTTTCTAATCTTTCTCTTCATCTTAAAATTATTGCAAGAGGGTGAGGTATCCCTCAATAGAGAAAATGGTGAGGTATCCCTTGTTGTGAGGCTCAAACACTAAGGGTGAGGTATCCCAAAGGTGTTGTGAGTGCTCTTGGATGTAAAGGTTGCAAACACCTGTTGAAGCTTGGAGTCTAGTGAAAATATCTCAGGTATATCACTTGAGGATTGGATATAGGTCACAAGAAGTAGTTGAACCAGTATAAATCTTGGAGTTTGCTTCTTCAACCCTATCTATTTTATATTTGTGCCTTTAGAGTTGTTCACTCTCTTGAGTACTTTGATTCTTGGCATCTTTGGTGTGAAAAGTTCTCATCCTCATCTATCTACTCCTTTTTGATAATTAATAACTTCAACAAAAATTAATATACAAGTGTTCTTGAAAAAGTTTACAAAAATCTTTTATAAACACAATCCACCCACTCTTGAGTTTGAAGCCACTTGATAACAAGTGGTATCAGAGCTCAACTATTGTGTAAAGAGCTTAATAGCTTCAAAAGGAAATATGGCTTCTTCAAATCCTTTTTCATCAGAGGGTGCTTCCATCAATAGACGCCCATTTTTCAATGGTGATGGATATGTTTATTGGAAGGAAAAAATGAAATTTTTTATTGAAGCTATTGATTTAGATATGTGAGATGTTGTAGAAAATGGTTATTTTATCCCTACATATCTTGTTAATGGTGTAAGAGTCAATACACCTAGAAAATGATCTCCCTTCAACTAGCAGATCGATCTATCATGCTCCCTTACGGTATAGTCGAAGATGTGTTAGTGAAGGTGGACAAATTCTTTTTTTCAGTTGATTTTGTTGTGTTAGATATAGATGAGGATGTTGATATCCCTCTAAATCTTGGAAGACCATTCTTAGATACTTCAGGAGCACTGATTGATGTGCCAAGAGGTGAGCTTATTTTGAGGGTAGATAGAGATCAGGTAACATTAATGTTTTTAATAAATTTGTACCAACATCAAATTTCTATGCCCAGTCAAATGCATTCAAGGTAAGCCTTAACATGAATTGGCTGGTACGAGTCCATCATCATTGATTAATGTTGATCTTCCCAATTCTAAGAAAGTTGATGAAAAGGAGAAAGGTCTTCCTATTTCTCAGAATTTATTGCAAACTGGTTTGAAATCTTCTGACAAATTGTAACTTGGTACCTTACTTGTTGATAAATTGAAAACCCCATGGCTTGGTGGAATCTCTAATGCAAAGGCATCTTTTGGACAAATAACTACAACTCTAGTTCAAAATGTGTTTGAAGGCACTTCTAAGGCTATTGACCGAGTATGGAGGCATAAATCTAAAAAAGGAAAGGCATCATTTTACTTCTACTGCTTCAAGCCACCTTGATTAGTTGGAAAGGCAATGTCGAGCTAATGATGTTAAATAAGCACTTTTTGGGAGGCAATCTAAATTTTTTTTTCTTTTTCTTTACTCTTTTATCCTTTCAGTTTTTATTCGCTATTTGCTTTTGCTATTATTTTGTTATTTCTTATTTTATTAACTAACATTTTTCTGTTTTTATTTTGAAGTTAATGTTGAGTTAATTTAAGTGCCTCCCCAAGTTCAGAGCCTTTGTACGGGGATGTATATAGTTGTCAGCCACCAAAAAAAGTTTTTCTTTTCTTTACTTTAATATTTTATTTTCACATTTATTTTTAACCTTTTTTATTTTTGTTATCATCACCTCATTGTGTTTTGAGTCATTCTTTGCATGCCAGTTTGTTGAATTGAATATCTAATGATTGCTTGAATTATGAATTGATCTATTTTCTTGGGAAATTACATGAGAATTTGATAGTCATGTTTATCTCTATTGTTTCAATTATGTATGAATGTATTTCCTATCTTTATGTTTGATAGACCTTGGAATATAAATGCATGTCAAGATAAGAGAAAGTTTATGAGAATGCATGTGTGTGGATGATTTGTATCTAGAAGTTGTTTGATTCTCACTTGAGGCAAAATCCTAGATAATACATGATTAAGGAAATGATAAGGGTCTTCTTTGGATTGTTTTGAGTCTTTCAAGCCAACCTGTAAACTCTGTATATCCTTAGATCCCATTTTGCAGCCTTGGGTATGTTTGGCCTCTATTTATTTTCTTTACCCACATTTACCTCTCCCATACACAAAAAAAAATCTCTCTTACACACCATTTGTTGAGTTGTATTAATTTATTATTCAAGCTTTCATTATTTTTGTGCATGAAATATTTCAGGAGCTGAAAAAATTCAAAAAAAAAAAGCCCACCCAATGTATTGCAAAGAAGTAAGTTTAGGGCTGAAGGTTGTTAGAAAAAAGAAAAAAAATAATAAAGTGTGATTCTTATGCTCTGTTTGGTACTTGTTTTACATTCTGTGGCTTGAATTTTGAAATTTGCTTGATTTTGCATCTCAACTCTTTTTTTCTTTATCTTACCTATTCTTTCTTAACCCTTACCTTCGGCCTTACATTACAAGCTTTAAAAGACCCTTTTGATCCTTGGTTATATGTTGTTTACATTAGTGGGTGAAAAATAATCCTATGAATGTGGGTCTGATGTGCATTTGTATTTTTATAAACTTATCCGGTCTTGTACTTCATTAGTGGGAATAGGTCTTACATTCATGTCTATGAGAAGTCATTTATGCATGAGAGTTGCATGTGAGAGACGAAGTAGCAATTGGATTATACATGCGTGACACTTTAAAATTTGATTGTGAAGCGATTTCTAAGGATATGTATGATATTCACTAATCGATATTGCCATGTTTGAGTTTGCAAGTTTTGAGTCTTTAGTTGTTTATTTTTTGGTTTTTTTATTTTTGCTTGAGGACAATCAAAATCTTAAGTTTGGATGAGTGATGAACCTTTAAAAATTCATATATTTACAGTTCAAAATCTTGGGTTTTTATCCTCTTTTAATCTCTTTGATTGAGCTTTATTCTCAAGTTTTGTTATATTTTTAGTATTTTAAATAATGTTCTTATTACGTGTTTTATGTGTTTTTATAGGTAATTGCATATGGAAAAGATTGAACATTTTGAAGAAGTAAGAAAAATAAGAAAATTCCATTTCAAATGTCCAGCGCTTAAGCGCTAGACACTCAATGCTTGAGCGCGCAAAAATTTTAGAAAAGATGCCTAGCACTTAAGCGCTGGGAAGGTAGCGCTTGAGCGCACATCATATATGAGGAAATTTAGAAAAGACGCCCAATGCCTGAGCACGGGAATGTCCGCGCTTGAGCACTGAATGCGTAATAGAGCACGTTAATTCTCTATAAAAAGAAAAGTTACGGCAATGTGCAACACACACTTGAATAGAATGCAACAGCCATTAAGAGGCACAAACCCTAAAGTGGTGTGGGCGCAATTAGGCTTGAAGATAAGGAATTCTCTTTAACCTTTCCAGTTATCTATAATGGAGCTTGTCATATTCTTCCCTATGTGTTCTTCATTTTTTATTAGTAACTAACCCTTTTTCATTAGGGTGATGATGGATCTTGATACTTAGACGATGTAAATTCTTTTATGGGTTTAATCTATGTTTTGATTTCATGATTTACATGTTTATCTCTTCTCTTAATGCTTTTCTAAATATGGCCAATTTAGGAATGATTTTTGTGTTATGTATGATTTGAGAAAATTGTGCACGAACTTAGAACTTGTGATAAACACCATAATTTCCAAAATCGCTAGGAATAGACGTTGTGGGTTGTGTGGTCTTTCTCTTAATTTTGTCATTTTTAATGTCTTCTCTATTTGGGGTTAGACTAGGGATTAGTTAATTCTAAATAGTGTGAAGAGGATTAATATACCAATGGATTGGATATTAAATAATTTTGAGAATTGACCATGAATCATTGGAATAAAACTTGATTAAACCAATATTTGATTTTGCATTAAAAGAGTTCCAGTGAAATATGACCCTTAACACTTTTATATCATTGTCTTTCAACTTTACCCAATTAATTAAATTTTACTCTTGTTATTTTAACTTATTCTTTCTTATTATTATTTTTACCAACTCTCTTTTTGATAGCTTGAATAGTATCAATTTGACGAATTTAGTAATTGACAACATAATCCTCATGGGAACGATACTTAACTCATTCTTTATTATTTTGCGATTTAGTGCACTTGTCAATATCACAACATAAGTTTACCCTTAGAAGAGACAATTTGAATATATTGCTTGGGAAACAAAGATGTGTCTTTGAAAAGGCTGGTTTGGGGTATAATCTTAAAACTCAACAAAAACTTTATAAGAACTTCTTTGTTCCATCAAGCATATCAAGTAATCCTTTCATAAAATGTTTTTATTATGGCAAGAAAGGACATAGTGCATCCATATGCAATGCAAAAAAGAACACCAAAGTTAGCTCTATGATGGTTTGGGTTTCCAAGGGCATCTCACCCAAAACTAACACACAAAGACCCAAGAAAATTCGGGTACTAAAGGTTAAAAATTAAGTGTGTGTTGTAGGTGTGCTTGAAGGCCAATAACTCACATTAGTACCTTAATAGTGGTTGCTCCAGACATATAATCAGAGATGCCTCCAAGTTCTCTTTCCTAGTCCCCAAGAAGCATGAACATGTAACTTATGGAGACAATAACAAAGGAAAGATTCTTGGTATTGGTAAAGTTGGTAAAACTTTTTCCTCCTCTATTGATAATGCTTTGCTTGTTGAAAGACTCAAACATAACTTGCTTAGCATTAATCAATTATGCGACAAAGGGAATAAAGTTATATTTGACTCAAATTGTTGCATAATTGAAGGAGTAGATGACAAGCAAGTTAAGTTTGTTGGTCATAGAGTGAACAACATATACATGATTAGTCTTGATGATATATCCTCAAATGTTACAAAATGTCTTATGAGTAAAAAAGATGATTCATGGATTTAGTATAGAAGAATTGCACACATTCATGTATCACTTGAATAAGTCGGTCTCTAAGGAGTTAATAATTGGATTACCTAAGCTCAAATTTGAAAGAGATAAGTAATGTGATGCATGTCAAAACGAAAAGCAAGTAAATGTCTCTTTTAAAGTTAAAAATGTTGTTTCTACCTCTAGACCTTTATAACTTTTGCACATAGATCTTTTTGGACCCTCAAGAACTATGAGCTTTGATGAGAATTACTATGCACTTGTGATTGTGTATGATTATTCTATGTTCACATGGGCATTATTTTTTTCCTCATAAAAATGATGTTTTTCAAGCTTTTAGAAAACTTTCCAAAGTTATTCAAGATGAAAAGAGTTCTAACATTGCATCTATTAGAAGAGATCATAAAGGAGAGTTTAAAAATCAAGAGTTTGAAACCTTTTGCAATAAAAATAGCATTGAGCATAATTTTTTAGCCCTTAGAACTTCACAACAAAATGGAGTTGTAGAAAAAAAATAGATCTTTGGAAGAAATAGATTGAACTATGCTCAATGAATCTAACGTTTCTAAGTATTTTTGGTTGGATGTAAGTACCTCTTGTTGTGTAATAAATAGGGCCCTAATAAGGTCAATTTTAAAGAAAAATCCCTATGAATTATATAAAGGAAAGAAACCAAATATCTCTCACCTTTATGTCTTTGGATGTAAATGTTTTGTCTTAAATAATGGTAAAGATAATTTAGACAAATTTGATGCAAAATCGGATTAGGGTATATTTCTTAGCTATTCTAGTCATAGTAAAGCTTTTAGAGTTTATAACAAAAGAACAATGATCATAAAAGAATCCATACAAGTTACATTTGATGAGACTAATCCCAATGGACCGAGAAAGGAATTTATTGATGATGTTGCAAAATTTTTTACTAAAACACACTTGGATGACAAGGAAAAATAGGCAAAGAAGCAAGAAGAAAATCAAGTTGATCCCCCAAGGCAAGAGGAATCACAAGTCATGGATCTTCCCAAGGAATAGATGACTTCAAGATATCATCCTCTTGACAAAATAATTAGTGATGTATTGTGAACACCCAATTTTGTCCAGGCCTTGAAAAAATATATATAAGAATAAAAATAAAAAAATAATAATTGTCCACTTTCTTGACAAAATCCTCTAATTATGTCTTAGTTTATTTTATCACTTAGTTTTATTTTATTTTGAATACAAAAAATAAAAAATAATAAAATAATAAAATAGTAATAATAAATAAACAAAAGAAAAACAAAAAAAAAACACGAGTAAAAGAGAGCGGGAGGGTAGTGCGAAACTGTAGCCTCAAGAATGCCCTCAAGCAAGTTGACAAAGACGATAGAATGAGAAAGAGGAATGCAACATAGCTGGGAAAAAGAGAAAGCATGGAGCAGAGGAACAACACATGAAAGAGGAAATCCAAGTGAGACCCAAGCTTGGTCAACCCTGGCAACCCCTCTATCTAGTGCAAAGAGTGTAGCTGGACAACAGAGAGGGAGATAGAGACCCTCTGATAACCAAAACAAATCTACATACAAATGCATAAGCTACGAGGAGAGGCAGAGGACCTTTGGGGAGGAAGAACTATTTTGGAGCAGAAGAAAGCACACTCTGTCCCTGAACCATCTTCTTCCAGAATTTCGCCAGCCATCTTCAACCAAATCACGTTCAAACCTCTTCCATAGCCACTATTTTTACCCATAACAGTCACCTGCATACCAGCAACCACCACCTTCATCACACCTCCCAAACCGAAACCCCATTCATAGCCACCATCACCAAACCTATCTTCACCATCTCTTCCCTCAACCACGCAAAACACTCACAACCTCCATCACCCGTAACCACCTCAACTACCTCATTAGAAAACACAACTCCAGCCACCGTCATGCCACCATACGAACCTCAACCAGAACTCGTGAACGCCAACCGTCACCAGCTTGAACCGCTCCACCCACGACTTCCCCCAGATCCGGCCAGCACCGAGCAGAACCGCGAGCCTTCCCCCCGTCGTGCGTCGCCCTCTCAGCGTGCAAGTCATCCCTCTGCGTCGCGCGATCGCACTCACCTGAACCAGTCCCGATCTAGCCGCGCTTCACCGTCGCTCACCCACCGCGTGCGAATCTGTCAAGCTGCGATCTCCATCTTCGCAGATCCGGTCTGTGGAACACCTTGTAGCCGCCTTCGTCGCGCAACACACCATTCACCAGACCACCACACGGACTAAGCCGCCGTTCCTCTTCCGTCCTCTGCACCACCGTTCTACTGGTGGGAGTGAGTTTTCCCTTCTTTGTTTCGTTCTAGAAGAACTAGGAGCCCACTTTTCTTTTTTGTTCTTTGTTTCGTCTCCAGTCCGTTTTGTGTGTTTAATTTCTTTTCTTTCTTTTCTTTTTTTTTTGTCTGGTAAAAACAATATTAGGTGGGCTTAGCTTACCTTTTTTTAAAAAAAATTAAGGAAATGAGCTTATGCTGTGTTCTTTTTTTCTAGTAGGCTGAAATCCTTTCTTTTTATCTTTGGGCTGAGGCTAGTTTATTTATGTAGGTAGGATATTTAGTAGAAGGGTTATAATCTTTCTTTTTTTGAAAAATGATGATAAAATTTTATAAAAAAAAGGGAATATAAAAAAAAACCGACCAAAATATTGTGAGTTTAATTGCTTGTATCATTTAGGATTATTTCTTGTTCGATAGTGTTTACTTAATTTAATGGTATGTTTTGTGTTATGTCTTGTGACTAATGGGAAGTCAAAAAAGCAAAAAATTAAGGAAATTTAAAAATAAAAATAAAAATGAAAGAATCTGAAAATTGTTTAAAAATTAAAAAAAAATTGTTTTGAATAGTTTGATTTGTGAAGCTTATATTTAATCTTTTGTTTTATTTATTTGGCTCATAAAAAAAGGTGTTTACTTGTTTGTCCTTGTGCTTTCCTTTAAAAAAATGAATGAATGAAACAATAAAAAAAAAGAAAAATATTTAAATCAATGCAATGACCAATAATGATGATTGAATAGCGGATGTTATCTTCAATGTCGTTTGGATCATAAGAATTTATTAAGTAGCCTAGTGCTAACTTGAATCCTATGCAAAGATGATTTTGTTCTCAAACAATATCCATTTTCAAAAAGTTTTTTTCTTAATTAAAATCAATCAATTCAAACTTATTTTCTAGATAACTACGTGACTTTGAGTTCCTCATTACACTTGAGGATACGTAGGAGCATAATCATATTTTGTCAAGCCAAAAAAATAAATTTTCACAATTTAGTTATTTGTTTTCTTTCTTATTTTTTTAAAAGTAATAATAAATAAAAATAAAAAAATAAAAAAATAGTTACATTGCCTTTTTTTTTTTTAAAAAAAAAAAGAAGAGTAAAATAAATATATTTGAGATTATCAAGAATTTACACAATTGACTTAAGGTATCGTCTTAGGACGAGTGCGTTATGGGGTGCCATAGGATTAAGTTTCCACCCTTCCCTAAGCATAACTGACTCTCAAATCTAATCTGGTTTTCAAAGACCATTTTCTAATAAGGGATTTCTAATTTTTCTTAATTTAAATAAATTTGGTGGCGATTCCATTTTTATTTTCTAAAATCCAATGAGTTGCTATATTTTTGTCGCGATCACAGTCACGACAGATGGCGACTCCACTGGGGACATTTGAGAGTTAAGCCTTTACAAGTTAGTTGTGCAAAATTTGTGATCTTTATATGTTTGTTTCACCTTTTTTTTATATTTCATGTTTTTTTTATTTTTTCTTTTTTTTCTCTTTTTCCTTTCTTATTTTTATATTTATTTTAGTGTTACTTATTAATGCAAACCTTAGGGTAGAAAACTTTTGGAGTTTGTTTTGTGTTTGCTTTGTTTTGCAGGAAATGGATAGTCTTTAGGATTACAAAGGTTTGTATGCTCCCTACACCCACTGCTGTTAGTCATGGCAACCATTACCCAAGAGAGGGGTGAATTGGGTATTAAAAACTTTTCACAAATGCTCTTAAAATAAATACAAATATTTAAGCTATTTAAATAAAAGCACAGAAGGAACGTGATGAAGAAAAGAAACTTTAAGAACAGCGGAAAGTAAATGTGCAATAAAATAAAATTACATAAAATAAAGAGATAAAGAGAAGAAGAGCAGGCACGATATTTATCCTGGTTCGACCACTAACCACTTGTGGTCTACGTCTAGTCCCCAAAACACAGTTTGAGATTTTTCACTATGTATACAAGCTTCCAATAGGTGCTTGCAACTTTTACATAAGAGAGCACTTTTCACACACAGGGAAACTCTACCCTTGTGCTAAAGTCTCAGCTTGCAGGGATACCTCACCTTTTATACAAACCTTGAGGGATGCCTCACCATCGATACAAATCTTAAAGGATACATCACCCTCAATATAGTAGAATAGAAATATAGATGAAGAGAAACTCTCACAAAGAGTATATGATACAATTTGAAGCTCTATGAAGCTCTCTAAGGATATCTCAAATTTTGGTGAAAAAGAGCACAGAAATTTGGTAAAATATGTATCACAAAATAAAGTAAGAAAGAATTATTTCAGATAAATGGGTGTTTTTAAAAGATGTCCCAAAAACATGTATTTATAGTGTTATAAGAAAAAGAGCCATTGGATATTAATTAATATCACATTAAAAGCCTCTGAAAATAGCCGTTGCGTAAAACTGGATCGAGTTTATTCGAATAAACGAAGTCCTATTCGAATAAATCACTTATAACACATCAGGAAGTGTTTCCTGAAACCTTTTATTCGAATAAACATTTGTTTATTCGAATAAACATTTAGTTATTTGAATAAAACATTAAAAACACGTTCAGTAACATTTTCTGGGTCATGTTATTCAAATAACCCTTTGGTTATTCGAATAAACCATTAAAAACTCGTTCTGGTATGATTTCTGTGGTGTGTTATTCGAATAACATATGCTTTATTCGAATAAACCACTCTGATTTCAAAAACTGACTTTAAATGGTCATAACTTCTTCATTTCTTATCCGTTTAAAGCAAATGACTAGTCATTGGAAAGATCTTTGAGTCTATTTTCAAATGAAATAAGTTTCAAAACAAAACTCAAAGTATTTTGAAAGATATGATTAAAAGAGTGACCAAAGGTCAGTTTTGCAAAACTCAAACTTGGCTATTTTTCATAAATTTGAACTACCACCATAAATAACTTTTCAAAACTTGTTTGTTGGGTATTTTAGCATAGGAAACCCATTTGTAAAAACATATTTGAGATATCCATAAGGCTTTTTATATAAAGACCCTATGTCCTAAAAGTTATACCATTTAATCTTCCTTTGGACTTGGTCTTTGACATGACTTTGATGTTTATCAATACCTTCATGAAATAGGCATTCACATCCTCCTTGTATTGAGCTTAATTGAGATCTTTTGCTTTCTTGTTGCAATGCTCACTCTTGATACTTGGACTATCTTACAAAGTATTACTCACTTAAACAAGCATAGTTAGTCCAAATTCATAATTCAATATCTTCATATGCATGATTCATAAATGTCTAACTCTAGTTAGTTTAACATGCATACAAGACTTTCATAGACACATCCAAATAAGATATTTATCAATTATTAATGGATATGCTCTATATAGGATGCAACAAAGAACATATGCAAAGTGTTCTTTTTGTCTTGTATTTGTCATCATCAAAACTTAACATATTAAATCATTTGGGGCAAACTTATTTCCACAACCTCTCCCTTTTTGATGATGACAAATCACCAAAGAAAAATATGTTGAGCAATATACAAGAATGAATATTCATGTAAGCATATCAAGCAATAAGCACAAGAACATATTTTTCTTTCCAATTTTCACTCCCCCTATTTGACATCAACAAAAAGGCGTAGAAAGAAAAGATTTTATCCCTCTTATAGATTCTACATATGATTCAAGAAGGGTAGGATAGAAGGAAAGACAATAAGAGATAATCTTTATTGACATGTTGATAGAATTAACAATAAAGCACTTCATGTCAAATAAGGATGTAAGCCAAGAGATATAAGCAACAATTTAAAAACTAGGCTCCTCCTCAAAATATGCATATTATAAAAAAGAAAGCAAGGGTAAAGATATTTATTCTTAATTCAAAATTTTAAGACTTCTCCCCCTTTCAAAAAGAATTTTATAAGAGCACATTATATTTTTAAAATCATTTTAGAAGGATAGAAATGTTTTATATAAAAAAACTTATATTCCTTGGAAAGCATCTAGTCATTTAAGATTAATTTATTAATAAATATCATACAATCCATATCATATAAAAATACCACAAATGCTAAGGGATAGAGATACTTATTGAGATAGATAAAGAGTGATGATCCTTCTTTATTGGTCCTTTAACTTTGAGCTTTCTTCCTTTGAATATTCCATTCCATTGCACTTGAAGAAAATCTTCTTTATCTTCATCTTCATTTGAATTCATTCAACTTTTCTCGTTTATCCACATATGCTTATATGTAAAAATCTGATGGCTATATTTGAAACACATAGAGAGACTTGCAAAGCTAACTTTAAAAGTTCTCTAAAACATAAGTTAGCATCAAATATCATGTAAGCCAATTTATAAGCATAATTCAGGTTGATATATAATTTAAAGCATGTATCACATTATCAACTATGCAATATTATCTCTAACAAGAATGCATGAAGCACATATGCACTTGAATCCAAAAAGAATAGTTTAAGCATTTTAAGACATGATTCAAGTTTATCAAGAAACATATGATTCATCATCAAAACTTATTTAGGCATTTTTAGGCAAATAATTATTATGTAAGGTATGTAAATGTATAACACAATTTTCTACTTCTCCAAATAGCATATGATATCAAATTTAAAGTAAAAAAGAAAATGATAAAAGTTTGATATCACCAAAAATGAACTCTTTGAATTTTTGTAAATGACTCTCACTTCTATCACCTTCCAAGCTTCAAGCTTTCATGAGGGAATAGAAATTCTTTGCACCCCTTTTTAAAAGTTGAATTCTTTTAAACTTTACTATCCTCAAGTTGAACTTATTCCATTTAAATGCTTGCTTGAGGTAGTTATCACCCTACAACACAATTCAAAGAATTTTCTTTGGTATCCATCAATTTTCGATCCATAGAGGTTAGTCATTATGCCAAATCATAAGCAAATAAGCATTCAAAATAATAAAATAACAAATGAGTTCACAAGGGCAAAAGATATTTCATTGATCAATTAAGCAATTACATATATTCATAAAAAAGAATAGTGAATTACTTTTGATTAAGCATTTGTATTTTTAAAAGGAATTCAGCAAATATTAACGAAACATAGCAAAACCTTTTGTTTAAAAATGAGCCATGTTTATTCGAATAAAAGAAGAAGATTTGGGTTTTATTCGAACAGAGGATCTGGGAAGGCAAGCGTTTTGGCATTTTAACAGGTTTATTCGAATAATCTTGGGAGTTATTCGAATATACAGAGAAGCAAATAATCAAGACTGATAAGCCAAGTCTCTGGTTATTCGAATAGCCCGAGGTTTATTCGAATAGACAGAGATCAAATGTAAGAGACTGATAGAACAAAGGCTCTGTTTATTCGAATAAATAAAGGATTTATTCGAATAGACAGTAAACACTGCAAACACAAAACTAACATAGAAGTCAGTTTATTCAAATAAACTTCATGTTATTCGAATAAAGATGATATTCAACATAAACTTTGATCAGCTTTAAAGAACTTTATTCGAATGAAAGCTTGTTTATTCGAATAAAGCTAACAAAAAAACACAGAGATGCATCCGTTCAAGAATTCAAAGCATATATATATGTGATTTAAAGAGAGATAAAAAAAATATATTTAAGCAATAAATTCAAATATATATGTATGATTGATAATAAAAAAATGCTCAAGCTCAAGGATATTATCATTAGACATGTCGTTTCAAACAAGAAGTATAATTTATCTAGCATATTAACATGTATAAATATTTTCAAATTATAAGGCTAGAAAAGCATAATAAAAGTTTTCACTTATCCAAAATTGTAAGTTCAAACTTTACGGAGACAAGGAAGAGAGCTTGAAATTATTTCTGGTCTTTGTACTTGCAGCAACCACTTTCAAGATGTCAAAGTCAGTTCTTGGTCTTCAAGCACACCCACAACACACTTTATTTTTTGACTTTTGGTACCTAAATTTTCTTGGGTCCTTGTGTGTTAATTTTTGGCTATTAATCTA
Organism: Ormosia semicastrata; assembly: GCA_029884595.1. Taxonomy (NCBI): domain Eukaryota; kingdom Viridiplantae; phylum Streptophyta; class Magnoliopsida; order Fabales; family Fabaceae; genus Ormosia; species Ormosia semicastrata. The sequence continues at coordinate 5,471,953 of JAQQTO010000061.1, forward strand.
TTATGCTCTCATAAAGATCAATTTTTTCATAATATGTAAATTGAGCACAATAAATTTAGATAATCATTTTCCATTAAGCATATAACCGATAACATGCTTGCTTCATGATACATAGACAATTTTAAAGCATATAAAGCATACATAGGCATTATAGAACTTTATGTACCAAGATATATAACAAATTAATGAACTATGGTACAATAAAAAAATGAACATAATCATGTGTTAAACATAATATTCAAATTTTATCAAGTACACATGATTCTATCAATCAATTAAGGCCTACAAAGAATATACCTCAAATTTATTGACTTTGCATGTGAGTGTGCATAAGAGGTAAAAGCTTTTGATACCTTGGCCTTGGTAATCGAGGAAATACTTTTTCTTATCCATTGCTTCTCTTTTGGAGTCTTGAATTTTGCAAGTTCTACATTTTGTACTTGAGAAGCTTTGGTTGAAGCCATCTTCCTTCTTTGACTAAAGTTTCTACCATTAGGCTCTGGAAGCATTCTCCTTGATGATTCCTCTTTCTTTTGACCAATTTGTCCATCCTTTTGAGAATTATTCTGCATAATTGAAACACTAGGAGGACACTTTGGTACCCACTTCATTTTGGGTCCTTGAATGCTAGTATTAGGGCCTTTAGGATTTTTAAGAACCCATACCATATAATTTCTCATATAAGGATTTCTTCTATAATTGCATAAATGAGAAATATGTCCTAGATGACCACAAAAATTACATACAATTGAATTTAATGATGGCTTGATCTTTTGAATATAATTTTTGAAAAACTTAAGCATTTTATTGTTATTATATTCTAAATTAATTTTGTCATAAGCCTTGCTTGAATTTTCACATGCAATAACATTAATTTTATTCTTATTAACAAGCATAGAATTTAAGCAATTACAATCATTAGCTTTGGTAAATTCAGAATATAAGTCCTCAACTTGATTTTCTAAATCAATGCACTTTTCACAAGAAGTTAAGGTTTTACATTTTAAAGACATTTCCTCATCAAGAAGGGCATACTCATTTTTCAAAGTTTCAATTTCATTTTCAATAAAGAAAATGTTTTCCAAACACGATAAATTTTTCTTTTCTAAATTCAATAAACTATCATACAATTCATTATATGCACTTTGCAACTCATCATAGGAAGGACTATAATCTAGTTTAGAATTATTTACCTCAAAGTCCTTTTTAACCATATAGGAGGTAGTTTCAATTTCTAGCGTGCTTGGCTCTTTAAGAGAATCATATTCTTCCTCATCAATTTTGTTTTGCTTTGCCTCTTCTTTAAATTGAGCACTATCGTCACCAAGAGGCATTTGACTCCCTTCAATAGTTTGAGCATATCTTTGAGGATATTTTTCATGATAAGCTTCCTTCAATATCTTTTGCTCTTCTTACTTTCTATATACAACTTTATGCACAAAAACATTATTAGCAAGATAAAGAGCATCAAGGGTGTCTAAAATTTCTTTGGCACTAGAACAATTTTTAATTTCAGCATAAGCATCATCATTCAAACTATTTCTCAAAATTTGCATAGCTCTAATGTTCAAAGAAAAACATTTTTTGTCAAAATTATTCCAAGTTTGTTTTGGTTTACAAATAAATCCATTTAGCACAACATCCCACAAATCCAAATCAATAGATTGTATATAAAACTCTATTCTAGCTTTCCAATAAACAAAATGCATACCATCAAAGAATGGTGGTTTATCAATTTTAAAACATTCCATTTTGAAAAACTTTCAAGGTTACTAACAAGGATCTTTAACTCTAAGCGGTTAAGCTTTTACCAGAGCACGAAACTCTGATACCACTTGTTAGTCATGGCAACCATTACCCAAGAGGGGGGGTGAATTGAGTATTAAAAACTTTTCACAAATGCTCTTAAAATAAATACAAATATTTAAGCTATTTAAATAAAAGCACAGAAGGAACGTGATGAAGAAAAGAAACTTTAAGAACAGCGGAAAGTAAATGTGCAATAAAATAAAATTACATAAAATAAAGAGATAAAGAGAAGAAGAGCAAACACGATATTTATCCTGATTCGACCACTAACCACTTGTGGTCTACGTCCAGTCCCCAAAACACAGTTTGAGATTTTTTACTATGTATACAAGCTTCCAATAGGTGCTTGCAACCTTTACATAAGAGAGCACTTTTCACACACAGGGAAACTCTACCCTTGTGCTAAAGTCTCAGTCTGCAGGGATACCTCACCCTTTATACAAACCTTGAGGGATGCCTCACCCTCGATACAAATCTTGAAGGATACCTCACCCTCAATATAGTAGAATAGAAATATAGATGAAGAGAAACTCTCACAAAGAGTAGATGATACAATTTGAAGCTCTATGAAGCTCTCTAAGGATATCTCAAATTTTGGTGAAAAAGAGCACAGAAATTTGGTAAAATATGTATCACAAAATAAAGTAAGAAAGAATTATTTCAGATAAATGGGTGTTTTTAAAAGATGTCCCAAAAACATGTATTTATAGTGTTATAAGAAAAAGAGCCATTGGATATTAATTAATATCACATTAAAAGCCTCTGAAAATAGCCGTTGCGTAAAACTGGATCGAGTTTATTCGAATAAATGAAGTCCTATTCGAATAAATCACTTATAACACATCAGGAAGTGTTTCCTGAAACCTTTTATTCAAATAAACATTTGTTTATTCGAATAAACATTTAGTTATTTGAATAAAACATTAAAAACACGTTCAGTAACGCTTTCTGGGTCATGTTATTCGAATAACCCTTTGGTTATTCGAATAAACCATTAAAAACTCGTTCTGGTATGATTTCTGTGGTGTGTTATTCGAATAACATATGCTTTATTCGAATAAACCACTCTGATTTCAAAAACTGACTTTAAATGGTCATAACTTCTTCATTTCTTATCCGTTTAAAGCAAATGACTAGTCATTGGAAAGATCTTTGAGTCTATTTTCAAATGAAATAAGTTTCAAAACAAAAATCAAAGTATTTTGAAAGATATGATTAAAAGAGTGACCAAAGGTCAGTTTTGCAAAACTCAAACTTGGCTATTTTTCATAAATTTGAACTACCACCATAAATAACTTTTCAAAACTTGTTTGTTGGGTATTTTAGCATAGGAAAACCATTTGTAAAAACATATTTGAGATATCCATAAGGCTTCTTACATAAAGACCCTATGTCCTAAAAGTTATACCATTTAATCTTCCTTTGGACTTGGTCTTTAACATGACTTTGATGTTTATCAATACCTTCATGAAATAGGCATTCACATCTTCCTTGTATTGAGCTTAATTGAGATCTTTTGCTTTCTTGTTGCAATGCTCACTCTTGATACTTGGACTATCCTACAAAGTATTGCTCACTTAAACAAGCATAGTTAGTCCAAATTCATAATTCAATATCTTCATATGCATGATTCAAAAATGTCTAACTCTAGTTAGTTTAACATGCATACAAGACTTTCATAGACACATCCAAATAAGATATTTATCAATTATTAATGGATATGCTCTATATAGGATGCAATAAAGAATATATGCAAAGTGTTCTTTTTGTCTTGTATTTGTCATCATCAAAACTTAACATATTAAATCATTTAGGGCAAACTTATTTCCACAACTGCACCTATACGTTTATCACACATATCTGAGTGGGGCCCTATACCTGAGTATGAGTGAAGCCTAAGTTAGGTAGATGTTACGTAGTAGTAGTCATTTTGGATGTACATCCTATTTAGTTATCGCGAAAACCTCATCTAGAGTGTGCCTTTTTCACGAATGTCCCACACTTAGTGGTTTACCTACTGTTCGTGGTAAACATTCTGAAATGGGACTTAGCTCTAGAGCCTTTTAGAATAGAAGAGTCATCAAATGAAAGTTTTCACGAATTAGAAGGACTCATAAATCCTTTGGATAGAAATCCCTAGTTTAAGGCAATCCCATTAGGACACAAAGGGAGTTTACTTTTTCTTTGTCTCTTCCTCACGCCATTTAATCCTGCATTTAAAAAAAAAAACATCACCTTACACTTTCATTCCTAGCCAAAAAAAAAATTCTTCTTTATCTATCTATTCATCATGTCATTCATTTTTGCATAAAAAAATATACATCATCTCGCATTTTTATAGCATTCCTAACATTCAAAAAGAAAAACAAAACTTCATCTTGCATTTTCATGGCATTCCTACCATTCAAAAAATAAAAAATAAAAAAAATACATCATCTTATATTTTCATGGCATTACTAGCATTTTTTTATGAAAAAAAAGAAAAAAAGAAGAAAGAAGAGAAAATGTTTTCATCCCAAAATTCATTCATTTCATCTTATGCATCTCATGCATATTATTTATTTCAACTCATTCTTTGTCTAATGTTATTTTGTTTTGATAAATCAAAAAGAACCATTGTGCGGCCTAGGAAAGAAGACACCAATCAAATCTAAGTTCACAATATATGGGCTCGAGCAAGTCTTGTAGTAATGGCAGCTGAGAATGAAGGCAAAAACTTGAGTATAAAAGTCGATGAGGTTAAAGGGAGGATGACTAAAATGACAACTCTTAGAGAAGAATGGAGGAAACGTTGTTGGCTATGAGGGAGACTCTCACTTTGATTGGGGAGGCCGAAAGCACAGGAGTGATAGGGGCACATTCGCGCCTGCCAACTATCACTTCCATGAGGACAAACCCTGGGATGACCACTGAGATGCCTGTTGTGGGAAAGACCTCGAATACTGCACCGCTAGTGATTCCTATTGGAGAAGGGTATCGTTCTTCAGAGGATACTCGAAATGAGGTTCATGGTAATGCTGAATTCACATGGGAACAACCACATATGTCTATCCTAGTGACAACAAGATTTCCTACTGGGAGTGGTCATGCGGGATTTCAAAAGGATAAGATGGAAGAAAAATGGATGGAAAGGATGGAAGAACAAATTAAAGCGATCAAGGGCCCCAGTGCTTATGGACCGCTTAGAATAGAAGAACTGTGTCCTACCACAGATGTCGTAATCCCTAAAGACTTCAAGATTCCTTATTTTGCCAAGTATGACGGGAGTGGTAACCTTCGATTTCATTTGATCAGTTATGGAACCAAGATGGCTGTTTGGTCTAAGGATGATAAGTTCCTCATTAACTTTTTCCATGAGAGTCTTACAAGCCCCGCTTTAGAGTGGTATCTTCAATTAGAATGCCTTTAGATTTCTCATTGGATGGAATTGGATGATCTATTCATGGATCGATACAAGTTCAATCTGGAAGCAGCTCCTACCTGGGAATAATTGAGCTCAATGCAAAAGAAAAATGAGAAAGCCTTCAAGCAGTATGCCCACAGATGGAGAGCTCTCATAACAGAAGTGCAACCACCGTTGACGTTGACAAAAATGTGCTTATATTTTCTAGGGACTCTGGGAGCTCCTTATATTAAGACAATAATGGGTGGTACCTATCTAGACTTTGCTAAATTAATAGCTGCTGGGGAGATGATTGAAATTTTGGTAAAAGCTGGCAAATTGTCAATTGGCAATGATGAAGGTGGTTTTAAGAAGGAGTTTTTCCCTAAGAAAAAGGAGCTGAAAATGAGCTACATGCAAAACCAAACTCGTCATCCACCATTTTACCCTACCTACCGAGCCCCTCCGTATAACCCAAATCATTACCCTTCTTATCAAGCACCTCCACCCGCTCATTCAACTCACCAGACCTCATACCAAGTCAACTCGCCACGTCCATATATCCTAACCCGTCCTGCCTACACCAATCACCCTCCAGCAAGTTGAAACTCTGAACAATTGGTAAATTGAGGCATTAATTGATGTATTATCATTTGAGACTTTTGTGATGTTGAACTTATGTTAACTTTCTTGAAGCATTAATGTAATGATTTTGTATGGATTCAACCATATCTTGTTTCCTATCATTTTTATGGTATTCTGGTTGTTTTATTTTCTCTTGCTTATTCAAAGTGTCTTCCTCGTATTTGAGCTCCATTGGACTCCAATTCTTGCTTTGATAGATGTCAGTAGTCATAAAGTCCACGTGTGTAGGTGCTCTTAAAAAAACAAAAAAAAAAGAAGAATGAATCAAAAAGAAAAATAAAAAGGCGCAAAGAAGTAATCACTTGGTATGCATTATCCTTTTGTCTCTAAATTAAAATTTTTAAAAATGAGCAATCAAGATTTGAAATAAAGATTGGCCATGTTTCTCTATCCTTCACAAGAATTTACCTTTTCATTATCTCTCGTTGTCCCTTTTTTTAGCTTGAAAGTTTTTTCAATAAACCCTGGACAAGGATTACCCTTACACTAGGGGATAACATAAAACACAGATTGATTGTCATGATGATTATTTTGAAGTATAATGGAAAAAGAGGAAAAGGAAGAAAAGGTGAAAGGGCAGAAAGTAAAACTAAAGAAGAAAAAAAGAGAGAGAGAATGGAAAGAACGAAGAAAGAAAATGAAATGAAAAGTGTCATAACAAAGGTGAATAATTGAAGCTAAAAGAAAAAGCGAAGAAATGGAGAACAATAAGAGAAAAGTGTATTTGAAAGTGTAAAGACAATTGACAAAGTTTAAATTTGAACAAGGATCCTTGGTCTCATTCAATCCTTAAATACTTGTTTGAGCCTTATATCTTTTCATTTCATAACCCCTGACCTTGGCCATGTTACAAGCATCAAAATGTTCATTCTGATCAATGAATGATTATCTTTATTTTCATAAGTTTTAATCTTGAGACAAAAGGTTGTGGTCATATAAGTATCTAGTTCATTGCTCTTAAAAAAAGGGGAAAAAACAAAAAAAAAAAGTCTATTAGGTTGAAAACCTACAAGGGCGGTCTAAGCAAAAGATAGTGTAAAAAGAAAAAAGAAAAAGAAAAAGACTTATACTGGGGCAAGTTTCTACTCTGTTTAATTCGGCCCTACACTGTGGCAAAAAATTTTTTCTCTAGCTCGATTTGGCCTATACTGGGGCAAATTTTTTTGTTCAATGTGGCTCTAAATTGGAGCAAGTTTGCCCTGCTCAATTCGTCTCTAAACTGTGACAATTTTTTAGTTTGATTTGGCCATACACTAGGGCAGCTTCATGACTTACACTGGGGTAACTTTGTTCACAAATGGCACACCCTGAGTCAAATTCATTTGATATCCTACACAGGGGCAAATTATTGTAGATGCTTGATAAAACAATGGTCATGATGTCCAGTTGTCGAGCAAAGATCAATCACGTCCATACTGGGGCAAAAAAAACCATTGGCTTTCTTGCTATTCTATTTCTTGTGTCTTTATCCTTTGTAAATGTCCTTTGTGTAGTCATACTCCCAAAGTCAGTTAACAAGTTACTTAGTAAATTCTTTTTTTGTTGTGCTTTTGAATCCACGTTTGTTTGTTACGTAATGCTTCAGTAAAGTGAGCATGAGTACAACACTATGATTTAACCATCTAATGTCAATCTCTTGATGAACAATTCAGATCGAAAAGAACTTGGAAGTTTCAATTGAAGGAGAATGATATTTCAAGGGATGATCCGGAATAAGAGGTACTGAGCAAAAAAGAAAAAGATCCTGTTAGACTGAAAGTTTGAAATGGTAGTTTAAGTAAAAGTTAGGGCCAATGAATTAGAATTGTTTAAACTGGGACAATTTTTTTTGGCAACTTTGTTTGCGTTCAATTGGCCACATTTGGGCAAAAATTTCTAAAGAACTAAGGAGAAGATGTGTTGAAAGAAGTAGCAACAAAGACAATGGTTGAGTTATCAAGCAGATGTAGGGAATCAACTAGATAAGAGACAAAGTTAAACACTGGGGGAAATTTTCTCTCAAGGACTTAGCCAAGCAGGGGTTCAAAGGACTTTGATAAAAAAGAGAGAGAGAGAGAGAGAGAGAGAGAGAGAGAGAGAAGAAGAAGAAGAAGGAGAGAAAGGATAGGTAAGTAGGATTGAGGCTAAAGCACGTGAACAAGGGGTTGATTGGTCAAAGCTTTTCAAAAGTTATCGTTAGTTCAAAGGACTTTTAATAAAATTTTAAAAAAAAAGAAAAAGGAAAAGAGAAGGGAAAAGAGAGAAAGAGAAAGAAAAGGAGAAGGAAAAAGAGAGAGAGAGAGAAAAAAAAGCAATCAAAAAAAAAGAAAAAAAGAAAAAAAATCTTTTTGGGTCAAGATGCCTATTGCTTTTTAAAATTTTTGCCTTTTGGGACGTAGTAGCCCACTGTCTTTTAAATTTTGGGACATAGAAGCCCACCATCAGTCCATACATTTTCTGTCATATCTTTAAGCGCACTAGCTCCTTGCATTTTAATTTCTGTTGAGCGTATCGGCTCCTTGCATTTTAATTTCAATTAAACAGATCGGCTCCTTGCATTGTAATTTCTCTTGAGCGCATCGGCTCCATGCATTTTAATTTCTGTTGAGCGCATCAGCTCCTTGCATTTTAATTTCAGTTGAGCGCATCGGCTCCATGCATTTTAATTTCTGTTGAGCGCATCGACTCCTTGCATTTTAATTTCTATTGAGCGCATCGGTTCCTTGCATTTTAATTTCTGTTGAGCGCATCGGCTCCTTGCATTTTAATTTCTATTGAGCGCATCGGCTCCTTGCATTTTAATTTCTGTTGAGCGCATTGGCTCCATGCATTTTAATTTCTGTTGAGCGCATCGGCTCCTTGCTTTTAATTTCTGTTGAGCGCATCGACTCCTTGCATTTTAATTTTCGTTGAGCGCATAGGCTCCTTGTATTTTAATTTCTGTTGAGCGCATCGGCTCCTTGCATTTTAATTTCTGCTGAGCGCATCAGCTCCATGCATTTTAATTTCTGTTGAGCGCATCGGCTCCATGCATTTTAATTTCTATTGAGCGCATCAGCTCCTTGCATTTTAATTTTTGTTGAGCACATCGGTTGCACTCCTTGCAATTTAATTTCTATTGAGCACATCGGCTCCATACATTTTAATTTCTGTTGAGCGCATCGGCTCCATGCATTTTAATTTCTTTTGAGTGCATCAACTCCTTGCATTTTAAATTATTATCTTTATTCTTGCTTTGTTTTACATTTATCTTCTTATGCTTTGCCTAGACAAAATTGAACTTCATGTCTTTACTCATTTCTTACAACAATAATGTGAAAAACTACAGTTATTCTTATTATCTAGTAAGAAATAAGTAAAGAGGGACAATTGTGAACACTCAATTTTGTCCAAACCTTAAAAAAAATATATAAGAAAATAAAAATAAAATAATAATAATTATCCACTTTCTTGACAAAATCCCCTAATTATATCTTAGTTTATTTTATCACTTGGTTTTATTTTATTTTGAATACAAAAAATAAAAAATATAAAATAATAATAATAAATAAAAAAAGAAAAATAAAAAAGAAAAAAGAAGGAGAGCATTAAGAGTGTAGACCTCTAACCTTTGCAGGAGCCTCAGCAATGCCCTCAGCAGGTTGGCAGAAGAATGAAAAGGGAATACAATAGGAGCTGAGAGGAAGGGAAGACGTGGAGAAGAGGAATGAAGCACAAAAGAAGAAATATGAGTGAGATCCAAGCTTAGTCAACCTGACAATGTCTCCATCTCGTGAATCTAGAAACTAAAAGAGGGACCAAACACAGAGAGCTTAAAAAAACAAGCCCTCCAATGTGCCTCGAACACATATTCGTCATCAACTATTCCTCTTCCAGATTTATCATCTTCAACACCTTTCATCTCCACCACTTCATCACCATTCACTAAGCATCCAACCCAGCACCACTTCTAACCAACTTCACCATCTTCAAACCCCATAACCACTATCCTCCACCCTTTATCTCCACCACCAACCCATAACCACCATTCACACATCACCATTATCTTCACCTTCACCATAACAACACCACTCCACCCTTCATGTCCACCACAACCTCTCAACCATCACCACCTTCCTCACCATAAACCTCCATCCTTCTCTCGCCACCACTCACACAACCACCATATCACCACACCCTTCCAACTTCATCACAAACTTCCATAGCCACCACCCACGCCCAACCTCCATCCTCACCTTCACCATCTTCAACCCAAGAAGGAAACAACCCACGGATCCACCACCCCAGAGCCGTTGTTGCTCTTAGCCGCGAACTACCACGACAAGCCCCCAACCACCCACACGCAACCACCGTCCACCGTGAACCACGCACAGCCTCAGCCCTTTAAGCACAAAAATAGAGCCCTCCTATCTCTATTTCGCACCCCCAGAACCATCCCAACAAACCTCAATCCATGAAAACGCCATCACAGCCACTCTGCACTAGAAACCGCCGCATGTGTCCCACCTTGGCTCAGATCCGAGTCTCGCCGCACCGCCGTGCCACTACTCCACCATAGCAGCACCGCGCCCTACTGGAAAGCTCAGAGCCGCGACCTGCATATGCTGCCACGGAGCACCCAGCCATCGCGCCGTCATCACGCCGTCCCCCTCCCTGCGCCGTCTGTCTCACTCCGTGCTCCCCTCTACCTTGTGAGCAAAACCTAGAAGTCTCTGTTTCTTTTTTTTTTTGTTTCTTTTATTTTGCAGATTAATTAATTTATTTAGTTTTTTTATTTGGTCTGAATTTAATTGTTAAACTTTCATTAAAGTGAAACTGATGCCTCCATGGTCAATATTTAGGATATGGGCTTATTTTTGCAAAATGTGAGTTATTTGGACCTGACAATGGCTAAATAGTTTTGGGCTTGATAAATAAATAAATTTGTCCAAGTTTTGTTTTTAACAGTTTAAATATCTATGTTTGAGTTTGATTTTATAAAAAATAATAATAATAATAATAATAATAAAATAATAAAATATTTGAACCTTATTAAGAAAAAAACAAAGCAAGATTATCCGAGTTGTGACAACTTGTTAATTTCAGTAACTTTTATGATCATCCGAGTTGTGACAGGTTTGATGATTTAAGTTTAATTTTATTATTATTATTATTATTATTATTATTATTATTATTATTATTATTATTATTATTATTATTATTATTATTATTTTTTGTCTTCGAATTTTTTTAAAAAAAAAAATAGATCACCACTTAATAAAGATTAAAAATTATTTTTTTTTCAAATAACTTTAATTTCGTAACAAACTCGATACGTGATGTTTCTAGCGTGACGTCGAGCTTCACCTATTCAAATTTTAACAGGATTAACCGAGTCGTGACGACTTGTTAATTCAAATTTTCAAAAAAGATAAAATAAAATAAAGAATAAATTATTTTTTTCTTTAATTAAATCAGCTAACCCACAATATTTTATAGAGAACTACGTGACTTTGAGTTCGTCATTGTACCTGAGAATACATACGAGCAGAATCATATTTTGTCAAGCCAAAAAAATAAATTTTCACAATTTAGTTATTTCTTTTCTTTCTTGTTTTTTTTAAAATAAATAAATAAAAATAAAAAAATAAAAAATAGTTACATTGCCTTTTTTTTTTAAAAAATGGAGTAAAATAAATATATTTGATATTATTAAGAATTTGCACAATTGACTTAAGGTACCACCTTAGGATGGGTGTGTTAGAGGTACCGTGGGATTAAGTTTCCACATTTCCCTAAGCATAACCGACTCTTGAATCCAATCTAGTTTTCAAAGACCATTTTCTAATAAGGGTTTTCAATTTTTTCCTAATTTAAATAAAATTGGTGGCGACTCTATTTTCATTTTCTAAAATCCTATGAGTTGCTATATTTTCGCCGCGATCACGGTCGCGACATGTATCAAAAGGGGTAACAACTTAAAATTCTCTTAAAGATGCATGCAATCACATGTCCTTTGTTTCTCAAATTGAACCTAAAGACCAAAATGAAACTATTATTTATGAGCATTAGATCTTGGCCATGTAAGAAGAGTTATATCAATTTGAAAGGAATTAAGTTTGGAAATTTGTTCCAATACCCAATGATCATCTAATAATTAGCACAAAATGGGTTTTTAGGAACAAACTTAGTGAAATAAGGATAATAATAAGAAATAAAGGTAGGCTTGTTGCTAAAGGTTATAATCAAGAAGAAAGAATTGACTAGGAAGAAACTTATGCTTTTGTTGCTAGATTAGAAGCTATTAGAATGTTACTTGCTTTTGCTTGTATCATGGATTCCAAACTTTACCAAATGGATGTAAAATGTGCTTTTTAAAATGGTTTTATTCAAGAAGAAGTATATGTGGAATAACCTCCTGGTTTTGAAAGCTATGAGCTACCCAACCATGTTTTTCAAATTGAAAAAGATTTTGTATGGCTTAAAACAAGCTCCTAGAGCTTGGTATGAAAGGTTGAGTAAGTTTTTTTTAGAAAAAAAGGTTTGTCAAGAGGCAAGGTTGACACAACACATTTTATTAAAAATAAAAAGCATGACATTCTTCTTATGCAAACTTATGTTGATGATATTATATTTGGTGCAAAGTGAATTTGAAATGTTTATGATAGGTGAGCTTAACTTCTTCCTTGGACTTCAAATCAAGCAAACAAGGGATGACACATTCATAAGTCAAACTAAGTATTGCAAGGAGTTACTCAAGAAGTTTGGAATAGACAATGCAAAAGAAATGGCTACCCCAGTGGGCACCTCTTGCTATTTGAATAAGGATGAAGGAGGTAAACTCATAGAAATCACCAAATATAGAGGTATGATTGACTCACTCTTTTACCTTACCGCAAGTAGACCAAATATAATGTTTAGTATAAGTAAGTGTACTAGATATAAAGCTTGTCCTAAAGAATCACATCTAAGTGCTGTAAAAAGAATAATGAAATATCTTATTGACACAACACATATGGGCTTGTGGTACCCCAAGGGTGTCTCATGTAGTTTGATTGGTTATTCTGATTCCAACTTTGTCGGACCGGAAGTTGTTGTGCTCAAATCCTTTGGATGAAGCAACAACTTCTAGATTATGGACTCTAACTTGATCACATCCTTATAAGATGTGATAACACTAGTGCAATCAATTTAACTAAGAATCTAATCTTGCACTCTAGGACATAACATATTGAAATAAGGCACCACTTTATAAAAATCATGTACAAAAAGGAGATTGTGTGCTTAAATTTGTGGAAACATCAAAGCAACTGGCTAATATCTTTACAAAATCTTTAGCAAAAGAAAATTTATTTTATATAAGAGGAGAACTAGGAATAATTGACCAATGATGCATTTGAGTGAATGTTTGTGCTTAATGCATTTTTTTAAATTATTCATTTAAATTCATTACTGACTTGATTATCGGAGGTTTCCCCAAATTTGTTTTGCAAGTACTTGATTCATGATTAAGTCTTCCAATTTCAAAATGTTCAGTTGCATCTGTTGCATGTGAGTTTCTGATGTTTCTGGTGCTTAATAATCGAATATTGGTTAAAGGTATTCAATTATGAAGTGTCACAGCAGCTCAGAGTTGTGTTTTCAATAGAGAATAATCAATTATCTAGGGTAGATAATCAATTATCACCTTATTAGAAGGCTCAGAATGTTTTTGGTCAATAATAATCGATTATGGAAGGGCCATAATCGATTATCATCGTGGTATAAGCTCTTTTTGTTTAAGAGATAATCAATTATGATATGGTCATAATTAATTGTCTAGAATTTTTTCAGATTCTGTGAAGCACGACAAATAATTGATTATTGAAGCTCAATAATCGATTATCTGCAAGTATATATCAGACATTCCAATGCTCCCTTCATCATTTCAAAAGTTGCCTTTCTCTCTCTTCAGCCCCCTTCTCCTTCTCTCTCTAAATCGTTACCTCCTCCACCCTCTAACCACCACAATCCACCACCAAACACCCAAAATCAACCACCCAAACTCCTCCCCTGCATAAACCACAATCCATCTTCCTCATTCCCTCTCCAATTTCCCTAAATTTCAACCAAAACCCTATAGCCATCACTAACCCGCGACTCAACTTCAATTGATGGCTTCCTGCTCTCACCTAATATGAGCCCACACCAAGAATGCTCCTGGTGATGTCAATCTCATCAACCCGTAGATCTTAGGCAGATGATCTCTAATAACTCCCAGATGAATAGCTTTAGGTGCCATTATCTATGGAGGAACTTAGTCCAATTCAAGTACATGGACCTTGATTTCTTCCATAGAGAAGGTTTCAAATTCATCCACCTTCTTAAGCACCAGTGAGTTTTACAACTTTGTATTCACCACCAGAAATTATATCTTGATCTGATTAAGGCATTCTAGTGCAACCTTCAAATTATAGATGGGGATTTGGTTACTGAGGTAAAGGGGCACAAGATTGTGCTAAAGCCCCATGACTGATTGGATTTGTTTGAACTAAATTACATTGGGAAAAGGTTCTCTGAGAATAGCTACAAGGTTTAGGAAGGTGATAAACATAATTTTCATATATTACTTAACCCTTATATTTAGTCTCTTAGACCTTTTATGTACTTAATTAATTGGTTTTGGTCACATTTTATAAGTTTGGGCTCAAATTGGACTTAATTGTATTTTTTAACATTATTGAGAATTTTACATTATTTCTGTATTTTAAGCATAACTTGAGTTCTAGACATCTAAAAATTATGAACTTTACCTTGTAAGAAATCTGAGAGAAAGATCTACAACTTGAAGAGCTCAAAGGCTGAATAAGATGTTTAGTGGATCAAGTTGGGTTTGGAAGTCAGAACAAAGATGTTGTCGCTAGAACCTGGACAATATACATGATATTGGGCCATAATTTAGGTTGTATGAGTCATATGGAGCTGATACCAGTGCCATTGGAAAGCTGGAACATAGATCTTTAACTCTGATGAAGATCACTTATCAAAACTATAATGTTTTGATAGTGTTCTTGCTCTTTGAAAGTTGGTTGATAGGTTTAGAGAGATGTTAAGAATATTATGGGCATAATTCTATCATCCTAAGCCCAAATTAGTCAAATTAGGTGTCTAATTAAATTTAAGAAGAAGAAGATTAACCCTAAGCTAAGGGCAAACTTGAGTTTTTAATTTTAGAGACATTAATTTAAGCAGCAGTAGCAACCACAAATCCAACCCTATTTTTCTCTTAGTCGTTCTTGCTTGCACTTTCTTTCTTCATCTCTCTTCCTCTCCCTTCTCTCTAAGTTCTTTTCTTTTGACTTTTTTCCCTTCAACCATGGAGGGCAAGATTATTTTTAATTAATCCTAGGGATTAACAATCTTGATATTTAATTTTGAGATATTGTCTTGATTGTTTTATATTTAATTGTTAACCAAGTTTCTCTTTTACTTGTTAATCAAGTCTCCCTTTTACTTGTTAATCAAATTTCTTCTTTACCACTTTTGATTTTTTTAAATCTGGATTAAATTATTTAATTAGATTTGGATGTTGATATGATAATTGCATAATTACCTTATGTTTAATAAGGATTATAGAGACTAAACAATGCATCAAAAGTGTTTAATGGGTTATTAAGCTTAGTTGAATTATAGGTTATAGGTTAATTTAGGATTAGATGTGTGCTTAATTCATTTAACCTTGATTAATTAAATTCTAGATACTTATCTAGTAGTGAATTCATTATCATCTTAAGGCTTCTTGATGTGATCTAAGACCAAGTATCTAATTAGCAATTGAATGAGTTCCTAGTGATCAATGATAGATTAAATTCAATATTAGTTTATATCCTTGGATTAGTTGTTTACTTAACTCTATTTACAATTTTTAATTGCTTTCATTTAATTGATTCTGCGACTTTATCCCCCTTTTTAACCTCATAATCTAATTGCTTAATTAGAGTGATACAAGGCCTCGACCCAATTGTACCTTATACTACAAGTAATTTGGTGAATTGATTTATAAATTTATATAATTTGATAGTCTCGGTAGCTATCAGAAGGCTACAACCATACTACAGTAATCCGGTCAATGATCAAACAGGGTTACTCTGCCCTTGGAGGCTCTTTCACAACTAGAAAGCTTACAGGTCAGGACCATTTTCTGCACTATGCATATACACACATTCTTGCTCCTTGAGGGGGCAACTATGCTTACTTAGGCAAGGATGACATCTTCATTCTTTGGGCAATTAAACAAAGGTTGCATATTAATTGGCCTTACTTTATCATGCATCACATGATAAAAGTGCAAAGTAGGAACAACATGGATCTCCCTTATGCTTTTCTCATCTCCAAAATTCTTGAGAAATACCTTGCTATTCTGGAGATTGAGGAAGCAACCAAGGTCACTGGTCACAACAAGTTTGGCTTGTGTACTCTCAACCATAAGCATATTAAGAAAGAATATGGTGTATGGACAAACGGAGATGAAAAGGCTAAAACAGAGATGAAGTTAAGGCGGCAAAAGGAGATGATGATATTGAGGATGAGGTTGAGGTTGCCCCTACTGATGTGGATATGTTGGTTGCTCCACTTGCGCATGAAGATTGAGTCTTGAGTACGATTGTTGATCTTCAAGCCTACATGGAACATAGTTTTGGGATCATCTATAACTGCCTTGATGATATTGAGCGCCTTCCACCACCATCACCGGCGGACCATGAGGCTTAGTCATTGGATGTTTAGTGCTGCCATCTGACTTTGTTTTTATTCATTTAATTTACTTCCATTTGAACTTTACTGGTTATGTTTGGTATATATCATGCTAATCTAACCATATTTAGGTTTATATTTTTTGGATATGCATAATTACTTTTAGTGGATATTAAATATATCATACTATTGGTTTTAGTTACTGTCGTTTTGTTTATATTTGGTCTTTGATTGATGGATATCTTGAATGGATATGCCTTTAATATTATGCTTCTTGAATGGATATCTTGTATTCTAGAAATGGTTTTTCTTTGTTCTCTTTCCTGCACATCTTTTTTATCATGACAAAAGAGAGAGAAAAGTATTCAATTCTTGATAATGAGAAAAGAAAGGTAAATTTAAAATTAAAAAAAAAAGATCTTAGGATTCCAAAATTAAGGGAGAGTTGTGTGTCTCTGATTTAATCACATCCTACAATATAGATGGGGAGTAAGACTCTCTAACACTCTTTATGAATACCTATTTATTTGAATTAACTCTTTTTCTCAATGGTTGTTTGTCATCATAAAAAAGGGAGAGAATGTAATTGAAAATTGGCAATGGTTTTGATGATCACAAACAAGAAGATCTATGCAAGATCAAGTCCAAGATCCTTCAAGACTAGTTATAGGACTTAAATCTCATGTAAAGGTAAAAAAAGATCCACACTAAGCTCTAAATTCGATTTTCAAATACCCAAGATAGCACTTAGTGAAATAATGAGTTTTTAAGTTGCTAAAAATTCTTTGAGAATCAAGCAAAATGGTTTTAAAATGTTTGAAAATGTTTTGGGATAATTTGGTGCATGAGGCTTATATTGGTTAAGTCTTTTTTAATGTTGATAATCGAATATAGGCTTGCCATATTCGATTAGTAAAAGTTAGTAAGCCAAACTTCTATTTCAATGAGGCAATAATTTATTATTCCATGACAAAAATTGATTATTGATCAATTCTGTGCACACGTGCCCAAATTGATTTAACAACAATAATCAGTTATTTCTTACAATAATCAATTATCATTGATCCTGAAACTTATCATTTTTGTGCTATCTCACAAATAATCGATTATGGGCTTCCAATAATTGATTATTTGGGTTTCTAAAATCATTAATAACAGCTAGTAGCTCGCATTAAATGCTCTCAACTCAATCCCAACAGATCTTTAATGATTTAGGTTTTAAATACAAAGCATTAGGGGACTCAAGTAAAGTTGGATATCACTATGAAAAACCTTCTTGAGCATTTATTATTAACTATAATAGCCTTCATTCATACTTCTTTGTTTTTGAGCTTAAATGTATGATCATCTTGCTACCTCTTAGACTTCAATTTGTATTATCTACTCTTGTAAGAGTTTCTAATATTTTTTTTCATCTTAAAATCATTGTAAGAGGGTGAGGTATCCCTCAAGAGAGAAAAAAGTGAGGTATCCTTTGTTGTGAGGCTCAAACACTAAAGGTGAGATATCTCAAAGGTGATGTGAGTGCTCTTGGATGTAAAGGTTGCAAGCACATGTTGAAGCTTGAAGTCTAGAGGAAAAATCTCAAGTGTGTCACTTAAGGAATGGATATAGGTCACAAGGAGTGGCCGAACTAGTATAAATCTGGGAGTTTGCTTCTCTCTACCCTATCTCTTTTACATTCGTGCCTTTATAATTGTTTGCTCTCTTTAGTACCTTGATTCTTGGTATCTTTGGTATGAAAAGTTCTCATCCCTATCTATCTACTCCTTTTTGATAATTAATAACTTCAACAAAAATTGATAAACAAGTATTTTAGGAAAAGTTTGCAAAAATCTTTTACATACTCAATTCACCACACTCTTGAGTTTGAAGCCACTTGGTAACACTTTGAACATTTTGAAAATTCTTCAGTCACTTTAAAGCTATGGCCCTTTGTTGTAAAATCTTATACTTTCATTCTTAATCTATCTAGAATCATTTTCTTTAAATTTCTACTATTATTATCTATTCTTTGAGCTTAAGGTTTTAATTCTTAAATGTAAATTAATTTGGACATAAAACAATTCAACCCCTTATTATGTAATATTTGATTTCAATTGACACTTTGGTCTAATAGGAAACACCATAAGACATAAATAAATTGCAGAGTAAAATTTAACTTAATCTTAAATTACGCGAAAGAATAGGAAAAAACTAAAATAAATTTTATACTAGTTTATTGAGAGTGGTCCACCTATTTATTCATTTTCCTACCAAAATTTTCTAGTCCTAAAGGTGACAAGAAGATACCTCTTTCAGTTTTGATGATGCAGTCAGTGATGATTTCTCTACTTCATAAGTCCTTGTGGATCCATAGCATGAATTGATACTTCTATTTGTAACTCTTGTCTTCCTTTGGCTTTTGTATCCATAATAGGGAACTCATCTGATTTAATACTAATGTCATTTTGATTATACTCATGTACTAATTAACTGAAGTTGATTGGCATATATTGATTGGTATTAGATTGTGAAGAATGCATCTTAGTGGCTTCAATCTTTGATATTGCTTCAACTTCTGAGTTTGGGTCTTTAGAGGCTGTTTCTACATAAGAAGTGTTTTCTATAGTAAGATTATTATTGTTAATCTCTACTATACAATCTATATTGGAAGTAAACATTTGAAAAGATGCTAGCTCCAGAGGGATTTCTCCAATTTCAATATCCAAAATAAGAAATATTAAGAAAATAACAGCTATATAATCAATAAAAAGGTTTAAAAACGTTTAAAAGATCTTGTGTTGGTTTTCAACTTTGCATGATATACACAGCTTTTGGTAATTAAAAAGGAAATATTGTTGCATAATGTTAAAAAGGAACATATTTCAAGTTTTCAATTGAGTTATTTTTTTAACATAAAATGATTATCTTCAACTTCTTTCTCCTCCATGAAGGATATCAGTTGTCTTAAATATATAATAAAGTGTCATTCATGTACCTTCACTTTAACAGCTTTAATTTCTAAGAAAGTTGATTCATGGCATGGTATCAGAGCCTTTCCCACCAATTTTTCTAAATAAAATTGAAATTCAGCACAAGGAAAAGATGGGTCTGTTTATTACCCACGCTTCAAGCCTAAAGGGCTCTTACGTGAGGGGGTGTTAAAGATATAATGAAGCCATTCATATATATGCATTCAGCTAACAACTTAAGCTTTTGGTAGAGTTGGTTTGGCCTAAAATAATTCCTAACTTGCAAAATAAGAAAGAATAAAGATGATGTTCCCCTGACATTGGCAGTTGTACCCAAATTGAGTTTTGGACAAGCCCGTGGTTTTGATACAAATTTGAGGAAGTTAATAAGGAAAATATATGTTTGGAAAAGTAAAGAAAAAATAGGGGGCTCATACACTTGTGAGATGTATATAGAATAAGGAACTCTGAACCAAGTGACTTGGACAAGAACAGATGAAGCACTCATGGTAGATTCCTAGGAGGACCGGCTGGGACGCCTTTGCCTTTGTAGCTAAAAAGATGGCCAGAGGTCGCTCAATAATATTCTAAATATAAAGAAGAAGAGGTTTCTGGAATGAATTTCACTCGTGGTTTCTCTGGAGGAGGCTTAGGTGATTATTCCCTATTATTTGGGTTCTATGATGGGCTTCTTTTATAGAGGAAGTGTGGATAAATGACCCTAGCATGTTTTGATTAATGACTAAACTTAACGTGATTATTACTTTGATTCACTAACTACTTGCCAAGCTTGATTTTTTCAATGAGATTTAATGGAGTAAGAAAAGTGGATGCAAAGGATCATGGAGCAAAGCATTCCAATGCAAGGATCATGAAGGAAAACTTGAAAAAGGAGCATCGTGAAGAAGGAATTCAAGGAAGATCATTAGGAACCTTTTTGTAAAGAAAAGACTTAGTATAACTCTTTGATTAAGCTCTTAAAATAAGTGAAAATGGTTTTCAAAAGTAAAAATGAACTAAGAATGAAACAGGCTAATTAATAAGTTTGTACATCTATGTGTACATCAATGTACTTTCAGTTAATTAACTAACTTTTAATGAAAATTTCAATGTACATCTATGTATAAGTTTTATAGATATATGTATACATCGATTAATTCTGGATGTACTTGATTAGTAACCATTTTTGCATTTGTACATTGATTGGTACATCGATGCATAAGCCAAAACAGAAGTAAGGACTTTTTGAAATAGCCATACAATCGATTAGGTAATTGATGTATGAACTTCTGGGCTGAAATTGCAAGTGTTTCTCAAGAACAACATCGATATATTCATAGGTGTATCACTCAAGATCAAGAACATCCAAGAACACAATCGATTAAGCAATCGATGTACACACGTTGTAAGAAGTGAAATTTTGTTTAATACATCTGTGTACTAATCGATTGACTGATAACATAATTTTTTTTTAAGTTTGTTTTGATCTTAACTGAATTGTAAAGTGTGTCCAACGAATCTATTTTGAAATATACCTATATAAGGACATTGGCAAACACTTTCTTAACAACAACTCATTCAAAACTTGAGATCAAACACACAAATACTGAGAGTGCTTTTCATTGAAAAACTAAGTATTTTTCTGTAGAGCTTCAAATTGTAATATCTGATTTCTAATAATCTAATTCAATCTTTTCGTATTATAAAAGAGAGATAAGAGAAAAGGTTCTCTAGCTGATTAAATCAAGAGTAGAAAGGACTCTTGGTACTGTGCAAGAGTAGAAGGAACTCTTGTGGGAATTGCAAGATTGCTTTAACTGAAAAAGTTATCATTTGGGTAGAAGGAACTAAGAAGTGAAGCTTGTGTAAAGAATCTTGTAAATTGATTTTTAATAGTAGACGAAACTCACAGTCATGTGAGGATTGAATGTAAGTTACCAGAGGAGGTAGCTGAACCAGAATAAAACTCGGTTTGCAATTTTCTCTATCCCTTAACTCTTTATTTGTTTTATTTTTGAATGTATGAATTAAGCAATATGTTAGGGATGCTTGCATGATTTGATTAGTTTATGATCTTGTTCATATCTGAAATCAACCTTTTTGTTAATATTTCTTTCGAAGTTTCAAGTCTTGATAGAAATACATCTTGCAAAAACACATTTTGGTTTGTTGGTTGACAAAATCTTTTTCATAGTTAAAGAAAAGAATCAGTTTTTGCAAAAAGGGAAAAATTTTCAAAACGTTATCATACTCAATTTAACCCCCCCTTCTTGAGTATTACGAAGCCACAACCAACAAGTGGTACCAGAGCTTTCACTCTTGTGTAAAGCTTAACAACTTAAGAGGATGGCTTCAAATGACATCTTGGGAGAAAGGGGCTTCCTTGGCAAGACTCCCTGCTTTCAATGGCACTGCCTATATGTATTGGAAAGAAAGGATGTTAATATTTCTTGAGGCAAGTGGCATTGATGTATTAGATGTTGTTGAGAATGGTCCATACATTCCTCACACTCTTGATGCAAATGACACCAAGAAAGAAAAACCTAGAAGTGAATGGGATGATGATGACAAAAAGAGAGTAGGTTATAATGTTAAAGCTAAGAATATTATAACTGCTGCCTTGAGTTATGATGAATTTTTCAGGGTTTCAAATTGTAAGACAGCCAAGCAAATGTGGGATATGCTGCAAATTACTCTTAAAGGAACCAGTGATGTAAAGAGAGCAAGAATGAATTCACTCATGCACGAGTATGAACTCTTTCACATGAAGAATGGTGAAGACATCAATGATATGCAAAGGAGGTTCACTCACATAGTGAATCAGTTGAATGAACTTGGAAAGAGCATTTCATATGAACAACAAATCAACATGATTATGAGATGTTTGACAAGAGAATGGCAACCAAAGATTATTGCTATAGCTGAATCAAAGGACTTAGCAACCATGAATATTGCTACACTATTTGAAAAACTTAAAGAGCACGAGATGGAGTTGCATAGATTGAATGACCATGAAGAGAATGAGAAAAAGAAAAGAGGCTTATCACTTAAAGCACATGTCTCTAAAGAAAATTTTGACGGTGATGAAGATGAAGAAGATGAAAATGATGATGAATCTGAAGAGGATATGGGACTGGTAGTTAAAAAGTTCAAGAGATTCCTCAAAAAGAAGAAAACCTTCAACAAAAGGCCCTCAAACTTCTTTTCAAAGAAGAACACTTCAAAAGCTTAAGGTTCAACATCAAATGTGAAGTGTAATGAATGTGGCAAACCTGGACATTATAAGAATGAGTGTCCTAAACTTCAAAAGAAGGACAAGCATGACAATCATGAGTCCAAGGACAAGAAGAATAGAAAGCCAATAAGAGCATATATAGCCTGGGAGGAGAATGATATGGATTCCTCTGAAGATTCTAAGGAAGAAGAGGCTAATCTTTGTCTCATGACTAACCATCAAAGTGACAATGAAGATGAGGTAAATGAAATCCCCCTACCTATGATGAACAACAAAATGCTTTTGATGAATTGTATAGTGAATATCTGAAAATTACTAAGTAATTAATGTCATCTAGGAAAATCATTGCTAAACAATGTAATGATTATGCATCTATTCAAATTAAGATTAAAGAATTAGAAGCTAAGAACAATAAGCTAAGTGCATCTAGTTCTATATGTTCTAATTGTAATATTCTGGAAAAAGAAGTGGAAAAACTAAAAACCACTCTATCTAAATTTACAATGGGAAGAGATAATATAAATGCCATATTAGGACAGCAAAAAAGAGTATATGACAAAGCTGGAATAGGCTATAAACCAGCATTGCATGAAAAGGCTTTTAAGAAACTCTTTGTTGCACCTAAATCCTCTATTAGTCCTTTTGTTAAATGTTTCTATTGTGCAAAAAAAGGACATACAGTTTCTACATGCTATTTTAAAAATCCTTCAAGGATTAATGTTAAACAAATTTGGGTTCCCAAGGAAACATATGTTATGACTAACACCAAAGGACCCAACAAAATTTGGGTACCTAAGACAAATGCTTAGAATCTGTTTTGTAGGTGTGTTTGAGAGCCAAAAGTTCAAATTCGTATCTTGATAATGGCTGCTCCAAACATATGACTGAAGATATCGCAAGGTTCTCATCCTTCACTCCCAAACAAGGTGGAAGTGTCACCTATGGTGATAATAACAAAGGAATGATCTTAGGAGTTGGAATAATTGGAAGAAGCACAACTACCAAGATAGAAGATGTACTATATGTGGAAGGGCTCAAGCACAATTTACTAAGCATTAGGCAACTATGTGATAAAGGTAATAAGGTATTGTTTAACTCTAGTAGTTGCATTATAGAAAACAAGTATAATAGTAATGCAAAGCTGATAGGTAATCGATTGAATAACATATACATGATAGATTTAGAGAGTATTTCTGCTAGTGATGTATGTTGTTTAATATCTAAGGAAGAGGATGTGACTGGTATGTATCTGATAAAGAATGTGTTTTGATGATAACAAACTTAAAGATGTTGCAAGATCAAGTCCAAGAGTATCAAGACCATCAAGTATAGCTTTTAGGACATCAATCATTTTGTAAAGGTAAATAAAGATTCACAAATAGCTTAATCTTGCGTTTCGAAATAGCACACAAGTTTTTAAGGCTTCAATATGGTTTTTAACTTCCAAAGAATCAACCATTTCGTGTCCATAAACCTACAAGATCATATGGAATCAAGAGCAACATTTAAAAAGGCTCAAAACATATTTTTCATATGTATTATTCGAATAAAGGGTTGCTTATTCGAATAACACAAGTCAGAGGTTCCAAATAAATCATTCAGGAAAGGATTTATTCGAATAAGCCATGCATTATTCGAATAAATGATTCAAAAATGTTTTGGCACGAATAAGTTATTCGAATAACAAAGTGTTATTCGAATAACACATTTCCAGGAAGTCAGTTTATTAATTGGTTATTCGAATAACAGAGTTGTTATTCGAATAACAAGCGTTTTAAATAAAACCATGTTTAATTGGTTATTCGAATAACAATGTTGTTATTCGAATAACGAGAACTCAGAAGCTCATTTATTCGAATGAGTTATTCGAATAACATGAATGTTATTTGAATAACATGTTTTCCCAGAAGCCAAACATTTAATTGGTTATTCGAATAACCAGGACGTTATTTGAATAATATGTTTTCTCAGAAGCCAAACATTTAATTGGTTATTCGAATAACCAAGGTGTTATTCGAATAACTCTTTACAGAGGAAAACACGCTGAAGCTATTTCAAGAGTTATTCGAATAAGAAATCTATTATTCGAATAAGAAAGGTTTCCAGAAACAGAAATTAATGGATAATTACATAACATTTAATGCTCCAACTACCTCCCAACGGCTCTAATCTTCAATGACTTATAAATAGAAGTTGTTGGGCATTTATGGGGGTTAGACAATCAATCTGAAAAACCTTGGTTGAGCATTAAAAATGAGTCTTCAACCTTTCCTCCATTAATACTCTGTTTTTGAGCGTAAACCGTGAATCTTATACCCGTTGAATTTCCAGTTGTATTATCTGCTCTTTCAAGAGAGTTTCTATCTATTCAATCTTTGTAAATTCTGTAGAGAGGGTGAGGCATCCCTCCAAACTGTAAAAGGGTGAGGTATCCCAAAGTGTTGAGTGCTCAAGGTTGTAGTGGTTGTCAAGCACCCATTGAAGCTTGAAGATATAGTGAAAAATCTCAAGTTGTTGCTTGGGGACTGGACGTAGATCACAAGTGGTTTGGTGATCGAACCAGGATAAACGACTGTGTTTGTTTTCTTTAAACCATTCTCTTTACTTTGTGTACTATTTTATTGAATTGCTTGGATATTGTCACTTTAGGCTATCACTTTTATAAGTAAAAGTGTTTATCTCATTCATCCAATTATCTCTAATCATTCAATAGCTTCAACGAAAATTAGTTATCAAATGATTTGCGAAAGATTTGCGAACTTGTTTTACTTACTCAATTCACCCCCTCTTGAGTATTGAGACCACTTGGTAATAAGTGGTATCAGAGCTAGACTCTTGTATAAAGAGCTTAGCAGCTTCAAGAGAAGTGATGGCTTCAAATGGTTTTTCAAATTAAGGTTCTTCTATAAATAGACCTCCTTATTTCAATGGGGATGGTTATGCCTATTGGAAAGAAATGATGAAAATTTTCATTGAAGCTATTAACTTAGATGTGTGGGACGCCGTTGAAAATGGTGCTTTTGTCCCAACACAAACTAAAGATGATGTGAAAATTAATACACCTAGAGATGAATGGACCGATGATAATAAAAAAAATGTTCAATACAATTTGATAGCCAAGAACATCATCACCACATCCTTGGGGTATGATGAATTCTTTAGGGTGTCAAATTGCAAGACCGTAAAAGAAATGTGGGATACCCTACAAGTAACTCATGAAGGTACTAGTGAGGTAAAACGATCTCGAATAAACACTCTTACTTATGAATATAAATTGTTTAGAATGAACCAATGTGAGAGTATTCAAGATATGCAAAAGAGATTTACTCACATTGTTAATCATCTCATCTCATTGGGAAAGATATTTCCTAATGAGGATCTTATTAACAAAGTCTTGAGATGTCTAAGCAGGAATTGGCAACCCAAAGTGACGGCTATTGTGGAATCAAGAGATTTATCAACAATGTCTCTAGCCACTCTATTCGAAAAGCTTCAAGAACATGAGCTGGAAACTAAATAGGCTCAATCAAAATGAAGAGCATGATAAAAAGAAGAAGGGAATTACACTCAAAGCCACCTCTTCCATACTTGAAGATGATGATGAAGATGGTGAAGAGGATGCTGAAAATATTGATCTAAGTGAGAAGAATCTTAGTCTCCTTATGAGAAAGTTCGGAAGATTCTTGAAGAAAAAGGGATTTCAAAGAAGACTACCCTTTCCTCAAAAGAAAACATATCACAAAGGAGAAGGATCCTCTACTCCTCCAAAATGCTACGAATGCGAAAAACTGGGGCACATGAAAATGGAGTGTCCTATATATCTCAAGAAAACAGAGAAGTTTGAGAAAAGACCCTCTAAGGAAAAGAAAGGAAGAAGAACATATATAGCTTGGGAGGACAATGACTTAAGCTCTTCCGACGATCCGGAGAATGAAGAAGCTCATCTTTGCCTCATGGCTCAAGGGGAAGAAAGTGGAGAAAGCGACACCGAGGTAACCTCTTTTAACCTAGAACCTCCACCTTCTTATGATGAATTACAAAATGCCTTTCAAGAATTGCATGATGAATCTTTGAGACTCACAAAAATGATTTTGTCTTCCAATAAAACAATCTCCCTATTGACAAACAAAGTTTCTACTTTAACTAAAGAGATAAATGAACTTAAAATCGAAAATGAGACCTTAGGACTCATAGATGCTAATTCATTATACATGACTTGTTCCTCACATGATAATGCATCCATATCATTACCTTGTTTATCATGTAAAGCTTTTGAAAAAGAAATTGAAGACTTAAACAATACTCTTGCAAAATTCACTTTTAGAAGAGACAACTTGAATGTGTTGTTAGGGAGACAAAAATGTGTTTTTCAAAAAGCCAGTTTGGGATTTAATCCAAACAACCATCAAAAGTCTTATAAGAACTTCTTTGTTTCCTCAAAAACTTCAAGTAGTTCCTTTGTTAAATGTTTTCATTGTGGTAGGAAAGGGCATAGTGCATCAACTTGCAATGTTAGAAAGAACATAAACACTAAAGTTGGAATAAAAAGAGTTTGGGTTCCTAAAGGTACCATGCCTAACTCTAACACACAAGGACCCAAGACAATTTGGGTACCAAAGGTTAAAACTTGAATGTGTGTTGTAAGTGTGCTTGAAGACCAAGAGCTCAAGTTGGTATCTTGATAGTGGTTGCTCCAAGCACATGACCGGTGATGGCTCTAAGTTCTCCTCCCTTACACACAAGAAACATGGTCATGTCACATATGCTGACAACAACAAAGGAAAGATTCTTGGAATTGGCAAAGTTGGTAAGATCCCTTCATCATCTATTGATAATGTTTTGCTTGTTGAAGGACTTAAATATAATCTGCTTAGTATTAGTCAATTATGTGATAAAGGCAATAGAGTTATATTTGATTCATCTTGTTGCATAATTGAGGGAAAGGATGATAAGCAAGTTAAGTTTGTTGGTCATAGGGTCAATGATATATATATGATTAGTCTCGATGATATCTCCTCAAATGATGCTAAATGTTTTATGAGTAAAGAAAATGATTCATGGTTATGGCATAGAAGAATTGCTCACATTCACATAGATCACTTAAACAAATTGGTTTCTAAAGAACTAGTAATTAGTCTTCCAAAGCTCAAATTTGAAAAAGATAAACTTTGTGATGTATGTCAAAAGGGAAAACAAGTAAAGGTCTCTTTTAAAGCTAAAAACATAGTTTCAACTTCTAGACCTTTACAACTTTTGCACATGGATCTTTTTGGACCCTCTAGAACTATGAGCTTTGGTGAGAATTACTATACATTAGTGATTGTGGATGATTTTTCTAAGTTTACATGGACATTATTCTTGGCCTACAAAAATGATGCATTTCAATTATTTAGAAAACTTGCCAAAGTTATCCAAAACGAAAAAGAGTTTTGTATTGCATCCATAAGAAGTAACCATGGTGGTGAATTTGAAAATCATGAATTTGAAACTTTTTGTGATGAACATGGCATTGAGCATAATTTTTCTACCCCTAGAACACCACAACAAAATGGTGTTGTAGAAAGGAAAAATCGATCTTTAGAGAAAATGGCAAGAACTATGCTCAATGAGGCTAACCTTCCTAAGTACTTTTGGGCGGATGCGGTTAACACCGCTTGTTATGTTATGAATAGAGCCCTAATAAGGCCAATTTTAAAGAAAACCCCATATGAATTGTACAAAGGAAGGAAGCCAAATGTGTCACATTTTCATGTCTTTGGATGTAAATGCTTTGTTTTGAATAATGGAAAAGATAACTTGGGGAAGTTTGATGCAAAATCTGATGAGGGAATATTCATTGGTTATTCTATTCATAGTAAGGCCTTTAGAGTCTATAATAAACGAACTATGACCATAGAAGAGTCCATACATGTTGCATTTGATGAAACTAACCTAAATGAGCCGAGAAAGGAGCTTGTTGATGATGTTGTAGAAATCTTGGCAAAAACGCACTTGAAAAATCAAGAGAAAGAGTCCAAGAAACAAGAAGAGAGACTCCTTGATCACTCATGGCAAAAAGATTCAGAAATCGTGAATCTACCCAAGGAATGGAGGACTTCAAGACATCATCATCTCGACAAGGTGATAGGTGATGTGTCAAAAGAGGTAATCACTCGAAACTCACCTAGAGATGCATGTAATCACCTAGCCTTTGTTTCTCAAGTTGAACCTAAAGACATAAATGAGGCCATTAATGATGAGCATTGGATCTTGGCCATGCAAGAAGAACTAAACCAATTTGAGAGAAATCAAGTTTGGGAATTAGTTCTAAGGCCCAATGACCATCCTATAATTGGCACCAAATGGGTCTTTAGGAACAAACTTGATGAAACGGGATTAATAATAAGAAATAAAGCTAGGCTTGTAGCTAAGAGATATAATCAAGAAGAAGGCATAGACTATGAAGAAACTTATACTCCCGTAGCTAGACTAGAGGCCATTAGAATGTTACTTGCATATGCTTGCATCATGGATTTCAAACTTTATCAAATGGACGTCAAAAGTGCCTTTCTAAATGGTTTTATACAAGAAGAGGTGTATGTGGAACAACCTCCTGGTTTTGAGGATTTTGAAATGCCCAACCATGTTTTTAAACTGAAAAAGGCCTTGTATGGCTTGAAACAAGCTCCTAGAGCTTGGTATGAAAGGTTGAGCAAATTTCTTTTAGAAAAAGGATTTTCTAGAGGCAAGGTTGACACTACCCTTTTCATAAAACACAAAATGCATGACATACTTCTAGTTCAAATCTATGTTGATGACATTATATTTGGAGCTACTAACAACTCTCTTTGTAAAGAATTTTCAAATATTATGCAAAGTGAGTTTGAGATGTCTATGATGGGTGAGCTCAACTTCTTCCTTGGTCTCCAAATCAAGCAAACAAGAGAAGGAACTTTCATAAGTCAATCCAAGTATTGCAAGGAGCTGCTCAAGAAGTTTGGAATGGATAATGCCAAGCATATGACTACTCCTATGGGCACCTCTTGCTATTTGGACAAGGATGAAAGAGGTAAATCAGTAGAAATTACAAAATATAGAGGTATGATTGGCTCACTCCTTTATCTTACTGCAAGTAGGCCTGATATAATGTTTAGTATATGCATGTGTGCTAGATATCAAGCTAATCCTAAGGAATCACACCTAAGTGTTGTTAAAAGAATAATGAAATATCTAATAGGCACATCACAAATGGGTTTATAGTATCCTAAAGGTGCCTCATGCAGCCTTATTGGGTACTCCGATTCTGACTTTGTTGGATGCAAAATGGATCGAAAGAGCACTAGTGGGACATGCCACTTGCTTGGAAACTCACTACTTTCTTGGCATAGCAAGAAACAAAATAGTGTGGCATTGTCCACAGCTGAAGCTGAATATGTTGCAGCTGGGAGTTGTTGTGCTCAAGTCCTTTGGATGAAACAGCAACTCTTGGACTATGGTCTTGAGCTTGATCACATCCCCATAAGGTGTGATAACACCAATGCAATTAATTTGTCCAGAAATTCCATTTTACACTCTAGGACTAAACATATTGAAATAAGACATCATTTCATTAGAGACCATGTTCAAAAGGGTGATTGCATACTTGAATTTGTTGAAACAACTAAACAACTAGCTGACATTTTCACTAAACCCCTAGTAAAAGAAGCATTTTTCTATATTAGAAATGAACTTGGTATTTTGAATCAATCATGCATAAATTGACATTTTACTGCATCACATCTTATTGCTTTCTGCATAATCATGCCATTTTGCTGCATAATTTCTGAGCTATTAATCATATTTGAATCCAAAACTAACTTAAGCGTCGGAGATTTTCCCTAAGTTGTTTTGCAGGTGCTCCCTCATGATCAAGATTCCCAAGCAACTCAATAACCTCACAATTTCACCAAAAAGGGTGAAATTCTTGGTAAAAATAGCATTCTTACAAAATTGAGTGATTTGAAACATAATATGATAAGATGATATGCTTGTATGATGATTTGAATTGATTTAAGATGTTCTGGAATTGATTTGAATGATTTAAAGTTGATTCTATGATTGTTTGTAATTAAACTGGCATGTCTCTGAATCACATAAATGATAGAAGGATTGATCCTCTACAATTTGCTGCATAAAACTGTCTTTTCTTGTATGCTTTATTCGAATAAGAAGCCTTTTATTCGAATAAGAATCCTGTTATTCGAATAAAACATGTCAACAAAGCCCAGTTATTTTTCTAACACCCTTATATTATTCGAATAAGGATTCCCTTATTCGAATAACACCTCACAGGATGTGTTATCACGATGTATTTTTCAACTGGTTGTTCGAATAACCAATTAGTTATTCGAATAAAGCATGTCAGTGGCAAAAGCCATTTTCATGTTATTTGAATAACAACATTGTTATTCGAATAATGCTTAGCAGTGAGCCAAGACGCTTCAGGTACCTCCCTGTTATTCGAATAACACCTTTGTTATTCGAATAACACGCGACTTATAAGAGGACTTCACGAGCCTCCTCTGTCATTTCATACGCTTTCTTTTTCCCACCCTTCTCTGTTTTCTCCTCTTCGTATCCACCATCTCTTCCTTCTCTCCATCACCCACCAAAATTCAATCATGGCCTCCTCTTCCAAACGCCCACGTAGCAAGACCGCTCCCACCAACAACCCCATTGACCTTCAAAGACTTTCGTCCAATAACAATGATCTCAAACGCTTCAGGGAAGAATTTTGGACCAGAGACATAATTCAACCCAAATACATGGATCGTCAGTTCTTTGAGGACGATGGAGGATTTGACTTCCTCGATGATCTCTCCCATCAGGGCGTATTAGATCTCTACAGCTACAAGGACTCTATTTTCCCAGACCTGGTGAAAATGTTCTACTGCAACCTGAAGTTGGACGGTCCC
Organism: Ormosia semicastrata; assembly: GCA_029884595.1. Classification (NCBI taxonomy): domain Eukaryota; kingdom Viridiplantae; phylum Streptophyta; class Magnoliopsida; order Fabales; family Fabaceae; genus Ormosia; species Ormosia semicastrata. The sequence goes on from JAQQTO010000061.1 coordinate 5,503,600, forward strand.
AATCTCATTTCTGAAGTGAAGGACCAGGAAATTGTCATCACTCCCACTGACTGGATGACCTTCTTCAAATTAGATGCCACAGGTGCTGCTGTAGAGCCAGATAGCAGACCCTACATGAAAGCATACAGAAGAGAAGAAGCTGTGTCCCTACTGGTGAAACCTGGAACAGCTTGGTCCAAGGTTAGTCTGAAGAGTGGGATGCTGAAAAGCCAGGAAAGACTGCTTCACTACTCATACGCTCACATTCTCGTTCCTCGTGGAGGTAATTTTGCCTATCTGACTGAGGATGACATTTTTCTTCTCTGGGTACTGAAGAAAAATTGGAAGATCAACTGGCCCAATTTTATTGAAAAATACATAATGAAGGTCAAGACCACCAAGAACTCTGACCTGCCATACACTCTCATCATCTCAGCCTTTCTTAAGAAATACTCCCTGCTCAGACAGATTGAATGAATAGTGGAATTGAACCACTTCAACATCTTTGGGGAATTTACTCTGAAGAAAATGAAGATGGTCCCAGACGATATTGGAGGGTGGGTATACCCTGATGAGCTGGAAGAAGCTGCAGCAGATGAAGACATTGCAGATGCCCCTGTTCCTGCTGATGACCCTGTTCCTGCTGATCAGCCTACTGCAGCCCCTGCTCCTGCTCCAGTAACCCTGGAAAGCGTCATGACCACTCTGCTCGACAATCGTGCTTACATGGAACACACCTTTTCTATTCTCTTCGATAGAATAGAAGGTGTTGAACGCGAGCTTGCTGCCCTGCGAACTGGACCTCCTGCCCCTGCACCAGACTCACCTCCTCCTCCACTAGACACTTATTTTTTATCATAGGACTTTAGTTTTATTTTTTATGTTTTTGATGTATCTCTGGCATAATCAATATCTGAACTTGTAAATCTTGACTATGTTTGCCATAATTGAATAAGAATAATTGCCTTACAAAGTATGCTTTCTGGGTGTATGTTTTTCACTTTGCACTCTCTGAGCCTGTTATTGCCTTCCAAAGTGTTTGTTTAATTCTTGTGAGTTCTGAGTGTATGCATATCTTGCCCCATCTTTTTGATCATGACAAAAGGGGGAGAAGAACAAGAATAAGTTAAAAGTTAAGTTAACTATGTTCATTTGTGCTTAAAAATAAAGATAATCACTTCTGACATTTTTTTGGTTTTGGAGATTGTGTTGAGAAAAGACAAATCAGAAAGACTAATCTGAAAATGATCAAGAGACTCCAAAAGAAAGGGGGAGCTACGCTTATCTCTGATAATTTATGCTCCTCTTACAAACTAGAGGGGGAGTAAGTCTCCATGATTAATTTTGTGATTTCTAATTTACAAATGAACTAACTCTTTTCTCAATGGTTGTTTGTCATCATCAAAAAGGGGGAGAATGTGACTAGCATGTATCTGATAAAGAATGTGTTTTGATGATAACAAACTTAAAGATGTTGCAAGATCAAGTCCAAGAGTATCAAGACCATCAAGTATAGTTTTTAGGACATCAATCATTTTGTAAAGGTATATAAAGATTCATAAATAGCTTAATCTTGCGTTTCGAAATAGCACACAAGTTTTCAAGGCTTCAATATGGTTTTTAACTTCCAAAGAATCAACCATTTCGTGTCCATAAACCTACAAGATCTTATGGAATCAAGAGCAACATTTAAAAAGACTCAAAACATGTTTTTCATTTGTATTATTCGAATAAAGGGTTGCTTATTCGAATAACACAAGTCAGAGGTTCCAAATAAATCATTCAGGAAAGGATTTATTCGAATAAGCCATGCATTATTCGAATAAATGATTCAAAAATATTTTGGCACGAATAAGTTATTCGAATAACAAAGTGTTATTCGAATAATACATTTCCAGGAAGTCAGTTTATTAATTGGTTATTCGAATAACAGAGTTATTATTCGAATAACAAGCGTTTTAAATAAAACCATGTTTAATTGGTTATTCAAATAACAATGTTGTTATTTGAATAACGAGAACTCAAAAGCTCATTTATTCGAATAACATGTTTTCCTAGAAGCCAAACATTTAATTGGTTATTTGAATAACCAGGACGTTATTCGAATAATATGTTTTCTCAGAAGCCAAACATTTAATTGGTTATTCGAATAACCAAGGTGTTATTCGAATAACTCATTACAGAGGAAAACACGCTAAAGCTATTTCAAGTGTTATTCGAATAAGAAAGGTTTCCAGAAACAAAAATTAACGGATAGTTACATAACATTTAATGCTCCAACCACCTCCCAATGGCTCTAATCTTCAATGACTTATAAATAGAAGTTGTTGGGCATTTATGAGGGTTAGACAATCAATCTGAAAAACCTTGGTTGAGCATTAAAAACGAGTCTTCAACCTTTCCTCCATTAATACTCTGTTTCTGAGCGTAAACCGTGAATCTTATACCCGTTGAATTTCCAGTTGTATTATCTGCTCTTTCAAGAGAGTTTCTATCTATTCAATCTTTATAAATTCTGTAGAGAGGGTGAGGCATCCCTCCAAACTGTAAAAGGGTGAGGTATCCCTTGGAAAATAAAGGCTCAAGCATTAGGGTAAGGTATCCCAAAGTGTTGAGTGCTCAAGGTTGTAGTGGTTGTCAAGCACCCATTGAAGCTTGAAGATATAGTGAAAAATCTCAAGTTGTTGCTTGGGGACTGGACGTAGATCACAAGTGGTTTGGTGATCGAACCAGGATAAACGACTGTGTTTGTTTTCTCTAAACCCTTCTCTTTACTTTGTGTACTGTTTTATTGAATTGTTTGGATATTGTCTCCTTAGGCTATCACTTTTATAAGTAAAAGTGTTTATCTCATTCATCCAATTATCTCTAATCATTCAATAGCTTCAACGAAAATTAGTTATCAAACGATTTGTGAAAGATTTGTGAACTTGTTTTACTTACTCAATTCACCCCCCTCTTGAGTATTGAGGCCACTTGGTAACAGAGGAGAATTGGCTATAGCATAGAAGAATAGGACATATTCATATGGATCATCTAAACAAACTCATTTCTAAAGAATTGGTAATTGGACTTCCTAAAATCAAGTTCTCAAAAGATGGTTTATGTGATGCATGCCAAAAGGGCAAGCAAACTAAAGTATCTTTTAAGGCTAAGAATATAGTTTAAACTGAAAGACCTTTACAACTACTGCACATGGACTTATTTGGACCCTCTAGGACCAAAAGTTTTGGAAGAAATTTGTATGCATTAGTTATAGTTGATTATTACTCTAAATTTACATGGACCTTCTTCTTAGCACATAAGAATAAAGCTTTTACAACTTTTAAGAAAATGGCTAAGTTAGTACAAAATGAAAAAGTCATGAAAATAACTTCTATAAGGAGTGATCATGGTGGAGAATTTCAAAATGAAGAATTTGATGATTTCTGTGAAGAGTTGGGAATTCAACATAATTTCTTTGCTCCAAGAACTCCACAACAAAATGGAGTTGTGGAAAGGAAAAATAGATCTTTAGAAGAAATAGCAAGAACTATGTTGAATGACTCAAACATGCCAAAATATTTTTGGGCAGATGCTGTAAACACAGCTTGCTATTTAATGAATAGAGTCTTGATAAGACCAATTTTGAAAAAGACTCCATATGAACTCTATAAAGGTAGAAAACCAAATATTTCACATTTTCATGTCTTTGGTTGTAAATGTTTTGTACTAAATAATGGAAAGGACAATCTAGAAAAATTTGATCCTAAAGCTGATAAAGGAATCTTTCTAGGCTATTCATCATTTAGTAAAACTTTTAGAATCTTCAATAAAAAAACACAAATAATTGAAAAATCTGTACATGTTACATTTGATGAAACTAACCCCAAACGGTTGGGAAAGAAATTTGTTGATGATGTTGCAGAAACTTTAGAAGAGATTCAACTTGAGGAAAAGCAGGACAATGCCAAAGTGGATGAAGTAGTGAAAATTCCAGGAGAGGCTAAGCATGAAGATCTACCTAAAGAATGGAAAATTGCAAGGAATCACCCTCTGGATAATATAATTGGTGAAATATCCAAAGGGGTAACCACTAGACATTCCTTAAGAAATGCATGTAATAATATGGCTTTTATATCACAAGTTGAACCTAAAAAAATAGATGAAGCAATTATTGATGAAAACTGGACTATGGCAATGCAAGAAGAACTTAATCAGTTTGAAAGAAATAAAGTTTGGAAACTTGTTCCAAAACCCAAGGATAAACAAATAATTGGTACAAAATGGGTGTTTAGGAATAAGCTTGATGAAAATGGTATCATACTAAGGAATAAAACTAGATTAGTAGCCAAATGCTATAATCAAGAAGAAGGAATTGACTATTATGAGACATATACACCAGTGGCTAGATTAGAAGCTATTAGAATGTTGTTAGCATATGCATGTATCATGGATTTTAAATTGTATCAAATGGATGTTAAGAGTGCATTCCTAAATGGATATATACAAGAAGGAGTGTATGTTGGTCAACCCCCTGGATTTGAAATAAATGAATTTTCTAATCATGTGTATAAACTCACTAAAGCCTTGTATAGACTTAAACATGCTCCAAGAGCTTAGTATGAAAGGCTAAGTAATTTCTTACTTCAAAAGGGATTTATAAGAGGAAAAGTTGACACAATACTATTCACTAAAAGAAAAGCACAAAACATACTACTTGTTCAAATTTATATTGATGATATTATATTTGGTTCTACTAATGAATCTTTGTGTAAAGAATTTGCTAAACTAATGCAAAATGAGTTTGAAATGTCTATGATGGGAGAGCTTACATTTTTCCTTGGACTACAAATTAAACAATGTGATTATGGGACTTTCATAAGCCAAACTAAGTACTGCAAAGAACTATTGAAGAAGTTTGGAATGGATAATGCAAAGAAAATGACTACTCCAATGAGTCCATCATGCTACTTGGACAAAGATGAGAAAGGTAAATCAGTAGATGTTTCCAAATATAGAGGTATGATTGGTTCCTTATTTTATCTAACTGCAAGTAGACCTGATATAATGTTCAGTATTTGTATGTGTGCTAGATATCAATCTAATCCTAAGGAATCACACTTAACTACTTTAAAAAGAATCATCAAATACTTATTAGGAACTAAAGAAATGGCATTATGATATGCTAAAGAATCAACATGTAACTTAGTAAGATATTCTGATTCTGACTTTGTTGGATGCAAGTTAGATAGGAAAAGTACTAGTGAAACTTGCCACCTTCTAGGAAACTCAATAGTTTCTTAGTTTAGTAAGAAACAAACAAGTGTGGCTTTATCAACTGCTGAAGCAGAATATGTTGCAGCAGGAAGTTGTTATGCACAAATTCTTTAGATGAAACAACAACTTATTGACTATGGTGTTCTCTTAGAGAAAGTTTCAATTAAATGTGATAATACTAGTGCTATAAATCTCACTAAGAATCCTATAATGCATTCAAGAACCAAACACATTGAGATAAAACATCATTTCATAAGGGATCACATTCAAAGTAGAGATATAGTCATTGAATATGTTGACACATCTAAGCAATTAGCTGATATTTTCACTAAACCATTGGCTAAAGAAAGCTTTTTCTACATAAGAAGAGAATTAGGAATAATTGATCCTACCTATGCTTGATGATTTGAATGTTGAATGCATGATAATTTGATGTTTGATGTCTATACATCGATTACACAATCAATTATTTTGATCAAATAGGTACAGGATATCATGTACGTCGATTAACACATCGATTAATCTGCAATGAAAACTTGAAAATTCTAATTTGGTCTAATATACATCGATTAGCACATCGATTGAATCACTGATCTAAGATGCACTACTCACTGTAAGTGCCTATGCATTGATTGATACATCGATTAGCAATGCATTAAAAATCTGACCCTGTGTATACATCGATTGTAACATCGATTGAATGACAGTTCTAAAATTTAGGACTCACTGACTTACCCTATACATCGATTTGTACATTGATTGGGTGTATGTTGCAATTGTTGGACTCTCTGACATTGCTTATACATCGATTCACACGTCGATTGAGTCCAAGTTTTCAGAACTTGGTACTCTCTGACTTAGCTTATACATCGATTAATACATCGATATACCTGGTTTAAAATTTAAATCCTGATGCTAAGTACATTAATTAGCACGTGTGTACAGGAGGAAAAACCTTTTAATGCATCGATTGGGTAATCGATTGGCTGATCTGAGTTTATAAATTTCAACCCTTCCTTCCAAATCTTTCACTTTTCAAATCAAAATTTCAAAGACCCAAACCCTAGCGAGCTCAAAATCATCTCCAATGGTTCATGTGAAGCAAACCGGACCCTCTACACCTGTTCCCTCTGACTCCACGTCTTCCTCCTCAACTCAATCTTCAATACCTCAACATGTTTCACCCATAACAACCCATGCACGCCCTAAAAGAAAAGGAACTGAGAAAACTCAAGTTTCTCAAAGGATTGATAAGCTTCCAATCAAAAGTTTGAAGAAGACACAAGACAAGGGCAAGAAGGTAGCTGAATCTTCAAAACCAGCACCCAAGAAACAAGAAAAGAAGAAGAAAATGGTGAAGGAAACACCTAAAAAGAAGATTGTTCAAAAGAAGAGAAAGAGGACAGAGGAAGAAGAAGATGATGATGAAGGAGTCACTGAGATTGAACTTCTCAAGAGGTATTTTTCTGATGAGGAGTACATCATGCTTTATAAGAATAATTTTAAAAATAGGGATATTCACGAGGTTAGGACTGTAGATTTCAACTATTTTGAGGCTAATGAGTTTACTTTTCACAAGATTTTAGAAGAGTATAAGCTGAGTGAATTTTTGTAAATTAAGAGTGATATTTACCCTACATTGATCAAAGCATTTTACTATACATTTGAGATGGACAGTGAAGGATTTTCTGCTGAGGTGGAGAACACAAGAATTGAGATGACTTTTGATGAGTTTGCTTTATTTACTGGACTAGATTACAAAGGAAGTAATCTTGCTGGCACTGGACCTGACAGTGTATGGATCAAGAATTTTGACAAGGAAGAAGCAATGAAGGTGCTTCTAGTTGAAAATGCACCAGAAGGAAGACTGATCAACATCAGCTCTATGCACATTCAGCATAGGCTCCTGCAATATGTGCTGAGCAGGATGCTTTTACCAAGATCTGGAAATCATACTGTGTTGCAGAACAATGATATTTTGCTGCTCTGGGCTATGATACAAAAGAAGCAGATGAGTTGGAGCTTCATAATTGTCAGGCACATGCTGGATTGCAAAATTAGTAGAGCTACCCTACCCTATCCTGGATTAGTTGTGAGATTGTTAGAGCATTTTGAAGTCTCTCTAGATAATGAGGAGAGGTTTTAGGCTAGGCAGGTCACTCACAAGTTTGGTAAAGAGACCATTAGCAAGATAAAGCTTGCTAAAGTGAATGAAGAATGGGTTAGGATAGCTAGTGAAGAGCCAAGAGCTACTGTGGATAACTCAAAGCTAAATAACAAGATGGACAAGCTGCTCCAAATGTTTCAGAATTTTGAGACTAAACAAATAAAACATCATTTAATGTTAAAATAGTCTATTGATTATCTCCATATCAGACTCAACACATTGGAAGGCTAAATAGCCACTTTGCATCAAAATCTAGGCATTTCCATCACTGCACCTCCAGAAGTTCATCCCACTTCTGAAGATGTTGTGAACATGGCTAGAGAAGCTGCTGCTGCTACACCTGAAGAAGAAGGTAATCCTGAAGAACAAGCAACCCAAGCTTCACAGCACACTGCAGAACCAAGGACAAATGAAAATGTTTAGATCTTAGGATGTCTTAAGTGTGTTTATAATGATGTTAACATGTTGTTTTTTATTTTTTGTTTTACTGATTTCAATTTCAATCTTTCTTTGACAAATGATTAATATACATGACTGTATAACTTATTTTGATTATGCTGATATGAATGAACGAATCTTTGATATCAATGAATGGTTGAATTTCTAGTATGTACCTTATTTTACATGTTTTTATACTTTGAATCTCCCACACATGTCCTTTTTTATAATGACAAAGGGGGAGAATGGGTACTATACTAAATAAAACAACTTGAACTAATGATCTAAAATAATGATGCAATGATCCTATACACGTTCAAATGATAAGAATTGTCAATTAGACAGGGGGGAGTAAATGGTAAACAACTGTTGCATTTTATTACTTTGATATTTCTAATTACTTCCTAAGATATATTGAATGTTAAACATGTTATGTATGGTAAGTTTGTATGGTAAGTTTGTCATCAATCAAAAAGGGAGAGTTTGTGGATAAATGACCCTAGTATGTTTTGATTAATGACTAAACTTAACATGATTATTACTTTGATTCACTAACTACTTGCTAAACTTGATTTTTTTAATGAGATTTAATGGAGTAAGAAAAGTGGATGCAAAGGATCATGGAGCAAAGAATTCCAATGCAAGGATCATGAAGGAAAACTTGAAGAAGGAGCATCATGAAGAAGAAATTCAAGGAAGATCATTAGGAACCTTTTTGTAAAGAAAAGACTTAGTATAACTCTTTGATTAAGCTCTCTAAAATAAGTAAAAATGGTTTTCAAAAGTAAAAATGAACTAAGAATGAAATAAGTTAATTAATAAGTATGTACATCTATGTGTACATCAATGTACTTTCAGTTAATTACCTAACTTTTAATGAAAATCTCAGTGTACATCTATGTATAAGTTTTATAGATCTATGTATACATCGATTAATTATGGATGTACTTCATCAGTAAGCATTTTTGCATTTGTACATCGATTGGTACATCGATGCATAAGCCAAAACAAAAGTAAGGACATTTTGAAATAGTCATACAATCGATTAGGTAATCGATGTATGAACTTCTAGGCTGAAATTGCAAGTGTTTCTCAAGAACAACATCAATGTATTCATGGGTGTATCACTCAAGATCAAGAACATCCAAGAACACAATCGATTAGGCAATCGATGTACACACGTTGTAAGAAGTGAAATTTTGTTTAATACATCTGTGTACTAATCGATTAACTGATAACAGAATTTTATTTTTAAGTTTGTTTTTATCTTCACTGAATTGTAAAGTGTGTCCAACAAATCTATTTTGAAATATACCTATATAAGGACATTGGCAAACACTTTCTCAATAACAACTCATTCAAAACTTGAGATCAAACACATAAATACTGAGAGCTTTTCATTGAAAAACTGAGTATTTTTCTGTAGAGCTTCAAATTGTAATATTTGATTTCTTAAAATCTGATTCAATCTTTTTGTATTGTAAAAGAGAGATAAGAGATAAGGTTATCTAGCTAATTAAATCAAGAATAGAAGGGACTCTTGGTGCTGTGCAAGAGTAGAAGGAACTCTTGTGGGAATTGTAAGATTGCTTTGACTGGAAAAGCTGTCATTTGGATAGAAGGAACCAAGAAGTGAAGCTTGTGTAAAGAATCTTGTAAATTGATTTTTAATAGTGGATGAAACTCACAGTCATGTGGGGACTAGATGTAGGTTACCAGAGGAGGTAGCTGAACTAGGATAAAACTCGATTTACAATTTTCTCTATCCCTTAACTCTTTATTTGCTTTATTTTTGAATGTATGAATTAAGCAATATGTTAGGAATGCTTGCATGATTTGATTAGTTTACGATCTTGTTCATATCTAAAATCAACCTTTTTGTTAATATTTCTTTCTAAGTTTCAAGTCTTGATTGAAATACATCTTGCAAAAACACATTTTGATTTGTTGGTTGACAAAATCTTTTTCATAGTTAAAGAAAAGAATCAGTTTTTGTATAAAAAGGAAAAGTTTCAAAAAGTTATCATACTCAATTCAAGCCCCCTTCTTGAGTATTACGAAGCCACAACCAACAGGAAGTTGGGGGCAAAAGTGTAAAAGAATATGAATTGACTAGTTTGTCTTTTTGTTAGATAGTAGGTAGGGTGGCAAAATAGGCTTAAGCATAATTATTAGCTTTTGAGTTGGACTGATGGTGATAAGTCTTTTGTGAAGTTCAAGGTTTCATAAAGGCACCAAAGTCGCAGTAATGGTTACAATGTCAGAGCAACGATTAGAATAGGTGAAAGGGATATGTCTCTAGTCAGCTCTCTAGCCATCTCGTCTAGGTGATGCAAGTCATGGGCGACCCCATCCTTTGTCTATCACAAAGGCACATTTTGTGAGGTAAGAACACCTCCAACCCTTCAAAGCCTTCCAAGCCACATAGTCAGATTAGGTCTCAAGATAATAAGGCTATGTGGCATCGTCTTGCACTTAAGCGACATATTCTCATTGAGCGCCTTGCTATTTTATCACTTACCAAGGGGGTTCAATTTGCCTACTTAGACTTCAGATTTCCTTTGAAACTTTAGCCTTTGTTCTATTCTTAACCATTATTATTCAAATAAAACTAGGTCTGAAACATTAGCCCCTTACGCTTGGTAAGAAGAAAAATGTACTTTTCTTTTTTTCAAGTGCAACAAAGGTACTTTTCTTCTTTTCAAGTGCAACCTTCTTTTAATGGTCCTTCAATGCAGCTTTCTTCTCTATCTTGTACTAGTTGATCCTATAGTAGATTCTATATCTTTCAATGCTTCCTTGGACTACTTTCAATTTTATAGCCTTTGCTTTATTCAACATCGATCTGCAATCAACTTGTTAATAGAAGAATAATATTTTAGGATTAAATATACTTGAAAAGAAAGTTTAGGAACTTCCCTCTTTCTTGGTTGAGTAGTTCCTTCGAGTAGCTCTATAGGTCAAAGAGTCAAGATGCCGAGTGCACTGCAATGGAGCATACTGTAGCCTAAGCAAGTTTAGATGAGGTAGCTTACTTTTCTTGTGTTCAAGTCAAAGCATGTTCTTTTGAAGCACCTTTAGTTGGAAAGCATGAACCCGTTACTTCCAAAGGGAAAGCCCCTATGCAAGTCTCTTATTAAAGTTGAGTTTTTGTGGTTATTGTGGATAAATTTCCTCTCATTGATTCTTTGTCTCATATGCCTTTTGTTTGTGTTGCGAAGATGTACTTGAGTGCTTTGGTGTGCATTGTTACTTGGCATGTGGAACCTTCAACACAGGGAAGCATCAGCTCATAAAGACTTCACAAAGGAAAGTGTCTTTGTGCAAGGGCTTCAGCACATGAAAGTGTCACAATGCCAAATCTTCAACACAAGGAAGCCTCTACACTTGGTAATTTGGGCATAGAGAGATACAACATAGGGAAACTTGGCATGTGATAACACGGGAGGCTTCGGCACGAGGAAATCCTTAGCACATAGAGTCTTAGTCATAAGGAAGTCTCAGTGCACAGATGCTTTAACATAGGGAAGTCTTGGTATGCGAACATTTTAACGCAAGGGAGCTTCATCACATGGACGCCTAGCTTTTTCACTAGAACTTGTCACTTTAAAGTACCGGAGTGGTAACTTGTAGTTGATATAATTTGCTTGACTTGGTCTATTCCAAGTTCATCATTTTGTTACTTAACATTATGCATGCTTTAGTTCATCACTTTTTACTTGATCCTGGATATGTCTGGATTTACTATCATGTTACTCAATTCTGATTTAAACTTACCAAACTCTTGGTACGACTAGGTCCTACTTTATCGGATCTAATATATGCTTTGGGCTTATAAATTTGCCTTAATATGCTTATGTCTAGGCTTGCTTGATATTGGTCGCTCTATAGGTTTCTGAGCAAGTTTATTTGAACCTGGTCTCACATGCATGTTGGATTTGTAAAGTTTAGGTGTATGTCAGTCTAGTTATGTTTTAGATGCTCTTGCTTTAGTCTCAAGTTTCTTGTCTTTTATGGTCAGACTCATGACTTCCTGTTCTAGTTTTGGTGCGCCTTTAAGTCTAACAAGCTTTTTAGTCAAGTTCGCTTAAGCTTGGGCTCTTTGAATTCATGTCTATTTTGCTTTTGATTTCTGAGCAAACTTTCTTCAGCCTAAATGTTCCCACATTCCTTTTTGTCGAGCTTGCTATTCATGTTTCTCGTTTCTAGGCTTTATTCGAGTCTAATGATAACTAAATTTCATCTCCCTGTCACTTGGCTTGATGCGTGCTTAGGAAACTTCTTCTTTTAAGCCTAACCTAAGTCTGACCACACTTAGACCTACCTGATTCCAAGTGCTAGGGCTGGTGTGCGCTTAGGTCATTAGCTTCCGGACCTAAGCCTGAGCACACCCAGACTTATGTGGTTCCGAGTGCTAAGCCTGGTGCACACTTAGGTCATCAGCTTCTTGTTTTAAATCTTATCTAAGCCTGGGCATTCCTAGACTTACCTGATTTCGAGTGCTAAGCCTGGTGCGCGTTTAGGTCATCAGCTTCTAGACCTAAGCCTAAGTGTTCTAAATTTACCTGGTTTTGAGTGCTGGGTCTAATGCCTGCTTAGGTTTACTTGCCAAATTACTAGGCTTGAGTGCATTTGGGGAGTTCTTCTTCTGAGCAAACCAGATTCTAATGTGCACTTAGATTTTCTTGTTAGATTCTTGAGTGCACTTAAGGAGCTTGCTCGATGCGTTAACTGTAGCTTTCGAATTTTGATTCTAATAACCTGCAAGAGCTTACTGACGTTGTAACTACTTGTGCCCAATACAATGACATTTTTTAAGCAAAGATTGTTTATCTCTCAGGTTGCTTAATGCTTTAAAGTCAAAACTTGCTGAAGGGGAATCAAATCTTAAGCATTTACAGAAAAAAGAAAGAAGATGCTATGAACACCAAGGCATCCTCGGACATTCCATTCCTTATTTAGATTCTTGCTTTTTCCCAAGCACTTGTACTTCATGCAGCCAGTGACTCTTGTTTGTATTTTTATTTGACTTGGGCACTCATGTTGCTCGTTCCCGTGATTTACTGATTTGTTACTATTTTGTTGAATGCAAACTTATCTTGCTCTAGATTTTCTTTTGTTCCTTTCCTGTTTAGAATTCGTTTGACAACCGTTTGCACTTTTACATTTTAGGGCGCTAGGCGCACATTTAGGGAAATCCAAACCTAAGTCTGATGCGTGCCTAGGCCTCTTCTTACCAAATTGCTAGGTCTGACCGTGCTTGGGGAAAACTGAACCCAAAACTGATTGTACCTTTTTCTGCATTTTCTTTTTCTTGGAATTTTGTTGTTCGAATTTCCCAAGACTGGAGTACTCCTTCATTTTCTTTTCACACTTTTAATGTTTCTTATTTGTTAGGTGTGTGCTTGGAGAAACTTCTTGTTTTAAGTTTTCCAATACCGAAACATAGTTTCGCCTCTTTCTTGAGAGGTAGGCGTGTGCTTGGAGAAACTTTTTGTTTTAAGTTTTCCAATACCGAAACACACTTTCACCTTTTCCCTGAAAGTTAGGCGTGTGCTTGAAAAAACTTCTTGTTTTAAGTTTTCTAATACCGAAACACGCTTTCGCTTGAAATTGAGAGGTCTTACTTTCTTTTGCATCCCTAGATTGATCGAAGTGAAATATCCATTGGGGTATGAGTTGGGCACTTTGGCTTGAATTTGCTTCTTTGAATATTGCAGCCTTGGTTATGTACAGTCTAGGGGTGTTGCAGCTTTACTTGTTCAATGGAGATTCTCATCTTATCCCACTAGGTCTATTGTGGTTTGCTGAGATTGAGGGCGCCTTCGAGTAGCATTGAGGATTGCTAGGTGAACTTATTTTCATCATCCCTTCCCATTTTTTTTTCATAAAGCCTGTAGTATTCAACCTTAAAAGAAGCATGTGAAGACACAATAAAAAGCAACTGACGTCTTCAAAGTTAAATAATTCGAATCATGTGAATTTTGCTTAGACTAGAAGGAGTATAAAGTAACTGTGAATAACAAGATACTAAACTATCGAATATTCAACACGTACAGATTGATTCCAATGTCAGATAATACCTTTATAATTTTTAAAATGAGCACCATAAAGATAACAATAACAATTTGAACTATGTACAATGACCAATTAATAATTCGTGGGTTCAGTTTTCAAAGAGTCAATAAATTATTAAAATATTTTGAAAACTATCCATAGTAGGACAGCAATATTACATGCAATTTGTAATAACAAGTTAGAGAAAAACAATAAAGTTGAAACATGTAATAAGAAATATTTGTACTCCTAGAATGAATAAGAATAAGACAAACTTGGCTCATATTTGAAGTGTCAAAACTGGGATAAGACCATTTTCTTTATAATATTTTTGGAGTCAAAAATAACTTTTTGACTTAGCTTTATAGAAATTAACATGTAAGACTAGAACATATTAGATATATAAGTATTACAGCAACTAAACATGAGTACATTTATCTTTATGCATAGTCATGGCGCATTTTTTTTTTTTAATGTTATTGAACAATGAGCGATATTCATCTGGCTGCTTGTTATTTCACGGGACACAAAGCTCTTCCAATATTACAAAACTTCTACATTTGTCATTATTGTTAATGGTTAAGTTAGAAAAGTACAAACAAAGAAGACCATCCAGTAGCATGCATTAAAAAGTTCACTATTTTATTATTTGGTAAAGGTTGCAGCAAGTAGAATACGGGAGTAACAAGTGTTACCATATTCGGGCAAGTAGCAAGTTACCTAGTATAATTATTAAGCAAATAACAAGTCATGTCAATAGGAAAGAACATGCATTCATTTTCTTTTATTTTTCTTTTATTCCTTTGGTAAGTGTTTAAAGGGTGTTCAAGCAGCATTTCATTTTTTTTTTCTTCAACTTTTTTAGCTATTACTTCCCTTTCATAGTTCTCCCTCCCTGATATATGATAGAGCTCCTCACATGCACTTGAGAAATAAATGTAAAACCTTGACACACAAAGATTATTGCAGTATATGAGATGTGAAATTTGAACATAAAACTGAAATTTATACGCACCATTTACACATGAGCAACTAAGCAAGTGGCCAAGACATTATGAAACAAATAGACAATCAAGCTAGTATATGAAAATCCTATTTTTATGGTAGTGGGCTGCAGCCTAATGCAATACATGAAAAATGTAGGTAATTAGAATATCTGTAGTGAAAGAGAGAAATATAAGTGGAATCAATACTATTCATTACACATTATACTCAAATCCAGTAGAAGTTGAAAGATTATCAAAGAAATATAAATAACACGAAAACCAGCGTGCCTTTTCTAAGTATAACTCGTGAATACTTTAGATTTATGATGTCAAGTTAATAACCGAATTACCAACAATTAGTTAAGCAAATATAAAAATGCACAAATCAAACATGTTGCAATTTCAACTTTGATTTTCTTATCACTTTTTTCTTTCACATCATTTTATACACTTCTCTTTATATAATTAATTATACATATTTTTTTATCATTTTTTTTCATTTAATCATAACTCTTAAAAAAATATGAATAATAATACACCTTTAAAAAGAATGTAAAATTATCATTTTCCTTGCAATTTCGGCCAATTTTCCGTGCTAGCTCTGAATGATAGCTAACCGCCCTTAGTGGCAATTAAAGGTCTATATGCCTTTTTTTTTTTATAACTTTTTTGGTAGCTTAAAACAATCATGTCAGATAGGATAGGTTACGTGAAAAGTTTGCTGTGTGTAAAAGACAAAAAGACAACAGCAGCAAACATGACGATGGTAATAACTAATAAACAAAGGTTGTGAGAGAGTAAAGGGCAAAAAGCAATTCATATCTTGAGTTGATAAGCCAAAGTTTTGGCTATCACGATGAAATAAATCAAAGTTTATTTATGGTATACTCTCACTTTAGTCTCTCAAATTGTATGCACCAGTCACATTAGTTCTTGAATTTTAAAAACTAACAACTTAATCACTGAAACCTCAAAACGTCAGTCACGTTAGTCCCTACATCTTTTCCCATCAGTTAAACTTGACAGACACACACTCGTGACACGTTAAGTATCATGTTGGATGCTGACGTGGTTCCTACCTCCCCCAAAATGACGCAGTTTCGCGTTTGCACCAAAATACAAAGCTCCCTTCAATTGAAACGATACCGTATTGAAGGCTATGGAAAAAAAATTTAGATTCCCCCCCCCCCAATTGTAGCGTAATATGGTTGAGTAAAACCTTAAGTTCCTAATTCGTATTCCAATCCCAAATTCGCAAAATTCCACTAGATTTCTCTCTACAATCAACCTCGTTTTGCTGTTAAGACTCCCCAGAAATGTTGAATTCGTCATCTTCCTTGTGAGATTCGAGCTTCACAAATGGATGTTCCCTAAACTCGAAATATTCCCTGTGTTGAATGGTCATTTGTGGTCCATGTTTTCCTTTTTTAGTATTATGGTCTTGCTTGTCTTCTGTTTTTGCTGTAATGTAGTCCCCTTGTGTCGTCCTGCTTGTAGAGAGGCTTGTAAATGGTTGCTACGTGTCCTAAGTTCAATGTCGTCCTACTTGTCTTCCACACTAGTGTGGTCCCCTGCTTGTCCCCTGCTGTGTGGTCCTGCCTTGCATGTTTTTGAAGTTTTATATTTACCCACAGCACACAACGCAGTTCTCCTGCATTGCATGATTTTGAACTTTTAAATTTATGCACAGCACACAACATAGTTCCCTTGCATGTTTTTGAACTTTTACATTTACCCACAGATGTATAAGTGTTTAATAAGTTGTGCTTTGTTGTGTGTATCTATTTAGATGGTTAGACTAGTGTTCCATCATGGTGGTTCTTTTGTTCTAGAAATTGGAGGTAAAGTTTCTTATCATGGGAGTGGAGAAGAGTGGTGGCCTGAAGCTGATGAGGATATATTGGATGTCTTTAGTTTAATAAATTTTTCTAAACAAATTGGTTATCATAAGGTGGATAACTCTTATTAGCTGATGCCTGGTAAAGAATTAGATAATGGTTTAATGGACATGAAGACAGATTCCGATCTTCTACAGATGATTGAGGCTTCAAGGATGAACAACGGGGTTATTCACTTGTACTATGAACACCCCATAATTACTGACCCTAAAATTGTGTCATTCCCTATTGAGGAGCCACCATATAATGGCAATGAGACCCAGCCTAAGACACATATTCCAGAGGAAGTCTAACCCCAACCAACAAGTGACCCTCAACAAGAACAACATGCAGCTGAAGGTGTAGTTGATAACATTCCTACTTCAAGTTCCTCTAGTGATGGTTATGAAAGTGCAGAGGATAACCCCTATACGCCTCCTCTTTTTGCTACTAATAAGGATGAGGATGAGCCTACTGCTAGTCTTTTGAAGAAGAATAATAAAAGGGTTCAAAGCTCTGCTGTGAAGAATGGGAAGAAGGTTTTACAAAAGAAGAAGAAGAAGACCAATGTCCCTGGTGATGAAGAAAGTGACTTTGATAGTAATGCACCGTCTAGTATGATGCCATTATTGGCACTTTTTTACTTTACCAGCTATAAAGTATTATATTTTATAGATACTAATAATTCTCTATCATAAGTATATACTAAAATATTTTATAGATACTAATAGTTCCCTTAATAGAGAGTTAATGATCTAAGCCATTTATTGCCTCTTAATATTTTTGTTTTCAAGTTTTCAAGTTAATGATCCATCAAGTTTACTTTAGGAATGATGCATTTGCAGATTTTGATGAAACAACCGACTCTGATGCACCTATAGGGAGGGGTTTAGGACACAAGCAAAGCTATGGACCAAATATTGGGGTCACTAACAAAGCGTGTGAAGATTCTGATTATAGTTGGAAGTTTGAATACATAAGAACTCCAGCTACTTCTGATGATGAGGGAACTACCAGAGAAGTGTACCCCCAGTTCAATGAAGGTGCTGGATTTGGCCATGTCAAATTGGAGCTTGGAATGGAGTTTGTGACTTTAAAGACATTCAAGCAGGGGGTTAAGGACTACACAATTAAGCTGGGTAGAGAAATCAAGTGGGTGAAGAATGATAAGCTGAGGGCTAGAGCCAAGTGTACGAATGACAACTGCACGTGGGTTATCTATTGTGCATGGAGTAATGTCACCAATAATTTCCAGATCAATACTTTCAATGATGAGCACAACTGCAGTAAAGGGTTCAAAAATTCTCAGGCCAGCAGGAAGTGGGTTGTTGGGAAGCTGGTTAGAAAACTTAGAAAATAGCCAACTCTAACCCATAGGGAAGCCTTTGATTACATGAAAGTCAAGTGTGAGGTACATTTGAATGATACCAAAATATACAGAGCTTTGAAGGAGGCAAGGAAATTTGTGGAAGGGAATGAGATAGAGCAATATGGAAGGCTATAGGATTATTCTGCAGAGTTGTTGAGGAGCAACCCTGGTTCTACTGTGAAGTTGGGTGTCATTGAAATTCCTAATTCCCCACCACAATTTGAAAAGTTCTATGTCTGCTTGGAAGCTTGCAGACTAGGTTCTGGTTGTAGGCCCTTAATTGGCTTAGATGGAGCTTTTATGAAAGGCTATTTTGGTGGCCAAATTTTGTCAGCTGTTTGACAAGATGCCAACAATGACATTTTTGTCATTGCCTATGCCATCGTGAATGTGGAGAACAAAGCCAATTGGAAGTGGTTCCTGACACTGTTACATGAAGACCTGGGGGACTACAGAGAACATGGCTAGAACTTCATTTCAGACATGCAGAAGGTAACCTTATTCGCAAGGACTAATATGAATTAGTTGTCTATATGTTAGGGACTAATGTGAATTAGTTGTGTATGTGTCAAGGACTAATATGAATTAGTTGTCTATATGTTAGGGACTAATATGAAGTATTTTGTTTTCAGGGCCTGATACCAGCAATGCAAGAGGTGATGCCTGGAGTGTCTCACAGGTTTTGTGTTTGGCATCTGTGGAGGAACTTCACTAAGATGTGGAAAGACAAGGAGTTAAGGGGTATAATATGGGAGTGTGCACGATCAACTACTGTGAGTGAGTTTAATACAAACATGGAGAGTGTGAAAAGGGTGAATGAGAAAGCACAGGAGTATCTGGCCAAGTGGCCTAAGAAAGCATGGACAATGGCTTACTTTTCAGAATACCCTAAATTTGACAAGATCTGCGACAATGCATGTGAAGTTTTCAATGCAAAGATTATGAAGATGAGGGGCAAGCCAATCTTAACCATGGCAGAGGAGATAAGGTGCTATATAATGAAGACCATGGATACAAATAAGTTGAAGTTAGCAAGGTATAAAGGGACCTTAGCTCCTCTACAACAAAGTAGGTTGGACAAAGAGAAAAGGGAGAATAACAAATAGACTCCTGTTTGGACTGGTAACCAAAACCACCACAGATTTGAGGTGCAAGGTTACCCAGGCAATGTGGATGTTGATTTAAACAAACACACATGCACCTATAGGTTTTGGCAACTTACAGGTATTAGTCAAACTTATTTAGTTTAGTTTAATTTGTTAAATTTTAGTTAATATTTGTTTATTTACTTACTTCAACTGGTTAAATGTGTTGTTGTAGGTTTGCCATGCATGCATGTTGTTGCTGCAATAGCACATATCAACCACAAACCTAAGGACTATTGCCATGTTTAGCTAACAATGGGTGCTTATCATGCAACATATGACTATTTTGTCAGACCGTTGAGAGGCCAAAGGTATTGAAAGCACACGCCACAGCCTAAGCCTGTTCCACCACCAATAAAGAGGCCTATTGGAAGGCCAAAAAAATAGAGAAGAAAAGATGAAAAAGAGGAAAATGTCAACCAAAACCCACACAAATTGAAGCGAGTGTACCCTGAATTCACTTGCTATAGGTGTGATGGTTCAAGGTATAACAGCAAAGGATGCAAAGCCCAAGGAGTCCCTAAACCCAAAAGGCTGAAAAAAGGAAATGCTTTTGGGGTTGGTCCAAGTACTAAGGCTAGGGCTGGGACAAGTAATAAGCATAGGGCTTCAGCAACTACTGAGGCTGAGGCTGGGGCTAGTAATGAGCATAGGCCAGCATTTGAGGTTGAGGAGATAGATCTAACACAATCTCATATGGAGCAATGTTCTCAGCCATCTGCTCAACCTCCCTATCCTGTGTGTTACTCTTCCTAACATTCACTTGCTTGTACTATTGATTCACTTTCATTTTGTTTGACTTGTGTACTTGTATTTTCCTGCAGGGAATCAGGTACAAATTCCCTATCAGACCCAGACCATCTGGTTTAAGGCCACTGCATCCACCTGCCACTACATCAGCAGCAAGTGTTGAAGCAAGACTTAGTCCAACATCTATAAGTGCAGAACACTAGTAACAGCAAGTGAGGGTACAACAACAAAGTTCATGAGGTTCATACCAACCTTTGGTCTTAGAGGTGCTCCACCAAAGAAGATGAATTGAAGATTTGTCCCTATTGGATGATGTATAGGGATGATGTATAGGGCTTATAATGTAAATGATGATAGTTGGCTGTAAAGGCTGTATATGTCTTAAAAGGATTTGGTTCTTTTTGAAATATGCTTATAAAGGCTGATGATCCATTTGGAAATTCTCTGAATATTTTTTGTAAATGATCAATATAGAAGTTTTGGATGTGTTTACAATATTGTTCTTTAGTGCACAAATGTCTATGTATTTGTGTTTTGAAAAATCAGTGATTATGTACATTCAGTTTTGGTCCAAGTCATATTATATAGAGATTGCGTGTTGTTTTATATGCATACAACTACATATACTAGGTTCAGAGTCAGTGCTCTCAGTAATCTAATAGACATAAACTATTTAGACAGTTAATTCTGTAGCTATGCTTTTTTATGGACATAGTTAGTCTTTAAATTCACTTGATGAAATCTAGGTGTTACAAATTTACAATATCTCCTAATTTTGACTGTCATGACAATATTGTTGTTGTAACTTAAGTCTATGGTTCTGAATGTAGAACTTCTAAATACTTTGCAAATCAAATGCAAGAATCCTTTTTTATGACTGACACATATATGGAACTTCTTTTTTAATTTTTAAAACTTCTGATGTTTCCCTTTTTTAAAAGAATCATATTATTAACTACAATCTTGTATATTGTGTTGGTCCCAATTTTGAATGTTTTATCCATTTTGTTCCAGCAGCTCAGTCTTAGCTGTATACAGTTTATTTATTAAAAAGGACTTATGGATAATATAAAATTATAGTGCACTTAGTGTAGTAAATATGTTGCCAAATGATCTCTGCTCGCTCAGCATGTACATAAATTCTCCCACCCCATGTGTGAAGCTTCCTAATGTCAAGTTAATAATCTTATTTATAAATATTTACATCTGACAGATAGGGTGAAAGGTTGCAGGTTTGGTAGGGAAGAAAAAGAGAGCACCCAGTAACCACATAGCAAAAATTGCTTTATCAGATTTGGTCAAGTACTTCGATATGCCAATTGTAGCAGCATCAAGAAATCTAAATGTTAGGCTTATTGTTCTCAAGAGAAAGTGCAGAGAATTTGGTATTCCTCGCTGGCCTCATAGGAAGATTAAATCACTTGATAGTCTCATTCATGATCTTCAGGTCATTCTTACTTCCCCTTTTTTATTATGATGACTTTACCACTCTCAGTATCGAGCTATAAGTATACAAAGTTGTAGAAAACTTTTATCCATTTGAGAGTCAACAATAATAGAACAATCATTACATATAATTTTGAAGAATTAAAATTTCTAAATTGAGAACCACAAATCAGGTTGAACATCAATTCAAGGGAGCTCAATGAACATCAATTTTCATTCATTTCATTATATCACAAAGGTCAAATGGTCAATTATACAACATCACAATTACCTAATTCCTCAAACTAATAACACAATATCACCATTACACATTCCAAATCCAATTACCTACTTCCCTAAACAAACTAAGCCTCACATTATGATAAAAACCAGCATCAAAATATACTGGCCAATTACACAATATCTTAACATCCTAACTTCAACTTCTAAGCTTCCAATCTTCCCAGCAACATTCAATTTCCATTCTTGATTCTCAGTTGTAGTAGCCCTACTACTAGGTTCAGTTGCATCCTCAGTGACAGTTTCAGTAGCAGTCCCAATTCCATTATCTTCTGCCCCATTATGAACCCAGCAAAAATAGTTACAATAATCACCATTCTGCAAATCATCACATACATAACATAGTTCACATTGCAAATAAAAAACAAAACTAACAGTGCTCATCCCAACAGCTCTAGTTCACTCAAACTCTTACCTTTGCCTTGTAGTTAGGGCAGCCGTAGAATGGTCTACCAGGGTTGGCCATGGTTTTGGATCTTCTTACCACCGTTGTCAGACCACAAAGGCAAATCCTACCACTACCCTTTCCTCCCCTATAACGAGATGAATTGGGTATGGAATCTGCACTCCCACTCCAGCTTGCTTCAGTGTTTGATGATGCAAATTGGGATAGGTTTCCACTGCCCATCATCTCTCAGCCTTGCCAACCTGAGTTAGGAATTTGAGGTTGTTCTTTTTAGATTTGCAGAAGGGAATTGGGTGCCCTAAGTTACTGTAATGGAATTCAATTGGGGATGGGGGTTGGGGAAGATGATTTAGGGCCAATACGATGTCGTTTCAATTGAAGGGAGCTTTGTATTTTGGTGCAAATGCGAA
This sequence comes from Ormosia semicastrata, assembly GCA_029884595.1. Taxonomy (NCBI): domain Eukaryota; kingdom Viridiplantae; phylum Streptophyta; class Magnoliopsida; order Fabales; family Fabaceae; genus Ormosia; species Ormosia semicastrata. The sequence continues at coordinate 5,526,168 of JAQQTO010000061.1, forward strand.
ACTGCATGATTTTGGGGGAGGTAGGAACCATGTTAGCATCCAACATGACATTTAACGTGCCACGCGTGCATGTCCGTCAAGTTTAACTGACGGAAAAAGATGCAGGAACTAATGTGATTGACATTTTGAGGTTTCAGGGATTAAGTTGTTAGTTTTTAAAATTCAAGGACTAATGTGACCGGTGCATACAATTTCAGGGACTAAAGTGAGGGTTTACTCATTTATTTATACTTAACTTTCTTTGTAGACCACTGATGTCAGCAACGTGTGTAAGATGCGATAGCCAAGAGAACGTCCTTAGTGTGCTGTACACCTTTGTTCTTCACCACTCATGGCTTTGAAGGGAAAAAGGACGACCAAGACTCAGCTTGAGGTCATCATTTACGATTGACTTGTTCCTCAAACCAGGTCTTTTTTTTTTTACAGTGACATCTACACTTTCTCTATTCTCTTTCAACAGTTTGTAAGAGGACACTCAGACAAATTCATTATATACGTCTTCCAGGTGGAGTCATAAGTTGTTTTGGTACAAATTTGAGAAAGTTAATGAGAAAAATATATGGTTGGAAATAGTGATAGATCCAAGACTTCTAGGTAATAGGGGCAAAAATAACATTATTAATATAGAAGTGTAAAAAAAAAAAATAATTATATTTATATATCAAAAAATATATTAATATAAAATTAAGAAATATCAATATACAATTATTTCTTTTGTATTTTCATATTTTGATAATGTTGAATGATATTTTCATTATTAATATTATCAAACATTTCTCTCTCTATGTATGTAACTAAGTAATCATTCAATAAAAATAAGATATTCAGAAGTGAGGGCATGAAGGTAAAAATTACACATATAAAAAAATAAAAAAGTATATACCTATATAGAGTCAAAAAAAAGTTCAAAAATAGAGTGAGAACATGTGTCCCCATAACTTAACACATAGATTCGTCCCTAGTTGGAAAAGTAAAGGAAAATGGTGGGTTCGAATACTTTTGAGACATATATAGAATGAGAAATGTCGACTAGAGTGACTTGGACAAGAATAGATGAAGAACTCATGGTGGATTCCTAGTAGGGACGAACCCAGGTATAAAAGAGTGAGGACTCATGCCCTCACTCAATTTAAAAAATTTTCTTTGATCGTATACATGTATTTGTCTTCTTTATTTTTTGTATATGTAATATTTGTTCACATGCAAATAAATTAATAAATTTATAGTCATAGAAAGTAAAATTTATTTTTTTAATATTACTTTTCAAAACACCTCACCGTTCCCATGTGATTTGGAGCCAATAGAGTACTAAAGTCTACCAAAATACACAAAACACCAAAGTCTTCTCTCACCTCTTTTTCTTCACTGTTACACTTTAGTGGTACTTCTCAGATTTCTTAGGCTTCTTTTTTTTTTCTTTGATTTAACCATTTGTTCTTCACCCTATAAATATCTTAAAGAATCGACTACGCAATTGTATGAGAGATGAATGATTAAATGAATGTTTGGTTACATATATAGAAAGAGAGGAAAATGCTTGATAGTATTGTCTTATTGATAATAAAAAAATTATTCAGTATTTTTAAAATATGAAAAAGCAAAAAAAAAAAAAACAATTGTAAATTGATCTTTTATAATTTTGTATTAAACTTTTGCTCCCAGTGCCTAAAACTCCTAGGTCCGTCACTGATTTTCTGGGAGGACTGATTAGGACGCCTTGGCCTTTACAACTAAAGAGATGACTAGAGGTCACTCAGCAATATTCTAAAAATAAAGAAGAGGTTTCTGGACTGAATTTCACACGTGGTTTATTTGGAGGAAGCTTGGGTGATTGTTCCCTATTGTTTGGGTTCTATGGCGGGCTCTTTTTATAGAGGAAATTGGGGGCAAAAGTGTAAAAGAAGATGAATTGACTAGTTTGTTTTTTTGTTAGATAGTAGGTAGGGTGGTATAATAGGCTTAAGCATAATTGTTACCTTTTGAATTTCACTCATGATGACAAGTCTTTTGTAAAGTTTGAGGTTTCATAAAGGCGTCAAAATCACAGTGATGAATCCTGTGTCAGAGCGACAGTTTGAATAGGTAAAAGGGACATGTCTCTAGTCAGCTCTCTAGCCATTCTGTCTAGGTGACACAGGTCATGGGCGACCTCATTCCTTGTCTATCACGAACGTGTATTTTGTGAGGTATAAACACTTCCAATGCTTCCTTAATCCAAAACCTTCCAAGCCATACAATCAAACTAGTTCCCAAGATAACAAGGCTATTTGACATCGCCTAGATGTCGTTTTGCACCTGAGCAACGTATTCCCCTTAAACGCCTTACTATCTTATCACTACTTATCAAGGGGGTTCAGTTCGCCTACTCAGACTTCAAATTTGGTCTGAAACAATAGCCTTTGGTCTATTCTTAACCATTATTATTGAAATAAAACTAGGTCCGAAACACACGCACATAAGCATTCTTATCCTACTTTCCAAAGTCAAAACCTTGGCAGGATCTAGTAAGGTTGGGCAGTTTCTGTTGTAACTAAAAGATCTCCTTTCCAGCCACCGTTTCAGTATCGGTATGAAAGTACCTTTAAGTCTAAAGAATCTCTCTGCAGTGGAAGCTTCTTCCACTGTCAGGTTTAGTTTCCTAAGCTCGTGGATTCTAGGAAAACAGAAAAGACATCTTAAATTTTTGTAGCTCTGAACCTTAAGTCCAATCAGTTTTGGGAAGCACATTAGCTGCAAACTACGATTCAACAAGACTTGATCTTCATCGTCTTCAGTGATTTGCTCCAGTAGCTCACAGTTTCTTATGATTAATGTGATCAACTGCAATAAGCTTCTCAATGTAGAGACCAAGAAGATAGCTTTCAATTTGCTGCATCCAATGACATATAAATTTTCTAGATTTTTGAGACTTTGGAATTGTGAGGGGCCCTTAGATATATACATTAGCTCAGGCAGATAGCACAACCTTAGGTGTTCTAATCTTGAGTTCACTGGTAGTCCATTGATGGGAACTCCTTCAAGATGAAAAATGCCTTCTATTTTACATTTATTTACCTCAATTCCTCTCAAAGTGGTGATCACCTTGGTTCCTGCTAAAGATAACTTGATTATCAAATTTCTAGAAACATATCTATTCCAAATTTCCATTCAAATTTAGAAGTGGCCCGTATATAATTTTTGATGTTTTGTGACCTCCTGTTGACCCATAAGATTCTTCTTTTTTTTTTCGTTTTACATAGATTATATACATGAATGTTTAAATATGATGAAGACACATATTTTAGGGGTCATGTGATTGTCATGTAGCATACAAATTCCAATTATTTAACAGAAGATGGATGGGAAAGTATATTTGAAGGGATCAAGATCTTTCCTGTTCTTATAGAATAAGAGAGAATCCTGTTAGTTAAAAATTCATAATTTTTTAACATATTGCATACGGTATGTTTTTTTATCATATTACATGTGGTAAAATTTAGCCTTTGTAAAGAACAAGACCTCTTCTGTAACAGGAGAGGATCTGTTTCCTATTTGAAGGTTTCTAATAGTCTAAGAGTTTAATTGACATATTTAAAAATTCAAGGTAATTGCTAGCAATAAGAAGTAGTAGTAGTAGCAGTAGTAGTGTATATAGGAGTTGTTTGATCAACTTGTGTCACATTCGAATGAACCAGAAGAAGGTTTCTAATAGTCTTAAGAGTTTAATTGACATATTTAAAAATTCAAGGTAATTGCTAGCAACAAGTAGTAGTAGTAGTAGTAGTAGTAGTATATAGGAGTTGTTTGATCAACTTGTGTCACATCCGAAGAAGTAGTAGTGTATAGGAGTTGTTTGATCAACTTGTGTCACATCCGAATGAACCATGAAATCACTAATACATGTGATGGTTAACTGAGGACAGTCGTCCACAATAAACCTCTCCGAAGATGGCCATGTCAGAAGAAGTAGTAGTAGTGTATAGGAGTTGTTTGATCAACTTGTGTCACATCCGAATGAACCATGAAATCACTAATACATGCGATGGTTAACTGAGGACACTCGTCCACAATAAACCTCTCCGAAAATGGCCATGTCAGATAAAAATCGTTGGGGCAGATGCTGATGATATTTGGCAGTCTATAGAATTCAAGTTTATCCAAAGCAGGGAGATCAATGTGGATTTGATTCTGATGCTGATGAGATGAATGATTTCTGTGAAGGCATTGTCCAAAGACAAATTTCAGTTGGCAGCAATTTGACATCTCGAGAAGTTCCAATGATAGGAAGATAGAGTCATAGTTCTTACAATCATGATCATCTGCCTCATCTGTAATTATGAATTCCAGTCTTTGACATTCTGTAATGTACAAGCTCTTCAACAACATTAATCGTGCAGTGGACAGAGTAAACAAACTTGTTAAATCCCGACAACCTTCTAGCCTCGTATGTCTAATGTTACCCAGGTCCAATGATTGTTTTGAAAGAGATTGATTAGTGCATTGAGTTATTGAAGTTCGCATTCTTTCTGATGGGAGCCTACATCTCAGCCAAACTAAGTATATTAAGGACCTTCTATGTAAAGCCAGCATGATTAATGCCAAAGGACTCAGGACTGCTATGTTTAATGGTATTAAACTCACCAAACATGGTAACAAATTCCATCTCAAATCCTGAGCTCTACAAGTCTGTTGTTGGAGCACTGCAATACACTACAATTACAAAACCAAACAAAGATAGAATCTTGACTCTGATATCATGTGAGATTTTAACTTAAAACCAATTGGCATTAAGTGAAGTGACCTAACAGATATATAATCCGCACCCGAAATATTGAGACAGACAATGTAAGACTCTTAACATTTGTGATGCGGATTAGGGCAATGACCTTGATGATCGAAAGTCCACTTCAGGAGCTTGCATTCTTTTAGGAGGGAACCTAGTCTCGAGGTGGTCCAAGAAACAACAAGTTGTAGCTCGCTCAAGCATAGAGGCTGAATACCGCAGCCTAACTAGTGTTGTTGCAGAGATGACTTAGATCCATCTCTCCCCAAAGAGCTTAAAATTCCTCTCAGCAGGTCCACTGTTTACTGTGACAATTTGAGCACAGTGATGCTTTCTCAAAATCCTATACTGCACAATTGAACGAAGCATATAGAGCTCGATCTGTTCTTTGTGCGAGACAAAGTGCTTCAGTAAGAACTCTCAGTTCAACACATTCCATTGAGTATCACGACTAGGATCACAATTGGATGGACAACAAAGAAAGGAAAAAAGAAACTATTGGGAAATTTTGGGAAATTTCAAAAGTCGTAACCAAATTTTATTTAAATTAGAGAAAATATTTAGAAAAATTCCTTTTTAAATAAAAAGGTTTTCAAAAATCAAGTTAGATTTGGGAGTCTATTAATGTGCAAGAAAAGATAAAAACTTAATCTTACTGTACTCCTGATACATCCGTCCTAAAACAGTTACTTTTAAGTTAATCATGCAATTTTTAGTAATCTTAAAATTATTTACTTTACCCTTCTTAAAAAAAACTAAGATTAATTAAATAAATAAACCAACAAGTAAAAAGATAATAAAAAATAAAAGAAATATGGTGCTTTTGAATTTTAAAAAAACGCATAAGATTTAAGGTAACATCAAACTATACAATAAATCCTTAAGACTTTAACAATAATAAAAATAACATAGAGCTATACAATTATTACTATTAGCCACCACGCAAAACTATATATCCTTTATTAACTCCTTTGTTATTTCTTTCTCATTATGTTAACTTCGTTTTATTTACTTAATTTTTTTATTTTTATGGAAAATAAATAAAGAATAAAAAAACTTTTTTGAGTTCAAATTAAGAAACACTTTTCGCACAAGATTTAAGATAGCATTGAACTATACAATAAACCTTTTATAAATTGAGCAATATTAAAGACAACAAAAAGTTGTACGATCATTTTTGCTAGCCATCGCGTGAGTTAAAAAAAAATAGAATATTTATAGATTTTGAAAGATAAAAACTCATGATTTAAAAAGAAAAAATGTTTTTTATTATTTATCATTTTATGTTTTATTTTATTCTTTATTACTTTGATAGGATTCAAGATAACATTAAAACTATACAATAAATCCTTAAAAATACTAAGTGACAATGAAGATAACATGTAGCTATACAATGAAGGTCACTCCTTTAACAAACTAAAGTTTTTTTTATAAATTATTGGGCATAGGATCTTCGCATCAAGCGCAAGTGGTGTTAGATAACTACGATTAAAAAACCTAAAATCATTAAGCTTGCTCAATAGGATTGAAAATATGCATACATATCCTTTGCTAAAAATTAAAAAATAAAGATTAGAAAGATGTGAATTAGTCTTAAAATAACTCAGCCATACCCATCAAATACCAACTAACCCTGTTCACCCAAACAGAAGCATATAAGCCACATATTCCAACCTAATTATGGCATGTGTACTAAAACCCAAAAACAACTTACAAACATCCAATTTTCACATAGCTTTCAAAATGCCAACAAAGGAATTCAACAAAACAAACACAAGTAAGGAACTCACCCAACACTTTACTGTGTTATGGGCTTCAACATCTTTTCACCTTCAATGTAGGGGATCAGATGCACAATCCCAAAAGAGAAGGAAACCTAATTAGGGACCCCAAACAGCAACCCTAAAGGTGTAAACATTGTCATTTTAACTTTGGCAACTCATTCATTTACAACTCATTTCTTTCTTTGTAGCCCAAACCAAAAAAACACTACACATTCAAAAGAACCATGCAAACAAGATATCTATGCTCCAACCAGAAAATAACTCTTGATTAGGTAAAAGTTCAATTCTAGGATTCTCATGACTAGAAACCTTAGGTCTTGAATTTCTAACAAGGCATACTCAATTACTACGTCTCAAACTACAATACCAATGCCAGAATGGACTCCCTCCCTATCACTCAGAATACCATGCTCAAACAAACAAATAATGTGCAAAAAATAGAAAACAGCAAAACAAGGAAACAGGTATTTCATATCCTATTATACTATTTTGGGATGCAAGAAAAGAAATAAACAAGAAAACAGCAAATGCATGATTTCAATGTAAGTCAGCTAAAGCTGTAAGCAAAAGTATGCTTCATGAAACATTTCCATTGTTAAGGCACAACTTCAGCAGAAGGGTAATCTCTCATTTTCCCAATCAAACAGCTATCACATACAAAATGGGAGTGTTTAACTCAAAAACCAAGCACAAACATAACAAGCAACCAACAAAAACAATAAAAGGCAAGAAAGTGACATAACAACCAAGCAAAAAACCATGAATAACTTGGTCATGCTAAAACAAGGATTTATTTACAGACAACAAAACATGGAAAAAACCACAAACAGCACCCAATTAAGACTACATATGCATCCTTTACTCATGTATACTCTTTACCATTTACAGGCTGCAAACACTCTTCTCCCCGTTTTTTTCTTAGCATTTTTTAAAAAACAATGACTTTCCACAAAATGGCTTAGCAATTAGATTATCAACTCATTTCTTCCAACCTTAACCATAATACATACACCCTAAGGCCCTACATAGTTCGGATAAGAATAAATAGAAGACAAACAGAAAACTAACCTAAGCATGCATATCAAATCACAACGTTTAAAAATCACTTAAGCCTATGGAACAACCCAAAACTTGCAAGGGTTCAATCATGGAAAGAAAAAAAAAATAGGACATCGATACTAAAACACTTAGAAGGTCAAGGCTTCACATAAAACAGCAGCAAATATGAACACAAATTGCCCAACTGATATTCACACATTGTTCAGAAGCACCATTCACTATTTTTCTAGCCATACAAGTTACCTATCAGGGAGTCCTTTCCATGCTACAACTGAACCAATGCTGAATTAATCTTAGTCACAGCATTTTCTAAATAGCATATATTATCACTCATCAAGGGTTTGCCTTTTTTATATCTTTTTTTTCCTTATTTTCAGAACTTACAAAGATGCAAGGATATATCAACATAAATCAGCAAATAAAAACAAAGACTCTAGACCTAGCCCCTTGATTCAAGCCCAATTTCATGCAAAGAGGATCAATCCAAGCATGCATATTAATCATGGAAATTGAAATCATACAAACATGGGGATAACCAAAGTTTCAGGACACCAATCAGAAAAGAAAAAGAAAAAAAAAAAAGACAAGAACATTGGAGCACTAATTACCAGACTCTTTTTTTTAACACTGACAGCACAAGATCAATGCGGCAAAAAAAAGGAAGAAGTCAAGACTTCGCAAGAAAAACAAAAGCATTATTAAAGATCCATAACCAGTTTAGACCCATTTAAAAAAAAAAAAGGAATGACCAAAGATTACAGATTTTGATATCGACATCCATTATTCACTTTTAAAGCATTGACTCAAATCTCATTCTATGCATCATGAAAGCACAGTTTAACAAATCCATAGCAAAGCAAAACTTTACTTAAACATTGATTCATTAACCATTCACACTCTCAGCTAACCTGATTAAAATCCCTACCCTATTTTATCCTCACTCATCATTCTTCACTATTACCACAGAAACAAGTACGAATACGTTCAAACACGCCATTGATAAATTACCTTTCAGATTCCTTAAAATCTGTTTGAGCCTAATATCAAAAAAATCAACAGTGGAAGATCTAGCCTCTACAACCCTAGGCAAATAGATTCATAGAATCGGGACAAAAACAAACAATGTGTGAGGCAAGGCTCCATTTACTCAAAATATATCCCTTGATAATCTAATCAAATTCTCAAATCCTAACTTATTCATGACCCGAAACAGATGTGTTATATAGCCATTCGATTTTTTTTTTTTTTAAAGCGAATTACATGCATCAAGGAAGAGGATTTTCAGAGCATCAACCAAAAAACGCCCCCTACTCAAGCCATGACTTAATCCAGTCCTTAAGTCCCAACATAAGTAAGCAAAAGAGACCCCAGCAGTGAAAAATAAATTAGATCCCTGCAACTCTAGATCAAACTACACATGAATTCAGAGACAAAACACAACAACAAGAGACAAGACAATTCACTCAGATTCAGTTTGCACTAAAGAAAAAGCAAGCATTTGATTAACTTTATCAGGGAACAACCTTAATCCTACTACATATCAAAATTATCCCATAGAACTTTTATGAAACAGGAATTGTGCAACATAATAAGTATAATAATGACAAAGTATAATAATGACATCAAAATCCTACTAATCAGTTATCACCATAAGCTGGAGAGCTTCGAACCAACACTCAAATAATCATATCTCTATGTTTACATTTCATTCAAGAATTGCAAAATTATAAAATAAACAAAAGAAAAAACTGATTACCCGAAGGAATCCCACAATGGAATTTACCCCCTGTTATTGAGAAGCTCCTTTAGAATATTTCCTCCTTCAAATTCCTCTTTTTCACCCATTTTTTCTTTTCCTCTTTTTCTATGTTTTTTACCTTTCTCTCTTCGTTCTCACCTCTTTTTCCTCTCTTCGAACCTTGGGGACCCAAATTATTAGTTTGCCGCCCTTTTACGCTTAACAGGTAATCTGTTTAATTATATATAATATAATATATATTATTATAATAATTATAATTATTAATTTATTATAATATATTAATATATTTTTTAATTAAATTTTAATAAAAATTTATAATTAAAACTTAAATTAATAAATTAAAATAAAAATAATATATTAAAATTATGTTGTTATAATACTTATTTTTTATTTTTATAGATATTTATCATTTTTTTACTCTAATTTTTAGTTTATGTGACTTTTAAACTATATCAAATTATCAATTTTCTCCTACAAAGTACTTCCAGGTGCATATCTGGCGAGTACCTTGGCCTCCTCAACAAACGATGTAGACAACTTCTCAAACCACTTGTTCGCCGTTCAATTTGACACTATTCTAGACTTCCAATTTGGTGACATCAATGATAACCATGTGGGTGTCAACCTTAACAACATGGCATCCAACAAATCTGTTCAAGCTGTGTTTTTTACAAATGGGTCAACGAAACAAGACCTCAATTTGAAGAGTGGAAAGGTGATTCAAGCATGGCTGATCAGAATATTGTTTGGGGAAAGAATCAGGCCTCTCCTACACGAAGTCCATCACCCTTAGGCCTTAGGCCCTAACTCGACAGAAACCAGAGTGTCTAGTGGTGTAGTTAATTAAGGGGAAGATAACTGATTCCCTAAGCCTCTTTATAAGCTGATGCCCTCTGAATTGATTGGAATTGGATAAGTATTATGTATTTATCTTTTCTTGTTTGTGATTATTTTTGTAGTATCTTTCAACTTGGAACTTGTGAGTTATGAACTTTTTCAAGCTTGGCAGACAAATAGAATAGTCCTTGGATAATCAAATAAATCCAACATTGCTTGTGTTTCCATCCCCTGTTGTCTATATAAGGCTCTAGTCTACGGATATTTGCAAAATCAAAATTTGAACATTGTCCATAATCAAAATCAAAACTTGTCTGTGACTGTGTCATTAGTATCACAACTACTTAAGTGGTTTTAATATCATAAGTGCAAATTCTGAGCCTTGTAGTTGTAGCTGGGAATTTCAGTTTCCCACCAACGTATCCTCCCCATGTGATATAGGATTTTATATTGAAAACTCGGTATTTTTCCGAGTCTCACATAATAGAGTAAGAAAGTTATAAGTATCTATAAAAATAAGAATGAGTGTTAAATTATAACAAAAGTATATTTTAATTTATTAGTTTATTTCAAAATTAGACTTATTAGCTTATGTAAAGATTTGTTGATCTATTTAAAAGGTAGATTTGTTAATCAATGTAAAAGTTTGTTAGTCTATTTAAAAATAGATCTATTAATTTATTTAAAGGCATATTTACTTATTTAAAAATAAGTCTATTAGTCTATTTAAAGATCTTATTGTAAAGTAAGTCTTTAAATAAACTTTTAAGTCAGATCAAACTTTTAAAAAAGTTAGATCAAGTTTTGAAAATCGACCTATATCAAGTTCACAAATCAGACTCAGACTTTATAAGTGGGATACAGGTCAAGCCTATTTAATGCAAAGTCTGACATATTTTCACTCCTAGTTGTGACCCTTTTTTGTTTTTTATGTTTTTCTTTATTTTTTTCATTTTTTAATTTTCTTTTCTTTATTTACTATTTTCTTTAATTAATTTTTTAACTTTTTTGTTTTTATTTGCATTTGGATTATGGCTTACTTGGGCTATGGAGTTCTAAAATTGGGTCAATGTTGCTCCTACATTATAGCACAAAATTAAAATATTTTTATTTTTATTTATTATTTCTTGTTTATTATTTTTTAATATTGTTATTTTTTTCTTCTTTTTTTATTAATTAAATTTTTCTTTTTTTTTCTTTCCTTGAAATTTGTCATTATTATTATTATTATTATTATTATTATTATTATTATTATTATTATTATTATTATTATTATTGTTATTATACAAGCAAAAATAAAATAAAAAAGACCGAACAAAACTAGGTACACATCAAATGTACAACCAGCGGACATATTCACAAAAACAACTCTCATCTTCCAAGTTCTCACTTATTAGATACAATCTTACGGTGAGAGAGATTTCAAATATCAAATCTCCTCCCCTGAGATTGAGATTGAGGGGCATGTTAGAGTATACAATGCATGTGTGCTGACGTGACTATGCTATGCTGATGTGGCATAACAGTAACTGAGTTGGTTAAGCTGGTTAAGAGTTAATTAGTATTCTGTATCAGTATATATGTTGTACTCAGAGTGTATTCATTATTCAATTCATTCTATACAAGTTACTATTCAGATCACACACATTTTCTCTCCTACAAAACACATTTCTCTCACTTTATACCTTCATCACTTTCTCTAAGAAAAAAATATGTGACACTGTCTTGATATGAGGAAGAAGGGCTTATATTTACACGAAGATATAATTTTGTTTCTTTCTCTTGTGGCATTATTATGATTTATAGAAAAAGAGAAGATCTAAATCCTTTGAACGCACTAGTGCTAGAGCTTGACCAATTCTACCATTTCACCATTTTTATTCCACTCGCATAATGATAACTTCGTGCATTTAGTTTGCCAATTTTACCAAGCGTGATACATTTGTCTTGAGAAATTTGACTAAAGGAGTTCCTTGTCTCCTATGGTTTCTAAAACTCCAACTCGGATGCCTCTTTATTTATTTACAAGCATAACTATATCATTGCCTATTACTTTTTCTATGTTGATGACTTATTGCTCACATGTACCAATGGGTCATTTCTTCAACAATTTCAAGATGCTTTATCTCAAAATTTTCTCTCAAAGATTTGGGCCAACCGAGTCATTTTCTTGGTTTTGATATTATCCCAACACAACAAGGACTCTTCCTCACCCAACATCAATATGTTCATGATCTTCTGGCAAAAGCTAACATGGAGGTTGTCAAACCAGTTACTACACCCATGTCAACTTCATGTAGTCTAGCGCTTTCGCTGGATGTGAACCCATGTGATACGTCATTGTTTCGCCAACTTGTTAGCTCAATGCAATATCTTGAGACCTAACGTTGCCTTCTCAATCAACAAACTCGCTCAAAATATGCAGGCTTCCCGTGATAGTCACTTTCAAGCACCAAAACAGGTCCTTTGCCATCTCAAACACAGCATTGATCATGAAATTCACCTCCTCAAATCTAATGACGTCTAACTCTGAACATTCTGTGATGCTGATTGGGTAAGGAACATCTCTTACCGCAAGTCAACGAAAGTAGAAAGGAGGGCCCAACAATGTTATAAAGAATGGGAGGTAGACACTTGGCAAACAGTCATATGGTAGTGAGGAAGCTAATACCACCAAACTTCAACAATAGAACAGAAGTTGAAGTGGTTTTGTTGTAAGCTTGCATTCTATAGTAATAGTTATACATACCATTTGTACTTTTGGCTCTTACAACTCTTATACGTTAATTATTATGTGCATACATGCACGTTAATTTGTTACGAAGAAAGAAGGGTTAGGAGTAATGCTATTTATATATCATATACACACTACAAACTGCTGCTATTAAGCCACTGTTAAAAGCCCATTTTTCCGTGTGGTTACATCACTTATTTCTTTTATTTTATATATAACGCGATAGTGCTAACAAAGTAAATATATCTGGGGGCAAAGAGTGATGAAGTGGATAATTTTCGCAAATTAATCTTGAGTGTGTGAACAGTATTATACTCCACCAAGGGGCATTAAGTTGGAGATTTCAACACCATAGTGCCTCAAGGAGTTGATTCATGTTTTAGATTATAGGAATAGAGACGGTCAGGTTTGGCCATGTTTTATCTTGAATAAGCTTGATCTTTATTTTAATTGTAAGTCTTGAGTGTAACTTATGAGTCTGACATAAATTATTTTTTAAAATTTAGTTTGATTTTCTTAAAAGTTTAATTTGATTTAAAAGTTTATTTAAAAATTTTGACAATGAATTAAGATTTACTTTGCAATAAAATATTTAAATAGACAATGAACTTTTATATAAGTTAATAGATCTAAGCTTTTAAATATGTTAATGATTTAGACTTTAAATAGGTCAACAATAATTATAATTATAAGTTATATTATTATAATAATATAATATATTATATTATATATATATATAATATTTTTAAACAGATCGACTTATTAAACTTAAAACTTTTTAAATGACTTGAAACTTGACTTTTTAATTAAACATGTTTTTAAAAAAATATTAACTCAACTTGTTTAGTAAACAAGTCAGGTAAAACCTAAAACAAGTCAAGCCCTCAACGAAGGGTCTGCTTTATTTCCACCTCTAACTACTTATCTCGTTTAAAATTAATGTTCGAATTCTGTTCATAATTATCCAAGTTCTCAAAATTTATAATCTTATTATCAAGGTACCCTATATTATTAATTTCAAACAAATATTATACAATCTGATGAATGAATTGGATTTCTAATTTCATTGTATATTATATAAAATTTTAGAGTAAACCTTATTTCTAGTCTTTCAAACATACAATTGTCATCACTTTAATTTTTAAAAGAATTTTAACATCAATTTAATTATTTAATTATGGAAATTTATATCAAAATCCTCCTTATGTATATAGACCACAAGACTTAAATTGATAAAAAAATTATGATTAAGGGACAATATTGATATCAATTTTATATAAATGAAAAACTAAATTAATAAATTTTTAAAAAAAATTAAATTAATCTCAATTTTTTTACAAAACTAAATTAATGTTATTTTTTTCTATATAAAATTTAATTTGCTAACTGAATCACATATGACAATTTCTTTATGCATTTTTTTTTGGTACAATATATTTGTATGTTATGCGTGTTTGACATTATGAATTTTTTTTATAGACTGGCTCCTCATTCCCTTTAAAGCGCATTACGTGACGTAGGTAGCAGGCAATAAGAAAGGGCTATAATACATAACAATAAATTAAGGGGTAGAAACGTGCAGTGCAACACTGCAACGTGAACCTCGAAACAACGTAAATTATTATTAGGAAATGATGTCCGCATGCCAGCATTTGTTGGATTTATAATTAAAATATGTTTAATTTTAATTTTATTTAATTTATTTATAAAATTATTTTATATATGATAAAAATATTACAATTATATTTATAATGATTTGATTTTTTTATTATTAATATACGATATAAATATGATATATATTTTAATGTATATAAAATATTTTTTATTAGATATTATTTTTATATTAATTAATAACTTAAATTTTTAATTAATAATATGCATTAGTTGATTAATGATTAATAATTAATTGTTAGTTTTAAATTAAATAATACATGTTATTAATAAAAAAATTGATACTTCGTTAATTGATAATAAAATAGTATACATGAAGTGATGTATAAATATCCCTCTTGTTATTATGAAAATTATCCGGCTTAGTTTCTCATTTCTTCTTTGTGGATTCTTCTCATTTTTTGTGATTGATTGCATGCTTTCATCTACATAATAGTAAAATTTTAAGATTTGATAAATAAAGATACAAATCATGGAAGTATAGCTGAATAAGAAAAGCCTTGGTATAGGGGAAAAATTTGAAATAAAATCAATACACCTTTAATTTAATAAAAAAGATAAATGTAACCTTCTATTTCATCTTTTTATTCCCCTTAGTTTTTTTTGTTAGAATTTTATAGGGATAATGATGTTTGCCCTCATATTATTTCTTCCTTTTGATATTAGTAGATTCTTGCATATTATTTTTGTTATCATTAGACATGTTGAAAGTGATCTTCAAAAGCCTCTCTTTATGTGTTTTTTGAAACTGTGTTTTCTTCTTTAATTTAAGTAAGGACACCTATATTATTTAGGAATTTTTTTAATAAATGTTCTTATGACAATTTTTAAAGAAGTCAAAATAAATTTTTTAGATAAAAACAAAATAAATAATAATTTTTTTCAATTTTTAATATATTCAATATCTTATTTTTATTCAAAAATTTATATTTTATTTCCTTTAATAAATACTCTTAAGATAATTATTAACAAAACACTATTATTTATGACAAAAAAAATCCATCCTGTTATTGTTATACATCGATTTCAGTGATTTTTATGAAAAAAATATAATTTACACATTTTTATATCAAATATTTATATTTTTTAAAAAAATAAAGTAATTATTAGAAATTATATTTTCCTTTTTTTAAACTTTAAAATAGACGATGTAATATTTGGATAAAAAGCATTTTTCCAAAAACTAATTGCAAATATCATCACTCAATTCTATTTGCGGTGTATGCATAAAAAAAAATTCTATTTGCGGTGTGCAGAAGAAAGAGTAATAATAAACAAGCAAATTCAAAGAAAAATTTTCAACATTTTTTTATTTTAGTATGTGGCTCTACATCTACCACTGGTTAAGCAGCCTACCCAACCCATGTGGCACCCCAGCTGCCCGTCCATGAAACCTACCCACTTTTCCCGTCGCACGTACAATTATTACCATAAACATATCATATCATCATATTTACCTTTATAAAGCCGGCTCAGCTGCACTTGTGTCTCTCAATCCCAACCCCCACCCCAACCTCAGCACCTCCTAAATCTTTGTAAACATTTCAGTCTTCATTTCAAAGTTATTGGCCCCATTCTGCTTCCCTTGTTCCCTCTGCAGAGTCTTAGAGTTGTGTACTACATATAGTATTTGTATCTGCCTCTCTAGCCTAGCAAATCAGAACTGATCAGGGGCGCATACATTCAGTGAAGTAACTGCTTAGTCTCATCATCAATTTAGAATCGAATTAAAATAGAGAAAAAAATGGTGAGTGTGGAGGAGATCCGCAACGCCCAGCGTTCCCAGGGCCCTGCCACCATCTTGGCCTTTGGCACTGCCACACCCTCCAACTGCATATCCCAAGCTGACTACCCTGATTACTACTTCCGCATCACAAACAGCGAGCACATGACCGATCTCAAAGAGAAGTTCAAGCGCATGTGTATGTGCATGCCACACCACACCACCACCAATTCATTTACAATATTCTCAATTTCAAATTCTATAAGACACCCATTTCCCTAAGAAACGGAAAAAAAAAATTGTTTTTTTCTAAAACAGCAATCTTGCTAAATTGATGCTGCTAAAAGAATAAGATTTTGTGTTGTTTAAGACACCTATTTGCTGATTCTGATTCTAGATGATTATGCAATTGCAGGTGAAAAATCGATGATCAATAAGCGTTACATGCACTTGACAGAGGAGTTCCTAAAGGAGAACCCCAACATGTGCGCCTACATGGCACCATCCCTGGACGTTCGCCAGGACATAGTGGTAGTGGAGGTGCCAAAGCTAGGCAAAGAAGCAGCAACAAAAGCCATCAAAGAATGGGGCCAACCCAAATCCAAGATCACCCACCTCGTGTTCTGCACCACCTCCGGTGTGGACATGCCCGGAGCAGATTACCAACTCACCAAGCTTCTCGGTCTCAGGCCGTCCGTCAAGCGCCTCATGATGTACCAGCAGGGCTGCTTTGCCGGCGGCACAGTCCTCCGCCTCGCCAAGGACCTCGCCGAGAACAACCGCGGCGCCCGCGTCCTTGTGGTCTGCTCCGAGATCACCGCCGTCACGTTCCGTGGACCCTCCGACACTCACCTGGACTCCATGGTTGGGCAGGCGCTGTTCGGCGATGGCGCGGCGGCGATGATCATCGGAGCTGACCCGGATACCGCCGTGGAGCGCCCGATATTCCAGTTGGTGTCGGCGGCGCAGACAATCCTGCCGGACTCAGACGGTGCCATCGACGGACACCTTCGGGAGGTGGGACTCACGTTTCATCTGCTGAAGGATGTGCCTGGGATCATATCTAAGAATATTGAAAAGAGTTTAGTTGAGGCGTTTGACCCGATTGGGATCCGGGATTGGAATTCGATCTTTTGGATCGCCCACCCGGGTGGCCCGGCTATCCTGGATCAGGTTGAGGCCAAGCTTGGACTCAAGGAGGAGAAGCTCCGGGCCACCCGGCACGTGCTCAGCGAGTATGGGAACATGTCAAGTGCTTGCGTGTTGTTCATATTGGATGAGCTGCGCCGGAAATCGGCCGACGAAGGGAAGGCCACCACCGGGGATGGGTTGGAATGGGGTGTGCTTTTCGGGTTTGGGCCGGGTCTCACTGTGGAGACTGTTGTGTTGCACAGTGTTCCCTTGGAGGCTTGAGGTGTGAGCACGTGCGTGCGCGTGACGGAGAGGAGAAATAAGGAAAGAGTGTAATTTACTTTTATTGTTTGAAATGTGTGTTAATCATCATGGGTGAGAAGAATTACTGAAATGGAATTGCTTTAGATGTAGATTATGATGATCAATGTCGCTGTGAATCTGTAATGTTGTTGAGAGCAAATTTGTCAAGGTTTTTTGTCAAAAAAAAAAATTGTCAAGGTTTAATCCTTGTTATTATGCCAGTCTTGTACCACTAATGGCTAGAGAAGTCACAACCTATTAGATTGCTGCAGGCTGAAGACGACTCTCCATGACAACCTTCCAAATCCTTATTATCATTATTATTATTAGACATTAAAATTGTTTTTGTAATGGCATTACCGTACTTGTGCTTCATATATGGGGTGACAATTAATATCTCATGCAGATTGTCTGATAGTAAGAATGTATTTTGTTAAAGGAGATAAATAACTGAACAGTGTTGAACTTGAATGGCTGGTTTATTATGTTCGCGTTCTTGAATAATAACACTTAATACAGTGCAGTACTGGAGATTGATTTGTTTTGAGAAAAAATTATTACAGTTTAGGTTGGTGAAT
This sequence comes from Ormosia semicastrata, assembly GCA_029884595.1. Lineage (NCBI taxonomy): Eukaryota > Viridiplantae > Streptophyta > Magnoliopsida > Fabales > Fabaceae > Ormosia > Ormosia semicastrata. The sequence continues at coordinate 5,544,509 of JAQQTO010000061.1, forward strand.
ATCATTCATTTTTATTTATCCAATATTATTTTTTTTCCGGTAAGGTCCAATATTATTGTCATTTGAACGAAAATTATGATATAAATATAAAATTACCCAAAAAAAAGTCATGTTATTCTAACATTAGTTTTAATAATTTATAAGAGGATATAAGTTTAAACTTTAAACATAGGTCATTATAAATAATAATTTTATATTGTAATAAATTAATTTAATAATATTTGATTAATTTTAAAAAAGATTAAATATGTTATAATTTTTTAATAATTCTTGTGAATTTCAATCAATTATGATTTTTTGTTTTGTGAAAAATAGATTAATATTATGATCCATTTGTAATGGGTTCAAGACAACTAATATTTGATTAGTATGGGTTAATAAAATCAGTAGGCATATAATTTACCAGGCTCTAGATAGGAAGACTCACTGAGTTATGTTTATACGTGGCGGTAGATGCAGACTATCGGATGAAAATCTAATGGTTCAATTTTTTTAAATATTAAAAAATTAATATTAAATTAACATCTTTAATCAGATCGTTGAAAGTCCCTTATGAATTTTATAACTTAGCATACGTGGCTAAGTCCCTTATGAATTTTATAACTTAGCATATTGGGATTCTTCGAGCTTGTCCCATCTATAGCTGGTACATTAGAGAGTGGGAGTTGTATAGAAAGATTTAATCTTTCAACCTTGCAAGTTCGTACAAGAATAAAGAATTTTAGGATTGTTCACTATGCTATCAATAAGTAAGATTTATCTAGTGTTTTAAATATCGTATAATTGTTAAATTTATTCTTACATTTGGTATTAGACTTGAAGATTTGACTGAGTTGAGTATTTAGAAATAATAGTTGATGTTTGGGTTTGTGTCTAAATTATGTTATGGAGTGTTGACAAAGACTTGGGTCTTGGTTGACAATTCTGTGAATACTTAAAATGACTTCTTTACATTTGGTATTAGAGCTGACAGTTGGGCTGAGTTGAGTATTTGGAGACGATGATTGATGTTTGGGTTTGTGTCTAAACTATGTTATGGAGCATTGACAAAAACTTAGGTCTTGATTGTGTTTACGGTGTTTTTTGGTTAAGACCAAGTCTGACAAATAAATAATGAAAATCAGATGAATGTGGGTTTCGAGTTATGCGATAATCTCATACGATTTGAGAATTAACTTAAAATAAATAAATGAAGCTTGAATGCAACTTTAAAGAAATAAACATAAGTTCAGAAAAGAAAGCTTTGATAAATTAAAGAAACTGATGCAGAAAATTAAAGAGCAGAAGTTTAAAAGAAAGCATGTAAATGACAATAGAATGTAAAGTGCAAGGAAAATAAAGTGCAGAAAGTTTAAATGTGCAGTGAAAGTAAAGAACGTTAATGTAAAAGGACGTGAATTTAAAGTGCAGCAAAAGTAAAGGAAATATAAAGGACAAGTGCAGAAATGTAAAAAGGTTGAATGTAAATTGCATTGAAATTTAACTTACTTGAATGTAAAGAGTGAAAGGTATACTTGATTTGTATCTGTGTATCTGCTTGAGTGAGATGTTTAATATTTCAATCAAGTATCCAACTATTTGTACATCGTGAATCCTAATATTTATAGGTAAATTATGAAAATAACCAACTCCTAAAAATTAGACACGTATATGGCAGTTATATGTCAAATATTCGACACTAGTACTTTGCCAAACTTTTGACAAAACTAACTTCTGACCATTTAGTACTTTCGTCGGTTCGACACTTAGAAGATTTTTCCAATATCAACATCAATCCGTCGAATTAGAATTTCTGCTGATCTTCTAGTATCTTCGATAGCTTTATATATCATTCGACAGAACTGATCTTCTAGCATTTTCAATAGGTTTATGCATCATTCGACAGAATTGATCTTCATTTGACAGAACTAATCTTCATTCGACAGAATTGATCTTCATTCGACAGAACTGATCTTCATTCGACAGAACTTGACTTTTAGCCATTCTTGTCAAATAATGTTCTCCTGTCAGCATTGATTCTGTCAAATTGTAACTTAGTCATTTTCATCACCAAGTCATATTATGGCTGACTGTAACACCCACCGTAGGGTGTCACATTTATGTTACTTTATTACCCAAAATACCCTCAATAGTCATAAAATGGGATGTTGTGATAAAAATACGAGTTGTAAAATTTTTTTTTTCTTTCTTCATGGATAACAATAAAATAGACTTAGGGGAAAATAAAACTATTATACAACAACCTCACACATAATTTACATCATATACATATTACAAAAGTGCTGTCAGGCTTATTTATTACAGACCATGTCTCAGAACAATAAACACACTTAAATAATTACACACATAGTTTATATCAGATTTCAAACTTGCCCAAGTTTAACTAAGTAGAAGACCCTCAAAGTGGTCCTCCTCGGGTTCCTCAACAGGTAGGAATCGTTATAACGAGTAGCCCTACGGACGGTGTCCAGAAATGACGATACTATCTTTGATTTCCGTTGGGACATAATTTCTAGTATCCCAATGTCGCCCGATATGCAAAGGAAATTCAACATAAGAACAAAGATAGTCACACGAGAAAAATAGATCTTTTATCTACTAATACTAACGGTCGGTACCCCTCGTAAATAAGTCCTCGCTCATCGGGACTTGTCCTCCATTCTCCAGCTCTCGTGAAATTGTAGACGTATATATCCGAAGAAACGGCTCTTTTGTTACCGCATTCCACGATGTGAGAAGTAGTTCCTCTTCTCCTTCTTGTACCATTTCTTTCTCAACGTCTTCACCCAATTATAAATACAATATACAGATATACATACAAATAGGTGAGATTACCTACGCCAATACCAGCATGATAGCACAGATAATACAAACAACATATCATGCAAAAATATCATATCATGATCACAATTATGCCATCATCATAGTGTAAAATAATAATTACCATCATGCCACTATCACTGTTTAAATCACAAAATAATTACAGTAACACCATCATATAGATATAGATGCTCAGTTTCATGCATGCGCACATAGACTCAATGTCCTACTCCATGGAGCTAATACTCAAGTCGGAGAAATTGATCGAAAAGATCTGCTGGTACCACGTGCTTTGAGACCAAGTGCTATAATTATATCTTGCACATCTAGCACATACACGCAGTCTTTGTCGATCTCAATTAAGAATAGTGTCTTGGTAGGATCATCGGTGTGTTGCATCGGTCTAACTCACACGCACGAAGAGCTACCAACTGCCCATTTGCGAGCAACCCGCATCGATGCCCCCAAGGTCAACAAGTGACCTACACTACGCGTATCGCACCCACTCAAGAGGTGTACGTTTCTCCTAGGCAATTAGCCATATACAGTCCATCGGACCTTTTTCAATGTATGTGTAATGCACCAATTACCAACCAAAGGTAAATCACATAATTTCTCATACAAAGTTCAAATACTATTTACGTTCGTAAAATGGATTTATGCCAATTATAGGCAAATTGCTCAATTTCTTGTACAGTATTCACATATTGATTTTTAACTGTAAAGCTTACTGTATAATTAACAACAACCTTATGTTATTGCATTTTTCTTATTCGAAAAATATTTTTGTCACGTTTTTACAGTCACGTAATATTTTATTATGTAAACAACGATTTGTAACATTTCTATTATGTTTAAAAATTACGTGACAATTTTTTACTGTATTTTAAAACACGTAAAAATATTCTTTCATTTTTAAATCGCATAGCGATTTTTCTACAACATTTCGATCGTGTCAAATATTTAAACGCTTTAAAAATTGCGTAGAAATATTTTAACATTTTTCAAATCGCGTAATTTAAAAATTACGTTTTTGAGTTACGTAAATCGTTTTTCACCATTTTTACCCTTCGTAAAATATTTCTTAACTTTAAAATATTATTTTAGACTTTTCTTACAATAATATAATTTCTTACTTTATTTTCTTCCTATTCTTAGTCAAAAAAATTTTTTTAAGTAATATATTTCCTCAAAATCACTTTTTATTGATTTAATTTTACAAAATCACATTTAGTTGATTTAATTATTGTTTCTAATTTTAAATTTCCTAACGTTTTCCAAAACCCAATAAATAAATTCTCGTTAGTAAATTTAAGTTACAAACGTTTTCTTTTATATTTCTAAATCACTTCTAAAAATTAATTCTCTTTAAAATAATTTGAAGTTCAACACCTTCAATCTCCTTTTTCTTTTATTTATGAAAATTCCACTTGATAACACTTTAATTCCCTTTTCAAAAATCTTTATTGGAAAATTCTTATATTTTATAACATCAAAACATTTTTCTAAATTATCAAAACCTTATAGATGGCCATTGGAACTATGAAATATTTTTTTTCTAACTTAAATAAATTCCATTTTTGTTTCTACACAAAATAAATTCATGAAAACTCAACTCCAAAAATCGTGTGCATTCTCTTTACAAAACAAACTCTTTTGTTTATTTTCTTTACTTCTCAAATCATTCAATTTTATTATTTATGAAAATATAATTTTGTGAACACCAAATTGGTTGATGTCTTATCCGAAATTTACTTTAGTTCAAGGACTAAAAATGAACTCCATAATTCTTGAAAAATTTCAATAATAATTTTAGTCTTGGAAGTTCAAAACCGTGACCTCCTCCATGTCCTTTGGAGCCAAAATTTTGCTTATTTCAACATACATCCATCATAATATATTCAACATATATCATCATGCATATTATAAGCATACCATATAAACAAATAAAAATCATACTAAGCATGCATACACAAGTAAATCATACAAAGCATATCAAGCATAGGCAAAAATAATCAAAGCACATAACACACATAACTTATTACATGACCATGGATATGAATCCTCACATGGATTCACCATCCACCAAATATAAAACTATCTCTCACCACCATGCTTGGTTGGTGAGATGGATCTCCCTCTTACCTCTTGAAGAACTACCAAAAAGCTTGTTGCTTTGTGTTTTGAACAAGATCTCCACTAACACAAGTTCTTAAACATGAAACAAATACAAGAAAATTAGTATATCAAGCTTGAATAAGAAGAACCATGGGTCAAACATGGTTTAGAACATGAAAAAGAAAAGAATAAATGAAGTTTCCTTACACTTCACCAACAAAAACTCTAGAACTTGATCTTAGTAAAAGTCCTTCAATATGGAAGATTTAGAGAAAGTCTTCAACATGAAAGTTGTTTAGAATAAGGTAAGGATTCAAGAAACTAGGTCGTATGAAATTAAAGAGTGATAGAGGAGAGAATTAGAGTGCTTGGCCGAATAGTCTTCGTTTGGGAGGGAGAATGGAGTTTTCTTTGGTTTGTTCTTGAAGCTTAAGTGGAAAAGGTGAAGAAGTGATAATATGAAGTGTAGAAATGAATTTTCTTGGTCTTCCAAAGTGATATTGCCGTAGCATGCATTGGAGAGAAGTGTAAAGTGAAGTTTGAAAAACATGATCATTAATGATCAATAGGAAATGGTCTTGACACTTGGCTATTGTCTTCATCCTTTTCTTTGGCCTAAAAGCCTATACAAAATTGTATCCCTTCTTCCTTCTTCTCCAAACCGTCCCCCCTCTTCATGCACTCCAAATGTGACAAATTTCATAACCATCACTTTAAGCCATCCTAACCATTGATTAAAGAGTGGTTTGGATTAAAAATAGTTACTAGGTTTAGGTTATAGATGGAAGACTTTATTTGAGCCATTGGATCATTTTTGGCTTGCAATCCTAATCATTGAATGTGTCTCCAAAATGAAGGGTCAAGATTACACCTTCAAACTTTACATCCAAGGGTCCAAAATGGTTGTAGTCATTTTTTATGACCAATTCTCCACCATTGATCTAAATCCAAATCCAATGGTCATTAATGATCCATCTCCACCATTGATTAATTTTACATCCAAGGGTTGATAATGGTCATAGTCATTTATAAGACTAAATCTCTACCCTTGATTTAATTTTCATCCCACGGTTATAATTGATCTATTTACTTTTAAGATCAAATCTCCACCGTTGATTAAATCAAGATTAAATCTCCAACGGTAATTAAATCGATGGTGGATATCCAAACCACCAATATTGACTTAACATGATAAATTTTATTTTTATACAGGTTATAACCTCATGAAAGAATATCTTTTTGTATTTTTATCATTTGATAATTAAATACAATACAAAAATCTTGATCGAAAAAGGAAATTTTTTAAAACGTTTTCGAATTCAGGGTTTAGTAACATCTCCCGTCTCCGTCTAAGCAAGTACAAATTTTTCTTTCGTTGAAAAATTTTTATGACTTTATGAGACCCACTGACCTTTGTATGGCCACTTGGGATCACATACACCTCGTGGGGCTCACAAACAGTAAAAATTTCAAAATCACACATAAAATCACAAAAATTAGAAAATTCACAAATATAAAATCAGATTACGTAAATTAATTAAGACTAAACAGTAAAAATTAAATTACGTAAATTTTTTCGGCCCAAAAATTATTATTTTCTTGACACGGAACAAATTACTCAAAACGATCAAATATATAGATGGAATATTCAAAATAATTTTACAGTACACAGAAATCACTAAACAGTAGAATTCTGTTAACTGTCAAAATTACTATTTAATAAATAGAAAGTTTGGGGTGTTACACTGACATCTTTCATCATTCTCTGTCGTGTCATGTTTTGTCGAAAGGTAACCTCTCATTTGTACACTTGAGACATTTTCTCTGTCGAATCCAAAATTAAGATTTATCACCTAACAGATGCCAAAAAGTTTTGGCTTTTCGTTACGGAGAAAGACAAAATTTTATAAATGAGATAACTCAATTGTCAACAAAAAATTCAAAGTCCTTTTTCAACTAGGAAGTAAAGTCAAGGCCCTTATTACCAAAATACAAGAGGAGCGACTACCAGTCCGCTCTAGTTGACAAAGAATCACTATAAACCTCTAGGGAAGCTCTAAGGAAGATGCAGCCTTGAAATATATTTAATATCTATCAGTTTATCTTACCCGACAAGTTGGATATAAATCTTCTTAGGAAATTAACTTTTCCTAAAAAAGATTGCAATTCTTTTTTGTTTGTCGGTGGTGTGGCCTCCAAAACTGCCTTGGCTTTATTCTTGTCCACTTCTATACCTTTTTTTATGGACTAAGAAACCCAAGAATTTAGCAGCCGAAACTCCAAAACCGCATTTTTCTGGATTCATCTTAAGGTTGTGCTTCCTCATTCTGTCAAATGCTTGTCTCAAGTTCGTTAGATGGTTTTCCTTCATTTCTGACTTGACAATGACATCATCGATATAAACTTCCATAAATTTCCCAATGATATCATGAAAAATTGTGTTCATTGCTCTCTGATAGGTGGCCCCTGCATTCTTCAAACCGAAATGCATGACTACCTATTTAAATGTCTCAATAGATCCTAGACATCTGAAGGCAATTTTCGACACGTCCTCCTCGGCTATAAAAATTTGGTTATAACCTGATTGTTCTGATGAATTTGGCTTTGAGCAATCTTTCGATCTCTTCTTTTATCTTTGAGATCACCTCAGGCGCAAATCTCCTGTTAGCTTGCTTGACAGGTCTGCATCCTTCTTTCAGAGGCAATCTGTACTCAACAAGATCTCTACTCAATCCAAGCATTTCATCATAATCCCAGGCAAAACAATCTTTATATTCCATAATTAATTCGACAAGCTTTTCTTTGAATTCCTTTGGCAGAAATGAGCTCACAAAGATAGGCCTCCTGTCTGTTTCAGAGCCCAAGTTTATTTCTTCCAAAGGATCTCCCACTTCCACATTCTGCTTCTTATCAAACCCTTTTTCAAAACCTAAAGGACCATCATCAATTACACAATTCGACAGCATGCTTTCAGCAGTGTATACTGCTTTGTCGACTAAATAAGCCGACAATCTTTCTAAGTGATCTTTAACACTCATAACTAGTGCTTGGCCTATCCTCTTCGGCCTTCCTCACCAGTCGTATACCAAACTGATCCCTCAAGCAAACTTCGAGTGCGTCTTTATTAAAAACTCCACCACTTGCTGTTATTGGTTAACACTTGGAGAATATACTCTGAAATCGACATGGAGCTGCTGAAGATAGCAAGGACTGTCATCTGCTTCTATTATTTCAACTTGGTCATCTTCATTCCAAAGAATAAGCTTCTAATGAACTGTTGATGGTATTGCTCCGACGGTATGAATCCAATCCCTTCCTAACAAAAGGTTGTAACTTGACTTTGTCGGAATTACTACAAATAGCGTCGGCCTTGCATCAGATCTGACTTGTACTTTTAACATCACCACTCCGTCTGACGGGGAGGTTTTACCACTGAAATCAGTGACCACCATGTTCAATAACATCAAATCTGACTCATCTTTCCTAAATTTTTTGAGCATTACCCTTGCGATTAAATTAATAGCTGCCTCCCTGTCGATCAAAACTCTATTGGTGGGCTTTCCTTCTAATAGAGCCTTGATGTGTAACGGTTGTAAATGAGCCTTCTGGTTTTCTGTTGATTTTTTGAACTGAGCTGTATTGTCAAAGATTATTATCATATTGTCCTAGAAAAGAAGCCAATGATCATCCAGGTAATCTAAATCCTCTTCATTTTCCCCAGTGTACTCAATTTCGTGATACCCTTCAAAATCTGCAGGTAACACTGAAACTAAATTCACATTCATTGACTTCAAGAATTCCTCTTCATCGGACAGCTCTTCATCACTTACATGCCTTCCAATTCTGAAATAATCTTTCGACGGCAAGTACTATTACTATCTATAGCCGTCAAGATATCATCCAAATCTCCCTCCCAGTTAATGTCCATATCGAACTTATTGTCACCAAGGCCTGGATCATTTAAGGCCTCAATAACCTCATCGGCTGCCAAGTCCATACTTTGGCAATCAGGCTTTGCCAATCTTTCTTTCTCTTTACTTATGTCGAGTATCTTTTTTCTCCACTCAACATCTTGATCAGGATCCTCTAAGATTCTCCTGATTTCTTCTTTCGACCAGTCTTCAATATTCTTACTATTTCCAATTCCAAAGTCTTTAGTCTGCTCCTTTCTCATTGTCCATTTTATAACTTTCGAGCTAACCAACTCCTTATCCTTTTCGACTGGTAAACTATTCTTTCTTGCCTCTCTTTCTGCTGCTATCAATCCAATTGGCCATTTCCTATTTGTGCTGTTTGGAATTGGCCTTTGAACCTGCTTACCCTTTTTTATTTCTGTCAACCTTTCTTGTCGGGATTTATCATTCGTATCAAACCGTCTAGCTTTATTTGTTGTCAGCTCCCCTGGAAATGATTGGTATATCTATTATTTAAAATAGTAGAGGATAATTGTTTATCTTACCATTTTCCTCAATTTTGGTATTTATATATTTTTTTTCTCCAACTACCTTGCGAAAAGAAACATTCGTTGAATTGAGACTCAACATACATGCAGGTCAAAAATAAGTTTTTATGGGTCTATTTGATATGAAGGATAAGATAAAATTTGATAGCATTATATATGATAGTATAAGGTCTGATAGTATAAGATCTGATAGTATAAGACTTGATACGTAATAGTTAGGAATATCAGAGTGTCTAAAATTATAATGAAAAAGTCTTTATAACAACTTATACATCAAAACTCAATCAGACCTAATCTCACCCTCTAAGGCTTGATTAAGTTATCTATCATTTTAATGTATAAGAGGAGTTTGATGGATAAGCTTATACAATACAGCATTTACACCAAACAACTAATAAAGTCATAATATATTGTATTATCTTATCTTAACGGTCTAATCAAAGACATGCCAAACAGACCCTATATGTGCTAATAACGGATTAGGATTTTTTTTTATTTTTTTAAGTAATTAATTATAGGAGAGAAAAAATACAAAATTATAAAAAAAATTCATAAATTTTCATCAGATTTCATTAATAAATTTTTTTATATTTTTTTCCTAAATTGATTATTTGAGAAAAAAAAATTGAGAAAAAAATTTCACAAATCTTGATCCGCTAATAACCCTTTTCCCAAAATTCAAGAATTTTCGCCACTATTAATAAGATAAAAGAAAAGAAAAGAAAAATTACAAATTGGGGGAAGTGAACCGTAACGCAATGGCCAGGAGAATGAGCAATGCTATATCCACATAAATCATGACACATTCTTTTAACATCTTTTTAATTATTTAAAATGTAAATATTGAATTATCTTTGAAATTTTAAGAATATTTCATTGGACGATCAACCGATTAAGAGAAAAATTATAATAATAGATTTAATATTATATCTTGATCTAAAATCTTAAAATAACATGTTTATGAGTCTTTTTATTTATATAATTCTCACTTCATCCATTTTTTATTAATGTAAAATTTTAATACTCATACTTAAATTTCTAATATTTTTTTCATCAAGTGGAAGTCCTAACATTAGCATGCTTCCCTTCAAGTGAAACTCATTCCAAGTATTCACGGAGTTATCAATCTGTTAAGTGATAAATCTTAATTTTGGATTCGACAGAGAAAATGTCTCAAGTGTACAAATGTGAGGTTACCTTTCGACAAAACATGAAATGACAGAGAATGATGAAAGATGTCAGTCATAATGTGACTTGGTGATAAAAATGGCTAAGTTACAATTTGACAGAATCAATGCTGACAGGAGAACATTATTTGACAAGAATGGCTAAAAGTCAAGTTCTGTCGAATGAAGATCAGTTCTGTCGAATGAAGATCAATTCTGTCGAATGAAGATCAGTTCTGTCGAATGATGCATAAACCTGTCGAATATGCTAGAAGATCAGTTCTGTCGAATGATATATAAAGCTGTCGAAGATACTAGAAGATCAGCAGAAATTCTAATTCGATGGATTGATGTTGATATTGGAAAAATCTTCTAAGTGTTGAACCGACAAAAGTACTAAATGGTCAGAAGTTGGTTTTGTTAAAAGTTTGGCAAAGTACTAGTGTCGAATATTTGACATATAACTGCCGTATACGTGTCTAATTTTTAGAAAGTCATTATTTTCATAATTTACCTATAAATATTAGGATTCACGATGTACAAAGGGTTGGATACTTGATTGAAATCCTAAACATCTCACTCAAGCGGATATTGATCAAGTATACCTTCCACTCTTTACATTCAAGTAAGTTAAATTTCAATGCAATTTACATTCAACCCTTTTACATTTCTGCACGTGTCCTTTATATTTCCTTTACTTTTGCTGCACTTTAAATTCACGTTCTTTTACATTAACGTTCTTTACTTTCACTGCACATTTAAACTTTCTACACTTTATTTTTCTTGCACTTTACATTCTATTGTCATTTACATGCTTTCTTTTAAACTTCTGCTTTTTAATTTTTTGCATCAGTTTCTTTAATTTATCAAAGCTTTCTTTTCTGAACTTATTTTTATTTCTTTAAACTTGCATTCAAGCTTCTTTTATTTATTTTAAGTTAATTCTCAAATCCTACGAGATTACCGCATAACTCGAAACCCACATTCATCTGATTTTCATTATTTGTTTATTGGACTTGGTCTTAACCAAAAAACACCGTAAACAAATTGGCACGCCCAGTGGGACGAGTTTAGAGTAACTTGTAGTGTCATAGGAAATGGTTTTATGCGTTTAAGAAGTGAAAGATTTATCTACTCTTCTCAAAATACGCAAACCATGAGTAATGTAAGTAGCCATGCGTCGGATATACCTACGACAGCCGTTACTGGGCCACCTTCGACCGTCGCTAGTACTGGTTTGGTGGATGATGTTATGGCAACTGGTGCTCTCTGGAGTAATCCAATAGTAGAACATGTGTTGCTTGGAATGACTCAGCCATCGCCGAGTCAGCCAAGTAACCAAAGCATAATAAACTCAAATTCGAGGTTTGTGCCCCAATATGAGTTGCCACCGAATTATGTGCCTCCTATCATGGCACAAATGGGACTTGGCTCCACTTTGGCTAATACTGTCGGCCAACCAGTGGTATTACAAGGCCAACCACAGATAAGTTCGGCCTTGGCAAGTTTTGGTAGCCAAGGAGTAGGGGTTGCAGGTACAAGCAATCCAACTCTCTTTCGACATGAGAGAATGAATTGGTAACAACACTTTTTAACTTTCTATCGTCTTTATCCTGATTAAGCATTGGCTTCCTTTCGACCACCAAGCAACTTGTTTCTACGGGCTGCTCCTTGATCACTAATCCCTCAGCCATATCTCTTCTCTTTTGTGCTTGTCTTAATCTCTGTAATCTCCTTTTCTTATTCTTCGATATTGGAAGAACCTTTGATAGCCATGCTTCATCTTGGCCAATCAAAGTTTTTCCTAGATTAATCCTGCCATTCTTGTAATCTTCATTCCAAAAAGGTTGATCCCTTTGAAAGTTATTCCTCCTGGCAGACATATTCCGTCGAAAATACGTATGTCCAACCATTATAGAATTCTTCATCCACCTATCCATGGCAACATTAGCAGGTGGCACCCTGGTCTTAACTAGTCTGACGTGAGCTCTATTTCCTATAAACCCATGTGGTTCGACAAACCAACCATTCATGTTAGGCCTAGGCATGTAAATTGGCCTTGGCCTTGGAGCATGAAAAGGCTTCTGTGGTTTCCAAGTTTTCTTGTCGAGAACCTTCTTCTTACGCTGCTGAACACTTGGTTATTGTTCAGCAGTTTTCTTCGCAGTAAGCTCATCGTATACTGCGTTACATCTTGAGCATAACCTGACTTTGCCCCTCTTCTTTCTTTCTCTCAAGAAATGCCTCGAGAGACTCACCTGGCTTTGGATATATGTCGGTTGCATCCTTTATATCCACGTCGAACTCTTGCAACTTCCTCATGTTGAGCATCCCAACATTTAAAGGAACTTACTAATCAACACAAGATACTTCAACCTGAAACGGATCTGTGTCAACTTTCATGTCCGCTTTAAGCTTGTCTGCAAACTTCAAACGTCCATCCATTATTGCTTTTTGAATTATGTCTCTGAAACGAACACATTCATTAGTAACATCACCGAAATTATTATGAAATTTATAATATTTTTGGTCTTTTATTTCATCAAACTTTAGTAACCTGTGTCTTTTCGACAGTTTAATCTGTTTGTCTTTTAATAACAAATCAAAAATCTTGTCGGCTTTGGTTACGTCGAATGTATATGTTTTCCTATTGACACAACTCATTTTCTCCTTATTTCTAGACGTAAGGCACGGCAAACATAAGGAGGATCGTTCTGAAGTTCAGCAATGTTAACTTCGAACTCATCATCGCTGCCTTCAAACTCATTGTCGGATTCACTTAATCCGATAAATGCCACTTTTTCTCTTTTAAGAAATCTTTTCTGTTTTTGAATCTTTTCAACTTTTAGTTGTTCTATTTCCCTAACTTTTTCACCTAGTTAGGCAAGATCAACCAAATGTTGATTCACTAATTTCTTCCTTGTATAATAATCTAAATCACCTGCAGCTATCTTTATTATTTTGACCTCAGGTATAAGAGTAAAACAGCTACTCCTCATTTGTCGAAACCTAGCAAGATAGTCATCGACAGTTTCATTATACGTCCTTTTGATATTAAAGAGATCTGTAAGTCCCACTTTCAAATCTCCTCTAAAGAATTGATCATGAAAGCTTCTTTCCAATTGAGCCCAGGAGTGGACTGAATTTGGTCTCAATGTAGAGAACCAAGAAAAAGCATTCTTTGTGAGGAAACTTGGGAAGAGTCTCATTTTAAGGCCTTCAACAGTAGCCAACTCTCCCATCTCTATTATAAATCATGCAATATGTTCGACGGTCGATTTCCCATTTTCTCCTGCAAACTTAGAGAGTTTTGGAATCTTAACTCTTCTAGGCAACTCTGCCTGTTGGACCCACTCAGGAAACGCTGATACAAAATATAGCTGGTTGGCATAGCCAACGTTGAAGGCAAATCTGTTCAAAACTTGCTCCACTACTTAGTTTACATTTTGTTCAATCACTTAGTGCCCCTCAAGATTTTGTCGAAGCAATCTCATGGCTACATCATTTCTAGCCATTTGATCTTCATTTCCTCGACGGAGCACATGGACATTTCCATATTCCAAGTGTGGCTGATCATTTTACCCAGGTTGATCTAAGTTTTGTTGATTTTGTCCCACATCTGGCTGAGGTGTAACCATTTCTCTATTTACCTCAGGCTGGGCTCCTTGAATATTATCATTGGCCAAATCACCTACTCCTAAGGCTTGGTTTAGCCTTGCCATTTGCTGAGCCAATGCGCTGCAAATATTATTTGTATTTTTCATGATTGGCGTAATCACGGCACTCATTTGCTGAGTGAACATATGCACCATGTCATGGTTGCTTTCATCCATTTGTTGTCGAAAGCTGGCCAAAGAATTTACAGTTGACCCTGTTACACTTTGAGGATTATCTCTCGATATATTTGGAAAAACTGGTCCCAAAGTCAACAATAAAAGAAAGGCTCGCCATACAATGTACACCATTAGTAAAAGATTGTTTAAAATAATAAGTAATCAAATATGATTTTTTTTATTATATTTTATTATCACATCACTTTTAATATTATTTTTTATATTATTAATTATATATTTTTTATTATTTTCTCTTATTTAATCATAATCTTTCAAAAAAATATAAAAAATAATATTTGCTCAAAAATATTGTAAGAATATCAATTTTGAGAAATAATTGAAGAATATAAGTGGAGCACTCACTTACCCTCTTTGTAAAGTGAAATTTAGAACCCTATGTAAGTTGGCCAAAACCTAACTATCATTCTATTTTCTTGCAGTATTAGTTTTTCATACTTCATAATTTGCATATTAAATTCTTCAATTTTGGGAATGTGTGACAGTTTTGGTAAAATTAATACATAAAAAAAAAATTACTCCCTCAGGTCTGAATTGGATGTCGTTTTGGAGAAAAGAAATTGGTCCAGATTATTTGACGTTCTCACAAAACAATGAAGCATTCATCGTTTAGTTTCTAACTCTACCCTTACACAATACTCCACTTAAGACTTGAATGAAATTAGAGGAACGTGCAAATGGAATTCAACGTTGTCCACTAGCCCTTCGTTTGGTTTATTCAGGGTAGTCTACTAGTACTTCAATGCTACTCCACTTAAGACTCCACTAACTAGTCATAATATCATTTTTCCGAAGCAGTTTGGCACAATGGCATTCAACGTACTCTAATTTCTATAACAAAGAATAAAAGTACCATTGCTAGTGATATCCCTTTCGAATAAAAGTACCATTACTAGTGATATCACTTTCAGATAAAATATCATAAAATATTTAATTTTATATTATTTTAAAAATTTATTTATAAATAATTAAAGGTATTATTATTGTATTTTTTAAAATTTTAAAATATTTACAAGTATATAAATTATACCAAAATATAATTAAACAAATATAAAATCGACCTCATAAAAACTTAAAATTAATTTTAAATATTAAAAAATTCTTCCTAATCTAATTGTAAAAATTGACTAGATTAAAGATGTAAAGATAAAATAAAACTAATAAAATTAAAGCGAATAACAAATTAAATGAAAATAAATAAATAAATTGAGTTTCAACCAGATGCAAAATGACTAAGATTCATAATTTATTAAAATTAATTTTAATATTAACTATGTCAAATTATTATATTTAAATAATTTATCTCATAATCATATAACAATAAAGTATGTAATCATAAAAGATTTATCAATGAAATATTAAAAATAATAATAAAATATATGATAAATTTTTTTAATTAATAATAAATTATCAAATCATCAAATATATCTTTAATAAAAAATTAAAATTAATATGTAATAATTATTATCAACACTTAGATGACATAAATAAATTATAAAATATGAGAAAAATATAACTGACTTTATTTAAAAATTTATTTATATAATTTGATAGAAAAATAAAATTAATAAATATTAAATTTTAAAATTAAATAAAAATAATTTAACCTAATAATATCAAAATAATTATAATTTTATCATCTCCTTAATATAAATAATTTAATAAGATATAATAAAATTAAAATATAATCCAATTATCTCACTGATATTTTCTTCTTCTCTATTACTGTTTCACACTGCCGCTTCGCCTTGTCTGCCGTTTCCTACTCACCTCTTCTTTTTTTTTTTTTTGTGTGGCGCTATGTCACAATTGCTCTTTTATATGCTTTTGAGCCGCCTCAAGTTCTATTGTAATTAGGTTTGGCCTTGCTTTTCCATATGCACCATTTTATTAAGGTACCTATCCACCAAAATTGAACATTGGGCCACACAAATTATTGAAACTTCCAACTTTAGCCAAGTGATGATTACGTGGCCCACCTCTCTATTTATTCATCTTTTTCATTCAAATCCAAAGTCTTTGCACATATGAACTTCATAATTTAATTGAGCAGGCAAGTTTCCAACGTAAATCACTAACGTCCAAGAGATTTCAATAAAAATATTACAAATGCCAACTTTTGCACCATGGGGTCTAGCGTCTCATTTTCTTGTCAATTTTTATTTCTTGAAACCTTAAGTCTTGATCATGACCTCCTTCTTGGGTCATTAAATAGTATTTTGATCTTCTTTACTCATTCTAGTTCCACCCAATTGAATCATGATGGCTATTCCAACAAAAGCAAATACCATTGGGCAACTTATAAAGAAATAAATAAAAATGTTCAAAATTAATCAAGTTAATTATCAACGTAATAATTAAGCCTATTGTTTAAATATAAAATATGCATAATCTAGCTTCTTATCACAACCCCCATCAACTTATTGTTAGTTCATAACAAGGAAAGTAACACTAAACAAAGTTTACAGTAAAAATTATTCTACTAAAAAATGTCAGTTATGTATTAGAATATTACAATTGCTATAAAAAATTCCACCATCATCAAACTCAAAGTGTATAAATAATATAACTACTATGACATATGCTTATTATCTCCAAATATCACAATTAGAATTCTCATCAGAAAATATCTTTCAACCATATACAATTCTCACAAGAGTTGCACTCATCAATGAAAATTACTAAGAAGTATGATGTCACTTATAACAAGTATATGTGAATAGAATAGTAGGTACAAATTAAAATAAATATCACACATATAAAATGATAGAAAGAACGCTGAGAGAATAGAACAAATATTATTTCATGAAAAGGTTCCAAGAAAAGACTTTACATCACACCTTAAGATTAGTCATGTATATTGAAAGAACCATGCAGTTCCTTAATATCAAATAGGACTTTATTAAGCTTGTAATGTGGGTAAAGAAAAAATATGAATGTTAAGAAAAATAATAAAAATAAAAAGTGTTTCAATAATATTTAAAAGTTTAATTTCTATACTTTCAACACAATTTTTTTTACCTTCTTTAAATCATTTTTTTAAACTCTCAAATCAGACTTTTTTTTTTACTTCTTTTCTCAATTTTTTTCAACTTTGTAGCTATTCAAATTTTTTTCTTCCTTTTCTTTTTTGTTTTCTTGCACTTTCACTTTGCCTTTTTTTTTTTCATTTTTTTCCTTCCCTTATTGCAATAATATTACTTCTTTCTTAAAACACTATGGGAAAAGGGTTAAGAAAGAAAGACTCAATAAATAGATTCAAAAGGGTGACTAGCGACAATATGTGAAAAAAGAAAAACATTATTCTAAGGCTCAAAATAAGAAACATGGCTAATATCATCTCTCAAGCAAACACACAATTACGCTAACTTCCATAACATCATATTAAATGCAAGTGTGATATAAAACTTCTCTTTAACCAAAATAATAATGAAACGATCTAGTGAAAAAAAATATATAAGCACCACAATAAACATTAGATGGCCAAGAAAACACTCTCACAATAAAAATGAATGACTCAAAACTCATTCGACAAAAATATAGTATCCACATGCTTTCATAAAGTTTTTTAATTATTTTAATTTCTCAACAAAGAAACATGCAAAAACAGTTATGAATAATGCAAAACAAGTTGAGAAAGATGATAGAAAAAAATTTCCTTACAAAAGTGACATAATGATAACATAACTGAAATTCAAGTAACTTACACTCCCAATCAAAACCAAACAATGTCCTCAATGTTTCAAATTTAGACTTAAGAAATAATCAACCATATACATAAAAAAAAATATTGGGACAAAAATAAATAGAGTAATGAGGAGGAGTCACATACTTGAAATGCTTAACAATTAAAAAGAACAAGATGAGAAAAGGGTAACTATCCCCTGGCAATGGTTAGCAATGACTAAAATAAAAAAATAAAATAAAGTAAAATGAAATAAATAAGCACACAAACTATTTTTTTTTGTATTGAATTTTTTAAAATTTTTTTGCTGGCCGACACTATTGACATCCCTATACAAAGGCTCCAAAATCTAGAAGGCACTTAAGCCAACTCAATAAAAACAAAAACTGAAACTAAAAACTTACCTCAGTTTTGGTAAACAGGATCGTCTTCCAAAGTCTATTTTGCATCTGGATCCTTCAACTCAAGGTACGACTTCAACGACTGACCATTTACCTTAAAAATATTACCATTCTTGAGATTCTCTATCTCAACAGCACCATGAGGGCAGACAGTCCTCAAAACATATGGGCCAGACCACCTGAATCTCAATTTACCTAGAAATAAATGCAAGCGAAAGTTGTACAAAAGGACTTTTTGACCAAGTTAAAAAGACTTCCTAAAGATGTAACTATCATGCACTCTTTTCATCTTATCCTTATAAGACTTTACACACTCAAACATTATTACGAATTTCTTCTAGTTTATTGTGATGAAGTTTCCTTTGATTACTAACTTTATCCAACTTAAAATTAAGATACTTGATAGTCGAATATGTTCTATACTCCAACTCAAGAGGGAGATGACATGCTTTATCATAAACAAATATATATGGAGACATCCCAATAGGAGTCTTAAATGTCATGCGGTATGCCCACAATGTATCATCTAGGCGTAAAGATCAGTATTTCCTAGAGGGATTTGCATTTTTCTCCAAAATTCTTTTAATCTCCCTATTAGATACCTCAACTTGACCATTAGTCTGCCGGTGATAAAGGGTAGCTACCTTATGAGTGATGCTATACTTTTTCATTAAATGTTCAAATGGTCTATTGCAAAAATGTTTACCTCCATCACTAGTAACAACCCGTGCTATTCCAAAATGTACAAAAATATTTTCTTTCAAAAATTGGACAACCACATTGTGGCCATTGCTTCTACATGCTTTTGCCTCAACCCATTTTGAAACATAGTCAACACCAACAAGAATATATAGATAACCAAAAGAGTAGGGAATGATCTCATAAAATCAATACCCCAAACATAAAATATACCAACAATCAAAATAGGATTCAAGGGCATCATATTTTTCTTACCAATGCTCCCTAACTTTTGGCATCTTTCACAAGCAGAACAATAAGCATGAGAATCACGAAAAATAGAAAGCTAATAAAAACCGCACTGGAAAATTTTGGCTACTGTTTTCTTAGAGCTAAAATGCTCACCACATACATGATCATGACAAAAAGATATGGTACTTTGTTGTTCCCATTCAGAAATGCATCTCCTAATAATCTGATCAAGACAATATTTAAACAAGTATGGATCATCTTAAAATAAATGTTTTACTTAAGACAAGAATTTTAATCTATCCTATTTAGACCAATGCGATGACATTTGTAAAGTAACCAAATAATTCACAATATCAGCATACCATGGGGTTTGTGAAACATGCAATAACTACTCATCAGGAAAAGATTCTACAATAAGAGAAGTATCATTATCATGTTCAACAAACTGATCTAGATAAATGATCATCAACCACATTCTTAGCACCCTTTTTATCCCTGATTTCAATGTCAAATTCTTGCAAAAGTAAAACACACCTAATAAGTCTAGCTTTTGCATTAGTTTTAGCAAATAAATATTTCAATGAAACATGATCAGAATATATCACAACTTTTGATCCAACAACATATGATCTAAATTTGTCTAAAATAAACGCAATAACTAGCAATTCTTTCTCAATGGTGGAATAATTCAATTGGACAACATTTAAAGTTTTACTAGCATAACAAACCATATGAAGAAACTTGTTTACTATTTGCCCCAAGACAACACCAATAGCATAATCAGAATCAGCACACATAATCTTAAAAGGTAAGTTCCAATAAGGTGGCTTGATGATCAAAGCAGAAGTCAATTCAAGTTTCAACTTATTAAAATATTGCAAGCATACATTATCAAAAACAAATGGAACATCCTTACCAAGAAGGTTGCATAATGGCCTTGCTACCTTGCTGAAATCCTTGATGAACATCTTGTAGAAACTTGCATGCCCTAGAAAAGATCTAATTTCTTTCACAGATTTAGGGGGAGAAAGGTTAGAAATCAAGTAAACTTTAGCCTTATCAACCTCAATGCCATCTTTAGATATGACGTGACCAAGCACAATACCCCTTTTAACCATGAAATGGCATTTTTTCCAATTAAGCACAAGATTATTTTCTTTACACCTAGCCAAAACCAAAGACAAATGATGCAAACAATCATCAAAAGTAGATCCAAAAATAGAAAAGTCATTTATGAACATTTCCAAAAATTCACCAACCATATTAGAAAAATACTAATAATACATCTTTGGAAAGTAGCAAATGCATTACATAACCTAAAAGGCATGCGACGATATGCAAAAGTACCAAATGAACCTTTAAAAGTAGTCTTTCCTTAATCCTTAAGTGCAATTGGAATCTGATTATACCCTAAATATTCATCTAGAAAATAATAATATGTCTGACCAACAAGTGTTTCCAACATTTGATTAATAAAAGAAAGAGAGAAATGAGCATTCAATTTCTGATAATCAGTACACATTCTCCACTCCATTTGCACCCTAGTTGGAACTAACTCATTGGCCTCATTTTCAACCACAATTATTCCATATTTCTTAGGCATAACTTGCACAGGACTAACCCATTTACTATCAAAGATAGGATAAATAATCCCTACATCTAAGAATTTCAATACCCTTTTTCTAACTACTTCCTGCATGATTGGATTCAAACACCTTTGGCCCTCATGAGTAGCCTTAGCACCCTCCTTTAAATGAATCCTATGCATCACTACCGAAGGACTAATACCTTTAATATATGCAACTGATCATCCTATAACTTTCTTATGCTCTTTCAATACTTCCACTAACTGATGTTCTTGGGACTCATCTAAATCAAAAAGTACAATGATAAGTAATGTCTCATTAGTGCCTAAAAACACATACTTGAGGGTGCTTGACAAGGACTTCATTTTTGACTTTGGTGACTCTACAATGGATGACAAAGGTGGGGATGAAGACAAGGTGATTGGCTGGACTGTGGATTGCCACCTATCCATATTCATCAGAGGAACAAAATCTAACATAGAATTTGTATCCCTAATGATTGAATCAATATCAAAATCAACATTAAAATAATTCAAGCATGCTAATAATGGATCATCACAACTAGAATGCATAAATGAGTCATGAGTCAAACTATCAATTAAATTCAATTCATGCACCTGATTATCATTATCATAAGGCATCAGTTTACTGATATGAAAAACATTAAGCTCAACAGTCATGTTTCCAAATGATAGTTTCATTACACCACTCCTATAATTAATCAATACATTAGATGTAGCAAGGAAAAGGCGACCCAAAATAACATGAATTGGGGGATAAGGACCACAAATAGGCTCAGTATCAAGCACAACAAAATCAACAGGAAAGTAAAAATTATCAATTTTTATCAACACATCCTCAACAATGCTCCTAGGATATTTAATAAATCTATCAGCTAATTAGAGAGTCATCTTAGTTGGTTTCAACTCCCCTAAACTCAACTACAAGTAAATAGAATAAGACAACAAATTAACACTTGCAGCTAGATCTAGCAAAGCTTTCTCAACATGATGACCCCTGATTTTACAAGCAATAGTAAGTGATCTAAGCTCTTTATACTTAATAAGATATTTATTAAGAATCATAGAACTTACCTACTCTGTTAAAAAGGCCTTCTTGGGAAGATTATACTTCTTCTTCACAGTGAAAAGATCCTTCAAGAATTTAGCATACACAGACACCTGTGTAATAGTATTAAGAAAATGTAAATTAATTTGCACCTGTTTAAAAATCTCCAAAATATCACCTAACTGCACAATGTTCTTGGAATTTTCTAATCTGTAAAGAAAAGGGGCCCTAGGCACATACTCCTTAACTTCAGGCTCTAAAACTTTAGGAGTAGACACATTAAGCTTTGAGGGCACATTATCCTTATCTGACTTATTCTTATCCCTAGAACTATTGGCTTCTAACTTCATATTATCCCTCACAGGCTCTACAACATGTTTATCTATTTGCTTCACATACCTAAGGGTGGTGATATACTAAACATGTTCATTTGCCTTATTACAACTAGATGTCTCATGAACTGCATATTATCCTTTGGGATTAGGGATAGGCTGACTAGGAAACTTTCCTCTCTCACTTTCTGCCATCTGACTGGCCAACTGACCCATTAAAACTTCCAACTTTGCTATAGCATTAGTGTGTACTTGGGTAACATTCTTTATCTCTTGAATGACATTAGTAGTCACTTGGCTAATATTTCTCATCTCTTGCATAAATTGACCAAGAGTTTCCTCTAGTGATGATTGTTGCCTAGACTGACTTGCTCCTTGAATTGAAAAATATGATGGCAGTTGGTAACCTTGGTTAGGCTGCTGGAATTGAGTCTGACTCTCCATAGGTTGACCTAAGTTACTTGAAAAGTTATTTTTCTTCTAAGAAAAATTTGGGTGATTTCGCCAATTAGGATTATAAGTATTTGAAGAAGTATTAGCAAAGGATCTCCCTATTGTGCTTCCTTGCTCAACAAAATAATCATTATTAGGTGCAAAATAAGAGCACATAGAAGAAGCGTGCATATTACTCCCACAAAATGCACAATTTTTCTATTGGAAACTATTTGCCTGACCAACTCCTTTATTGAGTGATAGAGACTTAACTTCATGTGCAATAACATCTAGTCAAGCTTTGATAACTATGTCTCACTAACCTCATATAAACCTCCCTTCTTAGGTTGGGTTGATCTATCCCTACAATTAGCAAAGTTCCACTGTTGAGAATTTTCAGACAAATCCTGAAAAAATTGATAACTCTCATATGCATTTAAATTAAAAAATGTGTCACCATTCATAGACTCAATCAAGACCCTATTAAATTGTGTCAACCCATTATAAAAATATTGCATAAGGCGCCATTTTTCAAAACCATGGTGAAAGCACCTCGCAAGCAAATCTTTAAACCTCTTATAGATTTTAAAGAACTTTTCATGGTATTCTTGACAAAAATATGAAATGTCCATTCTCAATGAATTTGTTTTGGACATGGGAAGAAATTTAGATAAAAACTTTTGGCTCAATATTTCTCATGACATAATAGAGTTATAAGGTAAAGAGTTTAACCAAGTTTTTGTTTTATTTTTCAATGAAAAAGGAAAGAGACGCAAATGCATAGATTCTGCAAAAAAATTTTGAATTGAAATATTTCATAAATTTTTAAAAAATTCTTGACATGCAAGTATGGGTCTTCTCTATCTAAGCCATGAAAATTTGGAAGCTATTTGATAACTTGAGGTTTAATCTCAAAATTGGTAGCAATAACAGTAGGTAAAACAATGCATGAGGGTGAATTCACAGATATTGGGCAAAATAATTCTTTAAGTGGTCTAACATCATCTCCTTGTATAGCCACATCCATTTCTACTATGAGTTCTATATCTACTCTCACTAATTTACGTGTATAATCACGAACCCAAGTTGTCATGCAATGCTCAAACAACAAAAAATAAAATTAAAGAACATAGAGCAATTAAATTAAAAATAAAATAAAATAAAATACAAATAAGATAAGGCAAATAAGAAAAAAAAATAAACTAGTAGAAGAGAAAAATTTAATAAATACTTAACTTTTAACTAATTAAGTCTTCGACAACGACACTAAAAACTTATTGTGATCTTTTTTTAAAAGCCTTTAAATACTCGCAAGTGCACGAGCTGTACCGAAGTATAGTTGAGTAAGTACGAGGTTGATCCCACAGAGACATAGAGTTAATTTTAAGTATTGAAAAATTCTTCTTAATCTAATTGCACAAATTGACTAGATCAAATATGTAAAGATAAAATAAAACAAATAAAATTAAAACGAATAACAAATTAAATGAAAACAAGTAAACAAATTGGGTTTCAACCAGATGTAAGATGACTAAGATTCATAATTCACCAAGACTAATTTTAACATTAACTATGTCAAATTATTATACCCAAATACTTTATCTCATGAATATCTAGTGACAAAATATGTGTTCACAGAAGATTTATCAATGAAACACTAAAAATAATAATTAACTATATGATAAAATTTTCTTAATTAATAGTAAATTATCAAATCATCAAATGTATCCTAATAAAAATTATAATTGATATCTAATAATTATCACTAACACTCAAATAATACAAATAAAATACAAAGCATAAAAAAAACATGACTAAACTAATCTAAAAATTTATTTATATAATCTAATAGAAAAATAAAATTAATAAGCATTAAATCTTAAAATTGGATAAAAAATAATTCAACATAACAATGTTAAAATAATCACGATTTTATCATCCGCTTAATACAAAGAATTTAATAAGACATAATAAAATTATAATACAATAAAATTTTTTCATTAATATTTTCCATTGATACTGCTCTTCTTCTTCTCTGTAGTTGTTTCACACTGTCGCTTCGCTTCGTCTGCCATCTCCTGCTCACCTCTTTTTTTTTTTTTTTGCGGTGCTGTGTCACAATTGTTCTCTTTTATATGCTTCTGAGCCACCTCAAGTTCCATGGTAATTAGGTTTGGGCCTTGCTTTTCCGTATGCACCGTTTCATTAAGGTACCCATCTGCCAAAATTGAACACTCGGCCACACAAATTATTCAAACCTCCAAATTTAGCCAAGTGATGATTACGTGGCCCACCTCTCTATTTATTCATATTTTCATTCAAATCCAAAGTCCTTGCACATATGAACTTCATAATTTAATTGACCAAGCAAGTCTCTAACGTAAAACACTAGCTTTCAAGAGATTTCAATAAAAATATTACAAATGCCAACTTTTGCACCATGGGGTCTAGCTTCTTATTTTCTTGTCAATTTTTATTTCTTGAAACCTTAAGTCTTGGTCGTGGTCTCCTTCTTGGGTCATTAAATAGTGTTTTGATCTTCTTTACTCTCTCTAGTTCCACCCAATTGAATTACAATGGCCATTCCTACAAAATTAAATACCACCAGGTAACTTATAAAGAAATAAATAAAAATGCTCAAAATTATTCAAGTTAATTATCAACGTAATAATTAAACCTATTTTTAAATATAAAATATGTAAATTTGGCTTCTTATTAACTATTTTATTATATTTAATTATATTTTCTTCTTTATATAAATTATCTTTCCTATAAATAAAGAATTATTTTGTACACACTGATTAATTTAGAAATTCAGAAAGTATATAAAAATCTTCTCTAGACTTTTCTTGTGTCATTGTTTCTCTATTTCTAATATGGTATCAAAGAGTCTGGGTTCTCGGTCCAAACCATCATTATCTGCTCTGTTTAGACATCACTCCAAACCTCCGCTCAGACACTGCTCCAAGCCACCACTGTTCGCTTCATTTAGATACTATTCTAGATCTCCATTTAGACATTGCTCTAGATTTCTGTCAGACTCTATTCTAGACTCCGTCCTAGATTCTAGATTCCGTTTTAGATGTTGTCCTAGATTCTAGACTCCGATTACCGTCCTAGATTCCAAATTTTGTTCCAGACTCTGATTTTCACCGTGCTCCAGATTGCTGCCGTCCTTGCAAATTTTCATCCCATATGCTGTTTGGCTCCATTCCCATTATAGATTTTCTCAAATGCAGATTGGTTCCATCTCAAATGCAGTTTAGGCCTCTTGACTTCTCCAAGATCTCGAAATTGTGTTTTTAGAATATTTTCAGTTTATTTTATTTTTGTGTGTCTAATTGTAACAAGCTAGTAGCTTTAGCTTGAGGGGAGTGCTAAAATATCTAAAATATATCTCGAAATTAAATTAGGCTTGATTTTGTGTTATCATATAAATTTGATTCGCACATAAGTAGAGATACTATTTTGATCATATTTGATTGTATTTTCTTTTTTTATATAAACTCCCTCTCTTATAAATATGGAATCCTCTTGTACACAATAATTAATTCAAAAATTCATAGATAATTTAGAGAATATACTGAAACTTTCTCCAAACTTTTTTTGTATCACTGTTTCTCTATTTTTAACACTTTCAAATACCTCTACACAATAAATTTGGATTTAAGTGTCGTAAAACTCTAGAAATGAAAATGGAAAGAGTTAAAGACTCAATGGAAATAGTTGAAGACTATATGGGCATTGAAGACTCAATGGATGTTAAAGACTTCATAGAGGTACTTCCAATAAGAATGTTATAGTTAATTATGACTTAAATGCACCAATAGATTGTGGGTTTGATTTGAACAAGTTCCCTAATGAAGGGGACGAAGCTTTTGAAGAAGAAGAGTTATAGCAAGTATTTAGAATCATTTTGAGAATTTATATTCCCAACTTTTATTAAGATATCACTCATATTTTTGTATTTGGAGTACTTAACATGTTTATGTGTGGAAGACATGCTCAAAATTTTTATATTTCTTCCTCTTTATGAAATTGGATGAATGTGGGTTGTTAAGAAACTAGGAAATTTTTCATTAGAACCTTATGTACAAACCTAACGTGCATATATTCATAGCTTTCTCTTGTTTGTTGTATTTTTTTATGAGAAAGAAAGTTCATTAAGATCGAAACCCAACGACACTTACAAATCGAAAAATATGCACTAGATCTAGAAAGAGAAAGAAACAAATACAATTTATCCTTTGAACTAAATAACGATATAGAGATCTACTATTTACTCGAAGACTATTAATGTCTAAACATCTTTCACAGTGGAGACGAACACAAAAAGTGATGCAGGTTGAAGAGTGTATTACGCGTCCTCCCAAAGTAGATATGAAATTCTCCTATACCTGCAAAACCATCAGGATATGACCAACCACAATGGGACTAATGAAAGACACCCTAAAAATTGAAAACCAAAACACCCATAAAAAGGGACAACAAAAACACCTATATAAGGGATAACAAAGTCACAAGATCTGCTATTGAGAGAAACAGATCTGGAAAACAAAGCTCAATGGAAGATCTAAAATTCTCCCATACTTGCAAAACCATCAGGATATGACTAACCATAGTGGGACTAACGAAAGACACCCTAAAAATTGAAAACTAAAACACCTATAAAAGGGGATAACAAAATCACTTATATAATGGATAGCAAAATCACAAAATTTACTATTGAGAGAAGCATATATGGAAAACAAAGCTCAAGATCTATTTGATCTGAGCAAATTATTAAAAAAACACACAAAAACAAAAGAAAAGGGGACAGTGGGGTTGCCACTAGAGAAAGAGAACAACAGCCCCCTCTCCAACACTCTCACAGAAATAAGGCTCAGAACAAGAGAGATGGAGAGAAAGGGAGCTTCATTCATAGCTTTATCTTTATAAGCTTATATAGGAATGAATATATTCTTATCTAATTATATTGCTAGCTAAAATTAGCATAGAATCAACTATATGACCAACATTTTCTTTAATTTTTGAGATAGTAGTAGGCAAAGCTATTTTATTTTATTCACAAAATTGATTGACATCAACTTTGAGATGCATATATCTCCACCCGCATTATCATGAACGTAGTCATATCTGAAACATAAACTCGAAGTCTCAAACCACATATTGAATGCCCTCAGAAAATTGATTCACTTCCTTTTGGTCCTTCTCTTACGTTACCTACACTATGTTACCAAGTGGCCTCAATACTCAAGAGGGGGGTGAATTGAGTATGTAAAACAAGTTCGCAAATCTTTCGCAAAACGTTTGATAAATAATTTTCGTTGAAACTATTTGATGATTAGAGATGATTGGATAAATGAGATAAACACTTTTACTTATAAATGCAATAGCCAAAGGGAACAATATTCAAGCAATTCAATAAAACAGTGCTCAATGTAAAGAGAAGGGTTTAGAGAAAACAAACACAATGATTTATCCTGGTTCGATCACCAATCCACTTGTGATCTATGTCTAGTCCTCAAACAACCACTAGAGATTTTCTACTATATCTTCAAGTTTCAATAGGTGCTTGACAACCTTTATAACCTTGAGTACTCAACACTTTGGGATACCTCACCCTTGGAGCTTGAGTCTCTTCAACTAAGGGATGCCTCACCCTTTACACTTTTGGAGAGATGTCTCACCCTCTTTACAAAGCAATATAGATTGATAGAATGAAACTCTCACAAGCTAGATGATTACAAATTGAAGCTCTAATATGCTCTCAAAGAATAACTCAAGTTTTTCACAAAAACAGAGCAAGAATGGATTTGAAGATTAAATCACGTTTTGAAGTATTGGCAATCAGTTTTTGGTTCAAGGTCAACCTCTAATGAAGTCCCAACATTAGTATTTATAAGTTTTGTAATAAATGGAGCCGTTAGAGACTTTTGCCCAAACATTAAATGCCATTAATATAGCCGTTGGACACTGTCAGGTTGCTTGTAATCGATTACACAACAAATGTAATTGATTACATTGTTGTTCCAACGTGTTCTTGGCTTTCTGGGCTTTGTGTAATCGATTACATTCTTGGTGTAATCGATTACATGACTTCTGACTTGCTTTGTAATCGATTACAATATCCATGTAATCGATTACATGGCTTCTGACTTGCTGTGTAATCGATTACAATATCCATGTAATCGATTACATAACTCTTTGAATGTGTTCTTGCCTTTCTGGGCACATTGTAATCGATTACCAACTTGGTGTAATCAATTACAAGGCCTCTGACTTGCTTGTAATAAATTACAATGCTCATGTAATCGATTATAAGGCCTCTGTTTGCTATGTAATCGATTACAAACATCATGTAATCGATTACATTGGCCTTTGAACACATTTTTCAAGTCCAATAAAGCTTGTAAGCCATTTCTAACACTTCAAGACATTTGATTAAACATAAATCCCTTTATGAGTGTGAAATTTAAGATTAAAACTCAAGTTTCTTTGACAAACATGTTTAGCTTTGAAATTTTCCCACTTATTTTTGAAATGATATATTGAAAAATCATTTGAGAAAATTTGAGAGCATTTAACATTAATGTTCTAAGTCTTATGACTAAATAAACCTCTTGACTTCTTTCTTTGATCTTGATCTTTTCTTTTGCACTTGATCTTCATCTTTTGACTTTGTTATCATCAAAAACCATTTGACATGCTTTAAGGACATAAGCATTCACATTCTCCCCCCTTTTTGATGATGACAAACTGATCATAGGAAAAAGAGAGAGTTTTTGCATTTGTATATAACAGAGATTTAGGCGCAACGCTCCCCGGAGTTTATGCATTATATAGAATAAGATTTAGCCTAAAAACTCCCCCGTACATATGCAACATTAATTAGATTTCATTTTTCACTATTCTCTCCCCCGTTGGCATTATCAAAAAGACATAAGCATTTAAGAAAAAAAATGAACAACATTTCAGCTGTATTTCATGATTTCCCAAGTATTGCCAAAACAAGAAATTCAAAGAGAATATAATGAAGCTAGTAAATTCAGATTCAGATCAAGAGATTATTCAATATAACCAATATTCAAAAACCAAACATTCAGAGAATATAATCAAAGCTGATTCAAGTTCATATTTCATCAAAAAATATATACAATGTAACCCATCATAACCAATATAACCAATAACCAAAAACACCAAAAACGTATACCAATGTTATATAGCTGAGCCAAAAAAAATGTACAATGTTGTCAGAAGCAAATAACAATGAAAACATCAGGGCAATGAGCCATGATCACTATCAGTAGCCTCACTGTTACTGTCCGGATCCGCAGCGATATCTCCTAGATCAACATTATCATCGCTGGGCTCAAGATCATCCTCAGAGCATAGGAGCTCCTCATCATCAATAGGGATGCCAAATGGACCAGCAAAGGACAGGGGAACAGGAGAGGCAGAGGATGTGGGAGGTGCAGCAGCAGCACTCGGAGGAAAATGAGGTCCTGCCAGGAGGGATCGAATGGAGGCAAGCTTCTGATCTGAGTAGTCCATCCTCAGCTCAAGGTGATCTACCTTCTGCTCAATGCGATCCATGCGTGTGTCTACAGTAGCGCTCAGGTTTCGCATCTCTTGGAGCAGGAGCAGGGGCAGGATGCTGAGCCTTTTCATCGTCATCACTATCCGGATCATGATGGATATGCCCAAAGTTGCCATGGGCAATGTAGTGCCACCTATCATCGACTTTGTAGAGCTGAAGTTTTTTCAAGGTATGCAAGCCGATGGATTGTGGTCCTTTTGAGCTGGTGTCCTTAGACTCCTCAGCCAAGGAAATGCGATAGTGCTCCAAGATTACTGTCACCAGCATAGCAAATGGTAGAGTAGAGTTTTTCTTTTTCTTTACGTCCAACATGTGCTCTATAATGTAGTATCCCCAGTTGATTGGTCGCCCCGTGGTCATCGCCCATAAGGACACCACATCATCCTTAAGAACCTGAGAGTAATTCCCTCCTCTAGGAATCAATCCTCTGACCAAAAGATAGTGGAGTACCCTGTTCTCCATGGTCAGGCCAGTGGCCATGATTCTCTTTTTGGGATCACTGGGGGGATAGTATCCTGTCCTTATCAGTGAAAGAAGAGCAGCCTTGTGCTCAAATTCACGACCCTAAATGTTTGCATTTCCACAGAAGTTTGCTCCATCAGGAGTAAGTTTGGTCAGCCTATACCATTCAGCCATAGTTATCTTGATCTGTTGCTTCTTCACCTCAGAGATTAAGTAATCATCTTCATATTTCAAATTTGCATAAAAGACTCTCACTAAGTTTGGATAGATGACCTTTTCAATACTAAGGAAACCCAGCAATCCTAAGTTTTCAATGGTTCTAAAACTCTCCAGGGGTTCACTCTCATAGAAGGTAATGGGAAGATACCTGGGGGAAATTATCTTGCGTAGCTGGAATTTTTTTCTGAACAACTCAGCTTTCTTCACGGTGGA
Source organism: Ormosia semicastrata (assembly GCA_029884595.1). Taxonomy (NCBI): domain Eukaryota; kingdom Viridiplantae; phylum Streptophyta; class Magnoliopsida; order Fabales; family Fabaceae; genus Ormosia; species Ormosia semicastrata. The sequence goes on from JAQQTO010000061.1 coordinate 5,575,854, forward strand.
GAAATGGGGAGTGAGGTCCAGGCCAGAAATGTTGCATGAAGCTCCACCTGAGGACCCTCCAATGGCAACCCCTGTTCTTGGGTGCTTTGAACGATGAGAGGATTCAACCATTTGATGAGGAAGAAGAAAGTGGGATGAGGGGAAAGTGTTTGAAGATAAGTGAGTAAAGAGAGAGGGATGAGTGGGAGACAGATTAGGGCAGAGAGGGAGAGATGGGTTCGTGAGAGGTGATAGGGAGATTTGGGTGATGGAATGTGATGGGATTTGAGAGATGGGCTGCGTGGAGAGGGTATTTTCGAGTGAGAGGGAGGTGAAATGGAGGGATTTGAGTGAGATTTAAGTGAGAAAAGAGAGATTGGGAGGTTGGGTGTGCATGGGAGCAGAGGAGGAGGATGAAGAAAATGAACGGTTTCTGATAAATGAACTCTGTGCGCATCAGAAAACCTTTTAAAAACCCTGTGTAATCGATTACATTAGTATTATAATCGATTACAAGCCTTCGGTTACACATGTAATCTATTACATTTTGGGTGTAATCTGTAACACCCACCTTAGGATGCCACATTTATGTTACATAATTACCAAATTAACCTAAAAAAATAACGTACTTTGTAGGGAAAAATACGAAATTTTAAAATTTCTTAATAACAAGAAAATAAACTTAGCAGAAGATAAAATATCACAGCATCATTACAAATAATTTACATCATTTATACATATCCAAATCTCTTGTTATACATATACAAGTCTTTAACACTATCATCTTGTAATATTACAAACTGGACTCGAAAATATTTACACATTAATTAAACTACATAATGCCCAAGTAACTCTAAACATGCGAGAACCCTCAGACGGGTCCTCCTCGGATTCCTTAACGGGGAGGAATCCAACTTGACACAAAATATACAATACTAACATTACCGGGAGTACGGTAGTAAGTTCCCTATTATTTGTTTATGTGAGAAATACATTTTCCGTCAACTCGACGCACTATGCCTCTGGTTCCTAAATACCTTACGAAAAACTCAAGCATCTCCATCTCTTTCGAACTCAACTTCCTTCTCGAAAATCTGATCTTCCTTGCGTTCTCACTCAACGTCTTGGTCAATCTCTTTACAATTATAAATACAATACGAAATAGACAGATTAAGTGAGATCACCTATGCCAATACCAGTATGGTAGCAATGAAGATAAACACATACAAATTCTCATATCAATACATCATATCTCATACCAATACATCATACATAATTACAATTATGTCATCAATATCGTTTATCTAACACATATCATATCTCATATCAACCCATCATATCCACCATATCATTTATCATCATAATTCTTACGATAATTCATAATCACATCCATGTCCTTATCAATATTCATTTATTCAATAATTCGGTTATCAAAATCAATAATTATGATAATACCCTCAGTATCTCTGTATATGTATCTAGACTCATGCACTTAGACTCAATTTTCCTACTCCATGGAGCTAAGACTCAGGTCGGAAAAGAGTGATCGAAAAGAATCATGCATCGCACTACATGCCTCGGACCACGTGCTCATTCTCTTTGCTCATTTAGCATTTGCACATCTAGCATATGCATCACGGTCTTTTTCGGATCTCGATTATGGATAGTGTCTCGGTCCGGATCATTGTGTTGCATCGGTCTAACCTACGGTAAGAAGCTTTATTCTCTGTCCATTGTAGGCAACCCGCACCCCGATGCCCCCAAGGTCAACGAGTGACCTACACTACGCACATCGCACCCACTCAGGAGGTGTATTCTTTCCTTCTTTCGGCAATCAGCCTTATTCAGCCCATCGGACTTTTTCAATGCACATTCGAATGCACCTTTCTTAGTTCAATTCATTCTCTCATTTCCTTAATTCAATTTTCTTTATTTCATATTCTCAATTCATTTTCTTTATCTCATATTCTCAATTCATTTTCTTTATCTCATACTCGAGGTCCTCAAAATTGACCCAACGGTATCATTACTGTATTTTCATCGTGAAATTATATTTTTGCATTTTCTCAATCGCACAATGATTTCATCACGTTTTCAAATCACGTATCAATTTTTCATCGTTTCTCAATCACATAAGGTATTTCTCATAGGTTTTAAATAAAAAAAATACTATTTTCCTCAAAATTCAATTTCATTTTTTTATATTTGCATAATAACCCCTCAAAACATAATATTTACTTTATAATCCTCATTTAAATAATATTTTCACAATGTCATTCATAAAATTTACATTTACGAAATAATTCCTCGTAAAATTCATATTTGAAATCGTCCCTTAGAAAAATTAATATTTACAAAATAATCCTTTATAAAATTCATAATTACAAAATAGTCCCTCCAAAGCATAATATTTACTTTCTTGTCCCTCAAAACATATGAATTACCTTTTAGGCCCTCAAAAATAGAATAATTACTTTCTTGTCCCTCAAAACATATAAATTACATTTTTAGTCCTTCAAAATATAATAATTACTTTCTTGTCCCTCAAAATATATAAATTACATTTTAATCCCTTAAAAATAGAATAATTACTTTCTTGTCCCTCAAAACATATAAATTACATTTTAATCCCTTAAAAATAGAATAATTACTTTCTTGTCCCTCAAAACATATAAATTACGTTTTAGTCCCTTAAAATAGAATAATTACTTTCTTGTCCCTCAAAGCATAGTATTTTCACTATAGTCCCTCAAAGTTTTTATATTTACATAATGACCCCATATTTCCATAACATTTAAAATTGAATCCTTTTCTCATAAAATTTGATATCAATTCCACATACGTACAATATAAGTTTTCTACAAAAGTATATATTTCACATACATACATATTATCAATTTCTTAAGCGTTACGAAGATACTGGCAAACTTTAAAATAAAATCATATCTCAGATGCTACACATACAAACATAGAAATACAAGCAGGCACATCCCAAGTACAGTCCAAACACACAAACACAATCAGACACATCTCAATACAGTTCAATCAATACAGTCAAAGACCTTCAAACAATAGGTGAATAAATCCTTAGGGATTTTTCACCAAACATACCATCCTCATACTACCAGAACATGGGTGGTAAGGTAGAGTCTCCCTCTTACCTCTTGAAGACAGGCTTTCTAAGCTTTCCTCCTTTCCTTCTAGAATTCGTATACTTCAAACCAAAATTCCTAAAATTCTCAAATAATTAGCACACACACATACAAGGTTTGAGAATGACAAACCATGAAATAAACATGGCTTAGAAATTCAGAAAAATAAATTTGAACCAAAGAAACCAAAACTTACCCTTAGGGAATAAGCAAAAAGCTTGAGTTTGGACTAGCTAGAGTGGTTTTTTAGCAAAACCTTGAGAATAAAAATTGCTTAGAATGGTGTTAGGCTTTAGGAAATGGTGTTGATAAAAATTATAAGGGAGTGAGTATGTGGGTTGAGATATTGACCGAATAAAAGAGAAGAAAATAGGAGAAGAAATAGTTAAAGCACAACTTGAATTAAAATAAAACCAAGAGATGAAGGATTAAAGATTGGATGGTGTGGTTTGGAAGTGAAGACCGAATGGAAAGAAAGAAAATGGGAGAGAAAGCTGCGTGAGTTTCCTTGGTGTTTTGGGAGAGAAATTGGCTTATATTTGATAAGTGTAAAAAAAAACAAAAGAATGAGGAGGATTCAAGGAGCTTGGCCGTGTATATTTGGGAGGCAAAAGGGCTTATATTTGAGGAATAAAAATGAAAAATGAAGATGTGGAGAAGCTGCTGCCAGCCGTGTAAATTATGGGAAGAAAAAGAAGAAAATTGCTTGGATAATTACCCAAAATTGAGTGCATAAGTACAGCTGCCATGCGTGAGTAATTGTGGTGATAAAATAAGGATTTTATGGCATATCTATCCTCTCCAACCATCTGCCCATGTGTTCGCTTTGCCGTGTGAGACTTTTTGGTGGTTTTAAGTCATTAAAAACACATGCAATTTATCCTAGCCATCCATCCCTTCAATGGTTGGGATCATAGCTAGTTGGTGTGCTTAGGAAGCTTTGTAAAGCTTATCCTACAAGCCTCTAAAGGCTGCTGCCCAACGTAACGTATCCTCCAAGTCCAAATTCAAGAGTTTAATTTGTTTATTTACATGTTAATTAATTAGGAAGTCTATTTGACTAAATATCCTAATTAAATCCTAATTAACATTTTAATCCTATGACTAATATATCTAACATATACTAACATATATCATAACCTTTAATTAATTTTAGAACTTTCAATTAATATTTTAGATTATACTTAGTTAAGAATTAAACTAGTTTACTTAATTGTTTATTCTAATTACATAACTAGTTAATTAAACAAATAATTACATAATTTATAATCTCTAAACAATATTAGCATATTTAATTAGTATTTATATTATAATTATTTAATAACTAAATGAGTTTAATTAGTTTGCTAATTAAATAATTAATCTAGTCAAACTAAGCTTAATTAATTTACTAATCCTAAAGTCAAGTCTACAAATTTTTGACTTAATCCTAGCCATTGATTCTTCTTTAAATTCTATCCATTGATCAAATCCATGGTCATCATCCAAGCTTATCCATCAAGATTCAATCCTAGTCATTTATCAAATCTATGGTATTATTCAAGCTTATCCACCAAGATTAAATCTAATGGTCCAAAATGGTCAAGCCACTTTTGTTGACTTCTCTTTATTAGTTTGACTTTAGGTGTCTTATTTCTATTGGTCCAAGTTTCTTGTTTCTATTGGTTACTTTATTTATACGTGAGTTCCGCACACACTGAATGCGGTCCATTTGTCAAAATTTATCTTGAGGAATAAAATAATACTAAAAATTATTTTATCGCACGGTTAAATTCTAAAAATTATGAAACTAATTTATATATCAATCAGAACTGGGTTTAGTAAGATCTCCCAGCTCTAATTAATTAAAATAATATTTTTCCGGTCAGAAAAATTATTATTTTCCTGTCCCGGAGCAAATCACACAAAAAGTCCAAATAAAATCACAGACAGTAATATCAAACACTGTATCACATAGAAAAACCAAAAAAAAAAACAGTAAAACAGGAACACAACGGTCTTTTACCCAAAAATTGGGGTGTTACATAATCGATTACCATGCTTATGGGGAACCTTGTAATCGATTACATTGTGGGTGTAATCGATTACCTAAGTTCTGAGTTGATTGTAATCGATTACAATATTTGTGTAATTGATTACATGCTTGATAGAACCTTTGGAATTGATTACAAAGGCTTTGTAATTGATTACCAGTATACAAAAACTCAGATTTTGCATTCCAAACAGCATAGAGTCAATTTTAAACCATTCAAATCAGTTCTAGAGCATCTTAAATCAATTCAAATCATCATGCAAGCATATAATCTAATCATATTATGATTCAAATCACATAATTGTGCAAAAATACTAATTTTACCAAAAATTACACCCTTTTTGGTGAAATTGTGAAGTTGTTGAGTTGCTTGGGAGTTTTTGACATGAGGAAGCACCTGCAAAACAACTTAGGAGAAATCTCCGATGCTCAAGTCAGTATTGGATTCAAATATTGTTAAAAACTCAGAGATTATGCAGTAAAATGGCATGATTATGCAGAAAGTAACATGCTTTGATTTTAGGATTATGCAGCAAATAGTCAATTTATCATGATTGATCCAATATATCAAGTTCATTTCTTATATAGAAAAATGCTTCTTTTGTTAGAGGCTTAGTGAAGATGTCAGCTAGTTGCTTAGTGGTTTCTACAAATTCAAGCATACAATCACCTTCTTAAACATGGTCTCTAATAAAATGATGTCTTATTTCAATATGTTTAGTCCTAGAATGCAAAATAGGATTTTTGGACAAATTAATTGCACTAGTATTATCACATCTTATGGGGATGTGATCAAGCTCAAGATCATAATCCAAGAGTTGTTGCTTCATCCAAAAGATTTGAGCACAATAACTCCCAGTTGCAACATATTCAGCTTCAGCTGTAGACAATGTCACACTATTTTGTTTCTTGCTATGCCAATAAACTAGTGAGCTTCCAAGCAAGTGGCATGTCCCACTAGTGCTCTTCCTATCCATTTTGCATTCAGCAAAATCAGAATCGGAATACCAAATGAGGCTACATGAGGCACCCTTAGGGTACCACAAACCCATTTGTGATGTGCCTATTAGATATTTCATTATTCTTTTAACATCACTTAGGTGTGAGTATTTAGGATTAGCTTAATATCTAGCACACATGCGTACACTAAACATTATATCAGGCCTACTTGCAGTGAGATAAAGGAGTGAGCCAATCATGCCTTTATATTTTGTAATTTCTACTGATTTACCTCCTTCATCCTTGTCCAAATAGCAAGAGGTGCCCATAAGAGTAGTCATATGCTTGACATTGTCCATTCCAAACTTCTTCAGCAGCTCCTTGCAATACTTGGATTGGTTTATGAAAGTTCATTCTCTTGTTTGCTTGATTTGGAGACCAAGAAAGAAGTTGAGCTCACCCATCATGGACATCTCAAACCCACTTTGCATAATATTTGAAAATTCTTTACAAAGAAAGTTGTTAGTAGCTCCAAATATAATGTCATCAACATAGATTTGAACTAGAAGTATGTGATGCATTTTGTGTTTTATGAAAAGGGAAGTGTCAACTTTGCCTCTAGAAAAACCTTTTTCCGAAAGAAATTTCCTCAACCTTTTATACTAAGCTTTAGGAGCTTGTTTCAAGCAATACAAGACCTTTTTCAGTTTAAAAACATGGTTGAACAATTCAAAATCCTCAAAACCAGGAGGTTGTTCCACATATACCTCTTCTTATATAAAACCATTTAAAAAGGCACTTTTGACATCCATTTGATAGAGTTTGAAATCCATGATGCAAGCATATGTAAGTAGCATTCTAATGGCCTCTAATCTAGCTACGGGAGCATAAGTTTCTTCATAATCTATGCCTTCTTCTTGATTATAACCCTTAGCTACAAGCCTAGCTTTGTTTCTTATTATTAGGCCCATTTCATCAAGTTTATTTGTAAAGACCCATTTGGTGCCAATTATAGGATGATCATTGGGCCTTGGAACTAATTCCCAAACTTGATTTCTCTCAAATTGGTTTAATTCTTCTTGCATGGCCAAGATCCAATGTTCATCATTAATGGCCTCATTTATGTCTTTAGGTTCAACTTAAAAGACAAAAGCCAAGTGATTACATGCATCTCTAAGTGAGTTTCGAGTGATTACCCCTTTAGATACATCACCTATCACCTTATCGAGAGGGTGATATCTTGATGTCCTCCATTCCTTGGGTAGGTCCATGATTTCTGAATCCTTTTGCCATGAGTGATCAAGGAGTCTCTCTTCTTACTTCTTGGACTCTTTCTCTTGATTTTTCAAGTGTGTTTTTACCAAGATTTCTTCAACATCATCAACAAGCTCCTTTCTCGGCTCATTTGGGTTAGTTTCATCAAATGCAACATGTATAGACTCTTCTATGGTCATAATTCGTTTATTATAGACTCTAAAGGCCTTACTATGTATAAAATAGCCAATGAATATTCTCTCATCAGATTTTGCATCAAACTTTCCCAAATTATCCTTTCTATTATTCAAAACAAAATATTTACATCCAAAGACATGAAAATGTGACACATTTGGCTTCCTTCCTTTGTACAATTCATATGGAATTTTCTTTAAAATTGGCCTTATTAGGGCTCTATTCATAACATAACAAGCGGTGTTGACCGCATCCACCCAAAAATACTTAGGAAGGTTGGCCTCATTGAGCATAGTTCTTACAATTTCTTCTAAAAATCGATTTTTCCTTTCTACAATACCATTTTGTTGTGGTGTTCTAGGGGCAGAAAAATTATGCTCAATGCCATGTTCGTCACAAAAGGTTTTAAATTCATGGTTTTCAAATTCACCACCATAGTCACTTCTTATGGATGTAATACAAAAACCTTTTTCATTTTGGATAACTTTGGCAAGCTTTTTAAATGATTGAAAAACATCATTTTTGTGGGCTAAGAATAATGTCCATGTAAATCTAGAAAAATCATCCATAATCACCAATGCATAGTAATTCCCACCAAAGCTCATAGTTCTAGAGGGACCAAAAAGATCCAAGTGCAAAAGTTGTAAAGGTCTAGAAGTTGAAACCATGTTTTTAGCTTTAAAAGAGACCTTTACTTGATTTCCCTTTTGACATGCAACACAAAGTTTGTCTTTTTGAAATTTAAGTTTTGGAAGACCAATTACTAGTTCTTTAGAAACCAATTTGTTTAAGTGATCCATATGAATATGAGCAATTCTTCTATGCCATAACTATGAATCATTTTCTTTACTCGTAAAGCATTTAGTATCATTTGAGGAAATATCATCAAGACTGATCATATATATATTATTGACTCTATGACCAACAAACTTAACTTGCTTATCATCATTTCCCTCAATTATGCAACAAGAAGAATCAAATATAACTCTATTGCCTTTATCACACAATTGACTAATGCTAAGCAAATTATGTTTTAGTTCTTCAACAAGCAAAACATTATCAATAGATGATGAAGAGATCTTACCAACTTTGCCAATTCCAAGAATCTTCCTTTTGTTGTTATCACCATATGTGACATGACCATGTTTCTTGTGGGTAAGGGAGGAGAACTTGGAGCTATCACCAGTCATGTGCTTAGAGCAACCACTATCAAGATACCAACTTGAACTCTTGGTCTTCAAGCATACCTACAACACACATTCAAATTTTAACCTTTGGTACCCAAATTGTTTTGGGTCATTGTGTGTTAGAGTTAGGCATGGTGCATTTAGGAACCCAAACCCTTTTGATTCCAACCTTGGTGTTTATGTTCTTTCTAACATAGCAAGTGGATGCACTATGCCCTTTCTTACCACAATGAAAGCATTTGACAAAGGGGCTACTTGAAGTTTTTGAGCAAACAAAGAAATTATTATAAGACTTTTGATGGTTATTTGGATTAAATCCCAAACCGGATTTTTGAAAAATACATTTTTATTTCCCTAACAACACATTCAAATTGTCTCTTCCAAAAGTGAATTTTGCAAGAGTGTTGTTCAAATCTTCAATTTCTTTTTCAAACGCTTTGCAAGATGAACAAGGTAATGATATGGATGTATTATCATATGAGGAATAAGTCATGTATAATAAATTCGCATCAATGAGTCCTAAGGTCTCATTTTCAATTTTAAACTCTTTTATCTCCTTGCTTAAAATAAAAACTTTGTTTACTAATAAGGAGATTATTTTGTTAGAAGATAAAACCATTTCTGTGAGCCTCAAAGATTCATCATACAATTCTTGAAAGGCATCTTACAATTCATCATAAGAAGGTGGAGATTCTAAGTTAGAAGAAGTTACCTCGGTGTCGCTCTCTCCACTTTCTTCTCCTTGAGCCATGACATAAAGATGGGCTTCTTCATTCTCCGAACTATCGGAAGAGCTTAAGTCATTGTCCTCCCAAGCTATATATGCTATCCTTCCTTTCTTTTCTTTGGAGTGCCTTTTCTCAAACTTCTCCGTCTTCTTGAGATACATAGGACACTTCAATTTTATGTGCCCCAGTTTTTCGCATTTGTAGCATTTTGGAGGAGTAGAGGATACTTCTCCTTTGTGATACACTTTCTTTTGAGGAAATTGTGGTCTTCTTTGAAATCCCTTTTTTTTAGGAATCTTTCAAACTTTCTCACAAGGAGACTAAGATTCTCCTCACTCAGCTCAACATTTTCTGCATCCTCTTCACCATCTTCATCATCATCTTCAATTATAGAAGAGGTGGCTTTGAGTGTAATTCCCTTCTTATTTTTATCATGCTCTTCATTTTGATTGAGCCTATTTAGTTCCCGCTCATATTCTTGAAGCTTCCTAAATAAGGTGGCTAGAGACATTGTTGATAAATCTCTTGATTTTGCAGTAGCCGTTACTTTGGGTTGCCAATTCTTGCTAAAACATCTCAAGACTTTGTTAATAATATCCTCATTAGAAAATATCTTTCCCAATGAAATAAGATGATTAACAATATGAGTAAATCTCTTTTGCATGTCTTGAATACTCTCACCTTGGTTCATTCTAAACAATTCTTATTCATGAGTAAGATTGTTTATTCGAGATCGTTTTACCTCACTAGTACCTTCATGAGTTACTTGTAGGGTATCCCACATTTCTTTTGCGGTCTTGCAATTTGATACCCTAAAGAATTCATCATATCTCAAGGAAGTGGTGATGATGTTCTTAGCTCTCAAATTGTATTGAACCTTCTTTTTATCATCATCGGTCCATTTATTTCTAGGTGTATTAATTTTTACACCATCTTTAGTTTGTGTGGGAACAAAAGCATCATTTTCAACGGCGTCCCACACATCTAAGTCAATAGCTTCAATGAAAATTTTCATCATTTCTTTCCAATAGGCATAACCATCCCCATTGAAATAAGGAGGTCTGTTTATAGAAGAACCTTCATTTGAAAAATCATTTGAAGCCATCACTTCTCTTGAAGCTGCTAAGCTCTTTATACAAGAGTCTAACTCTGATACCACTTGTTACCAAGTGGCCTCAATACTCAAGAAGGGGGGTGAATTGAGTATGTAAAATAAGTTCTCAAATCTTTCGCAAAACGTTTGATAAATAATTTTCGTTGAAGCTATTTGATGATTAGAGATGATTGGATAAATGAGATAAACACGTTTACTTATAAATGCAATAGCCAAAGGGAACAATATTCAAATAATTCAATAAAATAGTGCTCAATGTAAAGAGAAGGGTTTAGAGAAAACAAACACAATGATTTATCCTGATTCGATCACTAATCTACTTGTGATCTACGTCCAGTCTTCAAGCAACCGCTAAAGATTTTGCACTATATCTTCAAGCTTCAATAGGTGCTTGACAACCTTTACAACCTTGAACACTCAATACTTTGGGATACCTCACCCTTGGAGCTTGAGTCTCTTCAACTAAGGGATGCCTCACCCTTTACACTTTTGGAGGAATATCTCACCCTCTTTACAAAGCAATATAGATTGATAGAATGAAACTCTCATAAGCTAGATGATTACAAATTGACGCTCTAATATGCTCTCAAAGAATAACTCAAGTTTTTCACAAAAACAGAGCAGGAATGGATTTGAAGATTAAATCACATTTTGAAGTATTGGCAATTAGTTTTTAGTTCAAGGTCAACCTCTAATGAAGTCCCAACATTAGTATTTATAAGTTTTGTAATAAATGGAGCAGTTGGGGACTTTTGCCCAAGCATTAAATGCCATTAATATAGCCGTTGGACACTATCAGGTTGCTTGTAATCGATTGCACAACAAATGTAATCGATTACATTATTGTTCCAACGTGTTCTTGGCTTTCTGGGCTCTGTGTAATCGATTACATTCTTAGTGTAATCGATTACATGGCTTCTGACTTGCTTTGAAATCGATTACAATATCCATGTAATCGATTACATGACTTCTGACTTGCTGTGTAATCGATTACAATATCCATGTAATCGATTACATAACTCTTTGAACGTGTTCTTGCCTTTCTGGGCACATTGTAATCGATTACCAACTTAGTGTAATCAATTACAAGGCCTCTGACTTGCTTGTAATCGATTACAATGCTCATGTAATCGATTACAAGGCCTCTGTTTGCTATGTAATCGATTACAAACATCATGTAATTGATTACATTGGCCTTTGAACACATTTTTCAAGTTCAATAAAGCTTGTAAGCCATTTCTAACACTTCAAGACATTTGATTAAACATAAATCCTTTTATGAGTGTAAAATTTAAGATTGAAACTCAAGTTTCTTTGACAAACATTTTTAGCTTTGAAATTTACCCACTTATTTTTGAAATGATATATTGAAAAACCATTTGAGAAATTTTGAGAGCATTTAACATTAATGTTCTAAGTCTTATGACTAAATAAACCTCTTGACTTCTTTCTTTGATCTTGATCTTTTCTTTTGCACTTGATCTTCATCTTTTGACTTTGTTATCATTAAAAACCATTTGACATGCTTTAAGGACATAAGCATTCACACACTATACAGGCATCAAACCTAATGTGATAGAGTATCTATAATGAAAATTAATAAAGCAACCAAGATCATTTAAGAGAAAGATAATTGAGATAAAATCATCAAATTTAAAATGACAAAAAACACTAATTAGGTAAACATTCCAATCACCATGGCATAAACTTAAAAAAAAAAACTTACATAATTAAGAATTTCTTATACTAATTCAAGATGACATCTCATTCAAGTAGGAAGCTAGCCTTCCCTTTCTATCATTTCTTTCTTAGCATGTGGAATTTTGTTCTTGTGAGAACCTTTTGCTCGCTTGATTTCTGTCATGCACAACTGCAATGTTAAAAATATTCAATTGGACTTCATTGTCAAATAATCTTCATATGAATTCACAATAGCATTAACAAGCTCATCAACAGTTTTAGGTGACTCCTTATATTGTGAGGATTGAATAGCACTGAAAACCCAAGATCTAAACCATTCAAATAAGGAGAGTTCGGAGGTTGACACATCAAATGAATATCAAATCCATCTTGCTTAGTTGCTCGTCAAAATTCAACATCATCTGGATTAATGTGTGATCTTGCATTGTGTTGCTGAATAAATATTGGATTTCTTGAGTCTTCTCTTGGCCATTTTTCATTGATAGCAAGAATGACTTTTTCAATTAAGTATGACCTTATAACTTCTTTTTTCACTGAAGTTATTACTGGTTCTGTCTCTAGCATGCTTGCTGCTCTATTGCACTAGTTTTTTTTAGCTGGCTCTTATGTGACAAAAAGGAATAAGCTAATTTTTCCATAGAAAAGTTTATTTTCATGTGCATCAAACCTTGGACGAGCTAAAACGACCAAAAACATGACTTTTGAAATGAAATTTTTGCTTTTGCAAGTGCGTATTGGATCTTCTTCATTAGGTAACAAGTAGTAATTCTCAAACTATTTTGTCATGTAGAATATTTTTTATCGATATGAACAATCTTATACATTCCAATGAAAATCAGATCTTATGATATACTACCACCATCAAGCATTGATATGCAAAATTACAATCGAGATATTTTATTGTCTTTCTTTAAAAAAAGATTTTTGGCATTTGAATGTCATCGTATATCTCCTGACATTAGATGCCTAATCAATGTGGTATTCTTCATATTCAATGAACAAGCTAAAGACTCAAGAGTTGTTCGTTGATGTAAAGGAATCTCACGAAAGCGATTGAAGTCAATTTGAATTCTCTTACGATCGCAGTTTCTTGTCTTTCTATGAGATATACTAGCATGTACGCTACCGTATTCTGATTATTTCCAAATGCGCTAAATAGTTTGCATAGAAATTGAAAATTGTGATGCCACCATTTTTGTCTCTTTTTTTTTTTCAAATTTCCATCAACACTTATTTGTAGTAACATTTCATAAAGTGGACTACGTTCATTGTTGCTTATATTTTTTTATTTCCTTGGTAAATGTGATAGTTCTTCATTTTCACTGCCATCATTGATATTTTCATCTGTTTATATATATATATATATATATATATATATATATATATATATATATATATATATAAGATGATAGAAACTTATCGGATCTATTAATCTCAAAATTTATAACATATCAAACATTTATATAAAAGAGTTTTAGGGTTATCTTGAAAAGGCACCAATGAGGAAGTCATTGTTGAAACCCTAAAAAGCAATTTCGATGAGGGAGAGATACTATTCCTATCCCACAATAATCTTTCACGTGTCAGTATCAATGGGGCAACTGTACGCACTAGAGTAGCTAGGAATATAGGTCTCTTCTTGTATATATAGAATAACTAAAATGAGTTAAACCTACCCATTATAGTAAACTCATATACAGGATTCATAAAACAAAACTCATATATGAGCAGTGTTTCAACAATAATAGGCCTATTAATAATACTAATCATAATTTGGGCTAAACAAAATGCTTTAATAATTTTGACATCCAATTATCTAGGTTTTATAAAATTATAATATGATTTATGCTAGTCCATAAAAAATTCCAACATTCTCCCACTGGGACAACATAAGTCACATTACATTATTTAATAAGAAAATAATTCTCCATATTAATCAAATAATATGTGGTCACAACATGATGTCAAAATACAACCAACACTCTCAATAACTGGTCCAAAATGAGAGTACAAACATCTCAACAATGCAAAAAATCATACTCGAAGGAGTACTGATATCATACATGCAAGATATTCATATCTCGGTGACCCAACAAAATGTGATATATGGGTAATGGGAAAGCACATCCAAAATTACATGCCAATAAGTGATCAAAGTGCATTTCCCAACAAAATGGCCCCAAGCATCTGTCCAAGATGCTTTTTGAGATTTAACAAATATCTCAACATAATAACAAAATGAGACTGAGTCCAAAATGTCTCCATAATATGCCATATTATAAACAAACAACACTGTGCAAATAATAATAATAACAATATAATTGATTATGGTTTGAGACATAATATCAAAATGAGGTCACAATAAAATTACAAAAATAAACTCCTATTAACCTAAAACATCAAAAGATCTCACTATACCCATATGGGTCACACAATCAATAAAACTTTGATAGTTAAACCTTTGGTTAGGGGATTTGTAACCGTAAGTTATTTAGGGATATACTCGACACGAGTCTGAAACTCCTGAATCTTCTCTCTAACAAACATAAATTTTGTATCAAAATGTTTTGAGCGCTTAGAGCTTTTATTAATTTGAGACAAGCACACTACGACAGAGTTATCACAATAAATAGTAAGAGACTTAGAAATACTCTTCACAATATCAAATTCAGTAATCAAATTTTTCAACCACACCGCTTGACGCGTAGCCTCATAACAAGCTATATACCCTGCTTTCATTGTAGAAGTAATTGTAAGTGTATGTTTAACACTCTTTAAAGAAACAACTCTTCCTGCTAACATAAAGATATACCCTGATGTGGATTTGTAGTCATCTGGACAACCACCATAATCAGAATCAATATAGCCTATTATCTCAAGGCGGTCCGACCTCCTATAGGTGAGCATATAATCTTTGGTACCCTATAAATACCTCATAACTTGTTTTGCAGCCTACCAATGAGCCACACCAGGTTTGCTCAAGTATCTCTCAAGTACATTAATAATAAAAGCAATATCAAGATGTGTACAAACTTGAGCATACATAAGGCTACTAACAATGGAAGCATATAGGACTTTCTTCATTTCAGTAACATCTTTATCATTTTGAGGATACTAGGTATTAGAGAGTCTTTCACTCTTTTGAATAGGAGCAGCACAAGAATTACAATATTTCATATTAAATCTATTCAAAATCATTTCAATATAAGCTATCTGAGACAAGTCAAGTGTATCAACATGTTAGACTTGTAAATAGTTACAGAGGTAGCTAAATACTTGCTTAACATGCTTGTTTAATTTTGTGACAATCTGAATTAGTTTAGGCACTTTGCTGCAACCCGAAAAGTGAAAAGTTTCTTAAAATGACCTAGATATTAGCATAATTAGCTTAGCTAATGGAAATGGACGTGGATAACTTATTTCTAAGTCACAAATATGTATTCTATGATGTGGATAAACTTTGAGAATAATCGGAGTCAGTTTTGTATTTTTAGGCATACTGGTTGTGTGTTTTAATGTCAGATTGACTAGTCACAAATATGAAAAAATATGATACTGATGAAATGATTTTTTTAATGAATTTTAGTATTTATTTTAAAGTTGTTGAAACTTGCAAAACTTGATTTAGCTAAGTCTAAGTATTTTTAACATATCAGAAAGTATCAGAGTTGTACCAAATGGCTATAAGCTCTCCACAGTTTTTAGCCTCTTTTTTTGACCCTTATTGCATGATATTTCAAGCCTTTCTCTTGTTTCTCACTCACTCTTTCACGAATAGAAAAATAGAAACAACAACAAGAGGAGAACAAGGAGAAAAGGAGGAAAAACAAGAGGGAGAAGAGGAAAGAAAGAAGAGGAGATTAAAGGGGAAAGGCAAGCTTGAGGACTTGTGATCATCTTCATCATCTTTGTTCCAAAGGTAGGGGTTCTTGATGCTTAAAACTTCATTTTTCTTATTTTCATGTTTAAGCTTGTATTGAAGTTTGATATACTAAAATGAGATCTTGAGGTGTTGAGTGATTTTCTTGCTTGGATAATTTTTAAGGGATGTTTATGACTTGTTCATGTTAAGAGTTTGGATTAGAAATTGAATACTCTCCATTTGGAACTAGAATGCTAAAAGTGTAGATTTTGGGGTTTAGATGAGTGATTTGATTCAAGGATCCATTTTTGATGAAATGAATTAGTGTTTTATGTTTCTTTCATGTTAGTGAACTTAGGGACTTAAAATCACTTAGAAACTAATTTGAAGTTATCAAATTTCGTATTTTGCACTAATAGAACAGTGCACAGATCTGCCAAATTTTACAGATTTGCTATTGGGCGCTCGACACTCAAGCGCTCGACCATCACCCAGAACTACACGTGGTTATGGTGTTTGCGCGCTCAAGCGCTCATGTTCTATGCGCTCAAGCACTGAGACAGGACATAATCATGTTTTTAGCATTGTGATGCTAATTAAATTTCCTATTTGATGGAATCATTTGTGCAAGTCTTTTAGGGTGTAATGAGACACTTTTGGGAATATTTCTTGGAGAGAATTATCAACTTGCATATGTGAAAAGTTTGAGAATTCTTAGACATTCAAAGTGTGACAGAGGTTAGTGTTTAGAACCTTCTTAAACATGAGGTTGATTTCTAAATCACTTGTGAGGTGATTGTGTGATGTTCTAGATACTATTTAGCTGGTAATTTGAATCTTACTACTTTGTTGGATAAGTGAGGCTAAGATTCCTATGTTCTAGTGTTTAAAATGTGATCTGGATATTTAATTTTCAAACTTGGTATGTGTTAATTTCCTATGTATCGTGACCTTAGATGGTGTGCGCACAACCATGTGACCTGAGAATGAGGTGTTGAATTTGAATTCTCCTTGCATGTATGCTAGTATGGTCAGGATTATCGATATGGGGGTAGATGTAATACTCTTACATTTGTGAGGAGAAATTGTCTACCTATGACCAAGTAGGGTTAGGCTTTTAGGCTTATCTTGATTTATATATACAAAAAACGGAGGTTTCTGGGAAATAAGTAAGTAACTTGTGTTTTCATAATTTAAAACTACATTGGCATTGTATAATCATAATATTAGGATGTTGTTTAAGCATAATCATACCTCATAACATAAAACATTGCATTGTTGACAATTGTATGAGCAGTTGTCTTGCTTGATTGTTTAATGAATTGGTTGCTTGTTCGATAGTTTCTTAGGATTGTATAAGCAATTCTTTGATATTGTTGATTATCAGATAATTGGTTACATCGTGTGTATGTACGTTTACACTTGATTTATTTATTGTAAATCATTAACTACTGGTCTTGGTATGCATATACTAAGAAATTATGATTTCTTACCCTTGTATGTTCCATGCAAATCCATGTGAAGTCCCTTCAAAGGGAAAGAGCAAGAAAAAGAATAAGTAGAAGGCTTAGTTTAGTTGCTTTATTTCTGTTTGCATCGGCTTGTATTTATTTACTTTGCTGAATAGTTTGTAAAATGTTTATGTATTACATTATGACTTGTTAGCCAGTGATGTATATATATGATCTTTTTCATCTTCGTGGCTCTCTATAAGGACTATACAGGTTATTATGGATTTACCTTTTATGCATTTATGAAAGTGGCATGCTTAATATACTTTATCCTGAAATATACTGCTTATTTTATGATAATTTATATTAGGGTATTACATTATGGTATCAGAGCAGTTCTTCCTGTTGAGCTGGGGTGTAGAATGACTATGCTTAGGCATGTTTAGGAGTTCCTCTTGTGTTGTGCATTTCTTTGTCTCTTATGTGAGATGTTTAATTGAATTGTATGACCTACCTTTGGTATGATCGTTTTAGCTACTATTGCACAGTTACATGATATTGGGATTAGATAGCACAATATGTATTATTCTGTGTTTATAGAAAACTATGGTTTCATGAGGGCGACCTCGTGGGAGTAGGAACTGTGGAAATGAAGGCCCTGACATAGTTGGAGCCTTTATGATAATGGTTGAGGCAATGAAGGGCCAAACAACTGCTACTGCCACTGCTATGCGAGAGCAAACAGTCGCAACAACTAAAGCTATCATAAAGCAAGTAGCTGTGACAACAAGGATGTTTGAGAGAATGAGTACAACTCAACATCAACCACCTACACCACCACCACCACATCACCAGCGGCAACCAAACCAAGAGGTAGTTGGGAGGAATCAAACTTTCCTGGACCTCTCGGAGTTTAAGAAATCTACTCCTTTTTTCTTCAAAGGGGAGTACAACCCAGTCAGAGCTAAGGGTTAGCTCAAAGAGATGGAGAAGATTTTCACTACCATGGCTTGCTCAGATGAGCAAAAGGTGCTCTTTGCTTTGTACATGCTGGAAGGTGAGGCAGAGAATTAGTGGCTAGACACCAAGAGAGCTCTTGAGGCTTCAATGACTCTTGTGACATAGGAGATCTTTAGGAATTCATTTATGAGAAAGTTCTTTCCATAAAATCTTCAAAATGCCAAGAGATAGAATTTCTCAAGTTGGAATAGGGGGACATTTCTGTTGGCCAGTACGTGGTCAAATTCAAAGAATTGTCTAAGTTCTCATCTTGCATCAAGCTTAACCCAGATGAGTCATGGAAATTTGTTAAGTTTGAGGAAGGATTGAGGGAAGACATTCAAAATGTCATCCAACCGTTTGAGATTCGGGACTTTGAAACTTTGATCAACAAATGCTGGATAATTAAAGGGCATGCCAAAGAGCCTTTAGTCGAGCCTAAGTCACAAGACCTTCAAAAGATAAAGCAAGGTGATGATAAATTCAAGAAGGGAGCTTCTAAATCTAGCTTTACTCAGGACAAGGGTAAGCAGATTCAGAAGGAGTTTGTGGGACCTAAGTGTTCCAAGTGTGAAAAACAGTACGGGGACAGGCCTTGCTCGGTGTGTTTTGTTTATGGGCAAACTGGGCATTTTTCTATGGAGTGTCCATCTAGGAAGGAAGCTGTGCCTACCCAGAAACCACAAGCCAGAGGGAGAGTCTACACTTTAGGTGGTGAAGAGGTGACTCAGTCTTTTGATCTTATCGAAGGTAAATGCATAGTTCACAATTACCTTTTAATTGTGTTGTATAATTTGGGAGTATCCCACTCATTTGTTTCTAATGATTGTGTGAGCATGCTGGATTTATCTGTGTTTGAACTTTCATATGACTTATTTGTATCTACTCTTACTGGTAAACTAGTTACAACATCCAGAGTGTGTCTTGATTGTTGTGTAAAGGTAGAAGATAGGATTTTTCATGTAAACCTTACTTGTTTGCCTCTTATAGATATTGATGCCATTCTTGGCATGGATTGGTTGTTTTCCAACCATGTAGTGTTGATCTGTTCAGATAAATCCCTGGTTTTCTTGTCAGATGTACCTACCAGAGTTGTTCCATCTGAGTCTGTGTATTTCAATGTGAATCAGGTTAATCTCTATTTGGAGGAAGGAGTTCTAGGATATGTTAACTCGTTTTCACTAAGTGCAGAGGTTGAGTAAAGCCTAGGTGAAATACCTGTGGTGAGTGAATATCCTAAAGTTTTCCCAAGTGACATAGTGGAGTTGCCACCCGAGTGAGAAATAGAGTTTTCTATAAACTTAGTGCCTAGGACGGGACCTATCTCTATAGCATCCTATATAATGGCACCACTAGAGTTAGCAGAACTCAAGAACCAAATCGAGGATTTATTGGATAAGTAATTCATTAGACCGAGTGTTTCTTCATGGGGAGCACCCGTGTTACTAGTGAAGAAAAAGAACGGTACCATGAGGCTCTGTGTGGACTACAGACATCTGAACAAGGTGACTATTAAAAATAAGTATCTATTGCCTAGGATGGACGATCTTATGGATCAGTTGAGAGGAGCTATAATTTTTTCAAAGATTAATCTTAGGTCTGGTTATCATCAAATAGGGGTTAGGGAAGATAATATCCCTAAAACTGCTTTTAGAACTAGGTATGGACATTATGAGTATCTTGTGATGTCCTTTGGGTTGACGAATGCACTAACAGTGTTCATGGATTACTTGAACCAGATCTTTAGACCCTACCTAGATCAATTTGTTATGGTGTTTATCGATGATATCTTGATCTATTCTAAGACAATGGAGGACCATGAACAACATCTGAGGATAATGTTGGAGACCTTTAAGGAGAATAGGTTGTTTGCCAAGCTATCTAAGTGTGAATTGTAGCTTTCGCAAGTGTAATTTTTGGGACATGTGATATCTCAGGGTAGGATTTCTATAGACCCAAGCGAAGTTGATGCAGTGTTGCAGTGGGAAAGACCCACCACTGTGACCGAGATCAGAAGCTTCATAGGCCTAGCAGGGTACTATAAAAGGTTCATAGAGGGTTTTTTTCAATTAGCGTTACCCTTGACTAGATTGACTAGGAAAGGTAGTTCTTTCGAATGAACTCAGGTTTGTGAGGATAGTTTCCAAGAGCTTAAAGTGAGGTTGACTACTACACCGGTGTTAGTAATTTCAGATCCTTTGGAGAACTTTGAGGTATTTTGTGATGCTTCGAAGATGGGTTTGGATTGTGTTTTGATGCAACATAGGAGAGTTATTGCCTATGCATCAAGGCAGTTGAGACCTCATAAGGAGAACTACCCTACTTATGATCTGGAGTTAGCTGCATTAGTGTTTGCACTAAAGTTTTGGAGACATTACTTGTATAGGGTTCAGTTTGATGTATTCAGTGATCATAAAAGTTTGAAGTACTTATTTGATCAGAAGGAGATGAACATAAGACAACAAAGATGGATGGAGTTTTTGAAAGACTACGACTTTGAGTTAAAGTACCATTCGGGTAAAGCCAATGTGGTGGCTAATGCACTAAGTAGGAAATCCCTACATTTATCCCAGATGATGATCTAGGAGAGTGAACTTCTTGAGAGTTTTAAAGACATGAACCTTTTAGTAACTATGTTACGACATAGTCTCAATGTGAGTCGTGTGGACATAGTGAGTGACTTTAGGACTCAAATCTTGGAAGCTCAAAAGGAATATGAGACTCTTAATGATGTAAGTGAACAGATCTTTTTAGATAATCCTGGAGAGTTTGATATGTCGGATGATGGGATGATCAAGTTTAGAGGTAGACTTTGCATTCCTCGTGAATCCGAAATCAAGGAAAATATCCTTGGAGAAGCTCACTGTAGTCAGTACACTATCCATCCCAAGGCTACTAAGATGTATCAAGACTTGAAGAAGTTGTTTTGGTGGTCTGGTATAAAGAGGGACATAGTTGAGTTTGTGTTGAGGTGCCTAACTTGTCAAAAGGTCAAGATAGAACACCAGAAACCCTCTGGACCTCTTCAATCTTTGGGAATCCCTAAGTGGAAATGAGATAACATCACAATGGATTTTGAGATGGGCTTGCCCTGGACTCAGTTAGGATTTGATGTAATATAGGTTGTAGTGGATAGACTAACCAAGTCTGCCCATTTCATACCTATAAAAGCTAACTACTCCATGTATAGACTTGCCTAGTTAGTATATTTATGATAGAGACCCTAGGTTTACATTTAGATTTTGGGGAGCCTTACCAAAAGCTTTTGGGATAAAACTTAGTTTGAGTACAACATATCATCCACAGACTGACGGTCCATCAGAAAATACTATCCAAATCCTTAAGGATATACTGAGAGCATGTGTGCTAGAGCAGAAAGGGAGTTGGAATAAGTTCTTACCCTTAATGGAGTTTGCCTACAACAACAATTATCATACTAGCATAGGTATGGCACCGTATGAAGCACTTTATGGTAGAAAGTATAGGTCCCCTTTGTGTTAGTATAAGGTTGGAGAGAGAACTATCCTAAGACCTGAGTTGGTACAACAGACCACTGATCAGATTAAAATGATCTAGGATAGGTTTGTTATGGCTCAGAGTAGGCAGAAGAGCTATGCTAACAAAAGGAGGAGACCTCTAGAGTTTAGCAAGGGAGATCATGTATTCTTGAGAGTCATTCCTATAATAGGGATTGGTGAAACATTGAGAACATAGAAGTTGAACCCTCATTTCATTGGTCCCTACTAGATCGTAAAGAAAATTAGACCCGTAGCCTACCAAATTGCTCTTCCTTCCAGTTTGTCAAACCTTCATGATGTCTTCCATGTGTCACAACTTAGGAAGTACAATTCAGATCCTTCACATGTCATAAGAAATGAATCTGTGTAGTTAAATGATGATTTGTCTTATTCTATGCGACCGATGAGAATCGTGGATAGAGGGGTCAAAGAGTTTAGAGGTAAGCGGATTCCTCTAGTGAAGGTGCTTTAGGATAGTGCTGGTTTCGAGGAGGCGACTTGGGAGTTGGAGTCCCACATGCAGTAAGACTGTCCGCAGTTGTTTATTTAAGGTAAACAATTTTGGGGACAAAATTTTAAAAAGGGAAGAGAAATGTAACATTTTCTTCAACATGTTAGACTTGTAAATAGTTGCAGAGATAACTTAATTCTTGTTTAACATGCCTGTTTAGTTTTGTGACAGTCTGAGTTAGTTTAGGCAATTTGCTGCAGCCTGAAAGGTGAAAAGTTTATTAAAATGACCCAAATATTAGCATAATTGGCTTAACTAATGAAAATAGATGTAGATAATTTATTTCTAAGTCACAAATGTGTATTTTGTGGTGTGGTTAATGTTTGAAAATAATTAGAGTCAATTTAGTATTTTTAGGCATACTGGTTATGTGTTTTAATGTCAGATTGACTAGTTACAGATATGAAAAAATATGATACTGGTGAAACAACTTTTTTAATAAATCTTAGTATTTATTTTAAAGTTGTTAGAACTTGTAAAACTTGATTTAGCTAAATCTAAGTATTTTTAGTAGATCAGGAAGTATCAGTGTTGTATCAAATGACCATAAGCTCTCCACAGCTTTCAGCCTCTTTTGTTGACCCTTATTGCACGACATTTTAAGCCTTTCTTTTGTTTCTCACTCACTCTTTCATGGCTAGAAAAATAGAAACAGCAACAAGGGGAGAACAAGGAGAAAAAGAGGAAAACAAGAGGGAGAAGAGGAAAGAAAGAAAAGGAGATCAAAGGGAAAAGGCAAGCTTGAGGACTTGTGATCATCTTCATCATCTTTGTTCCAAAGGTAGGCGTTCTTGATGCTTAAAACTTCATTTTTCTCATTTTCATGTTTAAGCTTGTATTGAGGTTTAATATGCTAAAATGAGATCTTGAGGTGTTTTGAGTAATTTTCTTACTTGGATAATTTTTAAGGGATATTTATGACTTGTTCATGTTAAGAGTTTGGATTAGAAATTGCAAACTCTCCATTTGGACCTAGAATGCTTAAAGTGTAGATTTTGGGATTTGAATGAGTGATTTGATTCAAGGATCCATTTTTGATGAAATGAATTAGTGTTTTATGTTTCTTTCATGTTAGTGAACTTGTTAGGGACTTAAAATCACCTAGAAACTAATTTAAAGTGATCAAATTTCATATTTTGCACTAATGGAACAGTGCACAGATTTTCAAAAATTTGTAAATTTGCTGCTAGGCGCTCGATGCTCAAGCGCTCGAGCTTTGTGCGCTCAAGTGCCCATCGCCCAGAACTACGTGTGGTTATGCTATTCGTGCGCTAAAGCGCTTGTGTTCTATGCGCTCAAGCACCGAGACAAGGCAAAATCATGTTTTTAACATTGTTATGCTAATTAAATTTCCTACTTGATGGGATCATTTGTGTAAGTCTTTTAGGGTGTAATGAGACATTTTTAGGGATATTTCTTGGAGAGAATTATTAACTTGCATATGTGAAAAGTTTGGGAATTCTTAGACATTCAAAGTGTGATAGAATGCCTAGGTTAGTGTTTAGAACCTTGATCAACTTGAGATTGATTTCTAAATCACTTATGAGGTGATTGTGTGATGTTCTAAATACTGTTTAACTAGTAATTTGGATCTTACTACTTTGTTGGATAAGTGAGGCAAAGATTCCTATGTTCTAGTGTTTAAAATGTGGCCTGGATATTTGGTTTTCAAACTGGGTATTTGCTAATTTCCTATGTATTGTGACCTTAGATGGTGTGCACAACCGTATGACCTAAGAATGAGGTGTTAGATCTGAATTCTCCTTGCATGTATGCTAGTATGGTTAGGGTTACCAATATGGGGGTGGAAGTAGTACTATTACGTTGGTGAGGGGAAAATGTCTACCTATTACTAAGTGGGGTTAGGCTTTTAGGCTTATCCTGATTTGTATATACAATAAATGAAGGTTTCTGGGAAATAAGTAAGTAACTTGTGTTTTCAAAATTTAAAACTGCATTGGCATTGCATGATCATAATATTAGGATGTTGTTTGAGCATAATCATACCTCATAACATAAAGCATTGCATTGTTGACAATTGTATGGGTAATTATCATGCTTGATTGTTTGATGGATTGGTTGCTTGTTTAATAGTATCTTAGGATTGTATGAGCGATTCTTTGATATTGTTGAATATCGGATAATTGGTTACATCATGTGTATATACGTTTACAGTTGATTTATTTATTGTAAATGATTAACTGCTGGTCTTGGTATGCGTATATACTGAAAAATTATGATTTCTCACCCCTGTGTGTTCCATGTAAATCCAAGTGAAGTCTCTCCAAAGGGAAAATGTAAGAAAAAGAAGCAGAAGACATAGTTTATTTGTTTTTTTTTCTTTTTGCATTGGCTTGTATTTGTTTACTTTACTGAATAGTTTGTAAAATGTTTATGTATTACAGTATGACTTGTTTGCCAGTGATGTATATATATAATCTTTTTCATCTTTGTGTCTCTCTATAATGATTATACCAGTTATTATAGATTTACCTTTTATGCATTTTAGAAAGTGGCATGCTTAATATACTTTATCCTAAAATATATTGCTTATTTTACAATAATTTGTATTAGGGTGTTACACAAAGAATACCACGAGATTTGTCACGGTGAATCTCAATGCCCAATACAAAAGAGGCATCACCAAGATCTTTCAAATCAAAATGCACTATCAACATTTACTTAGTCTCATTCAGAAAAATAATATCATTACTAGCCAATAATATATCATCAACATATAAAACAAGAATGATAAATCTGCTCTCACTAAACTTCAGATAAATGCATTAGTCAACAATATTTTCTTTAAAATCAAGAGAGCCAACAACATAATTAAATTTCAAATATCATTGCCTAGAAGCTTGTTTCAATCCATAAATGGATCTTCTCAATTTGCATACCATATGGTCTTTACCATCTTCAACAAAAACATCAGGTTGATCCATATACACATCCTCGTATAAATCATCATTTAGGAAGACAATCTTAACATCCATTTGATAAAGCTCTTGAATAAAATAAGCAACCAAGGTCATCACAACATGAAAAGAGTCTTTAGTGGAGACCGATGAAAAAGTCTCTTTATAATCAATATCTTTCCTCTGGTTATATCCCTTAGCAACAAGTCTGGCCTTATACCTCTCAATTTCATCTCTAGCATCATGTTTGGTGTTAAAGACTCATTTGCAATCAACAATTTTATAACCAGTAGGCAACTCCACTAATTCCCAAACATTATTCTTTCTCATAGAAGCTAACTTATCCTCCATAGCCACTAGTCATTGTGCACTATCAAGACTAACCATGGCCTCTTGAAAGGAAATAGGATCAGAATCCTCAACTAAATTAAACTTATGCTCCTACAGGTACACAACATAATCCCTGAATCTAGTAGACTCAGTGGATATAGGAATTTGCTTAGATCTTCTTAGTTGAGTCACAACAACATCTGGAATCTGTACATTATATTTGACTTGTTGAGGAATATCGACATTATCAACAAGACTAACAATATCATCATTATGGATCAAAGGAGATGACATTATCCCTAGAAAGAGAATTACAGGAATAGGAACAACATGCTCCTTGTTGAAATCAACAATACGCGGCTCTTGAGCTCGACCATGTTCTAAGTCCTCTTTAAAATAGATAGCCCAATGGAATTCAGTAACTCTAGTAGTATGAGAAGGACAATAGAACCTAGAACCTCTTGAACTAATTCAATAACCAATGAAGAAACCACTAATGATTTTGGGATCAAGCTTCTTTAAATGTGTGTTTTAAGGCCTCATATCTGCCTTACAACCCTAAACATAAAAATGCCTCAAAGTAGGTCATTTTCCTAACATAAGCGCATATGGAGTCTTCGGCACAGATCTATTTGGAACATGATTCAATATATAAGCAATAGTCTTTAAGGAATCTCCCCACAAGAATTCTGAAAGAATAGAATAATTAAGCATACATCTCACCATATCTATAAGAGTATGATTTTTCATTTCTACAATAGGAATATTGGGCCCACAAATATTTGTATGAATTAACTGTAGTATTCCTTTAGTCCTGATAATCCCACTCTTCCTGGCTCCAGCTATAAGCTTCCTTTTTATACAATTAACACAGGTATAAAAAATATAGAAAAGTCCAGATCATGAAGAATATTCTCCTTGATCAGCCTCTTCATTCTCTCCTTAGAGATATGTGCTAAATGTTTGTGCCATAAGATAGAAGAGGTTTTAGCAACTCCACCATGCTTGTTCCCAACAACATTGTTGATATCTAAATGTCGTTAGATCAATAGAAAGGTGTCAATATTTGACATATAGAGGCTATTAGACGAAACTCTAGAAATAACCAGAATGGAATCATAAGGTTGGAAAATTCTCTTATCACTAAAAAAAATGATGGTGACTCTCTCTATAATAGAAACCAGAAACAAGTTCCTTCTCATAGAGGACACATAAATGGTGCCTTTTAAACCTAAAGAATATCCAGTACACAACTTCAAGTAAATAACACTTATATACTCTACTTTGACACTAACTTTATTTCCTATGTGATCATCAACTCTCTTTCACTTGGCTTTCGCCTATTTTGAACTCCAGTAATGAGCTTGTAACGTGAGTAGTTGCATCAATATCTAACTAACAAGTGTTATAAGGAACATTAATAAGATTAGATTCAAAACACATTTGAGTCAGGGGTTCAACTTCTTTCTTCTCAATCCAATTATTAAACTCTATAATTAGCTCGTTTGAGCCAATCTGCAAATTTTGTGGCGCAAACACGATCACCATTCACACCATCATTCTTAGTCTTGGTCAACACGGAGAGGTCACAGGTCCTTCTAGATTTGTCAAAAGTTTTACAAAATTGGTTGACATTGTCTGCTTCATGAAAACTCTCCTTAATGGCTTTATCCACGCTTACTTTATGGTTATGAGACGAACTTTATTTAATAACCCACCTTTCATATTTCACCCTAATCACAACAGAAAAGATATCTATGGGCTTCGAGGCTCATCCACAATAAGAGCAACATTAATAACAGAGATGACTAGAAACAAACTCATTAACTCAATGATAACTCCATGAAATGTAGTTAGTTATGCCCTATATTTGTGCTATAAAGAATGCTTAGTCCTTGTTTATTATGCATATATGGAAGGTTGTAGGCTTATATTTATCAAAGTCTAATTTTGATATCTTCCTATATGGTTTTAGTAAATTGTGTATATTTTATGAGTGATTAAGTGGATTTGTAATTGTGATTGACTTAGTGATTTCTCTATTTTAGGAAAAGCTTCAATTAAGCTGAAATTTGGAGGATTTAGACAAAAAGTATAAGAGAAAGCCAATAGTGAAGTTCAGCAGCTCACGCAGCGGCGCAAACATGTTTATGCCGCGGCGTGGTGCATCCCCCCTGCTGTATACAGAGGACTTGAGGCTTGAATGTCGTGCCACAAAGGAGCATATGCCGCAGTGTGGTGACCTAAATTGCATACGCACCGCGGCGTAGGCATGTTAATGTCGAGGCTTGACTCTGTTTTATAAGCCTATAAATATTGTTTCATTAGTTTTTGTTAGAGGAGGCTTTTTAGGTTAAAGAAGCTGCACTAAGTTTCACGTTTTAGGATGAGAGGAGGTTAGGGGAGCTAAGGTTGGAGGTCATCTTCCTCATGGAGGAGGATTTAAGCATTAAAGATCATATCCATGAGCTTCCTTCTCTTTTCCCTCTTCTTCCTTCTCTCCCTTGTATCATGAGCATGTATATTTCTTGTTCAATGAGTAGCTCAGCTGTATTAAGGATTACTTTGGATCCTTTTATGAATATTGTAGATTTTGTACTTCTTTGAATTGATATATATGTTTAGTTTTGTTCAATCATATTGTTCTTAATACTCTTGATTGTCTGATTAACTTTTAAGTGATTTGTTAAAATCTGATGAACCAAACATAGGAATTTGGATTTGAGATCATATGTATGGTTGATGCATGTTCAATTTCATTCTCATTGAGGGGATAAGTTGATTCGCTAATGAGATAGAAATATACCTCTTAGTCATGCATAGTAGGTGTTTGAGAATAGACCTTAATGAGTGGATTTTGTGTTAACTCTTATGGAAACATAGTGAGTTGGGTAATTGAAGCATGATTGATTAGCTTAGACATAGGCTTTTAACTAAATTAGATTCTCAAGCTAACTAAACAATTCATTTATGTTGATTAAGAGGATTGCATATTACCAATTGAAGTAGAAGATGAAGAAGGATTCCTAATCTCTATCAATTATCTTTATTTCTAATTTATCGCTTTTCAGTCTTTAGTTTATATGTTTTTCCTTATTTTTATGTTCTTGAATAGAATTACTTAAGCTATTGGTTGATATTTATCTTTGGAAGTATCCTTATCCTCATGGGAATGATCTCTACTCTTCATTGTATTACTTGTTCGATCCGTGCACTTGTGGCCTATTAAGGGACAAACAAGTTTTTGGCGCCGTTCTGGGCTTAACAGTTTTTCTGTATTATAATATTGACAACGAGCTTAAGTAGTTCTAATTCAAGTTTTGTATAGTTCATTTTCATTTAAGTTTTCATTCTATTTTGTGTTAGGTATAATAACAATGGCGGATGACCATAATCATACGAGGTCTTTACAGGAGTTCACGACTCCTCTAAAGGAAAACATTCAATCAAGTATAAGAAGACCAACCATCTACACAAATAATTTTGACAAAGTCTTGTCAGGACTGTAACTTAGGCCCTTTTTGAGAGGGAACCCAAGTTTATGTTTTTGTCTTTACTTTTTGTCTTAAATAGGTACTATGTTGATTTTGTAGTTTTATTATATTTTTTTATAAATATTGTAATTTAACCTTTTGGACAAGTTTTGCAGGTGCCGGAGACCCAAGGGAAGTAGAATTGGTAGCAAAACTGTGTTTGTTGTAGAATTTTGCAGATTGATCTCTCACACCGCGACACAAGGGTGATTTTTCTGCAAAATTATGCAGATAGCTACACGCTGCCGCGCAAGGTTCTTAATGTCGCGGTGTGCTAGTCTCTAAGGGTTTGGCACCCGCAAGCTTCACGTCGCGGCGCAGGCTGGTTCATGTTACAGCATGAAACCCTGTATTATACATATTTTAGCTATTTTTCATGTTTTTCTATATTTTAGTATGCTCATACTAACAGTGTAAATATATTTTTTTTGACAAGTTTAGGTACCCTATGCACCATGTCCAGTGAGGATGCTGTCTCACTTTAGTTTGAAGGAGTATCATTACATGTTTTGGATATATAATATTGAATGTATAACATGTGATGATGTTTACTGTATGCAGTAGTGATAGCCATCATATTATCATGTTTCTATATTGCTTTGGGTATTACTAATGGGTTTGTGAAAAATTATTTTTTAATTTTTAACATTATGCATATTATGTTATGCATGCTTGAATTGAGAAAGTTGGATATATTTGAATGCATGACATATTGCCAATTGTTGGTGTAATTTTGGTTGTCAAATAATATAAAAAGGTTACTATTTGCCTCCTTTTCAATGAAACCATTTGCAATCATGAACCATGTGAAACACTTTAGTCATTTTTTCTGCATGATTTACATCACACTTAGATGCACATGTAACTTTGAAAATGATAAGAGTGTATGTCTAGAGAAAGTTTATGGATAGATATGTAGAGTTTCGATTATCCTTGAAATTATTTTTAAACTCTCTTGAGGCGAAATTCTAGATTATGCATGATTGAGGAAATGATTATGGCATTGTTTGGATCGATTGAGCCTTTCGAGCTGACCCAAAAATGAATCATCCATAGGTTCCTTTTTGAAGCTTTATAAATGTTTGGCCTTATATGTTTTTCATCACCATTGTATTTGTTAACCTTTTAACTATTCTAATGCATGTGAAAGCATTGCATTTTCTTCCTACCATCATTGTTTGTTGAGTACATGATATGTTATTTCTTGAAGTGAGTATAGTGATTAGGGGTATTACTGCATATTCAATACAAAATAAACCTGAAGGAACCAGATGTAGTCAAAGAAAAGAAGCATTGCTTTGCAAAAAAAAAAAAAAATGAAAAGAAAAAAAATAAAAAGAAGAGAAAAGAAAAGCAAGGGAATGACATAAGAAAAGAAAAGTATGAAAATCATTGAATGGTTCTAACAAGTTTTCTTCTTTCACTTTTGAATACCCTACTAACATTAGTTGGAGACTTAAGTCTTGAAATAGTATGTGTATATCTCTCAATGTTTGTATTATATCCTTTCTCTGTTTTTCTTTTGCCCACAACCATTGGTCTTACATTACAAGCTGTTGAAGTCACTTTTGATCCTCAGTTGTGTGTGATTCACATTAATGGAGGGAGAGTTTAGATTCAATTTTGGGGATTAGATGATTTATATACATGGATGCTCATAAACTTATCCGGATGAGTATGTCTTGACTAGGAGAAGTTTATTTTGCATGTTTGTGAAAAATGTGATTTGCATAAAAGGTTGTCTAGATTGTTAGCATGTTAAGGATTGTGTATGTGTGGAGCTAATTATGACGTATTTACACTTTTTGAGGGCTATACAATCATTGTACACTAGTTGTGGTTTAATTAAAAAATTGAAATTATATTCGATGCTGAATGCATGTTGAGCATGAATTGTTAAGCAAGTTTCCTTAGTCATACTTTGTTTTGCTCGAGGACTAGCAAAAATCTAGGTTTGGGGTGTAATAACTCCATGAAATGTAGTTAGTTGTGCATTATATCTGTGCTATAAAGAATACTTAGTCCTTGTTTATTATGCATATATGGAAGGTTGTAGGCTTATATTTATCAAATTCCAATTTTGATATCTTTCTATATGGTTTTGAGTAAATTGTGTATATTTTGTAAGTGATTAAGTGGATTTGTAATTGTGATTGACTTGGTGATTTCTCTATATTAGGAAAGGCTCCAATCAAGCTGAAATTTGGAGGATTTGGACAAAAAGTAGAAGAGAAAGCCAAGAGTGAAGTTTAGTAGCTCAAGCCGTGATGCAGGCATGTTTATGTCGCGGCATAGTGCATTCCCCCTGCTATATATAGAGGACCCGAGGCTTGAACACCATGGTGCAAAAGAGCATATGTTGTGGCGTGGTGACCTACATTGCACACGCGCTATGGCGTAGGCATGTTAATGCCACGACGTGACTCTATTTTCTGAACCTATAAATACTATTTCATTAGTTTTTGTTAGAGAAGGCTTTTTAGGTTAGAGAAGTTGCAGCTAAGTTTCACGTTTTAGGCTGAGAGGAGGTTAGGGGAGCTAAGGTTAGAGGTTATCTTCCTCATGGAGGAGGATTCAAGCATCAAAGATCTTATCTATGAGCTTCCTTCTTTTTTCTATTTTCTTCCTTCTCTCCCATGGCATGGTGCATTCTCTTACTGCATATAAAGGACCCGAGACTTGAACGCCGCGGCGCAAAGGAGCGTATACCGCAGCGTGGTGACCTAAATTGGATATGCGCCGCGGAGTGATATGTGTGGCACCACGGTGTGACTCTATTTTCTGAACATATAAATACTATTTTATTAGTTTTGTCAAAAAGAGCTTTTAGGTTTAGAGAAGCTGCACTCGGTTTTCACATTGGAAGCTAAGAGGAGGCTAAGGGAGCTAAGGTTGGAAGCCATCATCCTCATGGAGGAGGATTCAAGCATCAAAGATCCTATCCATGAGCTTTCTTCTTTTTTCTCTCTCCTTCCTTCTCTCCCTTGTATCATGAGCATGAGTTTTGTTGTATATTTTTGTATTCAATGAGTAGCTTAGCTGTATTAGGGATTATTTTGGATCTTTTTATGAATATTATTGATTTTGTACTTTTTGAGTTGATATATATGTTTAGTTTTATTCAATCATATTATTCTTAATGCTTTTGATTGTCTGATCAACTTTTAAGTGATTTGTTGAAATCTAATGAACCTAGACATAGGAATTTGGATTTGAGATCATATGTATGTTTGATGCATGTTTGATTTCATTCTTATGAAGGAGATAAGTTGATTCGCTAATGGGATAAAAATATACCTCTTAGCCATGCATAGCAAGTGTTTGAGAATAGACCTTAATGAGTGAATTTTGTGTTAGCTCTCATGGAAACATAGTGAGTTGGGCAATTGAAGCATGGTTAATTAACCTATTCATAAGCTTTTAACTAAATTAGATTCTCAAGATAACTAAACAATTCATTTATGTTGATTAAGAGGATTGTATATTACCAATTGAAGTAGGGGGTGAAGAAGGATTCCCTAATCTCTATCCATTATCTTATTTCCAATTTATCACTTTTCAGTCTTTAGTTTATATGTTTTTCCCTATTTTTATGTTCTTGAATAGAATTACATAAGCTATTGGTTGATATTTACCTTTAGAAGCATCCTTATCCTCGTGGTAATGATCTCTACTCTTCATTGTATTACTTATTCAATCTGTGCACTTACGACCTATTAAGGGACAAACACTCAACCCAGTCCTCATAATTGGTCTCATACAACTTTGTCAAAACATTTATTTTCATCAGCAAAGCTGAATCAATATTTTAAAGGGAGATTTTCTTATCAAGCATTTCAATAAACAAGATGAGCAATAACCACAGTGAAGCTCTCCCATGCAATTGTAATCCAGCCTAAGGATCCCAAATTATAACACATTAGTAGACTCCCATAGACATTAAAATCATGTCCCTAAAGCTAGTATCGAGAGGATACTGAAAACTCTTAAGGACATAACCTCAATGCCCTTAACAAATCATTAGGAATTATATTAATAAAGATAAATCGATAAGGTAAGCGCATTATCAACATAATCCCCAATGCCACAAAATAATAATATTTTATCAACAAAATAGAACCTTGAATCAATATTTTCAAAATCATGGAGATTTTCAAATCATCGGGAATTACATTAATTATCAAGCATTTCAATAAACAAGATAAATCAATTTATAACCGATTTACCAAAAGCGCTTGTAGAAGCTCTCCCATTCTAATTATAATCAGATTAAGAGGTTAATACCTAAGGATCCCAAATTATAACAAAGAACAATTATGTAGTAAACTCCCATAGACATTAACAAAATCCATCCTTGATCTTTATAAAAGTTCTACTATATCGACGATGATCCATGGATCTTTTATTAGAAAACTCTTAAGGACATAACCTCCAAAACCCAAATAACTTAAAAACAAATCATTAGGAATTATATTAATAAAGATAAATCGATATGATAATTAGCGCAATTATCAACATAATCCCAATCAAATGCCACAAAATAATAATATTTTATCAACAAAATAGAACCTTAATCATCAAGCTTGTCAATCTCATTGATTGGTTTTTCCATAGAAGAGCAAGCTAACAACACTACTACATAAAAGCTCTACAAATCATGCAAAGGGTTTAGTGTCCCATGGTGGTTGAGTGGAGTAGGTGGATGAGTGGAGTAGGTGGATGAAAATAATGTCACTTAACAAATCATCTGGATCTTAGAATTACATTAATAAAGTCAGGTCCAAACGATCTGTTCTGACTTCCAAGCCCAATTATCAACATAATCCTCATTTGATACCACATTATTAACAAAATATCAATAAAATAACACCACGAGCAGTATAATGAACAGTATGCATAGGTCATTCTGCCAGGAGCAACACTTTAGTTCTTGATTCAATGCCAATTTGAGCCATCCAAACGTGTGATTGAGTCTTTGATGTCTTCATGAAGATTGTAGAGCTCTCTTATCTTTAAAATGACATAAGATTCACCTTAAACATCCACCTACAGCCCAAGATATGATCCAAATACTTAAAACAACTGAAAAATTCTAAATCCATTTTGAATCAAATTGCATAAATAATAATAAAATAAATAGTTTTTCAAAAAAAAATTCAAGGGGTTTAGTAGATCTTGAAATTCAAAATTATTAACAAAAATATCAATAAAATAACAAGAATCGTGTGAAATGGATGTAAAACTAAAGAGATATCAGTACCACAATACTTAAAACAAAACCCATCACACCATGAATAAATAGTTTTTCAAAAAAAAATTCAAGGGGTTTAGTAGTCAAAAACTAGGTCAAATGACCATGAATTGAGTCAAACTAGGTCAAATGGAATCAAAAGGTGGTCTTCTACCCAAGCTCATGTCCACTCACGGTATTGAAGAGTGCAGGAGAGTATGATCTATAGAAAATTGATTTTTCAATTCCGTTTTTGGTGCCTAAAAGTTCCACAACATTTTAAATAATATAAGAAGCCAAGCAAATAAAAAAAATACAAGTGTCCACAACATTTCACTAAAACATTCTATACATTCACTTATTACATCTCTAATTTTGTTGCTACCAGATTGGAATGTTTTTTCTTAACCATTAGTAACCATTATTTAATAATTTTGTATTTTAAAAATCTTGAATGTTCAAATATTCAAAAAAATAAAATAGGGAGAATAAACTTAGAAGGGGATAAAAAGAATAAAAATTGAGAAGAATGGGATAAAAAAATAAAAATTAGGAAATAAACTTAGAATTCTATATAA
This sequence comes from Ormosia semicastrata, assembly GCA_029884595.1. Classification (NCBI taxonomy): domain Eukaryota; kingdom Viridiplantae; phylum Streptophyta; class Magnoliopsida; order Fabales; family Fabaceae; genus Ormosia; species Ormosia semicastrata. Next base: position 5,611,065 of record JAQQTO010000061.1, read on the forward strand.
TCCCTTGACTATACTCTTCTTATTTTCAAATTATAATATTCTTTCCTTTTCTATTCATAATTTTAGTGTATGAATATAATTTGTAATCTATAACAATGGTAGAAAATATAATTAAATCCTATTTGAGATACATTAAATAGAAAACTATAATATTTGTTTAGTTTTCTTTCACAAAGTATTCAAAGTCAATCTTAAGGCACATTATTAAAATAAAGTTTTCATTTATCATAAAATTGAGCTTTCTATGTCCAAGAGATTTAATTCAAGTGGTATCACGTTTTTATGGAACTGATTAGTTTCATAATTGAATCCCATTCAAGTTGCTTTTCTTGAACTTTAGTCCACCATCCTCATTCTCAATACATCAAAGACGTAGGACCTATGAAGGTTGCACATGCTGATAGTAGCTAGAAAAATCCCTTGGACAAATTGATAAGCTTCAATTTATAACAAAACAAAATATATAATCTACCATTATAATCCAATTAAAGTATTTGGTCCCAACTCATTGGAGAAAAATATTTATAAAAATATTTTTTCCTTAATTAAAAACGGTGTCTCACACTAAAACTAAGAAACTAAATAAAAAATAAAAATATAGAATTGTATAAAAAGAAAATCGGGTACATACCAATAAGTAAGTCAGGTTCTTCATGTGACTCTTACACTCTTACTTGCAAGTGTGTGTGTCATCTTCTATACTTGGGTCAATATTTAAGTCCGACAAAAGTGATTCATAGAAGAATAAACATGTAGAATCGTATATGGGGCAAATAAACATGATGACACTAAGAAACTAAATAAGAAAAATAAAAATGTAGAATCATATAAATAAAAAAAAATCTGGTACGTACCAGTGTTTAAGCATGGTTCCTCATGTGACTCTTGCACTCCTACTTCTAAATGTGTATCATCTTCAATTATTGGTTCGATATTTGAATCCAACAAAAAGTGATCCGTGGAAGATATTTCAATCATTGGAGAAGTTGGATTGAGATTGAGGTCTGGAACAATATTTGTATCAACATTTAGATCCGGCAATTGTTGTCTACCAACATTATCCATGTGAGCTTGTGGTATATTTAGATCTAATTCAAGTGGTTGAATTTGGTGAGTTTGTTCCGTAGCCATATTGTTTTAACATTTGAGAAGTTAAGCCTTCTTTTATAGAATACTTTTTGGTGGGAAAAAGATTTAGCGTAATAGGAATGAAATTTTCAAGTTGAAATTATTGGCTTTAGTAAAATTACATGTGTTCTAGACTGTGATTCAGACCACGGTTAGTGGACCAACCTGATATGCATACTACCGAAATCTACCATGAACATCCTAGTTAAGCATTGGATGCCATCAAGACCTCGGTACGACATACATTGGACTGCGGCATTGGGCAAGTGCAACAGGATCATAAGATTTGCGCAGAGGATAAATGACAAGATATCTGTAACTGCCTTATGATCTTACGAAATTATAGCGCCTATAACTACCTCAAGCTACTCATAACTATAGTATTAATGTTCTGATCTTATAGCGATTTTCTGCTACAATTAAGGGAGATCCAACCCTAGTTGCACTCTATAAATACTAGACTCAATCACCTTCTATAAGTAATTTATTGCATACAGCATAATCCTACTTATGCATAGTCTGACTTGAGCATTGAAGTCCCTTTACAAGTACCAACCTCCCCGGCTCAACACGCGTTGTTGCTGTTGCGCAAGGAGAAAACCATAAAAATGTGTCTATCTTAGGTACACTTCAGTATCCACTGCTGAACAATATTTTTCATAGTTAAAAGTTTTAGTTTAAGAAAACTTTGGCTCAAGAGATTAATAGAGAATTTTTTCACATAGGAAATTGAGAAATTTTCATTTTAAAACTAAATCTTTAAGTTTCATATTTTAAAGAGGGGTGAACATGAGAATTCATATGGAGTATGCTTGATTTTAAGAAGGGTGGACGTGTGAATCAATACTTCATGCATCCTCTCATTAATTGATGGAGAAACATAGTGTGACATAATGAATTGTGTAATTAAATATTGGAAATCGAACTAATAAAAAATTCTCATAATTAAGGCTTGATTTTATGATTCTTAATTCTTGTGTATTTCACCAAAGTGACTGATAAAATTGACTAGAGGGAGTATTAATTTTAGGACCTAATTATTGGATTTCTTGTAACTTATGTCATGATTTCTTGCTTTTATATGTAATTTTTGATACAATATCCATTGATATAATGACATAAAGAATAGCCTATGTATCATAAATGAGATGTAAAATTTTGGGGGGTAGTGATCTTTCACCACTGCTTGTTAAACCTTACTATCCTAGTACCTAAAATGACTAAATCTAATGGGAGAAATACAAAGAAATTTAAAGAGTTGAAAGTTGAAACCCCCACACACACACACACGCTTACTTCTGTGGAATTTGATTCTTGTTAAGAAATTTCTGGAGTTTGAAACCCTTGATAGTGGCCATGGCTTGTTATTTCCAAGGAAGTAAATTGTCTTCATCCAGCTTAAGGGAAGCTGGATTGGAGAAGGTTTGTGGTGTGAATTTGGTAGCAGAAGCTTAAGGTAATTTACACACACACACACACACACACATGGGGCATATCTAGTGAGAGAACCATTAAACCATACATGGATGATCAAGATTAAAAGTTACTTAAAGTTCATATAATAATTTAAAAAAGTTACATGTTCTAATCTTGACCATTAATGTAAGATCTAAGGATCAAGATTTACATACTTCACTCTCATAATAAATCACACCTCTAACTTCTCAGTAGATCCTTTTTAGTTATTATTCAGGTGTCACATTATCTAGTACATGATCTTGATCTGAAGCATACTTTGTGGAATTTGATTCTTGTTGAGAAATTTCTAAAGTTTGAAACCTTTGATAATGGCTATGGCTTATTGTTTCCAAGGAAGTAAATTGTCTTCATCTAGCTTAAGGGAAGCTGGATTGGAGAAGGTTTGTGGTGTGAATTTGGTAGCAGAAGCTGAAGGTAATTTACACACACACACACACATGAGGCATATCTAGTGAGATAACCATTAAACTATACATGGATGATCAAGATTAAAAGTTACTTAAAGTTCATATAATAATTTAAAAAAGTCACATGACTTTATGTTCTAATCTTGACCATTGATGTAAGATCTAAGGATCAAGATTTACTTACTTCACTCTTATAATAAATCACAACTCTAACTTCTCAGTAGATCCTTTTTAGTTGTGATTCAGCTGTCACATTATCTAGTACACGATCTTGATCTGAAGCATACTTCTGTGGAATTTGATTCTTATTGAGAAATTCTAGAGTTTGAAACCCTTGATAGTGGCCATGACTTGTTGTTTCCAAGGAAGTAAATTGTCTTCATCTAGCTTAAGGGAAGCTGGATTGGAGAAGGTTTGTGGTGCAAATTTGGTAGCAGAAGCTGAAGGTAATTTACACACACACACACGCGCGCACACACACACACATATAGGGCATATCTAGTGAAAGAACCATTAAACCATACATAGATGATCAAGATTAAAAGTTACTTAAAGTTCATATAATAATTTTAAAAAGTCACATGAGTTTATATTCTAATCTTGACCATTAATGTAAGATCTAAGGATCAAGATTTACTTACTTCACTCTCATAATAAATCACACCTCTAACTTCTCAGTAGATCCTTTTTAGTTATTATTCAGGTGTCACATTATCTAGTACACGATCTTGATCTGAAGCATACTTTTGCGAAATTTGATTCTTGTTGAGAAATTTCTAGAGTTTGAAACCCTTGATAGTGGCCATGGCTTGTTGTTTCCAAGGAAGTAAATTGTCTTCATCTAGCTTAAGGGAAGCTGGATTGGAGAAGGTTTGTGGTGTGAATTTAGTAGCAGAAGCTAAAGGTAATTTAAGGTTCTCCATGGATCTGTTGAGCTCTAACACCATGAAAGGTATTAAGCTAGAGAGATGTATTAGATGAAGGTGAAAGAGTGTAGGCTCAAAGAGAGAAAGGATAGATGAGTGAATCTGAATCTTGTATCAACTGTATTGAATTATCAACTGTATAGTACACACTTTATATAGTGTTAGTTACAATAATTGTTCATATAACAGAATGCTTAGTTTGCATAACTAATGCTTAATCAGTATAACTGATATAACTAACTCTAATAAGCATAAATGATATAACTAACTCTTATTAACTAACTCTGTTGCTGTAATCCCTTTCACCCCTCAATAGTGTTTTTCTTTCTCTTTATGGTGTTTTGTTCTTTTTTTGGGTGTTCTCTCTCCCCTTGTAGTGTTTTGCTCCTTTTTGGGTGTTTCTTTATTAGGGAATGCTACTCGTATCATTTAGCGACAATCCTCTTAGTTTTCTTCCTTACTTTTCTTATTTTTGCTATTTTTTTATAATGAATTTAGATCTATGATTTTTGGATGTATTTGAAAAGTTTAGCTTTGAGTTTCTCATACCTACCTTTTATAGCTTTCAAGGTGGACCTAAAGAGGTGCAACAAGAAAAATAAAGGATTGGAACTCTTAGCCATAACGTAGGAAAGAAAGCCTACTTGGAGCAAGATGAAGAAATTGTAGGTTTAATGGAAAAGACTGATGTAACTTAATTCTTTCATGTCTTTTATTCCCTCTTAGTTTGTAAGCTCCAAATTCTTAAGACTCCTCATATATCTTAATCTTTGTTTATTCTTATAAGTTTTGACGCAAACAAACTCATTTCTTCAAAGAATATTTTACTAGACCTTACATCAGAAAACTCTAGTGTTTATGCTTATTCCACTACACTCATATGATTTTATTTGAGCTTATGAGATTTTAAATTATATGAGATGTTCTAACTATTTGTTGAAGTGTGTTAAAATCCCAAAATTCATATCTTAGGAGGAACATTTTAGCTTCAATCAAAATTCTGCTTAGTTAGATGTTCAGAAAGTTACTTATCAAAAAGCTATGCTCATAAAGCTATTTGCTTATAAAGTTAACCATCAGAAAGCTATGTTCAAAAAGCTATTTCCATGGAAGTTCAACTTGGATGAATGGAACTACTTTACAATGTTGTTCACAATTTTAACTATCAAGGACATTCTCCTAGTACAAGTAGACAAGTTCCTATAACAGCTGCAAGAAAGCTAAAAGGTTACCACTAGAAGAGGAAATAATGACTATCTTCTTTAACAACTCTCAAGGAGTTGTACAATTACATTTAATGCAAACCAATAGCTATAATTGCTTGAACCCTATAAAATGAAGTTGTTGAAGACATTAGTGTTGTTCCAAGTTCTAAACTCTCTGTTCAAAAAGCTTTCTAATAGTTTGCATCTGTTGTGTAATTGCTTTTTGATACTTGAAAGCTTACTCTACTTGTACATTTTTTATATCTCTTGTAGTATAGTTCTTTTGCTCTACTTTAAGTGTTGTATATCTACTTTATGAGTACTTAAGCATTTAAACACAACTCTAAACACTTTATCCTATTATAACCTTGACTCAGTAGTGGTTAGTGAGGTTTTTGAGTGAGTCTAAAGAGGTTAGGTGTGAAAACAATACTTTTAATCTAGCTTGGAGAGACTATAGTGGAAGAAAGACTGCCAAGTTATATAAAAATCTCAACTGTGTGTTGGTGACTTGAAGTAGGCAAGTGGTTTGAACGAACCAATATAAAATCATATGTGTAAAGCTTTGTTATCCCTTCTCTTTGCTTTCTGAACTTGTCCACATATGCTTTGATCTTTTAATTTCTCTTTAGTAAAGAGTGTTAACTCCAAAATCTTAAGACCCTTTCTTGTTGCTTAAGTTTTGTATATATCTTAGTTTTGGTAACTGCTCGCTCTTTTGCTTACCGCAAATGCACGGGTCGTGCTTGCAATATAGTAAAGAGTCAGATATTGTTCCCACGAGGAAAACGTTAATCTCCAAAGCCAAGTATTAACTAATAGTTTAATTAATAATATCCAACCACATTCATTTTATAAAAGGTTGTTTAAAAGAACTATAAAGACTACAAAGCAATAAATCTAAGTTACAGATGATAATTAGAAAATAGGAAATCCTTATTCACCTCCTACTTCAATTGATAACATGCAATTCTTATGAGTAATATAAACGAAATGATTAGGTTAGTTTGAGAATCTGATTTAGTTAAAAGTCTATGTCTAGGTCAATCAATCATAATTTCATTTACTTAACTCCTTAGTTAGATGCAAAATCCACTCCTTAATATCTATTCTCAATCACACACTATGCATGGCTAAGAGGTATATTTCTATCCCATTAGCGAATCAACTTATCCAAGCCAATTGAATGAAATAGATCATACATCAACCATACATATGATCTCAAATCTAAATTCCTATGTCTAGGTTCATTAGATTTTATCAAATCACTTAAAAGTTGATCAAATATTCAAGAGCATTAAGATCTATATGATTAAACAAAACCAAATCATGTATATAAACTCAAAGGATTACAAAAATCATTCAATATCCATAGGAGGATCCAAAGAAAACCCTATACACAGCTTAGCTAGCCATGAAACATGAAAATACAAGCATATTCAACAAGTTCATGATACAATAAAGAGAGAAAGATGAAAGGAAAGGAAGAAAACTCAGTAGATGTGATCTTCTATGCTTGAATCATCCTCCATATAGAAGATGGCCTCCAACCTTGGCTTCCCTAGCTTTCTCTAGGTCTCAAATACCAAAACCTAGCAGCTGTGTTCTAAAAATGATAAAAAGCTCTTGTGAAAAACTAATACAATAGTATTTATAGGCCCAACTCTATTCTTCACGCCGCGGCATTAACCACAACACACCGTGGCTACTAGCAAATTAGGTCACCACGTCGCAGCGTTGAATCCATTTGTGTCACGGTGCTCTAGCCTCGGGTCTCATGTACTGAAGTAGGGGATGCACCACGCCATGACATTGACGTGCCTGCGTCGTGACTTTGAATGCTGGTCTTTAAACTTGGCTTTCTCTTGGACTTCTTAGTCTAATACTTGTCCAAATTCTCCAAATTTATACTTGATTGAAGTCCTTCCTATAATAGAGAAATTACCATTTTAATAACAAATGCAAATGTACTCAATTTATCAAACATTTGGAAACATTTTCTCAAGATCATAATGGAATACATCGAGATAAAATCATATGAATATGATGCTAAAATCTTCCATTCATGCATAAAAACAAGGAGTAAACAATCAATTTAGCACAAATATAGGGCACAAATAACTACATTTTGTGGAGTTATCACACCCCTAAACCTAGATTTTTTTTAGTCCTCGAGCAAAACAAAGTACACTTTCATTGATCAACCTTTTTAACCTGCATTCAACCACTTTTGACATTTCACTTTCACTCAAACCAAACTAGTGTATGATGATTGTATAAAACCTCAAAGAATGCACATGCCTCACAATAAATTTCACATATACACAATCCTCATCATGCTAACATTCACAGTTTCCTTTTATATAAGATATTTTCCCCACAATCATGCAAACAAAACCTCTTCTATTCACTTCATACTCACCAGGAAAGTTTATGAGCATACACATGAATATAAATCACGGAATCCATAATATTGTAATACAACTCTCTCTCTACTAATGTAAACCACACAAAATTGAGGATCAAAAGGGACTTTAATAACTGGTAATGTAAGGCTAAGGGTATAGGTTAAAGAACAGAAGGGGAAATGATATAATACAAATATTGAGAAACATAAACATGTTATATCAAGTCTTGAGTCTCTAACTGATACTAGTAGGGTATTCAACAGTGAAGGAAGAAAACTCGCCAAAATCATTCAATGCTTTTTGAACTTTTCTTTTCTTATGCTTTGCTTTTGCTTTTTTTCTTTTCATTTCATTTTGTAAAACATTGCTTCTTTTCTTTAACTGCATTTGGTTCATTCAGGCTTATTTTGTATTGAATCCTTAATACCCCAAATCATTAGACTCACTTCAAGAAATAACATATTATGTATTCAACAAATAATGATGGTAGGAAGAAAATGCAATGCCTTCACATGCATTAGAATGGTTAACAAACACAATGGTAATGAAAAACATATAAGGGCAAACATATATAAAGCTTAAAAAATGGACCTATAGATATAATCATATTAGGGTAAGCTCGAAAGGCTTAATTGGTCCAAACATTGCCCTAATCATTTCCTTAATCATGCCCAATCTAGGATTTCTCCTCAAGAGAGTTAAAACAAAAATTTCAAGGATAATTGAATTTTTCACAAGTACAATCCATAAACTTTCTCTAAAGAAAAATTCTTATCCTTTTCAAAGTTGAACAAGCATGAAAGTGGGAAACACATCATACATAAAAAGAAACTAGATTGCTTTAGCATGCGTCAAACATTGCATATGGATTCATAGAAATATGAAGGTCATTTTGCATCCATATCTATCATGGGGAAATCATTCACATTAGTTTTTGGCAACATGATATTCTTTAAAATGTACTCGATCATATCAATCATGTATAAAATCATTACAATTCATATTGTGAAAGGGAACGACAATTGTATATTGAATAGGATTTTCATGATCAAGATACACGTTCCTATTAATATTATCTAAATGAACTATCAACATTCATCAAGTTAATAGTCAAAATACATACATAATACTACATAAATATAATACTAACATAAATATGATACTAAAACACATGTAATTATAATAATAATAATAATAATAATAATAATAATAATAATAATAATATAATATCGCATACAAGAAATCAAAATATAAGGCCAAAGACACCCCCCAAACATGAGGGAAACAGTGTCTGCACTGTACAAAAAGAAAGCATACAATAATATATGAAAAAACTACAACGAAAGAAAATGCCCTAAATGCCATAAGGGCTAGATGACTGCATCATCAGTGTCGGTGGTCTCAGCATCTGCATCCTTATCTGTTGGAATAGGCTGCGTAGCATTCTTTGCATAATCATGTCCAGGCCCAGGCTGGGGAGGGTCAGCTACAGCAATGGGCGGGAAGTCTAGGACTGGAACGTCCTCCATCGGAAGCTGTAGGCGCTCCACTATCCACCGCTGAGTCTTAATAGTGTACAACAACATCGCTGTCATCTGTGCCATTTGAGCCTCCATGTGCGCGCGCTATGCTGTATCATCTGTAGGTGCTGCTAGATCAAGTACTACTGCCCTAGGCTCTACACGAGCCTGCCTTTGTACCCTAGGAGCCGGTGTTGGGAATTGCGGATACATCACGCAGTGAAAAATAGGGATTCCCACCGAGGATCCATGCGAAAAAGCCATAATTCGAGTTTTTAAATGATTTACCTCTTGAAGCATGAATCACCAACACCGTAATAGAAACGATGTCTCTGTGGTATCCACATGAACAAACTCATGAACATCCAACGTCCGCAAAGAGGAGCCTCACGTCTCTCACACAGTGCTAGCTGTGAAGAGAAGAGAAGAAACCAGTCGCTCTCTCGCTCACTTTTCTGTAGGTGCGGTTAGGGTTCTAAAATTATGTATCTTAGCAGTCCCTTAGTAGTACTATTTATAATAGTGAATGCCTTAAGTAAGTGTGAGCAGCAGCAAGGTAAGCTGTGCAACCCTAAACCCATCTGTTATGAGTCTAACCCATATTTGAATCCGAGTCCAACTTGGATCCATTGCTCCAATTTTAGTCTGCTCTATATGTGTAACCTTGCAGGTTCTTATTACGTTGGCAATAATATTAAAATCCCATTTTAATATTACAAGTAGTGAGCGGTATCTAGCAACACATCGCTGCTACCCAAGTAATAAGAATGTCAGTGATTTGACATAACCTTTCCATGACCAATGTTTCCGTGTCATTTAGTCCCTTTGTCAAGATATCTAGATTGAACACAAGGCATGGAATGCGTCACCCTTGTATAGTCCAATATTTCATTTCCTAATACTCGAGTAGACTTTGTAACAACAAATGAGATCAATATCTCATATTGACTCATTTGAGCATAGCCATGCATTTCGCAGTCTCACTCAATCAGGGGGCCCGAAGATATCGCTCCTGTTATATAAGAGTGACAAATCCCATCTAGGTCACTCACATCCCTCAGCATGATTCGCGGTATGTCCAATAACTAACTTTATAATCACCTTGTTACAGATGACGTTTGATGGCATTAAAACACACAACTCCTCATGTAGGAATCGTAGTGAGTTCAGGTCAAAGGACCACAAACACCATTGTCACTATAAGAATCACTTATGACACTCACGTAATGATCCATATAGTGTTCTCAGGGTGGGTCAGTCCAGTACATCATTACTCTAATATGTACCCATGTGAAGACTTAATATCTCATATCCATGACCCGTGAGATGTGGTCATTAGTCTATGCACATACTAGTCTCAATGTATTATTATTGTCCTAATTAACAATAATACTTTACTAGAGACATTTAAGAATAGTGTTGTAATCAAAAGGATCTCACGATCAAGTCATCCACTTGATGTGCTATGGCATCAAACTTACTATTTTAAGGACTTTATTATGTTTATAAAAAAGAACACAATAAATAAAATGCCTCATATATAAAATAGCATAATAGAATGTATGTAAATACAGAAAATGTATTGGCCTCTATGGCATACACCAACAGCTGGTGCTAGGGCTAGAGCTCCTCTCAACCTCTCAATAAAGTAATCATTAAGAGGTTGTTTCACATCAATAATCTCCTTAAATGGCCCAATCTGTAAGGACTGCCTTCGGTAAAATGTATAAATGAGCGAAGGAAAGAAAAGGCTCTTGGACTCCCTCGTTGCCCTGCTGATTTGAGCTTGAATAATCTGGGCAACATTGATAGAAGGGTGCTCTAAGATAGCATAAATCAAAATTGCTCGATCATAGGTCACCTCAGATAAGTTGTTTGACGGGAGGATCCTGGTAGATATGAAATGGTACCAGGCCTTAGCCTCTGGCGTCAAACATACTCGAGGAAAGTAGCGAGATCTGTTTGTCTGAATGCTCATGGTCCATAGCACAGGTTGTACCTGAGCAGTGCAAATCCTAGCAGTGACCAAGTTTAGATCAATGCCCTCCTTTGGCTCCCAGCGGAGGAATTCTGTGTACTCGCATAACAGTGGGGAAGGTTACAATTTAATCGTTGCTCAGATGACATTAATAGAATAGGAGACTTGGCATCCCCTCACCATGACTGTAGTGCGATCATTAGATTCATACAACCTATGCTAGTTTAACAACCAAAATTCAATTAACCTATATTAACAAATATGTCAACCTAACCGTCTTCAATTTATGTGACTAAACCATAATTAATCAATCATAATTTAATCACAAATCTCAATTAGGATTAACAATCCAATCGGATCACATCACACAATAGAAATCTCTAATCATGCAATTTGAATCCAAATTAAGAGAAGAAGAAGATAATTAATTCAATTCAAAATTGAAATTAGGTACAAAATCTCAAAGCCAACCCAAAATTTCCTCAAGATCCTTGGATTGATCTCAAATGTTTAGCTCTCCATGGATGCAACACATGGTTTGCAAAAGAAATGAGAATATTCTAGGTAGACGAATCAAGTAGTACAGATTAAGGCTACTATCTATCTCGAGTCCCCTATTTATATAAAAATAACTAACTTAAAAATTAAGAATCCTAATTTACTCCTAGGTTAAAGTTAATCCTCTGCCTTATAACTTTCCTTGGCTATCAAAATCACTTGATTTGAGTTTAAGATGAAAGAGTTATGCCCAAATCACTCTCAATGGGTCTCTGGCCTCGTCAGCCTACTTCAAGGGTAGAACACCATCAAAATGTTATAGTTTCAATTAGTGGTCTTCATAGGAGTTTGATCCTTCTATGTAAGCTTTCCAATGGTATCGGTTTCAGCTACAAAAGACTCCCGCAGCCCAAGTTATGGACCAATTAGTGCATACTGCTAGGGTTCCAGCAACAACACCCTTGTTCTGACTTCCAAGCCCAATTCAGTCAACTAGATATCCGATTCAGCTCTGAGACTCTTATGAAAGTTGTAGAGCTCTCTCTTATCTTTCCTACAAGGCAAGAAACATAATTTTTAGATATCTAGAACTCAATATATAACTGAAATACATAAATAATGTAAAATCCTAATAATTCTAGAAAGATCAATTAAGCCTAATTTGAGCCCAAACTTACGAAACAAGGCCAAGCTCAATTAATTAAGTATATGGATAGTGTAAAAAAACTAAAAATTAGGATTTACTAATGTATGAAATCAATGATTATCAGGCGTTTGAGAACGCCTTAAAGTAACTTCGTCTTCTCAACCCTGGCCTAAACGAGGAGGGGGTCAGCGCTCTGAAGGAAGTCTGGGATAGACGTATTATGGACATAGTTATTTCACGGGCTGCCCCAAATGACCAAGTGAGTTCCAGGGTGGAAGGCGAAGAAAAGATGGAAGCGGCACCAGAAGTTGGGCGAGAAAGGGCTAGTGTGGTTGTGACTGGGGCTGTGCAGATTGAGGCAACAATAGAGACTTTGGAGGGCCAAAGCCTCATTTTCTAATGCCCAAGTTTTTGTTTTTACTTTGCCTCCTACGTGGGCCTTCATTTGTATACCTGGACAAGTCCAGTCCTCAGGCATTTTATTTTTTTGATGGTGTTTACACTTTTGGCCAAGATGAGTCCAACGCTCAATCTTGGTACTGTTTTCACCATTGTTGAATTTTTTGCCTTTGCAACATCAAGATGGGTCCAATGCTCAACCTCGGAGTTAACTTTACACTTGAGAAATTTTGCTCGCATAAGTCATCAGGATGGGTCCAACATTCGATCTCAATGGCAAGGTTCTAAATCTAGTGTCCTTTTAGCAGCCTTCGCTCTGTACTTCACATCAGTATGTGCTTGCTTAGGGAACTTGCTTTGAATGTATTAGGAATCAAGGCTGTTTAAATTCAACAACAATTTCCACACTATTTCTCAACTGCTCGCTGCCTTGATGGCCAATCGTGAATGGGGAAGCATTTAAGCGTGGCTTCGACTATGCAACCATTCATCTTTCTGGGAGCCAATCAGAATGCCTTATTCTCTCTATAAATAGGGAATGCTTGTAGTGAGGCTATGACCCACTTCTTTCATTCTCCAGTTATGCATATGGGTGGATATTTTTCTAGAGAATGGCTTCTTTCCTACCCCTTGTGGGTGCATGGAAGGTCATATCCCCTATTGAGACCATCTTCCTCTTCTTCCCCAAATTCATGAAAGCGTTCCTTCATCCAACATATTTCACTAGCTAAAACCTTTCTTTCTAAGCGTAATGGTCTAGTAAGGACCAAGTAACTGTGTTGTGTAGCTTGGTCAGCCCATCTCTCAGTAGTAGAAGTCCTTTTCTTCCAAGCACATGCAACAATGGGGTAAAGTCCTGCTTCCACTGGAAAGGCTTGGAGCCTCTACCTATAGTTCCTGTGAGGTGTGGATGGGTTACACTACCCTCTTCCTTTGCTCCTCGGGCTGCTTTCCTACCGTGGGTACCCAGGGGGCTAGATAGGAAATGTAGGGTCACGAGACCTATCTTCACTCTGATCAAGGAAGAGGTGGTTGCCCACTTGCACTTTGAGGATCCGTTGAGGCAGTCGTAGTTGGAACTTGACCATCATCATGCTACCTTCTTGGCTTCCTTTAAAAGGGTTATTTTGCACCAAAGCAGTTTATAAACTTCTTCTGTAAAACTAAATATTACATTTGGAATATGAATAGTAGAACTTGCTCTTTTTCAAACTATTTTACTTTTTGCTATATGCTTCCTTCACCAAGATGAGTCCAACGCTTGATCTCGGTGATTGTTTTGTACTTGTCGAGGTGGATTTGATGCTCAATTTCAATGTTCACAATACCGAGATGGACCTAACACTCAACCTCGGTAGTCGTTTTTTTAGATTGACGAACACTCATTTTATCCAGCCAAGATGCGTGAGTCTAAAGCTCAAATCTCAGTGGTTGGGTTCGTTGAAGGCACGTGATATAGAAGCCTCTGGGTGTGGGGTCCACGATCCTAGTCAATGATCGATTACACTTAACCATTATAAATAATAGTGGATTTATGGGTTAACGTGAGACTATTAGGGTACGAATGAAAACCCTTGAATGCACTGCTTGACCTCAGAAGGTATTCAAGTGGATTCCCTTGTCTAATTATCAAGTAGAAATACACTTAACCTCTATAAACTATGGTAGGTTTATGGGTTAAGGTTAGGCTTAAATGGGTATGGGTGAAGACCCTTGAATGCTCTGCTTGACCCCAAGAGGTGCTCAAGTGGATTCCCCAATTTGGCCATCGTGTAAAGATGTTGGAATAGCTGATCCTTTCGGACCTTGTATTCCTCAAACCTCACCAAGGTGTGGTGACCTTGTGGGTTGTGGCAAGCCTAAGTATCTGGGGACTCAAGGTCACTGTCGAGATACTAGCTGCAGGTGTTGATACTGGAGCCCCAGGACTCGGTGTTGATAGTGGAGCCCCCACAGACTCAAAAGTCGCACCGAGTATCGTCATTCATTAACCAACTCTCTCGTCGTTAACGGCTTCGAGTGAGGCAACAGTATAGAAATAAAGTTGGTTAAAGGAACGCCAATTTACCGATTTTATCACATGGTTTCTATGTTCGTGAAAAATGCGTATACCAAAAAAAAAAAAAATATTCATTCACAGACTGGTGTTAAAAACAGCAGAAGTAATGATTACAAGGCATTACATGATTATACAGGTTACTTCGTGGTGGCGATTGATCCCCTAATTGCCATCCCGCGACCGTGCTCTATCTTGATCACGAGGATTATCCCGAGGTGAGCAAGGATTAGGGTTGTCATTTATTGCTGGAGAACGTCTTCTCTAATAGGAATGGGAGGGACTCCGGGGAATATAGCTTCGTTTTCTATAATGACCCCTCCTTTGGTTGTTTTGGGCATTCTAAACATATTGGCCTAAGTAGCCGTCCCAGAAGAGGGACTCGATGGATCTCGGAGGTTAGTACAGTCCTTCATGTTGTGACTAGGACTGTCGTGCCATTCACAGTATTTGGATGTGTCTCTCCTCGTAAGCTTCTTCAGGGGGAGGCCTAGGTACATCTCGGAGCTCTGTGTTTATGACTCCTTAGTAGCTCTAAGCCTATGGTGTGTTGAGGGAAGTATAGTTGTTATACTTTCCCTTGAGGGGTGGCCTTGGATTCCTCCCCTGTTGATTTGGCTGCTCCCCAACTCTCGACTTGGCATCTTCTTTGTCGTGATGCTTCTTGGCTTGGAGAACATCTTCGGCGTTGATTTATTTGTCGGCATAGGCCTGTAACTCATCCATGGTCTTAGGCTCTTTTTTTGCCAGCGAGAAGGAGAACTATCCCAAACGAAGTCCTTCCCTAATGTAGAGCATTCCAAGTCTCTCATCCCAGTCATGCACATTCACGATTTCCTTGTTGAATTGAGATATAAAGTCCCAAAGAGACTCTTCTTTTCCTTGCCTTATATGGGAGAGTCATGAAATGGATTTAGGCTGCACTTTGCTAGTGGTGAAGTGCAGCAAAAATCTCAAGTACAGGTCTCCCTAGTTATCTGTGGACCGCGGAGGTAAAGTGGTAAACTATCTGAAGGCATCTTTCTTTAAAGACAAAGGTAAAGCACGACACATGAGAAAGTCGTCTCCTCCCACAAACAAGAGGGTGAACACATAAACGTCTACATGTTCTTGAGGAGTCATGGTTCTATCGTAGGCTTCGATATCATCAGGACACTTGAAGCTTTTCGGGATCCTATAGGCCATTAGTCTGTTAGAGAATAGTTGGTTTTGTGACACTATGTCCCTTACCGCGTGCACTTGCTCTCTTATGTGGATAGGTTCAGGCTGACGATCAGGGTCTGTGATCCTGGAGTTCTCCGATTGACAGTGATTGCGCCGGTATTGATCTTTTCTATTTTCATGGTACCTAGCTAGGGAACGATTCTCCACTTCATTGCCCTAGTTAATAGCTATCTCTAGGTTTTGGATTCTCTCCTCTTGGAGTCTAACCAAGGAGAGTAGTTTTGTTCTAGACAGCTCCTGATGATTAGTCACGCCTCATCGGGACTGAACTTCATGTTCCATGTGGTCACCAAGGTGTTGCAGCGCCGACACTCACTGTCCAGCATCCCCGGAGGGTGCTCTTTGAGGGCCAAGGAGTTGCCTCGCCAGAATCTTCAAGGAAGAAGGGGGGAGATTCTCTCCAGTAAAAGAAGTCCCATGCCGATCTTATCTAAGTTCCAAGAGGGCCACGACTAGCTGGTGAGCCGCAAGGTTAGACGCCGGGTGGCGGTTCGAAGAAGGAATATTATGTGCAGTGGAGGTGCGGTTCTGGTTGGTTGATATTTGTCTCCTTCTTGTGTCCACCATGGTGGTGATAGTAGGGAGTTTTGAAGGTGGTGTTAGGAGTAGGAATTTATTGTTTCTCATAGATGGCGCCAATGTTCAAAACTGGATTTTGAGGGTTACCTGAATTGGTATGAAATGTTGAGCTCCTTCATAGTGTAACACCCCAATTTTTCATTTTCTTGATATTTACAAGTTTTATAATATTTATGAATTTTTGAAAAATTTTTATTTATTTTGATTATTTTAATATTATTTTTTACTGTATGTGTGTTTGAGACGGACTCAGAAAAATAAAAATTTTTCTTGGGCCAAAAAGTTTTGGATTGTTAATGCGGGACCGGGGGAACTTACTAAACCAGAAACCAGAAACAGTTGTCGAAGATTTTCTTTATCTAAGTTTTTGTTACATTCTATTATCCATTGGATAAAGTTATTATCCATTGGGTAAAGCTATTATCCATTGTGTAATGTTATTATCCATTGGACAATAATTAGCAGTAGCCTTTGTCCATTGGATAATAGTTTCTGAAAAATATCTAGGTTGGTCAAAGATGATGGCTATGACATCTTTATGAACAACCAACAAGAAACAAGCTTGGTGAAGAAGTTTTGAATGTCCACCCTTGATTTAATCAATGGATGTGAGAGGTTGCAGTGAGCAAATTGGTCACTCTTTCTCTCCTTGTATCTCACAGCCAAAAGGGCTTTAAGAGACAAAAATTATAATTCAAAGTTATCATCTTTTCATGCAAAAAGATAATACAAATTTCTCTCACTTTCTCTCCCAAACCTCACAACCTTGGTGCCTAAAATCACCTTCCAATCTCCTATAATTCAAGATAATCACATATCTTGAATCTATACATAATCCTAAGACACTTTGGTGTTATGATCAAGAGCTAGATCATTCATCTTCAACTTCATTTCTCAAGCTTAAGTTCAAAAGGCTTTAGGTAAAGTTCTTGAAACTTAATTTCTTATTTCATTCTTGAAATTCTAAGACGATACTTGATCTATGGTTACCATAATCAAGCCTTGGATAATAATTTTTGTATGTTTACTTTGATTTTTAAGAGTAACTTGGTGGTGAAAGTTTGACACAAGGAGTCCTACAAGGAGCTAGGAGGCTACATCCAAGGTAAGAGGAAGATTAACCTCATCAGCCACTTATGGTGGTGAGGGACACGAAATTGTGTGTGATTGTGTGGTTTGTAATTATTTGTTCTATATGATTTATTGCTTTGATATTATGCATGAACTTGTTAGAGTTGAATTTTGATGCTTAAAGTATGTTGTATGATATAATTTGTGCTTGAGAGGAAAGGAATTTTTGGTTCCAAAGACCATGAGGCTCACAGCCTCCAAGCTTTCCTAAAGGGAAATCCAATGCAAAATATTTTATTAAATGTTAACCTAGAGGATTAGTGATAAGAAATTTAATTAAAGAATTACAAAATAAAAATGGAAATGAATATATTTTTATCACTAAATAAAAAGTGGATTTCGGCCATAGTATTGGAAATAGGATGGAGAATTAAGTTGAAACTTAAAGTATTTTATTTAAGTGAATTTTTAATAAGGAAGATGAAAAAATGTTTTATTAAATTAAAATAATGTGAGTTTTGGAAAGAATATTAGAAAATATTATTTAGAGGAGTTTTAGTAAGGAAATAATTTTTAAGGGTAGTTTGGAGTTTAAAATATTTTATTTAAGAAAGTTTTATTAAGAGTAAAGAATAAAGATTTTGAGGCATCTTGAATTAATTTAAATGATTTAAGTTTTTGTGGAAAACGTTAGGAAATATTATTTGGAGGAGGTTTAGTGAGAAAATGTTAAAAATATTATTTAAAGGTGATTTATTAAGAAAATATTAGAATTAAAGTCTAATTTTTATATTAAATGAGAAAAGTTTTAATTTAAGCTTAGAATATTGAGAAAATATTTTACGCAATTGAAGATATGTAGAAAACCTCTTACGCGATTTAAAATGGTGATTTTTAGCTACGCGATTAAGAAAACATTTAAAAATCCTTACGCGATTGAGAAAACATTGAAAAATTGTTATGCGATTTGAAAACGTAACAAAAGTTTTATAGGATTGTGAAAATGTGATAAAAATGCTACGCGATTGAGAGGAACAGCAAGTTTGGATAAGCTATTACTTTCTAATCTAAATTTGTTTAGATGCATCCTGTAACACAAGGATTATCCAAAACAATATGGGTTTTAAAAAATAATTCACCAAATGTGCAAACTTTCTTATTGCAAAAATTCTAAATTACATACAATAAGTATATAAAAATAAAATAACAATTAGACACTAAAATTGGAAAAGTCATCTAAAGTTATCTTGCATATTACAATGTGAGAAATCATATACCAATCAACATACCCAACTTACAAAGTTGCATCTAAAAGCATAATACCCATCTTAACTCACAACAAGAAATAAGCATAGGTGGGTAATAAACAAGATTTCTGAGCTTTCATTAGCAGTCTAGGGCCTAAAGTTTGGGTAGAGGTCCATATATAGTACTTCTAAGGGACATGCAACTTATTCAGGGAAAGAGTCATGTAGTTTAGAACTTTGCATGAATTCAATAAATTCAAAACAAAGCTTTTTATCTCTTCTAAATGGTATGTAATAGCATTTACCAATCTCTCAACTAAAATTCTAGAGTAATCGACAAGAATATTGATCTAAATTCCAAGCTCAAGCATAGGTGCATCTTCCATGAATTTATTGTCTAGCTCTTTCAAAGAAACTGTATAAACAATAAAAGTAATCTAAATTCAAGGATGGAAAAAATATGAATATGCACAAAGCCATAATAACAACGAGTTTCAGGACCCAAAATGCATTTTAATTTAGTCCCCATGTGCAAACCCAAAAATGCAATATGAACTTCTTTAAGGATAAAACCAGTCCACTTATTCACTTTATTAGCAAATCACACATTGGATTACTTACACATAAGTTTGACATTCCAACAAATAGTTCAAGGTCAAGTTAAATTTAATATTAATTTTCATATTAGTAATGTGCATTCATAAAAGAACGGTAGACAAAACTTCTAGGAAAGTTGGGAAATTAGAGATTTTAGACAAAATTTCTTCTTCCTAGAGGAGAAGCGGGGAAATCATTTTCACAAGACCAAAGAACGATATTTGAAGCTTCAAGCATTCATTCTGAGTCTATAATGGAAAAAGGGGCTCGATCTTCTGCCAACCACAATAGAAATGGTTATCAAAATATGAGAGAGCATAATGATAATTTTTTATTCTGAGTTCCCGTTAAAACTCACTTGCCCGTCATGAGATAAGGATCATCTCCTGTTACATGACTATCTTGTTGGAGAAAGATAAACATAAAATTTGTTATGTAAGGACCTATGATGCACCGGTACAGCTCTCAGGATGTTGTACCTGTGTTTGGTGCATTTTAGGTACCTGTGTCCAGTGCGTTTCAAGTACGAGTACCATACTAAACGAAAGAAAACATGTGCAATGCTTGAGACAGTGAGCAACGAGATTCTAACTATGAATCTGGTGAGCCTTGCTACTGCATCATTGCTCATCGATCTTTATTCTTTTTGCTTTTGTTGCCAATGGTAATTTACTATGCGTGTTATTTGGAATTACGAAGACGAGAAAGAGATTTGGAGTAGCTCACCTATTGAATAACAATATGGACAAAACTTAGGTCTATTTTTTTACGTCCATTATATTCATTTCATCAATCAAGTTATGATATGTATGTATTTAAAAAAAAAGTAAGAGAGATAATATTAATAAATATATTTTATAACTTGATTGGTAGAATAAATATAATGAATATAAGTACATGAATTTAAGTTTTATCCTAATAATATAATATAAGTTCGCCCATTAAATATTAATATTATATAAATGACTTTTGTTTGTTTTATTTAGTAATGGGCAGGTTATGATCTTTTATTATATTATATAACTGACTTTTATTTATTTTTTTTGGCAATTGGCATCATGTGATTTTTTTTGTTATATTATTATGCTTTTTGGCTTATTCAAAGTTTTGTTTGGCAAATAAAACTTTGGCAGCTCCAGTTATTTCAAATAACAAGTTTCGTGATTTTTATAATGATTTTATATGCTTTTTTACTTTTTATGAAATTATATATACATTATCATATCTTATCATACCTGTATCTTATTTTTTTTTAAATACCATATTTTTATATCATATTTGTGTCATATTTGTACCCTTATTCATGCATAATTAGCAAGGATTCACTATGATAAGTTATAAAGTCCACACAAATTATGTCTTTTTCTCTCTCATTGAATCATTTTCTACTATTTTACCAATAGAAAAACAAAAAAAATCCTAATATGCCCGTCACGTGCTGTTAGGCTTACTAATCATTTCAAACGGACGGTACCTTAGAAGTAGAAGCTGAAAGCATATTAAAAAAAGTTCTTGCCATGTTTTAAGCTATAGGGGTTTTGTTTCTTAAACTCAAGCAATGGAAGTGTTCACATCAGTCTATTTTATTCTTCTATTCTTAACTATCAATCTAAATAAATCCAAAGGTTTTATTTCGATATGGCAATTAATGAATTAATAAAAATGTATTAAAAATTATTTTAAATGAAAGAAAGAAATGATAAGAGAATGTTAAGAAATTTCTTTTTGTCATTTAAATTCTTTAATTTTTATCACCTCAATTCAATAGTTAAAAAATCTTCAATTTTATTTTTAAATTGCTATTACATTTTACTATGAATCACTTTCTTCCATTTATATTTAAAATTTCCAAACATCCCTTAAGCTAGTATTTTTAACCTGTGCAACGCATGGGATAATGAAAATATTTAAATATAAATATGTAGTATATTTAACTAAATTATGAAATTATTTACAGTTTGATATAAAACGTATTTTATAATATATAATTATAAGAAGTATTGCTAAGTATATATAAAACAAAAGATAATAAAAAATTGTATAGTAAAGCTTGACATGAACTTATAGTACTACATTTGTATGTTACTAAGAAAAATAATTAACTGTGAAAGTTAACAAATATTATAATCCAATGATCATAACAATAATAATGAAAATGAAAATGAAAATATAATATTCATCTCTTACCATGCATTAAAAAAATTAATCAGACCGAATTATATAACTATAACATAATAATTAAATTCTACATGCAAAGTTATGAAGTTATCAATGGAGCATAGGTTGAAAAAAATATTATAATTGATTGAAATTAATATTATTGTTGTTTAAATATAAAATAATTTTCAGTTCAACAAAATAAAATAAATGAATTAAAATAAAAAAATTTACCTGAAATTTAAATCTTCTGCAACACTTCTTTGTAAACAACATTTTTGGTTGTACTACATGGATTTCCATTTTCATCCAAAATCAATATCTTCAACCTCTTTTTTGGTTTTACTCTAGAAATAATAACTTAAAGAGTTAAAGTTGACCATGAGTAAAAACAGACTTTGGTAAAAAGAGTCTCACATAAGAAAGAGATTAACCTTGTCTCTTGTCAATGGTCATAGGAAAAAAAGAAAGGAAATAAGAGAATATACAATTTCAAGGTGCCAATCAAAATACTTCATACCTTGTTTCTCACTCTCTTCAAATAGATCACTATTTAATTCAATTCGCTCAATAACAATTTCATTTTGAACTTCAACTACATTAACGCCTATTTCAAAGCAATTTAAAATGTAATTAAATAATTTTAATAAATATAAGAACAAATTAATGAATAGGTGTAATTACCTTCATCATTTGTTATTTGGACAACATGTCTGTCATTCTTAATGGATCTATCAAAACCATTCCATTTAATAGAAGAAATTATCGAACTTTTTTGAATAACATGCTTGCCAAACTTTAATGAATTAGAACCATCACTAATAATAGCAGTTTGAAAAGAACTATGAGGAGAACTCTGAGAGGGTAATTTACTTGACTGTGAACAGTCTGGAATTAAAATTCATTAGTAGTATATTTAAAAATAATGAATGAGTATGTGTAAAAAATAAAAAGATAATTTTAATTTGAAAAAACATATAAATTGATATCAACACATACTTGAAGTTATTAACTTTCTAACAAGAATAGAGGAATCTGAAATAGAAATTAAACTCATTAGAAATAATTATTTTCTTTTTTTAACATAAATTTTAAAATTATATAAATCAAAATAATTACAGATTACCATTTGAAATATCATATAGTGGAATTCTTGTTAATGGCAATGAACTTGAAATTGAAGATGTTAAAACTGTTATTGAGAATCCCTTATCTGTATACACCAATAATAACACATTTAGGAGAATATATAGAAAAAAATCAGAAAACTATAAAAACATATGTTAGATATTAATATATGCATAAAAAACGAAAGAACATAATATCTGTCAAATATATTATTGTTATCTACCTTGTATGGGAGGAGTAGGAACAAAAGATGTGAACAATCTTCCTCGTTTGTTCCTTTGCAAAAAGCAATTCTCATCTTGAACTTCACCTAAATTAACGTCTATTTCTAAGCAATTTAAAATGTTAAAACAAATAATGAATATAATAACAAACTAATGAATACGTGAAAAACCTTCATCATTTTGTTGTTCTTTGGACAATATGTCTCATATTCTCAATGGATCCATCAGAATCATTCCATTTAACGGAAGAAATAATTGAACTTTTTTGAATGACATGCTTGGCAGACTCTAATGAATTTTGGAACAATCACAAAGAATTGTGATTTCAAAAGAACTATGAGGAGAACTCTGAGATGATAATTTACTTGACTGTGAACAATCTGGAAAGAAATTAAAATTTGTTAATAGCATATTTAAACATAATAATGGATTATATGTGTAAAAATTAAAAGATAATTTAAATTTGAAAAAAATAGAAATTGATATAAACACATACATGAAGTTATTAACCTTTTGGCAAGACCATAGGATTTTGAAATAGAAATTGAATTCATAATACTCAAAACCAATTATGTAATAATTCTTTTTATTTTTGTAAAAGAAATTTAAAACATACATAAATTAAAATAATTAAAAATTAACTTGTTGATGCCAATGAACTTGAAATTGAAGGAGTTAAAATTGTTGCCGAAAATCTCTTATTTGTATACACCAATAATATCACATTTAAGAGAATATATAGACAAAATTGGATAAACTATAAAAACAAATGTTACATATATTAATATATATGCATAAAAAAATGAAAAACAATAGTATTCGTCAAATATATGATTATTATCTACCGTCAATGTAAGGAGTAGGAACAAAAGGTGTGGACAATCTTCCTCTTTTGTTGCTTTGCGAAAAGCAATTCTCATCTTGACTCAAAAGTTGGTTTTCATTTAAGTCTACATTATTGATAAAATTAGTTAATTGTGACATTGTAAATAAAGTAACAAAATTAGAAATATATATTTATAGCATAAAAATTAGATTAAGCTGAAAAAGTCTTGAAATAGATATATGCAATGATAATCACATATTTGATATATTAATAAACCCTCATTTTTAGTCATTTACACTCTCCATGTACTTAATTTATTGATTTTGGTTATGTTTTGTAAGTTTGGACTCAAATTAGACTTAATTGAATTTTTCAGCATGATTTACGTCTTACACTATTTTTGTATTTGGACCATATCTTGGGCTATAGGTAGTCTTTTTAGGTTATTATGGTGTCATTTGAAAGATAAGAGAGAGATCTACAACTTTTATGAAGACCTCAAAGGCCTAATCACACGATTGGATAACTCAAATTGGAGTTGAATCAAGAACTAGGGTGCTGATCCTGACAACTTGACCTATGCATACTGTTCATGATATATCTCGGGATATAGGATGTCAAATGGGATGAAATTTTGGTGGTTGATAGTTAAGACCCAAATATACAACTTTCATGTTAAACACTATTCTATAATCGGAGGTCTAATGGGTCATATTGGGCTTGGAAGTCAGAATAGAAGAGCTGTCGCTGGGCCTGAGCAGTATGCAGTAATAAGACAATATCTTGAGTTATAGGAATGCTTTTGGGCTCAAACTAACGGCATTTGAAAGCTAAGATCCATGCCTACAACCTTTATGAGACCACTTGATGAAAAAATGATGAATGTAATGATTTTAGAGCTAAATAATTTTTGAGATAAAGAATCTCTATAATTTTTCACTCATCAAAAGTCATTTGGTATTTTTCACTCATTTTTCACTCATCCACTCACTCATGACTCAGCTCCCTTGTCATTTTGTATTCATAATCCTCTATAAAAGGGACCCATGGCTAATCATTTGGAAGGCTAAGGTGTTAGATACCAAATTCATACTATTTTGTTGTTTGATTATCTTGTTATAGTTTTCTTTTGTTCTAAATTGAAGTTATGTTCTTCTTCTTCTTCTTCTCTCTTCCTTTCTTCTTGTCTATAAGTAACTAAGTTTCATTTTAATTGGGTGAAAGAGTGAAGCTCTTGGTAATGAAATAAGATTAGATTAATTTCTCTCTTGTGCTTAAATGATATATTTTCAAGTGGTCATTATACGTATTGTATTTTGTTTCCAATCAATTTAGAAACCCTCCTTGTAAAGTGGAGTTCTTGATTTGTTGTAGACAAGAGATTGGCACAATGAATGCTTGAACCCATTTACAAGTGTTGGTATTAGAAACTCTCCTTGTAAAGTGGAGATCTTGATTTGTTGTAGAGAAGATTTTGATACAATGAACGCTTGATCCCATTTATGGGTGGTGATGTTAATAAATGATTAAAGGAATCGTAATATAATTATGTATATAATTTTTAATGAACTTTGAACGTTGTATTTTCTGATTGGAACCTCCGTTATGTGTGGATTCTAATTGAGTTATAAAAGAATTAATCTTGTTCTTAATTTATTTACCAAGAGTTGATCTTCTAACCCAAACAATTCCTTTTTATTTGTGACCAAGTTTTATCACATTTATTGTTGTAACAAAATATTTTCCTTACGTCAAATAATTTTTTCTTCATCAATTCCCTATGAATCGATCTCGGACTCTCGAGAATTTATTACTTGAAACAACCTGCACTTGGGTTTGTAACTTTTAATTCGCATCAAGTTTTTGGCGCCGTTACCGAGGACTTGATTTGAAGAACAAATTTATAGTATAAAAATTTTGTATATATATTCTACTTTTTTTTTTTGTACATACTAACGCACTAACTTAGTGGGGAAAACTCTCCCTTTTACTTTTTGTACTTTAAATTCTGTAATTTACTTTTTGTATTTTATTTTCTGTATTTTATTTCTAACTTTCTAACTTACTAATCTACTAACCTTTTAATTTTCTTACTTACTAACTTTTTAATTATCTAACTCTCGTATTAACTATCTAACTTTTTACTTTATCAGCTATCTAACTTTTTAATTTTTCTGCTTATTAACTTATTTGGTGGTTGGTTTATAGCACACCTTTGTTAATATTTAATGGTAGGTTTATACCGCCTACTTGTACATTTTCTTTTCTATTTTATGTCACTTATTTATGCTTAATTGGTATCGTAATTTAAATTCTGGTCGTTTGGTTAAAGTTAATCCTAGTACTTTACATATTGATTTGTCTGAATCACAATCACACACATCAAACACAATGGCTGAAAATGAAAGTGTGCATGATGAACATGAAAGTCAACTTGCGAACCATGCGTGAGTATTTGTAACCATCTTCAAATTCTAGTCCATCATGTTTTATCTTTCCACTCAATGTTAACAATTTTAGATTCAAGTCAGGTATAATTTCTTTACTTCCTAATTTCCATGGTTTAGAATCTGAAAGCCCATATTTACATCTAAAAGAATTTGAGGAAGTATGTACCATTTTTCATTATCAAACTTGCACTGAAGAGGTTGTTAAACTTAAATTGTTTACTTTTTCTTTAAAAGATAAAGCAAAAACTTGGCTTAACACTTTGAAACCAAGATCAATTAGTACATGACAAGAAATGCAAGGTGAGTTTTTAAAGAAATTTTTTCCAACACATAAAATCAATGTTTTGAAAAGACAAATCCAAAATTTTTCCCAAAATTCAAATGAAGCATATTTTCAAAGTTGGGAACGTTTTAAAGATTTGTTGAATTCTTGCCCACATCATGGTTTTGAAAAATGGCGCACTATAAGCTTCTTTTATGAAGGATTAACACCCGAAACTAAACAATTTGTGAAAATAATGTGCAATGGTGAGTTTCTTAATAAAGAACCTGAAGAAACTTTAGACTATTTAAACCATTTGGCTAAAAATTCTTAATCTTGGTATGATACTAATCCTTCTGAAAATTCAATTAGATATAACTTTGCAAATTCTAATAAAAGAAAATATCATCATAGTCAAGAAGAAGATTTAAATACTAGGTTTGCTAGTTTGGCTAGAAAGGTTGAAGCTATGGAATCAGGAAAAGTAAAAGAAATCAAATCTGTGCAAAATGAAGAAATTTGTAGCATTTGTGATGAATTGGGACACTCAACAAATGAATGTCCAAAAATTTCTATTTTTAAAGAAGTTGTTCATGAGCAAGTAAATGCAATGAACAATTTTAAAAAGTCATTCACTTTTTCTTTTTCAGATACATACAATCCGGGATAGAGAAATCACTCGAATTTCAGTTGGAGGACCAACAATCAGGCACAATTCATGCAACCACCACCTCCTCAGACACAGCAGGATTCTCAAAATTCTCAAGGATATGCACCCTATGTCCCACCATATAGAAAAAACCTTGAAGGAACATTGCATGCATTCATGAAAAACCAAGATGCCATTAATAACCAAAACACTCAAGTCATGATTGACATAGAAGATACTCTTGCTAAACTTTCTTCTACACTTACCATTCACGAGAAAGAAAAATTTTCCTCTCAACCTCAACCAAATCCCAAGGGTCAGTATAGCCTAAATGAGGGTAGTTCAGAAAGCCAACAAATAGATCAAGTTCAGTCAATGATAACTCTTAGGAGTGGAAAGGTTGTTGAAAAACAAATTCCTGAACCTTATGAGAAAAATGATGAATCAAATCTCAAAGATAAGGAAGAAGTTGATAAGCCACCTAGCCAAAAGGAGACTAAACCCTCGTATTCAACCTCATATCCTCAAGCATTAAACAATTCAAGTAAAGTGAATCATAATAGTGACATTTTTGAAATCCTTAAACAAGTAAAAGTCAATATTCCTCTGTTAGATATTATCAAACAAATTCCTTGTTATGCCAAATTTTTGAAAGACTTGTGCACCGTTAAAAGGAAACATAATGTGAAAAAAATGCATTTTTGACTGAACAGGTAAGTTCCATTATTTAGAATAATAATGTGTTGAAATATAAAGACCCTGGTTGTCCTACAGTTTCGTGCATTATTGGTGAACATAAAATTGAACGAGCTTTACTTGATCTTGGTACTAGTGTTAATTTGCTTCCATATTCAGTTTATTAGCAACTCAACCTGGGTGAGTTAAAACCAACTTCTGTAACTCTTCTACTTATAGATAGATCAATTAAAATTCCAAAAGGAATAGTGAAAGATGTGTTGGTATAAGTTGATAAATTCATATATCATATGGATTTTATTGTCTTGGAAACTAAACCTATGGAAAATAGTAGGAAATCAATTCCTATTATTTTAGGTCGCCCATTTTTAGCAACATCTAATGCTTTGATAAATTATAGAAATGGAGTGGTGAAGTTAACATTTGGAAATATGACACTGGAGCTTAATGTTTTCAACATGTGCAAGCAACCGCAAGAAGTTTATGATGGAAAGAAAGAAATTGAAGGGATTAAGGCCATTATAGATGATTATCTTCAAATCAGGAGTTCTTCTGACCCATTAGAAATTTGTTTAATTAATTCATTTGATTCAGGTACATAACTAGATGATGATGTTTCTGAAATATGCTCTTTGTTTGACTGTACACAAGTAATAGAATATAAAGGATGGAAGCCGAGATTCGAAGAGCTAAAACCCATGAATGATGATATCCATGAAGAAGTACCCACGCTAGAACTAAAGCCATTACCTGCTAAGTTGAAGTACACATTTTTGGGAGAAGAACAAAACTTTCCAGTGGTAATTTCCTCATCCCTGACTAAAGAACAAGAAGGTATATTGATAGAAGTACTTAAAAGGCATAAAAGTGCAATTTGATGGACAATAAAGGACATAAAAGGCATTAATCCATTAATTTGTACACATAGAATACATTTAGAGGATAATGCTAAAGCATCTCAACAACTTCAAAGAAGATTAAATCCACATATGAAAGAGGTAGTTAGAGCTGAAGTTCTTAAATTACTAGATGTTGGAATTATCTATCCTATCTCTGATAGCCAGTGGGTAAGCCCTACACAAGTTGTGTCTAAGAAATCTAGAATAACAGTGGTTGAAAATGAAAAAGAAGAATTAATACCTACCCGAGTCTCATCTAGTTGGCATATGTATATTGATTTCAGAAAATTGAATGTAGCCACTAGGAAAGATCATTTTTCCTTGCCATTTCTTGATAAGATTTTGGAAAGAGTAGCAGGATATCCCTACTATTATTTTCTTGATGGTTATTCAGGGTATAATCAAATACTAATTGCATTAGACGATCAATAATAGACCACTTTTACGTGCCTTTTTGGCACTTTTGCATATAGAAGAATGTCTTTTGGTCTTTGTAATGCTCTAGTAACTTTTCAAAGATGTATATTAAGTATTTTCAGTGACATGATTGAGCATTATTTAGAGGTTTTCATGGATGATCTGTGTAACACCCCAATTTTTGGGTAAAAGACCGATGTATCCTTGTTTTACTGTTTCTTGTTTTTTCAGTATGAAATGAGACATATATCTTGTCTGTTATTTTATTTGACCGTTTTGAGTGTTTTGCTTCATTGATGGGGAAAAATGAAAAAATGACCATTTCATCCGAATGTCTTGTTTTTGGTTTTTTCTACATGATCTGGTGTTTGATATTCTTGTCTGTGATTTTATTTGGACTTTTTGTGAGATTTGTTAGGGACGGAAAATAATAATTTTTCTCGGGAAAAATATTATTTTAATTAATTAGAGTTGGGGATCTTACTAAACCCAATTCGATTGATATATAAATTAGTTTAAGTAATTTTTAGAATTTAAGCGTGCGATAAAATAATTTTTAGTATTATTTTTTATTACTCAATATAAATTTTAATGATGGACGATCTTTGTGTGTGTGCGGGACCCACGTATAAATAAAGTAACCAATAGAAACAAGAAACTTGGACCAATAGAAATAAGACACCAGAAGTCAAACTAATAAAGAGAAGTCAACAAAAGTGGCTTGACCATTTTGGACCATTAGATTGAATCTTGGTTGCTTGAATGATGACCATAGATTTGATAAAAGACTAGGATTGAATCTTGGTGGATAAGCTTGAATGATGATCATAGATTTGATGAAAGGCTAGGATTGAATCTTGATGGATAAGCTTTGAAGATGACCATGGATTTGATCAATGGATAGGATTTAAAGATGAATCAATGGTAGGATTAAGTCAAAAGTTGTAGGTTTGACTTTAGGATTAGTAATTAATTAAGCTTAGTTTGACTAGATTAATTACTTAATTTGCAAACTAATTAAACTAGTTTAGTTATAAAATAATTATAATCTAAATATTAATTAGATGTGCTAATATTGTTTAGAGATTATAAAATATGTAATTATGTGTCTAATTAATTAGTTATGTAATTAGATAAATAATTAAGTAGACTAGTTTAATTCTTAACTAATTATAATCTAAAATATTAATTAGAGATCCTAATATTAATTAAAGGTTATGGTATATGTTAGTATATATTAGATATATTAGTCATATGATTAGAATGCTAATTAGGATTTAATTAGGATATTTAGCCAAATAAATTTCCTAATTGATTAACATGTAAATAAAACAAATTGAATTCTTAATTAATGAAGGACTTACACGGTTGGGCAGCTGCATAAGGAGGCAAAAATGGAATATTGAAGAACATGTGACAAGGCTTGGAGTAGCCAATAGGAAACAAGCTTAGTGATTAAGTTTTAATCTTGACCCTTGGTGGATTCTAAGGCTTAGATGGAGTCTTGGAGAGTCAAAATTGGTGGCCTTTTTGCATGTGATTCCACGGCAATTCATTCTTGGAGGAATTCTATAATTAGTCAATTCATTTTATATTCACTTTTCTCTCAAATGCATTTCCGGCCATGCATTTAAATAAAAGCCAATTTACCAATTTAAATATATTTAGTCACTTTTCTAATTAGCTATCATTTAAAGAAGCAAAACAATAATTATTTCTCACTTTTTCTCAAGTGATTCACGGCTGGACAGCAGCCTTTGGAGGCTTATAGGATAAGCTTTACAAAGCTTCTTGAACACACCAACAAGATGTGATCTCAACCATTGAATGGATGGATGGTTAGGATAGTTTCCATGTGATTTTAATCACTTAATCTCACCAAAAAGACCTCACGGCAGCAGCTCTTTGGGGAGGCTTTCTTCATTTTCATTTTCACCCTTCTCTATGTACAAGTCTTCCATTTTCTCTCCAAAAACACCAAAACCCCAAGCTTCTTTCTTCTTCTATTTTCTTCTCTCTATTCGGTCAAGCTTCTTACCCACATAACCAAACCTCCATAATTTTTCCTCTTCATCTTTCTTAAATCAAAACCATATTTTAAACACTTTTTCTTCACAAGATCTTGCCAAAATCCTATTCTATCTAGTTCAAAATCCATCATTTTTCTTGTTTCCTCAAGGGTAAGTTTGGATTCTTTAATTTAAATTTTGATTTTTAAAATTTTTAACCATGATTGTTCCATGGTTTTTCCATATTAAACCTTGTATGAGTTTTTACTAATTGTTTTAAATTGTTAGGATTTTGTTTGGAGGCTACCCGAAATTTCAAGGAGAAGGAGGAGACTAACCTAGGTTATTTTGCTTCAAGAGGTAAGAGGAGATTACCCTCATCAACCATGTATTGGTGGTGAGGAATGTTTTTAATCGTGTATGAAGAATCCATGAGGATTCGTTTTGTGTAATTGTGGTGGTTTGAATTGTTGTGGCTTGTGTTAATTATTTGATTATTTAAGTGTTTTTCGGTTGGTGATTTATTTATTTTATATGCATGATTATAGCTTTAGAATATTTTGCATGCCTATAGTGTTGAAATATGTGGCATATGTATTGTATGTGTTATTATAATGTTAGAAATGCATGAGTATTCCAAATAATGCAAAACCCTAGGTTCGGTCATACCATTGAATGGAAGGAATTAAGGTGATTTACAATGTTTTTAATGAATATCAAGTGAATTCAAGTGAATTAGAACAAAGAAATGAATTTTTGGAATTTTATTTATACTATGAGATTTGCCAACATGTCAAAAAGTGAGAAAAATTGGATTCTAAATAATCTAAGGTAAGTAAGCATGTTAAAGGAAATTTTATCAAAATGTTTTGATTATTAAAAATGAAATGGTCGAATTGAATTTTAGAAACTAATTTAAGTATTGTTAGTATTTACAAAGATTATACATTAATTTGAAATATTTTACAAGAGCTTGAAAAATATTTTAAATGGTTTTAAATTGCTTAATAATTTTGTTTATTAGTCAAAAAGCTGCATTTATTTGAGGAAAACGGAAAAGAAAATGATTTAAAAGCTTATGCAATTGAGAAAATGATATAAAATTATTACGCGATTGAGGAAATAGCAAATTATATTTACGCGATTGGAAATGTGATATATATTGTGAAAACGACAAGATTTTGAAAATAAAATAAAATTTCTACACGATTGACAAAAACAGCAAATTTTACTATTGGGCCAATGTGGTGAACCCAGATATATGAGAAGTTATGTTGCGCCAAGTGGGTGCGTATTGTGATTTGGTTTTATGAAAGTTTTGGTGCGCCAAGTGGGAGCGTACTGTATTTTGAGATCTGTGCCACTGAGGGCATTTACATACTTATTTTTGCCATTGAGGGCATTTTTGTAAATATTTGAAGTTTAAGGGCATTTTCATAAATAATGAGGGTTTGATGACATTTTTGTAAATAATTGAGAATTGATGACATTCCTGTAATTATTTGAGACTTGAGGACGTTTTGATAATTATTGCTTTGTTCATGCACTGAGTCGTGCCAATTCTGAATTGGTGATTTGATTGACGAGATGAATAACATCGTGTTGTCGATGTGATAGGTATAGTGTGTTCATTTTCTGATATGGACTTGGAGTTCATAGTGTGCACTACTCCATATATGGACGGGAGGTAGCTCCTTCGGCCGTGGTACATGATAACACACTTATGTTCTCGACGAACACTATCCTTAATCAAGTTTTGAGAGGACTATTTTTTGCACTGTAGTATACAATTATTTGATTGTGTGTAATGCTGGGTTGTATGCTATGCCATTGTTTTTATTATGATTATTTTTCGTGGGCTATAGACACAAAGTTTTGACAGTGAATAGCAATCACAACGGTCAGCTATAGACACAAAGTTTTGACAGTGCAATAGCTGGTCGGGGTAGCCAAAGCTATAGACACAAAGGGTGGACAGTGCAATAGCTGGATTGGCTGGGCAGTATCGTTGTGTGTATTGTAGCTCCATGGAGTAGGATTGTGTCACATTGCATATGTTTATATGTGGTACATTATTATCTTTTATCTGTGATCGTTTACCTATGATCTTTTATTTGGGATATTATATGTTGATATTGCATTTAATCTTTATTCTATATTATTATGATTTATGGTTATGGCATTTTATATAGTGTAAATTATTATATCTATCCTGGTAATGTTATTGTGGTTTATTCGATTACAATATATGCTTATTAGAATTAATTATAAATCGATAATATGACTAAATTCATGTATTATTGTGTGTATGGAATGATCTAGTCATTCGTATCATTCTTTGCTACTCAAAATCTTGGTAAAGGTGAAAGGGGATCTCACCTCTTTATTGTATTGTTTTGTTTGGTTTGTATTGTTTAAATTCGTGTAGTAGGCGAAGCGTATTTTGAGGCTTATTGGAGACAATATTAGAAGATGGTGACAAAGCGTCAAGTAATCTTCCAAGTTTCAATAGGATGCGAGTTGGTGAAGAAGCGGGACATGTTAGGTTGGGTTTTTCTCGTTAGTGTTATTCTCGTGCTATTAGTAGAAACCTTCATTGGGTTTACTACTCTTGTTTCTCGAGTCTGTAATTTTCATGTTTTAATTTATTGTTGATTATTTTGTGATGTATATGGCATATGTATGTTAATCAGTTCAATCTAATTTCATTGTTACTCTTAATTTTTGGTAAGTTTATATTTCTACGAAAAAGAAATTTTAAAATTTGTATTTTGAAACTCAAGCTTTTATAAAATAATTATAATTGGTTTAAGTTTTTATTTTAAAATGTGGCCCTAGGGAGGGTGTTACATTAGTTGGTATCGACACGGTTAGAGTCTTTTTGGGGTTTGTGGTTAGGTCTGTCTTGTTTTTGTTGTGTAATTCTCTCGTGTTTGGACTCGAGAGAACAACGTTGTTTGAGATGGTTACTTTGGTTTCCATTGTATTATGATTCATCTGTCTTTGAAGAAAGGCGATGATTTGTAGTAAACGTACACGTGAGGAAGCAGGATGTGTTTCGACATCTCAAGTGGAATGGAACAACGATTCATCAAGTGGAGCAAAAGTGTTTTAGACTGAGGATCTAAATAAAGAAGTGTGTATCATAAAAAGGTGATCTTTTAACTATACTGTATAATTCTGAAGATAACCTATTTCTTTATGGCATATAATTGTGTGAGTCATTTAGAGTTTTCTGTGTTTTCATTATCTTTTGACCTGGTTGTTTCTATTTCTGGTTCTAAAACATGTGGTTGAGTACTTGAGTTGCTTAAACCATCCTAAGTCTGTTAAATAATTACATCTTTTCTGTTGATTCAATTTATATGCTTCTTTCTCAAAACAAACACAATCTAAAAATATGGATTGGGTATTTTTCTAACCATCCATGCTCTGTTAGACCAGTTGGTCAAATTGTTCAAGTTAAAAAGTTTACTTCTAAATTCAATGGACCATATCAATTTCTTTATTGGATAGGTTCGGTGGTATGGGTGATTCTATCATCTCTTGTTTCTATGTCTTTATGATATCTTTCATATGACGCATTTGCGAAATGTACTTTGGTTTAACCCATTCTTTTATGACTAATTGACTATTTGGGTTAATTAGAATTCTTGGTATCTTTGTTACCTTTTAACTTATCTATTTCTACTTTTGTTATCAAATCCGTTATTACTATCTAGTTCCTTAAATAATCTTTTCGGTTAATCTAAATTGTCTACCTCTTTCATAGGATAGATGTGATCTTATATATGGATTGGTTATTTTAATCATATCCTGTAAATTGTTTAGTAGAATTTTAGTGTCCCGAGAAAACTCATTCTTAAAATCGGGTAATGTCAAATTCTTTGTTGGACATGTCTGGTAACAATTCAGATAGTTTCTCTATCTTTTCTTTCTAAATCTTTATAATATCTTTCCGTATATTGAAATTGCAAAAGAAAGGATATTCAGAGTTAAAATCGTGTCATGGTATCAGATACAGTATTGTTAAAAAGAGAACTTGTTTTGCGAGACACTTCCTGTTAAAAGCAAAGGCAGGAGAGTAAAGCGGTACAAAGGCATGGAAATTTCACGTGATACTGATCAGTGGCGCTAAATGAATAAAACGTGGTGGATAGTATCTTTCATCCTTCTTTTGAGAAATATACTAAAATAGTACTCCATGTTTTACGCGACGTAAGGAGTTTTCGTTGGTCGAGGTAATTTGGAATGACGGAGGTGACGTAAGCGGTGATGCAAAGTAGTATCCTAGACTATTTGAAAGCGCTACTACAATTTCTGGGCGAAATTCTTTTTAGGAGGGGAGAGTTGTAACACCCCAATTTTTGGGTAAAAGCCGATGTATCCTTGTTTTACTATTTCTTGTTTTTACGTATGAAATACGGACATATATCTTGTCTGTTATTTTATTTGACCGTTTTGAGTGTTTTGCTTCGTGATGGGGAAAAATGAAAAAATGACCATTTCATCCCGAATGTCTTGTTTTTGATTTTTTCTACATGATACTGATGTTTGATATTCTTGTCTGTGATTTTATTTGGACTTTTTGTGAGATTTGTTAGGACGGAAAATAATAATTTTTTAAAGTCGGAAAAATATTATTTTAATTAATTAGAGTTGGGGATCTTACTAAACCCGATTGATTGATATATAAATTAGTTTCGTAATTTTTAGAATTTAAGCGTGCGATAAAATAATTTTTAGTATTATTTTATTACTCAAGTATAAATTTTGCTTGATGGACCCGATCTTGTGTGTGTGCGGGACCCATTATAAATAAAGTAACCAATAGAAACAAGAAACTTGGACCGATAGAAATAAGACACCTAGAAGTCAAACTAATAAAGAGAAGTCAACAAAAGTGGCTTGACCATTTTGGACCATTAGATTAATCTTGGTGGATAAGCTTGAATGATGAATAGATTTGATAAAAGACTAGGATTGAATCTTGGTGGATAAGCTTGAATGATGATCATAGATTTGATGAAAGGCTAGGATTGAATCTTGATGGATAAGCTTTGAAGATGACCATGGATTTGATCAATGGATAGGATTTAAAGATGAATCAATAATCAATTTAGGATTAAGTCAAAAGTTGTAGGTTTGACTTTAGGATTAGTAATTAATTAAGCTTAGTTTGACTAGATTAATTACTTAATTTGCAAACTAATTAAACTAGTTTAGTTATAAAATAATTATAATCTAAATATTAATTAGATGTGCTAATATTGTTTAGAGATTATAAAATATGTAATTATGTGTCTAATTAATTAGTTATGTAATTAGATAAATAATTAAGTAGACTAGTTTAATTCTTAACTAATTATAATCTAAAATATTAATTAGAGATCCTAATATTAATTAAAGGTTATGGTATATGTTAGTATATGTTAGATATATTAGTCATAAGATTAAAATGCTAATTAGGATTTAATTAGGATATTTAGCCAAATAAATTTCCTAATTGATTAACATGTAAATAAAACAAATTGAATTCTTAATTAATGGAGGATACGGTTGGGCAGCTGCATAAGGAGGCAAAAATGGAATATTGAAGAACATGTGACAAGGCTTGGAGTAGCCAATAGGAAACAAGCTTAGTGATTAAGTTTTAATCTTGACCCTTGGTGGATTCTAAGGCTTAGATGGAGTCTTGGAGAGTCAAAATTGGTGGCCTTTTTTGCATGTGATTCCACAATTCATTCTTGGAGGAATTCTATAATTAGTCAATTCATTTTATATTCACTTTTCTCTCAAATGCATTTTCGGCCATGCATTTAAATAAAAGCCAATTTACCAATTTAAATATATTTAGTCACTTTTCTAATTAGCTATCATTTAAAGAAGCAAAACAATAATTATTTCTCACTTTTTCTCAAGTGATTCACGATCTGGACAGCAGCCTTTGGAGGCTTATAGGATAAGCTTTACAAAGCTTCTTGAACACACCAACAAGATGTGATCTCAACCATTGAATGGATGGATGGTTAGGATAGTTTCCATGTGATTTTAATCACTTAATCTCACCAAAAAGACCTCGTGACTCTTTGGGAGGCTTTCTTCATTTTCATTTTCACCCTTCTCTATGTACAAGTCTTCCATTTTCTCTCCAAAAACACCAAAACCCCAAGCTTCTTTCTTCTTCTATTTTCTTCTCTCTATTCGGTCAAGCTTCTTACCCACATAACCAAACCTCCATAATTTTTCCTCTTCATCTTTCTTAAATCAAAACCATATTTTAAACACTTTTTCTTCACAAGATCTTGCCAAAATCCTATTCTATCTAGTTCAAAATCCATCATTTTTCTTGTTTCCTCAAGGGTAAGTTTGGATTCTTTAATTTAAATTTTGATTTTTAAAATTTTTAACCATGATTGTTCCATGGTTTTCCATATTAAACCTTGTATGAGTTTTTACTAATTGTTTTAAATTGTTAGGATTTTGTTTGGAGGCTACCCGAAATTTCAAGGAGAAGGAGGAGACTAAGGTTATTTTGCTTCAAGAGGTAAGAGGGAGATTACCCTCATCAACCATGTATTGGTGGTGAGGAATGTTTTTGTCGTGTATGAAGAATCCATGAGGATTCGTTTTGTGTAATTGTGGTGGTTTGAATTGTTGTGGCTTGTGTTAATTATTTGATTATTTAAGTGTTTTTCGGTTGGTGATTTATTTATTTTATATGCATGATTATAGCTTTAGAATATTTTGCATGCCTATAGTGTTGAAATATGTGGCATATGTATTGTATGTGTTATTATAATGTTAGAAATGCATGAGTATTCCAAATAATGCAAAACCCTAGGTTCGGTCATACCATTGAATGGAAGGAATTAAGGTGATTTACAATGTTTTTAATGAATATCAAGTGAATTCAAGTGAATTAGAACAAAGAAATGAATTTTTGGAATTTTATTTATACTATGAGATTTCGGCCAACATGTCAAAAAGTGAGAAAAATTGGATTCTAAATAATCTAAGGTAAGTAAGCATGTTAAAGGAAATTTTATCAAAATGTTTTGATTATTAAAAATGAAATGGTCGAATTGAATTTTAGAAACTAATTTAAGTATTGTTAGTATTTACAAAGATTATACATTAATTTGAAATATTTTACAGTAGCTTGAAAAATATTTTAAATGGTTTTAAATTGCTTAATAATTTTGTTTATTAGTCAAAAACTGTTTATTTGAGGAAAACGGAAAAGAAAATGATTTAAAAAGCTTATGCAATTGAGAAAATGATATAAAATTATTACGCGATTGAGGAAACAGCAAATTATATTTACGCGATTGGAAATGTGATATATATTGTGAAAACGACAAGATTTTGAAAATAAAATAAAATTTCTACGCGATTGACAAAAACAAACAAATTTTACTATTGGGCCAATGTGGTGAACCCAGATATATGAGAAGTTATGTTGCGCCAAGTGGGTGCGTATTGTGATTTGGTTTTATGAAAGTTTTGGTGCGCCAAGTGGGAGCGTACTGTATTTTGAGATCTGTGCCACTGAGGGCATTTACATACTTATTTTTGCCATTGAGGGCATTTTTGTAAATATTTGAAGTTTAAGGGCATTTTCATAAATAATGAGGGTTTGATGACATTTTTGTAAATAATTGAGAATTGATGACATTCCTGTAATTATTTGAGACTTGAGGACGTTTTGATAATTATTGCTTTGTTCATGCACTGAGTCGTGCCAATTTACGAATTGGTGATTTGATTGACGAGATGAATAACATCGTGTTGTCGATGTGATAGGTATAGTGTGTTCATTTTCTGATACGGACTTGGAGTTCATAGTGTGCACTACTCCATATATGGACGGGAGGTAGCTCCTTCTGGGCCGTGGTACATGATAACACACTTATGTTCTCGACGAACACTATCCTTAATCAAGTTTTGAGAGGACTATTGATTTACTTTGTAGTATACAATTATTTGATTTTGTGTGTCGGGTTGTATGCTATGCCATTGTTTTTATTATGATTATTTTTCGTGGGCTATAGACACAAAGTTTTGACAAGTGCAATAGCAATCATTAATCTGGTCACTATAGACACAAAGTTTTGACAAATGGTCAATAGTGGTCGGGGTAGCCAAAGCTATAGACACAAAGGGTGGACGATCTGCAATATTTGGATTGGTAAACTGATATCGTTGTGTGTATTGTAGCTCCATGGAGTAGGATTGTGTCACATTGCATATGTTTATATGTGGTACATTATTATCTTTTATCTGTGATCGTTTACCTATGATCTTTTATTTGGGATATTATATGTTGATATTGCATTTAATCTTTATTCTATATTATTATGATTTATGGTTATGGCATTTTATATAGTGTAAATTATTATATCTATCCTGGTAATGTTATTGTGGTTTATTCGATTACAATATATGCTTATTAGAATTAATTATAAATCGATAATATGACTAAATTCATGTATTGATTGTGTGTATGGAATGATCTAGTCATTCGTATCATTCTTTGCTAATCTTGGTAAAGGTGAAAGGGGATCTCACCTCTTTATTGTATTGTTTTGTTTGGTTTGTATTGTTTAAATTAGGTAGTAAGCGAAGCGTATTTTGAGGCTTATTGGAGACAATATTCTGAAGATGGTGACAGCGTCAAGAAGTAATCTTCCAAGTTTCAATAGGATGCAGTTGGTGAAGAAGCAGGACATGTTAGGTTGGGTTTTTCTCGTTAGTGTTATTACCGTGCTATTAGTAGAAACCTTCATTGGGTTTACTACTGTTTCTCTGAGTCTGTAATTTTCATGTTTTAATTTATTGTTGATTATTTTGTGATGTATATGGCATATGTATGTTAATCAGTTCAATCTAATTTCATTGTTACTCTTAATTTTTGGTAAGTTTATATTTCTACGAAAAAGAAATTTTAAAATTTGTATTTTGAAACTCAAGCTTTTATAAAATAATTATAATTGGTTTAAGTTTTTATTTTAAAATGTGACGCCCTAGGGAGGGTGTTACAATCTGACAGTTTTTGAAAATTCTTTTAAAAATTATCTTGATAATTTGAAAAAAGTTCTTAAAAGATGTGAAGAAAAAAGATGTGTTAAATTAGGAAAAATATCATTACATGGTTACCTCAGGAATAGTGTTAGGTCATGTGATATCTTCTAAGGGAATTGAAGTTGATAAGACTAAAGTTGAATTAATTGCTCATATGCCTCCCCCAAAAATAGTCAGAGAAGTTCGTTCCTTTTTAGGACATGCAGGATTTTACAGAAGATTCGTTAAGGACTTTAGTGCCATATCTAGATCATTATGTAATCTTCTAACAAAAGATGCACCATTTGATTGGACCTAAGTTTGTCAGAAATCTTTTGAAAATTTAATCGGTCTTTTGACTTCTGCTCCTATCATGCAATCCCCTGACTGGTCTTTGCCTTTTGAGTTGATGTGTGATGCTAGTGATTTTGCTATTGGTGCTATTTTAGGACAGAGAAAGGAAGGTAAATCTCATATAATTTATTACGCAAGTCGAACTTTGAATAGTGCACAAATGAATTACACCACTACTGAAAAAGAACTACTTGCTGTAATTTTTGCATTGGATAAATTTTGAGCTTATTTAATTGGTTCTTCCATTGTTGTTTTCACTGATCATGCTACTGTTAGATATTTAATGTCTAAGCAGGATGCCAAACCTAGGTTGATATGGTGGATCTTGTTGCTTCAAGAATTCAACATCACAATAAAAGATAAGAAAGGAGCCAAAAATATTGTTGCAGATCATTTGTCCAGACTTACAATAGGCTCATCTTTTGATAGCACACCTATCAATGATTCTTTTCCCGATGAATTTTTATTTTCTGTCAATTCCATGCCTTGGTTTGCTAACATTGTCAATTTTCTTGTAACAGGTAAGATGCCGCCTCAATGGATGCACCAAGACAGAAAAACGTTTTTGATTGAGGTGAAAATTTTCTATTGGGATGACCCATATTTGTTCAAATATTGTCCTGACCAAATTTTTTAGAGATGTGTACCCGACAATGAGGTAAGTAGTGTCATTAAATTTTGTCATTCAGAAGTATGTGGAGGTCATTTTTCTTCAAAGAAAACAGTTGCAAAAATCTTGCAGTATGGATTTTATTGGCCCATATTATTTAAGGACAACTATATTTTTTTGCAAAAGTCATGAAAGTTGTCAGAAATTGGGTTCCATTTCTAAAAGAGACATGATGCCTTTGAACCCTATCATTGTCATTAAAATTTTTTATTGTTGTGGAATTGATTTCATAGGTCTATTTCCATCATCATTTGGATTTGTGTATATTTTGGTTGCCGTTGATTATGTCTCAAAATGGATTGAGGTGATTTCATGTCGACACAATGATCACAAAACTGTTCTGAAATTTTTAAAAGAAAATGTTTTAAGTCAATTTGGAATCCCTCGAGCTATCATTAGTGATGGGGGAAAACATTTTTGTAATAAAGCATTTGAATCTTTAATGAAGAAATATGACATCACACACAAAATTGCTACCCCTTATCACCCTCGACAAGTGGACAAGTAGAATTAGCAAATAGGGAGATTAAATAAATTTTGAAAAAAATGATTAACCCAAATCGTAAAGATTGGTCTTTAAGATTAAATGATGCACTTTGGGCTTACCGTACTGCTTTCAAAACATCTTTAGGCATATCACCCTATCGGTTAGTCTATGAAAAATCTTGTCACTTGCCTGTAGAACTGGAGCATAAAGCATTTTGGGCGATTAAAGCTTTCAACTCAAATCTTGATGATGCTTCCAAGTTACACAAATTACAATTGAATAAACTTGAGGAATTGAGAAATGATGCATATGAAAACTCAAAAATTTATAAAGTTAGAATAACAGCTTTTCATAACAAATTAATTTTGAGAAAAAAAAACTTTTGAAATTGGTCAAAAAGTTCTGCTTTATAATTCTCGTCTTCGCCTATTCCCTGAAAAATTGAGATCTAGGTGGATTAGCCTTTTTATTGTCAAACATGTATATCCTCATAGGGCCATAGACATTGAGAACCCTAGGAATGGTAATGTATTTAAGGTCAATGGACAAAGACTCAAACTATTTCTAAAATATCAAGTTGTTGAGGTAGAATCCATTTCCCTTTCTAATCCTTGTTATGAGTAGTATTTATTTTAATTTTGTTTCTTTCTTTTTGCAGTTCTTTGTGTTCCCGGTTAAGTGGTAGATAACGGTACTCCGTGACTCTCAAGTCAGTTTGTTTTTCAATTTTTCATAATAACTGATTCCTTCTCCTTCAAAATGGATGTCATTCTCTCAAATCTGAGAAAGCATTTCCCTTCTGTTCCTAAAAATGCTCTAACCAAAATCTACAAAGCTAGGTGTGAAAGACTAAGACTGTTAATGTACAAGGGCATCCCAGAAGATATACGCTGGATAATCGAAGTAAAGGTTCGTTTAGCTGATAAATCTTCAAATTCATTTGTCCCATACATGCCGGGTCTCGGTAAAAGTTCATTTTCAAAAAGGAAAAGAGCAAAAAGAATGAAAGTTTGTTACAAGTGTGCACGATAGAATTGTAACACGCGATGTTACTCTTTGAGGATGGTTTCTGTAAACAGAGAAGATAAAATTTTCTTCATTAAGAATGGACTGAGTAAGGAGTTATTAGATAATATCTTATTGACTCTTGAGACGCATTCTTATGGATATATGCTGCGTTAACTTCTTAGCTTGTGGAATCTCTTCAGGGACGAGCAAGAGCGTTACAGTCTTGGGAATCTGACTCAAAAAGACCCTGTTTGCCAATTTATAAGAAAATTGGATGAGAAGCTTATCCTCGACTCATAGAAGGCATTTAAGCCATTACTTGACGTAAAATCAAAGGAAGATGTGAGCCACAATCACAATAACATGTATATATTATCTTGTACATCTTCAAAAAAAAAGAGAAAAAATGAAAAAAAATGAAAAAATTTAAAAAAATGAAAAAAAAAAAAAGAGGAGGACGAAACTTCGGTTGTACTTGGTTTTTAATTAGATTAGGAGCCACTGCCAGCGGCAGTCCCGTCATTGACTCGGGTGGACCATCGCACGCCGGTCCATAAATAAGGTTCGTGTGCCATGCTCTGTAGAGAGCCGCACTCCACAACCCAATGTTCACCATCTAGGCACTGTAGAGTTGATGGACAGGTAGAAGCATCCTACTTTGGTTATTAGTGAGAAGTAACCTGCGACTGCCAAAGCGTATGATCCTCTCTTTTATTAGAAAGGGCTCACAGCGCCCTGGGATGAAGCGTTCTGGATCTTGGACATTGCGGGTTTCAGATTTTAGCATCTTTGTTGATGTTACGAACCCAAATGTGAGCCTTCCAGGTTCTAGACCCAGGATGGAAACCCAAGATGGTTTCTTTATTCTTTTTTCTTCAAAAAAGCGGGAAGGAGAAGAATTCCAAGATTAGCTGAGCCGTCTTGGTATTACTGCACTCATGATGCATAGTATAAAGATACACTATGAAACCTGTACATAAAGGTATGTCATCATTTATTATTATTATTTTTGTTTGATTTTGTTGTATTTTGGTTTTAGACAGACAATCCTTTAGACGGGATCCTTCAGGGGTTTCTAGACTTCTTTATCCTGATGGTTTTCTTGAAGTAAAAAAATAATAATAATAAATAAAAAAATAAATAATAAATAATAAATAAAACAAAAAAATTTGTGTTTCTTAATTTCAAAATTTTTTGACAACAACCAACCT
Source organism: Ormosia semicastrata (assembly GCA_029884595.1). Taxonomy (NCBI): domain Eukaryota; kingdom Viridiplantae; phylum Streptophyta; class Magnoliopsida; order Fabales; family Fabaceae; genus Ormosia; species Ormosia semicastrata. The sequence goes on from JAQQTO010000061.1 coordinate 5,654,943, forward strand.
ACCCATATAGGAGCTATTATTACTTTTTCTATTCTATTCCCTATTTAAACTCCATTTTCTTCACTTTCCTGCAACTCATAATCATTCAAAGAGAGTGTGAGTGTAGAAATGGAGGGAGATTCTTCTTCTGTTCGTAGATTTGTCAGTATCTGTATATTTTGTGGGACAACTTATAGGAAGGGTTTAGAGTTTGTAAACGCAGCAAGTACTGTTGGTAGAACACTTGCTGCGAGGAACATTCGTGTAGTATATGGGGGAGGTAGCATTGGGTTAATAGGGGTTATATCACTTTCTGCATTTGTAAGAGGTGGTCAAGTTTTAGGTGTCATTCCTGAACCTTTAACTCGAAGGAACATCATTGGAAAGACAATTGGATTGGAACTTCAAGTATCATCTATGCATGGACGAATGAAGGCAATGTTTGAAAATTCTGATACATTCATAGGCTTACCTGGTGGTTTTGGTACTTTGCAAGAAGTTTTTCAAATTGTCTCTTGGGCCCAATTGAACATCCACTATAAACCCATAGGTTTGTTGAATATTAATAATTTCTTTGATAATTTGTTATCTTTTGTTGACCATGCTGTGGAACAGAAATTTGTCACATCTTCAGCAAGACGACTCCTTATCTCTGCTTCCACTGTTGATGAGGTGATTGATAAATTAGAAGCTTTTATTTATGAACCTGATCCAGTAACAGCTCAGATAGATTGGTCAGAAAGAAATGGTGAGGGAAGCAGTATGAAAAGCAAGCCATGCCAAACACTCCAACTATTTAAATAATTACAAGCTTTGATTTTATTCATCGTATTTTGTTTCTGTTTAAATTTGTGTCAGGTTTCTCTTTTCAGTAATTGCAACAACAGGTACTATCTTGTATCCTTTACCTATCTATGTTTTGACATTAAGGACAATGTTGTGATCTGGTTGGGGGGAAGGATAGTTGTATAAAAAAAATAAAAAAAAATTAGTAAGTGTGTGTATTAATATGCTTGTTGTGTTTATATATTTATTAGTAACTTACTAAACCAGTTAAGGATGACAGAGTAAGGAGTAAATTTTACTCTTGAGACGCATCTTAATTGGGGTAGATAACTAGTTTGTGTGGAAGTAGCAATTTAAATTTAGAAAAATTTACATGATTGAGTAAATTGTCTTCTTTTTTAAAAATCACATGCTTGGTTATGGATGTTGAATTGGTGGACTGAGAATGATAGAATTATGCCTTGTGATATTTTGAGCCTATTAATGAATGGATTGAACATTTGTATCATTCTCTTCTTTCTTGTGAGAATTTCACTCATGGAATTGTTATTTTAGAACTTGTTTTGATTTTTTTTAAAACTACATTTTCATATGCATATATAAATATGATTGAAGCATTTTTCTTGAAATAGCTACTTTAATCAAATAGCATACCTTGTATAGTTTTCCTTGCTTAACCCCTTTGAGCTTATTTGACCATTCTTTGTTTTGAACTCATTATGTGCCTTAAAAAAAAATCATGTTCTTACCCGGCCTTAGTGTGAATGCTTATGTCTTGAAGCATATCAAATGGGTTTTTGATGATAACAAAGGCCAAAGTGAAGTTCAAGTGCAATAGTGAAGATCAAGCGCAAAAGGAAAAATCAAGATCAAAGAAAGAAGACAAGAAGGTTTATTTAGTTATAAGACTTAGAACATTAATGTTAAATGCTCTCAAGATTTCTCAAATGGTTTTTCAATATATGATTTCAAAATAAGTGGGAAATTTCAAAGTTAAACATGGCTTTCAATAAAACTTGAGTTTCAATCTTAAATCTAACACTTTTAAAAGGATTTATGTTTAATCAAGTGTCTTGAGGTGTTAGAAATGACTTACAAGCTTTATTGAACTTGAAAAATGTGTTCAATGGCCAATGTAATCGATTACACGATGTTTGTAATCGATTACACAGCAAACAAAAGACATGTAATCGATTACATGAGCAATGTAATCGATTACAAGCAAGTTAGAGGCCATGTAATCGATTACACAATATATGTAATCGATTACATCAAGCCTATAAAAGCATGAACACGTTCAAAGAGTCATGTAATCGATTACATGGATATTGTAATCGATTACAAAGAAGTCAAAAGTCATGTAATTGATTACACTGAGATATTGTAATCGATTACACACAAGTCGAAGCCATGTAATCGATTACACAAGAATGTAATCGATTATACTGAGCCCAAAAAGTCAAGAACACGTTGGAACAACATATGTAATCGATTACATAAGTTGAGTAATCGATTACATAAGAATCGACAACGTCCAACGGCTATATTTAATGCATTAAATGCATGCCCAAAACACCCCAACGGCTCTATTAATTGAGAAACTTATAAATACCAAAGTTGGGTCTTTATTTGAGGTTGACCTTGAACCAAAAGCTGATTACCAATACGTCCAAACATGAATCAATCCTCAAATCATTTTCTTGCTCTGTTTTCTGTCAAAAACGTGAAAAATCTTTGAGAGCATATTAAGAGCTTCAATTTGTATTTATCTACTCTTTAAGAGAGTTTCTATCTTCTATACTTTGTGTAATCTGAAAAAGAGAGGGTGAGGTATCCCTCTAGAGTGAAGGGTGAGGTATCCCTTAGACAGTGAGGTATCTCTCAAAGTTAGAAAAGGATGAAGTATCCCTTGAGGGTGAGGCATCCCTCAAAAAGTGGTAAAGGGTGAGGCATCCCTGTTTTTGAGGCTCAAAGCACAAGGGTGAGGTATCCCAAGGTGTTGGTGAGTGCTCTATTGTGTAAAGGTTTTCAAGCACCCGTTCAAGCTTGAAGTTTAGTGAAAAATCTCGAGTGGTTCGCTTGAGGACTGGACGTAGGTCACAAGGGGTGGCTGAACCAGGATAAATCCTTATGTTTGATTCTCTCAACCCTATCTCTTTACATTTGTGCATTTACTTTATATGCTTGCTTGAATATTATTCATCTTGGTTTATTTAATTTGTGAGTGAAGTATTCAATCTCATTTATCTATTCACTTCAATTATCCAATAGCTTCAACGAAAATTGTTTAACAAACATTTTACGAAAGATTTGCGAAAATATTTCATAAACTCAATTCACCCCTCCTCTTGAGTTAGAGGCCACTTGGCTAACAAGTGGTATCAGAGCTAGGCTCTTGTGTAAAGGGCTTAGCAGCTTCAAGAGAAAGTGATGGCCTCCTCAAAGGAGTTTTCAGAAAGTTCTTCTATCTATAGACCTCTTTTTTTCAATGGGGATGTGTATGCTTATTGGAAAGAAAGAATGAAAATTTTTATTGAAGCTATTGATTTAGATGTATGGGATGCTATTGAAAATGGTCCTTTTATCCCCACAAAAGATGTTAATGGTGTAAGGGTTAATACACCAAGAAGTGAATGGACCAATGATGATAAGAAAAAGGTCCAATATAATTTGAGTGCCAAAAACATCATTACCACATCCTTGGGGTATGATGAATTCTTTAGAGTCTCAAATTGTAAATTTGCCCAAGAAATGTGGGACACTTTAGAAGTGACCCATGAGGGTACTAGTGAAGTGAAAAGATCAAGGATCAATACTCTCACTCATGAGTATGAGCTTTTTAGAATGAATCAAAATGAAAGCATTCAAGAAATGGAAAAATGTTTTACACATATAGTAAATCATCTTGCTTCATTGGGAAAGACTTTTCCTAATGAAGATTTTATTAACAAAGTGTTGAGATGTTTGAGCAGGCATTGGCAACCTAAAGTGATGGCTATTGCGGAGTCAAGAAATCTCTCAACTATGACCTTAGCCACACTTTTTGGCAAGCTCCAAGAACATGAATTGGAGTTGAATAGACTCAAACAAAATGAAGAAGTTGACAACAAAAAGAAGGGAATTGCTCTCAAAGCCACTTCCTCCATGGTGAATGAAGATGATAAAGATGATGAGGATGACTTGGAAATAGATGAGGAGAATCTTGCTCTACTAGTCAAAAAATTTGGAAGATTCTTTAAGAAGAATAGAGCTTATGGAAGACCTCTCTTTCCCCAAAAGAATGTCTATCACAAAGGGGAAGGAACCTCATCCACTCCAAAATGCTATGAATGTGGAGAGTTGGGTCACATGAAGATGGAGTGCCCGATTTATCAAAGTAAAGTGAAAAAATACCACCAAAAATCCTCAAGGGAGAAGAAAGAAAGAAGAGCCTACATAGCTTGGGATGATAATGACATGGACTCAACCGATAGCTCGGATAATGAGAAAGCCAATCTATGTTTCATGGCTAGAGGAGAAGAGGAAGATGAAAATGATATAGAGGTAACATCTTCAATTTCTGAATCAAACTCTTCCCCTTCCTATGATGAATTGCAAGATGCTTTTGAAGAATTACATAATGAATCTATAAGACTTGCAAAACTTATTTCATCTTCCAAGAAATCAATTTCCTCTTTTGAAAACAAGATATCTATGTTAAATAAGGAAATTAAGGAACTTAAATTAGAAAATGAAACTCTTGGGTTGATTGATGCAAACTCTTCATGCATGACATGTTTATCTCTTGATAATGCATCTACACCCTCATCTTGCTCATCATGTAAAGTATTTGAAATTGAGATTGAGGACTTGAAAAACACTCTTTCAAAATTTACTTATGGAAGAGATAATTTGAACATATTACTTGGAAACCAAAGATGCGTTTTTCAAAAGGCTAGTTTGGGGTATAATCCCAATAAATAACAAAAGTTTCTCAAGAACTTCTTTGTTTCATCAAGTACATCAAATAGTCCCTTTATTAAATGCTTTCATTGTGGTAGGAAAGGGCATAGTGCATCAAATTGCAATATAAGGAAGAATATTAATAACAAGCTAGGAACTAAATTGGTTTGGGTTCCCAAAGGCACTTTACCAAAAACTAACACACAAGGACCCAAGAAATTTGGGTACCAAAAGTCACAAATTGAAGTGTATTGTAGGTGTACTTGAAGGCCAAGAACTAACTTTGGATATATTGAAAAGTGGTGCGCCAAGCACAAAACAGAAAATACTTCAAGCTATCATCCCTGTCTCCAAGAAGCTTGAACTTGCATCCTTTGGTTAAGTATGACTTGCTCTATGCTTTACTAGTTTAATATCTTGAATATGTTAAATGAATATATTTTTCATGTGAAATGGCATGTATAATATCAATATCTTTGAACTTGTCATAATGGATCAATCATGCATCTAATTCTGCTGTACAATATATTGGTCTACTGTATAATATGCTTATCTGCTGCATAAATTGGTCACCTTGTTGCATAATGTCTTATTACATAACACTTTGCTGCATAATGTCACAATCTTCTACATAATACATCAACTTGATGCATAATATGTTGTTTTGCTGGACAATAATGTGTTTTGGATCATAATCTGATTGGAATATATACTTAAATGATGTTTAGGATTGTTTTGGAATGTTTTGGAACTAATTGAAACCTTTTATCATATGCATTTGCTATTAGTATCACATATTGATGTGCTAAACTATTATACTCTTATATTGATCCTGTTAGGCTGAAATAAATATATCAAGTCTGAATGCTTATGTCTTCTTTTTGATAATGCCAACGGGGGAGAAATTAGTGAAATATATTGCATATGTACGGGGGAGTTTTGCACTTTCAAATATTCTATCTCATGCATACATTACGGGGGAGTGTTGCACTTAATTATCTGATAATCAAATAAATGCATATATTTCTCATTCTGTTGAATGTTTAGTTTGTCATCATCAAAAGGGGGGAGAATGTGAATGCTTATGTCTTGAAGTATATCAAATGGGTTTTTGATGATAACAAAGGCCAAAGTGAAGTTCAAGTGCAATAGTGAAGATCAAGCGCAAAAGGAAAAATCAAGATCAAAGAAAGAAGACAAGAAGGTTTATTTAGTTATAAGACTTAGAACATTAATGTTAAATGCTCTCAAGATTTCTCAAATGGTTTTTCAATATATGATTTCAAAATAAGTGAGAAATTTCAAAGTTAAACATGGCTTTCAATAAAACTTGAGTTTCAATCTTAAATCTAACACTCTTAAAAGGATTTATGTTTAATCAAGTGTCTTGAGGTATTAGAAATGACTTACAAGCTTTATTGAACTTGAAAAATGTGGTCAATGGCCAATGTAATCGATCACACGATGTTTGTAATCGATTACACAGCAAACAGAAGGCATATAATCGATTACATGAGCAATGTAATCGATTACAAGCAAGTCAGAGGCCATGTAATCGATTACACAATATATGTAATCGATTACATCAAGCCCAGAAAAGCATGAACATGTTCAAAGAGTCATGTAATCGATTACATGGATATTGTAATCGATTACACAGCAAGTCAGAAGTCATGTAATCGATTACACAGATATTGTAATCGATTACACACAAGTCAGAAGCCATGTAATTGATTACACCAAGAATGTAATCGATTACACAGAGCCTAGAAAGTCAAGAACACGTTGGAACAACATATGTAATTGATTACATAAGTTGAGTAATCGATTACAAGAATCCTGACAACGTCCAACGGCTATATTTAATGCATTAAATGCATGCCCAAACCACCCCAACAGCTCTATTAATTGAGAAACTTATAAATACCAAAGTTGTGTCTTTATTTGAGGTTGACCTTGAACCAAAAGTTGATTACCAATACGTCCAAATGTGAATCAATCCTCAAATCATTTTCTTGCTCTGTTTTCTGTCAAAAACGTGAAAAATCTTTGAGAGCATATTAAGAGCTTCAATTTGTATTTATCTACTCTTTAAGAGAGTTTCTATCTTCTATACTTTGTGTAATCTGAAAAAGAGAGGGTGAGGTATCCCTCTAGAGTGAAGGGTGAGGTATCCCTTAGACAGTGAGGTATCTCTCAAAGTTAGAAAAGGATGAAGTATCCCTTGAGGGTGAGGCATCCCTCAAAAAGTGGTAAAGGGTGAGGCATCCCTGTTTTTGAGGCTCAAAGCACAAGGGTGAGGTATCCCAAGGTGTTGGTGAGTGCTCTATTGTGTAAAAGTTTTCAAGCACCCGTTCAAGCTTAAAGTTTAGTGGAAAATCTCGAGTGGTTCGCTTAAGGATTTGGAGGTAGGTCACAAGGGGTGGCTGAACCAGGATAAATCCTTGTGTTTGATTCTCTCAACCCTATCTCTTTACATTTGTGCATTTACTTTATATGCTTGCTTGAATATTATTCATCCTGGTTTATTTAATTTGTGAGTGAAGTATTCAATCTTATTTATCTATTCACTTCAATTATCCAATAGCTTCAATGAAAATTGTTTAACAAACATTTTACGAAAGATTTGCGAAAATATTTCATAAACTCAATTCACCCCCCCTCTTGAGTTAGAGGCCACTTGGCTAACACTTAGGGAATTAGAGAACATTAACTTTGTCATTAGATGAGTTCTTGAACAAGTGTGAGGGTGTGTGTACAGAATGGTTGGTTAGAAAAATCTTTAATTAAAAAAAAGTATATATGATGTTCGTTTTGTAAAAAAAAATTAAAAAAATCAAAAATAAAAAAATGTAAAAAAAAAAGAAAAAGAGGATCAACAAGGTAATAAAGAAAAAGAATATGTAAAGAGAATTTGTATTAGGTAGAGTTGGGATGAACTTTTATGCTTGTTAATTGAACTCAGTTCTCATGCTCTTTTATTTTCTTTAGTATTTAACTTGTCATATTCATATTACCTCTTCTTTTACCTTGACCCCATTATAACCTTGAATAAAGTCCTCATGATTTGTGTGTGTATGTGTTCTGAGTAATGGAGAAGTAGAAGATAAGCAAACTTATGGTAGTACAATTTTCATGGGTTGAATTGAGTGAAATACCTATCTTTTAAACACTTGAGGGATTGAGAGTGAATCTTGTGAAGATCTATCATTCTTGACTCATGCTTTTCAATTGAAGTTTCCTTACTTGTTGGTTTAAGATGTGAAGAAACGTTACCTCATAAATGTTTTGATTACTTGAATGATTGGTTACTCTTCATTCTTAAATATTATTAGAAATTGAGTCTTTTAGAGTGTTTAGCTTTTGAGTGTGTTTCATTTTTTTTTTTAGTTTTGGTCTTGTGTGTTTTGCCTAGGAGTGCAAAAAGTTAAGTGTGATGAAATTTGATAATCACATATTTGATACATTAATAAACCCTCATTTTTAGTCATTTACACTCTTTATGTACATAATTTATTGATTTTGGTTATGTTTTGTAAGTTTGGACTCAAATTGGACTTAATTAAATTTTTTAGCATGATTTACGTCTTATACTATTTCTGTATTTGCACCATATCTTGGGCTGTAAGTGGTCTTTGTAGGTGATTATGGTGTCATTTGAAGGATAAGAGAGAGCTCTATAACTTTTATGAATACTTCAAAGGCCTAATCACACGATTGGATAACTCAAATTGGAGTTGAAGCAAGAACTAGGGTGCTGATCTTGATAGCTTGACCTATGTATACTGTTCATGATATAGCTCGAGCTATAGGATGTAAAATGGGCTAAAATTTTGATGGTTGATAGTTAAGACCTAAATCTACAACTTTCATGTTGAACATTTTTTCAGAATCTGAGGTCTAATGGGTTATATTAGGCTTGGAAGTCAGAATAGAGGAGCTATTACTGGGCCTGAGTAGTATACAGTAATCAAACTATATCTTGAGTTGTAGGAATGCTTTTGGGTTCAAACTAATGGCATTTGAAAGCTCAGATCAAGGCCTACAACTTTCATGAAGACCACTTGGTGAAAAAATGACGAATGCAATGATTTCAGAGCTAAATGATTTTGGAGACAAAGAATTTTCATAATTTTTCACTCATCAAAAGTCATTTGGCATTTTTCACTCATTTTCCACTCATCCACTCACTCATGACTCAGTCCCCTTGTCATTTTGTATCCCTAATCCTCTATAATAGGGAGCCTTGGCTGATCATTTGGAAGGCTAAGGTGTTAGATACCAAATTCATGCTATTTTGTTGTTTGATTATCTTGTTGTAGTTTTCTTTTGTTTTAAATTGAAGTTATGTTCTTCTTCTTCTTCTTCTCTCTTCCTTTCTTCTTGTCTATGAGTACCTAAGTTTCATTTTACTTGGGTTAAAGAGTGAAACTCTTGGTAATGAAATAAGGTTAGATTAATTTCTCTCTTGTGCTTAAATGATATATTTTCAAGTGGTCATTATACGTATTGTATTTTGTTTCCAATCAATTTAGAAACCCTCATTGTAAAGTGGAGTTCTTGATTTATTGTAGATAAGAGATTGACACAATGAATGCTTGAACCCATTTACAAGTGTTTGTGTTAGAAACTCTCCTTGTAAAGTGGAGATCTTGATTTGTAGTAGACAAGATTTTGATACAATGAATGCTTGATCCCATTTATGAGTGGTGGTGTTAATAGATGATTAAAGGAATCATAATATAATTACGTATATAATTTTTAATGAACTTTGAACGTTGTATTTTTCAATTGGAACCTCCGTTATGTGTGAATTCTAATTGAGTTATAAAAGAATTAATATTATCCTTAATTTATTTACTAAGAGTGGATCTCCTAACCCAATTAATTCTTTTTTATTTGTGACGAAGTTTTATCACCTTTATTGTTGTAACAAAATATTTTCCTTACGTTAAATAAATTTTTCTTCATCAATTTCCTGTGGATCGATCTCGGACTCCCGAAAATTTATTACTTGAAACAACCTGCACTTGAGTTTGTAACTTTTAATCCGCATCATGCAGAAAAATTAAACTAATATACACAAAATTTAATTTGCCAAGAAATATGATTATAAAATATACTGAGAAAAAAATTAACAGATGAGTTGAACGCGTTTTCAATTTGCATTAATGGGCTAAGTATGGGCTTGGTTACCTTAACAAATTTATGAAATAATTTTGTGATTTTCAATCAATTATTGGTTTTGCTTATATTTAAAATGTTCTAGTTTTTGAATGGCTCTAGTTTTAAGTTGAGTCAAATGCGTTTTCAATTTGCGTATATGGGCTAATTATGTGCTCGATTAACTTAGCAAATTGATGACTTAATCAATGATATTTTGATTCTTATTGGTTTTCCTTAACTTTAAAATATTGCAGTTTTTGAATGCCTCCAGTTTAATTGGTCATCCCCCTCCCCCGCCTTTTTATGATATTTTGAACCCAATATTCCAATTTAAGCTTCAACAAAAAACTGCTTCAACGGCTAAAAGCATTTGTTTCATAGTGAAGATTAACTTCTACGCCTAAGATAATTGCTATTCTAAAAATTCACTTTATATTCAATTTGTGCACTATTTTCGAGTCTCAATGCTTCTTGTCTCTCTGTTATTTTACAATGATGAAAGAATTAGAACAGGTTAATCATGTTTGTAATATCTGGTGTCTTGTATAAATTAAACATATACCAAGATATTAAATAATTTACAAATACAAATATATTATATATTTATATTTTAGAATAACGAATAATTTAAAAATGAAAATGCTATTCTGTTTATGATAAGTAACTTATGTTACGTAAGAACCTTAAAAAATAAATAATTCCTACAATGCAATAATCGTTTAAGATAATGCAGAAATCCTAAACAATGCAGCAAAGATCTATTAATTGAAAGAAGCTTGAATTACCAGAAGAAAAAAAAATTAAGGAATGAATTACATAGTGAACAACTCAATCAAGTTAATGGTGTAACACCTTTGATAACATGTTAGACTTATATAGGGTTACAGAGGTAGTCTAATACTTGTTTAACATGCTTGTGAAGTTTAGTAACTAACTGAATTAGTTTAGGCACTTTACTACAACACGTAATGTAGAGAATAGCCTAAAATGACTAAAAAAATAACATAAAATGCTTAAATGAGAGAAATAAATTTGAATAATTCATTTCTATGTTTCAAATGAGTTAAGTAACATGTAATTAAAGTTTCAAGATAAATAGAGTTAATTTGGTATTTTTAAACATACTGACTATGTATTTTAATACTGAATTAACTTAGTGTAGATATAGAAGTTTACGAAAATGATGAGTTTGGTAATTAGATGAATCTTAGGATTTATTCTAAGACCTAAGGAAGTTAGGAAACTTGATTTAATAAAATGTAAGTGTTCCTAAGAGATATAAAGTTTCATCACATAATATAAGTGACTTTAGTTTTTTTTTTTTAAATGTCCTTATCTATTTCTTTGACTTTCTCCATTCTTTTCTCTTCTCACATGGAAACTCCTATCAAATACAGTAGCAACAGAAGAGAGAGAGGGAGAAACGAAGAGAAGAGAAAGAAGAAGGAAGAAGAGGAGAAAGAGGAGGAAGAAGAAGGAAGTGGTGAAGAGCTTTTGAGTTCTTTCTTCCAAGACCCAAGAGGTAGGGGTGTTTGTTCTTCTTCTCCTACCCTTTTGTTTTGTCTCCATGCTTTTGGGTTGCATGTTGAGTTTAAGGTGAGTTTTCTAGGTTTTTCCATGGTTTAAGTTGGAGAAACGTGTTGGGAATCCATTTTTGGATTTAAATTGGAGATAGTCTAGGCATGGTGGATAGTTTAAACTTTAGGAATATTCATAGAACTCCTTGAGATGGAAGTTGAGAAATAGGTGTTTGAGGTTGTGGTTCTTAGTCCTAAATCCATGTTAGTTAAGTTAAAAGTTTGTTGAGGGTTGCAAGATGATTAGAAACATGAGATGTGGTTGTAAATCATGTAGAACCCAAGTTTGAGGATTGGTTTCATGATTGAGAACCAATAGAACATGGAAGAGGTGTGGATGTGGTTATCCTGTTTTTCTAGTGCAACTCGCACCAGATAATCAGTTAGGCTCAAGGATAATCAGTTAGTTGCTTTCTTTTTAGTTTCTGTTTTAAGCAAATAACTAGTTATGGGAATGCCATAACCGATTATTAGCTTATGACAGATGATTATTTTCACATGATAACCGGTTAGCAAAGCAAGCTAACTGAGTATTTTTGTGTCCAGAAAACACTAATAGGAGGCTATAACCGATTATCAGAGGGAGATAACCAGTTATGAGCTGTGCAAAAATAGAAGTTTAGGGGTTCTAACAAATTTTCCTAGGGGAAAACCAGTTAGCAACCCTTTTAAAACAAAGTTTTACACTCTTGGGGCTAAGATTGACCTTAATTAGGCTAAGTTTTGGTTGTTAATGATCCAAATGAGTTGTCCTATGGAAGTTAAGAGCCCTAGATGTTCTAGTTTCTTCTTTATGAGTCAAAGTTGAACTAGTTGTCTTTTTTGGGTAAAGTTGAGTTTGAGTGGTCAAGAGGACCTAGTAATATGATAAGGCAGTATACTAAGTTGGTTTGGCAATAGTTGAGTATCATAGTGCATGAAGTGCTTTTATAGAGATGAAGTAAAGCTAGTAATGCAAACATAAACGTAGTATAGAGTTGATGTGGTTTTTATGTAAGAGTTAGACATAACTCCACATTCTACACACACCCTTGTTATTCTTAAGAGAAGTTATGTAGTGGAACAATCCACTCAGTATAAGGTAGGTTAAGGAGGTAACATATTCCCTCGCTATCTAGTAGGTTAAGAAGGTAACAGATTCCCTTCATACCTAGAGGAATAGTTAAGTTTCATGACATTGCATTTACACTATTATACAATTTTCTTTGAGCATAAACATACATAACATAATCATTACATTACTCGATAATTGTTTTTATTTGTGATTTATGTTACTTTTTGTGTATGTGTGACCTTGCACGATGATATTTTACAATTATATATGTAACACCCTCAATAACATGTTAGGCTTATAAATAAGTTAAAAAAGTAACCTAATACTTGCTTGACATGCCAGTTCAGTTTTGTGATAAACTGAGTTAGTTTAGACATTTTGTTGCAGTACATAAGGTGAAAAATAACTTAAAATGACTCAAATAGTAGCATAAATTGCTAAGTTGAGGGAAACATGTATGGATAACTTGTTTCTAGGTCACAAATGAGTTAAATAATGTGTAATTAAAATTTGAGAATAATTAGAGTCAGTTTTGTATCTTTAAGCATACTGGTTGTGTGTTTTAATATTGATTGACCAACAGTAAATATGGAAAAATAAGATAAAGGTGAAACAACAATTTGGATGAATCCTAGTATTTATTATAAAGTTATTGAAAGTTAGAAAACTTGAATTAGTGTGATTCAAGTGTCCTTAGCAGATATAAGTTTCACCACAGAAACTTAAGTTACCTTTTCTCCTTATTTTCTTTCCTATTCTCTCGGCTAAGAACAAACGAAATAGAGGAACGAAGGGAGAAAGAGAGAAAGGGGAAGAAAGAAAGGAGGGCAAGCTTGAAGATTGATCATCACCAAGTGGTAGGGGAGTTCTACCATCTTTCTTTTTGTTTCTCTTGAATGAAATTAGGGATTTGAATGGGGGAGATGGATTTAGATAGTCAAATCCTAGTTCTTAACTTGATTCTTGATTCCAAGGATTAAGTTGAGCTTGTTTTAACTTAGTGAGAGCAAGATAGTCATTTATGACTTAAAATAATTCATTTTAGAACATTGAAGGAGTTAGATAATGAGGTTAAGTTAGAGAGATTTCTAGCCTAAATCTATGCCTAGGTGAGTCAATAGGTTATATGAAAGTTATAACAAGTTTAGGAGCCTAAATTGAGGTTAGAAATCACAAGAAAACTAAGTTTAAATGATTAGAAGTGCCAAAGTCGCAAAGGGACAAAATTTAGATTCTGCAGAATATAGTTTCTGCAACTCACGCCACAATGTGACATCCCTGCGCTGAGGCGTGAGAGTGGCCGAGAGTAGCACGCTGCAACATGACTAAGAATCACGCGAAGGCGTGAGTGAGGCCGAAGGCTGCGTGCCGCAGCGTGAGCAGGCCTACACCGAGGCATGAGTACCAGGAACTCTCAAAAATGTTATTTTTGATTAGTTGAGTAACTTACTTGTTAGAAACCTTTGTTTATTCCTTTAAGGAGTGTTGAGACACTAATAGAGGTATTTCTTAAAGAGAAAGACCAAGTTGCATACAAGGGAAAGTAAAGAGACTTTGTGGCTTCATTAGCTATGGATAGCCATGATTAAGTGTCTAGTTCCCTAAGCAACATAGTGTTGCATTAGACATCACCTGTGGAGTGATGAGAAGGTGGGATACTATATGCAAGTAAACTGAGTTGTTTAGCAAGAGTTAAGTGTAATGGTGCCTAGTTGGCTATAGTCAAATGCCTTAGTGCATGAAAATTCTCATAGAGTTGTGATAGAGTTAGTAATGTAAAGTTAGAAAGTGATACTTATCAATAATGCATAATTATTCCATTATAGATAATGTTGAGTTGATTATGTTGTTTTAAGAGAAATACTCTATTATCTCATTAATTTGGGGATAAATGGAGTATTTAGCAAGATTGGCTCCCTTATGCAATAAGGTTGAATCCTAGTGGATTGGTTACCTTATGTAATAAGGTTGAACCCTAGTAAATTGGCTCCCTTATACAAGAAGGTTGAACCCTAGTAATTGGATCCCTTATGCAATAAGGTTGAACCCTAGTGAATTAGCTCTCTTATGCAATAAGGTTGAACCCTAGTAAATTGGCTCCCTTATGCAATAAGGTTGAACCCTAGTAACCGATTTCCTTATGCGATGAGGTTGAACCCTAGTAATCGGTTCCCTTATGTAGTGAGGTTGAACCCTAGTAAGTGGAACCCTTATGTGATTAGGTTGATCTATAGAGAAATGGAACCCTTATGTAATAAGGTTGATCCATAGAGACAGTTGGTTCCCTTATGTATAAGGTTGAACCAAAGTTCACCATGATTCCTAACTAAGGAGCGAGGCGGGCCTGGAAAGTGGTGAGACAAGCACTTTACTATAGGTAGAATTGTGTGGAGTATATTCTATACAAAACTGTGGATGAGCATATCCTATGCTGGGCTGTGGATCAAATATGATGTGGGAATAGTACACTTACTATTGTGTGATGGAACAGTCCACTCATTTTCAAGGTAGTCTAAGGGCTATTTAGCCTAATCTACCCAGATTAATACAAGGGAACACCATTCCTGAGAATAGCCAAGTTAAATATATGAATATAATGTTAGTATTGTTATTCATTGTGAATTGAAATATGTATAGTACTTATATCATGTTAATGAATAACTAGACCATAAAATTTAGTATAGTATTTTCATTTTCAAAGTTCATTTATTCGGTATAAATGCTTATATGTTGGTATTGGTTACTCATACTGAGAATTATATTTCTCATCCCTCTGTGTTTTCATGTAAATTCAGGTAAAAGGCCTTACAAGAGGGTAAGAAGATGAAGTAACAGAAAAGCTAGAAGAGTTTAGTTTAAAGTTTCTAGTTCAAAGTTTATCTAATTTCTTCATATTTGTTTTGAGGTCGTAAAGTTATATATATAATACTTATATGTATGACTTTTAATTATGGCTCTTCATAATTATTTGTTTAAATGTTATGGATTAGTTGATGATTAAGTTAGAAGTAGCATGATTGATACTGTTTATCCAGGTATATGTCATATATACTAGGGTATCGGTATTAGGGATGTTACATTATGGTATCAGAGTAGTTCTTCTTATGAGCCAGGGTATAGATTGACTAAGTTTAGACAAGTTTAGAGTTTTCTGCTAAGTGTTGTGCATTTCTTGCCCCATATGTGGGGTATGTGGATAGGATTGCATGACAAGCCTTAGGTTGAAGTGTTAATGGTTACCGTTATACATAGTGTGTTTGGAGAACTGTTACTTCACCAAGGCGAACTAGAAAGAGTGAGAATTCTTCTAGTGAAGATTTAGTTGATATAGCTGAAGAAGTTCTGAGAGATGGCAACTGCTGGGAGGAAGCAGACTGTTATCGCAAGCAGAGTTTTAGAAGGGATGGAAGTAATTTCATCTCAATAACTAGTACCACTAGTACAGACAGTGTATGGAGTAGTGATATTAAAGAGCCGGAACTCCCCAAATCTCTCAAATTTTAGAAAGGTCAATCCTACATCTTGTAAAGGAAAGTAAAACCCGTTAGGAGTAGGTGAAGTGGCTTAAGAAAGTGGAGAAAATCTTCACAATTGAGGTTTATTCAGATGATTTGAGAGTTTTGGTAAACATAATGCTAAGGAGATAAAGTTCTCAAGACCTGACCAAGGTGGCATGTTAGTAGGCCAGTATGTGGCTAAGTTTGAGGAAGAAAGAGCTAAGCACAGAGCAAGCTACAAAATCGAACTTCGACCCATAGAACTCTAAGTTAAGGGGTTGTGGCATTCATTTTTTTGTGCTCATCATTCTTTATTTGTGAAGGCTGACAAAGGATGGATAGTATCAAATTCTTCATGATACTTGAAATAAAATCATGAATAATTGAAGTCAAGCTTCCAATCCTTTTCTACGTTATTTATGGTGTCGTTAGATACTTATAGAATAAAGTATTGGTAGAGAAATGAAGGAGCAAGAAAGTCGTTGTTCTAGAAGTTTTCAGTTTGTCTTCCTGTAATATTCTTTTTGAATCAGGCCAGAGTGGCAGTTGGAATAGAATATATGGTATCAGGTTTTTGTTATATCAATTATTTGGATATGCAAAATTTTAGTAATGAATCAAAGTTTACCAAGTAAGCAAATTTCGAATGGCATGGTCCTCGAGGTTAATTGAATAGACTAAAAGAGCTATTCGATTGGCACAGTTCAGGAAGACAGACTAGCTTTAATCGGGTAGACTAGATGTGCTATTCAATTAAGTAAGATTTCGATATTAATCAAAATATGATGTTAGCTTTTGAGCAGTAGTTCAGAATGACGTACTTTCGAAGGTGATCAAATAGATGGAGAACTATTCGGATAGGCCATTACAGAATGGTACATTAAGTTAACTGAGTAGATAAAGGAAGCTATTCGTTTAGCAATAGTTCAAGGTTAATCGAGTATACTATAAGAGTTATTTGATTAGCATAGTTTTGATTAATCGAAATAGGCAAACAGAAGCTTGTTTTCAATTAATCGAACAAGGTAGAATGGTGCGGTAGTGCTATTCAAGAGAACAGTTGAGGGTCCCTATAGCTATCCTCAAGTGGAACAGAAGTTGCAAGGTTTTCACAAAAGGAAGAGAGAAGATGATAGGTATAAGAAGTATGCTTCTAGACCTAGTTATCCTTAAGATAAAGGTAAGTAAGTTTAAGCAAAAGTGAAGGGACCAAAGTGTGATAGATATGGGAGACAACATGGGGGCAGACCAAGTTTAAGTTGGCCAAATAGTATGTTATACTTCAGGCTAACCAAAACACTTTTAATTAAAAGTGTGCGTAGAAGTAGGGGTCAGTGCCTAACCTCAAGTTAGAGTAAGAGTTTATACTCTGAGTAGTAAGGAGGCAGCTCAGACTGCCGATCTTATACGAGATAAGGACATAGTTAAAGATGATCTCTAAGTTTTAGCATATGATTCAGGAGTACCCTACTCCTTGATTTCATATGAGTATGTAAAGAGATTAGATTTACCTATGTTTGAGTTTTCCCCATGTTTTATCCTTGTCTACACCAACAGGAAAGTTAGTCACAACTTCCTTAGTAAGTTTGGATGATTGTGCAAAGATAAAAGGTAAGATTTCTTTTGTGGATCATATCAGTTTATCTTCTCTTAACATGGATGTTAGACTATACATGGTTTTGGATTAATTATATTGAACATTGAGGTTTATATTTGATGATTCTTCTGTGCCTATTTCTTTAGAATCTATATTTTGAGAGTTAAACAAGTGAATAACTCCTTAGTAGAGGGGACTTAAGGATTTGTTTCTTTTTCTCCTCGAACTTAGAAGTTGAGTAAGTCTTAAGGAATATATTTGTGATAAGAAGACATCCATAGATATTTTCTAGGAAAGTAAATGAGTACCACCTAAGAGAAAGAAGTAGAACTCTTTATAGGTATGGTACAAGTCAAGTTAGTTGAGGTGTTCGGTGATCGTATGAGTTTGCAACACTTGTTTGATCAGAAGAAGCTAAACATGAGGTAGAGATGATGGATGGAATGCTGAGCAGAACTCGGTTATGGTTAAAGGATCATAACTTTGAGTTATAATATTGTCCGGGTAAAGCTACTAAAATGGCTGATGTACTAAGTAGGAAATTCCTACACGTGTCCCTAACAAAGGTCCAAGAGAGTGAATTTTTTGAGAATTTGATAGCAATATATTTTATTTATTTAATTATCCTCTCACTAGGTGTCTTAAGGTTCAATTTGATTCAATTGATTTGATTTTGTCACATTTTATTATATTGGGCCTAATTGGATCATTGTGGAAATTATTGCATGAATTGGTATTAATTTGTCTATTGGGTAGTGTTTAGTATTTTAGCTATAATATGAGTTTCGAGTATTTGATTAGTGTGATTATTATCTTGTAGGAAATATAAGACAAATATATACAAGTTTCATGAAGACCTCAAGAGCTTAATCACACGTTTGGATAATTTAAATTGAAGTTGAAGTAAGAGCCAGAATGTTGATCTTGACAGCTTGACCTCTGTGCACTCATCAGCCCATCTCTTGAGTTATAAAGGTGCAATGAATGTCAACCCAAGCCCAAATGAAAGCTATGATCCAAAGCTACAACTTTTATAAGACTCCTAAGCCAAAATACATTGTTTTGGGGTGTGAAATTGCAGCTAGAAGTCATAGATGAGTTGCTGACGAGTTTATGTCACTTAAATGGGCATAACTTGAGTTGTAAGCCTCTAATTGATATGGGACTTAGGCCCAATGATTCCTAATGGACCAAACTTTGTAACTAATAAGTTTCTAATCATGTAAGGCCAAATTAGGGGGTAATTATAGGGGTTAGAAGCACAGAACCGAGGCATATGTTATCATATTCTACACTTTTCATTCTCTCTCTTGATCTAGATCTTTCTTTCTTCTTCTTCTTTTTTTATTAAGATTCTTCATGGTGATAACTATGGAGAGCTAAACTTATGTAATCAATTCAGAGATTCTTGAAGAAATTATGGTTTGGATTTTTGAGATCTTGGTTCTATTTTTGTGTTTGAAGTGCATTTGGATTCCTTTTCTTCTTCTTCTTCTTCTTCTTCTTCTTCTTGAATGCATGAATGGTGATTCTGGTTATGTTTCATTTGATTGGGTCTTGATTTAAGACTAAGAATTATGATGGCATTTAGGATCGATTGATCTGAATTAATCATGGAATTACAGAGGTTAGGTTACCAATTTGTACCTAGGTTAATTGAATTCAAAAATCAAATAAACATAAATCTAACATGAATTGTGCGATTAAAAATTTGTGTGTCAATTGTTAATTGAATTCTAGATGATTTTCTAGTATGAATTCTAGATTTGATGCAGAGATTTCAGTTAAATCCAAATTAACCATTCAAGTGCATTTCAAATATTCAATGAATGATCTATGATGGAATCAACCCAATTTCAAATAGGTTTCTGAATTGATTGCTCTTTTAATTGAATTTCTCATTTTAATTCTGTTATTTATATATTTTGAATTCTCAAATCCTTCCCCCAATCTTGGCTTGATCTAATCAAACTGCATTTAAAATCCTTGAGAGACGATCCAATGTTGTTTCCTATGCTACAAGCCATAGGTATAGGTCGGTTACAATTTTGATTGAGTTTAGCGCTCTTCAGAGTTTTAGAAATTTGAGTCTCGTGGTGACTAAGATGCCACATAGTCTAGTAATGAGCAGAGTGGGCATAGTAGTGACTTGAGGACTAAGATTTTAGAAACATAAAAGAATGATGAAGCTCTGAGGTACATGAGTGAGCAGATTCTCTTAGGAACCCAAGAGGATGTTGTTATGACTAAGGATGGAACGATAAAGTTTAGAGGCAAACTTTATTTTCCAAGCGAGTCAAGAATCAAAGAAAGGATTCCAGAGGAAGCTCACAAGAATAGTTATACCATTCATCTAGAGGCTACTAAAATGTACCAAGATCTTCGGATAACGATTTGGTGGCCTAGTCTAAGTGCCTTTTTTTTCCAGAGAATAGTTTAAGGTGAAACTGGTCCTGAAGGATCTTTTTGGGAGTTGGAATCCCATATACAGTAAGTTTACCTAGAGTTGTAGTAAGAGAAAAGCAATGTTGAGGACAAAATTTTAAGAAAAGAGGGGAGAAATGTAACACCCTCAGTAACATGTTAGGCTTGTAAACAGGTTACAAAGGTAGCCTAATACTTGTTTGACATGTCAATTCAGTTTTGTGACAAACTGAGTTAGTTTGGGAACTTTGTTACAACACAGAAGGTGGAAAGTAGCCTAAAATGACTCAAATAGTAGCATAAATTACTAAGTTGATGGAAACAAGTATGGATAACTTGTTTCTAGGTCACAAATGAGTTAAGTAAGGTGTAATTAAAATTTGAGAATAATCAGAGTTAGTTTGGTATTTTTAAGCATACTAGTTGTGTGTTTTAATATTGATTGACCAGCAGTAAATATGAAAAAATAAGATAAAGGTGAAACAACAATTCAGAAGAATCCTAGTATTTATTCTAAAGTTGTTGGAAATTGAAAAACTTAAATTAGTGTGATTCAAGTGTCCTTAGCAGATATAAGTTTCAGCACAGAAACTTAAGTTATCTTTTCTCCTTATTTTCTTTCCTATTCTCTCGGCTAAGAACAAACGAAATAGAGGAACGAAGGGAGAAAGAGAGAAAGGGGAAAAAAGAAAGGAGGGAAAGCTTGAAGATTGATCATCACCAAGAGGTAGGGGAGTTCTACCATCTTCTTTCTTTTTGTTTCTCTTGAATGAAATTAGGGATTTGAATGGGGGAAATGGACTTGGATAGTCAAATCCTAGTTCTTAGCTTGATTCTTGATTCCAAGGATTAAATTGAGCTTGTTTTAGCTTAGTGAGAGTAAGATAGTCATTTATAACTTAAGATAATCCATTTTAGATCATTGAAGGAGTTAGATAATGAGTTTAAGTTAGAGAGATTTCTAGCCTAAATCTATGCCTAGGTGAGTCAATAGGTTGTATGAAAGTTACAACAAGTTTAGCGGCCTATATTGAGGTTAGAAATCACAAGAAAACGAAGTTTAAATGATTGGAAGTGACCAAAGTCGCAAAAGAACAGAATTTAGATTCTGCAGAATCTAGTTTCTACAACTCATACCATAGCGTGACATCCCTACGTTAAGGCGTGAGAGTGGCTGAGAGTAGCACGCCGCGACGTGATTGAGAATCAAGCCGAGGCGTGAGTGAGGCCGAAGGCTGGGCACCGCGGCATGAGCAGGACTACGCCGAGGCGTGAGTACCAGGAACTCTCAAAAATGTTATTTTTGATGAATTGAGTTACTTACTTGTTAGAACCCTTTGTTTATGCCTTTAAGGAGTGTTGAGACACTAATAGAGGTATTTCTTAAAGAGAAAGACCAAGTTGCATACAAGGGAAAGTAAGGAGACTTTATGGCTTCATTACCGATAGATAGCCATGATTAGGTGTTTAATTCCCTAGGCAACATAGTGTTGCATTAGACATCACCTGTGGAGTGATGGAAAGATGGGATACTATATGCAAGTAAACTGAGTTGTTTACCAAGAGTTAAGTGTAATGGTGCCTAGTTGGCTATAGTTAAATGCCTTAGTGCATGAAAATTCTCATAGAATTGTGATAGAGTTAGTAATGTAAAGATGGAAAGTGATACTTATCAATGATGCATATTTAATCCACTATAGATAATATTGAGTTGATTATGCTAGTTTTAAGAGAAATACTCTATTATATCATTAATTTAGGGATAAATGGAGTATTTACCAAGATTGACTCCCTTATGCAATAAGGTTGAACCCTAGTGAATTAGTTCTCTTACGTAATAAGGTTGAACCCTAGTAAATTGGTTCTCTTATACAATAAAGTTGAACCTTAGTAAATTGGCTCCCTTATACAATAAGGTTGAACAATAAATTGGCTCCCTTATACAATAAGGTTGAACCCTAATAAATTGGTTCCCTTATGCAATGAGGTTGAGCCCTAGTAACTGATATCTTTATGCAATGAGGTAACCGGTTCCCTTATGCAATGAGGTTGAACCCTAGTAAATGGAACCCTTAGGTGAAAAGGTTGATCCATAGAGAAATGGAACCCTTATATGATAAGGTTGATCCAAAGAGACAGTTGGTTCCCTTATTTATAAGGTTGAACCAAAGTTCACCATGATTCCTAACTAAGGGAGCGAGGTGAGTCCCTTGACCTGACAAAGTGGTGAGACAAACACTTCTCTAAAGGTGGAATTGTGTGGAGTATATCCTATGCTAGAATATGGATTAGCATATCTTATGTTAGGCTATGGATGAGATATGATGTGGAAATAGTACACTCATTATTGTGTGATGGAATAGTCCACTCATTTTTAAGGTAGTCTAAGGGCTATTTAGCCTAATCTACCTAGATTAATACAAGGGAACATCATTCCTGAGAATAGCTAAGTTAAATATATGCATATAATGTTAGTATTATTATTCATTGTGAATTGAAATACATATAGTACTTATATCATGTGAATGAATAACTAGACCATAAAAGCTAGTATAGTATTTTTAGTTTTAGAGTTCATTTATTCAGTATAAATGCTTATATATTAGTATTGGTTACTCATACTGAGAATTATATTTCTCACCCCTCTGTGTTTCCATGTAAATTCAGGTAAAGATCCTACAAGAGGGTAAAAAGATGAAGTAACAGAAAAGTTAGAAGAGTTTAGTTTAAAGTTTTTAGTTCAAAGCTTATGTAATTTCTTTATATTTGCTTTTAGGTTGTTAAGTTATATATATATAATGCTTATATGTATAACTTTTAATTATGACCCTCCATAATTATTTGTTTAAATATTATGGATTAGTTGATTATTAAGTTAGAAGTAGCATGACTGATACTGTTTATCCAGGTATATGTTAGATATACTAGGATATCGATATTAGGAATGTTACAATATGGGCAGTTGTATAATATCTTTGATTGTATAATATGAGTTGTTTATTCGTTATTTATATTGCAACTGCTGGTATTAGAATGCTTATACTGAGAATTATGAATTCTCACCCCATGTGTTGCCATGTAAATCCAGGTGAAAGCTCCTCTAAGGAAAAGAAAAAGTATGAAGACTAGTGTAGTTGTTATACTGTAGTAAACAAAGCTTGTATAATTAATTATATTTACTTTGAGTTTTGTAAAAGTTGTATATATATTACTTTGCCATAGTGGCTTGACGTAAATATATGTATAACCTTGATAGTTTTGACTCTCTATAATTATTTGTTTCAAATGTTATGGGTTGATGTGATGTTTAAGTTAGAAGTAGCATAACTAATACTATTTATCCAGGTATATGTTAGATATACTAGGATTCCAGTATTAAGATGTTACAAATGGTACTTATGTTAACTATATTGCTTCTTTCACGTTTTTTACTCAAATCTAACTTTCTTTGCAACATGGCTTGCTTGGAATCAACACACCAGCTCAAATTCACCCTCCCGATTGAATCCAAGTTTCAGAAATGAGAGAAGAGAGATACCATTTGAACAGGCTATTGTTCAACACAATATAAATACCCAACACAAAAGGATTATTACATAGGTGTCTTTTAGTCTACCAACAATAACATACTGAACGTAAAGCGTGAATAGAGGGAGTTACAGACAAATTAAACAATCTTTATGACATTTACATAATAAAATATTTATTCCAGTACATTATAAACTTCCTAAAACATAACTACTATATTCATATAGTAGCAAAATGCATAACATTCCCCAGTCGTAATAAACTAATAACAAAAACAGATAGATTCCATAAAGAAAAACTTTGCACTTTCTAATCCATATTGTCCAATATGAAGAATAATCAAATTCTTCTCTCAATCAAGCACTTCAAAAGTAATCTTATCACCTGCTATGTATTGAAATTCAGAGCAATGGTTTTTCCATCTTCTATTGATTCTTGCTTCCGTTAGACTTCTTTTAGGCTGCTAAACTCCACAGACCAACTTCCTCCCACCTTATGTGACAAGAATTGTTATTTTTAGCTTCCAATTGAGACACATATAAGTGAAGCCAGCAAGGAGATGCTACAAGAATTCAAAAATAAAAAATTAATGAAATAAATTATAACAAACCATTTATACATATAATCATTATTACATGTCCAAATTTAATAAGAATGGCAAACAAAAAAAGATAACAAACCTGCTGGTTAGCAAAAGCAGTATAATGAGTTCATGTAATTGGTTGCATTATATAAGCATGTTCACAGATTTTAGATGAAGAATCCATGTGATGGCTAGAGTTATTAACCTCTTGATCACCAAGCATCATTGTTTGTAAAATCAAGGAAAGAGATAAAAAAAGATTAAAAAAATGAGCATAAAGAAAATTATTCTCTCCATCAAGCAATAAAAAAGTAATCCGATAACCTGCTTTCAACTCTAATTCAGAGGTGTAACTATTCCATCTTCTATCGATTCTTGCTTCATTTTGACTTGTATTAAGGTGATAAGTTGACACACCTACTTCCTATTGATTGCTGTGACCAGAGTTGTTGTTTTCAGCTACAATTTGAGGCAACTATGAACGAAGCAAGCAGGGAGATGTTACACAAGTACAAAAAAAGTAACCAAATAAATTATAAAAAGTCACTTATAAACACAATCATACTAACATTTCGTGCTCATGCCCTCCCCTGTTTAATGAGCTATTAAAGCAAAAATTCCATTAAAAGCTTGAACAAAAACTGCTTGACAAAATGCCTAAAAGTAACATTAGAGAAGAAAAAGGTTAGAGATATGAGTACGTTTGAGGGGTCGGGAGAATAGCAAAATGGAAAGCAATATGTAAGGATTTCTCACTGGGAACAAGGACTTGTAATTGGCATTGACTAAAGCAATGGTTTTGATGATAACAAACAATAAAGGAATGGAAGTGCAAAGATAAAGTCCCAGGACTTTTCAAAGCTTAGCTTATAAGACTTAGATCTTGTGTAAAGATAAAAAGGAATCACACTAAGCTCAAACAAGTTTTAAACATATTTATAAGTGTTTCTAAAATGTTTGAATGCCCAACAAACTGTTTTGGAAAGCTAGTTATGGTAATAGTTCAAATCTATGAAAAATAGTCAAGTTTGTGTTTTGCAAAACTAACATATAGTTACTCTTTTGATCATAACTTTCAAAATACTTTGAGTTTTACTTTGAAACTTATCTCATTTGAAAATAGACTCAAATATCTTTCCAATTAGTGGTCATTTGCTTTAATTGGATAAGAAACGAAAAAGTTATGACTAATTAAATATTGAGTTTTGAAAATTTGACCTTTAGTTACTATTTTGACCATATCTTTCAAAATACTTTGAGTTTTGTTCTGAAACTTCTTTCATATGAAATAGACTCAAATAGCTTTCTAATGAGTGGTCATTTGCTTTAATTGGATAAGAAATGAAGAAGTTATGACCTTTTAAAGTCGGTTTCGAAAACTAGAAATGGTGTAATCGATTACACGAGTCATGTAATCAATTACAACGTTGACAGAAGCCGTGTAATCGATTACACAGAGTATGTAATCGATTACAAAGTGCCCAGAAAGCTTGTAATCGATTGCACAAAGTATGTAATCGATTATAAAGTGCCCAAAAAGCTTGTAATCGATTACATGAAGCTTGTAACCGATTACAAAGTGCCCAGGAACGTTTCTAACGGCTATAAACGGCTAGTTTTCATAGAAAATCATTTCTAAAACCTTCCAACGGCTCTAAAACTCATTGGGCTATAAATACAAGTGTTTGGGCATAAAAAATAAGTTGGAGAAAATTCTGAAAATTACCCTTGAGCATTGAAAACGAATTTTATCATCTTTTTCTCCAAATCTTTATTTTGAGCTAAGTGTGTAAATCCTTTATACCCATAAGTTTCAAGTTGTATTATCTACTCTTCAAGAGAGTTTCTATCTTCCACACTTTGTGTAATCTATAAAGAGAGGGTGAGGTATCCCTCTAGAGTAAAGGGTGAGGTATCCATAGAGAGTGAGGCATCTCTCAAAGTTAGTAAAGGGTGAGGTATCCCTTGAGGTAAGGCATCCTCAAAAGTTGTAAAGGGTGAGGTATCCTATTTGAGGCTCAAGCACAAGGGTGAGGTATCCCAAGGTGTGTTGAGTGCTCTCAATTGTAAAGGTTATCAAGCACTGTTGAAACTTGAAGATAGTGGAAAATCTCTAGCGGTTGCTTGAGGATTGGGACGTAGATCACAAGTGGATTGGTGATCGAACCAGGATAAACTATTGTGTTTGATCTTCTAAACTCTATCTCTTTATATTTGCACCTTAATTATATATGCTTGAGTTGAACTTGATATTTAGCTTATTTGCTTGATTTATCCTATATCTCAAGTTGTAGTTGAGTAATTTATAATAGTTATACATTTATTGTGCATATTCCACTGCATTTATTTATTGAGTGATTTAAAATGCATAATTTATCAAAGTTGCATTAAAACAAGTCATCACCCAATTCACCCCCCCTCTTGGGTAATGGTTGCCATGGCTAACAAGACTTTCACTGCAAATCAACCCAACGTCTCAGTTCAAAAACAAAAAACCCCAATTTTGTCATAGTCGAACCACGCAAACCTTCACCGTCACCACTCCTTTACTGGAGTGATTTTGTCCAAACCATAGATATGCAAAGCCATAAAACATAGAAAATAGGAACGAAACAGAGAAAGGAATATTATAAAATATACGACAAAAATTATGAAGGAAAGAACACACAACATTAAGAAACCGCAAACCATTTGCATTCAGAAATCCATTTATAAGTAGAAAGTTAGGGTTTCAAACTTGTTGGTATGGCTAGTCGTCGTTCCTAAACCCTAACCAACACAAACACAGAAATCATAACCAATGAACTGGAACACCATCAAATAGCCTACAAATAACATACACATGCGATTAATGAGTAAGCGAAGGAAACACAGAGTCACCACGACAAGAAAGAGAAAGAGAAAGAGAAAGAGAAAGAATCCGGGAAAAGGGAAGAGAAAATAGAAGAAAGAGAATCGGCCATAAAATTTCCAATAACAATCAAGGTAGGTGGGAGTTAAAGAATAAATGAATGGAGAATGAGTTACAGCATCGCGCATGCCATGGAAGAGAAAGGGAATAAGTGAAGGAAACACAAATTCAACATTGGAGGAAAGAGAAAGAGGGGGATAATAAACATGAGTGTAGGTGAGAGAAATGAAATAAAGGAACAGTTTGTACGAAATGAAAAATGAATGGGTAGAAAAATTGATGAACCAACGTAAATGAGAGAGTAAAAGACTTGTCAAATGCAATTAAAAAAATACACAAAAGGTTTTTTTTTTTTCAGAATTTAAATTTTGAAATTCAAAAACTCAAAAACATGTTAGTGAATTTTAAAACGGCTTTGAAAATAAAAAATTAATTAAATAAGTTAGATGATCAATTTGATAAAAAAGAGGTAATGAGATAAATGAATGATGTTGATTTTAAGCTTCCTTAAGAAGCTTAATTTTTGTAATAGAATACAATTGTATGACATAAGTAATAATTAAGTAAGAATTAAAATTAAACAAATAATTTATATTTTTATTTAATAAAAATGAGAAAGTTACTAAGAATAGAAATATATAACTTTTAAAGAGAGAAAAAATTACTAGAAATTAACATTTGTCAAAACTTTCTTTGAAACTACCTTTAAAATATATATAGCATAGATTTGTGATGGTAAAAAATTTGAAATCCTAATTTGTGTTTAAGATAATTGTGAAAATTTAATTATTTTAATAATTAATTATTATATAATTTTTTGTTATAATTGATCGATTCATTTTTATGTTTAAATATATTAGTTAAAAAAGTAATTTTAAACTAATCTATTTTATTTATATGGTATAAAAATTACTTTTATATATTAAATAATTAAAATAAATATAAAATAATTAAAAAAATTATTTAATTGAAGATAAAATAATATTTATATTTTAAAATATAAAAAATAATTTATAAATTAAAATCATAAACTTCAATTTTTAATATTATAAACTTTTTTTATAATACATTAAATTTTATATAAAAATTTAAACTGATTTTACTAAACATATCACATATTATTAAAACATTTAAAAAAAAACTAAAAAATGGTAATCTAATCTTATCGAGACAAGCCCAACTAGCCCGTGATTTTCTCTCCCACTTTCTCTGAACTCCAGCGGCCGCCGTGACAGAGCACCAGCCACCGCCAGTCCGACAACAACCACCTCGCTGCGCAAAGACTGACGAAGATGCGACGAGCCGCGAGCTGAACGGACGAACTGACAGAGGCGCGACGAACCGCGAGGTCCGCGATCACCACTCGGGCGTCGTCCGCCGCCACCTCAACCCCTCCACCGCGACCGCCACTCGAACGGACCAGGTGCTCCCCCCTCTCTCTCTCTCGCTTCTGAGTTCTGTAGCAGAGATCTCTCTCTCTCTCTCGCTTGTGATTCCAGAGTTGTGGTTGTTTTGATTTTACTTCCCTCATTGTAATTTGATTGTGGTTCCAGAGTTGTTGTTGTGATTTTGCTTCTGTTGTGGTTGTTGAGTGTTGACTATTCCCTGATATCTCTCTCTCTGTCTCTCTCTCTCTCTATTGTGATTCCCGAGTTCTCTCTCGTTTGTGAGTTCAACTACTGAGAGCCACCATCGAATTCGAAACAGCCCCAGTGTGTCTGTATTTTTCTGTATCTTTTTCTCTGTTTTTTCTGTATTTTCTGTATTTTTTATTTTTTTATTTTTTTAAGAATTTCTGATGGACCAACCCGTTTAACCCATCAACTCCGTGGGTTGAACCGGGTTGGCCATTTGTTGACTGACCACTAAATTGGGCCAACCCGACCCGGCTCACTTTTTGACAACCCGTGTTGGGCGCTCATTTCTGTCCTACTTCTCCCTCACGCCTCACTTGTTTCTCTTGTCTTAGATCTCCTAGAGGAACAACTTTCAATCGACTCACTTTCCATGAACATAACATAAAACGTCCTCTATCTCTTCATCTGTGTTATCTGGGTGAATATTCAATAGCTTTGTTAACAATATAGTGTGTGAAAGATCTAATCTTTTTCTGTTTTTGGTTATTAGGTAATGGTTTATTGTATGAGATACCTTGTTTTGTAACTTGCTGATTTGCGTTGGAAGTTCCAACAATGGCGGGAATAGCGATACTTCTAGATCTATGGAGGAAAAACCAAAACTTTAGCTCTGGATTGCACTCTGCACCTGCCTTTCAGTCTTCTGCCTTCTTCTCTGCCTCTGCTGCCGCTGCCTCTTTTGCTGCAGGGACCAGTTTTGCCTCAAGGGCTTTGTTTGGGTATGCTCTGTCCCCATTTTTCTGTACATACATTCTTGTTAGCGTTTTGGGATGGGTTTGCTTTGTTGTGTTGAAGGGTGTTGATATGGGTATTAAATTTGACTAAAATATGATTGGTTTGATTTAGGTTATTTTTTATTTGCTGACTTGGGGAATTGGGTATTGCTGTGGGTTACTATTCATTCTACTTTTAAAGTTTATCTGGATGGTGAAAATTTGAGGCTTTATTTTATAATGGGTTGTTGACTATGAAGCACGGGTACTTCATAATGTCTGCCGTACCCGTGTCGGATACGACCCGTACCCATATCCGTACATTATAGGTTGTTGATAGTTTTAGTCTGTTGATGAACGGATATGATTTGGTTCATTGGTATAAACTGGAATCAGTTCAACGCTTAGGTTTATTTGTGAAATTGTTGAAAATTCTAAGATTTAAAGAATGTCAATATAATGTCTTACTGCAGTAGAGCAATTTATTTGTAGTTATGATTGTTTGCTAGAGAGGAATTTATTTGTAGTTATGATTGTTTGCTAGAGAGGGTTGAGAATGGGTTGGGAAAGAGATTATAATATGAGATTGAGGCGTGCCTCATTGCAAGGACATGTACAGGGGCATGGTCATGAGAGAAGCAGGACTTTGCTTGGTATACATATTTGGGAGGTTGAACATATTCCTTTAGAATTGGTACTTCTCTAGATTCTTGCTAGATAGCTAAAGGAGCTTTATAGTTAATTTATCAATTATCAAACTCGTTGATGAAGTCTGTTGAATTTTCTATGTCTATTTCTTCTTAAGAGGATATCATGCATGAGGAAAACATTTTGTTGCTATCACAACAACTCAATTGTTTTTCATTGACTTATGATATGGATGATACACAAAGAAAATGATTTTTATTTTTCTAAAATTTTGATTAGAAGAGGGGTTTAGTAGCACATTTGAAGGACTTATCATTGACTCAATTTTAGGGTTTTGGAGGAAAGAAAGAAGGAAATTTTTATGAACATCTGTGATGTTTGTAGAAGTGTTTTAAGTTGGAGTATATCAAAATAATCACTTAGAAACCAACTTCTGTCTTCTCATTATGTCAGAATAAGATAGATTTGTTTGGTGTTCATTACGGTGATCTTTTCTTATAGTTCATAGAGGATTTTTTTATATTTCATTTTTTATTTTTTTGCTGTTATGGGTGTTCAGTGGGATCTGAAGCAACACTGAAATTGGTGGTCTAATCTAAGTAATTGAATTTTATTATATGGTGTACATATCTGTGGTTCTTTGGTTTATATTTGGACATGTTTTGACATTATATATATATATATATATATTGATAAAAAAAGAAATATTATTAGATGAGAAGAAGAGAGTACAATGAAAGAGGATAAGGAATCCTCACAAAAACAAAAACAAAAAGAAACAACTAATACCTATGTGGGAAAATCATGCAACATAGCATGTCAATCCCTTTGCATGTCTACCAAAGAAACACCACTAAAAAGACCATGAGCAAAACACCAAAGGGATGCCAAAAGAGTAACCCTATCCCAAATGAAGTCTAGAGTCAAAAAAGAGTCCTTGAAGATTCTAGCATTCCTTTCAAACCAAATATACCAAAGAACAGCATAAACAGAGCACTGCCACAAGATCTTTGCATCTTTATGAGCACCAAAACCTCTGAACTTGGTAAGGAGAAAAAGATGCAAATCCATCGGGCAAACCCAAGACTCTCCAAAGATCCCAAATAGTCTATTCCAAAGATAATTAGCCGCAGAACAATGCAAAAAGAGATGAGCCCCGGATTCCAAATCAGAACCACAAGTAATACACATATTTGGAGACAAAGCAGTGAGAGGCTTGCGTTTCTGAAGCATGTCATTAGTGTTAATCCTGTTAAGAATAGTAGTCTAGACAAAAGCTTTGACCTTTGAGGGAACTTTGGATTTCTAGATGGGTTTATCCAAGAAAAATCTATCCCTGTTATGAGATTGAGTCAAGAACTGAAAATAAGATTTACAAGAGAAAACTCCTGATGATTCAAGGGTCCAAATTCTTGAATCAGGCATAGAAGAAAGATGAATAGAATCAATTAAAATCACGAGAGACTCTAACTCACTAACCTGTCTATCATGCAAGTTTTTAAAAAATGGAAGTTCCAAGAGAAGTTATCATGAGAAAAAAATTGGCAAATAGGGGCATTATGTAAAGAAGATAGGCGAAATAGCCTTGGAAAAGCCTCAGAAAGAGTGACAGTACCAACCCAAATATCTTCCCAAAAATTAATACGAGAGTCATCACCTAGATGCAAGGACAAGAGAGAATTAAAGGAAGGAAGACCCTGAGAGATAAATTTCCAAGGACTAGCATGAGAAACTCTACTTGCAGAATTGGTGTCCCACCCATTTGGATGCAAACCATACTTACTTCGAATAACATGATGCCATAAAGAAGAAGGTTGTAGAGGAAAACGCCAAAGCCACTTAGTTGCCAATGCCTTGTTCTTGGACACCAAATTACCGTGACCCAACCCTCCCTCCATCTTAGGTCTATACAACAAACCTCCCAGCTAACAAGGTGGTCTCTATTAGAATCTCCCGCCCCCGGCCAGAGGAAATCCGTCATAACTCTCTAATTTCTAAACCACAGCCATAGGAATACGAAAAAGGGAGAGAAAGTAAAGATGGATATTAGACAAACAAGATTGAATTAGAGTGATTCGACGACCCAAAGAGAAAAAGGCATCCTTTCAACAATCTAACCGCTTAGAGATCTTACAAACCACCAGGTTCCAAAAGGAAACAACACAAGGATTACCTCCCAAAGGAATCCCAAGGTAAGTGAGAGGCCACTGAAGAATTTGACAATTTTCTAAAGTAGCAAAAGTAGACAAAATCTGATTGTCCACATTCACACTCGCCAAACCACTTTTTGCCAAATTAATCTTAAGACAAAAAATGACCTCAAAGAACCTCAAAATAGTCAAAGTATTAACAAAAGAATCAACATCAATTTCCAAGAAGAATATTGTGTCATCGGCAAACTGAAGATGAGAGACTAAAACCTCCTCTGAACCAACAGTTAGCCCCTTAACCAACCCATTATATACAGCTCTAGACACTAAACGACTAAGCACATTGATCACAATGGTAAAAAGAAACGGAGATAAAGGATCTCCTTGTCTTACTCCCCTTTGACCTTTAAACCAAGATTTAGGTTCCCCGTTCACTATGACTGCAAAGGTGGAAGAGGTAAGCACCCCGAAATCCAATTTCTCCATCTTACCCCAAATCCTTTCCTATCGAAGACTTTGTCCAAAAAATCCCAACTAACACGATCATAAGCTTTCTCAAAATCTAATTTAAAAATAAGACCATGTTTTCTCTTGGATCTAACATCATCCACCATCTCATTAGCAATGAGAGCAGCATCAATTTTGACATTATATTTTAATCCTCAGTCTTCATCCACTTATATTTCTTTATTATATTTTTGTAAGTTACACTTTACCGCTCAAAGTTTTCATCTAAATCAACTTGGGTACAAAAACTTTAAAATCCTGCTATTTACCCTAGCAAGTTTTAGACATGTGATCAATTTTTCTCCTAAAATACATTAATCTTACCAAGATGCATTGAGATTTGCTTCTTGATTGGATAAACCATACCTGTGGATGAGATTGTGTAATATGTGGGTAAATTGCATGACAAAGAAACAGTGGAAAACGTATGTAGGAGAAAACAGAGAAATTGGTGGTCTAATCTAAGTAATTGAATTTTATTGTATGGTGTACATATCTGTGGTTCTTTGGTTTAAATTTGGACATGTTTTGACATTATATTTTAATCCTCAGTCTTCATACGTTTATATTTCTTTATTATATTTTTGGTAAGTTACACTTTACTGCTCAAAGTTTTCATCAAAATCAACTTTGGTACAAAAACTTCAAAATCCTGCTATTTACCCCTGCAAGTTTTAGACATGTGATCAATTTTTCTCCTGAAATACATGAATCTTACCAAGATGCATTGAGATTTGCTTCTTGATTGGATAAACCATACCTGTGGACGAGATTGTGTAATATGTGGGTAAATTGCAAGACAAAGAAACAGTGGAAAACACCATGATTCTTTGTGTATATAGGAGAAAACAGAGAAATGGGATGTCTGTCCTACTTTGGTTTAACCTTGAGCAATGAGCATATATTTACATTTAGCAGTCATGCCACTTTAATTTCAGGTCACCAGTTGCATATTGTGATGCTGGCGCTGAATTATCTGAAGATTACATATCTAATATACAAAGTGCATCTCGAAGGATTAATTATTATGATGCTCTAAGATATAGTACCAAGCAGTACAATTTGGAACTTAAACCTCTATTCTCTGCTTTTGAATTGAGGTCATTTGCAATGACTTCCATAAGGTCATTCTTGATGTTCTATTTGCCTCTTTTGGAGCCCCATGCGGAAATGGAAGACGATGAGGATTTCCTGGAGGAGAATCAAGAACATCATGTTGATCTGGTTGTTCCCTTCAAAAAATCAGTGAAGCAAATCATACGTGAGGTGAGTTAAATAAGAGTTATATCCTGCACTGCAATATTCACAATTTATGAAATTGCTATGAGTGATTTGTCATGTAGTATTAGAGACAATGATGTTGAGCTGCTATATGTAGCTTGTATCACAGGAAGCCCCATGTCTAATTTCTAAATAACTTCTCTTCATCCCAGACACAGATAAACATGTTAATTGAGGTGGACAGCTTTTTCTGTTTGTTCATTAAACCAAGCTTTTGTTTTGAGCACTCCTGTAACAGGCTAACTGCCACTGAACACCTTTATATAGCCTAGAAATCAGAAATCCTAATTGCAAACAAATCCAAATCCTAACCTTAGAATTGATGTAATTGTTGTTGTCTAAAGTAACTTGATTATAAAGAAACTAAAAGATCAATAAAATATAAAATAACATCGCTACAATAGGTTTCTCACATCCTGTGGAAGTTGCATGAACATTCTTTGTATCTTGGCTGTCTTTTGGACTTGGGTAAGCCTAGGAACTCTTGCTATGTGCTACCATAACTGATATGGATTGAATTTGGCTTTGATTATGAAATTGATGTAGGATAACAGCCCTAGGGTTAAAATTCTAGTACTCGAGAAATAGGGAGAGTAAAAAATGGGCTAGGAGATCTGACACACAGCAAATAGAGAGCCGGTCTTCCAGCTAATAATCGGGGAATATAAAAGAAAACTTCTGTTATTTAAGAAAAATCTAAGCTCCCCTGTTATAACTGTTAAACCCCTTTATATATAGAAACCTGAATTAAAAACCAATTCTAACCCATAGAATTGATCTAATCCTAGCCATCTAAAGTAACTTGAACAAAGAGAAAATAAAAGACAGATAAAAATAACACTGCTACAGTACCTTCACTACAGTTTCATGAACAGTCCTTTCACTACAGTTGCGTGAACAGTCCTTTCACTGTGTGAATGGTACTCATCGACAATAACACAAGAAGCAGCCCAACATTTAAGTTTAACTATAATAGGCTCCCTTTGTCCTCGATCAATACTATTAACCTTGTTTATTATGTCGCACACTTATATAATATGTGCTAATTTATAAAGGAAGTTTGAAATTGCCTCTGATCAGTTAATCTATCATCTAATAATCACCGAGGACTTGATTAAGGTGGTCGAAATTGTTATAAGCTTCAAGGACCTGTCTCCATTATATTGCATCTATTATTTCTATGAATAATCTACATCTACTTATTACAGGAGTACCCGTCCTACCAAAAGTTATGCAAACTTCAATTTTTATAATGGTATGAAATATTTTTCCAATTATATTTGTGAAATTGTGCGAAATTGCAGATATCAGTCTCTCAGAGTCTTTGCCCAATTGTCCCCAATCTAATTAATCTCCCTAGATATTTCATGTTGGAGAGGAAAGACATATCCATATGCTGCTAGGAATTTGTTGACTTTTTCAGAATCTATAAAGCACAGACACACCATTTTGGTGCTGTGTCGCTTGTCAGACATGTGTCCAAAACTGACACTTGTACGACACACAATGACATGCGTCCGACATGTGTCCAATTTTAAAATTGTTTTCCGGCTCTGACACAGTGAAACACAGCTTGACACGGCCATTTGAAATTTGGAAAAAAAAAAGATAACATCTAGAGGTTAGGTCTGTTTTAAACTTTTAATCAATTTAAGGTAGAGATGCTTTTGTTATGTACCTATATGTACAGGCTGTGTCGGTGTCTGTGCTTCATAGTTCAGAATTGACTATCTTCATTTGAAATCTTCCTCCACATCAATCTTTTGCCTTTGATACTATGTATTCCTGATGGACCTTGTTGTGTTGATTCAGTAATAATCAAATTGGTACTATGGTGTCTTTTGGTTTTCTTTTTTCGCGGATAATTGCTAAAAGTACCAAGTAAATTAGTTTGGTTCCATTTACTCTATTCTGTGTGGATCAACATTATGCATCTTTCATTGTGTTTTTCTTTATGTTTGTTATATGTTTATAACTTTAGTTGGTAAGTTAAATGTGTCTTGGATGCCATTACAGTCAACCGTTGTGACCACTAGAAGGATTTTAGAAAGAATTTCTGTTCATTATGTTTCGCAAAGAATGGCATGGAAACTTCTTAAAGGTATATTCTCTGAAACTGTTTTTCGAATTCAGCTATATTTTAATGATTAGATGCCCTTGCATAAACATAGAGCAGTTACTATTTACTACTAACAAAGTCGATTAAAATTTTATGGGTGGGAGAGATGTTTGTTTGATAATGTGTGCTCTCCAAGAGATCTTACAAGCACTTGTTTTTTGTGATTTCTTGAACAGATATCCCTAGATCAGCTACTCGCAAGGCTGGAAGGAAAATGCCTACTTTGGTTTACTTTTTCTGTGTCAGCAGAACAACTTTCAGAGGTCAAAGTGATCCATGAATTATCTGTTCATTATGAGATTGCCGGAGCTTTTGACTTCACCTATCTTGTGCCAACTATCTGTTCGTTATGTACAGGACACATGCTTGGAGTGGCAGCATCGTGGCTTGTCCAAGTAGGCATAGAATTATATCGGTTCATTACTTCCATGTTCAAATCTAACGATGAGGATAACGATGTTGATAAAACCAAGCAAGTTGGACTTCTTGGACAGAAGATTTTCATTGCTACGGTTAGGTGTACTTCATCTCTAATTTTTGCCTCCGTAGGAGCAGGGATTGGTGCAACCCTTTTTCGTCCATCGTTTGGCCAATGGATTGGTAAGATTGTAAATAACACATGCAGAAATTAGAAGATTGTTGCTAAGTACTTGAACTTTTGTGCTTGAATTGTATTAAGATTATTTTTGTTTGTTTCACTTCCTAAGGCTAAATCGTGTGTTCTTCTTCAGGATGTGCTGCTGGTGATTTGGCTGGTCCCATTATTGTAGCATTTTGTGCCGACCAAGTATTTAAAGTGAAACTTTAGTGCTAGTCATATATTCTAACTGATTCTTTGCCTGCTTCAAATGACTGGTGTATCTTATAAATTTTGTTGTATTTATATGTCATATCTGATTGAGCCACTAATTTAAAAGTTGCTAGACCTCCTTTTAGCTTAAGGCATTGTATCCTTTTTCTCATGTTGGTGATTTAGTTATTGTTTCGATTGATATTACTAATAATACAGTTTCTAAGCTATTATTGTATTGCATTTATATATGGACTCTTATATTCTTACATCAAACAGTATATATATTATTTTTTACACTTTATTTAATATTATTTATTATATATTTTTTTTAATTTTTTTTCACTCAATCATATCTTTTGAAAAAGGTAGAACCAGTCATACACTCTTAAAAAGAAGTGTATGACTAACATTTTCCGTTATATATATAGTACTTGGGGTTTGAACATAAATCGGGAAAATGGAAACACCCACTTATTTCCAAATAGGTGACTTCTTGGCCAAATCTGTTAGCATTGTTGGTTGGTAGTACAGTTACTCTGAGGAACTCTCTTGAGCACGTTTATGGATGGTATGTTTATTTTGCAATCCAAGTGATATGGCCCTACGGTAGTATGCCCTTTGCTGTCATTTTGATAACTTTAAAGTGGTTGAGTGTAATTTATTCAATAGTTTTAAAAAAAAACTAGCCCAAAGTTGATTACTAAAAAGTAGTGGTTTAAAAATTAGATTAAATTAGTTGAATCATGAATTGATCATTTTTTTGTCTAAATAATATTCGATTTAATTATGATTCAATTATGAATTAATTACAAATTTATTCGGACGGAGGTCTTGTTAGATTAATTTTTAATTTGATTTTTAAAACATTATTAAAAGGTCCATAATAAAAGTATGAAAACGTCTATTCTTTTCTCATTGCGCTTATAATAGAAACCCTCTATACTAATAAATTTTCGTTCTGTCCATTCCAATCATGAAAAATTTCCCGTTTTCCCATTCAACTCAATGCTCTTCAGCATCTCCAAGCATCTCCACAATCCATTGGGCGAAAGGGGTATCCAACAGCAATTTGCAGCAAAGTGTACTTGTAAGTGCTAGAGATCCCATAAACCAGGACAACCACATCACCTTTTAAGGCCGCGGCTTGGATTCAATTTTAGATCCTCCAGCTACATGGAACATTATTATCAGTGCTCATAATCTGATTAATCTGCTTGATTAATCTTAAAGTGATATTGATGTTGCTCCTTGTTCTGAATAAATTTAAGAGAATCACTAAAATAAAGTTGAAGAAGGTGGTTTTCTCTGATGCATGGTAGTTGCGACGATTGTGTGAGGAGTGGGTACTTGCAAAAGGTATTCTGACGCTCAAGTTAGACCGTGTACAAGGTGAATAGTATTTGGAATTTAAATGCATACCTTTGTTACATTGTGTAATATTTATAAGAGTGTCTTGGTAAATAAGAATCATGTTTAAATATGTATTAAATATTATTAATTAAGATAAGAATCTAAAAAGATTGTTATATCTTATAACTGTCTCCTTTATTTATGAAAAATATAATTGATCTCCCTATCTTTAAGGGATTCTATGAGATTCACTCCTCATAAATATGTAAATTTACTTATCTAATAGTGTGCATAAATATTTGGAATCCAATTCTAGTGGGTCGGGTTGCTCCTAAACCACTAACCCGGAGCTCGATCCAGAACAGTTGCTCTCAGCTTGGCGCTTAGATGTTATAGCTGAGTATCAAGATATTCGAGTTCAACAGGAGCAAACGGCAAGCATAGGACAAAGGAATCTAAGTCATGATATAAATGCTGGATCTCGCGATATTTTTACCAAAGGGCCGATGTCCATGTTACAAGGTAGAATTTCCCCAGTGTTAATGAATAATGCTGGGATCCAGAATGAATCACTATGCCTAAAGTCAATACACTGTCATCCGGGATTCATAGTAGGTTGCCCCCATACAAATTGTTTGTGGGGCTCATTTTATTTTGAAAGTAATTTGATCTTTAATTGAGATCCGCATTTCAAACATATCATTATATCATAACATAAGTTCGTAATCTGGTTTGAATATATCCTTGTAACATTATGCGTCGCTTCAACTCTAAGCGTTGTCCTTTCAATTGCTTTGACAAGTACAATTCGCCACGTGGCCAAAAGATATTGGAAGCCATCATTGGGGTTTTATACTACCATGATTACTATTTCAAATCATAAGCGAACTTTCAATTTTACCCTTCTAATGGAAATGGTTGGGAGAGGTTTATTTCAGCCTATAAATAAGAGTGAGGGGAAAACCCCCCACTTTTCTCCTTCCTTTGCCATTTCTGTCTTCTTCTCTAGCAAGTATAGGCAATTTTCGGCAAAGCTTGACGGTGGTTTTTGGTGGTTCCAGCCTCTTTTCAAACCTTCTCTCAACTCATCTTCAAGGTATTTCCCTTTTCTACTCTCTTTTTCTTCTAAAACTTTCATTATGAGAAAGAAAATGTCTCAAAACAGTGACAAAGAGAGTAGTTCCTTAGAAAATTTGAGTGCTCCATCATCTCCTCCGTCTCAAGCACGACGGAGACACCATCCTTATAGTGGAGGTTCTGGTAGTGTTTTGAGGCCAATAACCGAGATAGACATCCTGGAGGCACTGCGGAGGGCAGATCGTGCAAGAGAACTTGTAAGACAAAGACTAACATGTCGGCTCTCTATGCTCACGATAGAGTTAGAGAGTCTATATGAAACCTTTTCTGATTTTGACATGAGTGTAGCCTCTGTAGGTGAAGCTAGTTGCTTAGAAATAGGAAGTCAGAGAGAGTTTACGTTGGAGGCCAAAGAGTTTGTCTTCCCCAGAAATGTCGATCTTTACCAATGGGTAGACCAAGAAGTATTAGGAACTCCCTCCAGTGTGGAGAGCTCGGAGGATGCCTTTTCCAAACAAGAATATTTACATTTAACTAGGGATAAGTTAAGAGATAGAGAGTACGTTGTCCGAGCTCCGACTGAGCAAGAGAGGGTCTGTTCGACGAGAATGGAAGGTGACCATTTCATGTATATGTATGAAGCTCTATTCACTCGCATCGGTGTCTGACTTCCGTTCTCAGAGTTCGAAATTGGAGTCCTCAATCACTTACGCATGGCTCTAACCCAGCTACACCCAAATGCTTGGGGTTTCATCCAAACTTTTGAGCTTATCTGCAAAACCTTTGGATGGCCATACTCTGTAAAGTCGGTTTTCTTTCTCTACACCTGGTTTTCGTCCTCCGGGAACAACTTCCAAAAAGGATGGGTCACTTTACGGGCCCAAGCAGGTCGTAAAGTGTTTAAGCCTTATCATGAATCCTTTAAGAATTTTAAAAAGGATTTCTTCAGGACGAAAGGAGCTCCGGGGATAACGCATTTTTTTGTTACCTCAGACAGTGAACCTTTTTTATTTTTGTACTAGACACAGGCGGTCTGGAGCTGGAGTATAGAGGAGATTGAGTCTCCAATGTCTGCCCTATCTGAAGATGAGCTTGACGTCCACAACTTTCTGGTTGAGTAGGTCGGTAAAAGTAGGTTCATCTATTGTAAAGATCTCCTAGATGAGCCCTTCGACTCTATAAAACCACTCTTAGGTATCTCAACATACATGTTTAGTGAACTTGTATTTTCAAATTTACTTCTAAGTGTTGTAACATTCTTGTTTCTTGTTTTCAGAAAGCATGGCTCCTCTAGGCGGGCTCGAGGCTTTTGCTATGCGATTTGCCCAACAAAAGCTTGGAGCTTCGAGATATGGATCTAAGCCTACCATCTCGGTCCCTCTAGCTCAAGCACAACCTCAAGATGCGGACCCCAATTCTCTTACTCAGCCACTCCGAACTTGTAAGAGAAAAGGGGAAGGGCGACGAGAACCACATGGCAAGAGGCCGGTGGTTGAAGCTGCTCCGGTGGATTTATCTTCAAGTCGGGAATCTAAGATACTGGAGGGCACCCCTCTTCGATTTGCCGGGCTGTCAGTTTGGGGTAAAGGAGTCGAGCTTAGCCAGATTATTGATAACACCTTTCTGAACTCGACAGACTAGGATGTCTTCATTGAGCAGGATTTGATAGAGATAAATCGAGATGCTCAAGTAAGGGCTCTATGCAACGCCTCGGTCTTCTGCTTTCTGGAATCCACTTTCAAATATGTTTGTCAGAACTGAGAGTTAGAAAAGGAATTAGACGCCTTCCGGGATGAAAAGGCTAAAGCCCCCCATTGCTTAGAAAGACAAGCAGTTGGCTCAAGTAGGCGAGGAACTCGAGTTGCACAAGGTTGAGGTGGTCGGGCTCCAGGTCAAGCTTGCGGTGGCAGTTTCTCTAAAAAATAATATAAAAGATTAGATGACTTTTGTTGAATCCACCCTGACCGCTCTCCCATCATAGAATGAGATTCTCAGGAAATCTGAGGCCAAGCTTAAAAATGATATTTTATATATTGAAGATGAATGAGCCAATTCGGTAGATGAATGAGCCAATTCAGTAGATGAATATACCTCAAACGCTCTCTCTCAACTACGCTTGTTGAATTCGAATCTCGTCGTTGAAGGGACTAGTTTGAGGAAGGTGGTCCGCGATGGAGGCATTGTGGATGTCATCCTTGCGTCCACTCCATTGAATCAGGTTCCCGCGACTGCGAAAGATGGCGAGGAAGAGGGGGAAGAGAGCTCGGAGGGCGACCCAATAGAGGAGGCCGAGGTTGAAGTCATCAATCAAGAAGAGCCTACTCGGGATGCTTGATCTTTATTCGGCCATTTTATTTCTCTCCTGCATGGGGTTTTATTTTATATGTAAATGAGAAAGTCTCGAGCTTTGGGCGTTATGTATTTCTATACTTAGAATATTTTTCTTCATATTCCTGTTGCCTTTTTTTTTAAATAGCCAAGATAGGTCCAACGCTCGATCTTAATTTTGTCTTTTACACTTAGCGAATACTCATATTTTTTCCAACCGAGATGGGTCCAAGTCGTAACGTCCTAATACTAATACTAATGACATATTCAGATTTGTGCATTAGTAATTATATATGGGCACGTCACTTTATCTAATATCACTCTTTATGAAGATATATATATATATATATATATATATATATATATATATATATATATATATATATATATATGTATGTAATATGTATGTATAAAATATAAAATATAAAATATAAAATATGAGCCTAAAAGAATAGTAATATACATATATCTGGGAATAAAGTCTATACAAAGTTGTACATCATTGTACCATCCATATATAATTTGCCACTAAGGCACAAAAGGTATACAACCAAGTATAGTTATCAAAACAAAAGAAATAAGTATCTCTAGGTGCAAATCCTTCTTCTCACTTGTCTGCACGTGGTTGTCCTGGAATCACTATGGAAATACAAGCAAATGGGCTAAGAATCTCACAATTCTCAGTAGTTTACTACAAAATCCATGTCATCATAACAATTCTAACTGTTTTGGAAAAAAATCATTTCAAAAGATCATAATTCTATTATGAGTTAGAAAGATGACAAAAGCCAAATCAAATCCTTTCTCTTCCTGAAACAGAATTCTAATTTTATATCCTTTATCAAAATCATTTGTAAAATCAAATTATTCATATTATTCATCATATATCATCATTCATCAAATCTCTTAAGATACCATTATTCATCAATCACTTCGTTTGTTCTATCTCATCAATAATCACTTATCACATATCAAATATTCAATTTTCTTTCATCACCTTTCACATCACTATATTAATAAATCACAAGATAAATAACTCATTCAAATATCCATCATTTATCATATTTCAAATATCAATAATCATTCATCATTCATGAGCCATAACTCTCCATGGTAAGATCATAGTCTCATATCTTCCAGATACAAGGAATAATTAATAATATGTCTTTCAGATACGAGAATTGAATAATCAATAGTATTTCCTTCAAATACAAGGATAACATAAATATAAAACCCTTCATGTACAAGGTTAACATAAACATAATATCCTTCAGATACAAGGATAGTCATGAATAGTAAATATATTATCCATCAGGTACATGGATAGTCAACATAATATCCATCAGGTACATGGATAATCAATATAATATCCATCAAGTACATGGATAGTCAATATATTATCCATCAAGTACATCGATAATCAATATAATATCCATCAGGTACATGGATAATCAATATAATATCCATGGTCAAATACATAGATAATCAATATAATATCCATCGGTACATGGATAATCAATATAATATCCATCAGGTACATAGATAGTCAATATAATATTCATCTGGTACACGGATAATCAATATAATATTCATCATGTACATGGATAATTAATATAATATCCATCAGATACATGGATAGTCAATATAATATCCATCAGGTATATGTATAATCAATAATTATTTCTAACATCAATTATTATCTCCAGATACGAGGTATATGACTAAAATCTCTTAAATTCTAATCACATTCCATAAATTATCAATAAGTGTACAATTTCAAATACTTCCAATCATCAATTAAATTCAAAATAAATATAAACAATCTCACTTTGATACATACTCAATTTTTCAAGAAATTTTTATACAATTAACCATGAATGATACAACTTAAGGTTCAATCACAATTCAAGCATTTTCACATTGGATGCAATATGGAGATATTCATATCTCTTTGAGTGCGTCTTACATGGCCAACACAAGGATTATTTCTCAAATGGTTAATAACAAGCATATCTAATCATAGACAAGTCATGGCCAATATCATATCAAATGTACTAAATTAATTCTCATCTTGAACTAGTAACTAAATGTGATTCATTCTTAGCATTTTCAATTAAAACTTAGCACCAATACATGACACAAATGCACACAAATTCTGGTCACCAGAAGGCAGCAATTGCTATGACCTTCACTCCATCATTCAAGCAACAATTACATGTTCAAATACACCAAAATTCTGGTCACACATGGCAGCATTCTGCCATGACCTTAAATCACTATTCAAGTCACAATTTCATGCACCAAAAGCATTCAAATTTCTGGTTATTCAAAGCAGCAACTTGCCAAGACTTTTATTCATCATTTAATTCACAATTTCACATTAAAACATAATCTAACTTTTCTAGTTACACATAGTGTAACATCCTAACTCTATTACTAATTACGTATTTGAAATTATGTATTAGCAATTAGAATTAAGCATGTGTCGTATTAATTAACATAATATATTTGAAAATAATTATAAGAGATATACAAAAATATGAGCCTGACATGGTTAGAATTAACATATAACATATAAGACATTATATAAATAATATACATCAAGTGTACAAAATTACATAATATTTTACAAAGTACTAATTATAGAATACAAATATATAATGTCTTCAAAAGCCTATTCTACATCTTCATCTTCTATCTCCTTACTCGAGGGTTCGAACTTGAAAATATTATGGAATTACAAATAAAACGGGGTGAGAAATCTAAGAACTCTCAGTAATACTATTATTTTTATTATTTTAAAAAATAATGTCATCATAATACTTCTAACTGTTTTGGAGAAAATACATTTTTATAATCTAGAAAAAAT
Organism: Ormosia semicastrata; assembly: GCA_029884595.1. NCBI lineage: Eukaryota > Viridiplantae > Streptophyta > Magnoliopsida > Fabales > Fabaceae > Ormosia > Ormosia semicastrata. The sequence continues at coordinate 5,699,459 of JAQQTO010000061.1, forward strand.
GCCAAAACAGGTCATTTCTCTTCTCGAAACAAAATTTCATTTATTATTAGTTTCCAAAAATACTTATTATCATACAACACATTTAATTCATAAGTAATTTCAGAAATAACTTCCAAACAAGTATCAAGATATTAAACTCACGTAATGATTCTTACTATATATCAACGTCGTAATATGGCATTCAATTTCAAATTCATTTCAATGCCCATTATCCATTGCTAATTCCTACAGAACCCACGATATTGTATCAAATCAGTAAAGGTCACCTCACATAACTTGAGTTCTTTATACTCAAGGTAGATCTCACTACCACAACTAGGTAATAGTCTGTTTTCAGGTCGGTGCACTCCAACCTATTCATGAAACTGCTATGTATGTCACACAAAACTATTCCTGAGTATCCTTATTTACACATATGAGGGAAACTGGGCCTATGAGCAAACTAGTGAGGAATTTTAAGAATACAGGATCCCCTTTCTCACAAAGGTTCATCTCCATAATTCTTATGGGATTTTGGATACCCTTCCCTCAAAGAGGATCAACTCCAAAATGTACTCAGGCCAAATATATTCAAATTCAAGGAATACTCATAAATGGAAACAACTTACTCATAATCAATGCAAACACAAATATTACAAGCACTAAGTTCTCAAACATAATATAAATATTATTCTAGCTTAACCTTAAGAATTAGGGGAGCAATACAACTCATATTCAATCTCAATTTGAGTTATCAAGAAATAATGAAATCTCAATTTCACCATAAGTATCCAATAACATGTCATTCTTTATAATCAACAAATGAAAAATGCTAAAAACATTCAATCACCTATTTATGTCATCATTCTGCCTCTATGGCCAAATTTAAAACATATTTAATTACTTCAAGATTACTAATGCTAGAATTTACTCTTAGCATATCAAATGACCATTATCAAACATTTTGAATCCAATTAGGACATGGCTACAATTCATATTCTAACCTTCTTAATTTACTCAATATATAAGCATGAAAATTATGAACAATTCAAGCCTCACATTTTCAATCAAGATTTAATATCAAAGCATGATACAAAAGCAACACAATTCTGGTCACTTTGAGGCAGCATTTTGCTGTGTATTTTCACCCAATTCAAGCTAACATTTTACATAACAAAGGTGACAAAATTCTGGTTTAAACTAGACAGCTTTCTACCTTAGTTTTTAACCATCATTCAAGCCATAAATTCAACACAAAGGCAGTCCAAATTCAACCACAAATATGACAACAATCTGCCATCATTATTACCACAATTCAAACTACCATTACACTCATCAAAAGTGAGCAAAATTTTGTTCAAATCTGGACAGCAAACTGCTTTAGTTGTTGATCATCATACAAGCTACAAATTCATGCACAAATGCATCCAAAATTCAACCATAAACATGTAGCATTTTGTCCTCATTTTCCATCACAATTTAAACCACTAACTCAATCAATTAAGCATCAAAATTCTGCCCCAAAAACAGGGCACCAATCGTGGCCAACAACCATGCATAATTGGCTATGAAATTTTCACTAAACAATCACAAAGACCATATAACATTTAGTAAAACATAAAACACATATTTAAAAATATGATGGGCTGTTATGGCCGTGACTTTCCAAGGCAGTTAAGGGCAAAATATTAAGCTTAAAAACAGTGGAAAGAAAGAGTGAAAGAGAGGCAAAGAACCCCTACCTCGCTCCCTAACTTTGGCTCCTTGCTTTCCTTTCCTTTTCACAGTGTTTTCTTCTTGTTCTTGCTACTTTCTTCCCTCTTGTTTTCTCTGAATTTGCTGCCCTTTTTCTGGGTGTTTTTGCTGCTGTATAACCGTGTATAAAGAGTGAAGAAAGGATGAGAAAGAAGATTGATAAAGATGGAGATGAAATATAATAAAAATGAAGGTTAGAAAGTGGAAATGTGTGGTCGTGTAGCTGCTGCTCTGTTTCTGTTTTTGCTTCTGTTCTGGACAGTTTTTACGCAGTCAAGATGGAGAGAGATTGGTGCGAGAAGTGAAGAAGTTTCAAGAGAATTCATTGGCGGTGGTCACTAAAATTTGTGAAAAAAAATTTCGAATTGGAACTTTTGTATTTGTTAAATACATTTTAATTGTTAAGTTTCCAAGTTATTATAAGTGTTATGAAAAATTTTAGAACTGAATTTAGTCTTTGAATCCATTTTCCCATAACTTTTCATATATTATTATTTATCAGTTAAGTTTTATTACTCGGTCTCAAGTTAAATTAAATTGATGGATTAAGTAATATATTTATTGATACTTATCTTAATTAGCATTTTATACCAAAATATTCTTCATATCTTACTTATCATCTCCATAAAATTTCATAATTTTCTGAAATACTTAGCTGTTCTACAACTGTTCCATTAATCCTTCTTCGATATCCTTAAAAATATCAATCTAACTCAATTGATTCTCCAAAATTTTCTATAACTCTTATCAATGATTCTTAGTTAGGAAATAAATTTTTCATATTTATTCTCATTATATCAACTGATTTTGTAAATACTTTAATTATTCTCTTGTGTTCAGTGTTACAGAATTACACTCAAACTGGTTTAGAAAATTACCCGAATTACTAAATAACTCTTACCAGTATTACTGAGCTTCTGTAACCCTGATTACGACTATTAGGTTAGGGAGGATGTTACACATAGGCAGCAAGCTGTCATAACCAATCAGCCCTAAGAACAAGGAAATTCCATCATTGTTTTAGTTATAGATGAATAAAATAGTTATAAATGAATAAAATAACCAAGTGTTAGAGAAATAATGATTGATTTATTTATATCGGAACTAGTTACTTACATGATAAAAATAATAATTAAAGGCATCTAACTATAATATTTTCTTAGCTTATTAGCATTCTAGAAATTCTTAATAGTTTTGCCAAATAGTGTTTCTAGAGTATAGGTTCTTGTGTTTGTTTAGGACACGGTCCTGTATAGTCATTCCTAATTAGGAGTTAACTTTTCATCTTTCGCATTTTCACCTCTAATATTTGCCCTACGAAGCACGAGGTCACCAGGAATAAATCTTCGTGACATCACTTTGGAATTATATTGTACTGCAATCTTCTATTTAAGGGCAGCTTCACGAACATGAGCAATGCGACATTGTTCTTCCAACAAGTCTAAGTCATGACGGATGAGGTCTGGGTTGGCCTCCTCTGAAAGTTTTGTCTCCTCCAGCTCGGTTCTCCTATTTCCACCGGGATCATAGCCTCGCAATCATAGGTCAATTAAAAGGGAGTGTCTCCTATGGAGGAATGGGGTGTGGTCCGATATGCCCATTAGACATGATCGAGCTACTCCACCTAATTCCCCTTAGCGTCATTGAACCTTTTTTTTATTCCTCGAAGTATGACCCGGTTGGCGGCTTCAGCTTGCCCGTTGATCTTTGAGTGTTACATTGAGGTGAAATATTATTTGATCTTGAGACTGGAGAAGAGATCCTTGAAATTTTGATTAGTGAATTGGGTTCCATTATCCATGACGATAGACTTCGGGATACCAAACCTACTGATAATATTCTTACAAGTAAATTTCTGGATCCTGACTGAAGTGATGGTGGATAATGGTTCAGCCTCAATCCACTTAGTGAAATAATTAACAATCATAACTAAGTACTTGATCTGCCCTGGTGTTTGGGGGAAAGGACCTAAGATATTCAGCCTTCATTGGTAAAAATGTCATAGGATGGACATCATAGATAGTTCTTCTGGAGGGGCGACATAGATATTCGAGAACCTTTGACATTGATCATATTTATGGACATGTTCCATACTATCACCTTCTATACTAGGCCAGTAGTATCTAACCCTCAACGCTTTCCATGTTAGGGACTTTTCGCTAAGGTGGTGGCTAGAACTCCCTTCATGGATTTCGGCCAGGACGTATTCCGCTTCCTTAGGAACGAGACACTTAAGGAGATGAGAAAAAAACCTACGACGGTACAACTGATTATTAAGAACAGTATACTAGAACGCTATCCGTACTATTTTTTGAGCTTCTTTCTAGTCTTCAGGTAATGAGACATTGTAGAGGTAGGAAACTATTAGCGTCATTCAAATTTCGTCATCTTCCAGTAGAAGGACTTCATTGTCCGTAATATTAGGATTGAGTAAGGTGTCCTGGATTACGGACTTATTGTTACTGGAGCTCTTGGTGCAGGCAAGCTTTGACACGATGTCAGCTCTAGAATTATGCTCTCTTGGAATATGTTCTGCCTTAACACTATCAAAACTTTTCATTAACTTCTTTATTTTGACTAAGTATTTCTGCAACAATGGCTCCTTAGCTTGGTATTCACCCCTGATTTGGAACGTTTCCAATTGTGAATCGCTGCATAGAATTATATCCGTAGCCCCCCATCTTTTTTGCCATATTGATGCCCGCAATACATGCTTCATATTCAATTGTTAGTCATGATAACCATCACCCAATAGGGCGTGATTTAGGTGATCACAAGTTTTTAAAGCAACTTTGAGAAATTATACATTTTGATATACTCAATCAACATATGTAGCTGAATAAGTCTAACAAAGATATAACTATTATAGATTATTCAAATACAACTTGGGTTGTAGGATAAATCAAGCAAATAAGCTATATATCAAGTTCTTAACATCAAAACATCAAGATGACAAGATATGCAATAAATAAATATTTTGCACTGAATATTAAAATTAAAGAGTGTAGGAAAGAAAGGATCAAACTCAAGAATTTATCTTTGTTCAGCCACTAACCACTTGTGGCCTATATCTAATCCTCAAGCTTAACTTGAGATTTTCTTCACTATCTCCTAGACTTCACGGGTGTTAGAAAAACTTTTGTACAAACAAGAGCACTCCTCACACCTTGGGATCCTCCACCCTTGTGCTAGAGCCTTTAACTCTTCAAGCTTCGCAGGTGCTTGAAAAACCTTTACATTCAAAAGCACTCACAACACCTTTGGGATACCTCACCCTTTGTGTTTAAGCCTCACTACAAGCGATACCTCACCATTTTCTCTCTTGAGGGATATTTCACCCTCTTACAATGATTTTAAGATGAAAAGAAAGATTAGAAACTCTCACAAGAGTAGATATTTAACTTGAAGAACAAAGTAATAGAAAAATGTTACAATAAAGAGCTCAAAATATGATTTTGATGATTCAAGAACCAAATCAAGTGTTCAAGATTTGTAAAAGTTTCAAACATCACTTATATATAGAGCCCAAGTGATAAAATTATCGTCGGTAGTGTTTAGAAATGATTTCTTATGAAAATTAGTCGTTTATAGTTGTTGGGAGCGTATTCTGACATGTTTTATATGAATAATTATGTGCTTATTCGAATAAGCCAAGTGAATCATCGATTATTGCACTCTGATTTTAAAAACTGACTTTAAAATATCATAACTTCATTTCTCATCCGTTTTAAGAAAATGACTACTCATTGGAAAGCTTTTTGAGTCTATTTTCATATGAAAGAAGTTTTAGAATAAAAATCAAAGTATTTTGAAAGTTATGATTAAAAGAGTAACCAAAGTTTAGTTTTTCAAAACTCAAACTTAACTATTTTCATAGTTTTTAACTACCACCATGGCTAGTTTTTTAAAATATGTTTGTTAAGTATTTTAGCATGTAAGAACTATTTGTAAATATTTAAAAATATATTTGAGCTCTTTCTTGTAAAACATTTATCTTTACATAGGAGAAAACCTAAAAGAAAAATATATTAATTCTACCCTTTAGGCTTTTTGATGTAATCCAAGCTTCCAAAAATTTCTTCTCTTCAGATTTTGAAAATGCTTGGAATATCTTATTGTTCTTATTCTTCTTGAGTTGAGCATAATTGTGACCTTTTGCTTTCTTGTTGCAATGCTCACTCTTGGTACTTGGACTATCTTACAAAGTATTACTCACTTAAACAAACATAGTTAGTCCAAATTCATAATTTAATATCTTCATATGCATGATTCATAAACGTATAACTCTAGTTAGTCTAACATACATATAAGACTTTCATAGACACATCCAAATAAGACATTTATCAATTACTAATAGAAATGCTCTATATAGGATGCAACAAAGAATACTTTGCACATTTTCATTTAAAAAGAGTCAAATCCAATATTAATTTAATATCACACATATAACATACTATTGGATATCCTATAAAAGATTCTATAAAGAATATGCATGATTCTTATATGAAATATAACAAGATGGAGTACATGATCATGCATAATCTAATATAATCTATTAAGCACATCTATGTAGCATAAACATCATTCTTTTTGTCTTATATTTGTCATAATCAAAACTTAACATATTAAACCATTAGGGCAAACTTATTTCTACATCAGCTGGTTTATTTGGAGTCAAAAACTCAAACCTTAGAGAATGTACTAATACAAGTTTGGCTTCATTTTCTAACATTACTCTGGCACTACTCCCATTGGGATTCGAAGATCCATCAATGTAGATGGTTCAGGAGTTTGCTCTAGGATGGATAGAATCAAGTGCAAGCTCAACCAAAAAATTGGATAGACTTGAGCCTTTATGCCTTGTCTTGGCTCATAAGTGATACCAAATTCAGAGAGCTCCACTGACCAAGTAATCATTCTCCTAGCAAGATCTGGCTTATGCAGCACTTGCCAAATCAGTTAATCTGTTCTCACTATTATGAGGTGATAGTGAAAGTATTGCCATAACCTTCTTGCTGTAATTAACAACGCTAAAGCTAGCTTCTCAATATTCTGATTACGGAGTTTGGGACCTTATAGGACCTTATTGACAAAATAAATCAGACTTTGTCCTTCCTTTGTTTCTCATATTAGGATTGAGTTGATTGCTTCATTATTGACCGAAAGGTAGGTATATAGTACTTCAGCGGAATTCGATCTCATCAGAATTGGAGGTATGAATAGAATCTTCTTCAATTCTTGAAAGAAAACCTCACACTTTGGGGTCCACTCAAAATTCCTTCCTTTTTTTTAAGGTTTTGAAGAATAGAAGAGATTTTTGAGCGACCTTGGCTAGAAAGCGAGTGAAGGCTATTATTCGCCCTGTTAATTGTTGCACCTCTTTCATGGACTGCGGGCTGCGCATGTCTAGGACGGCCTGACATTTCTCTGGGTTGGCTTAAATACCTCGATTTGTTAACAAAAATCCCAAAAATTTACCAGCCTGTACACCAAAGGCGCACTTTTCTGGGTTTAGCCTAGTATTATGCTTCAGTATTTGGGCGAATACCTCTTCCAAATCTTTCACATGGTCACCGGTCTCTATTGTCATGACTATTATGTCATCTATATAGACTTCTAGCATCTTACTAATTTTTTTTGAAGACTTTATTCATCGTTTATTGGTAAGTTGTTCCTGTTTTTTTCAATCCAAACAGCATGACACGGTAATAATAACTTCTCATCTCTATTATGAACGTGGTCTTTTCTTCATCTTTCGGGTTCATGGGAATCTGATTATACCCATACTATACGTCCATGAATGAGAGTAGCCGAAATCCAGATGAATTGTCCACCAATTTGTCTATGTTGGGAAGTGGATATGGGTCTTTTGGGCAAGTGTTATTCAAGTCTATATAGTCGAGGAAAGGCGTGAATCACTACTTCAACCGCAGTAATAGAAAAACGATGTCTATAATGCGGGGGTGTGACAAACATCACTTTCGATTAGACTTTTTAACCAGAATCACATTAGAGAGCCAGGTGGTATAAGTAACTTCTCTAATAAATCCAACATCTAGTAGCTCTTTTACTTGCTTTTGAATTACTTCTTATCTTTCAGGTCTGACTTTCCTCTTTCATTATGCCACTGGCTTCGCATCCTTCATGGTGGAAAGTCGGTGGCAGATAAATTCAGGATCTAGTCTCGACATATCCATCGACGTCCAAGTGAAGAAATCTTTATTTTTCTCAAGAAATTCAATTAACAGGGATCTTTGTTTTGGGCTTAGATGTCATTCAATCTTTGTTACCTGGTCGAGCTTGGCACTAAGTTGAAAAGACTGAAGTTCTCTATTACGTTGAGGGTGCATACCATGGATCTCTTCACGAGCATCTAGCTCAGTCAGGAGGACATTGTCGTGGTCCATAATGACTGGAACTAGGTTGTTGCATTGGTCCGTGGTTCGTGACGTCTTAGCAATCTTCAAGCTTTCATTATAACACTTCCTTGTTATAGCCTAGTCTCCTCTAACCGTAACGATCCTGTCATGCTGGTCGAGAAACTTCATGGTCAAGTGGGGTGTAGCGATGACAACCCCGAAAGCATTGATGGCAGCCCAATATGACGTTATAAGCCGAAGGGCAATCAACCACGAGAAATTTGATATTAAGTGTATTAAAAAGAGAATTATTCCCTCAAGTCAAATAAGTGTTGATGTATTCCACTAGGGTGATCTTGTCTCCAGTGAATCTGATAAGCTCTCTAGTATACAAGATCAATTCATTCTTTGATAGTCCTAACTTTTCAAATAGGTATAGAAACATAATGTCAGCCGAGCTCCCTTGGTCAACAAATATACGACAGACTTCAACATTGGTTATTATTCTCGAGATCACCATGGGATATCGTGATCTAAGATAGTGCATTCGTAATCCTCATCAAAAAATGAAATCGACGGGGTCTTTCTTGCTTCGTTATCCGACTTAGTTCTTGAGAAAGATGCTACGCTCAATATAGCCTAGAGTGTTTTTTTCCTTGCATTTCCTGATTCACCGCTACCCGCAAAGCCCCCCAAAATGATGTTGATTGTCCGGGTTACTTCCGCGTTGCAACGTTCATTGTCTATATTGGTATTATCCCAAGATTGCCCCCTTTCTTGGTTCTGGACATTATCTTAGGATGGGCTTGTGCCAGGATTTTCATTCCTCGTAGGTGAGCATCTTCTTTAGTATGGTGGAGATGGGTTTCTCCAAGGACTGTAGCTCCATTTTCTATAATTGTGTCCTCATCTTTGATTATTATTTTGAGATTGACGCATATAATGACCTAGGCAGCCATCCCGGATTAAAGATTCAATAGCATCTTGAAGGTTGATGAGTCTTCAGTATTATGCCCATGACCTTTGTGAAATGCACAATGTTTAGATTTATCATTCTGTGCATGTTTTCTTAAGGGAAGAGGTCTTTGCACATCCCTGAATTTTGTATTCATCATCTCTTGAAAAAATTGAGTCTGATATGTGTTAGGGGGGTGTAACTCTCAAACTTTCCCTTCGAAGGTGGCCTCGAGTTTTGTTGACCTTGTTGGGGGGTTATCCGGGTTTAGATTTGACATTTTTTCCTTTCTCTAGATGCTTCCTAGCCTGGAAAATATTTTTCGCATTGATGTATTTATCAGCTCTAGCACAGAACTCGTTCGTAATCTTGGGTTCTTTTTTAGCAAGAGAAAAAGATAATGGACCAGGGTAGAGTCATTCCCTCATGTAATGTAGTCCAAGTCTTTCATCTCAGTCACAAATATTTACTATTTCTTTAGTAAACTGGGATATAAAGTCTCAAAGAGATTACTTTTTTCCTTGTTTAATATAGGAGAGACATGAAATGAATTTCGGCTGTACCTTACTAGTAGTGAAGTGCAGCAAAAATCTCAAAGACAAGTCTTCCAAATTAATAATAGATTTAGGAGTCAAAGTGGTGAACCATCTTGGGGCAAGTTTTTTTGAAAGATAGAGGAAAAGCAAGACACATAAGCGAACCATCTCTTCCAGTAAATAGGAGAGCAAAAACATAAGCATCTAAGTGCTCTTGAGGGTCTATGTTCCTATCATAGGCTTCAACATTTGTTGGATATTTGAAACGCCTAGGGATCTCATAGGCCATCAGTTTGTCAAAGAAAGGTTGGTTTTGTTTAACCAAATTCCTTAATCCTTGATCTTGCTCTTTGTTTCCCCAAATCAAAATTTCAACTCTCTGACTAGGTTCCGTGTTCCTAGAATACTCTGGATGACATACTCCGTCAGGGGCCGAGTCCCTTTGATTTTCTTGATTCCTATTAGGAATTCGATTTTCGTCTTCTTTCTCATAGTTGACAGCTTTCTCCAGGTTATGAACACGTTCGTCCTAGAGTCTAACAAGAGAGATGAGTTCTTCTCTAGATAGCTTTAGAAGACCAAATTCGCCCTGGTAGGACCGAACCTAATCATTGTCCACCCATTTTCCTAAGCGTTGCAGCGCTGATACCTGCTGTTTGGTATCTCTAGAAGGTACTCCTTACGGATTGAGTTGTTGCCTCAATGGAACTCACCGCGACGGAGGAGAGAGATTTTCGCTAGTATGGGAAGTCTCTACCCCTTCTTGCTTGGGTTTTGATTGGGCTACGATTGGCTCTTGGATTGGCTCATGAACAGGAGCAGATGTCGGACGACGGTCAAAAGAAAGTTGATTCTGAGTGGCATAAACGTGATTTCGCCTTGTAGTAATCATGATGGTGGTAATGTGAATTGAAATTTAGTCCATAGACTATGCTAATGTCCTAAATGGAACCTTAATAAAGTTTAAGAAGGTGGCGATGTACGGTGGAGGAGAGAGTGTATTACAAAAGACACTCCGACGTTCAAGTTAGACTGTGTACAATGTGGGTAGTGTTTGGAATTTATATGCATACCTCTATTACCTTGTGTGGTATTTATAGGAGCGTCTTAGTAGATAAAAATCATGTTTAAATCTTGTTGCGTGTAAAATACACTAAGAGCAAGTGCACTCTATCGCCAAGTAATATAGGACTTGAGTCCCAGTTATCGATCCCACGAGGAATAATTGGTAATTACTAGAAAGAAACCCTTTGATTTAGACAATCAAAAGTGTATGAAGCAATAAAATCAAAATGTGAAGAGAAAAACAATGAATAATTAAACAAAGAAAAGATAATCAATGAGAAAGAGATTAGTGGTAAAAGGTTCACTTGAATCCAATTATTCAAATTTTCTTTCAATTATGATTAAGGTAATTCTTTTGCCAACATTCTCTTATTTGCTATTGAATCCCAATGGTTATGAATGAAACAATATTCTATTCCTAATTTAATTCATTTATTTGGTCATTTAGTTGAATTAATCAAGAATGCATTAAATTTCAATTCAAGAGATGAACTAACATACCGTCAATTCCATTGGTAGGATAATGTTTGGTCATTCACCAATCTAATCCTAGGCTTACCATATAGATCCACTCATTGAATGCGGATGGTCACCTAGGTCAAACAATGAATTAACACATGCAAAAGTGATGACAAGAATACAAGCAATATTATAAACCCAAAAAGAAATGGATTATAAATCAAATCCAAATAATAAAGAAAACAAGATCCCCCATAGCCCTAGCTATGGGTTTAGCTACTCATGTTCAATAAAAACATACTCATATCAAAATACAAACCCATGGAAAGAAAACCCAAAGGAAAAAGGAAACTAAAAAGAAAGAGAAATCAAAACCCCTTTTAATGGAGATTAAGATCTTCAAGCTTTCAAGAATTAATTCCTCCTTCAAGCCGTCCTCTAAGGTTTGCCGACGCAAAACAACTCTCTCAGGATTAGGGATTTTCTACGTAATATGCTCAATCAAAGAAAGCTTCCTTGCTAAACTCGTTTTTCCCCTTTTATAGAAAAGCTAACAGATTTTCGTATCTCACTTGCATGATTTTTCTCACCCTTTAGATGACCGATTTTGCCCTTGATCTCAACAGAGAAGTTGTAGGATTTTCTGTTAGGAACGTCGATCGAGTAACTCAAGATATGGCTTAATTAATTTCGGGATAGTGCGAGAATCCGAATTTTGCTCCAAATCAAATCTCTTTGAGAATCCTTATCCAATCCTCAATCTGATTTTGTATCCAATTAGAACTCTAATTAGCATCTAAGAATAGATAAGAATCTTTCACATATTTATCTTCAGGAATTTCTTCTTTTTGTACAATTACCTTACAAAAACACACAAAATACTTAATAAAAACACAATTAAACAAAACTAAAAATATAACAAAACTAACAAACAAAATTCATTAAAAATTTATAAAAATAATATGAAAAACTAAGGAATTAAAGTAAAAAATAGAACATATTAACGATTTATCAAATCTACATTAAATGTTGTTAATAATTAAGATAAGAATCCAATAAGATTGTTATCTCTTATAACTGTCTCCTCTATTTATGAGAGATATAATTGATTTTCTTATCTTTGAGAGATTTAATGAGAGATTTATTCTTCATAAATAAGTATATTTACTTATCTAATAGTATGCATAAATATGTAAAATTTAATTCTAATGGATCAAATTACTCTTAAGTCGCTAACTCGGAACTCGGGCCCAAACACTCATAAAAGTTTGGAAAGAGATTTGTATCTGAGGTAGTTGTGTGTGCGCCAAATATTATTGGCAATTGTATTCATCTCACTGTCTTGCACAAATTTAATCCTATCCTGCAATGCCAGAAGAGACACACTGTGTGTGTTATCTAGCCACGTTGTTGAAGCATAGTTGGCTATATTTTCGATGACTTCTAAGATCCAACAACCTGGCCTGAAGGAAAATCAATAAAATAGAAAAAAGGCTTAGCTAGCAATCATAAGGCGTAATGGAAGCGAATAATGTAGGTTGTAGTTGTGCGGTCTCATCTAAGATTCTGATGAGTCATAAATCAGTACATAGAGTAATGCTTACGGTTTTATTATGTCATATAATTATGTCATATAAAATACATTCAGGAACCGTAGTTGATTAGTACTAAACTAATTTAAAATGGTTACGCCAACTTATGATCAATCTTCAATCCTTCAACTTCATTATCTTAGATCATTTTGGGAGTGAAGGAGGATTTCCATATAAGCTAAAGCAGTTTGCAAAAGGATAGAAAAATGTTACATGACTTTTGGCCTTCATCAAACACTCGCAAAATGTGAGAGAAAATGTGCAAAAGCAAAGGAAGAAATGAAAATGGTGAATGATGAATAATTGGGTTTCCCCATTGGGTAATGGGTCATCTTGTATTCTATATCATCAATAAAGATGTGATCCTTGTGGGGTTGCACCGATTATATTGTTGGGTTGTTTGAAGGAAATAATGTCCTTTAGTTTATTTGCCGTCAGGGAAGCTGTGTGAAGTGAACACAGAATGGCAGAAGGCCTGTGAATCTATATCAGGCAAAACCAGTCAAAAAAACTCACCGACACTAGGTTACTGATGCCAGTTTTACAGAGACCAAATAAAAGTAAAATATTTAAATTTTAATACAAAATGGACTTGGTTCAGTTGAACAGAAAGGGGGACTACCAAATCATTGAGCCACAATAATTTTGGCCGTTGACATTATGTAATTAAAGATGGTGGTTACGGCATTATATATTATCCTTCTATATGTTAACCATATCAATGCTCCTCTATTGTCCTGCTTTCATCAAGTCAAGAATCTTTCAAATAAAAACCAATAAAGTTGCTGCTAATATAAACCTACCCACAAGCTTATTCCTCCGTTTTTTGGTCTCCCGTCACCCTCTTCACAAAAGAAAAGGTTAAAATAGATTACAAGAAAAGCGTGGGGAAAAAACATGAATTTCTCTGTGACTTGCTCTTATTGGTTCAACCCCTCAGGCCTCAACTGCAACATTTGGAGCAGTTCTTGACTTCTTGCAATCATCATGCTAATTATCATCAACCCCTATTGTAGACTGGACTTCGACCTAAGCTCGTAGGCTAGGAGACCCATCTACTTGAGGCTAGCCACCTTGGTCCCACCATGTAGTTTAATGCCCGTTATTCTCATATCTTTGGCAAATCTGTTATAAAAGGTTAATATATCATAGATCCTCACCAATATGTTTGTTCTGGACCGTGATCCGGGATCTCGCTCCATGGGATCAACTCGGCATACACACTATTGGATTCCTCCTAGCTAGTGTAAAGGAAGACTCACAACGTATTCCGGACTACGGATTACGACCCCCAAAGCGGTGTTGGGATATGGCGTCGTGATTGATAGATTCATGCAGATGATAAATCTCTAAATATCCGTAACTGCCAATCGTCAACTTACGATATTATAGGACTCATAATTATCTTTGATGGCTAGATACTTTCCATATCTTAATCCCAGATTTACAGGGATGTATCCTATAATAATGGAAAGATGATCCTCAACAGGATACTAATCCTGAATTACCTGCATTCAGTAAGGATCCCATTAGGATTCTGTATACGCTCTATAAATACATGGTTAAGTCATCTTAAGAAGGTAACCTTTAACCCAATCTCATAAGCCTACTTGTGCACTGCTTGACTTAAGCGTTGGAATCCCTTTGTAGGTACCCATCCCCTGTGCAATACGCTCAGCTGCTGCTCAAAGAAAAAATCACCGTAACGTGCCTACTTCAGGTACTCTCTGAATCCATTTCAGAACATTGGCGCCGACTGTGGGGAACCTTAAAATTCTAATCTCACCCAATCGTGGTGAATACGAGGCAAAACTCGAGAAGAGACGCTACACAAACTTCTGTCAACCAGAGACAGGACCAGAGACAGGACCCGGACATGCAACGTCCACCACTACCATTGCCTCCACTTGCGGCTCAAACCTCCGCTGTGAGAAATCAGGCACCCGGATTAGGAAGCCGACATGATGGGCACTCCACCTCCTTTTTAGAGGAGTCTCCTAATCCATCATGCAAGATTTCTGTTAGGGAAAGACTTGAATTCCCAGCCCAAAGAGGTGACCAGAGCCTTCAAGAGCGCAGGATTCCGATACACCAACGTCTGGGAATCCCGAACAACGAGTTCGATGATCGTGCATCCCGCTCTGAACGCACACATCAATCTCGGGGTTCCCAACGCTAGTTTCAAGATATGTTGCAACAATATATGGATTTGCTCAACGACTAATTCAGGAGGCTGGAAGACATGCAGCGTGCCATGCATGAAAACCAACCAAGGCCGCGCCGCCGTGACAGACGGATCGACGTGGAAAATAATAAAAGGAGGGCTCACGAAGATAATGGAATTCCCAATACTGGGGATAATAACCAGAATCGCGGCACCATGAAACAACCTTTCTCTGATCAACTCATGGAGTTCCAGGTTCCGAGAAATTTCAAGTTTCCTCCGAACCTGAAAATTTACAACGGAACCACAGAACCCCAGGAACACATAAATGCCTACGAGCAGTCCCTATGTTTCTATGGCGGATCCATGGAATTGTTGTGCCGAGCTTTCCCTCTCTCCCTCAAAAAGGGAGCCCTCAAGTGGTTTACCAGCCAACCATGGGGGACCGTCGTGGATTAGTCGGACCTTAAACAACGTTTTCTGCTACAATACGCCACAAGCAAGGAACAACCTAAATCCATCGAATCTCTGGCTAAGATCCGCCAGGGAAAGGACGAGAGCCTCCGGGATTACGTTAGGCTTTTCATTGCTGCTGCACCAATGTAGAAAATTTTGAAGACAGAATAGCCTTGCATTATGCCAGAAGCGGTCTCCGGATAGGCTCCGAGTTCTTTAAGTCCTTGGAAAAAAAGAAACCAGACAATCTGACCGACTTCCAGAAACGATCTGAGAAGTATGTCTACTTGGAGGAGGCAACAGAAGACCATAGGAGGTGGGACAAAGGCGAGCCTTCTCACCAGAAGCCCAACCAGAATTCCTCAAGGTCGCGACCCCCAAAGGGTAGCCCACCCCGGAGGAATTACTCTGACTACACTCCTTTGAACATGCCTCGGGAAACAATCTTGGGGGAAGTGATGCACACGGAGTTTCAGAACGTCAGGAGACTGCCCTCTATCAAGAAACACAAGCAAAAGGATCACTCCAAACATTGCACATGGCATAAGGCCTATGGCCACGATACAGAAGATTGCTATCAGTTGCGCGATGCCATTGAATTCTTAATCAAGGCCGGACGCTTGCAGCAGTATATCCTTCGTGTACAAAATAACGAGGGGGACAATAGACGCAGAGACAGTAGACGTACCCCGCGTCGGAGTCCATCCCCTTTGCGCAGAAAAAGGACAAGAAGTCCTAGGAGAAGATCCCGGACTCCACCTCGCCGAGATAACAGCGATCGGCAGGATCGGATCAGGGACGCTCCCCCCGTTGATAACGACGACCATCTCTCCGAGCCCAATAGGACGATCCATACCATTACCGGTGGCTTTACCGGAGGAGGATCTTCCAATGGAGCTCGAAAGAAAGCCCTTAGAATGGCAGTTTTTAGCGTGGTCCACTCAGAACTAAGAACACAAATAGAGGGTAGAAAAGCGCCTCTCATCACCTTCTTAGACGAAGACTACGACGGAATAATGGGGTAATTTCCAATGTTGAGGTCTGCCGAATTTTCGTCAACCAAGGGAGTTTAGCCAACATTATGTTCTTAGATCTCTATCAGAAGTTGGAGCTCCCGCAATCCGACTTGACTCCCCACGTAGGAGAATTGACGGGTTTCACCAGTGAGAAAATCACCCCGGTCGGATATTACAAAACCCACCTGACTCTCGGATCATCTAAACTCTTCAGGACTGTCAAGGTAAAGTTCCTGGTTGTGGACTGCCCTTCGGCTTATAACATTATCCTGGGCCGCCCTTCTCTCAACGCCCTTGGAGCAGTGGTATCCACCACCCACCTCGTGATGAAGTTCCTCAATAAGAAAAATGACGTTGTCACTGTAAAAGGCGACCAAGTTGCTGCCAGAAAATGCTATAATGAGAGCCTAAAGATTTGTAAAGTACCCTAGAGGGAGAGTCCCGCCGTCTCCACCACGGCTATCGACCAGGTTAACATTTTAATAATCGAGTTAGATGTCAGGGAAGAGATCCGGGGTACTCGGCCCCAACCCAAAGGCGAACTGAAATCTCTTCAGCTTGGGACTAACCCAGAACAGGTTACTAAGATCGGAGCTCATCTGGGTGAAAAAGAAAAACAACAACTGTCAAAACTCTTGTTAAGAAACAAGGACCTTTTCGCATGGACTTCCTCCGACATGCCCGGACTCTACCCTACCTTTATCTACCACCGTTTGTCAATTAAAGAAGACGCCAAGCCGATCGCACAAAAGAAGAGGAAGGTCAGACCCGAGAGGCAGAAGTCGTTGAAGACCAAGTTAAAGAGCTACTAAATGGTAACTTTATCAAAGAAATCTCCTATACCACATGACTTTCCAATGTGGTTCTAGTAAAGAAGTCCAACGAAAAATGGAGAATGTGCGTAGACTATACCGACCTGAATGAAGCCTGTCCCAAGGATCCATACCCACTCCCCAATGTGGACAAATTAGTAGATGGCTCCTCGGGGTTTAGATGGCTCTCATTCATGGATGCATATTCCGGGTACAACCAGATTCCCATGTACGCCGGGGATGAAGATAAAATCGCTTTCATTACCGACAGGGCGAGCTACTGCTACAAGGTCATGCCTTTCAGCCTAAAGAATGCAGGAGCCACCTACTAGAGGATGATGAACAAGGTTTTTGAAAACCAAGTGGGAAAGATGCTAGAAGTCTATATAGATGACATGATAGTAAAGACCCCACACAGCGGATCGCACACGGCAGACCTTGAGGAAGTATTCGCGCAACTCCGAAAGTACAACATGAGGTTGAACCCGGAGAAGTGCGCTTTCGGGGTCCAGGCCGGTAAAATTTTAGGGTTCATGCTAACTCATTGAGGAATCGAGGCCAATCCTAACAAGTGTCAGGCCGTCCTTAACATGAGAAGTCCCCAAAATGTTAAAGAAGTACAACAGCTTATGGGGCGTATAGCGGCCCTCACAAGATTCTTAGCCAAGGCCGCTCACAAGTCTCTCCCCCTGTTCAAATTGCTCAAGAAGGGGAAAAGTTTTAAATGGACCCCAGAATGTGAGGACGCCTTCATATCCCTAAAAAATCTCCTGTCCTCCCCTCCTATTTTGACGAGGCCAGATACCGGGGAAAGACTCTACTTATATCTATCCGTCCATGATGAGGCCGTAAGCTCAGTTTTGATCCGAGAAACCGACGAAGGACAGAAACCTATCTACTTTGTAAGCAAGGTCCTCTAAGGCCCCGAGCTTCGGTACCAAAAGGTCGAGAAAGTTGCCTTTGCGCTCATTATCACTGCAAGAAGACTTCGGCAATACTTTCAATGCCACCCAGTGGTGGTAAGAATGGACCAACCTATTCGACAGGTGCTACATAAACCAGATCTGGCCGGGCAAATGATTGCATGGTCAATCGAACTCTCAGAGTTTGGGATTACATACGAACCACGACTTGCAATAAAAGTCCAAGCATTGTCCGACTTCCTAGTGGAACTCACATCAGACAACGATGACTCTAAAAAAGCCTTCTGGACTATTTTTGCCGACGGATCATTGAACCCTAAGGGAAGCGGGGCCGGAGTGATATTGGAGAATTCAGAGGGATTGACCTTGGAGCACTCCCTGAAGTTTGAATTCCCGACCTCAAACAATCAGGCCGAGTATGAGGCCTGCATCGCCGGTTTGCTAATGGAAAAGGATATGGAGGCAACGCGGATCACACTTTGCAATGATTCCCAACTAGTAACCTCCCAAATCCAAGGTGACTATCAAGTTAAAGAACCCCTCCTACAGAAATACTTGAGTAAGGTCCAGGAACTCTTGAGAGGTTTTGAGGAGGTCAAGATAGAGCACATCCCAAGAGAACAGAACTCCAGAGCAGACCTTCTGTCTAAACTGGCCAGCACGAAGAGCCCCGGCAACAACCGGTCTGTAATCCAAGAAACTCTCTCCCAACCCTCCATCACGGATCATAGCATATCCCAAGTGGAGGACCATCAGCCATCTTGGATCACCCCTATACTGGGTTATTTGTAGCATGAAAACTTACCATCGGACCCGAAAGAGGCTTCCAGATTGGTAAAGACCACGGTCAGATACACTATTTACAATGGCCGCCTATACCGATGTGGTTTCTCATCCCCCCTTCTAAAATGCTTAACCCCAAAGGAAGCAGAATACGCTCTAGCTAAAGTTCATGAAGGAAGCTGTAGTCACCACTTAGGAGGCAAAGCCCTAGCCCAAAAAGTATTAAGGGTAGGATTCTATTGGCCGACAATGGAAGCTGACTCTCAAACACATGTTCAAACTTGTGACAAGTGTCAGCGCCATGCAGATCATTTTCAAGCCCCTTCTGAAGAACTATTCACGACGTCGGTTCCTTAGCCCTTTTATAGGTGGGGTATGGACATTTTGGGTCCGTTTCCCTAGGCCCCAGGGCAGTTTAAATACTTGGTTGTAGCGGTAGATTATTTTACTAAATGGATCGAGGCCGAACCTCTAATCACTATCACCTCAGCGCGAATCCAGAAGTTTACTTGGCGCCATCTTATTACCAGGTTCGGCATACCGGAATCTATCGTCACAGATAACGGTACCCAGTTCAAAGATAAAACTTTCGAAGAGCTACTGGCCAGGTTAAAAATAAAGCACCATTGCAGCTCCGTTGAGAACCCCAGGACAAACGGACAAGCCGAGGCCACCAACAGAATTATTGTGCGAGGCTTAAAAAGGAGGCTAGATGAAGCCAAAGAGAACTAGGTCGAGCAACTTGATCATGTTCTCTAGGCATACCGGACCACTCCCCATTCCACCATGGGAGAATTTCCATTCAAATTGACCTATGGCTGCGAAGGCATGATCCCAGTGGAGATTGGGGAGCCCAGTTGGCGCTACCAACAATTCTCATCTGACAGCAACCCCGGTCTAATCAGAGAGGACCTGGACTTACTCGAAGAAAGAAGAAACGTAGCTCACATACGGGATGTTGCCCTTAAGCAGAAGACAGCGGCCAGGTACAACAAGAAAGTGGTCCCAAGAAAATTTCAGCCGGGAGACCTAGTGCTCAGGAGAGTCGATATAGGAGGGAAAAATGCCTCCCAAGGGAAATTAGCCCCTAACTGGGAAGGCCCCTACCGTGTCGTCGCCAGTACGGGTAAAAGAGCTTACACCTTGGAAACATTATCCAGAACCCCGGTCAAGAATTATTGGAATGCGGATAAACTAAGAAAATACTATAGCTAAATGTCCGTAGTGGCTTAGCCCTCTAGTAGAATTATGTTTGATCCGTCCTTGTTTTGAATAAATACGCTCTGTACGGACTTTTGTCCCCCCAATATCATCAATAAAATAGTTATTCAGATACTAAATTTGGTCCAACGTGTGGCACTGGCTGTTAAAATGTCAAATGGACAGGAGGCAGTACAAATCATATATACACACTCCTTCTTTATACCTAAACCAAGAAGGGGTCCCAAAATCTATATGATTATTAGGGTACCTACCCCAGGTAAGGTTAAATAATGTTAGTGCCTGAGGTAAAAGGGTTTTGGCGTAAAATACCCTGAGCCAGGGCGTTACTCTTACCTATATCTGCAATTCCAAATGCTCCCCCTAACAAGCACAGGAATATGGATTAAGGTTTTACTTTGCTTAAGTCTAAAACTTCCTGACGTTTGATTGTTATAAACGTTAGATTACAGACTAAGGCATTATTCCTACCTAAGTAAAGTGGAATGCCATCCACTCAACGGTATGAGTGAAGGATCGCGGACCATGGTTTTCTACTATAAAAAAAAGTTTTCTAAGTCCATTGAAATGACTATAAAGATGGGTGTTGGACCCAAGTCGGACCATGAAAAATGAGAATGAATGGCGAAATAAATAATTAATTATAAAACCCCAATCATAGGGTAATTATCCTTACAAATAACAAAACCCCACGCAGGGGGCTAAAAATAAGAAACGAAAAAAGTAAGACAAAGCTCAAACGCTAGTCTCTTCTCCTTCCGAGATCTGAACAACTTCCGAGTTACCGATAGGAGCACTCGCGGCTAACTCCTTTGCAGCTACAAGTCGGCCGTTATGAAAGATTTTATCCGGGGTAATGCCCTCCAAGACAAGGGCAACCCCGGGGTTAAAATACTGGATTTGCGCCACGGCATTCTAGAATTGCTCTCCCCCGACTTTTCCAGATATCGCGTCCAGCTCCTCCACCTCCTTTTTGAATTCAACCACCTCGGCCTCCAGTGCACTAATGCTTTTGCCGGCCTCAAGCTTCTCGGTCTTCCTAGCAGCCTCAGAGTCCGCCAATGCCTTCTCCAATTTAATGACCCTTGCCCGAGTATCCTCGTTTGATTTTAGGGACGCGGTCAACTTCTGGCTAACTTCCTCCTTTTCTTTCTTTAAAGTCTTCAGCTCTTCCGACGCCCTCTTGTCAGCATCCTCGATAGTCTCTTCGATTACACGGATCTCAACCGCCACCCGGAGAGCTTGCCTCTGAAGTGCAGCTAAGGTTTGGGCCAGACCTTGCTCAGCAATATGCTGTCTGACCTCACCGCTTAAAAACCATCCAGCTATAAAGGGGCCGGGATCGAAGTGCCCCGTGATGATTGGCAAGAAATCTGCCCTTTCCTTATCACCGCCTTCCGACGACCTTCCATCATGTTCAGAAGGTCTTTCGACAGCCTGTCTTTTTCTCCCTTTAAGATTAGGGGAACTCGGCTGATCTTTTTCTCCAATAACAATGCCCTGGTCGGAGGATGCTGGGGCGGCTGTGGAGGAAGAAGCCACAGTTTTCTTCCCCTTCCTCCAGTTTCTTGAAGAATACAGGGCAACCATGGAAGACCTAGAAGTCATGTTGCTAACTGAAAGAAAATAGAAACAAGTATAATCAGCACATCACGAAACATTGATACATGAAGACAGAGCAAACACCTAGGGATACTACGGGTAATAACGCCCTAATTCCTACCTAATAAAGCATAAAGAAGATCATCACCAGGGATACAGAGAACATCTCTAATATTGATGTTCCCGTGCTTCTCGGCATACCGGGTTATGAACCTGACAGACCTGAGCTCCTCGGGGTCGAGATCTCCCTCCTCTTTTTCAATTAAACTGAGGGGTACACCCCAGCAGCCTTGCGTCCAGTAAAGCAAAAATTCTGGCTCCCCGTCCGGTTTGAGGAAAAATGGTTGACATCCCTCCTTGGCTTATACCTTCAAGAATGCAGTCTTAAACCCTTTGAAGCTTTCTTCGAAAACATCAAAGGACTTACGACCAAGCCGTGACCGGATGACAAGCCAACTTGTTTGCTTTACCATCCCCTGAGTGTTTATTCTTGTATAAAAATAAAAAAAAAGGTATTAACTGAGCACTTAAGGCTCATTAACTGGCAAAATCTCTCGAACGAGATGATGTAGCCCCAACCGTTAGGATGGATCTGCGATGGGGCCACATGAAGAGTACGGAGGACGACCATTTGAAAGTCAAAAAATGGCATCCTAAGCCCCAACTTGAGAAAAAGGGGCTCATACAGTAACATAAAATGTGAACCGGCTTCTCGGCAGGAACACACTCTCTCACTCTAGTCTGGACAAACGACTTGAAATTCGTCGTCCCGAGCTTTGTTCACGGTTAACTCCAAGGCAAATAAGGATTCTCGGAGTACAGTTTCGCTTGAAAACTTGGACTGGCGATTCCATACGTTGTCCACCACCCATGGGTATACCAGCCCGGGACCTCGCTGAATTCGAATCAGCTCATCCTCTGCTGGGTCACGGATGTCGTGGAGTGGGGGCTGAACTCTCGCCTTTTTCCATTTAGCTATAAAAATCCTGAGAACATCCAAAGAAGTCGGTAAGTAACTGTCAGAATCAATAATTTCATAGATTTAGACGTAGGGAGAGCGAGGTAATCCAAACCTCCCTTACCGACCTCTTGTCCCACCAGAAATAAAACATTCAGGGGGACTCCTCATGGTGTTTCAAGGAGGCGACAAAATCTACCTAAATCACTAAGGTCTACTTGAAGGAAAGAAAAACTAGAAATGCAAAGCTACTCTACTCTTTAAAAGTTATTAACATTCTGAAAGCGCAATTAGCGAGAGGGTTGAGAGAAAGTTACTTACTATGTAAAGGCAGAGTGCTTGAACAATGGAGAAGCAGTGCCAGAACAATGGAGAAGTTGTGAATGGTTGGAAAGCACCTAAAAGGAGCCAAAGCTTTTGCCGCACGGTGTTTTCAGTGAAGGAGGCCAAAAATGGTAAAGTGAGGAAGTTGAACCTCTGATTCTTATTTATAAAGGTTTGAACAGTTAGGGGACATTTCTGTCCTCTCCATCGCAAGTTCAAAAGGTGCTTATCATGGCACGCGAAGCTCTAGGCACGTCTCTCCGATGAAATCGCACCACGTGGCCCACACAACTGTAATAGTAGTTGAAAGGACGGTTACACAGTAACCCAAAGCGTCATACGAATGTTAAAAGAGAAACCCGGGCTTGTACCGCGGATCCCAGCTTCAAATGACTGTTGACAGCACGGACTACAAACTAACGCCGAGGTGCAATTACTATGGCGATTATGCCGGGTTAGCATTGGACCTACCTCGGTAATGTCTTTACGGGGTTATACCGGGATAAGCGTTGGACTCATCCCGGCAGTGTTACCTCGGCGGAAAAATAATGAAAGTACAGAACAAATACAGAGAATGTAAAGCCTATCGAATCATCTTCATTCTATACATCGTCATACATCCAAAAAGGAGGAAAAAGAAAATATTGAGACATGGAATGTATAAAGGTAGCTTGGGAAAGGGGGCAAACATCTCCGGCTTCCTGAATCATACCCCGTCTGTGGAAATAAGTTTACCCCAAATGATTTTATATGTTAAGTTTTGATGATGACAAATACAAGATAAATAGAATGATGCTTATGCTTGATAAATGTGCTTAATGTGATATATTGTATCATGCATGATATGTACCTTATCTAGTTATATTTTACTTAATAATCATGCAATATGATAGATGTAACATTCATCATATAGTATATCCAATAATGCTTTATATGAGTTATAAATGAATTAATATTGGATTTGACCTTGTGCAATATGTTCTGTTGCATCCTACATAGAGCATATCTATTAATAATTATTAAATGACTTATTTGGATATGTCTATGAAAGTTTTATATGCATGTTAAACTAACTAAAGCTATATATTTATGAATCATGCATATGAAGACATTGAATTATGTTTTTGGACTAACTATGCTTGTTTAAGTGAGCAATACTTTATAGGATAGTCCAAATACCAAGGGTGGGCTTGCAACAAGAAAGCAATAGATATCTATTAAGCTCAACACAAGGAGAATGCGACTAAACATATGTCTTTGAAGAATGTTTTCAATGATAACGAACATGAAGACAAAATGAAGATGATGGGAAGACCAAGTCCAAGATCTTTTAAGGATAGCTTTAGGACTTAGAGTCTCTTTGTTCGAGGATCTCTTTGGATATCTCCTAGTGCATTAAGATAAAACAAAAATGTTTTCTTAAACTTATACCAAAACAGTTTTGATCTTGAAAATAACTTTAAAATGTTTTGGTGTTTTTGATAAACTTTCTGGGATGTTTCTCAAGCTTTTATAACTGTTTTATAAATTGATTTATTCGAATAAATCATTGATTATTCGAATAAAGCTTGCTGCGTGACTCTGTGCGTCAAAGTGTTATTCGAATAACACTCCTGTTATTCGAATAAAACCTTTCAGCCTTCTCTGTTTTCTAAATTGAGTTATTCGAATAACTCATTAAGTTATTCGAATAATAGCTTTTAATCTTGCTGAAAGCTTCTGTTTTCTAAAAAGGCTATTCGAATAAACCATTGTCTATTCGAATAAAAGGACTTCCAGAAAGGTTTCTCTCAAATGAGTTATTCGAATAACTCAGTAGTTATTCAAATAATCCTAGTTTTTCAAAACTCTGTTTGTTAAAGAGTTATTCGAATAAACTTAAGGTTAATCGAATAACCAATGTCAGTTTGCTTTTTACGATGGTTTTGTGAACAGTGTTATTCGAATAATGGTTTATGCTATTCGAATAACCACAGGCTTTTACGAATACTGATATAGAAACTAACGGACATATTCTCATATTTATCACGGTTTTAATTACACCCAACGACTATTTTCTTTCTAACTCTATAAATAGAGACCGTGGGTCTCATCTGCAAAGTGCCCAGCTATCTGTTTAATTTGCGCTTACTCTGAAAAATGTGATTTATAATTTACGCCTATTTTCTGTGCTCTTTTTGCTGAAACTTTGAGATATCCTTTGAGAGCCTCTTAGCACTTCAATTTGTATAAGTTGCTCTGAGTGAGAGTTTCTCTTCATCTATATTTTCTATTCTTCTATATTGAGGGTGAGGTATCCTTCAAGGTTTGTAAAGGGGGTGAGGTATCCCTCTAAGGTTTGTATAAGGGTGAGGTATCCCTGCAGGCTGAGACTTTAGCACAAGGGTAGAGTTTCCCTGTGTGTGAAAAGTGCTCTCTTATGTAAAGGTTGCAAGCACCTATTGGAAGCTTGTATACATAGTGAAAAATCTCGAACTGTGTTTCGGGGACTGGACGTAGACTACAAGTGGCCTGCTCTTCTTCTCTTTATCTCTTTATTTTTATGCAATTTTATTTTATTACACATTTATTTATCTGCTATTCTTAAAGCTTTTATTCTTCATTTTGCAATTTATTTTCTCTTATTTAATAACATAAATATTTGTATTTATTTTAAGAGCATTTGTGAAAAAAAATTTATACCCAATTTACCCCCTCTTGGGTAATGGTTGCCATGACTAACAAGTGGTATCAGAGCTTCGTGCTCTGGTAAAAGCTTAACCGCTTAGAGTTAAAGATCCTTGTTTATTAGCAACCTTGAAAGTTTTTTTAAAATGGAAGGTTTTGAATTTGATAAACCACCATTCTTTGATGGTGTGCATTTTGTTTATTGAAAAATTAGAATAGAGTTTTATATGCAATCTATTGATTTGGATTTGTGGGATGTTGTGTTAAATGGATTTACTTATAAATCAAAACAAATTTAGAATAGTTTTGACAAAAAATGTTTTTCTTTGAATATTAGAGCTATGCAAATTTTGAGAAGTTGTTTAAATGATGATATCGATCTTTGAAATTAAAAATTGTTCTTGTGCTAAAGATATATGGGATGCTCTTAATGCTATTTATCTTGCTAACGATGATTTTGTGCATAAAGTTGCACATAGAAAGCAAGAAGAGCAAAAGTCATTGAAGGAAGCCTGTCATGAAACGCATGCTCAAAGAGATGCTCAAACTACTGAAGCAAGCCAAATGTCTCTTGGTGACGATGGTGCTTAATTTGAAGAAGAGGCAAAGCAAAATAAAATTGATGATGAAGAAGGTAATTCTCTTAAAGAGCCAAGTGTGCTAGAAATTGAGACTACTTCTTATATGGCTAAAAAGGACTTTGAGGTAAATAATTCTAAACTATATTATAATCCTTCCTATGATGAGTTACAATGTGCATATAATGAATTGTATGATGGTTTATTGAATTTAGAAAAGAAAAGCTTATCGTGTTTGAAAAACATTTCCTTTATTGAAAATGAAATTGAAACGTTGAAAAATGAGTATGCCTTTCTTGATGAGGAAATGTCTTTAAAATGTAAAACCTCAACTTCTTGTGAAAAATGCACTAATTTAGAAAATCAAGTTGGGGACTTATCTTTCAAACTTTCCAAAGCTAATGATTCTAAATGCTTACATTCTATGCTTGTTAATGAAAATAAAATCAATGTTATTTCACATGGAAATTCAAGTAAAGCTTGTGACAAAAATAACATAGAATGTAATAACAAGAAAAAACTTAAGCTTTTTCAAAGATGATCTTCAAAAGACCAAGCCATCATTAAATTCAATTGTTTGTAATTTTTGTGGTCATCTAGGACATATTTATCATTTATGCAATTATAGAAGAAATTTCATATGAGAAATTGTATGGTATGGGTTCCTAAAAATCCTAAAGGCCCTAATATTAACATTCAAGGACCCAAAATGAAGTGGGTACCAAAGTGTCCTCCTAGTGTTTCAACTGTGCAAAAAATTTCTCAAAAGGATGGACTTATTGGTCAAAGGAAAGAGGAATCATCACGAAGAGCGCTTCCAAAGCCCAATGAAAGAGATTTTAGTCAAAGAAGGAAGATGACTTCAATCAAAGCTTCTCAAGTACAAAATGTAGAACTTGCAAAGTTCAAAACACCAAAAGAGAAGCAATGGGTAAGAAAAAGCATTTCCTTGATTGCCAAGGCCAAGGTATCAAAAGTTTTTACCTCTTATGCATATTCACTTAAAAATGATAATAATGAATATGAGATATATTCTTTGTAGGCCTTAATTGATTGATAGAATCATGTGTACTTGATAAAATTTGAATATTATGTTTAACACATGATTATGTTCATTCTTATTATATCAAAATTCATTAATTTGTTATATATCTTGGTACATAAGGGTCTATAATGCTTATGTATGCTTTATATGCTTTAAAACTGTTTATATATCATGAAAGTAAGCATGCTATCAACTATGTACTTAATGGTATTTATTTATTTAATTTATTGTGCTCAGCTTGCATATTATGAAAAAATTGATCTTTATGATAGCATAATAAATTAATATTCAAAAACTAACACACAAGGACCCAAGAAAATTTGGGTACCAAAAGTCAAAAGTTGAAGTGTGTTGTAGGTGTGCTTGAAGGTCAAGAAGTGACTTTGACATCTTGAAAACAGCTGCTCCAAGTACAAAGACCAGAAATAATTTCAAGCTCTCTTCCTTGTCCACGTGAAGTTTGGACTTACATTTTTCGGATAAGTAAAATTTTTATTATGCTTTTCTAGCCTTATAATTTGAAAATATTTCTACATGTTAATATGCTAGATAAAGTATAATTCTGGTTTGAAATGACGTGTCTAATGATAATATCCTTAAGCTTGAATTTTTGATCAATCATATATATAATTAATTTGAATACTATCTTTTTTTTATCTCTCTGGAATCTTTAAATCATATGAATATATGCTTTGTCTTGAATTCTGAACATATGTCTTATTGTGCTTCTTGATAATTTTATTCGAATAAATATAAGCTCATTCGAATAAAGTTCTTTAAAGCTGTTCAAAGTTTGCGTTGAATATCATCTTTATTCGAATAACATGAAGTTTATTCGAATAAACTGACTTCTATGTCAGTTTTGTGTTTGCAGTGTTTACTGTCTATTCGAATAAATCCTTTACTTATTCGAATAAACAGAGCCTTTGTTCTATCAGTTTCTTACGTTTGATCTCTGTCTATTTGAATAAACCTCGGGCTATTCGAATAACCAGAGACTTGGCTTATCTGTCCTGATTGTTTGCTTTTCTATCTATTCGAATAACTCCCAGGTTATTCGAATAAACCTGTTAAAATGCCAAAACGCTTGGCTCTCCAGATCCTTTATTCGAATAGGATCCTTTTCTTATTCGAATGAACACAGTTTGTTTTTAAACGTAATCTGTTCTGCTACGTTTCGATTAATACATGTTAAATTCTTTTTGATGAATATATGTAATTGCTTAATTGATCATGAAATATCTTTTGCCTTTGTGAACTCATTTGTTGTTTTGAATGGTTATTTGCTTATGAGTTTGGCATAATAACTAACCTCTATGGATCCAAAATTGATGGATACCAAAGAAAGTACTTTGAATTATTTTGTAGGGTGATAACTATCTCAAGCAAGCATTTAAATGGAATAAGTTCATTCAACTTGAGGATAGTAAGGATTCAACTCATAAAAGGGGTGCAAAGAATCTCTATTCCCTCGTGAAAACTTGAAGCTTGGAAGTGAGAGTCATCTACAAAAATTCAAAGACTAAACTTCTGGTGATATCAATCCTTATTTATGCTTTAAATTTGATATCATATGATATTTGGAGAAGCAGAAAGTTATGTTATACCTTCACATGCCTTATATGAAAATTATTTGCCTAAAAATGCCTAAATAAGTTTTGATGATGAATCATATGTTTCTTGATAAACTTGAATCACGTCTTAAAATGCTTAAACTATTCTTTTTGGATTCAAGTGCATATGTGCTTCATGCATTTTTGTTAGAGATAATATTGCTTGGTTGATAATGTGATACATGTTTTAAATTATATATCAACCTGAATTATGCTTATAAATTAGCTTACATGATATTTGATGCTAACTTATGTTTTAGAGAACTTTTAAAGTTAACTTTGCAAGTCTCTCTTTGTGTGCTTCAAATATAGTCATCAGTTTTTTACATATAAGCATATGTGGATAAACGAGGAAAGTTGAATGGAATTCAAATGAAAAGAAAGATAACGAAGCATTTCTTCAAGTGCAATAGAATGGAATACTCAATGGAAGAAAGCTCAAACTCAAAGGACAAATAAACGAAGAACATTCTAAAGAAGCATTATTCTTCATCTATCTCAATAAGTATCTCTATCCCTAAGCTATTGTGGTATTTTATATGATATGGATTGTATGATATTTGTTGATAAATTAATCTTAAATGACGAGATGCTTTTCAATGAATATATGTTTTTTTTAACATAAAACATCTCTATCCTTCTAAAATGCTTTTAAAAATAATGTGCTCTTATAAAATTCTTTTTGAAAGGGGGAGAACTTTTTAAATGATTTTGTTTGATGGATTAAGAATATGTATCTATGTGTTGCTTTTCTTTTTGATAATATGCATATTTTGAGGGGGAGCCTAGCTCTTAATTTGTTTATATCTTTTGGCTTACATCTTGGTTTGATTACATAAAGTGTTTTAATATTGTCATATGCTAAATGTTGATATACAAAACTATGACAAGCATTGCGTGAATAATCCTCTATATCTTGCAAGCATACTTGTTTCATCTCTCTATTTTTGAATCATATGTAAAATCTAAGGAGGAGAAAATATTATTTTTCTAAGCCTTTTTGTTGATGTCAAATAGGGGGAGTGAAAATTGGAAAGAAAAATATGTTCTTATGCTTATTATTTGATATACTTACATGAATATCCATTCTTGTATATTGCTCAACATATTTTTCTTTGGTGATTTGTCATCATCAAAAAGGGGGAGATTGTGGAAATAAGTTTACCCCAAATGGTTTTATATGTTAAGTTTTGATGATGACAAATACAAGACAAATAGAATTATGCTTATGCTTGATAAATGTGCTTAATGTGATATATTGTATCATGCATGATATGTACCTTATCTAGTTATATTTTACTTAATAATCATGCAATATGATAGATGTAACATTCATCATATAGTATATCCAATAATGCTTTATATGAGTTATAAATGAATTAATATTGGATTTGACCTTGTGCAATATGTTCTGTTGCATCCTACATAGAGCATATCTATTAATAATTGTTAAATGACTTATTTGGATATGTCTATGAAAGTTTTATATGCATGTTAAACTAACTAAAGCTATATATTTATGAATCATGCATATGAAGACATTGAATTATGTTTTTGGACTAACTATGCTTGTTTAAGTGAGCAATACTTTACAGGATAGTCCAAATACCAAGGGTGGGCTTACAATAAGAAAGCAATAGATATCTATTAAGCTCAACACAAGGAGAATTCGACTAAACATATGTCTTTGAAGAATGTTTTCAATGATAACGAACATGAAGACAAAATGAAGATGATGGGAAGACCAAGTCCAAGATCTTTTAAGGATAGCTTTAGGACTTAGAGTCTCTTTGTTCGAGGATCTCTTTGGATATCTCCTAGTGCATTAAGATAAAACAAAAATGTTTTCTTAAACTTATACCAAAACTGTTTTGATCTTGAAAATAACTTAAAAATGTTTTGGTGTTTTTGATAAACTTTCTGGGATGTTTTTCAAGCTTTTATAACTGTTTTATAAATTGATTTATTCGAATAAATCATTGATTATTCGAATAAAGCTTGCTGCGTGACTCTGTGCGTCAAAGTGTTATTCGAATAACACTCCTGTTATTCGAATAAAACCTTTCAGCCTTCTCTGTTTTCTAAATTGAGTTATTCGAATAACTCATTAAGTTATTCGAATAATAACTTTTAATCTTGCTGAAAGCTTCTGTTTTCTAAAAAGGCTATTCGAATAAACCATTGTCTATTCGAATAAAAGGACTTCCAGAAAGGTTTCTCTTAAATGAGTTATTCGAATAACTCAGTAGTTATTCGAATAATCCTAGTTTTTCAGAACTCTGTTTGTTAAAGAGTTATTCGAATAAACTTAAGGTTATTCAAATAACCCATGTCAGTTTGCTTTTTATGATGGTATTGTGAACAGTGTTATTCGAATAATGGTTTATGCTATTCGAATAACCACGGGCTTTTACAAATACTGATATGGAAACTAATGGACATATTCTTATATTTATCACGATTTTAATTACACCCAACGGCTATTTTCTTTCTAACTCTATAAATAGAGACCGTGGGTCTCATCTGCAAAGTGCCCAGCTATCTGTTTAATTTGCGCTTGCTCTGAAAAATGTGATTTACAATTTACGCCTATTTTCTGTGTTGTTACCAAGTGGCCTCAATACTCAAGAGGGGGGGTGAATTGAGTATGAAAACTAAGTTCGCAAATCTTTCACAAATCGTTTGATAACTTATTTTTGTTGAAGCTATTGAATGATTAGAAATAATTGGAAGGACGAGATAAACACTTTTACTTATAACAGAAATAGTCTACGGAGACAATATCCAAGAAAATCAATAAAACAATATACAAAATAAACAGAGGAGGGTTTAGAGATAACAAACACAGTCGTTTATCCTGGTTCGATCACCAATCCACTTGTGATCTACGTCCAGTCCCCAAGCAACAACTTGAGATTTTCCACTATATCTTCAAGTTTCAATGGATGCTTGACAATCACTACAACCTTGAGCACTCAACCCTTTTGGGATACCTCACCCTTGGAGCTTGAGTCTCTTCAACTAAGGGATACCTCACCCTTTACACTTTTGGAGGGATGCCTCACCCTCTTTACAAAGCAATAATGATAGATAGAATGAAGCTCTCAATAGAGCAAATGAATACAAATTGAAGCTCTAATATGCTCTCAAAGATTTTTCACATTTTTGACAGAAAACAGAGCAAGAAAATGATTTGAGGATTGATTCACGTTTGGACGTATTGGTAATCAGTTTTTGGTTCAAGGTCAACCTCAAATAAAGACCCAACTTTGGTATTTATAAGTTTCTCATTCAATAGAGCCGTTGGGGTTTTCTGGGCATGCATTAAATGTATTAAATATAGCCGTTGGACGTTGTCAGGATTCTTGTAATCGATTACTCAACTTATGTAATCGATTACATATGTTATTCCAACGTGTTTTTGACTTTCTGGGCTCTGTGTAATCGATTACATTATTGATGTAATCGATTACATGGCTTCTGACTTGTGTGTAATCGATTACAATATCGTATGTAATCGATTACATGACTTCGACTTCTTGTAATCGATTACAATATCCATGTAATCGATTACATGACTCTTTGAACGTGTTCATGCTTTTCTTGGCTTGATGTAATCGATTACAGATATTGTGTAATCGATTACATGACCTCTGACTTGCTTGTAATTGATTACATTGCTCATGTAATCGATTACATGCCTTCTGTTTGCTGTGTAATCGATTACAAATGTCGTGTAATCGATTACATTGGCCATTGAACACATTTTTCAAGTCCAATAAAACTTGTAAGTCATTTCTAACACCTTGAGACAATTGTTTAAACATGAATCTTTTCAAGAGTGTTAGTTTTAAGATTGAAACACAAGTTTTCTTGAAAGCCATGTTTATCTTTGAAATTTTTCATTTATTTTGAAATCATATATTGAAAAACCATTTGAGAAATCTTGAGAGCATTTAACATTAGTGTCCTAAGTCTTATAACTAAATAAACCTTCTTGTCTTCTTTCTTTGATCTTGATTTTTCCTTTTGCGCTTGATCTTCACTATTGCACTTGATCTTCGCTTTTGTCTTTGTTATCATCAAAAACCATTTGACATGCCTTAGAGACATAAGCATTCACATTCTCCCCCTTTTTGATGATGACAAACTGATCATAGGAAAAAGAAAGAATTTTTGTAATTTTATATAATAGACATTTAGGCGCAATGCTCCCCCGGAGTTTATGCATGATATTGGGTTAGATTTCATATAAAAAGCTTAAGAGCGCAAAAAGCTCAATAACTCCCCCGTACTCATGCTGACCTTTATTTCATTTTTCCTTATTTTCCTTATTTTCTCCCAGTTGGCATTATCAAAAGATATAAGCATTTAAAAAAAATTGACAAAGACATAATGACTATAGTTCATGATTCCCTAAATTTTGCCAGTACAACAATGCCAAGGATACCAATCAGTTCATGCAATATTGACAAACAGCCAAACATTCAAAGCGGAAACAAGTTCATATTTTATTAATCAGCCATGGACAAAGTAATGTTTTCACAGCCAGTATACCCAATAATCAAAAAACACCATAAATGTATACCAATGAAATATAATCAGAGTCAAAACAAAATAAATACATGGTGTTTATCAAAACAAATATCAAGGCAAGGAGCCATGATCACTTTGTCGATGGCCTCATTTGTCACAAAAGACATCACCCTCTGGATCCGCAGCAGTATCATCGTTATCATCATTGTCATCGCTGGGCATAATGGTTGGGGATGAGTGAGGAGAGAGAAAGGGACGAAATTAGGTTAGAGAAACGGAGATGGGTTTCGTGAGAGAAGATGGGGAGAGTTGGGTGAGGGATGTGAGGAGATTTTGAGAGATGGGTTGTGTGGAGAGGGATTTCGAGATTGAGAGAGGTAAAATGAGGGATTTTGATGGAGATTTGAGTGAGAAATGAGAGATTTTGAGGTTTGAAAGGTTTAGGGTGCGTGGGAGCAGAGGAGGAGGACGAAGAAGATGAACAGGTTCTGAAAAAAAAATGAGCTCTACGCGCGTCAAAAACCTTTTTAAAACACTCTGTGTAATCGATTACATTGAGTGTGTAATCGATTACATGCATTCTGGTGGGTGTGTAATCGATTACATGGATATTGTAATCGATTACCTGAGTTCTGAGTTGATTGTAATCGATTACAAAAGGTGTGTAATCGATTACATGCGTGACAGAACCTGTGTAATCGATTACAAAGGCATTGTAATCGATTACCAGCACTCTTTAACTCAGATTTTGCATTCCAGACAGCATATAATCAATTTTAATCAATCCAAATTAGTTTCAAAATAACTTAGATCAATTCAAAGCATCATTCAACCATATAATCTAATCATATTATGATTCAACTCATGTAATTTATCAAAAATTACTATTTTTACCAAGATTTTTACCATTTTTGGTGAAATTTTGAGGATGTTGAGTTGCTTGTGAGTCTTGGTCATGAGGGAGCACCTGCAAAACAACTTAGGGGAAATCTCCGACGCTCAAGTCAGTATTGGATTCAAATATAATGAAAAATTCAGAGATTATGCAGCAATTTGGCATGATTATGCAGAAAAATGCAAGGTTATGCATTAGATTCAGGATTATGCAGCAGAAGTTAATTTATGCATGAATGATCCAATATACCAAGTTCATTTTTTATGTAGAAAAATGCTTCTTTTGCTAGGGGTTTAGTGAAAATGTCAGCTAGTTGCTTAGTGGTTTCTACAAACTCAAGCATACAGTCACCCTTTTGAACATGGTTTCTAATGAAATGATGTCTTATTTTAATATGTTTAGTCCTAGAATGCAAAATGGGATTTTTAGACAAGTTGATTGCACTAGTATTATCACATCTTATGGGGATGTGATCAAGTTCAAGACCATAGTCCAAGAGTTGTTATTTCATCCAAAGGATTTGAGAACAACAACTCCCAGCTGCAATATATTCAGCTTCAGCTGTAGACAATGCCACACTATTTTGCTTCTTGCTATGCCAAGAAACTAGTGAGCTTCCAAGCAAGTGGCATATCCCACTAGTGCTCTTTCGATCCATTTTGCACCCAGCAAAATCAGAATCAGAATACCCAATAAGACTACATGAGGCACCTTTAGGGTACCATAAACCCATTTGTGATGTGCCTATTAGATATTTCATTATTCTTTTAACAGCACTTAGGTGTGATTCTTTAGGATTAGCTTGATATCTAGCACACATGCATACACTAAATATTATATCAGGCCTACTTGCAGTAAGATAAAGGAGTGAGCCAATCATACCTCTATATTTTGTAATTTCTACTGATTTACCTCCTTCATCCTTGTCCAAATAGCAAGAGGTGCCCATAGGAGTAGCCATATGCTTGGCATTGTCCATTCCAAACTTCTTGAGCAGCTCCTTGCAATACTTGGATTGGCTTATGAATGTTCCTTCTCTTGTTTGCTTGATTTGGAGACTAAGGAAGAAGTTGAGTTCACCTATCATAGACATCTCAAACTCACTTTGCATAATATTTGAAAATTCTTTACAAAGAGAGTTGTTAGTAGCTCCAAATATAATGTCATCAACATAGATTTGAACTAGAAGTATGTCATGCATTTTATGTTTTATGAAAAGGGTAGTGTCAACTTTGCCTCTAGAAAATCCTTTTTTCTAAAAGAAATTTGCTCAACCTCTCATACCAAGCTCTAGGAGCTTGTTTCAAGCCATACAAGGCCTTTTTCAGTTTAAAAACATGGTTGGGCATTACAAAATCCTCAAAACCAGGAGGTTGTTCTACATACACCTCTTCTTGTATAAAACCATTTAAAAAGGCACTTTTGACATCCATTTGATAGAGTTTGAAATCCATGATGCAAGCATATGCAAGTAACATTCTAATGGCCTCTAATCTAGCTACGGGAGCATACGTTTCTTCATAGTCTATGCCTTCTTCTTGATTATATCCCTTAGCTACAAGCCTAGCTTTATTTCTTATTATTAAGCCCGTTTTATCAAGTTTGTTCATAAAGACCCATTTGGTGCCAATTATTGGATGATCTTGGGCCTTGGAACTAATTCCCAAACTTGATTTCTCTCAAATTGGCTTAGTTCTTCTTGTATGGCCAAGATCCAATGCTCATCATTAATGGCCTTATTTATGTCTTTAGGTTCAACTTGAGAGACAAAGGCTAGGTGATTACATGCATCTCTAAGTGAGTTTCGAGTAATTACCCCTTTTGATACATCACCTATCACCTTGTCAAGAGGATGATATCTTGAAGTCCTCCATTCCTTGGGTAGATTCACAATTTCTGAATCTTCTTGCTTTTTGGATTCTTTCTCTTGATTTTCCAAGTGTGTTTTTGCCAAGATTTTCGCAACATCATCAACAAGCTCCTTTCTCAGCTCATTTGGGTTAGTTTCATCAAATGCAACATGTATGGACTCTTCTATGGTCATAGTTCGTTTATTATAGACTCTAAAGGCCTTACTATGAATAGAATAACCAATGAATATTCCCTCATCAGATTTTGCATCAAACTTCCCCAAGTTATCTTTTCCATTATTCAAAACAAAGCATTTACATCCAAAGACATGAAAATGTGACACATTGGGTTTCTTCCTTTGTACAATTCATATGGGGTTTTCTTTAAAATTGGCCTTATTAGGGCTCTATTCATAACATAACACGTGGTATTGACCGCATCGGCCCAAAAATACTTAGGAAGGTTGGCCTCATTGAGCATAGTTCTTGCCATTTTCTCTAAAGATCGATTTTTCCTTTCTACAACACCATTTTGTTGTGGTGTCCTAGGGGCAGAAAAATTATGCTTAATGCCATATTCATCACACAAAGTTTCAAATTCATGATTTTCAAATTCACCACCATGGTCACTTCTTATGGATGCAATACAAAAACCTTTTTCGTTTTGGATAACTTTGGCAAGTTTTCTAAATGATTGAAAAGCATCATTTTTGTGGGCCAAGAATAATGTCCATGTAAACCTAGAAAAATCATCCACAATCACTAATACATAGTAATTTCCACCAAAGCTCATAGTTCTAGAGGGACCAAAAAGATCCATGTGTAAAAGTTGTAAAGGTCTAGAAGTTGAAACTAAGTTTTTAGCTTTAAAAGAGACCTTTACTTGTTTTCCCTTTTGACATGCATCACAAAGTTTGTCTTTTTCAAATTTGAGCTTTGGAAGACCAATTACTAGTTCTTTAAAAACCAATTTGTTTAAGTGATCCATGTGAATGTGAGCAATTCTTCTATGCCATAACCATGAATCATTTTCTTTACTCATAAAGCATTTAGCATCATTTGAGGAGATATCATCTAGACTAATCATGTATATATTATTGACTCTATGACCAATAAACTTAACTTGCCTATCATCCTTTCCCTCAATTATGCAACAAGAAGAATCAAATATAACTCTATTGCCTTTATCACATAATTGACTAATACTAAGCAAATTATGTTTAAGTCTTTCAACAAGCAAAACATTATCAATAGATGATGAAGGGATCTTACCAACTTTGCCAATTCCAAGAATCTTCCCTTTGTTGTTATCACCATATGTGACATGACCATGTTTCTTGTGTGTAAGGGAGGAGAACTTGGAGCCATCACTGGTCATGTGCTTTGAGCAACCACTATCAAGATACCAACTTGAGCTCTTGGTCTTCAAGCACACCTACAACACACATTCAAGTTTTAACTTTTGATACCCAAATTGTCTTGAGTCCTTGTGTGTTAGAATTAGGCATGGTACCTTTAGGAGCCCAAACTCTTTTTATTCCAACCTTAGTGTTTATGTTCTTTCTAACATTACAAGTTGATGCACTATACCCTTTCTTACCACAATGAAAACATTTGACAAAGGGACTACTTGAGGTATTTGAGGAAACAAAGAAATTCTTATAAGACTTTTGATGATTGTTTGGATTAAATCCCAAGTCAGCTTTTTGAAAAACACATTTTTGTCTCCCTAACAACACATTCAAGTTATCTCTTCCAAAAGTGAATTTTGTAAGAGTGTTGTTTAAGTCTTCAATTTCTTTTTCAAAAGCTTTACATGATGAACAAGGTAATGATATGGATGCACTATCATGTGAGGAACAAGTCATGCATAATGAATTAGCGTCTATGAGTCCTAAGGTCTCATTTTCGATTTTAAGTTCATTTATCTCCTTGGTTAAAGTAGAAACTTTCTTTGTCAATAGGGAGATTGTTTTATTGGAAGACAAAATCATTTTTGTGAGCCTCAAAGATTCATCGTGCAATTCTTGAAAGGCATCTTGCAATTCATCATAAGAAGGTGAAGGTTCTAGGTTAGAGGAGGTTACCTCGGTGTCGCTTTCTTCACTTTCTTCTCCTTGAGCCATGAGGCAAAGATGGGCTTCTTCATTCTCCGAATCGTCGGAAGAGCTTAAGTTATTGTCCTCCCAAGCTATATATGCTCTTCTTCCTTTCTTTTCCTTAGAAGGCCTTTTCTCAAACTTCTCCGTCTTCTTGAGATACATAGGACACTCTATTTTCATGTGTCCCAGTTTTTCACATTCATAGCATTTTGGAGGAGTAGAGGATCATTCTCCTTTATGATATGCTTTCTTTTGAGGAAATGGTGGCCTTCTTTGAAATCCCTTGTTCTTTAGGAATCTTCCAAATTTTCTCACAAGGAGACTAAGATTCTCCTCACTTAGCTCCCCACTTTCACCATCCTCTTCACCATCTTCATCATCATCTTCAATTGTAGAGGAAGTAGCTTTGAGTGCGATTCCCTTCTTCTTTTTGTCATGCTCTTCATTTTGGTTGAGCCTATTTAGTTCCAGCTCATGTTCTTGAAGCTTTCCAAATAAGGTGGCTAGAGACATTGTTGATAAATCTTTTGATTCCGCAATCGCCATCACTTTGGGTTGCCAATTCCTCGCTTAGACATCTCAACACTTTGTTAATAAGATCCTCATTAGGAAATGTCTTTCCCAATGAGATAAGATGATTAACAATATGAGTAAACCTCTTTTGCATATCTTGAATACTCTCACCTTGGTTCATTTTAAACAATTCATATTCATGAGTAAGAGTGTTTATTCGAGATCGTTTTTACCTCACTAGTACCTTCATGAGTTACTTGTAGAGTATCCCACATTTCTTTTGCGGTTTTACAATTTGACACCCTAAAGAATTCATCATACCCCAAAGATGTGGTGATGATGTTCTTGGCTCTCAAGTTGTATTGAACCTTCTTTTTATCATCATCGGTCCATTCATTTCTAGGTGTATTAATTTTCACACCATCTTTAGTTTGTGTTGGGACAAAAGCACCATTTTCAATGGCGTCCCACACATCTAAGTCAATAGCTTCAATAAAAAATTTCATCCTTTCTTTTCAATAGGCATAACCATCCCCATTGAAATAAGGAGGTCTGTTTATAGAAGAACCTTCATTTGAAAATCCATTTGAAGCCATTACTTCTCTTGAAGCTGCTAAGCTCTTTATACAAGAGTCTAGCTCTGATACCACTTGTTACCAAGTGGCCTCAATACTCAAGAGGGGGAGTGAATTGAGTATGAAAAATAAGTTCACAAGTCTTACACAAATTGTTTGATAACTTATTTTTGTTGAAGCTATTGAATGATTAGAAATAATTGGAAGGACGAGATAAACACTTTTACTTATAACAGAAATAGTCTACGGAGACAAGATCAAGAAAATCAATAAAACAATATACAAAATAAACAGAGGAGGGTTTAGAGATAACAAACACAGTCGTTTATCCTGGTTCGATCACCAATCCACTTGTGATCTACGTCCAGTCCCCAAGCAACAACTTGAGATTTTTCACTATATCTTCAAGCTTCAATGGGTGCTTGACAACCACTACAACCTTGAGCACTCAACCCTTTTGGGATACCTCACCCTTTACACTTTTGGAGGGATGCCTCACCCTCTTTACAAAGTAATAATGATAGATAGAATGAAGCTATCAATAGAGCAGATGAATACAAATTGAAGCTCTAATATGCTCTCAAAGATTTTTCACGTTTTTGACAGAAAACAGAGCAAGAAAATGATTTGAGGATTGATTCACGTTTGGACGTATTGGTAATCAGTTTTTGGTTCAAGGTCAACATCAAATAAAGACCCAACTTTGGTATTTATAAGTTTCTCATTCAATAGAGCCGTTGGGGTTTTCTGGGCACGCATTAAATGCATTAAATATAGCCGTTGGATGTTGTCAGGATTCTTGTAATCGATTACTCAACTTATGTAATCGATTACATATGTTGTTCCAACGTGTTTTTGACTTTCTGGGCTCGTGTAATCGTTACATTCTTGGTGTAATCGATTACATGGCTTTGACTTGTGTGTAATCGATTACAATATATCGTGTAATCGATTACATGACTTCGACTTCTTTGTGTAATCGATTACAATATCCATGTAATCGATTACATGACTCTTTGAATGTGTTCATGCTTTTCTGGGCTTGATGTAATCGATTACAGATATTGTGTAATCGATTACATGGTAATCGATTACATGACTTCTGACTTGCTGTGTAATCGATTACAATATCCATGTAATCGATTACATGACTCTTTGAATGTGTTCATGCTTTTCTGGGCTTGATGTAATCGATTACAGATATTGTGTAATCGATTACATGGTAATCGATTACATGACTTCTGACTTGCTGTGTAATCGATTACAATATCCATGTAATCGATTACATGACTCTTTGAATGTGTTCATGCTTTTCTGGGCTTGATGTAATCGATTACAGATATTGTGTAATCGATTACATGCCTTCTCGACTTGTTTGTAATCGATTACATTGCTCATGTAATCGATTACATGCCTTCTGTTTGCTGTGTAATCGATTACAAACGTCGTGTAATCGATTACATTGGCCATTGAACACATTTTTCAAGTCCAATAAAGCTTGTAAGTCATTTCTAACACCTTGAGACAATTGTTTAAACATGAATCTTTTTAAGAGTGTTAGTTTTAAGATTGAAACACAAGTTTTCTTGAAAGCCATGTTTATCTTTGAAATTTCCCATTTATTTTGAAATCATATATTGAAAAACCATTTGAGAAATCTTGAGAGCATTTAACATTAGTGTCTTAAGTCTTATAACTAAATAAACCTTCTTGTCTTCTTTCTTTGATCTTGATTTTTCCTTTTGCGCTTGATCTTCACTATTGCACTTGATCTTCGCTTTTGTCTTTGTTATCATCAAAAACCATTTGACATGCCTTAGAGACATAAGCATTCACATGTGCTCTTTTTGCTGAAACTTTGAGATATCCTTTGAGAGCCTCTTAGCACTTCAATTTGTATAAGTTGCTCTGAGTGAGAGTTTCTCTTCATCTATATTTTCTATTCTTCTATATTGAGGGTGAGGTATCCTTCAAGGTTTGTAAAGGGGGTGAGGTATTCCTCTAAGGTTTGTATAAGGGTGAGGTATCCCTGCAGGCTGAGACTTTAGCACAAGGGTAGAGTTTCCCTGTGTGTGAAAAGTGCTCTCTTATGTAAAGGTTAGAAGCACCTATTGGAAGCTTGTATACATAGTGAAAAATCTCGAACTGTGTTTCGGGGACTGGACATAGACCACAAGTAGTTGGTGGTCGAATCAGGATAAATATTGTGCCTGCTCTTCTTCTCTTTATCTCTTTATTTTTATGCAATTTTATTTTATTACACATTTATTTATCTACTATTCTTAAAGCTTTTATTCTTCATCTTGTAATTTATTTTCTCTTATTTAATAACATAAATATTTGTATTTATTTTAAGAGCATTTGTGAAAAAGTTTTTATACCCAATTCACTCCCCTCTTAGGTAATGGTTGCCATGACTAACACCATCCACATCTCCAAACCTCGGTCTCTTGAAAAAGTGGATTGGCTTTGAAGAACATTGGCAAACCGGGATCATAATCCCAGAGAAAATACGAAAGTTCCTTGCACTATTTTCTCTGCGATGCAACTAAAGACCGAAATCTTCTCTCGCTTGTTGGACCGGGTACGACCTCTCTAGCTGAAGAATCCTCCGCCGGCATCAATCATTCCAAGTTGCCTCAAGTTACAGAGCAGCTCCAACGGCCTTTCCACCCCGGAACAGACTGAAGCCACTCCGAAGTAGAAATACTCCGCCCACTCGTTCCCCCCCACCTTCTCAACGGATAACGGCAGAGGCGGATACCCAATGCTTCCTTAAAAGCAAGTCAAAGAAAGCAGACCACCCCTGTTAGCTCCAAGGGGGTCCTTCCTTCCTTTGACCCAGCATCCTTGCATACCCAGCCGTACTACGAAGAAGACCGGCCAGGAGCTTTCAAATAGCCCGGGAAGAAGGTGGAGAAAGGAACAGTGTGCTCCGTCAGGTCCCCATGCAATAGTGGACGAAGGCATTGTCTCATCCTAGCGACACGTTGGATCAGACACTGCCGTGTACGCCAGGAGAGAAAGGCTTCCGTCTCTCTAAATGCATAGCAACCCAGTTTTATGCCAAGAAAGAAAGGCCACTGTCAAAAGAAAAGAACGTTCGGGGAAAATCAAACATCTTCAAGAACTTTGGAAAAAATAAGAGTATAATCTCTGCAGATGATGAAGCTCTCTTCGTAAATGTGGGAAATGAAAAAAGAGCTACCCTCATTCTCTTGGAAGAAATCATTTCTACTTAAGAATGAAAAAGAAGGGAATGCTAGCTCACGAAGAAATATTCTCTACTTATAACATGCATGAAGGATTCTGATTGGTCCCGCAAAAGGTGACCTGATCCCATGAAGTCAGCTAAAATAAATGCTTCTAATCTCTGATTGGTCACAAAGATAGGAAGCAATTGAGAAAATCCGTATGAAATTGAAATTTTCTTTAACAGATCGCTACTCCTCAATAAAATCCAAGTATCAGTTTCCCAGAGAATCGCAGACTGTTACCACCAAAGATCACGTTCAGAATTTACGTTGAATATATCTCCAGGAATTCCTAATACTTTTACTTGGGGGTAGTAATCTTTACTCATAACTGAATAGGACGTGGACACCGGTAATAACCCGAGGTCTAACACCTATCCATCGAATTACCATGTTAGCCATATGATGGTTGATCTGTTCTAAACTTGACTCTGGTCTGTCTCATCCAAGAGCCAAGCTAGGGGCAACTATTCTGGACCGTAATCCGGGATCCGCTCCATGGGATCAACCCGGCATGCACACTACCTCCTCCTAACTGGCGTAGAGGAAGACTCACAACGTATTCCGGACCACGGATTACGGCCCCCAAAGCGGTGTTGGGATATGACGTCGTGATTGATAGATTCATACAGAGGATGAATCCCCAAATATCCGTAACTGCCAATCGTCAACTTACGATATTATAGGACTCATAGTTATCTTTGATGGCTAGATACTTTCCATATCTTAATCCCAGATTTACAAGGATGTATCCTACAATAATGAAAAGATGATCCTCATCAGGATACTAATCCTGAATTACCTGTATTTAGTAAGGATCCCATTAGGATTCTGAATACGCTCTATAAATACATGGTTAAGTCATTTTAAGAAAGTAACCTTTAACCCAATCTCATAAGCCTACTTGTGCACTGCCTGACTTGAGCGTTGGAGTCCCTTTGCAGGTATCCACCCCCCTGCGCAATACGCTCAGCTGCTGCTCAAAGAAAAAATCACCGTAACGTATCTACTTCAGGTACTCTCTAAATCCGTTTTAGAACACTGCTATTATGAGAAACATTCCCTCATAATCCTATAAAAGATAGGAATTGAGAGATAAGCGTGAATACTTGGCATCCAAGCATTCTCGCACCATATAAACAAGGTTAAGTCCTCAGATAAAGCATCTAACCCTAATACACCTGTGTGTACATACTGACTTTGGTGTCCGCCGCAACTGGAGCCTCATACTGCTATCATCAGTCCTGCCTGCCCAAGGCCAGGTACCCCTAGATAGAACACCCCCAATCACCCCTTTCATATTATATTATATATAAGCTTACATGACAATAAAGAATCCAAATTGTTGCTGTGAGAATTGAGAAGTAGGAATAAACGAAGGATAATAAGAGTCAGAGCCGTAGAGTTTGCTGTTACATAATATTCTTTGCTTTGTCCTAACTTTTATTCACTTATATCTACTAATACATTTTATTATCAGAGCCGTAGAGTTTGCCGTTACATAATATTCTTTGCTTTGTCCTAAATTTTATTCACTTATATCTACTAATACATTTTATTATCAGAGCCGTAGAGTTTGCCGTTACATAATATTCTTTTTATTCACTTATATCTACTAATACAGTCCTTATTTAAATGCTTAGTAGAAGCAACGTCAACATAGCTGGCTGGTGGGGTACACCAACCCCACACAAGGAACAATCCCCACCTAATGAATTTCCCTCTGCTATTCTTCCCTATTTCTGCATAAAAAACTGTGTTTAAAAGGAGATTAACACACATCACAATGAATTTTTATTTATAAATATATAAATTAAAATTAATTATTCAAAAGTAAAAAATATTGCTCACACAGACTTGTGTATGTACAAAAACTCTAAAGAAACTATATCAATCAATAGATTAAAAAAAAAAGAAAGAGAAAAAAGTACAAAAA
This sequence comes from Ormosia semicastrata, assembly GCA_029884595.1. Classification (NCBI taxonomy): domain Eukaryota; kingdom Viridiplantae; phylum Streptophyta; class Magnoliopsida; order Fabales; family Fabaceae; genus Ormosia; species Ormosia semicastrata. The sequence continues at coordinate 5,743,982 of JAQQTO010000061.1, forward strand.
GGAGAAAAAATAGTGATGCATTTGTGGAATTTCTGTGTTGTAATTTTGTGTGCAACTGTCACTGCTCTCCAAAAATGTATAATATTAAATTAGTCATTTAATGCGATAATTTTTTTTCATCCAAATTGGTTAAATGATACTTTTTCTTAGGGTTGTCAACTTTTAATTGGGTAGGTTGAATGAGTGTTGCAGTATTTTTTAACTCAACTTATTCATTAGAATAGTAATTTAAGTTGGGTTAGGTTGAAGAATTTTTTTTCTTCAACTTGATCCAATCAACCTACTTAAGAGTGAGTTGGGTTGAATCGAACCTGTTAGTCTAGTATATATTTAAAACAAAAATTTTAAAAAAAAAGTTAAAATACAAAATCAAAAATTTGTTATACATAATATGTCTTAAATAAACATAATAAGTCACATATTAATTCATATAATTAATCTTACACAAATATAATAATTCTCAAATAAACTAAATATACATAAGTATATAACAAATTAACAAGTCTTATTAATTTAAGTCTAGAATAAAGTAAACTAAGCCAATATGTCTCAATATTTATAAACAAAAAATTACTTTAATCAATTGAAGTCAATGTCATCACATATACTATGTAGATTAACATAATCATTAATTTCATTATCTATTTTTGAAAAAATGCTACAGTTCTTGAAAATAGGAAGTTAGGGATTAAGATTTTTCATTTGAAAGACTGAGAATTTAGGAGTGAATGATCAAAATATTGATTGATGAGAACAAGTGTATTGTCTGTGTGTGAACATTTTTACTACCTTTTGTTGGACTTTAAAGTGAAATGACGTCATTCCACTATACGAGTCATTTTTTTTTTTTTGCAGTGATCATTTAGTCACAGTTAAAAACTGCAGGTAAACAACTTTTTAACCATGACTAAATGATTTTTTTAATTAAAAAATGTGGGTGGATTGAGTACCTATGTGTTAATCGTTTCCAAACCTATTATCTGATCCACAGACTACGTGTTAATATATTTTTTAACTCGACTCAACCTGCAAACTCAACCCAACCCAAATTTAATGAGTTAGGTTGGAACTCGCGGGTTGTCCAACCCTACTTTCTCCATTTCTTTTTATTTGTTTTTTTTTAATTTTTGTACAAAATTAAGAAACCATTAAATAACCTCAAATTAAGTTAAATATATGTTAATATGACTAAATTATCATTTCTTACTCTATTAAATATGTATAAGAAATTATAGAAGTTAATTAATATATATAATTATTATATTTAATAAAGGCAATAAATAGTAAAATAAAATTAAAAAAATTAATTAATACATTCTTAAAATTATCAAATTACAAATAAATTAAAACAAAACAAAAAGCATCGGAGGATGTACCAAATTATTCCTTAAAATGCTATAATTTGTCACGTATAAGCGTTTACTTCGATATATCTCTACCATCTTACACTTTTGCTAGACTCTTCTCTTCTCTCTTTTTCTATCTCTCTCAGTTCATGTGTCTGTGCTGTTGTAGCAGTGTGAATCTGTTACAGCCAAGATGCCCCGTAAACGACACAGAAACATAAACCCCATACTTGCGGTACCAGACAACAATTATTCCATTTTACAGCCCACAAAAAATTCAAATTGAATAAAAAATTAATTCTTTTTTTTTTTCTCTCTGATTCTCTCTCTTTCTGTCCACTGCATATCTTCTCCTTCTGTTCATTCTTCTGCTTCAGTTTAACTCTGCTTGAATTGAATTTTCCATCAACTGCAGTGGAAACATCAATCAGAAGAACCAAAGGGTTATGCTGGTTTATACTTTATTTACATGTACATAATTGCATATAGTGGTGATTTTTGAATTGGGGTGTTTGGTAGAAAGAAGTGGCACAAACCTGGTTTGGTAGTGTGTTGTCTGTCGGCGCAAGGTCACTTTCTGTTGGCATTGTCAGTTACTGTGTCCAACAATGATGGCATTGGAGAGTGTTTTCTAATTAAACTAATAAAGTACAAAGGAGATAGAGATATAGGTTGATCCTTTCTGGTTTTCATTGCTTACATAGTGGCATAAAGAAAGAAGCATATTCATTTGGACACTCCTGATTCAGGCCTTGTCTTCTTGGTACCACCAACTGGAGCTTCAAGAGATCTGAAGGGGTTTTGTTTTTGGTGCCCAAAAGCCCACTTTCTGTATTTGCCTTTTGTGTCCAATCATTGAGTATATTGGTTTGGTTGTTTGGTTTATTATAAGGATAGACAATTGGTTCATATGTGGGGAATGTGGGTGAATCTTGGATTTTGGTGAGAGTGGCATTGGAGGCTCCTTCAAAGTGCCATTGGTAAATGAAGCTCAGGCTTTCTCAGATCCTGCCTGATTATTTATCTGGTGATACAGGTCAGTAGATTTGACAAAAATGTATACCACTTTATTCTATTGAAGTTCTATTCCACTCTGCTGTCGTTCTTTTTTATCTTTTTTTTATAATTTCAACTATTTGCAGAGCAGATGTAATGTTATTTTGGCAAGATCTAATTATCAGTCTGCATGACTATTAGAAACATACATGCATTTTGCTGGGATTCCTTAACTTGTTCCAAATTTTGCTGATAACTATTCATTAATTTTATTATCATTAACAACCCTATTGAATGTACTCCACCTTTTTGTCCAGTTTTATCATTATATTTATTTTTTTTTATTTGCATTCTTCACTACATGCCTTCTGCACTTATGTCCTTTGCAATCAAGTTTTAAGTCTAAATTACTTATGGTTCTGAAGAAGTTATCTTTACCATTGTCATGCAGTTATACTCTAGCGGTTTAACTTCTCTTTAACAGTTGTTACCTAGTTTAATTCATACAATTGTCTCTTCCTTCTGCTTATCCCAATTTTTTTTTTTTTTGAAAAAAAGAAGAAGAATCTCTGTCCTTTTGAGGCACATTATTTTCTCATAGATTGTGATCTTCTACTATCCTTTGGATTCCAGGTTCCATGTATAATAGTTCGTATTATATTGTACAGCCCAAGTGACGTGATCCCCATACCAGATGTCAAGGACTCTTGCAGCAATATTAGGAGGAGCTGCAGGAGCCGTGGCATTGGCAGGGATGGTTATAGTACTTATATGGTTCTGTCTGTCTCACAATAGGAGTGTTTCAAGGACTTCAGAGACAGGATCCTCTGATCCTTCACAAGGTAACATCTTACATGAGCATTTTAGACACACATATATTATATAGTTAACAAATATGACATTCCTAAATTTATACTCATACAAAGAAATTGCATTGCAATCAGCGGGAAGAATTGAATTGCCATTACGAGACACTAGGCGTTTTGAATTGGAAGAACTATCTCTGGCCACAAAAGATTTCACCAACAAAAATTTGATAGGAGAAGGGAAATTTGGGGAGGTTTACAAGGGTTTACTTCAAGATGGGGTCCTTGTAGCCATCAAAAAGCGTCGTGGACTCCCTAGTCAGGAATTTGTTGATGAGGTAATACTCGGTTTCCTGATCTAAAACTTGATTGTATGAAATACTGTGAAATGTAAAATTGATGTGAAGTGACTTTTATTGACGTAGAGGGAATAGTGACAGAAGCTGGATGCTTCTTAAAAGTTAGAAATCTCCTTGACGAATTCTTTAGAGATGGTTAGTGAGTAAACTTTTACTTGAAAGAGAAGTAATATTTCTGAATATTATTACTTAATTCAAATTATACAAGTTGATACACATTATAAATATTTAATTATTTATTTAAAAAAATTAAATAAATAAATATATCATGCTAAAAGAATAAATTTATATAATTAAATATAAATCTGAACAATAAAATCCAACACTTTTTTTCCTTCACTTGTTTCATATATTTTTTTATTTAATATTACATTGAGTTATGAAAATAATTTTAAATGAATGCCCTTCCTTTTATTCACCTTTTACTTCTCTATTCCTTGTCTGTTTCTGCTTCAGCATTTTGAGCAGAATTCTATAGAAGTTTTCAGTTAGCCTCAGCTATTAGTTGATTCAGTATGATGAAAATTTCTTTGCCCATCATCTCACTCTTAACAAAATCTTTCGTGTTCAATAATTTCTGAATAAAGTCTTCATTCTTTGTTCTGGAATATATGTGAGCATAATCAGTATTTCTATCTCTCGCCCCAAAAGCCTCCTTTAAGCACCAGGACTAACCAAGTTGAAACTTTTAAACCAATCTGACGATCATTTCTGAGATGAGACTGTATTAGAGTTTTCTTTTACTTTGTTGCCTACATTTGCTTCATAATTCTGATGGCAATTTGCATATATTATTAGTTTCAGTCTGAAAATACAGGGTATCTCTTATTGTTTATTCTCTTGCTTTCCTAAAAGGACTGAGTTTTGCTTCAGGTACGGTATCTCTCTTCTATTCACCATCGGAATCTCGTGACTCTTTTAGGCTATTGTCAGGAAAACGATCTACAGTTTCTGGTTTATGAATATGTGCCAAATGGGAGCGTCTCCAGTCACTTGTATGGTAAATTTCTATACAGGCACTATATACCATTTTGAGAATGTTTTTTATTGTATATCTGATAACTTAAAACTGTGGATTTTATCTCCATTCACATGTTTCTGATCGATACTTCTATTAATCTGAGTTTCATCCTTTGCAAACATGCAAGCAAATTCATGAATTGCATTATACTGCATTTCATAAAATTTCTTCTGTCTAGTTTCAGCATAATGCATCCGTTCTTCTCAAAACTCATGCCTATGACTATGGTTTTCCTTTGCAGGCGCTGGTCAACAGTCACGTGAGAAGCTAGAATTCAAGCATAAAATTTCAATAGCTCTAGGTGCAGCTAAAGGTGATCCTCTGCAAAATCAGTGAGCATTTGTGGCTTTCCTGGTATCCGTTTTCTTCTCTTTTTGATAAAATACCCAAGAATCTAAATGGATCCGAATTTTTTTTTGTAAGCCATCCTAAAACTTTCAATTATTTAGTAATCCATTCTCTATGCATAAAAGGCCTGAAGAACTTGTGTCTGATTTACAAAACCTCATTCATCCTATTCTATGCAGGTTTGGCTCATCTTCACTCTTTGAGCCCACGTTTGGTGCATAAGGATTTCAAAACAGCTAATGTTCTTGTGGATGAAAACTTCATTGCTAAGGTTGCAGATGCAGGACTTTGTAACTTTTTGGGAAGAGTTGACATTGGAGGCCCATCTTCTCAGGTGGCATCAGAAGAGATATTTCTTGCTCCAGAGTAATAACTCTAAGCATCGCATATGATTTCTGGCTGTACTGGTTATACAAGCATTTTTCTTTGTGTACCTTTCTCTGCAGGGTGAGAGAGTTCAGACAATTTTCTGAAAAAAGTGATGTATACAGCTTTGGCGTATTTTTGCTGGAATTATTAAGTGGAAAGGAAGCAGCAGAATCACCATCTTCAGACTCTAATCAGAATCTGGTTGAATGGGTATGTGATTATTGACAAACATCATGACAGCCTGGTTTCTGGGGCACATGTGTTCAATGTGTGCCTTAGGTATAGTTACGTTGCATGTTATGATGTGGAGTAATCTTATATGCAAAGTCCTTGTGAATGTAGCCTAGCTAATCCTTTGACTTTGCAGCTTTGCTATGAGTAAACAGCCGATATATTCCTAGGAACTTTTAGTGCAAATATATTAGGTAACCAAGAAATTGTGGTGATTGATTTCTGTTTTTCTCCTCTAATCAAGGTGCAAAGTAATCAAGACCATGGCAATATGTCAAACATCATTGATCAGAGATTGGGGAGTAGTTTTACAGCTGAAGGCATGGAAGAATTCATCCTGCTGATGGTTCGATGTTTAGATCCTTCAAGTGAGAGGCGACCTGCCATGAGCTATGTAGTAATGGAACTTGATCGGATACTTGAAAAAGAAATGAACTTGACCACAATCATGGGTGAAGGAACCCCAACAGTGACTCTTGGAAGTCAGTTATTCAAAGCAACAAAATAGAAGGTATTGCTGTTATAAATTGTTACATATAATATTTGTGAATTACATATTTCCTTTCTCATTTTTTTTTCCATGGATACCAGAGAATGTTGGGGCCTGCTGCTTGATAATTGTATAAAAAGCAGCTGTAATTTACCCCTTTTCCCTGGGCCAATGAGCAGATATAGTTTTTTTTCCTTTGATTTTTTCCTTCATATAAATATGAGAAATCTTGTAAACCATTGTTTGTTGTTAATATGAGAGTGGAGATTGGGTTGACGTGGTTAAAATTATTCAAGTTTTTCATGTTCCTCTGGTTCACTTATTTCCATTTCGTTAATGCTTTACTTTCTTAGGAGTAGTATTATACTGACTGATGATCACAAATTGAAACTACATACCCTTTTCTTTTGTTTCTTACTTTTTCTTTTTTGGCATAAAGTAATCATCAATTTGAACATTACTCTCGTTCTTTTTGCGGGAGGAGAGGGGATGTTGGTTCTTGAACAGATTATCGATCTTTTGTGGAAGTTGTAGACAGTGCAACTTCTACTTTAGCCTTCGCTCTGGCCAATCCAAGTAGCAAAAATTGAAATTCGTTTCTGAACAATCAGCCTTCTCTTTTTAAGCAAAAGTGAAAATCCAAACAAGGATTCTAATCTTGAACTGAAATCTGAGTGAGTTCAATTAATCAGTAATGAATATGGGAAGAATCGTTGTTCAATTGACTATTTTTGGGTCGGGAAATGTTAACAACAACAAGAAGAAGAACCAAGCCTTTTCTCATTAGGTAGGGTCGGCTACATGGATCAAATGACGTCATTGTACTCTATCATAAACTAAGTCTTCAGAAATGTCATTCAAATTTAAATCTTTTTTAATTATTTCACCTATAATCTTTTTTGGTCTTTCTCTACTTCTAACTATTAGACTATTCTTCACCCGATCTACTTTTCTTACAGGGATTTCTAAGGGTCTTCTCCTTATATGTCTAAACCACCTAAGGTGAGATTCTCTCATCTTTTTCACAATAGGTGCTACCCCCTACTTTCTCTTTAATGCATTCATTCCTAATCCTATCTTGTCTTATATGGCCACACATCCAGCGTAACATCCTCATCTCCGCGACACTGATTTTATGCTCTTGTTGACTTTTTACCACCCAACATTCAGTACCATACAACATCACAGGCCTTATAGCTATGCAGTAAAATTTATCCTTAAGCTTGAGAGACACTTTTCTATCACAAATAACTCCTGAAGTACTCTTTCATTTCATCCATCCAACTTGAATCCTTCTAAGGGTCGGGAAATGTTAGTTACACAAAAATCTTAGTGTACAAATACTACACAAATCTATGAGCAACATTGATGGAAAGGAAAAAAGTTGAGGAAAGAAACCAAAAAAAAGAAAAGAAAAATGAATCGTTATAATGAATCTGTGTAAAATCCGTGAAGAGTATTTTTTTTTGTACAATCTCTTTATTTATACATCTACTTTTGACACTCATTTTTTATACTCATAGGATGTAGTAATCAATGAGACAATAAGTGGTAATTCAAATTACTTATGTGATGATTTTTTTCTATTATACATAGTGAGTTGAAATTAGAATTCATTAGATTTTACACACATATCACCATTTATCTTAGAGGTATTCACCACTTACTAAGACATATTTTTTAACACAAATCAAGGATGTAGTGATCAATGAAGCCATAAGTGGTAATCATTATTACTTATGTGGTGACCTTTTTCTATTCTCCCTAACTTAGCCTAATTAGAGTTTACCATATCCAACATAAAAATTACCACTTATCTTAAAAGCGTTCACCACATCCTATGAGTGTCAAAAGTGGGTGTATGAAAGATATTTTGTTTTTTGTGTATCTATCATTACTCTTTTGGAGCAAATATTAGTTAAGGTCTCTTACTTGTGTTAGTTCAGTAGGTAAGGATCAACGTAATTTGAAATGCCTAGATTCTCTTGCTTTTAACAATCACCCTTAGGTTATGTTTGGGAGGATGGCAATGAAGGAAATGACAGGAAATGAGATGACAAAACTTAACAAAAGTGTGTTGGGGAGTTATTTTAAAGGAGGGAGTGGAATGGTAAGGGAAGGTTAAGAAATCCATCTCTTACTACTCTCTTACTACTCAAAGCCTCAAATTTTTATCTCCCCGATTTGGGAAGTCAAAGAAGAAATGACATGAATATTCCCCTTCACTTCCTCATTAAACTCATTAAACATCCAAAGAATGGAGTGACATGTTGTAACATCCTCCTTAACTTATTAGTCTTAATCATGATTATAGAAGTTCAGTAACCCTTATATGAGTTACCTGTTAACTTTAGTGACCTTTTGAGTTAGTTAGGCTATGTTGCTATAATACTGAATGTGAAAAATAGCTTATAATAGCTCAAATTTGAGCATAAACTGCTTGGATGAGAAAAATAAATAAGAAAAATTTATTTCTAGGTCACAAATGAATAGAATGTGATGTGGTCAATTTTGAAGAATTAACTAAGTTAATCTTAGTTTATGATTATTTCTAGAAAACATATCAAGAGAGAAAGATAAAACAGAAATGTGTAGTAGAGAAAGAAAGAAAGAGGGAGAGAGAAGAGAATGATAATTCTCCAGAAATTGAAAACTAAAATTGACAGTTACAACAATGTTCTCAACTATATTTATATAGTTGATAGAGGCTTCTGTTAGAATCTCAACTACTCTTAACTAACCTAACTAATTTTGTTACTAACTAATATAATAAGATAATATCCTAACTAACACTAGGACTCTAGAACACTCTAAACTATACTACAACAAACAACAGCTGATACAATATACTCTAATACTCACCCCTCAAACTCAGGGTGGGTGTTGCAAGGTAAATTTATCAAACACCTTGAGTTTATCTCTTAAAGTATAAAATCTAAGACTTAATAGTGGTTTAGTAAATAAATCTGTTGTTTGATTCTATGCTGGAACATGAGAGATGTAACACCCACCGTAGGGTGTCACATTTATGTTACTTTATTACTCAAAATACCCTCAATAGTTATAAAATGGGATGTTGTGATAAAAATACGAGTTGTAAATTTTTTTTTTCTTCATGGATAACAATAAAATAGACTTAGCGGAAAATAAAACTATTATACAACAACCTCACACATAATTTACATCATATACATATTACACAAGTGCTGTCAGGCTTATTTATTACAGACCATGTCTCGGAACAATAAACACACTTAAATAATTACACACAGAATTTATATCAGAATTCAAACTTGCCCAAATTTAACTAAGTAGAAGACCTCTCAGACGGGTCCTCCTCGAGTTCCTTAGCAGGTAGGAATCCATTATGACGAGTAGCCCTACGGACAGGTGTTCGGGATAACGATACTATGCTGATTTCCGTTGGAACATAATTTCTAGTATCCCAATGTCACCTAATATGCAAAGGAAATTCAACATGAACAAAGATAGTCACGCAGAAAAATGGATCTCCACGAAACAATCTACTAATACTAACAGTCAGGTACCCCTCGTAAATAAGTCCTCGCTCATCGGGACTTGTCCTCCATTCTTCAGCTCCTCCGTGAAATTATAGACGTACATATCCGAAGAAACTGGCTCTTGACGTCATACTGTCAGAATTCTGCGTTCCCTGATGTGAGAAGTAGTTCCTCTTCTCCTTCTTGTACTGTTTCTTTCTCAACGTCTTCTCCCAATTATAAATACAATATACAGATATACATACAAAGAGGTGAGATCACCTACGCCAATACCAGTATGATAGCACAGAGATAATACAAACAACATATCATATCATGATCACAATTATGCCATCATCATAGTGTAAAATAATAATTACCATCATGCCACTATCACTGTTTAAATCACAAAATAATTACAGTAACACCATCATATAGATATAGATGCTCAGTTTCATGTATGCGCACATAGACTCAATGTCCTACTCCATGGAGCTAAAACTCAAGTCGGAGAAATTGATCGAAAAGATCTGCCCGTACCACGTGCTTCAGACCAAGTGCTATAATTATATCTTGCACATATAACACATACACGACAGTCTTTGTCAGATCTCGATTAAGAATAGTATCTCGGTCCGGATCATCGGTGTGTTGCATCGGTCTAACTCACGGTACAGAAGAGCTACCAACTGCCCATTGCGAGCAACCCGCACCCCGATGCCCCCAAGGTCAACAAGTGACCTACACTACGCGTATCGCACCCACTCAAGAGGTGTACGTTTCTCCTAGGTAATTAGCCATTTACAGTCCATCGGACCATTTTCAATGTATGTGTAATGCACCAATTACCAACCAAAGGTAAATCACATAATTTCTCATACAAAGTTCAAATACTATTTTACGTTCGTAAAATGGATTTATGCCAATTATAGGCAAATTGCTCAATTTCTTATACAGTATTCACATACTGATTTTTAACTGTAAAGTTTATTGTATAATTAACAGCAACCTTATATTATTGCATTTTTCTCATTCGCAAAATATTTTTGGCACGTTTTTACGGTCACGTAATATTTTATTACGTAAACAACGATTTGTAACATTTCTATTACGTTTAAAATTGCGTAACAATTTTCTACTGTATTCTAAAATGCGTAAAAATATTCTTTCATTTTTAAATCGCATAACGTTTTTCTACAACATTTTGATCGTTTAAAATATTTAAACGCTTTAAAAATCGCGTAAAAATATTTTAACATTTTTCAAATCGCGTAATTTAAAAATTTCATTTTTGAGTTACATAAATCATTTTTCACCGTTTTTACCATTCGTAAAATATTTCTTAACTTTAAAATATTATTTTGGGCTTTTCTTATAATAATATAATTTCTTACTTTATTTTCTTCCTATTCTTAGTAAAAAAAATTCTTTTCCGTAATATATTTTCTCAACATCACTTTTTATTGATTTAATTTTACAAAATCACATTTAGTTGATTTAATTACTATTTCTAATTTTAAATTTCATAACGTTTTCCAAAACCCAATAATTAAATTCTATGTTAGTAAATTTAAGTTACAAATGTTTTCTTTTATATTTCTAAATCACTTCTAAAAATTAATTCTCTTTAAAATAATTTAAAGTTCAACACCTTCAATCTCCCTTTTTCTTTTATTTATGAAAATTCCACTTGACAACGCTTTAATTCCCTTTTCAAAAATCCTTATTTGAAAATTCTTATATTTTATAACATGAAAACATTTTTTTCTAAATTATTAAAACCTTATAGATGGTTGGAACCATGAAATATTTTTCTTCTAACTTAAATAAATTCCATTCTTGTTTCTACACAAAATAAATTCATGAAAACTCAACTCCAAAAATCGTGTGCATTCTTTTTACAAAACAAACTCTTTTGTTTATTTTCTTTACTTCTCAAATCATTCAATTTTATTATTTATGAAAATATAATTTTGTGAACACCAAATTGGTTGATGTCTTATCCGAAATTTACTTTAGTTCAAGGACTAAAAATGAACTCCATAGTTCTTGAAAAATTTCAATAATAACTTTAGTCTTGAAAGTTCAAAACCGTGACCTCCTCCATGGCCTTTGGAGCCAAAATTTTGCTTATTTCAACATACATCCATCATAATATATTCAACATATATCATCATGCATATTATAAGCATACCATATAAACAAATAAAAATTATACTAAGCATGCATACACAAGTAAATCATGCAAAGCATATCAAGCATAGGCAAAAATAATCAAAGCACATAACACACATAACTTATTACATGACCATGGATATGAATCCTCACATGGATTCACCATCCACCAAATATAAAACTATCTCTCATCACCATGCTTGGTTGGTGAGATGCATCTCCCTCTTACCTCTTGAAGACAAGCTCTTCAAGCTCTCCTCATTCTCCTTAATTTTCGTGTGGCTCACAACAATTCCTAACAATTCTAAAATAATTAGTAAAATCACAAACAAATCTTAATAATAACAAACCATGGAACAAACATGGCTTAGAAAATCATAAACATGAATTTAAATCATAGAAATTAAAGTTTACCTCCAAGGAAGTAAGCTAAAAGTGAGATTTTGAAGCACTTAGAGTGTGATTTTGGGAAAACTTTCTAAATGGAAAGTGTTTAGAATATTGTTGAGCTTTAGAAAATGATGTGAGTGAAAATTATAGGTGAGTGATAGTATATTTGGTGGTGGAGACCGAACCAAATGGAGAGAAAAGGAAGAAAAATGGTGCTTTGGTTCTTGGAATTTTTGAAAGAAAGTGTTGTAAGCTTTTTGATGAAAGAGAAAATGAAATTGTGAGAGTGAATATGGGTGGGCTGCTTTGCCGTGAATGAGTAGGAAATTTTAGGAGATTTGCATGAAGAAAAATATTTCATTTTGAGTGCACATGTTTTTTCACATGGCTTATGTCTTCATCCTTTTCTTTGGCCTAAAAAGCCTATACAAAATTGTCTCCCTTCTTCCTTACTTCTCCAAACCGTCCCCCCTCTTCATGCACTCCAAATGTGACAATTTTCATAACCATCACTTTAAGCCATCCTAACCATTGATTAAAAGAATGGTTTGGATTAAAAATAGTTATTAGGTTTAGGTTATAGATGGAAGACTTTATTTGAGCTATTGGATCATTTTTGGCTTGCAATCCTAATCATTGAATGTGTCTCCAAAATGAAGAGTCAAGATTACACCTTCAAACTTTACATCCAAGGGTCCAAAATGGTTGTAGTCATTTTTGATGACCAATTCTCCACCATTGATCTAAATCCAAATCCAATGGTCATTAATGATCCATCTCCACCATTGATTAATTTTACATCCAATGGTTGATAATGGTCATAGTCATTTATAAGACTAAATCTCTACCCTTGATTTAATTTTTATCCAACGGTTATAATTGATCCTATTTACTTTTAAGATCAAATCTCCACCGTTGATTAAATCAAGATTAAATCTCCAACGGTAATTAAATCGATGGTGGATATCCAAACCACCAATATTGACTTAACAGTATAGAATTTTATTTTTATCTATTATATCCTCATGAAAGAATATATTTACTGTATTTTTATCATTCGATAATTAAATACAGTACAAAATCTGATAAAGAAAATTTTCTAAAACTGTTTCCGAATTCAGGTTTAGTAAGATCCCCTGTCTCCGTCTAAACAGTACAAATTTTTCTATACGTAGAAAAATTTTCACTTTGCGGGACCCACTTGGGCCCATGTATGGCCACCTGGGCCCACATACACCTCATGGGGCCCACAAACAGTTAAAATTTCAAAATCACACATAAAATCACAAAAATTAGAAAATTCACAAATATTAAATCAGATTACGTAAATTAATTAAGACTAAATAGTAAAAATTAATTTACGTAAATTTTTCAGGCCCGAAAATTATTATTTTCCTGACACGGAACAAATTACTCAAAACGATCAAATATACAGATGAAATATTCAAAATAATTTTATAGTACACAGAAATCACTAAACAGCAAAATTCTGTTAACTGTCAAAATTACTATTTAATAAATAGAAAGTTTGGGGTGTTACAAGAGACTACTAGGCTTTTGTTAAGGACCTTCTCTAGAATGAAAAATATGTCCAATTCCATATGCTTAGTTCTTGCATGAAGAATTGGATTATGAGCAAGTATCACTGTGCTAAGATTATCATAGCGAACAACCGGAGCTGGTACAGTAACATGTAGCTCTTGCAACAATGATTGGATCCAAATTAATTGTGTAGTTGTGGCTACAAGGCTTCGATACTCAGCTTCTGTATTGAACCAAGCTACTAAGGTTTGCTTTTTCGACCGCCAAGAAACAAGACTAGGGCCCAAGAAAATATATGACCCATAAGTTGATCTTTTATCATCTGAATCTGATGCCCAGTCAGCATCATAAAAGGCATGCAGAGTAAGAGAACTAGATGATCTTGTAGGTTGGAGTAACAAACTATGAGCAAGAGTGCCTTTGAGATACCGCAAAATCTATTTAACAGCCTTCCAATGATCCACAAGTGGAGAGCTAAGAAACTAATAGACTTTGTTCACACTAAAATAGATTTCGGGTCTAGTGATTGTTGCATACTACAAAGCACCAACCACTAACCTATATAGTTGAGGGTCATTAACATAGTTATTTCCAAGTTTAGATAGCTTGGTGTTAGTTACCATAGGAGTACTTATGACTTTGGCATCAATCATCTTAGCTTTATCCAACAAATCTTTGATATATTTACTTTGAATGAGAAGAATAGACCCATTAGCCAAGTGTTTGACTTCTATTCCAAGAAAACAGTCAAGCTTCCCTAACTACTTTAAGGCAAATTCTCCATTTAGCTTAGTGACCAACTGCTGTACTAAAGTTGAAGAGTTGTCAGTCACAATAATATCATCTACATATACTAGAACATAATTAGTGTGTTGTGAACTAGTGTGAATCAAAAAGTGATGGATCACAGTAGCTGGACTTAAACCCAACACTAAGCAAAGAAGTTGCTAATCTCTCAAACCAAGCCCTAGGAATCTATTTCAACCCATATAGTGCCTTATTCTGCTTGCAAACCAGCCCTTTATTTGAATATTCAAAACTTGGAGGTTGTTGCATGTAGACCTCCTCTTGTAAATAACCATTGAGAAATGCATTATTGACATCCAACTGCTGTAACGCCCACTGTTGAGTAAGTGTTAGTGTGAGAACAACTCTAACTGTTACTAGTTTAACTATTGGTGAAAAAGTCTTTGTGTAGTCAAACTCTGGTTGTTGATGGAACCCTTTAGCTACTAACTTGGCCTTGTACTTGTTGATAGAACCATCAGGATTTTCTTTTACACAAAAAAACCCATTTGCAGCCAATAGCAGACTGATTTGGTGGAAGTGATATCAATGTCCAAGTCTAATTCTTAATCAGTGCATCATACTTAGCAGTCATGGCTTCATGCCATTTGGGACTAGTCAAGGCCTCTTGGACAAAATTTGGTTCAAGATGAGCAATAAGAAGAGTTAGGGTTATTCTTGGTTTGACAATCCCAGATTTGGACCTAGTTTGCATGGGATGAGTAGACATAGGAACAATCCAAGGATTAGTGATACTCTTAGGTTGAAAATTAGAATCAGAACATGAGGTAATGAGATGTCGAGTGTTTTCAAAATCTGATTCAACAACAGAGGGATGGGACAATTCATGACTAGTACTATGAGTTGAAGATTCAGGATCAAGAACAGGGGCAGAACCAGAACCAGACTTATGTTCAAGGACTAAATCAAAATTAGGAGATAAAGAAGTAGTAGGAACTGGTAGTGTAGAACTAGAACCAGAACCAGACTCATGTTCAAGAACTAAACCAGAATTAGGAGATAAAGGAGTAGCATGAGGAGAGTGAAACTGAGAAAAATATAGAGGAGGAAGAATAAGTGGACTAGATGGAATTCCAGTTAATTTGTTAGCAACTGCAGAGGAATAAGATTTTGAATAGGGAAAACGAAACTCATTAAAAAGAGCATCTTTAGAAATATAAATTCTGCCATCTAACAAAAGACACTTTACCCTTTGTGATTGGAAGAATAGCCGAGAAAGACACACTCACTAGATATAAATTCTAGTTTGTGTTTATTATAAGGCCTCAAGAAAGGATAACATGCACACCCAAACACCTTAACAAAATTAAAATCTGGACATGTATTAAACAGTTTGACATAAGGAACTTAGTTTTGAATAGCAGTAGCGGGAAATCTATTAATGAGATAAACTGAAGTGAGGAAGGTATGATCCCAAAATTTAAGAGGTAAAGAAGCTTGAGCTAATAAGGTAAGACCCATATCAACTATTTGTCGATGTTTACGCTCAACACTACCATTTTGATGATGAGTATGATGACAAATAAGACGATGGTGAATACCTAAATCAACAAGGAATTTTGAAAAGGGTCGAAACTCCCCACCCCAATCTATTTAGGCAGATTTAATCTTTTTATCAAACTGAAGTTCAACCATTGCCTTAAACTGTTTGAGGACTGTAAACGCTTTTGATTTTTGCTTGAGATGATAAAGCCAAGTAAACCTTGTACAAGCATCAACAAAGGAGATGTAATAAAGACTACCACTAGAGGACTGAATAGGGGTTGGACTCCACAAATCACTAATTAGCTCAAAGGGCTCTTGATATAAAGTAGTAGCAAATGAGAGGGTAAATGATGGGATTTACCAATACAACATGTAGAGCAAAATTCTGAAATCATTTGACTGCAAATGGGAATATTACAATAGTGCAGTAAAATTTTGACTATTTCAAAATGAGGATGTCCCAACCTGCAATGTCACAAAGTATAGGATGCAGGGACTACATTTATAGAGAATGAAGAATTATTATTTACAGCTAGTATTGTATTTACAGAAAATGAAGAGTCATTATTTACAGCTGTTGAAACATCAACAGATTTATTGACAGTATCGACAGTATTTATAATAGGCTGAAAGCCAAATGAACAACTTGGATCAGAAGATGAAGAAGCTGAAGCTACTAATTGTGAAGGCATACGAGGCAAGGGGAAACTGTGGAAGGTGTATAAGCCATCAGGTCTAAGAGAGCCCTATAGCAGTATCTCGTTTGTGGCCTGAGATTTTACAAAATAATGAAAGGGATGAAATTCAATGTAGATAGAATTATCTTGTGCAAATTTACTTACACTTTCTAGATTTTTGGTGATTCAAGGAACTAGGAGCAAATTATTTAGAGATAGAGAAATGTTAGAATTGAAAGGAGACAAAATTTTAGAAGAACCAATAGAGTGAATTGTAAGGCCTTGACCATTACCCATTAAAATTTGGTCTGAACCAGGAAAGTCTTGCTTTTGCTTCAAATTTGCAGGATCTGCAGTAACATAATGTGTTGCACCAGAATCAGGGTGCTAGGCTTGATTAGAATTCTGTGAAGCAGAAGTTAACAGGGCCATAGGATTCAGTTGTTGTGCTATGTAGCTAGTATATGGATTTGTGGAAACCATCATAGGCACAGAATGTACAAGTTGAGTGGAATATTGGTATGGACCAATACTAGGATGCAGTGACTGATGTTGCAGTAAAGACTATTGAGGCTGAAATTGAGATGATTGTTGAGACTGAAACTGAGATGGATAGTCAAAGAACTAGGCCCTGGTTGTAGCAGATGTGAATGTGCTAACTGGGCTGAATATGGCTGCAAGGATTGCAGAGGCATTTGTGGCATTGGTGAATGCTGAAAATTCTGCCATTGTTGCTAATAATTACCTCCTGGTTGAGAATTTTGGCCTTGCCCATAGTTATGATCAAACCTATAATAACAAAATGAGGCAGAATGACCAGTCTGATCACAAACTTGGCAAATAATAGCATTTCGATAGTTAGAACCAAATCTATCACATCTTCTTCCTCTATTACCAAATCTACCACCTCGTCCTTTATTAAAATGTTGTTGATAAGACTGAGTGCCAAATTGATTGTTGTCAGAATTGTAACCAGACTAAAAATTAGTTGGAGCAAAACTAGGTGGAGGTGGAGGTGGAGTCTGAACTAAATTTCAAAAATTTTGATTCAAATTTGAGGACAATTGATTCATAGAACTAAAAGACTGAGCAGGTGCAACAACATGTTTGGTGGAAGAATTGGGTAGAGATTCACCTTCTTTAGCTTGAGCTATATTAACTGAAAAGGCATCAGAAATAGAGAGGCAATTTTTCTCTATTATGGCCTCATGAGACAGTAATAGAGACTCAATGTCTCTAATAGTATATGGATCAAGTCTACTGCTAATTAATGTAACAAACACATCATATTCATCTGAGGACCGTCAAGTATAACATCAATATGTTCTTGAGAGGAAACTAGATGACCAATGGAAATGAGAGAGTCAACAAGTGCTTTAATTCTCAGAAGGTATTTTGAAACAGAATGGGTGCCCTTCTTAGTGGTTCGAAGTTCAGAACGATATTGTTCCACCTTTGCTCGATTTTGAGACTGAAAATACACATGGACTTCATCCCAAAGCTGCCATGAGTGCATACAACCAACCACACGTGTTCGAAGAAGATTGGAGAGTGATGACAATAACCATGAGAACAGCAGTTGGTCATACTATTCCTAATCAAGATATGCATCATTTAGACGACCAATATTTCTTTCTGAATCTAACCAAAATCGTGGAGGAATGTCAGGATTTACAACAAATCTTTGCAAACGATGTGCTTTAATTGTAGCTTCGATCTGTTGTTTCCAAATTAAAAAAAAATTCTCATCAAGTTTGACTGAAATTGAATGAGCAAAACTAGTCAGAGTTGAAGATCGAGGAATAACATTTGCAACTGGTGGTGGAGAAGCATCTATAACTGGTGGTGATGACTGGGCTTCCATAATCGCAGGTTACACATACACTTTAAATCTTGATAAGCAAAAACTCAGCTCCAGAATACACCACTTCACAATGTAAGTACACAATGCAAGTATACAATACACAATGCAGATTACGCAGCTTATAACTCAAGAACAGTATTCAAAACAAGATCAGACCAATAACAAAATTCAAGAACAGAAAACTTAACGTCAGATTGCACATAAATCAAGAACGAAGAACTTAACTTCAGATCGTAATTCACAAACCAAAATCAGATTGCACAAATCACAACACGGAACACATTGCAGATTGCACAATTCCAGAGTTGAATGCAAAACCATATTTGAAGCAAAAGAATGTAGCTAATATCGGAATTAGAAAAATCAAAAGAACGCAGATTCAGATCGTACATAATGAAGCAGAAATATCACAGTTCACAAACCAAGATCAGATCGCACAAATCATAACAATGAATATAATGCAGATCGCGTAATTCTAGAGTTGAATGCAAAACCAGAGTTGAAGCAGAATAACACAACTTAGATCAGAATTGGTTCTCCTAGAGCAAGAACAAAAAACCAGATTTGAAGCAGAAGAACGCAGATTAGATCGAAACTAGCTCTGATACCATTCTAGAAAATAAATTAAGAGAGAAAGTGAAAACAGAAACGTGTAGTAGAGAGAGAGAGAGAGAGAGAGAAGAGAATGATAATAATCTTGAAACTGAAAACTGAAATTGAAAACTGAAGTTAACAATTACAATGGTGTTCTCAACTATATTTATACAGTTGACAGAGGCTTTTGTTAGAAGCTCAACTACTCTTAACTAACATAACTAATTCTATTACTAACTAATATAATAAGATAATATCCTAACTAACATTAGGACTCTAGAACACTCTAAACTATACTACAACAAACAATTGTTGATACAATATACTCTAATAATTATAGATATATATTAATACTAGTATAAGTTAGTTAAGCATTTTTGACTAACACAGAGGACAAAAATAAAGACAAAGAATTGGTTGAATTGATTTGATACACAAATATACATCGGAATATAAAGACTTAATCTAGGAGATAAAATAAGAAACTAATAAAGAGGAAAATATGCTGCCTAATAAAGAGGGGAATAAAAAACTTATTCCTAAAATATCTTTACTAGTTTGACTAACCAAATATTACCAAATATAGCACATAATCAAATATAATACATAAATAGACAATATTCCAGACAATCATTCAACGCTCCCCCTCAAGCTGGCATGAAAATATCACTCATGGCAAGCTTGCCAGCTAAATTCTCATATTGTGCCTTAAGGAGTCCTTTGGTGAGTATGTCAGTTACTTGACTTGTGGTAGGTATATAAGATATGCATATCACACCACTATCAATTTTTTCCTTGATGAAGTGTTTATCCACTTCTACATGCTTTGTTTTGTCATGTAGAACTGGATTATAGGCTATAAAAATTGTAGCTTTGTTGTTACAATAGACTTTAATAGGTGTTGGTGTAGGAATCTTTAACTCTGTTAGAAGTCTTTTGATCCATAACACTTCTCAAAATCCACGTGCAATAGACCAAAATTCTGCCTCAGCACTACTCCTTGCAACAACACTTTGTTTTTACTTCTCCAAGTGACCAGGTTACCTCCTATAAAGGTACAATATCTTGAGATAGATCTTCTATCATTAACATCACATGCCCAATCTGCATATGTGTAAGCCTCCACCTGAAGATGGCCTCTATTTTTGAACAAAAATCCTTTCCCTAGAGTCCCTTTGAGGTATATCAAGATTCTGAACACAGCCTCAAAGTGAGTAAGTCCAAGTGCATGCATGAACTGGCTTATCATACTTACTGCAAATGCTGTCCGGTCTAATATGTGCTAAATAGATTAATTTTCCAACTAGTCTTTGATAGCGTTCTCAATCCACCACTTCATTAGCTGCTACTGCTTTCAACTTTGTATTAGGTTCGGTTGGAGTATCTGCTGCCTTACAACCAGCCATTCATGTTTCTTTGAGTAGATCAAGAATATACTTACGTTGGTTGATGAAAATTCCATCCTTGGATCTAACAAATTCCATTCCGAGAAAATACTTTAGCTTTCTTAAGTCCTTGATATAAAATTCGACCTCAAGTTTCTTCTTTAGGTTATTGATTTCAAGATCATCATCTCCAGTTATGATTATATCATCAACATAAACTATCAGTATGGCTATTTTTTCCTTTGGTGGAATACTTGAAAAATAGAGTGTGATTAGCTTGGCTCTATGAGAACCCATGTCTCCTAACAACATTTCCAAAATTCTCAAACCTGGCTCTAGGAGACTGCTTTAGTCCATATAGAGTTTTCTTCAGCTTGCACACTTTCCTCTTCCAAGCTTTTCTTCAAATCTGAGTGGCAGGTCCATATATACTTCTTCTTGCAAATCTCAATTTAGAAACGCATTCTTAACATCAAACTGATGAAGTGGCTAGTTGGAGTTAACTGCAAGAGAGAAAAGTATTCTAATGGAGTTAATTTTAGCAACAAGAGCAAAAGTTTCTTGGTAGTCTATACCATGAGTCTGAGTAAATCCGTTTGTTACAAGTCTCGCTTTATATCTTTCCACACTTCTGTTAACTTTACACTTTACAGTAAATACCCATTTGCACCCAACTGTCTTCTTGTCTGTTGGTAGATCAATAATGCTCCATGTGTTATTTTTTGTGAGAGCATTCATTTCTTCCATCACAGCTAATCTCCAACGTGGGTCACTTAAAGCTTGCTGAACAGTTCTTGGAATAGACATATTAGAAATCTTAGACGAAAATGCTCTATGAGTGCTTGACAATTTTTTATATGATAGGTATTTTGCAATGTGATGTTCAGTGCATGCTCAAGTCCCTTTTCTTAATGCAATAGGAAGATCAAGGTTAGATGAAGGTATATCATGAGATGAAAAAGGACTAGGAGTGGAAGGAATATTACCTTGAGTTGTAGGATCATCACTTGGCAAATTGGATTAGACATCTGCTAGAGAAATAACTGGATCAGTAGTTTGTTTGTGAAGCTTTTTTCTAGTATAAACCTAAAGCTTTGATGTAATTACTTGAGTTACTTCTCCTACCATCTCTGATAAAGTAATATCTGGTAAAGGTACAGGTAAGGTTTCCCAAAAATTATCTTCCTCAACTATGTTCTCCCCCTGAATAGAATTTTTCAAAAAACAAAAGGATGATCCTAAACAAAATTGGCATCTATACTCTCAAAAAACTTTTTAGTAATAGGGTTAAAACATTTGTACCCCCGTTTATTAGATGCATAACCAAGGAAAACACATTTTTAGCCTTTGGATCAAGTTTTGACTGGAAAAGATTTGGTATATATATATAACAAATGTAGCCAAAAAATTTTAGGGGAAGATCTGTAGTTGTCCGAGATGTAGGAAAAAAACCTTTTAAAACCTGTAAAGGTGTTTTAAATTTCAAAACTCGAGATGACATTCTATTTACAAAGTAATAGGAAGCCAAGAGTGTATTACTCTAGAGATATTTTGGAACATTCATTGAAAACATAATGGCTTGAGCAACTTTAAGTAGATGCCTATTTTTTTCTTTCGGCAATGCCATTTTATTGTGGTGTGTCACGACAAGTTGATTGATGCATAACTCCTTTTTCAGACAAGAATGTGCCTAAATATTGATTAAAATACTCGGTTCCATTATCAATTCTTAGAATGCCAATTTTTGTTTGAAATTGATTTTCAATCATGAGAAAAAACATCTTTAAACTATTATTTTTCCAACATATAAACTCAACATATTCTTGTGTGGTCATCAATAAAAGTCACAAACCATTTCTTGTTAGAAAGTGTTTTAACCTTGGATAGGCCCCAAACATCACTATGAAACAAGTAAATTGGTTTTAAAGCAGAATAAAACTTTATTAGAAAAGAAACACGGTGATCTTTAACTAAATGACAAGTTTCACAATGAAGTTTTGAATAGTCAATTCCTTTAAACAATTCAAGAAATAATTGTTGGAGATATGGAAAGCTAGGATGTTCTAAACTCTTATGTCATAACTTTACTTGATCATTGACAGAGATTGAATTAGTACTACCTAATCCATGAGTTTTTTTATTCCAAGAAGTAGTTTCATCAAAGTAGTACAGTCCATTTATTTCTCTAGCAATTCCAATCATCTTCCTTGAGTTCTGGTCCTGAAAAACACAAATAGAAGGAAGGAAAAAAACTGAACAGTTAGAATCCTTAGACAATTTGCTGATAAAAAAGAGATTACAGGCAAGTTTTGGTACATGTAAAATATATTTTAGAGTGACTTTTTTTAGAATCTAATATGGCATTTTCCTGCAATTGATGAAAAACTATCATCAGCTATTCTAACCTTTTCAGCACTAGAACACAGACAATAGGAACTAAACAAATGAGAACAACTGGTCATATGATCGGAAGGCCCTGGATTTATGATCCAAGGACTGGTTGTTTTAAGAACAGAAAGTGCCAAAGGGTTGCTACCTATTTGTGCCACAGAACCGATAAGAGCATTAAGTGATCAATGAGATTTTAGCAGTTTAAGAAGATGATCTAACTGCTCTTTACTTAATGGAGACGACCCGACCTCATTTGCTATAGGTGCATGCTGTTCACTAGCTTTGTTTGTCCTACCAGGTCTGTCGTGCAACTTGTAGCAAGTCTCTTGAGTATGGCGTGATTTTCTATAGTATTCACAACGCAAGTTATTTTTGTTCCCTGTTCACTGGTTTTGAGACGTTCTACAGATGACTTGGGCTTCAAGAATAGCTGAGGCTGATCCTTTTACAGGCTCGATTGCACTTGCAGTCCATTTTCCCAGCATCACTTGTTTGCGGTTCTCTTCTCTCCGCACCTCTACAAATACTCCCCTAATTGAAGGGATGGGGTTTCTTCCAAAAATTCGACCACAGACTTCACCATATTCAACGTTTAAACCTGCAAGGAACTTAAAGATACGACCAACATCGACCATCTTTTTATAGTGGTTACAATTCTTGAGTGATTTCCACTCATAATCATTGAATAAGTCCAGATCTTACCAAATTCTTTTAAGAGAATTGAACTATTTTGTCACAGAATCCCCACCTTGGCGAATTTCCCTAAGTCGTATGGTTAACTTGTACACTTGGGATTGATTCCCTAAATCTGAGTACATCTGTGAAACGTTGTCTCACAATTCCTTACCTATTGAATAATAGATATAATTTGCACTTATCTCTTCAGCCATGCAATTGACTAGCCATGTCATTACCATTGAGTTCTCAACATCCCAAGTGGCATAGGTTAGGTCCTTCTTGTCGGGCTTCTTTGTATCTCTTGTGATATAGCCGATCTTGCCTCTCCCCTTGAGATACATACGAACATATTGTGACCATCGAAGGTAATTATCACCATTCTGTCTGATCGTAGTGATCTAAATGGGATGATTTTCAAATGAACCTCGAATGGCTTGGGGCTCATATTGAGATGGCAGAGAAGTCTTTGATGTAACCTCGGACATTTTGGGACAAGGAAGAGAATTCAAACCCTAGGATTCTATTTTTCCTGCTCTGATACCATAAAGACGGAGAATTGGTTGAATTGATTTGATACACAAATGTACATTGAAATATAAAGACTCCATCTAGGAGATAAAATAGGAAACTAATCTACCTAATAAAGAGAAAAATATTCTGCCTAATAAATAGGGAAATAAAAAACTAATTCCTAAAATCTCATTACTAGTTTGACTAACCAAATATAACCAAATATAGCACATAATCAAATATA
Source organism: Ormosia semicastrata (assembly GCA_029884595.1). Taxonomy (NCBI): domain Eukaryota; kingdom Viridiplantae; phylum Streptophyta; class Magnoliopsida; order Fabales; family Fabaceae; genus Ormosia; species Ormosia semicastrata. The sequence continues at coordinate 5,768,190 of JAQQTO010000061.1, forward strand.
ATACATAAATAGCCAATATTCCAGACGATCTTTCAACAAAATATGTCTAAAGAGGTATAAGCTATCCACAGTTAATTGATATTATCCTTTCTTTCTTTCTATTTTCCACTGTCTCTGTTTCTGTTCTATTGACTTTTCTGACTTTTCTTTCATCTTATCTCATCCTCACTCTCCCTTTCACGTTGGAAAATAGCAGAGGAAATAGAGAAAGAAGAGAAAAGGAAAGAAAATAAAGAAAAAGAAGAAAGAAGGAAGAGAAAGAAAGAAAAAGGGAAGGAAAAACAAGAAAGCTCCATAGCCTACCATCACTTGGGAAGTTGAGTTAGGGGGATTATGTGTTTCTTTCCATGCTTATTCATTCTTTGTTATTTGAAAACTTGTATGGAATGATTTTGAATGAGGTTTTTCATGAAACTCTATGAAAACTTGATTGTTGTTTGTAGGGATGAGTTTTAGGGAAACTTAAGCATAGTGTATGAGTTTGTATATGGATTTGTATATCCATGAACTCAACTTCAAGTAATTGTTGTTGGCGGTTTTTCCTATACTTTACTACTTGGTTTTTGGTATAAACATGTATGAGTAGTGAAAGAATTGGAAAGAAATAGTAGAAGCTGCTGTTCTGATACACCAAAAATGCATTCTAGTATGTCCTATTCGAATAAGTAAGTGGTTATTCGAATAGAACATCATAGAATGCATCAGGAGGTGATTTTCGTGGGCATTATTCGAATAGTATGAGGTGTTATTCAAGTAACACAAGTTAGAATGCATCAGAATATGACATTTTGCGGAGTTATTCGAATAGCCCAAGGAGCTATTCGAATAAGCTCTTCTAGAATGCAATATTTGAATGTTCTATTCGAATAACAGGGAGAGTTATTTGAATAGAATGACTTTGTTTTAAGAAATTAGATACTTCATAGTATTCTAGAATAACCTTTAATGCACTTAGAAAGTGATGATTTGCTTTGTATGCTTGTTTCACTTGAGAAGTGATTTTGTTTTGCTCCTTTATTGTGAAAGTTAAGCTAGTAATGTACATTGAATGAGATTTGCTCCCTTATTTACTAAGGCTGAGCCATGAAGGTATACTAGAAACATGAATTGCTCCTTTATGGGATAAAGTTGAGCTAGAATTGCATGTTTGCTAGGTTTTGCTCCTTCACTTGGTTGAAGTGGAGCCTTTGGTGAATTATTGTGGTGTGTATGTGTGTTTAACCATAACACTACATGTTGCATACTTACTACCTATGTATTGCAGCCTTATATGATGTGCACAATCATTTGGCTGGAGAATTATAGGTAAGTCCATCCTAAATTCTTATACTGGGGACTAGTCTTAAATTTTCAGAGCAGAATCTCTTAAGGCCAAGGTTACCAATATTGTGAGGAGGTCATTTTCCCTATCTACCAAGTAGTGAAAGGAGGTCATTTGCCCTTTCTGCCCAGAAAAATACAAAGGAACTAAGTTCCTGGGAATATGCAAGTTTCATGACATTACACAAACATTATCATAACATATTTCTTAAACATTACCTTAGGGCATTTCTTAGGCACAAGCATATGACCTTGCACAAGCATCTGTATTTGAATAACAATTTTTTGGGCAATTGTTCTATCTTTGCAAGGAGGTTAACTATGGATTATGGATTTGCTTTGTGAAGTTTTACATAAAGAGAGTATATGAATGTTCTAATGGTGTTGAATAATGACTCAATTACTTATTGCAATCATAATCTATTGTTTTTAGGTGAATTCATTATAATGGTTAATTATGTGATAATTGAGTCATAGATATGAATTAATTGAATATTCTACCTCGGGAAGAGAAATGAATAGTTTTTCACTTTTGCCACCTTTTTACATGTTGTTAAATAACTTATTTTTCCCTGAAGCTGCTGAGTTATGATGATGCCATTGTATGCATTTATACTATTGAGAATTGTGAATTCTCACCCATTTGTTTGTTTCCATGATAAATCCAGGTCAAGATCCTCCCAAGAGGAAGAAAAAGAAACGGATAAATTAGCATAGTTTTATTTACTTTTTGTCCAATACTTATATTTTCCAGTATCTGCGTTGGAATATATTAGTTCTTTTGTATTGTACTTATGTCTGTTAAGGCTCAATTTGTACTTTATGATGTATAAAGTTTAAGTAGATATACTTTTCTTTCCCTCTTGGCTATTTATAATAATATGTATTGTTATTATGAATCTAATATATGTTTTAAGTTAGAAGTGACGTGCCTAATTCTATTTATACACATATATTTTGGATATATTGTGAAATAGGTATTAGGACGTTACACATGTTCTATTCCATTCCATTCTTTGTCTTTCCATTCTATTTTATTATGAGTCACTCCATTTCATTCTCTTTAAAATCCCCAAACATAGTCTTTAAGCAAGTGAAATTTGTGATTAGCATTGGCAATGATAATGGTTTTGATGATAACAAACAAGAGAAGTGATGGTTGTGCAAAGATCAAGTCCCAAGTTCTTCAAGTTTAGCTTATAAGACTTAGATCTTGTGTAAAGATAAATGAGAATCACACTAAGCTCAAATAAGTTTTTAATATCTTCGAAAGTGTTTCTTAAATATTTAAATGCATAACAAAGTGTTTTTGGAAAGCTAGTCATGGTGGTAGTTCAAACCTTTGAAAAATAGTCAAGTTTGTGTTTTTCAAAATTGACATTTGGTCACTATTTTGATCATATCTTTCAAAATAATTTGAGTTTTGTTCTGAAACTTATTTCATATAAAAATAGACTCAAAGATCTTTTCAATGAGTGGTCATTTGCTTAAAACGGATAAGAAACGAAGAAATTATGACCATTTAAAGTTAGTTTTTAAAACTAGAGTGCAATAACCGATTAGGGATTTTCCCTAACCGATTATTCACCCTGTCAGAAGCCACTTTCACATTCTAAATGCTCCTAACCGGTTAGGCAATTGGCTAACCGATTAGTATGATAAAAAGGAGCATTTTTCATGATTTAAAAGCTCATAACCGATTAGGCAATTCACCTAATCGGTTAGTGCAAAACTTAGGAGCATTTTTCACATTTATTAAAAGGTCCTAACTGATTATTGTTAAAGTCAGAAGACAAAATCTCAACCTCCTAACCGGTTAGGACAAAGTCCTAACTGGTTATCTGGGCAATCAAAAAACACGTTCCAACAGCTATAAACGACTAATTTTCATAGGAAATTATTTTTAATCACCACCAATGGCTCTTATTTGCTTTGGGCTATATATGAAAATGTTTGGGCATTAAAGAAAGGTTGGAGAACAATATGAAAACCATCCTTGAGCATTAAATTCATGTTTCATCATCTTTTTCTCCCAACCCCTGTTTTAAGCTATAATTGTGTGATTCCTTGATACCCATAGAACTTCAAATTGTAATATCCACTCTTGTGAGAGTTTCATCTTATATACACTTTGATTCTTTGTGAAGAGGGTGAGGTATCCCTCTAGAGAAAAAGGGTGAGGTATCTCTTGTTTGTAAAGAGAGTGAGGTATCTCTCAAAAGCTGTAAAGGGTGAGGTATTCTTCAAAGGTTGTAAAGGGTGAGGTATCCCTGGTTGAGGCTCAAGCACAAAGGGTGAGGTATCCCAAGGTGTGGTGAATGCTCTAGTTTGTAAAGGTTATCAAGCACATGTTGAAGCTTGAAGATATAGTGGAAAATCTCTAGCAGTTGCTTGAGGACTGGACGTAAGCCACAAGTGGATTGGTGGCTGAACCAGGATAAACCTTGTATTTGATCTTCTAAACTCATCTCTTTACATTTGTGCATTTATTTTATATGCTTGCTTGAATGTTATTCATCTTGGCTTTTTTAATTTGTGAGTGAAGTGTTCAATCTCATTTATCTATTCACTTTAATCATCCAATAGCTTCAACGAAAATTGATAAACAAACGTTTTACGAAAGATTTGTGAAAAGTTTTTATAAACTCAATTCACCCCCTCTTGAGTTTGAGGCCACTTGGTAACAAGTGGTATCAGAGTTAGGCTCTTGTGTAAAAGGCTTAACAGCTTCAAAAGAAAGTGATGACCTCCTCAAATGATTTTTCAGAAAGTTCTTCTATCTATAGACCTCCTTTTTTCAATGGAGATGTGTATGCTTATTAGAAAGAATGAATGAAAATTTTTATTGAAGCTATTGACTTAGATGTGTGGGGTGCTATTGAAAATGGTCCTTTTATCCCCATACAAGTTATTAATGGTGTAAGAGTTAATACACCAAGAAGTGAATGGATCAATGATGATAAGAAAAATGTCTAATATAATTTGAGTGCCAAAAATATCATTATCACATCCTTGGGGGTATGATGAGTTCTTTAGAGTCTCAAATTGTAAATCTGCTCAAGAAATATGAGATACTTTACAAGTAACCCATGAGGGTACTAGCGAAGTGAAAAGATCAAGAATTATTACTCTCACCCATGAATATGAACTTTTTAAAATGAGCCAAAATGAAAGCATTCAAGAAATGCAAAAATATTTTACACATATTATAAATCATCTTGCTTCATTGGGAAATACTTTTCCTAATGAATATCTTATTAACAAAGTATTGAGATGTTTGAGCAGACATTGACAACCTAAAGTGATGGCTATTGCGAAATCAAGGAATCTCTCAACCATGACTTTAGTCACACTTTTTGGTAAGCTCCAAGAACATGAGCTGGAATTGAATAGACTCAACCAAAGTGAGGAGCTTGACAAGAAAAAGAAGGGGATAGCTCTCAAGGCCACTTCCTCCATAATCAATGATGATGATGATGAAGATTGATAATCATATATTTTATATATTAATAAACCCTCATTTTTAGTTATTTACACTCTCCATGTACTTAATTGATTGAGTTTGGTTATGTTTTGTAAGTTTGGACTCAAATTAGACTTAATTGATTTTTTTAGCAAGATTTATGTCTTACACTATTTTTGTATTTTGGTCATATCTTGAGTTCTAGATGTCTAATAATTATGTATCTTACATTGTAGGAAAGATAAGAGAGAGCTCTACAACTTTCATGAAGAGCTCTAGGTCAAAGTCGGACATCTAGTGGAACTAATTGGACTTGGAAGTTAGAATACGGGTTTTGTGATTGGAACCTGAATAGTGTGCAATAATCAGAGCATAACTCGAGCTGTAAGATCTGGATTGGGTTAAAATTTTGGTATCTGCAAGTAAGACCTATATCTACAACTTTCATGAAGAACACATGACTTAATTCGGATTCCTTGGAGGTCATATTGGGCTTGGAAGTCATAACAGAGGAGCTGTAACTGGGCCTGAACATTGTGCATTAATTGATCATATCTCAGGCTGTAGGTGGCCTTTTGAGGTGATTCTAGAGGCATTTGAAATCTAAGACAAAACCCTACAACTTTCATGAAGATCACATTTCAATATTCTGACTTATTCAATGACTTCAGAATTGAATGATTTCGGAGACAAAGAATCTCTATAATTTTTCACTCATCAAAAGTCATTTAGCATTTTCCACTCATCCACTCATTCATGAATCAGCCCCCTTGCCATTTTGTATCCCTAATCCTCTATAAAAGGCAGCCTTGGTTGATCATTTAGGGTCTTGGTCGTAGAGACCAAGATCATGCTAGTGTGTTGTTTGATTATCTTGTTGTAGTTTTCTTTTGTTCTAAATTGAAGTTATGTTCTTTTTCTTCTTCTTCTTCTCTCTTTCTTTCTTCTTGTCTATGAGTAATTAATTTTTATTTTACTTGGGTGAAATGGTGAAGCTCTTGGTAATGAAATAAGGTTAGATTCATTTCTTTCTTGTGCTTAAATGATATATTTTCAAGTGGTCATTATACGTGTTGTATTTTATTTTCAATTAATTTAGAAATCCTCCTTGTAACGTGGAGATCTTGATTCATTATAGACAAGAGGTTGGCACAATGAATGCTTAAGCCTATTTATAAGTGGTGGTGTTAATAGATGATTAAAGGAATCATAATATAATTACGTATATAATTTTTAATGAACTTTGAATGCTGTATTTTTCGATTGGAACCTCCATTATGTGTGGATTCTAATTGAGTTATAAAAGAATTAATATTGTCCTTAATTTATTTACCAAGAGTGGATCTCCTAACCCAAGTAAGTTTTTTTTATTTGTGACCAAATTTTATCATTTTTATTATTGTGACAAAATATTTACTTTACGTCAAAGAATTTTTCTTCATCAATTTCCTGTGGATCGACCTCGGACTCCCGAGAATTTATTACTTAAAACAACCTATACTTGGATTTGTAACTTTTAATTCGCATCAAAGATGATGAAGATGACTTGGAAATAAATGAGGAAAATCTTACTCTACTAGTAAAGAAATTCAGAATATTTTTTAAGAAGAATGGAGCTCATAGAAGACCTCCCTTTCCCCAAAAGAATATCTATCACAAAGGGGAAGGAACCTCATCCACTCTTAAATGCTATGAATGTGGAGAATTGGGTCACATGAAGATGGAGTACACAATTTATCAAAGTAAAGTGAAAAAATATGACAAAAGATCCTCAAGGGAGAAGAAAGAAAGAAGAGCCTACATAGCTTGGGATGATAATGACATGGATTCAACCGATAGCTCAAACAATGAGAAAGCCAATCTATGTTTCATGGCTAGAGGAAAAAAGGAAGATGAAGATGACATGAAGGTAACATCCTCAAATTCTGAATCAAACTTTTCCCCTTCCTATGATGAATTGTAAGATGCATTTGAAGAATTACACAATGAATTTATGAGGCTTGCAAAAATGATTTCATGTTCAAAGAAAACAATTTCCTCATTTGAAAATCAAATTTCTACTTTAAATAAAGAAATTGAGGAATTGAAATTAGAAAATAAAACTCTTGGGTTGATTGATGCAAATTCTTCATGCATAATATGCTCTTCACATGATAATGCACCCACACCCTCATCTTGCTCATCATGTAAAACATTTAAAATTGAGATTGAGGATTTGAAAAATACACTTTCAGAATTTACCTTTAGAAGAGATAACTTGAATGTATTGTTAGGGAAACAAAGATGTGTTTTTCAAAAGGCTAGTTTAGGGTATAACCTAATAACCAACAAAAATTTCTCAAGAATTTCTTTGTTTCCTCAAGTACATCAAGTAGTCCATTCATCAAATGTTTTCATTGTGGGAAGAAAGGGTATAGTGCCTCTACATGCAATGTTAGCAAGAATTTAAACACCAAGGTTGGGACTAAAATGATTTGGGTCCCCAAAGACACCTTGCCTAAAACTAACACACAAGGACCCAAGAAAAGTTAGGTACCAAAAGCCAAAAATTGAAGCGTGTTGTAGGTGTGCTTGAAAGGCCAAGAATTGACTGTGGATTTCTTGAAAAGTGGCTACTCTAAGCACAAAACTAGAAAATACTTCAAGCTCTCTTTCTTGTCTCTAAGAAGCTTGGACTTGCAACCTTTGGTAAAATGGAGACTTAGTTTATGTTTCTCTGCTTAATTTCTTAAAATTTTCTTTACATGTCTCAAATATGGTAGATTAGTTCGCTTCTTGTTTGAAATAGCATATTTGAGGAAAATATCTTAGAACTTGGCATATTGGATCAATCATACATCTAACTCTTGCTAAAAATCATTTTTGTTGCATAACTTATCATATTGTGATATTTTGTTGCACAATATGTAATGCTACTGCATAATATGATATTTAGTTGCATAATCTATCATTTATTGCATGATATGTCATTTTTATGCATAACTTATTACTTTGTAGTATAATTTGATAGTTTACTGCATTATTGAACTCCGTGCATAATTATATTGCTTTAGTAATTCTTGAAATCCAATACTGACTTGAGCGTCAGAGTTTTCCTCAAGTTTGTTTTACAGGTGCTTGATTCATGCTTAAGACCCCCAAATTACTAATCTCAAGTTCTTGATGAAGAAAATTACTTCTTAGTACCTTTGAAGAAGAGAAATCAGCTTATAAGTTGCATTTATGGTGGTTTGAGAGAATGGAAAATAAGGCAAAGCCATGATGATCCTCAAGATGGAATAAGTTTGTGTTTTAAGGGCTTAAGTCTTAAAGAATTTCTGGTTTTGGAAGTGAAATAACCAGTTAGAAGAAGGATATAATCTGTTATGGGAAGAAAGTAACTAATTATTTGCTCCTTGGAAGTGTTCTGTGCAAGCAAAATAATTGGTTGGGAGAAGTCCCTAACCTATTATTTAGGCAAACAGAGGCTAATTTTCTCCATGGACCACAAAAATAACCAATTAGGAGCAAGTCCTAATCGGTTATTAAGGCAACCCGTGAGCCTCTCATATGAAATTTTCTTCATCCTAACCAATTACACCTTGCTCTAATCGGTTATTTACACTTACAGGGACCTCACTTTCTTAATTCTATACTAAGCTAATCGGTTAGCTTATGTCCATAATCTGTTATTGCTCCAACCTGTGACTCAAAATTTTGATTTCATATGAGCTAATCTGTTAGCTCACTTCCCTAACTTGTTATTCATGCAACCCGTGGCCACCTTTTTTGTTTCAAACTCGAAAATAACCTGTTAGCTCCACCCCCTAATCTGTTATTGCTCAAAACCGTGGCCTCCCCTTTTCATTCCTCACTAAGATAATCGGTTACCACAAAGGTATAACATATTATTGTGCTCCATAAAACACCAAAAACCATGACCTCCCCTCACCATTCACGACCTAAACTTCCATTGTTTCTTCTTCCTCAAACACCCACTCACACCCACTCACACCCACTCACTCAAATTGATTATTGGGGCTTAGGCATGGAATACTCATTTTTGTTATAGCCTCTTTATTGTGTTTAAGGCTTATCTAACCATAGTTAGTTATCTTTTGTTTATGATGTTCATTATCTTAGAATCATGCATGCTTGACTATGTTTAGTATGACTTGGCTATGTGTAAAATGGCAAATGGTTTTGTGTTTCTTCTCTCTTTGTCAAAATCTATATTGTATATCTTTTTTATCATGACAAAAGGGGAAGAAGTTTATGACTCATTGAGGAAAGGTAAATAAATAACAAGGTGCAAATTCAATGATCTTGGGATTCCAAAATTAAGGGGGAATTGTGCATCTCTGATCCAATCACCTCTTGAAAAATGGAAGGGGAGTAAGTTTCTATCCTTTTGTGAGTTCCAATTTATTTGAACTAACATTTTTCTTAATGGATGTTTGTCATTATCAAAAAATGGGAGAATATGATTAGCATTAGTAATGGCAATGGTTTTGATGATAACAAACAAGAGAAGTGATGGTTATGCAAAGATCAAGTCCCAAGTTCTTCAAGTTTAGCTTATAGGACTTAGATATTGTGTAAAGGTAAATGAGAATCATACTAAACTCAAATAAGTTTTTAACATCTTCAAAAGTGTTTCTTAAATGTTTAAATGCCCAATAAAGTGTTTTTGGAAAGTTAGTCTTGGTGGTAGTTCAAACCTTTGAAAAATAGTCAAGTTTGTGTTTTTCAAAATTGACCTTTGGTCACTATTTTGATCATATCTTTCAAAATAATTTGAGTTTTGTTCTGAAATTATTTCATATGAAAATAGACTCAAAGATCTTTCCAATGAGTAGTCATTTGCTTAAAACGAATAAGAAACGAAGAAGTTATGACCATTTAAAGTCAGTTTTCAAAACCAGAGTACAATAACCGATTAGGGATTTTCCCTAACCGATTATTCACCCTGTCAGGAGCTACTTTCACGTTCTAAATGCTCCTAACTGATTAGACAATTGGCCTAACTGATTAGGCAATTGGCCTAACCGATTAGGCAATTGGCCTAACCGATTAGGCAATTCACCTAATCGGCTAATGCAAAACTTAGGAGCGTTTTTCACATTTCTTAAAAGGTCCTAATCGATTATATGTTTCTCCTAACCGATTATTGTTAAAGTCAGAAGACAAAATCTCAACCTCCTAACCGATTAGGACAAAGTCCTAACCGGTTATCTGGGCAATCAGAAAACACGTTCCAACAGCTATAAATGACTAGTTTTCATAGGAAATCATTTTTAATCACCACCAACGGCTCTTATTTGCTTTGGGCTATAAATGAAAATGTTTGGGCATTAAAGAAAGGTTAGAGAACAATATGAAAATCATCCTTGAGTATTAAATTCGTGTTTCATCATCTTTTTCTCCCAACCCCTGTTTTGAGCTATAATTGTGTGATTCCTTGATACCCATAGAACTTCAAATTGTAATATCTACTCTTGTGAGAGTTTCATCTTATATACACTTTAATTCTTTGTGAAGAGGGTGATGTATTCCTCTAGAGAAAAAAGGTAGGTATCCTTTATTTGTAAAGAGAGTGATGTATCTCTCAAAAGCTATAAAGGGTGAGGTATCCCTTGGTTGTAGAAGGTGAGGTATCCCTCAAAGGTTGTAAAGGGTGAGGTATCCCTAGTTGAGGCTCAAGCACAAAGGGTGAGGTATCGTAAGGTATGGTGAGTGCTCTAGTTTATAAAGGTTGTCAATCACCTGTTGAAACTTGAAGATATAGTGAAAAATCTCTAATGATTGCTTGAGGACTGGACGTAGGCCATAAGTGGATTGGTGGCTGAATCAGGATAAACCTTGTGTTTGATCTTCTAAACTCATCTCTTTACATTTGTGCATTTATTTTATATGCTTGCTTGAATGTTATTCATCTTGACTTTTTTAATTTGTGAGTAAAGTGTTCAATCTCATTTATCTATTCACTTCAATCATCCAATAACTTCAATGAAAATTAATAAACAAACGTTTTACGAAAGATTTGTGAAAAGTTTTTATAAACTCAATTTACCCCCCTCTTAAGTTTGAGGCCACTTGATAACAAAATTGGAGTGTGATAATCTTCTCTCTGTAAATTGTTTATCGGAAGATATTTGCACAAATTATATGAAGTATGTGCAATCACCATTAAAAAAAGTTACACAATGAGACTAGATTGTTATCCATTTGATTTATATGAAAATATGCAAAGGTTGTGTTGGGCAAGTATTATTACAATTTTTTATTTAAAAAAAAAGAGCAAACTCATGTATTAGATTTCTAAAGATATAATTGTCATTATTAAGCTCCTCCAAATAATTTTATCAATTTAGTTCATCAATCCTTAGAAAGTGAAATTAATTGGTCTTCTGAAAGAATTAACATCAATGTAATGAGTCCCTCAATCACAAAAAAATACTATCAATTTAGTCCTTCAATCTTGAAGTCCACATTGATGATTAAATTATTTGGAGGATGAAAGTAATAAATATTATATGGACTAAAACCCTATTCTGGTCTTGGTATACGCTCTTATTCTCACTTTAGTATTTGACATTTTATTTTTCTCACTTTAGTCACTAACATGTACAAATTTACTTTAATTTAATTTAGTCCATATGTCAATATATCCATTATTTAATAAACTGGAATGTTGTTGTATCACCATTAGAAATGATGTGACATTGTTATTTGCCAACATGATAATTTGATAGAAAATAACTGGATGAACACATCTAAAATTATGCTGATTTATTTTCCACTTTTCATTTGAAAAAAAAAGAAAAATCATCTCATATTTCAAAAGCCAAATGAAATATGAAATAATGTCATTTTAAACAATATTTTTAAAACCGGTTGAACAGTTGAACTAGTGAAATGAGTGCTTCATAGTTCAATTGGTTTAACCAGGTTAACCGGTGCTTAAATCGTTAATATTATAGTCATGTGCGTTTGAGTAAGCTTTTAAAAAAATGATTATAAGATAGTATAATTAATTAATTTTTATTTAGAAAGTTTTATGAAAATTAAAAGTTGTCTTACGTTTGGAAACAATTATATAAAACACTTTTTTATTTTCTCTCTCTTCTATTGCATCTCTCCATAATTAATTATTTTGAGAAGCAATTTATTCATGCTTTTCAAAAAAGCAAAAATTATTTTTTTAGATTCTGTTTTTTTTTCAAAATCTTGTTCAAACACATGTCCATGTTTTAGAGTTATTTTTTTAATGAAATAAGTACTTTTCTTGTAAAAAAAGTACAAACAAACATACTCTAAGTTTTTTTTGTCTTTTTCTTTTTTAGAAAAATTAGTTAAAGATTTTAAATTAAAAATCACCTGGTTTAATTAGATAGTTCAACTAGTAGATTCACAGACTTTCACTTGTAGCACCCCAAATTCTGACTATGTTAATAGAAATACCAGAATTACACTGTTTTATATTTTCTATGTGTTATAAAAATAGTTTGACATTCGAGATCATTTTGATCATTTTGTGTGATTTGCTTGAGTCAAGAAAATAATAATTTTCTTGACCTAAAAAAATTTTATTTTAATTAATTGGAAATTTGGGGATCTTACTAAACCCAATTGATTGATATATATATTAATCTTTTAATTTTTAAGATTTAACTATGCAATAAAATAATTTTATATTATTATAATATTATTTTATTCAACAATCTTTCTTGTATTAAAAATAGTAAAAATCGCTTCAAAATGATCGTGGACCCGAAAAAGTTCATGGGACAGCGTTTAGTGTAGCTTGATCAACGATTAAATTGGATTAATTCTAAACCAATAAGAATCAGTCAAAATAGGTGGCTTGACTATTTTAAACCAATAGGAAGTAGTCAAACAAAGAAGCATAGACTTCAATATAGACCATTGGATGAAAAGCATGATTTAGATGCTTTTGATCATAACCATTGATCCGATCAATGGTGTGAAACGAATCCTAATAAAACCATTAAGTAATATCCACCGTAGATGAGATCAATGGATAGGAAATCAAGTTGATTTTCAATGGCTAAGATGAAGTCAATAATAGTGGCTTGAATTTGTTTAGTAACTATTTAAACATAATTTAGTTAATCTAATGGCCTAATTAACAAGTTAAGAAAACTAACTTAATTATTAATTAGTTATAATTTAATTCTTAATTAGATATCCTAATTTTAATTAGAGGTCATGATATATGTTAAAATATATTAAACTAATTAGTTATGTAATTGGATAATTAATTAAGAGTGGTTAGGAAACTAAACCTAATTAATTAGCTATTTGATTAGCAAGTAATTAGACTTAAATTGAACACAAATTAAACCCCTAAACACCCTTGAACCACACGGCCAGCCAGCAGCCTTGGGGAGGCTTCTCCATGATTCTTGAACCATCCAAATTGCCATGCAAGTCAAGTTGATGACATATGCCATGTGCAATTGCATGTGCACCTAAAATGGGATATTTTGCTTCATGCAAATCTTCTAATTTCCTTATGCTTATCCCACGGCAGCCCACTCCATTTACCCTCTCAATATTCATTTTTCTCTTTCATCAAAAAGCTTTCAACATATTCTCTCAAAATTCCAAGAACACCAAAGCATACTTTCCTTCCATTTTCTCTCCATAAGTTTGGCCCCCAACACCAAATACACCATCACTCACCTATAATTTTCACTCTCATCTTTTCCTAAAGCTAGATAACATTCTAAACACTTTCCATTTAGGAAGTTTTCCCAAAATCACACTCTAAGTGCTTCAAAATCCAATTTCTACCTTACTTTCCTAGAGGTAAACTTTGGTTTTAATAGTTTTAATTTAAGTTTGTGATTTTCTAAACCATGTTTGTTCCATGGTTTATCATTATTAAGCTTTGTATGTGATTTTATTAATTGTTTTAGAATTGTTAAGAATTGATTGTGGCTTGTACGAAATCAAGGAGAAGGAGAGGAGCTTAAAAGACTTGTCTTCAAGAGGTAAGAGGGAGATTTTACCTCACCAACCAAGTTTTGGTGGTGTGGGGATGGTTTTGTTCGGTGAAAAACCCATAAGGGTTTATTCACCTATTGTTTGGTGTGCTTTGATTGTGTTTGTGATGTGTATGGTATTGTTTCTATGCTTGCATGTATGATAAAATGCTTAAAGCTTTGATATTATGTGCATATGTATAATTATGAAAGCATGAGAATGTATGTATAATTTAGGATGTGAATAACATGATGAATCGATTGTATGTGTGCTCTAAAGAGCACTGAGGCTCACAGCCATACTATGGAAAAGAGGACCAAAGTCCTCAAACTGATGAATTAAAATTAGAAATGAGCGATTTAAATGAATTCGAAAAAGTTTGAGTATAGCAAAGTAAAATGATTTTTATGTGAAGTAAATAAAAGAAATAACAATTTTTGGAAAATAGTACAATTACTGATTTTTAGAGGGGTTATACAGCAAATTTTTACAAAAGGGGGACTAAATTGTAAATATTATGTAAATGAAGGGCCATTGTATAAATACTTATTTTTAGAGGGATCATATTGCGAATATTATTTTTAGAGTGGTCATATTACAAATATGAATTTTATGAGGGACTATTTCATAAATATAATTTTTATGAGGGACTATTCTGTAAATATTATTTTGTGAGGGGCCATTTTTTAAATATTAAATTGAAAAAGGACTAAAACATAATTATTATGTTTTTGAAGGACTATTATGCAAATATGGAAAATATAGTGAATTTTTAGTATTAAATGAGAAAAATTGTATTTTTGGATTTAAAACGTATGAAAAATATTTATGAAATTGGAAAACGTTGAAAAATGACTACGCGATTTTGAAAAGGCGATAGAATTGAGTCGCGATTAAGAAAATGAGAAAATATGACTACGCGATTAAAATACAGTAATAATACTGTTAGATTAATATGTGGACCCCGAATATGTGATATAAATTGGAAATGTGACTAGTGCATAGTACATGCATTGGAAAGGTCCGATGGACTGTATGAGGCTAGTTGCCTAGGAGAGACTACACCTCCTGAGTGGGTGCGATATACGTAGTGTAAGTCACTAGTTAACCTTGGGGGCATTGGGGTGCGGGTTGCCTACAATGGGCAGTTGGTAGCTCTTCTGTGCCGTAGGTTAGACCGACGCAACACACCAATGATCCTAACCGAGGCACTATCCTTAATCAAGATCTGATAAAGACTGTCGTGTATATGCTAGATGTGCGAGATTGAGCACGTGGTCCGAGGCATATTGGTACCGACAAATCTTTTCGATCACTCTCTCCGACCTGAGTTGTAGCTCCACAGAGTAGGAAATTGAGTCTGTGTGCATACATGTAGCTATTGAGGGTATTATCGTAATTATGTTTATGATAATTGAATTGTTGATTATTTGATTATTATTAATGGCATGATTGTAAATATTGCTTACTTCATGTATTTTATTGATAAATGATATTGATGGTATAACTGTAATTATGGTATGATAGTTGTATGAGATATTGTATGAGTTTATCTTCATTGCTACCATACTGGTATTGGCGTAGGTGATCTCACCTCTTTGTATGCATGTTCTGTATTATATTTATATTTGTTAAGACGTTGAGCAAGAAGTGGAGTGAGAAGCTGAAGAGGAGCAAATTCCTGCTGAGGACATTGAGTTTTGAAAAGATGAAGATGCCTAGTTTCCTTGGCTACCTGAAGCTGACATTCATTGGAGGAGATGAGACATGGACTGTAAATTTAGAGAGAGAGAGTATTTACTATATGGGAGACCTAAATATTAGATTGAGTAGGCAACATTTAAGACACCCTTACTTTTCTGTTAATCTTTGTGTACAACTAGAGTTCTCAATATCTATTAGGCAGTATTGGGGAGCTTACTATCGTACTCCCAGTGCAATTAGTATTGTGTTGTCTGCTCAGACACCTGTCCGCCAGACTACACATCATGACGGATTCCTATATGTTGAGGAATCTGAGGAGGACCCGTCTGAGGGTTCTGCTGTCTAGTAGGACTTGGACAGTATAATAGTTTACATTAAAGTTTAAAGTTTAAATATTTTGAAAGTCTAGTTTGTACTTATTTAAGTTTGACAATACTAAAGGCTTGTATGTACATATGATGTAAATTATTTGTGACAATATTGTTATGTTTTTATTTTCTGTTAAGTTTATCTTATTATCATCAAGAAATTTTATAACTCGTATTTATATTACAAGCACGATTTCTAATAAAGGGGTAATATGGTAATTAAGTAACACCAAGTGTGACGCCCTAAGGAGGGTGTTACATTTCACTCATTTTCTTGGTTTTTTACTAGTTTTTGTTGTTAAACCACTTATCCAGTTTTTTGGGTGAACGAAAAATGATGAAGTGACCGGTTCACAGTTCAATTGGCATTGACAAAGTTAAGCCCTGGAAGCTGCACAAGTAATCATAAAAATTCATGCTATAAATCTATTAATAATGTTATAACATATATAAAAGATAAATAAAATTAATTATTATCATGTGAATAAAAAAAAATCTTCTATAATTGTCCTCAATGAGTTATCGTTGAACAATAAGCTCCTTGTTAATTCCAATAAATATATTTTTCTCAATGTAAGTGATTAAATAATCATTCATCCAATCATTTCACATTCGATTTCTTAGTCAGTTCTTCATAATCTTCATAACAGATAATGCTCTTTCAATAATTGTTGTAGCAATAAGTAAAATTAATGCTAACTTCATTAGTAAATACACCAATGGATAAACAAGATGTTTCCTAATTTCATCTATTTTCTATGCTAAGCTGCAAATCCCTTTTAAATTTAAAAAAATATCACTACTTTACATATTAATAAGGTATGTGTCCGACTGATTATCAAGAACTATCAAACTAATGTGAAAAAAATCACATAGGCAAAATTTAGTAAATTGAATCAATTTTTCCTTACAATTGCTATTTAAAATGGAACTAGATTTTACCATTACATTTGGCGAGTAGAAAGATGGGAATTGAGAAAACAATCTATTAGGTTTAAACTTTAAAGAATATAAAAGAAAATAATATTATTATTTAGGTACATTTAAGTTTTCAATTTTTTTTATTACTACTACAATTTATTTTTTTCAAAAATTCTAGGGGGCGCATGCGCTCCCCTTCATTTATATGTGGCTTTGCCATTGTCAACCAATTCAACTGGTTCACTTGAACTAATTTTTAAAAGAGGAGAGATTAGTTTACACTAATGTAAGTTTTTTTTCTCTTACACCTATTTTTAATCGTTAGTTTTACTTTCATCTAATGGTTGAGATTATTTCATTAAAAGTAACCATTAGATGAAAATAGATCTTGGTTAAAAAAGTAACCATTAGATTAGTTTTAAATATATTCAAATCTTTTATCAAAGTTACATTCGGATAATGATGTCACATTATTTTTAATAGTAATAAACATCTCTGTCTGTTAAATAAATGAACATATAGATAAAAAGATTAAATTAAAGTTAATTCATAAATATAAAGGAAAAAAAAGGCGAACAATAAATTGAGAATAAAAACAAGGAAAACGTAAATTGATCTCCAACTTTCTCTTTTAAAATATTAGTTTTAAATATATTCATATGGTTATCTTTTATCAAACTGTTACATTAACGGATAATGATGTCACGTTATTTTTAACAGTAATATATCAACATCTCTGTCTGTTAAATAAATGAACATATAGATAAAAAGATTAAATGTATTAACCGGAAAAAGTTAATTCATAAATATATTTTTAATGTGAACAATTTTATAAAAAAAAGACGAACAATAAATTGAGAATAAAAACAAATATAAGGTCCAAAACAAGATTTTTGTCTATTATATATTTAATTTGCAAACTGTAGGTTTACTTGAAAAAAAGAGTCAGGGTCGTTTATAAGCCACCGTTTCTGTTAGTTAATAAAGCACCCACTTTGATTCTCCCGCATCTTCTTTCCTATTCCTGGGGTAAGATAAGAGACCGCACTCTCATTTTGAATTGTCGACACTGGCACAAGGTGCATACGATCAAGAGCAAAATTTCTCCGAAATTAGAATGCTGGAATGCCTCTCCTTCAACTCATCTACCTCATCCTCAGCATCCGCTCCAGTTCCAAATCGCCCTCCTCCTTCCCAAGGTAACTCCAAACATATAATAATAATAATAATAATAATAATAATAATAATGCAATCATGTTTTCAAACCCATTTGCACAAAGTGAAAGCTTACTTAAACTTTCCAAAATGACCTGTTTCCGTTTGTATCAATCTCTCACAGAGGGCACTCCCACTCCCAATGTCTCCCGTGAATACAATCTCACCGTGCAGGCCAACTCATACTCCGAGATCCGGTCCAAGATTCAAGCCCCTCCTCCACAGGGCCAACTGCACCTTCTGCTTAACCCTAACCGAGAACGCGTCCAGGAGGCACTTGTCAACACCAAAAACAACAGCACACTCACTCGCCTCATTTCCACCTACTTCGACCACACTGAAACCGCCTCCGAACTCTGCCTCCACCTTCACGGATACCTCCATCGTGCACGCGCCATGTACGCTCCTCTCCTCGACCTCCTTGCCATTATTCACCCCTTTGATTCTATCCATGATTTAACTCAATCCCATTGTGACCGCGCCTTCGATCTCTTCCTCGAGTTCGATAGCCAAGAAAATCCTTTCCCTGATTCCCACAACAACTTCACCAACGTCCGTACCTGCTTGTCCGACCTCAAAAAACAACTAGATTCCCATCTTAAAAAGTCTCGATCCAGGATTCGCCTTTTCCGGCGCACCACCGCCAGTTCTGCTCTTTGCTTTGTCGCAACTGCAGTTGGAGTGGCGGTGGCGGCAGTTGCCGTCACCGTCCATGCCATTGTGGTCTTTGCTGCTGCTGGAGCTGTTCCTTTATGTACTGCATACATTCCCCGTGAAAAGAGAGAACTCGCTAGGTTGGCGCAGCTTGATGCTGCTGCCAAAGGCGCTTATGTGCTGAGCAATGATCTTGATACCATTGATCGCCTTGTTGCTTGGCTCCGCACTGCGGTTGAGGGCGACAAGCTTCTGGTTCGGCTCGGTTTGGAGAGGGGAAGGGAGAGGTATCTTATCCAGGAGGTGCTGAAGCAGCTATGCAAGAATTATCAGAATTTTCTTCACCAGCTTGAGGATCTTGAGGAGCACATAAGCCTCTGCTTATACACTGTCAACAAGGCTAGATCATTGCTCCTTCAAGAGATATGCAATCATCAAACTTTGTAGTTAGTTCCTATTCCTAACCAACTAATCATTTTTTTTTGTTATATAATCACTGGATGCACTTCTAGTTCATGATTGAGCAACCTATTTAAACATGCTAGCTGACCCTCAATTGAAGATATAGGGTTTTAACCAATTTCTGGGCATCTTGCTGTGAAGAATTCATCATTGGTATGGCTCCTAACTTACTAAATTAAATCAAGCTATTGTTGTATTCACCGTTTAATTCATTCATGTCAAAAAAGTACCTTGCCACCTACCTGCCATTTACTTGCCATCAAATTTTATATCTTAAGTGAAGGATGTTTGGTCAAGAGTCATTGTCTTGAGAAAGAAATTAGGGCTCTATTCTGTGACTGATATTTGTATTTAATCATTAATTGTTAGGGAATCGTGATGTACTTTCCAATGTTGATGTAAATATGCAATGCTATCATTTTATGGCTCTGTTTATAATGCCAATGGTGCCACTTAATTTCCTTTTATTTAAAATTTATGTCTAGCTTCTAGGTGATTATAGTCTTGATATTAAATACTCCTTTTGTGTTGTTTTCACAGTTAGTTCTGTTCAATGAATTTTTGAAGTATATATTCTACCCAAACTGTTACTGTACAGTTAAAATTTCATGTACCACCTGTGCTAGTTCAAATTCCAGTCCTTAGTGTTACATTTTCATGATAATAGGTCACCTTATTCCAATATTGTTTTGAATATCCGAATTCAATTCTCTGTTTTAGAGAACACTGAGGCTCAGAATCTCTAGAATTTTTGCTGAGGATTTCTCACAAGTTTGTGAACTTCGAAATTGAAACTTTCTTCTGCCTGAAATTTTTTAACTTCCATGCAAAGCTGTTTATAAATTGGGCTCTTTGTGGCCATAACCTCATAGTTGAAAGTTGTAGTATTATGCCATTGTCTTAGAGTATAACCACAAATCGTTTAAAGGATACAGCAGTAGTGACTTAAGCAACTATGGCTAGTGCTGTTCAGATGGTCACATTAATCGCCTTAAAGCAAGTTTGGTTGCTAAAGGCTATACTCAGATTTTTGGTCTTGACTATGATGATACATTTTCTCTTGTAGCCAAAGTAGCATATGTTGGTCTTTTTTATCCATGGTTGCCATTCGTCATTGGCCCCTTCACCAACTAGATATAAAAATGCCTTTCTTCATGGTGAGCTATAGGAAGAAGTCTATATGGAATTGTTAGGCTTTGTTGTTCAGGGGGAGTATTCTAGACATGTGTGTCATTTATGAAGATCTCTCTATGGCCTCAAACAATCCACTTGAACTTGGTTTGGTAGCTTCAGTACTGTGGTGTAATAATTTTGTATGACTCACAGTGAAGCAGATCATTCAGTGTTCTACCACCATTTTTCTCAAGGATGTATTTATCTAGTTGTATATATTAATGACATCGTTATCGCAGATAGTGATCATCATGGCATTTAGCGACTTAAACAATTCCTCTTTAATCATTTTTAGACAAAAGACTTGGGCAAACTTCAGTATTTCTTGGGAATTGAAGTTGCTCAGTCTAAGGATGGTATTTCTATCTCACAGTGAAAGTATGCTTTGGACATACTTGAGGAAACAGGCATGCTAAATGCTAAGCCTATTGATACCCCGATGGATCCTAATGTCAAACTTCTATCAAATCAGGGGGGAGCCCTTAACTGATCCAAGCAGATATTGGAGACTTGTTGAGAAACTAAATTATCTCACAGTGACTCAACTTGATATCTTTTTTCCTGTGAGTGTTGTTAGTCAATTTTTGAACTCTCCATATGATAGCCATTGGGATGTTATGGTTCAAATTTTAAGATATATTAAAGGAGCACTAGGAAGAGGACTCCTCTAGGAGAATAAGAGGCACACTCAAGTAGTTGGTTATTCTGATGTTGACTGGGCAGGTTCACCTTCTAATAGACGTTCCACTTCAGGCTACTGTGTACTTATTGGAGGTAACCTGATTTCTTAGAAAAGTAAGAAGTAAAGTGTGATTGCTAGATCTAGTGCTAAAGTTGAGTATAGAGCTATGATTGCGACAACATGTGAGCTTATTTAGTTAAAACAGTTACTCAAAGAACTTTAGTTTTGAGATGTTGGACAGATGACCCTTGTCTTTGATAATCAAGCTACTTTACATATTGTCTCTAACCTAGTCTTTCATGAAAGAACTAAACATATTGATATTGACTGTCATTTTATAAGAGAGAAGGTTCTTTTGGGTGACAATTTCACAACCTTTGTTAACTCAAATGATTAGCTTGCTGACTTTCTCACAAAATCTCTTAGAGGACCCTAAATTAGTTATATATGTAACAAGCTGGGATCATATGATATATATGCTCTAGCTTGAGAGGGAGTGTTAGATAAATAGGTTTTTACCTTTGGTCTTTTACTTTTAGTAGTTTCATTACTTTATTATTCCTTTTTTTGTTGTACAATTGTAGCTATTCTTTTACTCATATAATAAAATCAAAAGAAGTACCTAACATGTCTCAACTTTTAGCTCAATGGTTTCTCCTTTCTCTCCTTTCTCTTTCCTTTCAACTATTAGAAGTTAACAAGGTCTTCATTGAACTTTTTAAATTTTCTGTCTGTGAACTGAGTGTCATTGTCCGTGACTATAGTATAAGGAAGCTCATACCTGCAGGTTATATTTTTCCATACAAACCTTTTTACCTTTCTTGATGTGATTTTGGCGAGGGATTCAGCTTCTATCCACTTGGTTAAGTAGTCTACTACCACAATTAGGAATTTCACTTATACAAGTGCTGGTGGGAACGGGTGTAGGATGTCCATTCTCCACTTGCAAAATGGCCAAGGGTGAGGGATGAGTATAATTTTTTTGATGGGGCTTGATATAGATTGTCGAACTTCTGCCATTTGTCACATTTCCTGACGCAGGTCAGACAATCTTTTTTCATTATGGGCTTGTAGTATCCGGCTCTCAAGATCTTCACAGCTAATGACCTGTCACCTATATGTTGGCCACATATCCCTTTGTGATCTTCAACCAATATGTATTCGGTCCTAGTTGTGCCAACACATTTGAGCAGTAGGGTTGAAAACCCTCTTTTGTACAACTAATCGTTCAATAAGGTGTAGAACGATGCTGACTTCCTGACCTTCTTTGCTTCCTCTTCTTCTAGAAGTAGGATTTTGTTCTCCAAATATTGGACAATTGGGTACTTCTAGGAGGTCGGTTCACTTGCAATGGCCAAGATTAGATGGGTGTCAATGGACAATTTGTGGATGGTTTCATAGACTACTAACCTGTTGTTTCCTGGCCCTTTCATGTTGGCGATTTTCAATATAAGGTTTGCTCGAGTTTTGCGCTTTGGGGATATGCTCCATTGTGAATGACTTGAACTTCCCTAATAACATTTTGACTCGTTCCAAGTATTTTGCTAGTTGTGGATTTTTTGCTTGATACTCCCTTTTCACCTGTTGTACTATAAACTAGGAATCACTTTTGGCTATTAGTGACTCCGCTCCCATTTCCATGGCTAACTCTATCCCGACAATGAGGGCTTCATATTTTGCTTGGTTATTGTTGGTTTTGAACTCGAACTTCAATGACTGTTCTACTGCCAAGCTATTTGGTCCTTCCAAAATTACACCTGCTCTGCTCCCTTTCCGGTTAGACGCTTCGTCCACGAATAGTAACCAGTTGGATTCCTTTTCTCTTTGGGCTTTTGTCTTATCGCAAAATTCCAACAGTAAGTCAACTAGCATCTATGACTTGATGGGCCCCCTGGACTCGTACGTGATTCTGTATTCTGACAACTCCATAGACCAAGTGATCATCCTCCGTGCTAGCTCTGGCTTCCTGAGGACTTTCTTGATAGGTTGATCGGTTCTTAAAGTTATTTGATGGCTTTACAAGTAGGGTTGGAGCCTCCTTGCTATGGTTAGGAGCGCTAATACCGTCCTTTCAATCTTTTGATACCTGTGCTCTGCTCCTTGAAGTACTGTGCTCACAAAATACATTAGTTTATGTTCCTTTGTGCTCTCCCATACTAATATGGAGTTGATGGCCAGTTCCGACACTACGAGATACAAGTATAAGGTTTCACCGGGCTCTGACCTTATTAAGACCAGTGGGGATGACAAATATTCTTTTAGCGAACTATTGTTACAAGGTAATGTTGTTCGACTTGAAAACCTAGAGCGTTCATAATCGAGGGAGCGAACTACTGTTACAAGGTAATGTCGTTTGACTTGAAGAATGTTGAAAACCAACTCATAAAGCTTAGGTATTGAAAACCTAAGGCTTCGTCAGCTAGTTTATCAATGTTCGAGAGAGGATATGAGTCTTTGGGGCAATCTTTATTTAAGTATGTAAAGTCCACACACATTCTCCACTTTTCATTGGACTTTTTTACCATCACAACATTTGACAACCATGTCATGTATTTCACCTCTCAGATGAAGTTGACTTTTGCCAAACGTTTGACTTCGTCGGTTATGGCCTCTGCTTATCCTCTCCCAACCTCCTTTTCTTTTGTGAAACTAGCTTGGCCTTCAAGTCTAATGCAAGTCTATGACACATAAAGTTAGGGTCAATACCTGGCATGTCGGCTGCCAGCCATGCAAACAGGTTTGTGTTCTCTCGGAGAAGCTTTACTATGTTTTGAGCTAGGTCCTCTGGGAGGTTTACGTCGATTTTAGTTACCTAATCTGATTTATGTCCTAGCTGAATTTTGACAGTTTCACCTTGTGGTTGAGGCTTTACTTCTTTGAATTCTTCTCTAGGATCTAGCTTTGTCATGTGTGCCCAATAGCATTCTCTTCTCTTGCCTTGCGTTTCCTCTTGTCTTGTTTCTCCAGTCTTGGCCTTTCTTCGTTCACTCGAGTTAAGCTAACTCCAGGCCTTGAGTGAGTCATTGTAGCATTGCCTTGCTTCAAGTTGGTCCGCGTGGATGGTCCCGATCTACGTGTTCGACACTTGGAACTTCATAGTGAGATGAGGTGTGGAGACAATTGCACCGAGCTTGTTCAAATAAAGGTGCCCCAAGATGATGTTGTACAATGCCTGGCAGTCAATGACCAAATATTTGATTGGAATTGCTTTCATTCTTGCAAATAGGGTTCATAGTTTTATGTACCCTTTTACTGCCACTTGTTCTCATGTAAATCCAACCAAATTGCTTGGGAAGGGTAAGAGCTCACTTTCTAGGATTTTGAGTTGTCGGAAGCATTCTGAATAAATTATGTTAGCTAAACTTCCTTAGTTAAGCAACACTATTCTTACCTCAAAATTGGCTATCGCTATTGTGTTTACCATGAGATCATCTTGATTTTTGTCCATTCCATTGAAATCTTGGTGAGAAAAGGCTATCGTTGGGCCTATTGCCTTGTGGTGGTGAACTATAAGGGTGGGATTGTCGATGGCCATTAATGTCTTAATGTTCCTCTAGTGTCACTTCCTTGCTCAAGCCGACTCTCCACCTCTTGCAAACCCTCCTGATATGGTATTGACGACTCCACGAATTTGACCTTGACTTTGCGAGGCTGACCTTTCATTGGTTACTTGCCTATTTAGCCTACTTTCATCTAGGGCGGGAAACCGCCTTTGGCCTTGGTTATTGTTGGCCGGTTCCTGTTGCACCATTCTTTCTCTTGCCAAGTATTGATCTAGGTATCCCTTCCTAGCTAGGTCCTCGATTATGTCCTTGAGGGCTTGACATTCCTCCATCGTATGCCTATATGAACACAGTGGAGCTCGCATCATTTTCTCTTGTCGACATTTGGACCTTGGAATGTTGGGGCTGTTAGAATTTTACTAGGTCGATGTTGTAAATTTCCTTGAGGATCTCCTCCTTTTTGATGGCCAAAGGTGTGTAGTCCGAGAGGTGATGGATTCTCTTTGAGGGTCTTGCCGTCCTTAAGGGTTGGATTGGGGGGTCTCTAGGAAACGCCTGCCTTTCATTTCTTCTCTTCCTTCCCTGGGCTTCATTGTTGGGGACAGGACATAGGCCTCTTATCAATTTGCCCATTTCTCGTTTCGCTAGTTCGACTAGGGCTTGAGAGTTGGGGTTGGGCTAGTTCTGTTCGGTTAGTTGCCTTGTTGAAGCTGTTTCTTCCATATTAATGTATCCTACCGCTCTTGCACATAGGTCATCAAGGTTAGCTGAGGGTCCCTTGGCCAAGGAGTTGGCAAAAGGGCCAGACTGAATCCCTACCATTTTGCCGTGGAGTGCGGCAAGTGGGCTTAGGTCGCGAATCTAGATGGTTTCTTGGTTGAAATGTCCCATGAACTCCTTCAGCGACTCTCTAGGGTTTTGTCTCAAGTTGATGAGGTTGGTGGTGGTTTTTTGGTAGACTTTGCTTGTGGAAAAGTGGGTTAAAAAATCGTGGGCTAGTTCGAAAAAGTCATGGATGAATCAAGGAAGTAGTGTGGAAAACCAAAGTAAGGCGCCACATTTGAGGGTGCTTGAGAAGGCCCTGTAATGTATTGGGTCAGACCTCTCTTGCTAGTAGCATTATCGAGTCGAAGGCCTCAAGGTGTTCTTTTGGGTCGCTAGATCTGTCATGCATCTCCATGAAGGACAAAAGGCAGAAATTCAGGGGCAAGGGTTTAGACATGATGAAATTAGAAAATTTATAGGATGAAGTGTATTGGTTTTGGTTTGTGTTTCTTGCTTCGTTACATGCTTGAACACAAAAATGTGAGCTTTATTCCTCTTTGCCATTGTTGACTTCCACCTCCTCCTCTTGGCGGCGATCATCCCTCACCTCTTCTTCCTGTTGGTAGTTAATCCCTTCCTTCAAGTTTTGCAATCCTTTGTTCCCGACATCTTATAGTTTCTTGGGGATTCAGTGGGGGTGGTGGTTTTAATTGTTGGTTATTGTTGTTGGGTGCCAGTGGTGTTGAGGGTGTTATGGACAGCTCCCTGACTATGGGTTCTGGCCATGGTGAGGGGTGTTAGGGTCTTTGTTGTTAGCCCTTGGGTAGAAACGTTTTACGCGCTTCCCACAGACAGTGTCAGATGTTCCGTGTTAGACAATTGGGGGGCCTAAGCTAAAAGTGTGAACATGAAGAAAAAGAAAATGAGTGAACAGTGAACTCCTATTTATAAAGGGGTTGGGGGAGGTCTTCGTCCTTGATGGGGATTGGCCAGCAAAGGCAAGATCCTCTCATTGGGGGGTTGCCATATGTTAGACAAAATCCTTTGGGATCAAGGTTTATGCCTTTTGTAAGGGTTGTCTAGTATACTCCTCTATAGGTGAGCCAAGGCGTGTCTAATGCCTTGATGGTATTGGGCTGGGGTAGAGGCCTAATAGGGGCATACGGTCCAACAACGGTACTTATGCCACAAATGGCACCAAAGAATTCTCCTACAGAAATAAATTGGTAAAAATGTTTGGGAATGAAGAATCCACAAATTTTGAGAATTGTTGCGATTGCTGGGGTTGCAGCTGCTTTGTTTTGTTTACCCATGGACACTGTCAATTGGTCTATTAACTTTAGTTCTTGTATTTTGTCTTTTGTTTTTGTGATAATTATAATGTGTGGATGAGCTGCATATTTCCTTTATATTAATTTTATGTTCAAAAGAAATTCAACTTTAGACTATCCAAACAAAATCAATCTTTTGAGTCACTTTTCAAATATTATTAACAAATGTGTAAGTTATTGGCTATGATGATGCATCTAATGAGACCATAGGTATAAAACTCGAATCGGACCAGTTGGTTCAACAGGTGAATCGACCAAGTAACTAGTCTGATTCTATGTTTGGGTCGGTTATGCAGTCAACCTAGTGTAAATTAGTTTGACTAAGTCGGTTTTGAGAAAAATTGGTGACCCAGTTGTTAGATGCATGCACCGGCCGGTTCATGCTTATAAAAGCTTGAAACAGATTATTTAAAAAAAAATGATGAAAAAGGTAGAGAATGAAAGTAAAAAAAGAGCTTCAATGATTT
Source organism: Ormosia semicastrata (assembly GCA_029884595.1). Taxonomy (NCBI): domain Eukaryota; kingdom Viridiplantae; phylum Streptophyta; class Magnoliopsida; order Fabales; family Fabaceae; genus Ormosia; species Ormosia semicastrata. Next base: position 5,795,209 of record JAQQTO010000061.1, read on the forward strand.
GCATTATCTTGCTTACATCGTTGGAACTTGGAATGAACAAAACACTCGAGAACAATATAGTCACTATCGAGAACTACGAACATAGCGCCTCCATCGCCCCCTTGCCAGCCGTTGCAAGTGTCAAGTGGGTGGAATTGGGAGTAGTCACATTGGCCTGTGCAGAGCATTCGCCTCCTTCATTGTGCAGGGCAGCAGCTGCTTTTGTGACTTTCTCATGTCTTTGCAGCACCACTGCGGCACATGAAAGAAAGAGGAGGAAAAAGGCGATGATGGGTTGTTATGTTAGGTTGTTAGGGTTTGTATATTGGGGCCTTTGGGCTTTAATGAGTCAGCCTAGAAAAATATATAAGTGATAAGGTTTTTTTGGGTCAAGTATTGTCATAACCCAATAAAAGTAGAAACCGTCTACAAATTTAAATGTGGCTCAAACTCAAATATTTGAATGTATATAAGTTTTATGTAATTTTTTTATTTATATTAAATATTTATATATTTATTTATTTTGACCAATTTGACCAATGAATCACTAGTTAAAGTAATGACCTATTAACCCAGTATCCTGACTGAGTCAATGACCAGGCCGGGTTTAATAACTATGGATGAGACTACTAACTACATCGAACTGGGCTACTGATAATGTCAATAGATTATACATACAACTGGAAAAAAATGAATTTAGCCAAGCATTTTAAATGTGTTTCAGAATCCGGGACTATAAAGTTTTTATGAACATAGATCAAAGATTGAAAAAAGAATAAAATAAAGAAAAAAAAGTGGCATAAATGAAAATATGAGAGGGATACATGTTGACAAGTATTCCAAAAACAGTTGACAACACCATCAACGAGTAGGGTTTCCCTGTCTTGCCTTAAGGACAAGCTCTTCAGTGGTGGTGCCAATGATCTCGTTAGCTCGTTTCAGCCCAACACATTGAAACCGGCCAATGGTATCCTGAGTTCCAAGGAAAGCTTCCAGTCAACAAAGAGATCAATATCTTCATAGCAACATTACTTAGGTAACAACAATTGAAGAAAATAATCCATCTCCTACGAGTCGTATCAATAGACAATTCCATCGTCATCCAAATAGAGGAATGCAATGCACTTACACTACAACAACAACAACAACAACAACCAAGTCTTGTCTCACTAAGCATTTACATGGATCAAACGACGCCATTGTGTCCTATCATAAACTAAAGATATGTTATTCAGATCTAAATTTTTTTTAATTGTTTCACTTATAGTCTTTCTTGGTCTTCCTCTACTTCTAGCTATTGAGCTATTATCTACCTGATCTACTCTTCTTACAGGGGCTTATAAGAGTCTTCTCCTTACATGTCAAAACCACCTAAGGCGAGATTCTCTCATCTTTTCCATAATAGGTGCTACCCCTATTTTCTCTCTAATGTATTCATTCCTAATCCTATCTTGTCTTGTATGGCCACACATCCAATGCAACATCCTCATCTCCGCAACACTAATCTTATGCTCTTGTTGGCTTTTTACCGCCCAACATTCAGTACCATACAACATCGCAGGCCTTATAACTGTGCGGTAAAATTTACCCTTAAGCTTGAGATGCACTTTTCTATCACAAATAACTCCTGAAGCACTCTTCCATTTCATCCATCCAACTTGAATCCTATGGTTTACATCTCCCTCTATCTCTCCATCATTTTGTATGATAGATCCAAGGTACCTAAATTGTGTGACTTGTGGTATTGTATGATCTCCAATTTTCACCGCTAAGTTAGCATTAACACGCCTCTTACTGAACTTACACTCCATATACTCCGTCTTACTTCTACTTAGACGAAGGCCATGATCTTTCAAAGTTCGTCTCCATAGCTCTAACTTCTCATTTGTTTCCTCTCTCGACTCTCCAACTAAGACTATATTATCTGCAAAAAGCATGCATTGTGGCACCGGCTAAAGCACATCCAAGACCAAGGTGAAAAGATATAGACTCAAAGCTGACCCTTGGTGCAGTCCTATAGTTATAGGGAAATATAGTAGCTATTACCGAGGATACTACCTCAAAGCAACAACCAAAGAGTAAATAACTGATGCACTGTCATACTTCCATCGTCATCCAAATAGAGGAATCCATTGTCATTTAATGCACTCATGCAAATATACTAAAATTTATAAAATGGACATAACTGATGCATCAAAGAGTAAATACAATGACAAATCTAATTGGCAAAAAACGGGGCTTAAAATTCAACAAATATTTCCTCAACTGCTTTCAGAATCAAAATTACTGAACTTAGCAATAACATATTAGACAAAAAATTAGACAACACAAAGATATATTTTCCTTTAAAGTGCTGTAATATTATATACTTCACCATAGATATAATCACTTTAGAAAGGAGTCTCACCCGAGTAACAATTCCCAACTTCTCTAGTTTCTGAACCGCATCATCCACGTCAAAATTACAGCTCTCTCCAAACTCTTCTTTGATTAGTTCCTCGCACCGTTGATCGAGATCCTGATTCACTTACCATGTGGCTTATATTGGTAGCACTAACAAAACCCTTGTTTCCCTAACTATAAGTATAAAATAGAATAGCAAAATTGAAAAGGCAAGAGCAAAAAAATAAGAAAACAAGATTGCTCAATTTCTATTAATGTTTATACCTGTCTTGTAGCTTTTCCCTGTTCCATTAGAATAAAGAATGAAACTATTACCTCTTTGACCTGCACATTAAGAATTAAGATAGTAGAGCTACATACAGCAAAATCACAAGCTGACCTAAAACTCAAAAAGGGTAGGGGTTGATCTTCCAACAAAAATCTAGTCATTTACTTCGCAATCTTAGAGGTTATATCCTTGCTTGTAAAATAGATCATTGCATATTGTTGATATTGTTTAATTATGTTGTTGATATTGTTTGATATAGTTTTGATATAGTTAGATATAGTTGTTAATAGTCAATCCCTAAAATCAAGGGATTTTGTATTTAATTATTGTAATCTATCATTCTTTAAATAGAGGAGGCTGAGAACATTATTCTCAAGCCATTCAGCTATCATAACTTGGTATCAAGAGCTAGGGTTCGATCCGGTCAAGAACCGCTCTCCCGGCGATCCTCTCCGGCCACTTGTCTCCGCCACCGTCATCGGCCACCGTCTCCGTCACCAAAGTAAGGTGACCAGGACAACTCGAAAGGGCGGCGACCGGTTTCCAAGAAGACCCACCGCCGTTCTCCGCTCCACGCGCCGCCACGCGCCGCCACCGTCCGCGGGTCTCCGAGCGCGTGAGCACCACGCGCCGCCTGTATCGTTTCGTCGGCGCGTCTTCTCCATTTTCCTGCGGCCTACTTTTGACCATCAAAGTCCGTTTCAAGCACTTTCAATTTTCTCCTTCTCACCATGTCCGATTCAACCACGGCTCTTCCAAAGGTTCCTACGTCGGTCAGTGCTGGTTCGGGTCTACAGGGAAGGGTCTCATCTCTTTTGCCTTCTCTGGAAGTCCCATTATCACATCGGAAAAACTCAATGGTAAGAATTTTATGGATTGGTATAATGCAGTTGAAGTTTGGTTTTTAGGTCAAGGGCTTTATGAACATCTCACCACGAAGGAAGTAGAGATTGATGAGAAGATTCGTGATGAATGGAAAAGGGCCGATTATCAGTTGGTCTCTCTTTTATGGTTCTATTGATCCAAAGTTGATGGTACACTTTCGCCCATACAAAACTTGTTATGAAATATGGAAGAAAGCTCAAAATGTCTATTCCAATGATCTACAACGTCTCTATGCTTCGTCCACAATTTGGCCACTCTTCGATGATGACAGATCATGATCTTCCCTCTTATCCGAACAAAGCTCTGTCATTGATGACATTAAACGCATTATAACCTAGGTGATGATCTTACGAAGGTACTAGCCAAACTTGATAATATGTATATGGTCTTTGTTCTTCACGGTTTACATAAGGACTTTGAATCTGTCCGGAATCAAGCTCTAACTAATTCTGACATCCCCACGGTGGAGGAACTCATTGATCGCCTTCTACGAGTTCCGTCACCAGTGGAGACATTTGAGATTGGCTCCCAGACGTGCCTTCGAGTCCCGGCCTTTGTCTCTAATTCGGCAAACCGTGGAGGACGAGGCCGTGGGCGTGGTGGAAGAAGTGGTCGTGGTAGAGGTGATCGTCCTCAGTGCTCTTATTGCAAGCGCGTGGGTCATACCCAAGACAAGTGTTATTCTCTTCATGGTTTCCCGTAAAAGTCACTAATGTGACGCATGTCACTTGATCGAGAAAATTGAGGTTGTGTATGATACTCGTACGGTCATAATCGAACAAATTTTCAATTGATGAATATAAGGAGTACCCATAAAGGCAGCCCAACAAGCCTCATCTTCAAAGCAACTATAGCGCATTCGGTAATTCTACGGTTTGTTTCTCTCATTCATCTCCGTTGGTTCTGGATTTTGGATTCGGTGCTTCGATCATATTCTGGTAACTCTTCTCTCTTTTCTACTTTATCTTCTACTAAAACACCACATCACATCACCCTTGCTAATGGCTCTAAAACTCAAGCCACTTGGTATTGGTCATGCTTCACCTCTTCCCTCTCTGTCTTTAAAATCTTATTTGTACCTGGATGTCCTTTTAATTTAATTTCTATTAGTCAACTTACTCGATCTCTCAATTGTTCCATAACCTTCACTTCTACTTCCTTTTCTATCAGGACGAGTACGGGAAGACGATTGGAGCGGAGATCGAGTCATAGATCCTCCACCAATCCAGTCGCCTAGTCTTCTTCATCGTCGTTTTGGTCATCCGAGTTTGCATAAATTAAAGAAAATGGTCCTCGTCTCTCTAATTTACCGACTTTGGAGTGTGAATATACTGGAAAATTCGGGCATCCTTTCCAAGCAATGTCGTCTTTGAGTCTCCTTTTAGTCTTGTTCATTCGATGTTTGGGGTCCTAGTCGTACTTCTTCTTCTTTCTTAGGATATAGATATTTTGTTACTTTTATCGAACTGGCTATTTTTAATGAAAGAACGTTCCGAGTTATTCACTATTTTTCAAAAATTTTGTCTGAAATATATAATCAATTTGGACAAACTATTCATATCTTACGCAGAGTGATAATGCCAAAGAATATTTTTTCGCCCCTTTTAATTCTTTCATGGCATCACACGGTATAGTTCATCAATCGAGTTGTCCTCACACACCTCAACAAAATGGTGTTAACATCGTCATATCATTGAAACAAATATTTCATGTTACATTCTAACTGTTAAATTTTGGGGTGCTTTCAGAGTTATTTAAAAATTATGAGGTTCCTCACTCTATTCTATATCCTCGTGCACCCTTTATATTGTCCCCCCTCGTGTTTTTGGTTTCCACTGTTTTGTCCACAATGTTGCTCCAGGTCTCGACAAACTTGCTGCCCGTGCCATTAAGTGTATCTTTCTTGGTTATTCTCGGGTTCAAAAATGGTACAGATGTTATTCTCCATCAACAAATCGTTCTTATATCTCTGCAGATGTTACATTTTTCGAGGATACACCTTTTTTGCCTCACAAGTCTTGTCGGAGTGTTTCTGTCTTACCTATCGATTCTCTCGTTTTAAGTCCACCGTATGTACTTCACCCCATGGAGCCATTTCGTCTCACTTATCATCGTTCTCATCCACTTTAGAGCCCTGCCTGTTGTGGACACCGGTGAGTCTCGATTCCGGTCCAACCGAGTAACAATTCTTCTTGCAATCCTCATCCTGCGTTTTATAATTTTCTAAGTTATCTCGTTTATCTTCCAACCATTATGCCTTTGTATCTGCTTTGTCGTCCATTTCTATTCCTAAAGCGTTAGGAAGCACTATCCCATCCAGGATGGCGACAGGCTATGATTGATGAGATGATGACTTTGGAATCTAACCACACTTGGGCTCTTGTTCCTTCTCCTCCAGGAAAGTCTACTATTGGTTGTCGTTGGGTTTTTTTTGTTAAGGTTGGTCCGATGGGACGGTGGATCGCTGAAGGCTCGTCTTGTGGCCAAAGGATATACTCGTATTTATGGTCTTGACTATGGTGATACATTCTCTCCCGTTGCTAAAATGGCCTCTGTTCGTCTCTTTTTATCCATGATTCTATCTTGGCCTTTATATCGGTGGATATTAAAAATGCTTTTTACATGGTGAGTTGGAGGAGGAGATTTATATGGGCGGGTTTTCGGGGAGTCGGTCTTAGTCTTTGTTGGTTAGCAGAGCTTGGTTTGGGAGGTTTAGTAAATAACGGTTTGGCCTTAGTGAGGTTGATTCCTATAAACATTCACGTGTAATAAAGTCATTTATCTTGTGGTCTATGTGGATGATATTGAATATGATCAAGGGATCATTAAAGCAACAAGGATTTCCAAACCAAAGAGCAAAAACTTCCTTGGTATTGAAGTTGCTCAATCAAAAAAAATTTGTCAAGATTTTGCTGGGATGCTAAAATTGGATCTATGGATAATGTTTATACCTGTCGATCCAGATATTGTATCGAAGGTTGGTGGGAAAGTTGAATTATCTCACTGTATCCATTAGAATAAAGAATGAAACTATTAAGGGACCTCTAATATTGAGAACGAGGTAACACAGACATTGTTGCCTATACTGCAGATCTGCTGGCGGGACATTAAGGACTTCGGGTATTGTGTTTTTATTGGAAGATAAGAAGCGAGTGTTGTTAGAGCGAGCGAGAATACTATGGCTCTTACAACATGTGAACTTATATGGTTAAAACATCTACTTCAAGAGTTAAAGTTTTGCAAAATGGGTTCCTCGATTTGTGATAAAACTCAAACGAACGGCATATAGAGTCGATTGATCATTTCATTCAACAAGATTCTTTCAAAGGAAAATGATCTGCAGATGTTTTCAAGTCTTACGGGGCTCACGAATAACTTACATATGTAACAAGTTAGGTGCTTATGACATCTATGCACCACTTGAGGGGGAGTGATATTGTTTAATTATGTTGTTGATATTGTTTGATATAGTTTTGATATAGTTAGATATAGTTGTTAATAGTCAATCCCTAAAATCAAGGGATTTTGTATTTAATTATTGTAATCTATCATTCTTTAAATAGAGGAGGCTGAGAACATTATTCTCAAGCCATTCAGCTATCATAACTCATATAAAGCAACATAAAAAATAACTATTGAAGCAAACATATTAAGTTTTCATATACATTTTGACACATTCCAATACTATTCAAGTATCAAATTCATTTACAAAGTCTTCAATTACATGCATATTAGGGAGCATTTGAGAAGTAACAGCCAACATAAGTTTATTCTAACAAGCCAAACATTACTGTAAATCAAAATCAGCCTTCCACCAATGAATAACTTTTTGTTGGAAGAATTTCTCACAAAATCAACACATTGAAAGCTTATTTCATGCATATCAAGCTTACAAAATTTCAAATTAATCCTATATTGTTTTGTACTCCATCTAGATATGTTAAAATTAACGATATACTTTTCAAACAAAATAAAAACCATTTAATCACATACTATTGTTTAATTTCACTGGTTGGATTGATCAAAATCACCTGATGAAATGAATTATTAGATGGTGTAAATGTGTCGAGTCTTACACTGATGTCAATTAGTCAATACCCTCTATTTCCATACAAACACACACACAACACCTAAATTTAAAGTGAAGTTCAACCTCTGAATGGCTTTTTATAGGATATACTTCATTTCTTAAAATCCAACATAAGATTAATAGATATATCATGGAGATCATGCTCATAAAATCTCATATCCAATATTAACAATCTCCATTCCATCACTATTTTTAATTAACATACACATAAATTTGTCAACTACGTGATTATACAATTATTTATTAACAAATGTATAGAAAGAATCTCTCACAAAACCCACTGTTAAATGGAAAGCCCCCATCATGTGGATTATGCTCAAAATATGGCAGATTAGTTAGAAATAAATTTACACTCCATATATTTCTTAATAATTATTATCATTTTCAAAATGTAATGGATTATCAATGTAGTATTCAATTAAAGACTTAATTTCAATCTGTGTAGAATTTGGCATACAGGACCAGTACCAGAACCACGCATAATTTAATAGTTAGATCAATAAAGTTTACATTGTGTTAAATATCAAATATTACATCTTAAATTGGGGTCAATTGATCCCGACCTCTGTGTCTGTTAGTTATTCATAATATTTAGGTATGTATGTCAGCTGCAGACTAATACATTTTTTTTTGAACTTTTGTCTTCCTAAGAAAAAATCTTTATTTGATTACTATTGATACCGAATAGATACTCAAAAAAGAAAAAAAAAAATCTTTGAGCAAGAATCTCATTAGTGACAAGTATCAAATGTACAACAAAAAACACTTTGGTTTTGTAATGGGGGTGCCTAAGAGGTGAATTTGAATCACATGTCTGCCACACTTCATATTCTATAAGTAACAGATATGGCATGCATGAGCTGGTTTAATGCCTTTAATCGGCGAGTTCAGATGAGCTCTGACCAATTATGGCTAATCATGGTTATTTAAGTTTTATCTGACAAACTTATTGCCTTATTGGACAGTTTCAGGTTATTCCATTAGAACTGGCTAGCCCTATCCTATTTTCGAACAATTGCAAAACAAGTTAACAAAAATCATGACTACTGATTTATTGGAAATAACTAAAAAAAATGTAATGACACAAAGTACATCAAGCTAGCACTTACTTCCTGTTGAATGACATCATCACATAAATGGAGAAGTGTACCCTTTCCACTGTCCAGTTGTTTGTCATACATTGACTGAGTAATCAAATTTTGGTATGCAGCCATGTTTTGTTGGAACCTATCGCAAGTTAAAGATTATTAGCCACATTGATTAAATAGATTCATCAAACGCATTGACTTGTATACACCACAAACTTGTGGAATGTTTGAACTCTCCCCCCCCCCCCCCCCCAAAAAAACTAAAAACTTGTTGAATGTGGCAATTGATAATGCAAACAAGATTCAATTAGCAACATGAATATGGCTTGTCCAACCAAGAATCTGTACCAAAAATACCTGATCTGACTTACATTTCTATATTAACCAAGAAAAATAAAAGTGATTTCACAAAAATACAACAATTAAATAGTCAACTAGGAGAACAATCACCTTTGAATGCCTTTTAGAGTTATATGCAGGTGCAATTCTCAAAATAATCAATGCAAAGCTATATTTCCAAGGAAAGGAAACAGTTAACATGCTTACGTGAAGTATGTCTTAGCAAAATAACCAACAACTGTGGAGAGAACAGCCATGAGGACCCGCCAATCAGCAGTAGGCATTTCAAGTGAACTAGCTACAGCAACCTGTGAAGAAAAACATATTAAGTGCATTAATGCAAGATGGCAAAGAACAAGAATAATATAGTAGAAGAATCAATTGGTACTGAAAAACTAACCAGCCCAACTATAGCAGATCCCAGAAACTTGACCCAATCCATTGGAGTCAATCCAGGGTTTTTCTTTTCTGGCTGTCAAGTAAAAAGTTACCGACCAGATCATCACTTATGGTTATGGGGGGAAATGGTAATTAGGTAATAACACGACCGTTGGAATGATTTTGAAATGTTTCACAAATGAGGTAACTCACAAGAACTATTTCCATATCAGCCATTGGGATGCTTTTGAAATGCTTCACAAATATTCCTCGTTCTGCTTTCGAGTTGGAACTGGCTCGCCTGAAGAAACAGTTTCCTTCTTAGACTTCAAAAGAAGACTACTCAAATTTTTTTACAACAGATTTGTTAATTCCAATCATTACTTACATGAACCCAACCCTCTGAAGATACCTCAAATTCCTCATTTTTCACACATAACTGATATGTTCTATGTGAATGATTAAAGAAACTATGATTTCGGCTTTGAAAGGGAAAAATGAATATGTACTAAACTATATGTTAAGAATTATAGGTTTAGAGTTAGGGAAGAAAAAAAAAAGAAGAGAAAACGGCTAACAATAATAACAATATATATTATTGATAGGATGAAATGTGTTATAAAACACTAACCTAATACTCCTATTTATACCAATAATTAGGTTAAGTACTAGTGCTACTAGTACAAACCCAAACCCACTAACAATTAGACTAGTAACCTAATTAAATAAAGAAATAAATCAATAATATAACAAAATCAAGAATCCAAAGATTGCTTCCTCAATTAGATGACTAATTGATTCCACAATATATTCTTAGATAATCTAAAGATACCCTAAATATATTCTCACTCCCCCCTAAGCTAAAGCTTACTTGTTACAAGTAGAAAGCCCGCAAACAAGACAAATAACATAACCCATCTTAACCAGAAGATATCACCAAGAAGAGACGAGAAACTCGGCACAGTAGCAAATGCTGAACCATCCAAACACGCAAAGAGAAGAAGAGAAGTAATGCTGGATCACCCAATGTCCAAGAAGAAAAAAGAGAAACTGGGATGAATCATGCTCCCAGACCTGTAACACCCTGCACCTTTGACTCTCGGCAAACGTACCATCGCCAGTGAAAGAACTAAAATCTAAGGCGGCTCAACCTCCTTGATGGCTCTTTGCCTCCAATGGGGCAGCCGTTTCCTCCAAGCTCAAACATAACAAGGTACACCAAGACCACATTGACAACCAAAAGAATGAACAACAATAACAGAAGAGAAAGAGAAGCAATGTCCAAATTGAGCACAGAGGAGCAGAAGAATCGTAGAAACACCATCCAATAAGAGAAGGAGTAGAAATTACTAGAAATGACCACCGGTCAACCCAGAATATACCAATGGTCAAGAAGCCAATGTGACCCTTCAACAGAAAGTGCACAGAATAGAAGAACGGACCCTTCAACATAACAAAACAGCCACTACCATTGGTTCAAAGCCTTCAATCTATCAAGAATCATCCATGTCCCCAACAATAGGAGGCTAACATAAGAAACAAACAAAAAATTCCACTCAAACAGATCACAAAACATGCCAAAACCATGATTCGAAGTTCCCTAAACAACTTCCACCACTATAGAACACGCCACCAGCCATAGATGCTGACACAAATACCACTGGCGAGCACACACAGTACCAGAATCACCTTTGGCCAACCAAGATCTCACAGCCAGACACAGACCACATCAGAATAGCCACCAGCTAACTTAACTCTTGCTACTGGTCACAAAATCAGAACTGTTATCACCCATTCTCACAAGCCACGAAAGAAACTAGCCAAAAACAAGAGACCAAAAGCCAAAACTCCCCCTATCTGAAGCGGCCAACAGGATCAAACCAAGAAGGAGGGAAAATATCAACAGAGATGCACAAAAGAGCACCAAATCACATCCAAAATTGACCAATTCACACCAAAACGCACCAAATTGTGCCAAAACGTGGCTGAAACCACCGTACCAGAGACGTCATCAGACCTCCAGTCATCGGCGTACCTCCTAGACCACTATACGTATGCTCTTGTTTGTGATGGAACCATTTGCCGCCAGCCACCCACAGCATCAAAACTGGCGCACCCTTGGTCAACCCCCCCAAAACACCATGATCTAGCTACCCCTTGCCGCCGATTGTCAAAAACCATCTGCCAGCTCTCTGCCCGGTACCAGTCGGCTGTGACCAGCCTCTGACCAATGACCATGCATCAGTCACCTGAAACTTCAAACAGCAGCCAGGGGGTTGAGCAAGGATCAAACTCTAGACAACTTGGTCATAAAGACTCTGATACTATGTTAAGAATTATAGCTTTAAGGTTAGGGAAGAAGGAAAAGAGAAAAAGAATAATAATAATAACACTGAATATATTACTGATAGGATGTAATGTACAACAAAACAATAACCTAATACTCCTATTTATACTAATAATTAGGTCAGGTACTAGTACGACTAATACAAACCCAAGCCCACTAATGATAAGACTAGTAACCGCAATAAATAAGGAAACAGATCAAGAATATAACGAAATCAGGAATCCTAAGATTGTTTCCTCAATTAAATGACTAATTGATTCTACAATATACTATAAAGATATTCTGAGATAACCTGAAGATATCGTAAATATATTTTAACACTATAATTACAAGAGATATTTTAGAACAACTTTTTTAGTATTTCTCTCTAGATGATAAACAAATAGGTTTATAATTATCAGTCTTTTTTTTTAATGAGGAATTTTTTTCCTCACAAATTAGCATGATATAAATTAGAGCTATAAGGCAGAACTACCTGTAGACAACAATTATCCTATCAAATGTAGGTTCTTGGATTGTGGTCTTGTTCAGGAAATTGTGGAAACTGGAAATTGCAGCAAACAATCTCATGAGTGAAAGATAATCAAATATTCAAGATTTATACAACTTAGATGCATGAGCTTAGAAGCTTAGCAGTTTTGCTGATTAAAAAGCATCCTTCATTTCTCAGACAAATCAACTGATGGAAATCTACATGGAACTTTGAACCTTGTGAATCATTTTCTGAATCTAAGAGAAAATCTAAATTCAAACTTTCTACATGTGATTGAAGTTTTAGTCCTTTCACCACAATTGAAATCTCCAAGCACCAGTATTTAAGCTGAAAGAAGATACAAAACCTCAGTCCAGGAGGACTATTAGCTTTTAAATGTTCATTGTTAAAATTTCCCAAGGCTGTATTAGTGTAATGGTTATAATTCTAGAGTAATTAACAAGTACCAAAATTTTCATGTGACATTAAGCAAATAATGACAATTTAAATCTTCAGTTAAATGAAAACTGCCAACATTCAGGATTTGCACAAGTCTAAATTGTCAGAAATAAGAAGCATCATTTAAATAAGAATGTTATATAAATGCATTACGAAAAGTCCTGGTCCAGAAAGAAAAGAAGATAACAGGGATAACAAGAACAGCAGCAGGAGCAACAAAACGCAGATGCAGGAAGACCTCAATGGCATATTTTCAAGACGTATCCGTTCAACAAATAGGTCATCCTGATATTCTTCTGAGTTAATTTCATCGTCCTTCTTTGGATCTTTCTTATGACGTCGTTTTGACCTTCTGGATAATAGCTTTTCCAACCTGCAAGCACCATATGTTTTAAAGGTTTTAGGAGAAAAAGCCTAAGAAACATGCTTTTAATACTCTGGTACATCCACAGGTAAGTAGCCATTATATATATTCCAGGATAAGGCCTTTCACTGCAAAGACAGAACTGATGATAATGACTACATTCATTTAAACAAGAAAACATTTAACTTGAATTTTTAAGGGTTTTGCTGAGACAAAAGTTAAAATAAATATCGAAGTCATGACTTGTCATAATGGATTCTTCATTAGCATCAATTAATAAAAATTAAATTCCCAGTGTGAGAGTTCCTTACCTAGTTATTCTTAACAGATATGCCCAAAAGCGTGCAATGAGCATGTCCACTTTCTCCATGAAAAAGTAATCAGTTGTTCCTTCAATACCAATGCCACGCCGAAAGATAACATACTAAATTAACAGGATGTGTTAGCTTGCCATTTCACAAATGGACTAACACCAAGTAACAAAACAATAATTCTGATAGTTGTTTTTATTTGTGCAGGTTCATCCTGCTTGTTTATGTGACTTAAAGTTTTTCTGATCCAACAAAATAAAAAAGCGTAAGCCTCTAGAGTTTGTGAGAGAGAGAGGGAGAAAGAGAGGAAGGATGGAGAAAGGGAGAGATCAACTGCAGTCTAGTATAACACAAGTAGACATGTAATAAAAGGCAAAAATTATCAAGTTGATGTTTACAAACACAATGAACTTGTTATTCTAGTAACTCCAAGACTTCAGTTCAAATCTTCAAGATTGGATGAATACCATAACATTAGAGGTCATCTTGGCATGGGGCTAAAAATGGAGGTGAAAAATTCATGGATCAATTTTATTAATAAAATTTTATTGAAAACTAATCCATGAAATTTTCACCATAATTTTTACTCATACCAAACTTACCCTAAGTGCATATTCATCAAATTTACAAATTTGTTACTCAAAACATGTTTTGACTCAGTAAGGAAGATAAGATTAATTCCGTTTCTCCACCAAGAACACTTCACATATGAAACATTATAAATTAGTAAATAATCTTCTATTTCTAGAAAATTAACAAATGTCTTGAAAGAAGCACCTGAGAACAAGTTTTTAGGCATCATTAAACCCCCCACTTTTTTTTTAATTTTAAATAAGCAAGATATTTCTTCCAAAATGAATATTTAGTGAATCAATCATCAAGTCACAAATTCTAATTTGTAATAGTGAATCTAGAAGGATGCTTTAATATCTCAAAGTGCAAATAGAAGTTCACTATAAGATCATGTCATCTTTAATAAAGCTTTTGAATCCAGTATGATACCCATCACTTCATGAAATGGACAATAATGTTAGGACATCGAAAGTTTATAATGACCTAAATAGACCTAGAATATCAACTTTTGTCAAAAAAAATTTTTTTTTTCACGCAGCTCACTTGGTGAGTATCACCAGCAGGAAGATTATAGGTATGAAAAATTATCAACATTTGATGCTACCCTTAAGACCAAATACCATGCGGTTGATACTAGATTGACAAACATGGGAATACAAAACAGCAAACAGACCTTAGAACAAATGTAAACACCATCCCACAAATCAAAAGAAATCAAAATTTCAAACAGATCAATGATGATGACTCATAAATTCAAGAGTTGCATACAACAACCCTTGAACTCATATCTTATTCAACTCCCAATAGACAAAAAAAAAACCAAAGAAATTTCCAACACACAGAACAAAATAATGAACACCAATGCGCCAGAAAATCCTCGGTGGATAAGTACTCCTTATACTTGATTTAAAGCCATACCTTGTCAGAGAAAAATGGAAGGTTCTCACGATGATTCTTTTCAAAATATTTCTTCAAAAGCACGTTATCAAGCTACATTCAGCAAAAAAACACACAGATCAGCAACTATTATCAGCACAATCAACCATCCAATTAACCTATGCCATTAAAGGCACATATATTATGCTTGTATATTATGAATTACAAAATGCAATAGTATGAGTTACAAAACATAAGAAAAGTTGCAAACCTTAGATTCATTAACAGTAATGGGAAGATTTAAAAGATATTGTCCAGAACGTGCAACATCAATCTCATCATCAGTGGCAATCTTGAAGTTGCTCTTTTCCATGACCTGCATAAAGAATCAAAGAACTTCAGATACCGTAATTAAGAAATAGATATTTAAAATATATATGTAGTGCTACTTTCTTTCAGTTAGTCCCCAAATTTTGTTCATATAAATCTTATTCACCAAATAATACCTTTAGGCCATACCACTGCCTTAAGCTTACCCTTTTGATGCCCCCACAGTGTTTACAAACTAAAGCTTTTAACCCCATTACTCTATGTTACACAAGAGACTAGCCATTTTACTTTTTCATTCTAATAACAACACAAGGAAACTCAATTCAGCCATAGCCACAACCCAGATACTGCCTTATCCTTCATCAATTCTTGGACAAAGCTAAATTATTACTAAATTAGTCCTTTATTTAAAGGAAGTTTAATTCTTTATTATTACGTATTGTCATGCCTTGACTGGTCCAACTTGCTTTGAGGTGGAAGGCAGAAATGAAGGATCTTTCAAATGATTAACCTAAAAGAAAAGTTTGACAGCTACCAATTAACCATCATAGCATGATACACAAAATTTAAAGGTATAAATCTATTGATAGAGTAATTTGTATCAATAGTCATTAAGATGAAGATTTTTTATTTTCTTTTTGGTGATAAAAAATTGACTGCTCCATCCCAAGGTTAGGGCAGGCCTCCAGGCTCAACAAGTACTTACAGAGATACTTAGTTGACAAGGTCCTCCCTTACCTGAAATAGTCATTATGAAGATTAATTATATAGGTTGAGTTCATTCTTCTGTTAATACCATCATTGTGATGGGTTTTCAAGTCTATTATATTAACAAAATATCCCCAAGATAATTGTAGGAATTAGAAATTCACAAATTATTCATAATACCTGAAATAGGTATGTCAAGAAATTCTGTTCAAGTGCATCAATTTCTCCAGGAGTTAACTTCTCCTGTTCCAACTTCCGTGCACCAGATACAGGATCAAAGAGGGAGTAGAGTTGCTGTAGGCACACAAAAATTCAGGTTCCAAACATATCGCTAGTTATATCTCAAAATGGTAAAAAAAAAAAGAATACCATCAAGTCCTCGAACTGTAGAAGGTACCAAGCTCGAATTGTATATTCTATTCTCCTGCAGAGCTTCAAAAACTCAGCTCGGTCGGAACCATGTTCTGCACATCGTACCCAAACGACTCAAGTCCACAAAGAGAACAACAGCTTTGGAAGGAGAGAGGGAGCAAAGCAGTTTCTATATTATTTCATCTAAATCAAAACTGCAAAATTTTAACTCCATAACTGCACTAAATAATTAAATTATATACAGGGAAGGCAATATCACGGAATTTCATGCCAATTTTGTTTTTGAAGGAGAGAAGAAGGCAACACTCACTCCCCCATGCCTAGAAATGCAACTAGAAACTTAATCCTCTGTTTCAACTTCAAAGTACAACTAGAAATGCAACCAAGCACTATAATGTGCAAACAGAGCCAAAAGAGCAAATTTTGGTATCATAAAGTTTAGAGGAGGAGAGGCTACCCATGCCTAGCATAACACAAGTTCACGGTAATACTCGCATATCGCTTATTAAAAGAGATTGGTAGCATTGGTAATCAAACCTAAGCCTTTTAATCAGAGTGCTTCGATCCTAACCACCTAAGCCAACCCCGTTGGCATGCAAAATAGCAGTTTTATGCTTATGAAAAGGACAACGAACAACAACAAAAATCAACAACAATTGAAACAAGTTCGTATGTTGCAAAGTTTTATTTACTGGGTCCACTTTTATCTCTTGTTTAAAGTTATTATACAATAATTAAGAAAGACGTTAAATAGTCTTAATTAAAAATAAAAATAATTATATTTGATTGAATTATTTTTATTAAAATATTTAAAATATTATCATATATTAATCTTATTTTTCATTTTTTAATATTGAAAAAAAGTAAAAAAAATAATTGAAGACATTAATTTTTTAAAATGATAAATAAAATAAAATAAAAAATACTTTTTAAATAGACAGTTAAAAGTAAATAAAATGAATAAGATATGTGAGTGGAAAAATATTTATATAAAATTTATTCATATAAATTGTGTAGATTAAATTAATTAATAAATAATATATTATTATTTTTAATATAAAATAATTATATAATATAAAAATCTATTTAATTATTTAAGTATTCATTTATTTATTTTACATAACAATATAGACTAAAGAATTTCTCATGTGAGGGAGCGGAGGAAAAAGGTTCAGAGAATCATACTAATAAGGTTGGCCAATGTCATGATGAGCCTAGGCTTCAGAATTGGAATGACGGATTCACGCTCTAACCGAATTATTTCTTTCTTCTTCTCCTGATCCATTCCTCCCGAACCCGAATGTGCCATTTCTTTTCTCAGCTGTTCCATATTGTCTCTGCAACTCCCAAAACTTGAAAGTTGAATCAATGAGTGCTTAGAGGAACCGTTTTTTATGCGATGTGTCCAAAAGGGTCGTGAGAAACTAGATGAAACAAAATGTTTCTTTCTTCGCAACACATCATGGAATAAGATTCATGCTTGGCAAACCAGGCACAGGGATGCTTCACGGTGCTGTAACAAACACACCTCAAAAAAAAAAAAAAAAGCAAGTTTCCCTTTAACGTAATAAACTACCACTAGCGTGTCGGTCGATCACATCACTAGCGTTGTCTAGAAAACTCAGGTTCGGTTTCTTCGGAAGGAGAATTCTCGTTGCATGGCCAAAAGATTGTTCATCGTTCAGAAGCGAGGGACGGGCAGAAAAATTCTAGTACGTACGTGAAAGCTAAAATAAAATTTGGTTTGATTTATTCAAAATTATTTTTATATTCTCAAAATAGATTGATTGAGTTAATAAAAAAAAAGATTGATTGATATTTGATAGTATTTATTTTATTTTATTTTCCAGTCCAGTTTTTTTTTTCAATTTTAAAATGTCCATTGGGTGAAAGAAAAATAATTGCTAAGACCCAAAAAAATATTATCTCAAGTGAAAGGGAAAAAAATTATACATGTTTTTATGTCATTAGATTTATCTCTAAATTGATAGTGTCACATGAAAAAAATCACAAATTTACATGTAATTTAATAATTTTACATATTCATTATTTTTTTCTTTTAAATGTCATCCACATAAACACTATCCATTTTGTTTGAGTATGACAAGGAGGGGACTCCCGTGAATGTCAAGCAAGATATAAAATGAAATTAAACCTCTACTTTAATCACTGAAATTGTATGCATCGGTCATATTCGTCTTTGATTTTAAAAAATTGACAACTTAATTCTTGAAACCTCAAAACGTCGGTCACGTTGGTCGCTGCATTAGTTGCCGTCAGTTAAACTTGACGGAAATGCACGCATGGCACGTTAAGTGCCAATGTGGATCCCACATGGCAAACAGGTCATCTTCCATAAAAAAATGACGTAGGTTTTAAAAGAAAAGTAAAAAAAAAAATTGAAAAGGCTATACGACGTCGTACAACCCATCTTCCTTCAAAACCATTTTCCTTTTCTTTTTTATCTCCATGGCTATTACGTGAAGAGCAAATTCTTCTGCAAATCCAAAATTTCAAAAACCCTAACCCCCATCTCTATATCATTCCCTCCGAAGAAATAACAATGATGAAAACATCATCATGGTAACGACGCCTATCACCCTGTGGAATTTCCAGCAACTCGTGAAAGTCCAAACCTAAAGATTAACAGAGCAAAAAAATCAGTAAAATCCACCAGGACCATCAGTTTCTAACAAGGATCATAGTACCAATGTTGAAGAAGTAAGTTGTTTAACTCACTTTTACTACTGTTTTAAGCAGGGTTGTGTTTATCTTTCCATCTTGATTGAAAAATGTCTGATTTCAATTGCAGGAAGTCCAAAGAATAAAAAAAGAACACCTGGATGATCCTTGTGTAATAGTAAATGATCCTTGTGTTTATCTGCAATATGAATGTCAAGTTTATCTGCAATATGAATGTCAAGGAATTTTGCAAGTGGACGCCATAAGTGAATGGTTTATATATGCTATAACATTATTATACCTTCTTCCACATTTCTTTCTGTTATCACTGATGGTTTATTAAATCCAATAACTAGCCTAATCCATGGATGCAAAATTTTTGCTACTGCTAGTATGAGCTGTGATTTTGTGAAACTACTGAAGCTAGGTGTGATTCTCTTTTAGTGTGCGAAAAGTAATCACAAACTAGTAACTTCTTACCTTTTCACATAAATTGGGATATTGACATATTATTGTCATATGATTATGAATTATCAATGGATCTTCAGAAATCTGTCACACTAAAATTGAGCAATGCTTTCTCAAATAGAAGGCTAAGCCTTGAAATCTGTCACATTATTAGTTGGATTGCTGGTATCAAGTCCTGAAAACAAAGTACTTCATATTAGTCCCTAACACATAGATAACTAATTCATATTAGTCCTTGACACATACACAACTAATTCATATTAGTTCCTAACATATAGACAACTAATTCATATTAGTCCCTGTGAATGAGGTTACCTTATACATGTCTGAAATGAAGTTCCAGCCATGTTCTCTGAAGTCCCCTAGGTCGTCATGTAATAGTGTTAGGAACTACTTCCAATTAGCTTTGTTCTCCACATCCATGATGGCATAAGCAATGACAAAAATGTCATTGTTGGCATCTTGTCCAACTACTGACAAGAGTTGGCCACCATTAAAGTAAAATGTCATTAAAGGCCTATAGGGGCTGTCCTCTGCACTTTCATAATCATCACTAGAGCAAATGAACTAGGTTCAATCTGCACTTTCATAATCATCACTAGAGCAAATGAACTAGGTTCAATTGCATGTGGTCTTGCTGAGGGTCACTTGCTGGTTAGGGTTAGACTTACTCTAGAATATGTGTCTCAGGTTGGCTCTTATTGCCATCATTTGGTGGCTCCTCATAAGGGAAAAGACCTTGTATCAACCTATATTACCTCAAAAACAATGGAAAATGCAGATATTAAATTCCTTCTCTAATATCAGAAAGCATATGTTTGCTATGCGCTTTAGGCTTGGGAATGTCTTTAATTTTGTTTTTCATTTATTGTGCAATTTCTTATTGTTGGTTATGTTATGAATGTTTGCAGCCCAAGTGGAACAATGCACTTCTGGAGATGTTTAAAATAGACTACGTAGAAAATTCTCCATACATCAGCTGCCTACCATATTTAAGTGGGAACCAAGTTTGATCTATCAACATCCCATGATTCAAGATCATTCATGGTTTCTTCATTGATCCTCTCCAAGTCCTGCCTGATTTTCCCAAGCCAATAATCAAGATCAGCTTTTTGAGCCAGCACAAAAAATGGGGGTTAGTTGGGAAATGAGGGTTAGTGGGGAAATGGGGTTAGGGTTTTTGAATTAACCATTTAACCACTTAACCACTCATAATTAAACATTTGTTATTTAACCCATTATATATATATATATATATATATATATATTATATAGTCAATTAATTTAAAATTGATCATAAATTTGTGGTTTAAATTCGTGATTAACTTATGAAT
The DNA here is from genome assembly GCA_029884595.1 of Ormosia semicastrata. Taxonomy (NCBI): domain Eukaryota; kingdom Viridiplantae; phylum Streptophyta; class Magnoliopsida; order Fabales; family Fabaceae; genus Ormosia; species Ormosia semicastrata. The sequence goes on from JAQQTO010000061.1 coordinate 5,815,935, forward strand.
GGTTAAGTAGTTAAATCAATTTAATAATTAATTAATTACACGTTTGAAGAGGGTTTATGTCAAATTAGTATATCAACAATCAGTTTGCTTATTAACCTGCAACTAAAAAACATGAACAATTTATCAAAGTCAAATAGATTTTTAACCAATTTGGGTAACAATCATCTTTGCAAAGTGTGCAAGGTCTACACTTGCTTGATACACTGCCCACAGGGGTTACTTCAGTAAGTGATTCAGAAGTAGAAGAAAAATTTACGCTACATTAGTAAATGGTATCATGCATAACATAAAAAATGTAGTTAAACTGAGAAGCAGTGATAATACGCACAACTAATATAATATACGTCCAATGATATAACACTGCAAGAAATTTCTTACACTTTTTTTTGGGTGCTCACGAGATGCTAGATTTCTCTTATCTTAATGCAGCTAAAAATTTCTGGTATACATCCCTAGTAAAAATTAAGAATGAGATTTTGATATTAGTTCTCAAATAAATCTCATTATTAATGTTTCATTCTCATTTTTTTAAAGGTATACCAAACTAACCATTAAATTAGAGTTACAGTTCCCCTCTATAACAACTAGACTCTAAGCTTCACTTTTTCGAAGATTAAATTGACGGCTAAATTATATTTGGATGTAAAATCTAATAGTTACTAAACTATCAACATTAAAGGCAACTTAGCCCTCACACTTGGTAAACTAAAAACAAAGTTCAAGATTAGCTGGTAACAAAATATTGTCATTCTATTTAGTCTTTGGTGTCCTATTGGCCCAAAAGCAAGCCAAGTGACTGGCTAACCACGCTCATCTAGTCATCTCTAGAGATTCTATTCTTCTGTCCATCATCTAGGCAATCATATTCCTGGTTTAAAGAATCAGATGATGGCAACAGTATAGGGTTATGTCCACGTACTAGAACTTGGTTGCCACTATCAATCATACCCAAAGAAGACCATTTGTTTCAGCATTATGAACACAAGACGAAATTATGAAAAAGAACCAAAATAAATATAACTCAAAAAAGAGGCACCGGCCTCCAGCATTTCTTACCTTCCAAAATTATTAAAGAATGTGTCTCCAGAAACAAGGGAAAAAAAATCAAAAATAAGAATAAAATATGTAACTTGCCTAACAACCTGAAATTCTTGAAGCTTATCTTACCCCCTTGGCTTCTTTCCTTCCCATCTAATATCTAGATATGTACACGGTGTTGAGTTGACCTCGGTATAGGTATGTACAGAAACCTATCTCGTCTCAGGGTATGTATCCCCAGCTTCTGTGGATCTTGCATAAGTCACAATATACTTTTACACACGGACAAATGTTCATTTCTTCTGTCTTGCAGTCAAGCTCTGAACCCTGACTACACTTTGTCAACATTGGATAAAACATTCATTACCGATTCCATGACCTCAAGTATGGCTTTCCCATTTGATCATGTAATGCAGAATTCTGATGTGGCAAGCTCATCCATGCCATATCATCAGGCACCAGACCACTAGGTGCCTCACGTCCACTGAAATAATCTAGTGTATGAGAAGCCTGTGGTACAACAGCATTGATCCTGGGTGTACCAGCATCTACAACCCCATAGGCTCTTGGTGCAAGAAACTGGTCACTGTTTCTGACTGAATCATAAGGGCTACCTGAGCGTAATTGGTTACACTGTGATAGAATACTAAATAAGCTCTGATCAGAGTTCGATCCAGTGCCAAGACTTTGACTCGAAAGACTACTGCCATCAGACCCACTCCAGCCACCACGAACATGATGATCAGCAGGAAACCAATGATGACCAATAAAATCTCCGGTATTTAAGTGAGACTGGGAAGGTGCTGCCATGCGAGCAGTATTAGCAGCCCAATCAGTCATATTTGCTGCAGCCAATGGATGTTGTCTGGGGATTAACGGATCTTGCCTGGAGATTAAGTACCTTCCTCTATCAGAATAAATATTCTCTGACATGTTTTCTGGCAAGTAAACCTCACTAGCTCTCCTCTGCCCCTGGTCCAATATCAGTGATGTTTGCACGGGCTCCTTAAAATGACCAGAAAATTGGCCATCCCCCATCATAACATTGTTTGAAGTCTGGAAGTCTAACTCAGCTCCTTTTTGTTCAGGATGATAGGATAACATCCCCTCCCCCTTGAAGAGAGACTGAAGAAAGTCACTTCGATCCTGACTTTGGTAAGAATTGAAGGTTCCATCACCTAACTGCCTGTGTAACAGCTCTTTACCAGTCTCTTGTTGATGCAAATCAGATTGAAGATCAATTAGACGGGTCTGTTGCTCTTCATTGACTTGAGGATTTGCCAGTGATAACCCATTGGCTGTGTACTCATGGGTCACAGTAGAATCATAGTATGAATGTGGCATTTCAACAGCTTGCCAGACATCACCACCAGAAGCGAAAGGCGCCCCTTCATGAACAGAAACATCCTGAGTGTTCATATTCCTTGAATACTCAGCTTTATTTGGCGAAGCATCATCTGATTTTGATGAAACAAGATTAGTTTCTGAATCCATACTTATTGGATTGAAGTCATCATCTCTAAGAAAAGAATTATGCGGGGACTGGTTCTCCGAGGACCTAGCAATAGAATCTTCTTCATCGTTCGAGCTAGACTGATCATTTAGACCTCCATCCTCCGCCTGATCCTGAAGCTCATTCCCTGAGCTCACGTTATCCTCATCCTGATCCTGAAGTTCGCTCCCTGAGTTCACATTATCCTCATCCTGATCCTCGTGCTCGCCCCTTGAGCTCACGTTATCCTCATCCTGATCCTGAAGCTCACCCCCTGAGCTCACGTTATCCTCATCCTGATCCTGAAGCTCACTCCCTGAGCTCACATCCTCTTCCTGAAGGACAAATTATAATTGGAAATGTTTTAGATGAGCCATTACACAAAATGCTCATTATTATGGGACCAAGGATCTTCTAGGCATTCGAGAAACTGATACAAGATATGCAACCTTGCTCCCAGGAAATTATAAAGGACCTTAGAAAAGGAAACACTAATACAAACCTCTAAGAGTGGATGTGATTTATCCTTCATCTCTGCCACCAATGAATTTCTCACTGCATGTCTCTGTATCTGTCTCTCTGTCCAGTTTGCATGTGCCGCAGGGAGGTCTTTGTTCACCAATTGCAACCTACAAAGATAAAATATATTCTAGTAAGCAATAATGATGAAAAATTTAAAAATGATAACAATTTGACATAAAAAGATAGCACTAAACATCTCACTAACCAATGCTCATGCAACTTCTTCTGTTCTTCTTTGACAAATACTTCATATGGTTGCACATGAATGTTATCAAGGTTACCCAAAACACGGTTAAGAGACCTAGATTGGATGCTTTTACCAGACTGCTTCATACTCTTAACAAGTTCATGTTGCTGCTTACTAATCTGAAACGCATAGAGGAAACAATCAGCAAATGCCTAACAAAATATTAAAGTATGCATAGTTAAAATGAACAATTTTGCTTGGTTTCCTCATCTTGAAGGAAAAAGAATCTTTAAAAATGCTATTGTTATGTGGTTATAATTAAATACATATACCTATACTAGGTAGAATTAGCAAAAATCACATTAAAAGCTCTAACTACAAAAACTAATGGGCTATGTGTAGCATAGACACGCGATACAACATGGACACAGGGACACCAATTTTTAAAAATTGTAGGACATGAACACGGTGACGGTATATATATAAATGAAAATTTAAGGAAAAAAATTCATAATTCATAATATCATATATATATAAGCTTCAAGATTTACAATATATTGATATGTCATATGTGCCAATATTTGCTATTTTATAAGTCCCTCCCAAAAAACATAGAACATCATTTCTATTGACATTTTTCAAAAAATTTCCTAAACGAACTTGTCCTAGTAGAACTAGCCATCTACAAGTGAAAGGAATGAAATTGGTATGTGACAAAAGCACCCCTGCCTTATTTTCATTTTTTATTATTAACAATTGCTTAAAAGTTTAAACCAGACCCAACCTGTGTTTTTTTTTTTTAATTTTAAATGGCCATGTCTATGATGTATCCAACCATGTCCTAGCCATGTCAAAGCCGAAAAAAATAATTTTAAATTGGCATGTACGAACACGTGTCGAACAAGGGTTCATGTCGGATACGCTTTGTCAGTGTGTCGTACAAGGATTCGTGTCAAATACACGTCCAACATGCGGACATGGTACCAAAATGGTGTGTCCATGCTTTACAACTAATGGAATCTAAGAATATAGCAGTTTGACTTCAAAGGCGACTCTCCAATACAACAGTTGAAGTCTACCTTAACACGTCTAAGTTTCAGCAACAATAATTAATTTCAAACAATTGGTAACCAATTTTATTGTCCGTCTAATTACTGACACTAATGACATAACTGACCCAGCTAACAAGATGTTTCTCCCAGCCAATTCAGTATCTCTCAGAAATAAGAAAGGGGGACTGCCTAACCTTGATACATGACATATATTTGTCACCATCACTAGAATGAATGTTACGCTTGGGTAGTTTGTCTCCTTTCTTGGGCCTTTCTCCCACATTAAGCATATCATCTGAAGAAACCAAATTTCTAGATTTTCCTTTAACTATGCCTTTTTCAAGCACCCTGCCAAACATTATTTCATAGACAGTTATATTAAGCATTAAAAGAGTATATACACGAGAAAGAAAGAAAACATAAACACACTTAAGCATTCAGCAGGACATATAAATTAAATAACAATAACAACAACAATAACCAAGCCTTTTTTCACTAGGTGTGGTCGGCTACATAGATCAAACGACGCCATTGTACCCTATCATAAACCAAATCTTCAGAAATGCCATTCAAAACTAGATCTTTTTTAATCGTTTCACTTACAGTCTTTCTTGGTCTTCCTCTACTTCTAGCTATTAGGCTATTCAACAAAAATATACAAAAAATATACCCGAGAAAGAATGTACAACTACAAGAAAATATAAATACAAAACCAGAGAAAGAAATTTGCCCCAAATGACCTCAGGTTATAGTTATATACCTGGTTCATATTACAACATGCCTGTGTTGGACACTCAGTTATGTAATCACAACAAAAATTTCTTATAATTGACAACACATGCCAAATTCAAGATCTTCAAAGCACCACAACAGAACAAGCAAATATCTGAAGCAACCTGGATAACACCTACTAACATTTAGTGCATTGACAAGCACAGAATTAAAAGGAACGAAACTTATGTCAAAAAAGCTGTATGTTCCACCAACGAATCCTTTAGACCATACCTGGACAACACCTACCAGTATCTAGACCATTGACAAGTACCAAATGATAAGGAACAAAAACTTCAGTCCAAAAAGTTGTATGGACCGCCCATGAATCCTTTGGACCATATAATTTTTCATACAAATAACACTTTTACAGATAGTAAAGCAAATCATAAGATATGATGAAACACCTAGTAGAAGACCTACACAACATTAAGCACACAATCTGGCACTTGATGTGCTACCAGGAAATAAGACTAACCAAAAAACAAAGCACAAGTGGAAATGAGAATCCGATAAGAAACATCACTCTTTGAAGATTGTTAAGCAGCTGAGTGCATCATTGTAAACTGGAAATACTGTTACCAATAATTCGATTTTTGTAATTTTCAAAAATCTATGCTGAACTAAAGTACAAAGTAAGAGGCTTTATTCAATATATCATCAGTTCAATAATGATCATAAAAGTAAAGGCAAAACTAGACTAGGAACTCTAGCCTTTTTGGATGAAGTTCCAAACTAACAATAACCAGTCCCTAAGTTTCAGGACAGACATGCAAATGGCTTTCATTATCCTAAATGACCTCTTTGTATCAAATTCCCCAGAGCCATAAGTCCAGGAATTATATGCTTGGGTAAATAGATTAACATTGGTTCACCAATAAGATTCCAAGGAACTGTTCCAAGTCTTTCTTACCCCACCTAGTGGGATAAGGCTTGGTTGTTGACTTCTTGTTTTTGTTGGTAGAACTGCAGGGATGTTACAAACTTACATATAACTGATAAAAAATGAGAGGAAAAAAAAGATTTTTTCCCACATTTTTTAGGTATAAATTAGTGATAATGATTAATGAAATGATGATAAAAGCAATGATGGAGAGGAAACCAAAAGCAGCAATCAACAACAGAGAAGTTGACAATGACAAAACTATAGTAATGACAACCATGATAGTAGCACGAGCAACAACGGGTAAATGGTGATGGTAGTGTACTAGTGATAATGATAGCATTTATGTCTCTAAAACACGAAAGAGATACATGGGTATGGGTGGCATTGGCAATCAATTTTAAAATGTGGAGAATTTATTCCCAGGAAGTTTAACTATTCAAGCAGAAATTCCATCAATCCTATTAAGCAATCTTGAAAAAATTAAAAAAAAAATTAAATATCTATATCACAGCTTTACCAGAAAGAAGTTTACTCTGCTTAGAAATGGCAATGGAAGCATTGACAAACCAAATACTACACTCTGCTTTACCAGAAAGATGTTTTACTCTACTTAGGGATGGCAATGGAAGCATTGATAAACCAAAAACTACACTCCTAAAGCATGTACAATTTACCAAGTTTGTAGTTCAATTCTCAAAGATATTGCTGACTTAAGAGACCCTATGTGCATAAACCAATATTGCTGATTACAAATTCACTAGTTACCTTCTTTGAAGTTTATCATCCTTTCTCAGTGAGGAAATTTGGTTGTCACTGCTACATGCTTTCTCCTCTGCATCCCAGGAACATGACTCAGATGTCACTGTAACATTACCATCATGATCATAAACTCTAGACTCATTCACATTTGAGGGCATTCTTTTCTCTACATCATTCTTTGACCTGCATAATCCAACAAAATTATGGCATTAATGATTACCACCTGCAATTCCAATCAAGGAGCAGAACCTCATAAAAATCAAGTTCAATAATCAACTTTAAGTCTTCAAGTAAAGTTCACTGGCATATCTTGCATTGCTATAACAGAAGTTCTTACACATCAGCAAAATCTACAAAAATTTGAAAACACCCATCACAATCACTAAATTGACATCTCAACCATAAATTATACCTTGGCAGTCAAAATACTAAAAAGGATACATCAACAAGAAAAAAGTGAAGCAATTATACTAGTAGGATGATATTTTAATATATGAACTATCCTCCATTTGGCACAAAAAAAATAAGATGTGTCCAATTAGTTTCTCCATCAGTTATCATTCAAAGAATTTCATTTTTAGTACCAAGTAACAGTTAATATAAAAATTGAAACAAATTAAAATGCTCTTGCTTAAATAATTTTAGAAGTTTCTATCAGTAGATATATATAAAATAGATAAATACACATTATCAGACACCTTATCTACTGATGAAGACAGTAGTCAAACAGAAAACATAAAGGGAAAGTCCCATTTCATCAGATACATCTGAGAAAAGATTTCCAGGATTTCACCATCTCAGATTCAAAGAAATATGACATCCCAAACTATTCACAAAATTAATCATATGAAAGATGTCTAGGATACATTACAGTTGTGTTCTCCCCTGCTTGCACAATAGTGAGCTATCTTTTTATAATGAAGAACTACCAATGCAAATATTGAAAGCACACAGTCAAGAAGACATCCTTCTAATAAAAAAATTATTATGGAATATGCCCTGTCCTAATTTTGTATGTGTGCAGGTGTGTAGTATATGCAGATTGCAATACATAGAAAGTCTTCCAAGTGTCAACCTCCATATCTTCTGTACAATTTCGTTTTCTGGATCTTTGCAGCTTCGCCACCTCTCCTTCAACTTAATTAGAAATCCTATCATACTGCAAAAAGAAGAATGACAATAATTCATTAAGTACCATGCCAAAAAGACACAAGTTGAGGATGTACAGTGAATAGCTAGGTGTGACTTACTCGTTGTGATAATTATGTAACTGTGAGTAGTATGCTCTCTTCTCATACTTCAGATGCTGTTCCCGGTCAACAATCATATCTGGATGATGATCACCTAAACAAAGTGAAGCACCCCTGCAGATATATATTAAAAGACGTATGTGACTCTCAAGAAGAGAAATTTTTCATGAATGATCTGCAAACTAGACAAATTTCATTCCATGTTTTAATAATACTTTGCCCAAATTACAAGCAAAACAAAAAGGATCTTGCGGAGATTGAAATATGATAAGGCCATAAGAAACAGTATTGACAAATAATCACAACCCAGATAAGCATATAAATGGTAGTCAAATAACCCAAAACCATAAAATGTAAGCATAGAAACTATGAAGAATGAACAAAATAGAATTTTAACCAAACTAGGTCCCTTCAAGTTACAAAATTGAGAAATTTTTTATGAAGCAAAAGGAAGACTCTAGAAAACTGGTCAATATGCTGTAAGATATGATTAAACCTAGATTGAATTTCGAAAAATCTACCAAACAGAATTCATACCCAAACTATGTAAGTGGTAAATGTTGGTCAACTCAACCCAGAAACTAATAATAAATCCGGTTAACTTAACACGACATTACATCAATAACTAAGATCCAATCAGTCATCCAGAATAAGAAATTGTCACATGTAGTATATAGTATATACTTATGTGCATGAATAGATGAACTGCTAAATACAGCAGATTATGTCTCTAAAGAGAAAATTACAAAGAAAGAGATCTTTCCATTTCAGGAAGGGGTTTCCAAAGTGAAAGTTATTCCCAGTAAGTAATTCTTCCACAGCTTGATGTGGTTCTAAGCCGCTAGGTAGAAAATGCATAAGAAGGTTTCTCTCATTTTCTGAAAGATGAGTCTTCCAAACCTGCCAATTTCCATAAGTTTTATAAAATATTATTTACACTCACTTCCTCCTAGACAAAATAAAAGTTATTTTCAGTTGCAAACAATAGAAACTGACCACAACATGATAGTTACCTCATATGAAAGCACTTCACTTAAATTGTCCAAGTCAAAAATTTCTTGAGGTATGGTAAACACGTCAGCCAAGACTTTGTGATCTTTAGAAACAAAATTGACAAATGGTTTCATATGTCTCCAACTGATGCCAATCTGTTCCCGCTTGGCAACTACCCTTTTCTGATTAGCATCCCACTCAACAGAGATGTGAGATTTCATGCTTAAATCATTTTGCACTAGTCCCAAATTCTTTCTTTTAGTCCTCTGTTGCTCTCTAGAACCATAACCGACAATGCTTGCACCATTTAATCGTTTTCTCCTCTGATCAGCAGCCATGGACACGAGGGAATATTCTTCAACAAAACACTATAACAGTATGAAGCAAAACACCACTTTGTTCACTTTTAATGAACATCTTTCATCCGTAAGCAACCTGGCAAGCACCATTGGAAAACAATCTCAATTATACCATAATTTTCCAAGTCCAAGCCTCAATGTCCAGCAAAGTTAAACATTATTTTTTCTACAGAAAATGCAACTTTAATTAATAAAACTCCTTTACTTAAAACGTTCAATCATGTCAATCATTGCCCTTACTATAAAAATATTGAGCATTTTTGGAATGTAACATTGTCATTCCATTCCTACCACTATTCCATAGGAACAAGGATTACTAGGTTCGGTAGGAAGCATTTCAATTCCATGCCTCAATTTTATAGAGGCAAAATTCCCATTCCATTCAACAGATGTGAGAAAAGCCATTTTTGCCGGCTAGATTTCCTCATTCCTTATTTATCTTCATTAGTTGCATTTATGATTGTATTTTTATATTGATTCTATGTACCAAACATAAAAGCATAATCGAATGTAATAAAAATACGATTCCACTCCTGAGCAAACCTAACAAAAGAACAGGAATAGTCATTCCATTCCCATTCTAATTATGCAAAAAGCAATTTTGTGTATTAAACGTTACCTTAGCAGTATCACATTAAAAAAACACCTGAGCTACTTAAAAATTCAGATAACACACAGAAGGAGAAGAGGTTATTCACAATGAATGTCTCAGAGAGTCATACCAATTGAATCAACTATAATACAAGTTCACACTTTTTCATATTTGAATAGGGCTAGCAGCCCCCAACATTTTCTCACTAATGTTTACATCAAAGAGGTTAATTCAAATGTATCATAATTTGTCTGCTCACTAGGACAGATTTCCCAAGAACAAATATTCACACACACAAAGGAACACACTTTTCATGGGATCTGTAGTCTCTACAAAGTAATGAGTGCACATTGGCAGTTAGAATCCGCAGCATCTATAATGTCACTATCACAATCATCATAATAATTCCAATATATAAAGTAGAGTCTTTCCCAGATCAAGAGAGAGCAAAGACGTTATCAGACAATGGTAAACGACAACACTTCAATAAACCTGTAGGGCAATTTTGAATAGTTCAATCAAGGTGAGAACAAGAACTAGCTTTTTCAGGTTAAACTGTACACGCCACATGCAAGTAGCCCAACAGTAGCAAGAACTATAATACAGTTTTCAGTTAATTTCAACACCCCACAAATCTGAAAGATAAAAACGTAAAATTACCAAAGAACCAAAAAAACAGAATCAATATGCATGCATAACCAAGAACAAAAAAACAAACGTTTCCAGATTTATTGCTGCATGGAGAATCAGGCAAAAAATTAAATATTCCTTTCACAAAAGATTTTCATTTTCATAGGTTTCCACAAGAAGTATGCAGAGAAAGTTGACCAAAACAAAACACCCTCCAATTAACCCCCCAACAAAAAAAAACTCCTCATCCAGTAATTTTCACAGAATTACAATTACAATTCACAATGCAACTCATAACAGTGCTATTCAATTTCAAACATTTAAATCACCAAAAGAAGCGAACACATTGCTCGTGTTCACGACCCCTTAACTCTCCTTAAAAAAAAAACAATAATAATAATAATAAAAGGAAAAAAAACCTATTGGAACCCCGATAACTCAAATACGAAAATAAAAAAAAATTAACCAACAAAAAAAAAACCACTAAAAATTACCAATAAGAGGAAAGGAAACACATAAAAAAAAAAAATTATAGAAGTTCAATCAATGAGAGATTTCCTTGGGAATCGCCGGTACCCACAAACAAGCAAAAATAACAACATACAAATCGAATTTTCAAAAATTAAAATGAAACCGCATTCAAGTTACCTCCTTTCGGATTCGGAACAGCGAAACCCTAACAAAAAGAAACAAAAAACAAAAACAAAAAAAGAAGCTCGATAAAATAAATTACCAGTGGTTCAATTTCTTCGGCGCCAGTCCCAGTGAAAGAAGAAGCACTTTAATCTGTGCAGTAAATCGAAGTTAAAAAGAAAAAGAAAAAGATTGGGAGAGAAGGATTGGAATTTTACCCTGAACCGAAGACTGCGATAACCTAAGAGAAAGAGAGAGAAAGAGGAAGAGAGAGAGAGAGAGAGAGAGAAGGGGTGATGATATAGAAGGTTTCGTATAATAAGATTGGGTTTAGAAGGGAGCATAGCATAGCATGAGGCCAGAGACACACACACCACAATTGGCATAGAGAGAGAGAAAGATCAGACGACTGTGGTTTCCTCTCCATACCGTTATTTTCTTTTCCACATCGAATCCTTGCAACGCTTCGCGCGTGCGTCAGCTTGGCTTAGCTCGGCTCGGCTAGGGGCTCCCACACATGCGAGAGTGTGCGTGTGTAAGAGAAAGTAGATGGAAGTGATGGAGAGATGCGGTAAGTTTAGGTTCAGGTTTGGGTCAACCACAGAATATATGTGAGGGAGTGCGTAGATAATTTTTTATGAGACTTTGACTTTCTTGTCAACGGGATAAAATCTATGAAATGATGGTGGGCGTAGGTAGAAAATGAAAAAAATTGTGTGGGACGAATCAAATTATATTTTGGATATTTGGTTTATCATTTAATTTTTATTCATGGTAAGTGTATATAGTTTTGCACTGTTAAATTTTTTTTTGTAAAATTTACACTATTTTTTTGGTGCGACAATTTACACTATTTAATTATATACACTATCAATTTACACCATCTTTTTTCTTTTATAAATTTACACAATTTAATTATTATCTAATGTCACATAATTAAATAATTCAGTTTATTGAAAATCCTGTCGTCTATAATATATGTTTTTAACAAAGTTCGGAGGGTTATCTATGTAAGTAGTTGAAGAATGAAACTTATGTGGCACAACAGTAATAAAGCAGTGGTGCGAGGGGGTGAGTACTTGCTAAAGACACTCTGATACTTAAATTAGACCGTACACAAAGAAGACAATATATATATGAGATTCGATATATTCCTTTGAGACCTTGTAATGTATTTATAGGAGCGTATTGGGTGTTAAGAATCATAATGCAATTTATATTAAATGCAGTTATTGAGGATTAGAATCCGTTAAAGATTATGATCTCTTTTAACTAATTTTCATATTTATGTAGGATGTAATTAGTGTTCATATTCATCAATGATTCTTTGAGAGATTTATGCCTAATAAATAGGCAAGTGCACTTATCCAGATAGCGCGTAATGATGTCTGGGTACTATTTTGGTGGGTTGGGTTACTCTTGATCCGTGACCCACAACCCGGTCCCAAATAGATACCCCCAGCTTAGCACTTCGATGGGACTGTTAAGTGTCAAGGTATTCAAGTTTAACAGGAGCACACGACATGCAGCGGACAAAGGGATCCAACTCATAGTGTTAATGTTGGATCTCATGATGTTTTTTTTTCCAAAAGGGTCGAGGTCTGTGATGTATCATAGTATGCCCCTGAGGTTAATGAGTAAGGTCGAGATCCGGAGCGGATCGCTCTGCTTAAGTCATCATACTGTTATCTAGAATATGTAGTAGGTTGCCCCTATATGGAGTTCATGGGGCCCATCTAATGAATGTAATTCGGCCTTAGACCGAGATATGTTGATGAGTCATTCAATAATGTTCTTGCCCAACTACGCCTTCTAAACCCCAGGCTCAATGATGATGGGATTTGTTCTTTGAAGATTGTCAGGGATGGCCAAATCATCTATGTTGCTATCCCGGAGACTGCTCAAAATAATCAAGTGAACCAAAGGGTTGATGGCAAGGATGGGGAAGAAGCAACACCGGTGGACGGGTAAGAAGAGGTTAGGGTTGTGGTGATGGAGATGGCGGAGACCGAGGTAGTCGTGGTGACCCCGAAAGATGAGGGATTTGATAAGCAAATTCTTGGTCCTTTCATAAGATAAAAACTTGTTTTCTTGACCAAAAACTTATTAGCTCATTTACTTACTGCAAGTGCACAAGTCATTTAAGTAATACAGATACAGAGTAAGAGATCATTTCCCACGAGGATGAAATTGGCTTCCAAAATCAAGTATCAACCAACAGCTTAGTTATTTCTATTCAAGAACATATAAAATAGAGGAAAGTGCAATAAAACTAATCTAAAGACATTAAAGCAATAAATAAAAATAAAGATAATGGTTTAGAGATTTAGGAAATCCTTTTTCACCTCATACTTCAATTAATGATATGCAATTCTTATAAGCAACATTAATGAATAGTTAAGTTAGCTTGAGAATCTGATTTAGTTAAAAGTTTATGTTTAGGTTAATCAACCATAGTTTCATTTACCTAACTCATTATGTTTCCATGAGAACTAGTGCAAACTCCACTCATGAATAATCTATTCTCAAATACCTGCTATACATGGCTAAGAGATATATTTCTATCCCATTAGCAAATCAACTTATCTACGTCAATTGAATGAAATCGAACATGCATCAACTATACATATGATCTAAAATCCAAATTCCTATGTCTAGGTTCATCAAATTTTATCAAATCACTTAAAAGCTGATCAAATAATCAAAAGCATTAAGCACCATATGATTAAACAGAACCAAACATCAATATATACTCAAAGTACTACATAAACATCAATATTCATACAAGGATCCAAAGTAATCCCTAAATACAGCTTAGCTAATCATTGAACACGAAAATATACATCAAAAACAGTGTTTAAGAGAAAAGGAAGAGAAGGAAAAGCATAGGGAGAAAGGAAGAAGCTCATAGATATCATCTTTGAAGCTTGAATCTCTTTCCATGAAGAAGATGACCTCCAACTTTGGCTTCCCTAGCCTCCTCAGCCTCCAAAACGTGGTTTCCAGCTGCAGCTTCTCTAAAACCTAAAAACTCTCTTACCTAAAATCAAATAAAATAGTATTTATAGGCACAGAAAAATAAGGGAGGCCGCGACATTAAACACATCACATTGCAGCGCGCGTTCTTTAGGTCACAGACGTCATGGCGTCCAATTCTCAGCGTCGCAGTGCTCTAGATATTTAGGTCATCTATGCCACAGCGTACGCTCCTTTTGCATCGTGGTGCTCTAGTCTCGGGTTCTAGTATTGTTGCAGGGTATTACACCAACGCCGCGGCATTCACATGCCCACATCGCAGCGTTACCTGCTGAGATGCAAATTTGGCTTCCTCTTCCACTTTTAACTTAAATGCTTTATAAATCATCTTGTTTGGAGTCCTTCCTAATATAGAGAATTCATTAAATCAATAACAGATATAAATTCACTCAATCACTTATCAAACAAGCATAATTTGCTCAATAACACATAGAGAGGTTTTCAAATTAGAATATGACAAATATAAGCTTAAAATCTTCCAAATATGTATTATACACAAGAACTAAGCACTCTTTAAAGAACAGAGATAGGGCACAAATAACTACATTTCATGAAGTCATCACACCTCCAAACCTATATTTTGCTAGTCCTCGAGTAAAACAAAATAGGACTAAGTAAACTAGCCTGACAATTCATTTTCAAATATCATTCAACATTTATTAAAATTTCAATTTTCTTTCATTCTAAACCACAGCTAGTGAATAATGATTGTATCAGTCCTTAAAAAGTACAAATGTCTCAAAATCAGCTCCACACATATACAATCCTTCACATGCTAACAATTCAGCCATCTTTCATGTAATTCACATTTTCCCACAAACATACAAAATAAATTTATTCTAATCAAGTCATACCTATCCGGATAAGTTTATAAACCTACATATATATGAATTAAAGAATTCACAAAATTATAATCCAACTCTCTCTCCACTAATGTAAATCACACAAAATTGAGAATCAAAAGGAACTTTAATAGCTTGTAATGTTAGGCTAATGATAATGGGTTAAAGAACAAAAAGGATAGGATATAACACAAACATTGAGAAACACAACACATTATTCCAAGTCATGAGCCACTAACTGATATGAGCAGGGTATTCATCAGTGAGAGTAGAAAACTCGCTAGAACCATTTTTGATGCTTTTCAAACTTTTCTTTTCTTAAGCTTTACTTTCCTTTTTCTTCTTTTTCTTTTTCTTTTCTTTTCATTTTTTCCAAACATTGCTTCTTCTTCTTTTTTTTATTACATCTGGTTCCTTCAAGCTCATTTTATATTGAATAATCATTAACATCCCTAATCATAAGACTCACTTCAAGAAATAATATATTATGTACTCAATAAATAATGAAAGTAGGAAGAAAATGCAATGCTTTCACATGTATTAGAATGGTTAACAGGTTAGCAAACACAATGGTTATGAAAAATATAAAAGGCCAAACAATTATAAGGCTTCAAAAAGGGACCTATGATAAAATCATTTAGGGTAAGCTTGAAAGGCTCAATCGATCCAAACAATGCCCTAATCATTTCTTCTATCATGCACAACCTAGGATTTCGCCTCAAAAGAGTTCAAAAATAATCTCAAGAATAATCAAAATCTCTGCATGTACATCCATAAAACATTCTCTAGACATGCATTCTTATTATTTTCAAAGTTACACTTGCATCTAAGTGAAATGTAAATCATACATAGAAAACAACTAAACTATTTCACATACTTCAAGATCACAAAAGGTTTCACTGAAAAGGAGACAAATAGTAACCTTTCACATCAATGAACAACCATAACAACACCAGTAATTTTTGTAATATATCATGCATTCAAATAAATCCAACTTTTTCATCAAGCATGCATAACATCATTGGCATAATATTAAAAATTGAAATTTCTTTTTCAAACCCATTAGTAACAGCCAAAGTAATAGAAAATCATGAAAATATGATGGCTATCACAACTGCATCTAGAAAATATCATCACATGCATACAAATAAATCATTATAATCAAAGCACATAATGATACTCTCCTAAACCAAAGTGAGACAAAGTCCTCACTTTGCATTGGCACATTAGGTACCTAAAATTTTCAAATTAAGCACACTGTTAATCTGAGCACACTAAAATATAGAAAAACATGAGAAATAAAAGAAATATATACAAAATAAAGCACAACACTGCGACATTAACATGTCTGCATCGCGGCGTGTAGTTCGTCTGTAGAATTTTGCAAAAAAATCTCACAGGCACTGCGACGCAAAAGGAGCGTACGCTGCGGCGTTGGAGATCAGTCTACACAATTTTGCAACAAACACAGTTTTGCTGTTGGTTCTGCTTCAAAGTGGTCTCCAGCACCAGCAAAACTTGTTCAAAAAACTAGATTACAAAATGTACAACACAAACATAATAAAACTACAAAATCAACATATTAACATATTTAATACTTAAAACATACTAAAACATAAAAACAATCAAAAACATAAAACTAACATATTAATATACTACATATATTATCTAGTAACATAAATAAGACTCAAAACTTAACCAAACAAAAGCTAACATAGTTAAGACATAAAAACTAACAAAAGCCACATACTAACAAATTAACATGCTAACAAATTAACATGCTAACATATATGTATTAACAAACAAACTCATATAAGTATTAATATACAAAATAAACATACTACCTATTTATGCAAAAAGTAAAGGCAAGAAATTAACATAAACTTAGGGTTCCTCCCAAGAAGAGCCTAGTTTATAGTCCTGACAGGACTTTATCACCAAAATTATTTATATACAACTTGAACTATATACAACTTGAATCAGAACTAACTAAACTCATTATTGAAATTAGCAATATAGAATTAAACCACATCCTCGGCAACGACGCCAAAAACTTGATAAGCAAATTATTAGTCCTTTCATAAGATAAAAACTTATTTTCTTAACCAAAAACTTGTTAACCCATTTGCCTACCGCAAGTGTACGGGTTATTCAAGTAATACAGATACAGAGTAAAATCGCTCCCACGAGGATGAAATTGGCTTCCAAAATCAAGTATCAACCAATAACTTAGCTATTTCTATTCAAGAACATATAAAATAAAGGAAAATGTAATAAAACTAATCTAAAGACATAAGCAGTAAATGAAAATAAAGATAATGATTTAGAGATTTGGGAAATCCTTTTTCACCTTATACTTCAATTAATGATATGCAATTCTTATAAGCAACATTAATGAACAGTTAAGTTTGCTTGAGAATCTAATTTAGTTAAAAGCCTATGTCTAGGTCAATCAACCATAGTTTCATTTACCTAACTTACTATGTTTCCATGAAAACTAGTGCAAACTCCACTCATGAACGATCTATTTTCAAACATCTGTTATGCATGGTTAAGAGGTATATTTCTACCCCATTAGCGAATCAACTTATCCAAGCTAATTGAATGAAATCGAACATGCATAAACTATACGTATGATCTAAAATCCAAATTCCTATGTCTAGGTTCATCAGATTTCATCAAATCACTTAAAAGCTGATCAAACAATCAAAAGCATTAAGCACTATATGATTAAACAGAACCAAACATCAATATATACTCAAAGTACTACATAAACATCAATATTCATACAAGGATCTAAAGTAATCCTTAAATACAACCCAGCTAATCATTGAACACGAAAATACACATCAAAAACAGTGTTCAAGAGATAAGGAAGAGAAGGAAAAGCATAGGGAGAAAGGAAGAAGCTCATGGATATCATCTTTGAAGCTTGAATCTCTTTCCATGAAGAAGATGACCTCCAATCTTGACTTCCCTAGCCTCCTCAGCCTCTAAAACATAGTTTCCAACTATAGCTTCTCTAAAACCTAAAACTCTCTTACCTAAAATCTAATAAAATAGTATTTATAGGCACAGAAAAATAGGGGATGCCGAGGCATTAAACACATCATGCCATGGCGCGCGTTCTTTAGGTCACAGACACTGTGGCATCCAATTCTCAGTGTCGCAGTGCTCTAGATATTTAGGTCACATACTCCGTAGCGTACGCTCCTTTTGTGCCTCAGCGTACGCTCCTTTTGTGCCACAGCGCTCTAGCCTCGGGTTCTAGTACTGATGCAGGGGATTACACCAACGATGCGGCATTCACATGCCCACGTCGCGGCGTTGCCTGCTGAGATGCAAATTTGGCTTCCTCTTCCGCTTTTAACTCAAATGCTCCATAAATCATCTTATTTGGAGTCTTTTTTAATATAGAGAAATTACCAAATCAATAACAGATACAAATTCACTCAATCACTTATCAAACAAGCATAATTTGCTCAATAACACATAGGAAGGTGTTCAAATTAAAATATGACAAATATAAGCTTAAAACCTTCCAAATATGCATTATACAGAAAAACTAAGCACTCTTTAAAGAACAGAGATAGGGCACAAATAACTACATTTCATGAAGTCATCAGGATTATAACTTTTTTTTTTCATTTTTTCTCGCCCTACGAGGGGTATTATTGTTGTATATAATCAAGTCTCAACTTCTGGCACCTTTTATTTATATAAAAATTGGTTTTTTTCTTCATCGAGATTAATCCAAAGCTCGGTCAGTGGCTCTTTATACTTTGCGTAGTTGTTGTAATGTCGAGATGGACCCAAAACTCAATCTCGGTATTCGTTTTACACAACAATTTGCCATTGTAATTTACCCATATTAGTCCAACGCTCAATCTTGATAACTGTTTCTGTAATACCCTAAGACTAATTACTCCACGTATATCTGGATTACACTAAGGTACTTAGGCTTAGGCACATCACAACTATTCTCCTTACTACCTTGGTAATTAACTATACTTCTTTTATATTTTAATCAAGCCTTGTGAGGGTAAATTTTTGCTCAAATGGAGAGCTTAACTGAATACCTTAACTAAGTTACCATCAATTATTTATTCATTTCTTTATTATCCAATTTTTGTCCTTTGAGTCCTCCTTATAGAACTCTAGGAACTTGTATATTTATCTAACCGAGTACCATAGAAATTTCACATACTAACTCAGAGTACACACATATACCTGTATACATAATTATATGCATAACATGTATAAATCGCACTGGCATTAGTAACACATACATTCTAGTACATCAGTTTTCTACATCAGTATCAAAGTGATACATATCAAGCCTATATATATATATATATATATATATATATATATATATATATACATACAAACCATGTACAAACTACTGCATAAATATAAATACATAGCAATGGTAAAAAAGAATAAGTATCTCTATACTACATCAGCATCTGCACCTCTACTCCATGGGTGAAACATGTGCTAGAATCATCATGGAAAAGAAAATAGTGAGGTGAGAATTCTAGGAATTCTAGTATTTCTAATAATCAAATGTCATCACAATAATTCTAACTACCTTGAGGAATTAAATCATTTTAGAAAGGATATTTGATAGAAAGGTGACAAATGCCAAATTATTTCTTTTCTATTCCTAAGGGCAGAAGTTTAATTTTAATTATTGAACAACAAACATATACTCAGACAGTATATAGATTTATAAGCACATCAACTGATAAATCATAGAACTCATCAAAAATACATTAGCATATATAATCATCTCACACTATCCTTAGAATATTTATAATTATCTCAAAATGCAAATATTCATTATCAAGTCTATGATTTTATATAGCAAATTCATGAAATCGATTACCACATAGAAATCTCACTTCTTAGAAACTTGGTATCGATTACTGAATCTGGTAATCAATTACCAGCTGTAGAGAACTAGAAAACAGAGCTTTTCTTGCAAAATCTCCCAAAACCAAATGTTTTAAAACAAAGAGCAATACTCCTCATCACAAGTGTTCTCAAAACAAATCCAAAAGGGTTTAACAACAACAACAAACCATCAAACCCATGTTTTAATCCATGTTTACAAAGTTTCAAAGTTACTCATAAACTCAACTCCGTAAAAATACCATATTCACAATTTCTAACTTCACCAATCAAAATTCTCAAACCAAATTATTCAAATAGAAATTTGGGTAAAGAAAGAGAAAAGAGTGAAGTAAAAAAATCACAAAATTCCCCTACCTCAACTCCTTAAGGTTAGTGATGGCAGGCTTTAGTTATTCTTTCCTTGGTTTTTCCTTGCTTCCCTTCTTCCTCCCCTTCTTCCTTTCCTTTTCTCTCTTCCTTTCTTTCTTTTTCTGCTGCAAACTGTAAGTGAGTAGATGACAAAAGAGAGAAAGTCAATGAAATAGGAGATAAGGGTGGTGGATGAGTTGGAGAGATAAGGTTGGAAAACTTTAGTGTTAACTAGAAATGTTGTATCTCTTTGGGATACTTTAATCTTCCATTAACAAGTTTTCTAACCTTTATAGGTGTTATGGAAAATTCTAGGACTCATCTCATTCCTAGTTTCATCATTCCACACACCATTAGCTGATACTTGAGCTTTATTGCTCTTCCTTAAGTTAAGTTAAACCTTAGGAATTAAGCTAATAGGCTTTCAGGTATCTGCCTTAACCTATACTCATTACTAAAAAATTCTCCATTCTTTACTTGATACTTTCATAAATTCTCGTAATTTTCTAAACTACCAGTCTATTTAATTTAGCCTTTAAACAATTATCTTGTATTATTAAAAATGTCAAACTAACTCAGTTAATTCTCCAAAATTAACCACATCACATTCTATACATTTGTGACTTAGAAATAAATTCTCCATATTTATTTTCATCGTTGATGCGGGATTAAAGGTTGCAAACCCAAGTGCAGGTTATCTCAAGTAATAAATTTCTCGAGAGTCCGAGGTCGATCCACAGGAAATTGATGAAGAAAAATTTATTTGACGTAAGGAAAATATTTTATTACAACAATAAAAGTGATAAAAACTTGGTCACAAATAAAAAAGAATTGCTTGGGCTAGGAGATCCACTCTTGGTAAATAAATTAAGGACAAGATTAATTCTTTTATAACTCAATTAGAATCCACACATAACGGAGGTTCCAATCAGAAAATATAACGTTCAAAGTTTATTAAAAATTATATACGTAATTATATTATGATTCTTTTAATCATCTATTAACATCACCACTCATAAATGGGATCAAGCATTCATTGTGCCAAAATCTTGTCTATAACAAATCAAGATCTCCACTTTATAAGGAGAGTTTCTAGCACCACCACTTATAAATGGGTTAAAGCATTCATTGTACCAATCTCTTGTCTACAACAAATCAAGAACTCCACTTTACAAGGAGGGTTTTTAAATTAATTGGAAACAAAATATAATATATATAATGACCACTTGAAAATATATCATTTAAGTATAAGAGATAAATTAATCTAACCTTATTTCATTAATAAGAGCTTCATTCTTTCACCCAAGCAAAATGAAACTTAGTTACTTATAGATAAGAAGAAAGAAAAAGAGAAGAAAAAGAAGAAGAACATGACTTCAATTTAGAACAAAGGAAAATTACTACAAGAAAACCTAGTAACAAACTAGCATCATTTTGGTACCTAACACCTAACACCCTCAATGATCTGCCAAGGCCCCCTTTTATAGAGGATTAGAGATACAAAATGACAAGGGGGTGAGTCATTAGTGGGTGGATGAGTGAAAAATGAGTGGAAAATGCCAAATGACTTTTGGTGAGTGGAAAATTATGGAGATTCCTTGTCTCTGAAATCATTTAGCTCTGAAGTCATTGAATGCGTCAGAATGAGAAAATGTGATCTTCATCAAAGTTGTAGGGCTGGATCTTAGCTTTCACATGGCTTTAGTTTGAGTCCAATATCATTTCTATAACTCCAGATACGTTCAAATTACTGCACACTACTCAGGCCCAGTCATAGCTCCTCTGTTCTGACTTACAAGCCCAATATCACCTATTAGGCCTCAGATTCTAGAAAAGTGTTCAACATGAAAGTTGTAGATATAGGTCTCAAATATTCAGCATCAAAATTTCAGCCCATTTGACAACCTCTAGCCCAAAATCTGGCATGAACAGTACACATAGGTCAAGCTGTCAGGAACAGCACTCTAGTTCTTGCTTCAACGCCAATTTGAGTTATCTACTCGTGTGATTGGGCCTTTGAGGTCTTCATAAAAGTTATAGAGCTCTCTATTATCTTTAAAATGCCATCAGATTCACCTCATTTGGCCACATACATCCCAAGATATAGCCCAAATACAAAAATAATGTAAGACATAAATTATGCTAAAAAATTCAATTAAGTCTAATTTGAGTCCAAACTTACAAAATATAATCAAACTCAATCAATTAAGTACATGGAGAGTGTAAATGACTAAAATGAAGGCTTATTAATGTATCAAATATGTGATCATCAAATTCTCCTACACTTAGCTTTTTGCACTCTTGGGCAAAACACACAAGACCAAAACTAAAAAAAAAATGAAACAGACTCAAAAGTTAAACACTCTAAAAGACTTAATTTCTAATAATATTTAAAAATAAAAAGCAACTAATCATTCAAGTAATCAAAATATTTATGAGGTAACATATCTTCACATCTCAAACCAACAAGTAAGGAAACTTCAATTGAAAAGTATGAGTCAAGAATGATAGATCTTCATAAAATTCACTCTCAATCCCTCAAGTATTTAAAAGTTAGGTATTTCACTCAATTCAACTCATGAAAATTATACTACTATAAGCTTGCTTATCTTCTACTTCTCCACTACCCAGAACACATGTACACACAAATCATGAGGACTTTATTCAAGGTTGTAATAAGGTCAAGGTAAAAGAGAAGATAATATGGATATGACAAGTTAAATACCAAAGAGAATAAAAGAGCATGAAAGCTGAGTTCAATTAACAAGCATTAAAGTTCATCCCAACTCCACCTAATACAAATTTCCTTTACATATTCTTTTCCTTTCCTTTATTGCCTTGTTGACCCTATTTTTCTTTTTACATTTTTGTATTTTTTATTTTTTTTTATTTTTTTATTTTATTTTTACAAAAAGAACATCATATATACATTTTTTTAACCATTCTGCACACACACCCCCACACTTGTTCAAGAACTCATCGAATGACAAAGTTAATGTTCTCTTATTCCCTAAGGTCAGGTAAGAACATGGTTTTTCATTTAAGGCACATAATAAGTTCGAAACAAAGAATGATCAAATAAGCTCAAATGGGTTGAGCAAGGGGAAATAGGTCATTTTCAGTTCTTTACGTTAACAGGAATCAGAGAATTTCCAAGAAGTCATAAGAGTGCTTGATATCATATTAAGACAATATGCTGCTAAGCAAGACTGACTATTTGATTAAAGTAACTATTTCAAGAAAAATGTCTCAATCATATTTATGTATGCATATGAAAATGTAGTCTAAAAAAGAATCAAAGCAAGTTCTAGAATAACAATTCCATGAGTGAAATTCACACAAGAAAGAAGAGAATAGTACAAATGTTCAATCCATTCATCAATAAGCTCCAAATCTCACAAAGCATAATTCTATCATTCTCAGTCCACCAATTCAACATCCATAACCAAGCATGTGAATTTTAAGAAAGAAGACAATTTACTCAATCATGCAAATTTTCCTGAATTTGAATTGCTACTTCCACACAAACTAGTTGTCTACCCCAACCAAGATGCGTCTCAAGAGTAAAATTTACTCTTTACTCTGCCATCCTTAACTGGTTTAGTAAATTACTGACAAACATATAAACACAACAAACATATTAATACACACACTTCCTAAAATTTTTCTTTATTTTTTTTACACAATTATCCTTCCCCCCAACCAAATCACAACATTGTCCTTAATGTTAACAATTAAATATAGACTGAAGAAATAATCATCAATATACATCAAAGAAATTATTGGGACAAAATTAAACAAAGTAATGGGGAGAAGTCACATACCCGAAATGCTTAGATAAGAAGAGAATAACTACATCTTGACAATGGTTAGCAATGACAAAAAAAAATGAAATAAAATGAAATAAACAAGCATGCAAACATTTTTTTTGGGTTCTTTTGTTTTATAATTTTTTTTTTGTTGGCCGATACTATTTACATCCCCAATACAAAGGCTCCGAAATTTGGGAGGCACTTAAGCCGACTCAATAAAAACATGAAATACTAAAAACTTACTCTCACTTTGGTAGACAGGATCGTCTACCAAAGTCTCTCCTACATTTGGATCCTTCAACTCAAGTTATGGATACCTTCTTCCAAATTAATTTGATAAAAATAGACCAAGGGACAAACACCTTTTTTATAATGCTCAACCTTTCTTAAGAAACCATTTACCTTCTTGAGTTTTATCAAATTAATTAGAAATATCAACTACATCGAGGGATTATCTGTTGGTGTATGCCCTAGAGGCTAATACATTTGCATATATTTTTATCTATTTTATATATATGCATTTCATTTACCTTTTTTTCTTAAGAAAGTCCTTAGAACTAAGATTGATGCCATAGGACATCAAGTGGATGACTTGATCTTGAGTTTTATACAACACTATTCTTAAATGTAGTCAAGTATTATTGTTAATTAGGACAACAATAATGCATTGAGACTAGTATGTGCGTAGATCGATGACCACATCTCACGGGTCATGGATAGAGATATCAATCACATGGAACTAATGATGTATTGACAGACCCGCCATGAGAAAATGGATCTCGTGAGGATCAAAATCATAGTGATAATGGGTTGTAGAAACGATTCCCATGAGGAGTTGTGTGTTTTAAATGCCATCAAACGTCATCTGTAACAAGATGATTATAAAGTTGGTTATTAGACATATGCATGCATGGAGGAATGTGAGTGACCTAGATGGGATTTGTCCCTCCTACATAACAGAGTGATATCTTTTGCCCCCCGATTTTATGAAATGCATGGCCATGCTCAATGAGTAATGAGATATTGATCTCATTTTGTTATTACTATGTCACTCGGGAATCGGGAAATTGAAGATTGAATTCAAGGGTGACACGTTGCCTTGTGGATATCCGGACAAAGGGACTAAACTACAGAAACATTGATCACGGATAGGTTATGTCAAATCACCGACATTCTCATTACTACTATCTAGATACCGCTCATCGTTTGTAATATTAAAATGAGATTTTTATTTACCACATCCTCTAGGTCGCACATTCACACTAAAGGAGTAAGGATCCAAGTTGGACTTGGATTCAATTTGGGCCTAACTCATGACAGATGGGTTTTATCTCCTTACTACGCTCTTCTCACAACCTTTAAATTCTAAGGGGGGTATAGATGTTACATCACAAAGCCGCTTGACTTGATCTATTTGAAAGGTTCTTTTTCTATGAATTACCATCCGCAAAGCAGTATTGACCCTTTTAGGATTTAGTTGAGGATACCGAAGAAAATTTCGCTTTCTTTGTTGGTGAATGGTGTTTATCACGTCAAGAGGTAATTTTTAAAAATGGATTTTTTGCCGTGTGGGAAAAGTCCGCCGCGAGATTTTTTATGTCAATTCGATGGACAAGAAAATTCTCAAGGGGATCAAAATCATAGGTTGTAGAAACTCTCCTATCTATGATTGAGTCAATCATATATGTCTGGTCGTCATCATTTTTTGGCTTAACAAGACATTTTATCTCCCCAAGTTCTTTGGGATTAATAATGACATCTTAGCTCATTTTTCATCATGAATGCTCTTTATCTCCTTGCTTTCTTCAATATTTCCATTCAATATTATTGACTTGATGAATTACCATCATTTGGGACAAAAGGATTGCATATCTTTGAAAATTTTGAAGAGTGCAGAAGAAAGTTTTGCAAGAGTGTTTTTATGTCAATCATGGTGAGTGTTTTGATTAATAATGACATCTTACTTTTCCATGAATGCATGCAATGTTTCTTCAAGGTTATTCCTTATTGGGGTGCATATCCTTGAGCCCCTGTTGTGGCTCGAGGAGGTGGTGGTTGCATGAATTGTGTGATTTTGGTCCTCCAACCGAAGATTGATTTCTCCATCCCGGATTGTATGTATCTAAAAAAAAAGAAGTGAATGGCTTTTTAAAATTATCCATTTCAATTACTTGCTAATGCACAACTTCTTTAAAAATAGAAATTTTTGGACATTCATTTGTTGAATATCCCAATTCATCACAAATGCTACAAATTTCTTCATTTTGCACAGATTTGATTTCTTTTACTTTCCCTGATTCCATGGCTTCAACCTTTCTAGCCAAACTAGCAAACTTAGCATTTAAATCTTCTTCTTAACTAAGATGATATTTTCCTTTACTAGCATTTGCAAGGTTTGATCTAATTGAATTTTCAGAAGGATTAGTACCATGCCAAGATTGAGAATTTTCAGCCAAATGGTCTAAATAGTCTAAAGCTTCTTCAGGTTCTTTATCAAGAAATTCACCATTGCACATTGTTTCCATAAATTGTTTAGTTTCGAGTGTTAACCTTTCATAAAAGAAGCTTATAGTGTGCCATTTTTCAAAATCATGATGTGGGTAATAATTCAACAAATCTTTAAAACACTCCCAACTTTGAAAATATGCTTCATTTGAATTTTGAAAAAAAATTTGGATTTGTCTTTTCAAAGCATTGGTTTTATGTGTTGAAAAAAATTTCTTCAAAAACTCATATTGCGTTTCTTGCCATGTACCAATTGATCTTGGTTTCAAAATGTTAAGCCAATCTTTTGCATTATCTTTTAAAGAAAAAGGAAACAATTTAAGCTTAACAACCTCTTCAGTGCAAGTTTCATCATGAAAAGCAGTACATACTTCCTCAAATTCTTTTAGATGTAAATATGGGCTTTCAGATTCTAAACCATAGAAATTAGGAAGTAAGGAAATCATACCTGACTTGAATCTAAAATTGTTAGCATTGAGTGGAAAGATAAAACATGATAGACTATAATTTTGAGATGGTTGCAAATACTCACGCATAGTTCGCAACGGTTGATTTTCATGTTCATCATGCACACTTTCATTTTCAGCCATTATGTCAATTGTGTGTGATTGTGATTCAGACATATCAATATGTACAGTACTAAGATTAATTTTAACCAAACGACCAGAATTTAAATCACGATACTAATTAAGCATAAACAAGTAACTTAAAATATAAAATAAAATGTACAAGCTAGCAGTATAAACTGTCCATTAAATATTAATAAAGGTGTGGTATAAACCAACCACCAAATAAGTTAATAAGTAGAAAAATTAAAAAGTTAGTATGCAGATAAATTAAAATGTTAGAAGCAGATAAAGTAAAAAGTTAGATAGTTAGTAAGTTAGTAAGTTAGTAAACAAAAATAAATGAAAAAAAAAACAAAAATAAATGACAGAAAATAAATGACAAAAAAATAAATAAAAAAAAATAATAATAAAGTGCATAAAATAAATACAAAAAAATAACGTGTAAAAAGTAAATTTAAAATATGAAAACTAGAGAATCGACAAGTCGATTTTTTGCTCGACGAGAGAAAAGAGAAGAAAAATATTATTTCATTAATGATTAAAGATTACAAAGAAATTAGGGAGAGTTTCCCCCACTAAGTTAATACGTTAGTAAGTACAAAAAAAATTAAAAGAGTAGAATATATACACAAAATATTTACACCACAAATTTATTCTTCAAATCAAGTCCCCGGCAACAGCACCAAAAACTTGATGCGGGATTAAATGTTGCAAACCCAAGTGCAGGTTATCTCAAGTAATAAATTTCTCGGGAGTCTAAGGTTGATCCACAGGAAATTGATGAAGAAAAATTTATTTAACGTAAGAAAAATATTTTGTTACAACAATAAAAGTGATAAAAACTTGGTCACAAATAAAAAGGAATTGCTTGGGTTAGGAGATCCACTCTTGGTAAATAAATTAAAGACAAGATTAATTTTTTTATAACTCAATTAGAATCCACACATAACGGAGGTTCTAATCAGAAAATACAATGTTCAAAGTTCATTAAAAATTATATACGTAATTATATTATGATTCCTTTAATCATCTATTAACATCACCACTCATAAATGGGATCAAGCATTCATTGTGCCAAAATCTTGTCTACAGCAAATCAAGATCTCCACTTTATAAGGAGAGTTTTTAGCACCACCACTTGTAAATGGGTTAAAGCATTCATTGTGTCAATCTCTTATCTACAACAAATCAAGAACTCCACTTTACAAGGAAGGTTTTTAAATTAATTGGAAACAAAATATAATACATATAATGACCACTTAAAAATATATCATTTAAGCACAAGAGAAAAATTAATCCAACCTTATTTCATTAACAAGAACTTCACTCTTTCACCCAAGCAAAATGAAACTTAGTTACTCATAGATAAGAAGAAAGAAATATAGAAGAAGAAGAAGAAGAAGAACATGACTTCAATTTAGAACAAAGAAAAATTACTACAAGAAAACCTAGTAACAAACTAGCATCATTTTGGTACCTAACACCTAACACCCTCAATGATATGCCAAGGCCCTCTTTTATAGAGGATTAGAGATACAAAATGACAAGGCGGTGAGTCATTAGTGGGTGGATGAGTGGAAAATGAGTGGAAAATGCCAAATGACTTTTGGTGAGTGAAAAATTATGGAGATTCATTGTCTGTGAAATCATTTAGCTCTGAAGTCATTGAATGCGTCCGAATGAGCAAATGTGATCTACATCAAAGTTGTAGGGCTGGATCTTAGCTTTCACATGGCTTTAGTTTGAGTCCAATATCATTTCTATAACTCCAGATACGTTCAAATTACTGCACACTACTTAGGCCCAGTCACAGCTCCTCTATTCTGACTTGCAAGCCCAATATCACCCATTAGGCCTCAGATTCTGGAAAAGTGTTCAACATGAAAGTTGTAGATATTGGTCTCAAATATTTAGCATCAAAATTTCAGCCCATTTGACAACCTCGAGCCCAAATTCTGGCGTGAACAGTATACATAGGTCAAGCTATTAGGAACAGCACTCTAGTTCTTGCTTCAACGCCAATTTGAGTTATCTACTCGTGTGTTTGGGCCTTTAAGATCTTCATAAAAGTTATAGAGCTCTCTATTATCATTAAAATACCACCTGATTCACCTCATTTGGCCACCTACATCCCAAGATATAGCTCAAATACAGAAATAATGTAAGACGTAAATTATGCTAAAAAATTCAATTAAGTCTAATTTGAGTCCAAACTTACAAAATATAATCAAACTCAATCAATTAAGTACATGGAGAGTGTAAATGACTAAAAATGAAGGCTTATTAATGTATCAAATATGTGATCATCAAATTCTCCCATACTTAGCTTTTTGCACTCTTGAGCAAAACACACAAGACCAAAACTAAAAAAAAAACGAAACAGACTCAAAAGTTAAACACTCTAAAAGACTTAATTTCTAATAATATTTAAAAATGAAGAGTAACCAATCATTCAAGTAATCAAAACATTTATGAGGTAACATATCTTCACATCTCAAACCAACAAGTAAGGAAACTTCAATTGAAAAGCATGAGTCAAGAATGATAGATCTTCACAATATTCACTCCCAATCCCTTAAGTGTTTAAAAGCTAGGTATTTCACTCAATTCAACTCATGAAAATTGCACTACCATAAGCTTACTTATCTTCTACTTCTCCACTACTCAGAACACATGCACACACAAATCATGAGGACTTTATTCAAGGTTGTAATAAGGTCAAGGGAAAAGAGAAGGTAATATGGATATGACAAGTTAAATACTAAAGAGAATAAAAGAGCATAAAAGCTGAATTCAATTAACAAGCATTAAAGTTCATCCCAACTCCACCTAATACAAATTTCTTTTACATATTATTTTTCTTTCCTTTATTACCTTGTTGACCCTCTTTTTCTTTTTACATTTTTTTTATTTTTTATTTTTTTATTTTTTTATTATTATTTTTTTTACAAAAAGAACATCATATATACATTTTTTTAACCATTCTGCACACACACCCCCACACTTGCTCAAGAACTCATCGAATGATAAAGTTAATGTTCTCTTATTCCCTAAGGTCAGGTAAGAACATGGTTTTTCATTTAAGGCACAGAATGAGTTCGAAACAAAGAATGGTCAAATAAGCTCAAATGGGTTGAGCAAGGGGAAATAGGTCATTTTCGATACTTTACGTTGACAAGAATCAGAGAATTTCCAAGTAGTCATAAGAGTGCTTGATATCATATTGAGACAATATGCTGCTAAGCAAGGCTGACTATTTGATTAAAGTAACTATTTCAAGAAAAATATCTCAATCATATTTATGTATGCATATGAAAATGTAGTCTAAAAAATAATCAAAATAAGTTCTAGAATAACAATTCCATGAGTGAAATTCACACAAGAAAGAAGAGAATGGTACAAATGTTCAATTTATTCATCAATAAGCTCAAAATCTCACAAAGCATAATTCTATCATTCCCAGTCCACCAATTCAATATCCATAACCAAGCATGTGAATTTTAAGAAAGAAGACAATTTACTCAATCATGCAAATTTCCCCGAATTTGAATTGCTACTTCCACACAAACTAGTTGTCTACCCTAACCAAGATGCGTCTCAAGAGTAAAATTTACTCTTTACTCTGCCATCCTTAACTGGTTTAGTAAATTACTGACAAACATATAAACACAACAAACATATTAATACACATACTTCCTAAAATTTTTTTTATTTTTTTTACACAACTATCCTTCCCCCAACTAGATGACAACATTGTCCTCAATGTTAACATTTAAATCCAGAATGAAGAAATAATCATCAATATACATCAAAGAAATTATTGGGACAAAATTAAACAAAGTAATGTGGAGAAGTCACATAACCGAAATGCTTAGATGAGAAGAGAATAACTACATCTTGACAATGGTTAGCAATGACAAAAAAAAATGAAATAAAATGGAATAAACAAGCATGCAAACATTTTTTTTTGGGTTTTTTTGTTTTATAATTTTTTTTTGCCGATACTATTTACATCCCAATACAAAGGCTCCAAAATTTGGGAGACACTTAAGCCGACTCAATAAAAACACGAAATACTAAAAACTTACCTCAGCTTTGGTAGACAGGATCGTTTACCAAAGTCTCTGCTATATCTGGATCCTTCAACTCAAGTTATAGCTTCAACCGCTGACCATTTACCTTCTTCCAAATTAATTTTATAAGAATAGACCAAGGGACGAACACCTTTTTTATTAGTAATGCTCCAACCTTTCTTAAGAAACTCCTTAAACTTTGGTTGCCATGCTTGAGTGTCATGATCTTGAGTTTTATCAAAAATAGTAGAAATATCAACTACATTAGAGGGATTACTAATAGAATCAAACTCAGAATTGATAAGAAAATTCTCAAGAGGATCAAAATCATAGGTTGTAGAAACTCCCCTATCCATGATTGAGTCAATCATGTATGTCTGGAGGCCCTCGTCATCATTTTTTGGCTTAACAAGACTTTTTATCACCTCAAGTTCCTTGGGTAGCTTAGCATCACTACTATCTTGATTCTTTTCCACATCCTCTAGCTTATTCACACTCAAGGAGTTCATTACTTTGGATACTTGGCTCTTTATCTCTTTGCTTTCTTCAACAACATTTCCATTCCTAAGGGTTATTACTGACTTGACTTGATCTATTTGTTGGTTTTCTGAATTACCATCATTTTGACTGTATTGACCCTTGGGATTTTGTTGAGGTTGAGAAGAAAATTTTTCTTTCTCGTGAATGGTGAGTGCAGAAGAAAGTTTAACAAGAGTATTTTTTATGTCAATCATGGCTTGAGTGTTTTGATTAATAATGACATCTTGCTTTTCCATGAATGCATGCAATGTTTCTTCAAGGTTATTCCTGTATGGTGGGACAAAAAGTGCATATCCTTGAAATTTTGAGAGCCCTGTTGTGCCTGAGGAGGTGGTGGTTGCATGAATTGTGCTTGATTGTTGGTCCTCCAACTGAAGTTCGGGTGATTTCTCCATCCCGGATTGTATGTATCTGAAAAAGAAAAAGTGAATGACTTTTTAAAATTATTCATTGCATTTACTTGCTCATGCACAACTTCTTTAAAAATAGAAATTTTTGGACATTCATTTGTTGAATATCCCAATTCATCACAAATGCTACAAATTTCTTCATTTTGCACAGATTTGATTTTTTTTACTTTTCCTGATTTCATGGCTTCAACCTTTCTAGCCAAACTAGCAAACCTAGCATTTAAATCTTCTTCTTGACTAAGATGATATTTTCCTTTACTAGCATTTGCAAGATTTGATCTAATTGAATTTTCAGAAGGATTAGTACCATGCCAAGATTGAGAATTTTCAGCCAAATGGTCTAAATAGTCTAAAGCTTCTTCAGGTTCTTTATCAAGAAATTCACCATTGCACATTGTTTCCACAAATTGTTTAGTTTCGAATGTTAACCCTTCATAAAAGAAGCTTATAATGTGCCATTTTTCAAAACCATGATGTGGGTAAGAATTCAACAAATCTTTAAAACGTTCCCAACTTTGAAAATATGCTTCATTTGAATTTTGGGAAAAAATTTAGATTTGTCTTTTCAAAGCATTAGTTTTATGTGTTAGAAAAAATTTCTTCAAAAACTCACATTGCATTTCTTGCCATGTGCCAATTGATCTTGGTTTCAAAGTGTTAAGCCAAGCTTTTGCTTTATCTTTTAAAGAAAAAGGAAACAATTTAAGCTTAACAACCTCTTCAGTACAAGTTTGATCATGAAAAACAGTACATACTTCCTCAAATTCTTTTAGATGTAAATATGGGCTTTCAAATTCTAAACCATAAAAATTAGGAAGTAAGGAAATCATACCTGGTTTGAATCTAAAATTGTTAGCATTGAGTGGAAAGATAAAACATTATGGACTAAAATTTCGAGATAGTTGCAAATACTCACGCATAGTTCGTAACGGTTGATTTTCATGTTCATCATGCACACTTTCATTTTCAGCCATTGTGTCAATTATGTGTGATTGTGACTCAGACAGATCAATATGTACAGTACCAAGATTAATTTTAATCAAACGACCAGAATTTAAATCACGATACCAATTAAGCATAAATAAGTAACTTAAAATATAAAATAAAATGTACAAGCTAGCAGTATAAACCGTCCATTAAATATTAACAAAGGTGTGGTATAAACCAACCACCAAATACGTTAATAAGCAGAAAAATTAAAAAGTTAGTATGCAGATAAATTAAAATGTTAGAAGCAGATAAAGTAAAAAGTTAGATAGTTAGTAAGTTAGTAAGTTAGTAAACAAAAATAAATGATAAAAAAAAAAAAATAAATGACAGAAAATAAATGACAAAAAAATAAATAACAAAAAAATAATAATAAAGTGTAAAAATAAAATACAAAAAAAATAACGTGCAAAAAGTAAATTTAAAATATGAAAACCAGAGAATCAGTAAATCGATTTTTTGCTCCGGTGAGAGAGAAGAAAAGAAGAAAGATTATTTTATTAATAATTAAAGATTACAGAGAAATTAAGGAGAGTTTCCCCCACTAAGTTAGTACGTTAGTAAGTACAAAAAAAAAATTAAAAGAGTTGAATATATACACAAAATATTTACACCATAAATTTGTTCTTCAAATCAAGTCTCCAGCAATGACGCCAAAAACTTGATGCGGGATTAAAGGTTGCAAACCCAAGTGCAGGTTATCTCAAGTAATAAATTTATCGGGAGTCCGAGGTCGATCCACAGGGAATTGATAAAGAAAAATTTATTTGATGTAAGGAAAATATTTTATTACAACAATAAAGGTGATAAAAACTTGGTCACAAATAAAAAGGAATTGCTTAGGCTAGGAGATCCACTCTTGGTAAATAAATTAAAGACAAGATTAATTCTTTTATAACTCAATTAGAATCCACACATAACAAAGGTTCCAATCGAAAAATACAACGTTCAAAGTTCATTAAAAATTATATATGTAATTATATTATGATTCCTTTAATCATCTATTAACATCACCACTCATAAATGGGATCAAGCATTCATTGTGCCAAAATCTTGTCTACAACAAATCAAGATCTCCACTTTATAAAGAGAGTTTCTAGCACCACCACTTATAAATGGGTTAAAGCATTCATTGTATCAATCTCTTGTCTACAACAAATCAAGAACTCCACTTTACAATGAGGGTTTTTAAATTAATTGGAAACAAAATATAATACGTATAATGACCACTTGAAAATATATCATTTAAGCATAAGAGAGAAATTAATTTAACCTTATTTCATTAACAAGCACTTCACTCTTTCACTCAAGCAAAATGAAACTTAGTTACTCATAGATAAGAAGAAAGAAAGAGAGAAGAAGAAGAACATGACTTCAATTTAGAACAAAGGAAGATTACTACAAGAAAATCTAGTAACAAACTAGCATCATTTTGGTACCTAACACCTAACACCCTCAATGATCTACCAAGGCCCCCTTTTTTTAGAGGATTAGAGATACAAAATGACAAGGGGGGTGAGTCATTAGTGGGTGGATGAGTGGATAATGAGTGAAAAATGCCAAATGACTTTTGGTGAGTGAAAAATTATGGAGATTCCTTATCTCCGAAATCATTTAGCTCTGAAGTCATTGAATGCGTCAGAATGAGAAAATGTGATCTTCATCAAAGTTGTAGGGCTGGATCTTAGCTTTCACATGATTTTAGTTTGAGTCCAATATCATTTCTATAACTCCAGATACGTTCAAATTACTGCACACTACTCAGGCCCAGTCACAGCTCCTCTGTTCTGACTTGCTTGCCCAATATCACCTATTAGGCCTCAGATTCTGAAAAAATGTTCAACATAAAAGTTATAGATATAGGTCTCAAATATTCGGCATCAAAATTTTAGCCCATTTGACAACATCTAGCCCGAAATCTGGTATGAACAGTACACATAGGTCAAGCTATCAGGAACAGTACTCTAGTTCTTGCTTTAACCCCAATTTGAGTTATCTACTCGTGTAATTGGGCCTTTGAGGTCTTCATGAAAGTTATAGTGCTCTCTATTATTTTTAAAATGCCATTAGATTCACCTTATTTGGCCACCTACATCCCAAGATATAGCCTAAATATAGAAATAATGTAAGATGTAAATTATGCTAAAAAATTCAATTAAGTCCAATTTGAGTCCAAACTTACAAAATATAATCAAACTCAATCAATTAAGTACATGGAAAGTGTAAATGAATAAAAATGAAGGCTTATTAGTGTATCAAATATGTGATCATCAATCATCCAAGTGGTGTACACTAACTTCTGACCTATTATAAACTATTATAAGCTATTTTTCACATTTAGTATTATAGCAATATAACTCAATTAACCCAGAAGATCACCAAAGTTGACAAGTAACTCATACAAGTGTTATAACACCTTTATAACCATAATTAAGACTAATATGTAAAGGAGGATGTTACAACTTAGTCAACCAATAACTTATATTCATGAAAAAGTTCCAGGCTAGGTAATTCGGCCAAGCCACAATTTCAAATCACCACTTGCTCAGAATTTCATTCACATTCATAATGGCATCAAAGTATTTAATTAAGCCTCAATAAAGCTCTTAATCATGTAAAATTTAGAGTCATTCATCAACAAGTAATACTTATACATGGTAAACTCTAGTATAAACATGAAGAAGCGTACAACCAAGCCACAAAAACAAGCATATCATTTTCCTAAATAAGATATAATAACCAAATCACCATAGAAATGAGATTTAAGCAACTATGTTTCTAAAAGAATTGATGAATAAGTTTTGATCTCTCAATTCCTCTATCATGACCGAGATATCTTCTATGAATAAATTCTTACATTTATCTTCAACTAATCAAGCTTAGCACATAACAATTAGCAATTAACATCTACTCATAAAGTTAAGCATCAAATTGTAATTAAATCCTCCTCATCCAATTTAGTCAAAACTACATAAAGCAACAACATCACAACGTACATGATACAAGTCAAGCTAATCATCATCAAAGTAGTTCCAAGCTAAACCCTTAATTAACCACAAAATAGAAAATTTAACTTATCAATCCTTCCTCTTTTGCCTTGGCCTCTAAGACCAAATTTCCAACTCATCATTCAAAATCGTATATAGCTCAAGATAAACATCAACATATTGAAATCAATCATCAAGCTTATTTCCCTTCACTCAAAATCAATAAAAAATATTCACAATAATAGCAGTAGCAAGAAGAATGAAACCTGGTGAAAATTTTCCCTTCAATACATTCACAAATCATATAGCCAATATCAAGCTTATTTCACCAAGTACTTTAACCAACTACAACATCCAGATCATCCACTAGCAAAGGAAGAAAGGAAAAGAATAAAGAGCAAAGAAAGAAGGGAAAAGAGTAAAGAGCAAAGGAAGAAGGGAAAAGAGTAAGGAGCAAAAGAAACCCCTACCTAAACTCCCTTGGTGATGCTTTTCTCTCCTTAGTTTCCTTCTAGCTCCCTTGATGCTAGTGTTTTCCTTTCTCTCATTATTTTTCCCCTGTTCTACCAAGAGAGAAGAGTGAAGGAAATTTGTGAGTGTGTGATTATGTGAGGTGGTGGAGAAAAAGAGAGATAAGACCAAATGTGTGGTTGTCATTTGATGTGATAGACTTGTCTCTTAGAGATATTTTGATCTTCCATTAATGAATTTCTAGCTTCCATAAGTGTTATAGAAAATTCTATGATCTCATTAAATTCCTATACACATCACTTAATAGTTATTAGGCTCTATTACTTTTCCTTAAATTAATATAACCTTAAGGAAGTAAACTAATACGTATCTACTCTAACCCGTAATCATTTTTTAAATAATCTCCATCCTCTATTTAACAACTCCACAAATTTTTATAATTTTTTGAGTTACTCTCCTATTTAATTTGACATTTAAACATTTATTCTATTTATTAAAAATATCAAACTAATTTATTTAATTCCCCAAAAATTATCATAATTCATTCTAATTATTCATGACCTAAAAATAAATTTTTCTTATTTATACCATCATTTAAGTAATCTATGCTAATTTCTAGGCTTCTATGAGCTATTCTTCATGTTGAGTGCTATATCGTTACGCTCAAACTAACTCAGAAAATTACAAAAATTAACAGGTAAATCACACAAGTGGTAATGAACTACTTTAACAATTATTAAGGCTAATACGATATGGAGGATTTTATAGTTTCTTAATTTGATGAACACTTGTTTTGCTTGACCAAAATGAGTTTAAAACTCGATCTCGGTGGTTGGGTTGGTTTAGGAATAGTTGACATAGTTGACCTTTAGGTGTATGTGACATGGAAGCCTCTCGTAGTGATGTTCACTATCCTGGGCAACGATCTAAAGCACATAACCACGTTAAACCTTTTGTTCAGTTTATGGGTTAGGCATAGTGTTGTAACCGTGTTTAACCTTTTAGGTTTATGAGTTTAGTTTGAAATTGTGGAATAGGTTACACGGAAGCCTCTTGGTGTGGAGTCCACGATCCCCGGCTACGATCGGCTATGCTTAAGCTCTATAAACCTAGTCAGTTTATAGGTTAAGGTCAAGCCATAAGGGTACAGGTGAAAATCCTTGAATGCACTTCTTGACCTCAAAAACAATGATCAAGTCGATCCCCCTATCTGACTATCATGTAAGAATACACTTAGCCTCTGTAAACTCGGTCAGTTTATGGGTTAAGGTCAGGCTCATAAGGGTACGGGTGAAAATCCTTGAATGTTCTCCTTGACCTTGGACAATGGTTAAGTGGTTCCCCTATCTGGCCATCATGTATAGATATCAGAATAGTTGATCCTCTTGGACCTTGTATTCCTCGGACCTCGCCAAGGTGTGGTAACCTTATGGGTTGTGTTAAGTCGAAGTATTCGTGGACTCAAAGCCACGACCAAGGTACTGGCTTAGATGAGAATGAGCCGAAGTACTCGTGGATTGAAAATTACGATCGAGGTACTGGCATAAATGATGTGGCATCGAAGTACTCATAGACTCAAAGTCACGGCTGAGGTACTGGCTTATATGATGTTGAGCTGAAGTACTCGTGGACTCAAAGTCATAGCCGAGGTATTGGCTTAAATGATGTCGGGCCACCGGTTTTACATCCTTCATAATAGAAAGTTAGTGGTAGATGAATCTTTGGTCTAAGCCCAACATATCCATGGAAGTCCAGGCAAACAAATCCTTGTTTTTCTGTAGAAACTCGATTAGCTTAGCCCTTTCCTCTTGACTGAGATGCCCTCTAATGTTGGTTACCTGGTTTAGTTTGGCACTAGGTTGAAGGGGCTGGAGCTCTCCATCAAGTTAGGGACATGTATCGCGGATTTCTTCATGTACGACCAACTTAGTCAAGAGGACATTGACGGTGTCCATAGTAACTGGAACTGAATCGTTATGTTAGACCGCGGCCTGAGGTTTCTTAGTGATTCTTAAGCTCTCGCGAACCTGATTAACTCGCCAATGTACAGGATTAACTTTTCTCTTAATAATCCTAGCTTCTCGAGCAAGTCTAGGAACATAATATCTGCTGACCTCCCTTGATCAATAAATATTCTATGAACCTTGACATTTGTGATTATCCTAGAGATGACCATAGGGTCATCGTGATCTGGGATTATATTTCCATAGTCATTGTCAAAGAACGAAATCAGTGGGCTTTTTCTAGTGCCGTTGCCTGATTTAGTTCCCAGGAGGGATGTTACGCTCAACACGACCTGAAAGGCCTTCTTCCTTGTATTTCCAGAATCCTCACCTCCCGCAAAGCCTCCCAAGATGATGCTTATCATACGGGTTACCTCAGTACGATGGTGGTTGCCTTCGTGATTATCATCTTGGGGTTGTGCCTTATCTTTGGTTTTGGGCGTTACCCTAGGATGAGTTTATGTCAGGATTATCATTCTTGACAGAAGAATGTCTCCTCTAGTAAGGAAGATACAAGCTTCTTCGAGGGCTATAACTCCACTTCTTGTAGTTTCCTCTTCCTCTTTGGTTGTTTTGGAATTGGCACACATAACGACCTAAATGCCCATCCCAAATGAGAGACTCAATGGCATCCCAGAGGTTGATACAGTCTTCCATGTTGTGACCATGGCAGTCATGTCATGCACTATTTAGACTTGTCTCTCTGTGAGTGCTTCTTCATAGGGGAGGTCTTTGCATATATCCCGAAACTCAGTGTTTATTACCTCCTAATAAATATGTGCCCAAGATGTGTTGAGGGAAGTGTAGTCCTCATACTTCCCTTTGAAGAAGGGGTTTTGAATTCTAGCCTTGTTGATTAGGTTGTCAGGACTTAGGCTTAGCATCCTCTCCTTTCTCGATAAGCTTCCTAGCCCAAAGAACATCTTTAGCATTAATGTACATGTCAGCACAGCCGCAGAACTCGTCCATAGTTTTGGGCTCTTTCTTGGTGAGTGCAAAGGAAAGTGGTCTAGGTCGGAGCCTTTCTCTTATACAGTACAATTCGAGCCTTTCATCCCAGTCAAGTACGTTGACAATCCCTTTGTTGAACCGGGATATAAAGTCTCAGAGAGACTTCTCATTTTCTTGCTTAATCTGGGAGTAGCATGACATGGATTTATTTTGTACCTTGCTAGTGGTGAAGTGCAGCAAAAATCTAGAGAACAGGCCCTCCCAGTTAACAACAGACTTAAGAGTTAAGGTGGTAAACCATCTCAATATAGTTTTCTTCAAAGACAGTGGGAAAGCACGACACATGAGAGAGTCATCACTTCCAACAAATAAGAGAGCAAAGACATAGGCGTTAAGATGCTCTTGGGGATCTGTGATCTCGTCATAGGCTTCAATGTTAGTGGGATACTTGAAGCGCTTGGGGATCTCGTAGGCCATCAGCTGGTCAGAGAAAGGCTAGTTCTGTGAGACCGAGCCCCTTACTCTAGGGTTCTGCTCTAGCCTTCTTCAAATAGGAACTTTAGCATTCGTAATAGGCTCCACAACCTTTGAGTTTTCTTGGAGGTGGTCTTCGTCAAGAGCTCTATCTCGACGGTTTTCACAATTTCTCCTCAAAGACCGATTCTCGGCTTTATGTTCCTGGTTAACATCTCTCTCTAAGTCATGAATTCTTTCATCTTGACGGTTTATTCTTTTATCTTGAAGTCTAACTAGAAAGATCAGTTCTGCCCTAGATAGCTCTTGATGATCAGTTTCAGCACAACCAAACCAGACTTCTTCATTCTCCACTCGAGCTCCAAGGCGTTGCAGTGCTGATACCTACTGTCCGGCATCCCTGGAAGGTGCTCGTTATGAACTAAGACGTTGTCTCACCAGAACTCGAGGGGGAGGAGGGGTGATCTGTCGATTATTTCCATACTTTAAATGCCTTATGATTGATTTAATTGGACTCCATATGTGCTTAATTGTTGACATTTAGCTAAGTTTCTGATTTAGAGTTATCTTTGGATGTTTATTGTGAAACTATGCTAAATGCGGTTATAAACACTCATAAATGAATTATGTTTTTCAGGATATCTTTGAGTGTTTGAGTCCATTAGCATCAAACCAAGCTTGATGGCCATTTGAGGAGAGAGATGAATACTTAAGAAGATCAGTTTTACCCTCAGAAGCAAAGGAAGAAGGGCATTCATGAAGAATCAAGGCTGGATTAGAAGAAAAT
Source organism: Ormosia semicastrata (assembly GCA_029884595.1). Lineage (NCBI taxonomy): Eukaryota > Viridiplantae > Streptophyta > Magnoliopsida > Fabales > Fabaceae > Ormosia > Ormosia semicastrata. The sequence goes on from JAQQTO010000061.1 coordinate 5,856,814, forward strand.
GATCAACATGGCCCGTGTCAAATGACACGGGGTAGGCCGTGTATTATTCTGACTTTGAAGACTGGAAGGTTTTGAAGAACACGGCCCATGTCAAATGACACGGGGTAGGCCGTGTACTTCTCTGACTTCACGAGGAAGAGTCAATTTCAAGCCTTGACCGAGAACACGGCCCGTGTCAAGTGACACGAGGTGGGCCGTGTTCCTTTCTGACCTTGGAATAGTTGGAAATTTGTCTCTAGAATCAGACACGGGTTGGGCCGTGTCACATGACACGACCCGTGTCGTCGCATCAGAAATTTAAATTCGAGTTTTAATGCTAAATTAGGTTTTAAAAAACCTATAAATAGGGTTGCTTAGAGCCCTTAAAGGAGGTCTGGGCTGGGAGCAGCCAAGGGGCTGAAGAGGATTCAAAGAACAAGAGAGAGGAGGATTGGATCGAAGATTGGAGTCTCGGGTTCGAGCAATCGGAGATCGATCATCCCCAACCTTTGGAAACTAGTTTGATCTTCAGTTTTATTTTGCACTTTCATTCTGAACTATGTTTTTCTTCTATTTTTGAATTTGCCATATGTGGCTAGTTTTCTTATTTGGTTAAGGGAAGATGAAACCCTAGTTTTGATTATGTGAATCTTGCATATTTCTTTATATCAACACAGTTATGTTTTTATTCATATATTTCTAAATCTATTGTTAGTATGAAGGTTTTTATACTTGTTTCCAATTTCAAAGTGGTAGATCTAGGTTTATTATGCGCGGTTGCAGTAGTAAATCTAGCGGAATGTATGATGTTCATGTGGGTATAATTATCTTTGTGCTATTTGCCAGTTATAAAAGTGATAGATCTGGATATATTATGCGTGTTCATGTAATAGATCTAGTGAAATATATGTTCTAAGTAATTTAATCCCAGTGTGTGATTAGATCTTAGTGTGATTGATTTTCTAATTCTTAATGCAATCATTAGGTAGGTGTAAGAGCGGTTGCTTTACAAATAACTAATGGTTAGGGTTTGATTTGAGCGGTTGCTGAATTAAGCGAAACTTAAGGAAAACAAGGGATTTATCTCACAATCACATAAGAACATAATTGATCATGTTGATATAAAGAGTATGTAAGTTAGCATAATCATATAAATCTAGTGGTGGATTCCATCTCTTAACCAATGTCTTTAACTTCGTAATTCAATTTGTGTTTACTGTTTTGGTTTAAGTTTAATTTCTTTTGTTAGTTTTAATTAACAAAACTCCCCTTTTTAATTTTACTGTTTAATTTTCATCAGAGTTTAATTTAGGAATTAAATTGACAGTGTTAATTGAATTGGTTCTCTGTGGATCGACCTTGCTTACTACAATTGGTTGCAAGGTTTTTATATTTTTGGTGGAACTTGGCAACTATTTTTAATATTAATTTTTAATCGTATTCCACACCACACCAAATTTTGGCGGTTGTCGGGAACCAATTTTCCAATTATGCTATTAATTTATTTCCTATTTTTACTCGTTTTTTTTTTTTTTATTTTAATTTTTGATTCTTTCTTTCTCGAGTGTTTGTAGGTGTTGATGTCCACTGATCATGGATGCTTGTGAGATTTGCTTATCATCTGGACATCCCACTGATTTGTATCCCACTTTCCTAATAGACACAAATAAGGAGGTAGAGGCAGTATAGGAATATTCTGAACCGTCCGACGACTACAACCCCTACTCCAATACATATTATCCAGGGTGGTGAGATCCTCCTAACTTGAGTCATGGGCAGCAACAAATTCAACCTCCTAGGCAACCTGAACCTTCACTGGAGGAGCTAATAAGACAAATGGCCACTAATAACATTCAGTTTCAACAAGAAACACAGGCCATGTGTAATGACCTGCAAAACTCTTTGGATCAGTTAGCCATAGATCTTAGCAAGTTCTAGAGCCAAATTTCTGAAGAACTTCCCTCACAATCAGAAGAGAATGTGAAGGAAGATGCTAGTGCTGTCACACTACGAAGTGGGAAGATGCTAGATGAACCCACCTCTCCTTCACAAACCATTGAATAGAAAGAAACAGAGCCTGAAGAGGTAAGTGAGGAGGGGGAAAACTCTGAAGCTCCCAAGGTAAGTATTGTTGAACCCCTTCCTAAGATAGTGGAGAGCCAGTATGATGAGTTGTGTGATGAATTTCTTGATTTTATTAGTTTCAATAATTATACTCACTGCAACTCATGTACTGATTGTGATGGTGACATAAAATGTGTTGTTTGTGCTGAAATTTCTGCATTCTTGAGAGCTGATGATTCTGTTTGTGTAGAAGCTAATGTTGTTGAAGGATCTATCAACAATGCTTTTGATGCAGTTACAGGATCTAAGATACAAGGAGAGATAGAAGTGCACTCGAAGAGTTTTCGTGAAGGGAGAAGAGCACCAGATGAGACACACTGAAGTGGATTTTGTTTTTGGGCCATGGTCCAATAGAAACAATGCATATGAAGTTGATGAAGTGCACATATTACTTTTCAGTGGTGAAGTCAAGGCAATTAAGGAAGGCCAATGGGACCCTGGTGGAAGCCCTCATGCTGTTTCAACCATAACTTGGTCATTACGTTTTAGTGATGGGACCCCGGTGGAAGCTTTCATGTTATTTTAAGCATAAATTGGTTATTATGCTTTCGCCAATAGGATCCTGGTGGAAATCTCTTCATCTTCCTCCGTTACTTCAGTTGATAAGGATGTTTCTTTCCTCTCTTTTATCTTACTTGTCCTAGATTTATTAATGATTATTTATTGTTGAGGTTTACATTGAGGACAATGTAGAATTTAAGTGTGGGGGAGGAATTGACATTTTGTTTTCTGTTTTATTTCTATTTTTATTTTAATTTCTGTTTTCTGTTTTTGAAAAAAAAATTATGTTTTTATTTGATTTCCAATGATGTTTTGGGATTTGTGAAGTCTATGAGTTTGAAGCAATTGAAATTCAAGGTTATGATTTATAAATTTCTTCTTTCATCTTGAATTTGGCATGCTTGGTTTTGGATGTTTGATTGATGAATTGAGTTTGATAGATGCATACCTGGTAAGATTTTGGGCCTTTTGATGGATGGATTTAACATTTATATCATTCTCTTCTTTCTTGTGTGATTTTCACTCATGTCATATTGATCGCTCTAGAACTTGCTTTAATTCTTTTTGAGGCTACATTTTCACTTGCATACATGAACATGATTGATGCATTCTTTTGTGATTGCCTACTTTGGCCAAATAGCCAACTTGCATTATTTCCCTTTGATTAACCCCTTGAGCCTATATACCTATTCTTTGTCTTATCTCATTATATGCTCTATGTGAAAAATCATGATTTTACCTTACCTTAGAGAATGGGAGAGCATTGGTTCATTTTCATTGGAGGAGCTCTTTTGCTTGCAAGTGTTTAATAAGACAAGTGTGGGGGTTGCGTAAGTTGATGTGTAATATGCAAGATGTTGAAAAAAAAATATATGCAAAGAAAAAGAAAAAAATTCAAGAAAGATTGTAAAAGAAAAGAAAGAAAAAGGAAAGGAAGATGTAAAGAGAATGTGCATTATATAGATTTGAGGGGATAAAAATGTCATGTTTGTCAATTGAGTTCCTCCCCAATATTCTTTCATTCTCTTGGGTGCTCATCTTACCATACTCATATTATTTCCTTCCCTTACCTTAGCACCATTACAACCTTAAATAAAGTCCTCTTGATTTGTGTGTGTGTGTGTTTGAGTAGTGGAGAAGTAGAAGATAAGAAAGCTTATGGTAGTGCATTTTTCATGGGTTGAATTGAGTGAAATACTTACCTTGTAAACACTTGAGAGATTGAGAGTGTATGTTGTGAGAATTTATCATTTTTAATTCATGCTTTTCAAATTGAAGATACCTTGCTTGTTGGTTGGAAATGTGAAGAATTGTTATCTCTTGAATGTTTTGATCCCTTGATTCTTTTCTTGCTCTTCTTGCTCACAAACCTCTCTTGAATATCATTGGAAATTGAGTTCTTTAAATTTTTAGGTTTTGAATTTGTTTTGTTTTCCCTGTTCCTTGGTTTGGTCTTATGTTTTGCCCAGGAGTGCAAAAGGCTAAGTGTGGGGGTATTTGATCTGTCGATTATTTTCATACTTTAAATGCCTTATGATTGATTTAATTGGACTCCATATGTGCTCAATTATTGACATTTAGCTAAGTTTCTGATTTAGAGTTGTCTTTGGATGTTTATTGTGAAACTATGCTAAATGCGGTTATAAACACTCATAAATGAATTATGTTTTTCAGGATATCTTTGAGTGTTTGAGTCCATTAGCATCAAACCAAGCTTGATGGCCATTTGAGGAGAGAGATGAATACTTAAGAAGATCAGTTTTACCCTCAGAAGCAAAGGAAGAAGGGCATTCATGAAGAATCAAGGCTGGATTAGAAGAAAATGATCAACACGGCCCGTGTCAAATGACACGGGATAGGCCGTGTTCCTTTCTGACCTTGGAATAGCTGGAAATTTGTCTCCAGAATCAGACACGGGTTGGGCCGTGTCACATGACACGGCCAGTGTCGTCGCATCAGAAATTTAAATTCGAGTTTTAATGCTAAATTAGGTTTTAAAAAACCTATAAATAGGGTTGCTTAGAGCCCTTAAAGGAGGTCTGGGCTGGGAGTAGCCAAGAGGCTGAAGAGGATTCAAAGAACAAGAGAGAGGAGGATTGGATCGAAGATTGGAGTCTCGAGTTCGAGCAATCGGAGATCGATCATCCCCAACCTTTGGAAACTAGTTTGATCTTCAGTTTTATTTTGCACTTTCATTCTGAACTATGTTTTTCTTCTGTTTTTGAATTTGCCATGTGTGGCTAGTTTTCTTATTTGGTTAAGGGAAGATGAAACCCTAGTTTTGATTATGTGAATCTTGCATATTTCTTTATATCAATACAGTTATGTTTTTATTCATATATTTCTGAATCTATTGTTGGTATGAAGGTTTTTATACTTGTTTCCACTTTCAAAGTGGTAGATCTAAGTTTATTATGCGCGGTTGCGGTAGTAAATCTAGCGGAATGTATGATGTTCATGTGGGTATAATTATCTTTGTGCTATTTGCCAGTTATAAAAGTGGTAGATCTGGATATATTATGCGCGGTTGCGGTAATAGATCTAGTGAAATATATGTTCTAAGTAATTTAATCCCAGTGTGTGATTAGATCTTAGTGTGATTGGTTTTCTAATTCTTAATGCAATCATTAGGTAGGTGTAAGAGCGGTTGCTTTACAAATAACTAATGGTTAGGGTTTGATTTGAGCGGTTGCTGAATTAAGCGAAACTTAAGGAAAACAAGGGATTTATCTCACAATCACATAAGAACATAATTGATCATGTTGATATAAAGAGTATGTAAGTTAGCATAATCATATAAATCTAGTGGTGGATTCCATCTCTTAACCAATGTCTTTAACTTTGAAATTCAATTTGTGTTTACTGTTTTGGTTTAAGTTTAATTTCTTTTGTTAGTTTTAATTAACAAAACTCCCCTTTTTAATTTTACTGTTTAATTTTCATCAGAGTTTAATTTAGGAATTAAATTGACAGTGTTAATTGAATTGGTTCTCTGTGGATCGACCCTTGCTTACTACAATTGGTTGCAAGGTTTTTATATTTTTGGTGGAACTTGGCAACTATTTTTAATATTAATTTTTAAT